>CM073736.1:38184936-39577571 GCA_037113605.1 Calophaca sinica | reverse complement strand
ATGCCTTCTTTTATTGTTTCTTATCGAGATCCGAAGTTTACATCTCACTTTTGGAGAGCATTACAAGAAGCGATGGGAACTAAGCTCAAGCATAGCTCAGCATATCACCCTCAGACCGATGGTCAAACCGAGAGAATGATCCAATCACTCGAAGATTTACTAAGAGCGTGTACGTTGGATCACAGATGGAGTTGGGACGACGTGTTACCGCTAGTGGAGTTCTCCTACAACAACAGTTACCATGCAAGCATTGGTATGGCACCTTACGAAGCACTATATAGACGTAAGTGTCAGATGCCTCTTTGTTGGTATCAGGATGGTGAAAGCTCTTTTATGGGACCGAACATGATTCAGCAAATGACCGAGAAGATTCGACTGATCAGAGAAAGGATGCGAACATCCCAGAGTTATGCGGACCAGGGTCGCCGACCGCTAGAGTTTGAAGAAGGAGAGCATGTATTCCTCCAGTTACACCTACTACTGGAGTTGGTCGAGCGATCAAATCCACTCTTAAGTTCATTGGACCCTACTAGATTCTTCGTCGTATTGGTCCAGTGGCATATCAGATTGCCTTGCCACCTTTCTTGTCAAATATTCACGACGTCTTTCACGTCTCTCAGTTGCGGAAGTATGTTTCCGAGCCTTCTCACATTATCGAGCCTGATGCCATTCAACTGAAGGACGACTTATCACTTGAAGTATCACCTGCAAGGATTATGGATCGAAAGACTAAGTAGCTGAGAAATAAAGAGATTCAACTTGTCAAAGTCGTGTGGAACCAGAAGACAGGCGATGCAACGTGGGAGTTGGAAGAGAAGATGAAGAACCAGTATCCAGAACTTTTTCTCGGTACATATCTTACCTGTAGTTTCAAGGATGAAACTATTTTTAGGAGGGAATATTGTAACACTCATATTTTTACGATACGTTATTTAGCATTATTTTAGTATTTTTTGTTGTAATTATGCCATAATAAGCAGTTTCTTGTTCGCTAAGCAAGTGATATAATTAAATCAAGATCAAATTGAATTTGAGAATTAATATTTTATATTAACTCATGGTTCGAATATCGTCGAAAAATTCTAACGAAGTTTCGTCGCGTTTCGAATCACCGGGCAATTTTGCCGCAGATAAAATTTTAAACGAACTCCGATTTCGATGAAAATCGAATCGTGACTTGTTGTGATTATTTGTGAGTATTTTAGATTGTTTTTATTATGTATGATAATTTATTTTCACGCGATGAATTAATTTTTCGGTAAATTAATTTTCGCGAATTAATCGGCGGGAAATTAATCGGTAACGCAATTACTCGACGCCGTGTTTTAGCAACCCCTAGACTCTAGAATTAGAGGGTAATCATGAGAGATGTGAGATTAGATGGGATAGATTAGTTGAGGTGATTAGCATCTTTACTTTATGGTTAGGTGTCACTTAATATGTGTTTAGTTTGAAATTACCTTTATTTAACCCATTTGTGACTAAGTATTAGTATTAAGTGAAAAATTAAAATATCCCTCCCCTTTACTCAGCCCCAAACCTGAGCCCCTCCCACTCTCTACCTTCATCATCTTCATTCTTTTCATTCTAGTGAGAGAAGCTCTCAACATCCATGGAAGTCCTCTTCATCATACCTTGAGATACTTCATTTTTCTACTTCCATTTCCTTGCTAGTTCTTCTTCTACACTCCATACCTACCTAGCTCATCATCAAGCATTTGGAGAACACATTTCCTTCCCCTAAAACAGCCCCTAGGCCGCGAGCTCTAGGAGAAAGGAGAGGTGGTTGCTCTTTTCTTTTTCTTCTTCATTTTCATGCTTGTTTTATTTTGGTTTTGTGCTTGATTGTGATCAAGAGGAGATGAACACTTTCATTCCCAATTCTTGGAACCCTAGGGCAAAACCCTTAGGAAAAAAAGAGGGAAAATGTGTGATCCTTGGTGAATCAAGTAATTAGTTGGTTATTTAAGCTTTTTGATGTTGTTGTTGTTGTATTGAGCTCATAGTTTTGGAATTGGAAGTCGTTGGATAATTTTTATGAGGAAAGCCTATTCTTGAAAGAGGGAAATGGTAGAACTTAATTGATGAAGCATATAATTAATTGATGATTCTAGCATAATTGTTGTTGTTGTTGTTGTTGTTGTTGTTGTGTTAGTTATAGTTTTGGAACTAAAACTTTGTTTCGGTAATTTTTGATGAAAAACCTATTCTTGAAAGTAGGTTAAATTGAGTTTGATTTTGTTTGAGTTGTAGTTGTGAGTTAGATTGTTGTTTTGTAAAAAATTGGACTATGGAAGGATGTTATTTAGTTGGTTTGGAAGTTTTGCAACTTGTCTCCTATTTTTGTTGATGATGGCCGCGAGCCATATAGGATATGTGGAAGGAAAATTGTTTTGCAAACTTGTTTATGATGGTTGTAAGATTATGTTTGTGGGCTTTAAAAAATTTAGGAAAAGGTTTGATTGTATTTGGACTTGTTTTGAGATTTGAAGCGCATGAGGTAATTGGGTTCCTTGAGGCTCAAGGTACTAAGTGGAGCCTTGGCATTAATATTTGGGAAAAGAGTTGAATAATACTGATGTTTATGTTCTAAGTTTTCAAGAAAATGATTTCTTAGTCCTTAAAATTAGATTCTTGAATTAGTTCTTAATTTTTCAAGTGTATGTAATTATTTGAAAACTAGTATTTCAAATTAGGTTCTAAGTGTGATTGTTGGTTAGGAAAAGGGTTAGGTTCGAGGGCTTAAGATTTCGAGTTAAGTCTTTAGAATTGTACTGAGCTTGTCTTGTGGTGATAGGACTTGTGAATTCTGAGTTCGTACGATGCGGGATCGAGGCGTGCGGTACCACGCTAATGGACGACTTTGATAAGGGCAACTTTAGATATTGCATAGGATTTAATTTTAAGTCTTTGAGTGAAGAAGTCTGAGAACCTCAGGGTTCGAAGTGAGGGTCACGAACCCCTTTATTTGTTTTATTGTCTAATATCTATACTGATTATTTAGTGGGCTTGTCTGCAAGAGGTTGGCAGCTGTCCCCAACCCCCAACACTTGTTTGTTTTCCTCTTTGTTAACTCCCCTTAGTTGCAGAGGGATGAATTGTATTCGGATTGTTTGCGATATGACTTGGTTGCATTGTCTTGCTAAGAATTGCTGAACTGTGTTATGTCGTGATGAGTTCTGTGTGAATATTTATTTAATATGAGGTTGAATAATTATTTGAGTTTGTTTCTTTGAATCATCGTATGCGTCGATTTGTTCATTGGGTTGTGAGAGTTTGTCGTGACATTTTTGAGCTTCGATCCGATTAACCTAGGGTGCTAGGATCCCCTAAAAAGCTCCGACTGGTTTTTCGGCAGCTTAGCTAGGCATTGTAGCATCAAGAAACCTGAGCTGAATGTCCTAGGGTGAGCGGAGAGCCCAAGGCTATGACTGGTATTCAGTGGATGGATCGGCGTTATTTTCCGGAAATTTTAGGGAATGTTTTGGGAGAGAGTCTTGGGTTGCATTATGGGGCATTTGTGCATTTTGTTATCTCATGTTCTATGTTTTGTTGTTTCTATGATTATTTGAGAAGTTGACCTTTTCCCGTGGTTCCTTCAACCGATGATAGCAACCCAGGCGATGGCGAAGACACTGGTGATACCGGCGATGACGACAACGCCGGAGATCGTGTTTGACTTTCTAGACATCGAGGCACCTTCAGCGATGGAGTTCGATCCTATCTCCCGCCGCATTGTATATACAGGGGACGTTGTATAGAGCTTTAGAGTGGATAGACTAGTGGTGAGACAGGAGACGTCTAGACGTATAGTTAGCTTTCTGATCCGGATGATGCAGGTGGTGGATGCTTGGCGTAGTATTCAGAGAGAGTAGACGATGCCGGCATCATCTTCTTCGCCAGAGGGACCTCTTGAGATTCTGAGGCGTATTGCTTCCCGTTTTGCTTCCCGAGCCAGAGGACCGAGGATTCAGTGGACTGCTCGGAAAAGTGTGATCAGACATGGGACTGCAGGAGCTTCTACTTCCAGGGCGGCTGCGATTCTGAGTTCTTGGGCAGGATTTGAGCCTGATGCAGAGCCGGTTTTCCTCGTGTTAGTCAGGACCCCTACCCCATCGGGACACTTTTCACCCGTCTGCGAAGAGTGCGGTGAGGCTGGGTGTAGCGGTGCAGGATTTCTGGATGAGGCGTTGATCGAGGAGGACATACCTGAGAGTGTACCTGCTACGACACCTTTCATAGACTTGACCGGCGAGTATATAGATGACCCAATGGAGGATGACGACGAGGAGGATCCATCTGAGGATCCGGATAGCTATCTGTAGATATTGTGATTGTCTGACTGCTTATTTATATTTTGGATGACTGTAGGATTTGTTTATGATGTACAGTTTGTTTTGGTGACCAGTCGGGCTTGGTGGATGTCTTTTGTGTACTGCAGGGTAGATTGGTGATATACTTTTGGAGCAGCCCCCTGCGTGGGTGTCTGCCGGGAGTACCCCCAGGGTATGATTATTCTCGCGAGGATTCTCATACTTTAGGTGTATTCTCTTGTACATATTTGTGCACTGCTTTTCTGTTGTATGCACTACTTATGACTACCTTGTTTATATATATGTGTGTATGTATTTTCAGTGCATTTGTCTCGTGTCTAGATTGCAACATGTTTCTAAACGCTGTAGCTACTCTGAGTGTGCTTTACGAGTATTGTTGTTTAAAAAAAAAATGTACCGCATTTTCTAAAGGACACAAGAGCACTATTCTAAAAGTGCATCGCATATAGGTTTGGTTCTAGTTTAGTAGTGGTCCGGAAACGGGTCGTTACAATCATCCCCTGCATCCTGTATAGGCAAGCTATTACTGCTGCTGACACTGGTAATTCTTGTTTCTTATTTACCTTCATTCCGGAAAAACATTAGATTGCTCTTAATTGGTTTCATGATAGTTATACTTATACATTGATATGATTCCTGGTTTTGAAACTGTGTGTTACTAAATGTAAACTTCATTTTGAAAAAAATTGAATTATTGCCATCAGGTCTGCCAATCGTTTGTTGAAGGAATATAAGGATGGAGTGCAAGATGAGAGGAAATGTGAGGAAATTTATGTGTACAACGGTTTCAAATTCATTTTAATCTACATTTATCTTGGATTGTGTTAAAACTCTGATCCTATCCTAATGCTTGCACTTGGATAACTGGTTTCCCGCATTTTTCATTTCAGCAAGTTATCAAAGATGATGACAAAAAGCTGAATGGGCTGATAAGAAGGTTTAGTAAACCAGCTTATAATGCCGTGGTGGCAGCCTTATAAGCCAGTTTACCAAACCTTCTTATCAGCTCATTCAGCTTTTTATCATCATCTTTGATAACTTGCTGAAATAAAAAATGCAGGAAACCAGATATCAAGTGCAAACATTAGGATAGGATCGGAGTTTCAACACAATCCAAGATAAATGTAGATTAAAATGAATTTGAAGTTGTTGTACACATAATTGAGTTGGGTTTCATATGGGTGAATTTCAGTAAGTTGGGATATAAGGATGACGCTCATATTTTAGCATTGCAAGCTCGACAAGGTAATAAATCAAATTACTTCAAAGGCAGAATTTGATAGATTAATTAGTATTTGTGAATTGGTAACTAAGTATACTTGTCTAGTGGCTATGTTGCAAACTAGGTAGACTTGTATAGTGACTTGTGCTGGCTGGTATATGGTATTTTTTGTTGTTACAGGTATTAGATAAATTTTGGAATGTCCATATTTTAGGGGAGACTCGGCCAAAATTTTGTTAGAAATTCAAATTGAAGTATAAAAATATACAAGTCAATGATTAATTGGTTGATATTTTCTGTATGTGTGTGTGATGGTATTTTTTGTATGTGTGTGTGTGATGTTTGTTGGTATTTTCTGTATGTGTGTGTGTGATGGTATTTTCTGTATGTGTGATTTCTGTATGTGTGATTGTTTCCTTTCTTGTGAATGTTTGATGCAAGAATTGGATCACATGTCCAATAGAATGCTGCAACATAATAATACTGAATCTAAAAAAAAAAGGCCAAATAGTCGGAGCTTCTTTGAAAAAGCGCTGTCTATCTCTATTACGGGATATAAACAACGCTTCTTTGAAAAAGTGTTGTCTATCTTTGATAATAGACAGCGCTTTTTCAAAGAAGCGCTGTCTATTTCCAAAATCCCCAGTGCTTGTCAAACGCTGTCTTTTCAAATCACAATCACCAGCGAGAGATTAGATAGTGGTTTTAAGCGCTGGCGAAGGCAAAAAAAAACGTTGTTTATGTCGTTTTATGTTGTAGTGTAACGATATGTTGTTCTTGTAGGCTCTTCGCTCAATGAATGTCTATTTAGGAAAGGGAAACACTGAAACAACAAGAGGATCTGAGTTTGTGGTAGGACCCATCCTCGAAGCTTTAAGAGCTGGAATGAGGTGAGGATCTGAGGAGCAGGAGAAAGATTTCTTCCTCAAAACTCTAAAAAAGTTGAGGTGAAAAGAGGACCCTGAGTTCATGGTAGGACTCGTCTTTGAGGTCATAAGAGCTAGAATGAGATAAGGATCTGCGGAGGAGAAAGGCCTCTTCCTCAAAAATCTAAAAGAGTTGAGATGAGAAGAGGACCTGAGTTCATGGTAGGACCCATTCCTGAAGCCCTCAAAGTTGGAGTGAGATGAGGATCTGAGGAGAAAAAAGAGCCCTTCCCCAAACTCTATAAGAGTTAAAGTGAGAAGTAGATCTGAGATAGATAGAGGAACCCTTCCCCAAACTCTATAAGAGTTAAGGTGAGAAGTGGATCCAACCCTTCCCCAAACTCTATAAGAGCTAAGGTGAGAAGTGGATCCGAGATCAATAAAGGAACTCTTCCTTAAACTCTATAAGAGTTAAGGTGTGACACCCTATACCCCAAAATGTAATTTTTATGAAGAATAGATAGAAAAGGTCAATATTTTGCGGAAGTGAAACATGAATTTTTTGAAAACCTTTTCGCAACATAACTAGAGTATTACATCAAAATCTTATCTTTATCCAGAAATGAAAACTATTATAAAATAACTGCGAATTTGCAAAAGTAATAGTAATAAAATACCCCATGACCTGATGTCACATGTATTAGAGTTTTACAATTCCAACGTAACATAAATAGTAAGATAAAAACTCGAGTATAAAACATTGTATGATCTAACGATTCAGCATCCTTCACAACAAATGCCCCTTAGCTACGAATACGTTCCCTGTAGACTCCTTCTTTCTGCCGCAAGAACTAAAAATGGTTATATGGGTGAGAAATCATTTTCAAACTATACAAAAGCAGGAAAGTAGAACCAAGACAGTAGCGTGCACATGTACGTACATAACTTACAACCACCAAACTCTTACATAATGTAAAGCAAACCATTCCCTATCTTGTCATATAAAACGAACTTATCATAACAATATACTAACAATAGTTAACTTTCGATCATTATAACAATGTGCATACAACGTTTCTACAACATCAACAAGTTCTCTAGCAGATGGTCCCCATATCCGGGCTCATCAGACAGGTTCCTATGAACGAGCTCTCTCAAGAGATGTGTCCCACAATCCGGTCTTTCAGAGCTGGATCCCATAAGCGGGTCTCATCGAGATAACTGAACATATCTAGCACCCATAAACGACCTCCTTAGAGTTGGGCCTCATGCCATTAACAAAAAAGAAAGTACCCACAACTCGCTACGCATAGTCGGGCCTCATAACTTACATCGTATCACATTTCAATCACATATATCGTGTAAGCACAACCATTAGCAGTAAACACCGTACAAGTAATTCAACGTATTAAAGATCACGTTAGCAAGGTGGCATATCTTTGCAATAGTGTTAGCAACAGAGTCATGTCGTCATTGAAGAACGGGATCTAATCTAACTCACAAATAATAGATCCACCTTACTGATTGTATAATAATTATATGGGTTTTTCTAACATGTACAACCTTGCACACGATAAGAATAATTAAGTGCTCACTTTTTTTTTATTAATTATTTACTTTTCTTTTGATTTTATAGATTCACATTTATGTAATCTCTCTCCACCCACAAAATAGGAAACTAGATAATTAATAAAGAAAAAAAGTAAGTAATTAATGATCTTATCATGTGTAAAGTTACACAAGTTAGAAAAACCCTAATTACAATAGTAATAGTATCAATAATAATGACAACACAATCTAGTAAGCACGGATGTGTTGCGTGTGATTCATCTTAAACACCTTTAACAAATACGTGACAAAAATCAGTACCTATTTATTTTCCTTAAGAACTGAGATGAAGTTCATGATTTGAGCCAATTCAAAAGCCACTATATATAACAATTTTTTATTAATTGACTACTTAGAAAAGGGCAAAAAAACAAACGAAGCCACACCTTTAGACTTAAATAGATGGACAGATAAAAGGAGAGAGAAAGCGGAGAAAGATAAGGATGCGTATGTAATAAAGAATATTAATCAGGGGTGTCTTTGTTGTAAATCAAAAATGCTTCTTTTAGTTTTTCCTTGTTTAGCTAACCATGGCGTATGAAAGAAGGATACTCTTAATGAGTATCTTAAAGGGATTGGTTAATGATTCTATAAAAAGAAAGTTTGTAACACTTTTCGATATAATAAATACTTTATTTTCTCATATAAACTTACTTATTTTAATTCTTTAACTAATACCTTAAGTGCACTTGTTAGCATTTTCGAGGGAATGGTTAATTATCACTTGTATAAAAAAAAAGGTTTGACAGTGGTTGTGCATTGATCATCTTTGTTTTGGAGTATAAGAGAAGGAGAGAGCAAGTGGATGGAGTGGGGGGCTACCCATGTGACATGTATGTTGTTTAAATGACATAAATTGCATGTTAGCTCAGGTTTTATCTGACAAAGGGGCCCTTGCAATTGCAACATAATACAATGAAACTATAAAAAGTGGGTTTATAACCAACGCACTCCATTTCCCATTTTAAAAGTGCTTTCATCCATATTAGCTTTTTAAGGCATTTGCCCTCTCCTAATAAGAAAACCCAACTGGAAAGAGAGAAAAATATTTCCATATTTAAGCATGAAGCAGGCTAGCTGGATCATGAGAAAGAGCTCAAAAAAAAAAAAGGTACAAGTTAATTAATTAAAACCATTACCATGAAATAGGGCGGAAAACTGCCTATAACCTTTTTGAGAGGAAATTAATATATATATTTTATTTAAACAGTACTAAAATAAATATATAGATTTAACTATTATTTTTTTTGGCTACATGAAGAGAAATATATTTTTTTATACAAAGGAGATGGAGAGAAATATTTTTAACTAGTATGGCATGTATCTTATGAATATGTTTTTTTAGGTAGCAAATTAAATTTCGAAGTTTGGATCACATGCCATTTTTTTTTTCTGACGAGTTTTCATTGGATCACATGCCATTTAGTTTTCAATATTTGTAAGAATATATTTCACTTACGAACAATTTTAAAATGTGCAAAACTAATCTTTTCGTAATTAATCTGAAACTAATTTTTAACTAATCCATACCTAAGACCTCATTTTTCTAAAGAAAAATTAATAAAAGGATTATTTGTATATTTAAAAAATGTTAGGGCGTAAAACACACCCTTTTGATGTCAAGAATTAAATTGTATGTGACTCAAATTTAATAATATTAATTTTTTTCTTTTTAAATTGAAATATAAACATATGTAAAACTTAAAAAAGATTAATTAGTTTAATCAACACAATTTATTTTGTTGAGAGTAAAAAATATAAATTTGAATATAAAAAAATTAGTTTTAAAAAAAACTAAATAGATCAAAGAAAGTAATTTGATTGTATATCTATTTATAAATATTTAATTGTTAATTTAAATTGATATGAAAATTTTATAAAAATTGTATTATAAAATGAGGCCAACTCATGGTTGTGTGAGAAAGAGAATGCCATATAGAGATTATCACACTCTTAAAAATAAGAACTTAAATTTATGATTAAAGGTGGATATTAGTATTATTCTTTTTAAGAATAATCATATCTATTTCACTTAACATATATATATATAATATTGGAAAATTTTCAGTTTGTAAGGAAATGTTTCTCAAAAAATGAAAAAAGAGTGGGGAAATAGAAAGATGGAAAAATAAAGATAATATGCCTGTTGGAATCTCAATTTATAATGAAGGAAAGGGTTGGTTGATAGAGAATATAAAAACGTTATTTTTTTTTTTGGGAACATATAAAAACGTTATTTTATTATCTAAAAAACGGAGAAATCAAGCTGGAAATGTAAGGTGGGTGTCTTTGTTTGAGAGCAACCAAGTCAATAATAAGCATAAGGAAAAGCCAAACGCAAAGATGGGTCAATTGGTGGAAGAGACGTATTCCTATTTATCTCCTGTGCAATCCCTGTTCCTTCTCCACGAGGGAGAATATTAATGATATCATCGATCATCAATTTAAAATATTCAAAACAAAAAGAAAAGAAGAATTAGAACAACACTACAGTTAGGCAAACGTCACTTCAAACTTGCCTAGCTTTCTCTCTCGTAAGTTTTCCCAAATTATTAATAATTAATACACATTGATTAGTAGATACACCCTGTACTGAATACTAGCAACAAAAAAGAAAGCACGGTAATTAAGAGATGCTGCTGAGCTGCTGATTCAAGCGTATTTTTATTATTTCTAAGACCAAAAAGTACTGTTTAAGCGTACTTTTACTATTTCCAAGACCAGAAAGTAATTTTAATAAGAGTATTTCATGAATGTTAGTGTAAAATTGGTTAAATTTGCTTATATTTGAGACAAAAAAATATGAAGTTTTTATTGCTTATAATTGAGACTGAAAAGTGTACATGTTAGGCACCGTATGAGGGTATGTATGATGGGGTGGTGTACGTGCCTTCTTAGCAGTGAAATTAGGTGGTATTAGCTTTATGTCTTATTCACAAATAATAAAGATGAGTTGCGAGAAACCCGTGAATTTGGCCTAACCAAACCCAAACCCCTCTTATTTTTTTTTTATTTTTTTTGGTTACAAAACCCCTCTTATTTTGGCACAAAGAAAGAGCACACCCCACCTTCCAAAATGGTTCATTTAAACCACCCCATTTTGATCATGAAAACCAGTGTACCATTAAGGCTTGGGCAAAAGATACCGACGAAAATGTGATAAAACTTAGTTAAAAAACAAGGGAAATTAAGGGAGTGACTATTGACACCTCCCCCTTTTTTTAATACACTCCTCATTTTCGGAAGTTTATTTTCATATGGCAAAATTTGTCTAGAAATAAGCTTCTGAGAGGCTTTGACGTCTAGAAATAAAGTTTCGAAAAGGATGAGTGTTTTGGCAAAAATCAAGATATCAATAGTTACATCCGAAAATTAACTAGTGTTTACGTTTATTAATTAATATGAAACATTTAATTACAACTGACTTGTTCCCTCTACCTTCATTATCTTTACATAGGTTCCATTACTTTTCTTTCTCACCACATATCGTTTCCCTTCTTAATAAATTTTTTTGTTTCTCAAAAACAGAAATAGGATATCTGAAAAAAATTAGATGCTGTTGTTATTCCTGTTGCCATAAATGACATGACTTGGGAAAGGTTTTGCATCTCAATGACCACAACCATTAAAGACCGTTTCTTTTTTTTACTTCCCCCTATAAATTAAATTTGATTAAAGTTGAGGATGATTACATCAACAATCTTCTTACTCTTGATTAGAGCCTTAGATCAATACTAATATTACGTTAGTTTGAGTGGAATTGAGTTCGAATCCTTTAAACAATGTCTCGGGTTCGAGTTTTTGTGAATGAAAAAAAGTGGTTGGGGGAGACTCCACTAAAGGTGGTCAATCAGGTTCACTGACAGAAATTAGTCATCGACAAAGCCGATGATACTTTAGATTTATAACATGGTAACCAAAAAACCCTAAATCGATAATCAATAATAAATAAAAAGGACAACGCTCACCCCTCCTAATCATGCTTACTTGGTAGTATTTTCTAATTGATGGAGAATCTTTTGGTGAATTACACATGTCGTGAGCATTGGATTTAATTGCAGCTCTGAACAAAACTGATTCTTATTGGATGTTTTTTGACCTCTTAATTTTATGAAAACCCGATCGGATCAGATTTCAGTTTCTTTTCTTGAAACTGATCCAAACAGAAGCAAACCGCATATATAAAACTTAATACTTATGTATTCTATTATTAGCATATGATGTTGTATAAATCTATTATTTGTTGATTTTTTTTTTGATAAGCAAAATTTATTCAATGGAGTATAAGGAGTACTCTAACCCATTAACAAAGGAGCTCAATACATATCTACTTAATAGTCATGAGACATCCCATAGGATTTGAACACCAACACTACAACAAAAATAGGCAATACATAGCGCTTATTTTGGCCTTAAACAGCGCTGCTTATTTACCCGCTGCTGATTGTTATTAAAAAAAAGTGTTTTTGAAGCGCTGCTGAAAAGTGATAATAAACAGCAGCGCTGTTTATTGTCACTTTTCAGCATCAATAAGCAGCGCTTCGTTAAAAGAAGCGCTGTTTATTGTAAACCTTTAGCAGGAATAAGCAGCGCTTCCTAAAAGGAAGCGCTGTTTATTCCCCTTTTTTATTTCCAGCATTAGACGAAACAAAACTACAGCATCTAATCGAAGAGGAGGAAATTCCACCAGCACCAAGGACCAGAACATAATCAAATCCATCAATAAAAGCCATAGATCCATAAACATAATCAATAAACTGAATTCATCAATAAACATAGATTCAGATGCAAAAAATATACTTCATTTTAGAATCAATCCATGGTACATCACCAAACGGAGAACAAGATCGAAATGCAAAAAATTTACATAGAAGAAAAATAATACAGCAGAATAGAAAAGAAAAATAGAGAAGAAACTAAAACCTAAAAGAAAAAAATGTTCAATTTTTCTCTCGGATCTCTCTCCACGCCTTGCATCTCGGATCTTCTTCTTCTCAGATCTCTCTCCATGCCTTCTTGGGAAAAGAACCAGATCGAACCAGGAGAGAGTGAAGAGAACCAGATCGAACTAGATCTGGTCGAACCCGGCAACCAAGACCTCCTCTTCTTCCGGATCAAACAAAGCGGTCTGTGTGAGCAGAAATGAAACCGAATTAAACAAATGGAAGTTTCACGAACACAGGCGAAGCAGAGAAGTTAGGGTTTGGAGAAACTTTGGGAAATCAACACACGATCAAAGAAACAGATCTTTAAAATCAACTCACCATGTGAAAGATTCCAACGCGGTGGCTCGTTTGTAACTCCACCGCGATCTCCTCTTTCTCGCCTCGGATCAAACAAAGCAGATCTGTGAGTCGTGGTTTCGGTCGGTGGCTCTCGGAGACAAGCGATGCTTGATGGGTCAGATTTCGCTTGATTGCACCGTTCCCAAAGAAAGAAAGAGAGAATGGCGGTGCACCGTGAGGAGTCGAGGAGTGGCGGCGCCATGAGGAGTGGAGGAGTGGCGGTGCACCGTGAAGAGAAAGCAGAGAAAGAAGATTAACCTTCTTCGCCTCGAGAGAAAAAGTGGGAGATCGTGGAGGGAGGTGAGAACGTGAAGTTGGGGTTAGGGTTTGGGGATTGGGAAGAAAAGGAGCTGTTTGCGATGAAGTGGAGCAGAGGTGAATATTTAATACGAATAAAGGACAAAAATCAGCGCTTAAAAGCATGAAACGCTGTTTATTAATACGTAGAATTTTTTTAGGACCAAAATCAGCGCTTCATATAGGAAGCGCTGTTTATTGTTACGCATAATTTTTTTAGGACCAAAATCAGAGCGCTGTTTATTTTTACGCATAATTTTTTTAGGACCAAAATCAGCGCTTTATATAGGAAGCGCTGTTTATTGTTTAGGACCAAAATCAGCGCTTTATATAGGAAGCGCTGTTTATTGTTTAGGACCAAAATCAGCGCTTTATATAGGAAGCGCTGTTTATTGTTACGCATAATTTTTTTTAGGACCAAAATCAGCACTTCATATAGAAAGCGCTGTTTAGTATTTAGGACCAAAATCAGCGCTTCATATAGGAAGCACTGTTTATTGTTTTAGTACAACTTTAAACAGCGCTTTCCCACTTAAGCGCTGCTTAAAGTGGCGCTATCTTTTACACATTCTGTTGTAGTGCAAGCAGAAAATAATAAACCTGAATTTCTACCCTCCTTACATGCAAACCAACCCCATAACATGGCTTTTATATGCGCCACCACCACACTATGAGTTGCAACCTCTCCTTGAAAATAATTCTATTCCTATGTAGCCAGAGTGCCCACACTGTAGCGCACCAAATTAAATGGCATACCTTATAAACTTGTTTCCCTCTAAATAAGGCACCATGCTGTAGGAAATGCAAGATGCCATTATGATGATGCACCATACTGACTCCCAACAAGCTACAATAGAAGACCAAATGTGATAGGCAAAATTACTGAGAAAAATAAATGCTCTTCTATTTCACCAAATTGAAAACAGAAACAACAATTAATAGAGTGCGGGTCCTGCAGAATTCCTCTCCTAAACAATGCATCTCTCGTCAGAATGCGGTTTAAAAATACTCGCCAAATGAAAACTGCTACTTTAGATGGAATGGAACACCTCCACAATGCTTTTAGAACCCGACATAGATCTTCATAAGCCCCGACACCTTTCTTATTTTACAACAAATCAAATAAGCAGAACGCACCGAAAAAGATTTGGAACTGTCAAGTACCCACGTCCACCCATCAGATCCTTCTTTAGCGGGTTGAATCCATGTCAACAGTGCTTGTAAATCTGTTAAAAGTTCTTCCTCCCATGCAAATAATGTCCTCCTCCATTGACATTGCCAAGTCCAATTGTCATCCAGCCAGCAACCCGACTTACAAACCAGAATATTTGGATCCACTGCAGCTTGAAATAGTCTGGGAAATAAATCCTTGAAGGGTATCATGCCATGCCAATTGTCTTGCCAAAATCGCACCTTATCACCCTTTCTCAGTTGAAGCTTCACTGCTGATTTGAACCAATCTGGTTCCAACAAAAACATATCCTTCCACCATAAAGAGCTATGTGAAGGAGGAAATGCATCATTGAGAAATACCTCAGAGAGTTTGCCATTTTTAAATGATAAAAAATGTACCCAATCGTGTTGCTATCAACCATACATCTCCACTTCCATTTAGTGAGTAAGCTGTAATTAAACACCTCTAAATTCTTCACACCTAACCCTCCTTTATTTTTTGGAAGGCAGACTTGATCCCAACTCATCCAACAGATTTTATTATTGTCCTCACAACCTCCCCATAAGAAATTTCATTGTCTACTAATGAGCATATTAATGACTTTCTTCGAGGCCTTATAAAAGGAGAAAAAATAAAGAGGCAAGCTATTTAGAACAGAATTAATCAAAGTAACTCTACCTCCCATTGAAAGATGTTTGCCTTTTCAAGATGCCAATTTTTTTTTTCATGCACTCAACAACAAAATTCCATGTAGAACTCCTCCTCGGATTTGCTCCTACCGACACCCCCAAAAATTTAAACTGAATTTTATCAACTTTGCATGACAAAAATCTTGAAGCAGTATTCAAAAACCAGTCATCCACATTTATGCCAAATAGATTACTCTTATGAAAATTTACCCGCAATCCAGAGAATAGCTCATAACTTCTAAGAACTATTTTGATACCCCATAAATTCTCCCAAGAAGGTTTACACATCAAGATGGTATCATCAGCGTATTGGAGAATTGGGAAAGAAATTTTATCACTGACCTTGTATTCATGAGGACTTCCACCTTCAATTGCCTTACCAACCAGCCCTGATAATCCTTCAGCCGCAATTAAAAAAAAATGAAAAGGTGCAAGTGGATCACCCTATCTAAGTCTTTTTTCTAATTGGAAGTCCCTCGTAGGGCTTCCCTTAACCAAAATTGAAGCAGTACTCATACAAACACACTCATAATTCCATCTCCTCCATTTAACATTAAACCCCATTCGTGACATCACATAATCGAGGTAGGACCAACTCACAGAATCGTTTGCCTTTTCAAAGTCTACTTTCAGCATACGACATTGATGCTTCTTCCATCTTGCATAATCAATTGCCTCATTTGCAACCAGGACGCAATCAAGTATTTGTCTTTGAGGAAGAAAAGCGGTTTGGCAGGACGGAATAACTTTCCCCAAAACAGTCTTCAACCTTTCTGCTAATAGCTTTGACACTACAAAAAAATGCCTAATTTGTGAGGGGTTTTCTACGGAGGTCATACAAAAGCCTCCCAATATAATTTAAAAGCGTCATTCTGTATCCCACACCCGAGATAATAAAACCAGCAGGGGTTTTTTGTTTAAACTACAGAGGCTAAAAAACCCCCTCTAAATAAATAATTCATTCCCCCTCTTTTTGTCATTATCCTGCTCCTGATCGAAACCCCTTACATTCCTTCATCCTTTTTTTTGTTTCTTCTGGATAAACGAAACCCCTTTCTCTTTAGGTCTTGCTTCGTGGTTGCTTCGGGAAAAACGAAATGCTCCCTCTGCTGCTGCGTCTCACTTCGTGGTCTCTCTCCCTTCTCCGCTGCTTCTTGCTTCGTGGCCTGTCTCTCCTCCGCCACTGCTTCTTCCTTCGTTGCTGGTCTCTCCCTCCGTCGCTGCTTCTTCCTTCGTCACCAGTCTCTCCCTCTGCCGCTTCTTGTTGCTTCGTTGCCGCTGAATGGTTCTCACTCAATCGTTCTCACTCTTGGAGAGACAATAATTCGTTTAAGCTTTACATTGGGTTATTTCCCCTCTTTTCTTCATCCCTTTCTCCCTTTCTTCATCACTTTCTTCTTCTTGTTGTAGGGAACAATATAAGAGTGTCACCTGATTTATTTTTTAGTTTGAAATCCAGTGTGTTGCTATCACACTACCGAGACCGGACTATCAGGGCTTCTTTGAAGGTGATTTTTCTAACTATTACTTTGGTTGTGTTTGGTTTCTTGAATTACATTTATTTAATTGTATCTTTTGTAGTTTTTGGAATTAGCAAGGGTTTCTTGCATGTTATGTTTGTTTAAACAAATTGGTATTATTGCTTTGCCCTCTTTGATTATGGAGTCTAGTGTCATACTCTGCCTTTTGTCATTGAAATTTAAATTAAAAAGGGAAAAGGAAGGAGCTAATGACTTTACAAATTAAGAAAAGAAAGCATATATGGGTAGAAAAAATCACATGGATTGACAGCACAGCCACTGATAGTCATATGATTTTAAACATTTGATTTATCTTTTTATTATCTTTCTCAGTGTCTGCAGACTAAATACACTGTTGGAACTGCATTTCAATTTTTAGCAGCTTTTACTTTTGTATACTTACATTATTAGAAGAAATTAAATTCATAGGAAGGAACTGATATGCTGCCTTTAAAGGCTTCAAACTGCTACAAAATTGCTATTTGAGTTTTGATTTTGTGGCCAATGCTTTGAACTTGTGTGATGGATTGGATTTTGGTTGAATTTTTATGCAGAAATAGGGTACTTCCATAGCATTTGGTGAGTAAATAATGTTGAATATTTAAGTTTTATTTATGTCTGTTGATACCTGTGTTTTATTTGGATTGTGTTTTACCTTTGAGGATTTTGGATCTTTAAAATATGGATTTTGGACCTTTGAGTTGTGTTTAAGCCTAATTTTCCAAGTTATAGTGTTGTGTTTAACTTTAGTAATTGATTATACTAGAATGTTAGCTTTCTATTTTGTGACTTGCTGATGCTGTAATCACAATCTTTGAATGAGAGTTGAATGGATTTGAATTAGTAAGCAACTTATGTTTTCTTAGTCATTGAGTGTTGTAACTGGTGTAGTCAGTATATCTTGCATCATTCATATGCTGCAAGATTAATATGATTCATATCTCGTAACTGGTCTAGTAAGTATAACTTTAGTAATTGAATGAGTATTTAAGCATTCTTAGTCATATGCTTTTATTTCCAAAACTGTTATACTTTGAGTCTATCCCTATATTTTGTTTTAGGTTCGAACAATTAATATGGATGTCTTTGGAGAAAAGAACCATCCAGCCAACTAACCACGTGGAGAGGGATTGCAGGATTTGCCACCTCAGCATCGATATGACGAATCATGACAATAAGTCCGGGACTCCCATTGAGTTGGGATGTTCCTGCAAAGATGATTTGGCTGCTCCTCACAAACACTGTGCTGAGGCTTGGTTCAAAATCAAGGGTATCAAGTAAGTGCATTCTCAAGAAAGAAAAGTTTTCCCCCCTTTCTTGCTTGTTAATTTCTGAGGTAATGTAATGGATTTGTGAAATTGGTTGTCATCATAGAATAATTGCTTGATTGTTGTTGTTGTTGTTGTTGTTGTTGTTGTTGCAGTTGGGTTATGAATTTATGAATACCTACTATTTAAGACACTCAGGTGACATGTGTTGAGTGCTGACCATTCTTTAATTGGAGGGATGAATAGATTGTCTTTTTCATAACGATAATAACTAAATTGAGCTACGTTATTGGAAAAGTCTCTAAATAAAGATGATATGCTTCATATATGTATATAAGGTTTGTGTAGGGAAATCGCGTAACAATCAAAGATAAAACGCAGCGGAAAAAAAAATTCCCTTCCATGGATCCTTGCGAATGGTCATGATTCAGGGATTGCGTTGGTTACCTCTTGTAGCGCATCGCTGCGGCATTTAGAATCGAGTCGAGCACGAGCGTCGTACTGATGACAACGCCTCTACGCAGTCCACACGAACAGACTTCGAATGGGAGCGGCCACCGTCTACTGTGCTAGCTGACGAACGGAGCCGACAGTCACGAACGCACCCAAGGTCTCTCAGTACGGCTAGGGTTAATTCCTTGTCTGAACTTTCAGCTTAAGTGTTCTATTTATAGAACCACTTAAGACTGACCTAGCGGCACACCGTAGCTTACCATGTGCTGCGTTGCTCTTGACTTACGATGGTGCGTCATAAGAGCGCACCACTGAATAAAATGAGTCTTACTCATTTATATTTAATCTCTCATTAATCTGTTCTTATGTGTGTGACCCTGTAGGTTCCCGTAACGTTGGCAATAATATTAAATCACTATTTAATATTATAAACAGAGAGCGGTGTCTAGCATCACATCACTGCTACCCAAGTAACGAGAATGTCAGTGTTATGACGTAACCTTTCCGTGATAATGATCATGTGTATAATTACCCTTTTGCCCTTATATCTATATTGAACACAAGGCATAGTGTGTGTCAC
This sequence comes from Calophaca sinica, assembly GCA_037113605.1. Lineage (NCBI taxonomy): Eukaryota > Viridiplantae > Streptophyta > Magnoliopsida > Fabales > Fabaceae > Calophaca > Calophaca sinica. The sequence continues at coordinate 39,558,275 of CM073736.1, read as the reverse complement.
CCTTGTATAGTTCAACATTATATTCCTTGATACCCAAGTAGACTAAATAACAACAAATAAGATCAATATCTCATATTGACTTATTTCAGCATGGCCATGCATTTTACAGTCATACTCTATCAAGGGGCCCACAGATATTACTCCTGCTATGTAGGAGGGGCAAATCTCATCTAGGTCACTCATGTCCCTCTGCATGACTCGTGGAGTGCCCAGTTAACCGACTTTATAATTGTCTCGTTACAGACAATGTTTGATGGCAACAAAACACTCAACTCCTCATGTAGGCACCATAGTGGTTCCAAGTCAAAGGGTGGAATACACCACTATCACTATGAGAACAACTTATGACACTTACATAACGCACTATGTAGTATTCTCATGGCGGGTCAATCCAGTGCACAATTACCCTAATGTGTACCTATGCGGTGACTTGATATTTCATATCTATAACCTGTGAGATAAGGTTATCAGTCCACCCACATAATAGTCTTAATGTATTATTATTGCCCTTATTGAAAATAATACTCGACTACGGATATTTAAGAGTAAGTTCTATAGTATCTCACAACCGAGTCATCTACTCGATGTTCTATTAAAATTGAACTTTTACTCAATGACTTTATTACGTTGAAACAAACATAATAACTGAAATGTCCCATAGATAAATAACATGATACAAATTATAAGTTCGAAAGGAACTACATTGGCCTCTAGGGCTTACACTAACAGTTTGTAGGTCCAAGTGCACACATTATTTTCTCCACTTTTGTTTTGATTTCTTTTCTATGCCACTCTTTTCTATTTCTTCTCAGCAAATAGGATTTTGGCCAAAGTCCCCAGTCTAACGGAGGAAATAGGTTACTACCACTTACCAGTAAATCAATTAAACTGCTGGAAAGTCTGAAAATTGGATATGCCATTTATCTTTTTCTTGTTATTCTTTTTTTGCCTTTTGGGGTTTGTAGTTGACTAGTTGTGCACTCTGTTCTGTTAATGACCGAATGGCACAAAGCTAATGACCAACAAAATGGGGTCCTTAAGGTTTACATGTAATATCTTTGTGACATTTTGTCTAAGAGATGTTGTTATATCTGAGATCATATGCATATTAACCTTTGATTCATGTGCATTTGGTATCAAAAGCATATTGGAAACTCTTGTAGCTGAAATGCTTGGATATTGGTTAGTTCAACTCACATGGCTTTAAATGTTTGGGGGTAAAATGTGGCTCAAGATCAACAATTTTCTTGCAAAAGATGTTTTTAACACAATAAGGTATGTGAATTCATGATAGATGTGGTTTCAAGCATGTACCATGATTTTAATTTAATTGTTAAAGTCCAAAGGTAGAAAAAAGTATCAAGTGTTGGTCGCAATCATTTAGAGAACTTTGATGTGTAGGCTGTGTCTCAATCCATTATCTTCCTTTTTGAAAAGCACAGCTTGTTAACATGCTTCTGCTATTAATACTTCCAGTTAGTTTAGTTATATTTCTGTGTTTAAATTTCTTATAAAATTAAGTGCTTTTTTTTCTTCATTCTTGATGATAACAATTGTTTTTCTTTTAAAATTAATAGAACTTGTGAAATCTGCGGATCCATTGCACATAATATAGCTGGTGTAGTTGAAGTTGAAACAGAACACTGGAATGAAGCAAATGATGCCTCCATGGCTCCACCAACTACACCAGTCGCCCCTGCAGAAACTCGAAGCTTCTGGTAGTGCCACCGGTTCTTGAATTTCCTTCTTGCCTGGCTTTGAATTAATATGATTGTACATATATGACTACTTTATACACAAGCGTTGGCTTTGTACATATATATGATTGCTACATATTGTAAATTTAATATTTTAAATAATAAATGATTGACTTGAAAAAGTTTGATATTTTTAAGTCAGTTTTGAATTGTTGAATGGTGAATACAAGAGGGAATGTGAAAATCAATAATTTTTTTTTGCAAAAAAAAAAGAACGATAGAGGAGGTTTTTAACCCCCCGCAAAATGAATCGCTGCAATATGATTCCAATACCAGGGGTTCTAGAAAACTGTCGTAAATTGTTTGTGGCGACGTATTTGCGGCGTTTTTTAAAACCCCCACAAAACAATTTGCCGGGGTCGAAAACTGCCGCAAATTGACAAAAAAAACCCTGTAAATTGACCCTTTTTTTGAGATGATATTGTAAAGACACCCAATTAAAGAAATCAGCCTGTACTCGGATAGCGATTGAGGGTGCTCCTTTTTTGGGATAAGAGCTATGAAGGAGGCAGTGATTGCCTTGGGCAGACGAGCATTCAATGTAAATTCCTGCACAAATAAAAAAATATCATCTTTTAAGAGTTCCCAACAAGCTTTAATAAAATTAAAATTGAAGTCGTCCGGTCCCGGACACTTATTCCTGTCACAACTCTAGACAACATTTCTGATTTCCTCATGAGAGAAAAGAGCAGTCAGAATGTTTTATCCTCAGCTGAGATTTTTGCAAATTGAATGCCATCCAAAACTGGTCTATTGAATTTTGATTCAGAAAAACTCTGCATGAAGTGGCGTTTAACCTCAGCTTTTACCCCCATCACATCATCCACCCATGAATCTCCAACCTTAAGCACCAGCAGCTAATTTCTTCTATATTTTGCCTTCAAACTCGCATGAAAGAAGTGAGTATTTGCATCTTCATCAGCTAGTCATTTCTCTCTTGATTTATGAAACAATAAGCTTTATTTTCTATGAATTTGCTGCCAAAACTGAGTAGTAATGAACCGTCTATGTTCTGAATCAATATTGCCCCCCTCTGCCGCAATGTTGTCTAACTGATTAATTTCTTCAACCAGATTTTCTATCTTTAAATCCATAAAGCCAAAGATCTCCTTATTCCAAACTCTTAATTTTGCCTTTAATAGCTTCAATTTCTCCTTTAAAATGTATGCCATCTGACCTTCAACCGAGCAGTTACGCCAACGTTCTTCAACCATTGAGAGGAAATCCTTGTGTTCCAACCAGCAATTGTTGAATCTAAAGGGTTTTGGCCCCCAGTTGTGTTCAACAGTCTTCAACCATATAGGGCAATCGTCAGATATGTCTCTTTCACCCACCCATTGTGCCGAGACTTGTCAAACTGAAATCAACTTCTCGGATAATAGAAAACGGTCTATTCTACTCATAGAGGATCCATTTGCGCTGAACCAGGTGTACTTCTTTACCAACACAGCAATGTCAATTACTTCCGTTTCTTCTATAAAGCATCTAAATTCATCCATTTCATTTTGACAAACCTGTGTATTACGCCCTTTTCTCTCCTTTCGTGACAGCAACACATTAAAGTCAGCCCCCAAGCACCACTCACCTTTGGGAAAACCTCTCTTAGACATTCTTAATTCTTCCCATAATTTCCTTTTTCCATCTATCTGACATGGTGAGTAAATATTAACGATATAAACCAGAAGCTGTGTTTCCCCTACAGAGAATGTTGTGCAAACATCCAAAAATCCAGTCCCAGAGAATTCGAATTGAACAGAAAGAAACCCCTTCCTCCACATATAAATTAAACCTCCAAACATCCCTTCAAAGGCAATCAATATCTCTTCGACCCCATAGACTCTTAACTATTTTATTGTCAACAACAGGAATTTAGATTCCTGAATAAAACAAATGTCAAAATTACCTGAAATTAAGAGGGACCTAATTCTTCTTCTCTTAGCCAAGTCCCTCAGTCCCCTCGTATTTAAAGAAGTGATCTTCTTGGGAGAGGCGTGTTGGGATTTTAGCAAGCGTACCAAATTACCGAAGTTAACAGTGATGAGAAGGGTTGTCGTATCCTCAGGAAATCGTGTGATACTTGACGAATTCACAATTATCCTAGTTAAATCCAAAGATATCTATGTACATTTCTATTCCCAATAGTTTCCATGTTGTTGAAATATGAGTTAAAAGATGCAAGTTATGAGTTTTGATTAAAATAAACACTAGCAAGTAAAGTTGATTGATAACAGTATTTAAAGAAGTTAGGAATGGATTTCATCTAACCTTACTACTTATGAAATTCAATACTCATATATAACTATTTTCCTTATCAATGATACTACAAACAATGTTCACTCAATTACCAATTCCATAGTGAAAGAGATTCTAAGATCCTCTCTTTAAATAACAATTCCTTGATTATCCAAAGAAAGACTTTGCATTAAGATTATCATTCAAAAGTAACTGATGCATCAAGCTCTATTCCTAGTAACAAGACCCATCAGGTGATTTCATTCAAATCAAGAATTAGAGAGTACTTTCCAATCAAACTCTAAATCATAAATCAAGATATGAATGATCAAGACATATCAAGCATTAAGAATATAATTAAATCACTGTCATTGATAAGAAAAGATAACATATATTCATAAAGAGATTACATAAGAGTTTGGCTGATTACATCTAATTCCCAACTACACAGGAGATTAGCTACTCATTGTCATGAGAGCCACTCAAGAAATACCATAAGAAATTAGAGATGAAAGATGAAAATCTGATTTCTCTCGATCCCCAAAGGTTCTGGTCTTCCCAGTCTTTCGTTTTTCTTTTCTTCCAAGTGTGTCTTTAATAAATGACATTGTTTTTCCTTTTATATCAGCTCCTTTCGTAAAAACAGGGAATTCTGCCGCTTAAAGATTCGCTGAGCTCCAAGAAATTCGCTTAGCTGAAGCAGAATTCTTCATGCTGAAGAAACTTCATTCGCTTAGCGCAGAATTTTCGCTTAAGCGAATCAATGGCGGCCAAAACATGTATTTCTGAGAGAAATTCGCTTAAGCGAATTTTTGCCAATTTGATTCCTTTCTTCATTTGTCTTTAATTAAACCTACACAAAATAACAGGGAATTTAGATGAAATCTAACAAGATTAAAATCCTATTACTCTAATAAAAATATTTACAAATGCTAACTTGAGGTAAGAAAACACCTTTCAATTCACAAAATTGAATTAATAAATGCCCTATTAAGATCTAGAATTATAGGTAAAATTGGCACTTATCAACTCCCCCCAACTTAGCATTTTGCTTGTCTTCAACTAAAAGTCATCAAATCAAAATATAGTTATCATGACCCAAACTATTTACACTAAGGAAGACATGGTTTGAAAACAATCAACTGCAACAATAATTATTTTTTTAGTACTGCTGGAATGATCGCTTTCAGATTTCTCTGAATGGTGTTTTCAACTGAAAACCATAACCAAGATACATCCGCCCAATTCTGTTAGTAGTCATTGAATTTACGATCTGCAGTTAGGCAATCAGAGAATGATAAATTTCCTCACATCAAAGTGTTTCACTCAATAACAAGTATCAAGGTGAGTGTTTCTCTCATCCATACACTGCATCGACACAAAATCAAAGTTGTTTTTCATCTCAACTATTGTCACAAAGTATATAATCAAGCATGGATCACTAAGGTCTTTCAAGGGTTATAACGTGGTCTGGCTCTAAAGGAATTTGGTTTTTCTGGATAAAACTAGCACCTTAAAAGACTAAGAGAGCATATGATATCAACTACCATTCTTCCAAGGTAACCCTCTATTCTCTTGAACACAATTCTAACCAAATTTGTTTTGTTCCTTTGTGTACATTCAATTCCTTCCTTCTCTTTCTCTTTTTTTTTTAAGAACATATGTACATAATTGAAAAATAACACGCAAAGAGAAGAGCATTCTGATTCAAGTCCACAATTAGCAACCTTAACCTTGATTCCCCTTACAACTACAAAATTGAATAAATTCCCCAACTTGTACAAAATTTCTGTCCATAGTAAACACCAAATGCTCTCTTCATCCTATTAGGTGTGAGTGAGAATTTGGTTTTTCTTTTAAGCTCACAAAGGAATTTGTACACATGAAAACCACATTTCTTTTTAGGCTCAAAGGGGTTTATCAAGGGATATTATCACTTTATGGTTAGCTATTTGGCTCAGTGGTTCAATCGCAAAATTTTTGCCTTGATCCTTTCTATGCATCATATATATAGAGTGACAAACAGAGAATTAAACAAAATCAACCAGCATGAATAACAATGATGACTCTCAATGCATTTAATTCTAGATACTCATAACTCACAGGCTTAAGGTTCGTGCATTCCCTAATTGGTGATTGTTTTATGCTACTTTTACTAACTAACCATTGAACTATGCAACAAATATCAAGATTATACTAATCATGCATATCACCATTTTTCTTCTTTTCAATCCAGACTCAAATCATTATCATGCATCAGTCTTGACAATTGATTTTTCTCAAACCATAGTCACAAAAAATTGGGTCATCAACTAAGTACCAAAAGTTAAGTGCTATGCTATAAAACAAACAGAATTTAAAAAAAAAAGCATAAACTACAACTACTAAAAGCAACGTAAAAATTGTAGGGATGAGATGTTATCAGTCTCCAAGGATCTCATCAATGAAATCCTGCTCATTCAGCTCCTCATCACCACCGTCTCCAGCTTCTCCTTCATTTTTGGCATCTCTTTCAGCTTCATCCATATGTTCCACCCCCTCCGGAAAGGATTAGAATCTCCTTGGTGCTGATGCAATGTGAACTGATAGAAGGAGTTGCTCAAACTTGTATAAGCCCTATAATTGGCAACCTGTTGCTGCTCTATGTGAGTGAGATGAGTAATGAAGCGAGTCTCCATTGGAGTCATTGGAGGCTGCCTAACAGGTGCAGGGCGAGATGAGCTTTCTCAAAGATTTTGTTCCGTTGGATTGACACAATAATTTTTGATGAACTTTGCATTGATTGGCATTCTCAGCTTAGTTTGTGGATGATTTGGGATATTCACACCATGATCCATACACAAAGTAGTGATCAATGCTGCAAAACCCAATGGTTTAGAAGCAGTTGTGTTCTAAGGCGGTGTTGAAAGGACAAATTGATGAATTTCTGCCGAAATCACAGTAGCAATATCCACAGACATTTTTTTCATGATAGCATAGATGAGAAAAGCTCGCTGCATTGTAATGTCTGAAGTATGAGAATTAGGAGATATATTAGCGACATGAAGCTAGTCCAAATTTGGGTGATTGTTTTCATATGAGCCCTTTTAATTCGCAAAGGTTTGCCCTGCGGATTGGCCACATATGTCTCACCGGGAATACACAAAGCTTCAGCCACTTACCATTCCACAAATCCATTTAAAGATAGTTTCAGTTTGTTTTGATATGCACACAGCTCACCTTCCTCTAATGTAAGGGGCTTCCCCAAAAGATCATTGATTGCCTTTCGGTCATATGGAACCCACTAGCCTCTTACCCAGGATTTTCTAGTTTTGGATCCTTTTTTTCATTGGCCAAGCATTTGCATAGAATTCCTTAACAATCTGCTCATTAACCCGGTCCAATGGTGTTGCCAGCTTCTCCCATTTCCTTTTCCAAATCTCAGCTTGAAATTCCTCATATTCTCCAACATCCAATTCAACCTTGCGCTCACACAAAAGGTCCTGTGTCTTAAGCATCATGAACCTTTGTTGTTTGGTACAGTTCGAGAATCTTGACCTATCAAGTTGCTCCACCGGTATTTGAGGAAGGTCAAGTTGTTCTTCCAGTTGTTCATCTTGAGCAGCCATTTCGGAAGCTTTCCCTTTTCTTTTCTTGCTTGCGGGAATGGTGCGAGTTACTTTTCTTGGAGGCATCCTGAAATGATTAAAGCCAATGCAAAACAACATTTAACCCATAAGTACATTTAATGAAACGGTAAGTATTGCTGCCAAATAGTTTTTGCTTAACCAAATTTGACATTTCAGAGTTTTTGGCATTGTGCCACAATTTCAAACAATACTTCCAAAGCACAATTTCAAACAACACTGCCAAATACTTTTCTTGCTCAGTGCCTATGAATTTGCTCAAGCAAATGATTATTCATGCCTTTCAAACAACACCTGGGTTGGTTTGGTTCATAAAAAAAATCAATTTCAATTCAAAACCCCAACTGAACCAACATTCTTGCAACACCCCTCAATCCCTAATTTCAGTCCCAAATCCCTAATTTCACGTACTTGGTTCTGACCCATCACCAAATCAGAAATTAAAAGGTCATGCATGTGGGTTGTGGGAATCTAAACAAACATCAAAGCATAAGCAAAATGAAATAAGAGGGAAAGAGGGAATATACATCAAAACATTCTAACAGTATTCACTAACAAACAAACATTATGAAACCTACTTACTTGAAGGAGGTGAGAATGTTGATGAATATGATGATGAAATACAAGAAGGAATGGAAGTATTGAGTGCCTTTGGGTGAGTGAAGAGCTGACGAGAGAGATTGAGAGTGACGAGAGAGAGATTAGGGTGACGAGCAAGAATAGTGAGACGAGAGAGAGATGAGGGAAAACGGGTGTGATATGAGAGAAATAAGAGTGTGAATGAAATGAGTGTGAGTGAAAAAGGTTGAGTCCTGTGCACTGAACCCCTTTTCTAAGAATTTTAAAATTTTAGTCATTCACTTAGCTCCTACAATTCGCTTAAGCGAAATTTGCTTAGGAAAGACTGCCAAAAAATTGAAATTATGCGCTGAGCGAATCGAGCTAGCTTAAGCGAAATATGTAGACAAAAAATCAACACAAATTTCTGCATAATTCGCTTAAGCGAATTTGAGGAGCTGAGCGAATTTTGGTCCGAATTACAACCTTTCCAAAACATCAAAAAAATTTCTATTTTTCACACAACCATTCAAAACTCATTACCACATGTACCCTAACAGTTTTAAACATTGAATTTAAGCAACTCATCCACCAAAAATTACTAAGAAAACACATAAACTAACAATCAAAACACATATGCTAAAAGATTAAAAGGGGATAGAAAACTGGGTTGCCTCCCAGTAAGCGCTTCTTTAACGTCATTAGCTTGACGTTCAGTGTGTCCTCAAGGATTAGCCAGATGAATCACAGTGGTGAGCCTTTCAACTTCACCACCTAAGTAGGGCTTGAGCCTTTGCCCATTCACAGTCTAACTTCTTTTTGTTGATGGATCCTCTAATTCAATTGCACTATACGATCTGGCTTCTTTGATGGTTAAAGGTCCTGACCATTTTGATTTAAGTTTTCCAGGAAACAATCTCAGCTTGGAATTGAATAATAAAACTTGTTGGCCTGGCCTAAATTCCCTCTTTAAATTTTTCTTCTCATGATAAGCCTTGACCTTTTGCTTATAATGCTTGAAAGATTCATAAGCTTGTAATCTCATTTCTTCAAGTTCATGAAGCTGTATTTTCCTTTTTTCACCAACTGCCTTAGGATCAAAATTCAAGAACTTTAGAGCCCAAAATGCCTTGTGCTCTAATTCAACCGGGAGATGACACGCGTTCCCGTACACCATCTGAAAAGCAAAAAGACCAATAGGAGTTTTGAAAGCTGTCCTATAAGCCCACAAAGCATCATCCAAATTCATGACCCAATCTTTTCTAGAAGAAGCAACTGTCTTCTCCAATATTCTCTTGATTTCGCTATTTGAAACCTTAGCTTGGCCATTAGTTTGAGGATGATATGGGGATGCTACCTTGTGCTTGACACTGTAATGCTCCAAGACTTTCTTCAGCTGTTGATTGCAAAAGTAAGATCCTCCATCACTTATTAAAACTCTTGGAGTGCCATACCTGGTGAAGATATTTTTCTTTAAAAATCTAATCACAGTTTTTGCATCAGCTATGGGTGAAGCCAATGCTTCAACCCACTTTGAAACATAATCCACTGCCACAAGAATATAGTCATTTGAGTAAGATGATGGCAGGGGTCCAACGAAGTCAATTCCCCAATAATCAAACACTTCCACTTCAAGAATGTTCTGGAGTGGCATTTCATGTCTTCTTGATATGCTCCCAGATCTCTGACAGTTGTCACATCTTTGCACATAATCATAAGCATCCTTGAATAAAGTGGGCCAGTAAAAACCTGATTGAAGGACCTTTGCAGCAGTCCTTTCACCATTGTAATGCCCTCCATAAGGAGAGTTATGATAGTGCCATAGGATATCCCTTGATTCTTCTTTGGTAACACACCTTCTTAACAACTTATCAGCTCCAAATTTGAATAAATAAGGATCATCCCACACGAAATAATTGGCACCTCGAAAGAATTTCTTTTTCTGGTGCCAGTTAAGATCTTCAAGAATTACACCAGCAGCCTTAAAGTTTACCATGTCTGCAAACCAAGGTCTTTCTTGCACCGTTAAAAGTTTTTCATCAGGAAATTCTTCCAAAACCTCCAATTCTTTTGTGGTCACCTCATTATTCACCAATCTGGACAAGTGATCAGCTACCAAATTCTCACTTCCCTTTTTATCTTTGATTTTCAAATCAAACTCCTGCAGCAACAGAATCCATATAATCAGTCATGGCTTAGAATCAGATTTGGTCAACAAATATTTAATAGCAGCATGATCAGTATATATAATTACTTTGGAACCAATAAGATAGGGCCTAAATTTTTCCAAAGCATACATTATTGCAAGCAATTCTTTTTCAGTTATTGCATAGTTTACTTGAGTTTCATTCAAAACTTTGCTTGCATAATGCACAGTGTATGCAACTAAGTTGCATTACTTGAGTTTCATTCCAAAGCATACACTATTGCATAACTGCTCCTACTGTATAATCACTAGCATCACACATTAATTCAAAATTATATTTCTAATCAGGAGCTACGATAATGGGTGCAAAAATCAGTTTTTGTTTCAAAAGCTCAAAAGCAGTAAAGCATGAATTATCAAATTTAAAAGGAGTGTCTTTATTGTGGAGATTGCTCAATGGTTTAGCAATCTTGGAGAAATCCTTGATGAAGCGCCTGTAAAATCCTACATGTCCCAAGAAGCTTCTAATTCCTTTGACATTTATTGGTGGAGGAAGCTTCTCAATGACCTGTATCTTGGCTTTGTCAACTTTAATACCTCTTGAGGAGATCTTGTGGCCTAACACAATGCCTTATGTCACCATAAAGTGACATTTCTCCCAATTTAGAACCAGATTAGTCTCTACACACCGGTTTAATATGATATTCATATTTGCCAAGCAAGATTCAAAGGAATGACCGAAAATAGAAAAGTCATCCATGAAAACCTCAATGCACTTTTCCACTAGATCAGAAAATATGGCTAACATACATCGTTGAAACATGGCTGGTGCGTTGCAAAGCCCAAATGGCATTTTTCTGTATGCAAAGACATCGAAAGGACAAGTGAAAGTTATCTTTTCTTGATCCTCAGGATCCACTACAATCTGATTGTATCCCGAGTATCCATCCAAGAAACAATAATAAGCTTGACATGCCAATTTTTCCAACATCTGATCCATAAAGGGTAATGGAAAATGATCATTTCTAGTTGCTTGATTCAGCTTCCGATAGTCTATACACATTCTCAATCCAGTGACAGTACGGGTCGGAATCAATTCATTGTTCTCATTATGGATGACTGTCATTCCCCCTTTCTTTGGGACTACTTGAACTGGGCTTACCCAAGCACTATCAGAAATGGGATAGATCATCCCAGCTTCAAGTAATTTCATCACTTCCTTTCAAATACCTCTTTCATAGTTGGATTGAGGCGTCTTTGAGGTTGAGCCACTGGCTTAAATTCCTTTTCCATCAGAATTCTATGCATACAATATGAAGGACTTATACCTTTAAGGTCAGAAAGATTCCAGCCAATTTCTCCTTGATTCACCTTCAACACTTCAATCAATTCTTCTTCCTTCTTGCTTGATAAAGAACTGCTGATGATTACTGGTTTACTGCTCCCTTTCTCAAGAAAAACATATTTTAAATGTGGAGGCAACATTTTCAGCTCTAACTTTTGATCTTCCAACTTGCCTTCACCCTTCAATTCTTTTATCACAACTTCATGTAAGGGAACATCTTTCAATGTGTCAAGATCTTTCACGCATTTTTCAATCGCCTTTTCTTCTTCATCATTCAGCACATCAAAAGCTTCAATTAAAGCTTTCTCCAAAGGGCTTGGAGTATGCAACTCCTTACTTGCCTTCAAGAACACTTCATCTAGAGCATCCATTCTAAAACATTCCCCATTATCATTGGGATGTTTCATGGCTTGAAAAACAATGAAATTGACTTCATCTTCTTGAACTCTCACTTTCAACTTGCCATTATCAACATCTATTACAACTTTGGCTGTTTTCATAAAAGGCCTACCCAATATAAGAGGAACTTCCTTATCTTCCTCCATATCCATCACCACAAAATCTCCTGGAAACATGAAATTATCTACCTTCACTAGCACATCTTCCACCACACCATGAGGACGTTTAATTGATCTGTCAGCCAACTGCAATGTCATCCTTATAGGTTTGATTTCTACCTCACCTTCACCAATTCTTTCTAACATAGAGAGAGCCATAAGATTGAAGCTTGCACCTAAGTCAAGGAGTGTCTTACCAACAGATAAACTCCCTATAGTGACAGGAAGAGTAAAGCTTCTAGGATCCTTTGATTTTTGAGGCAACGATTTCTGAATAATTGCACTGCAACCAACTTCCAATTCAATTGTTTCTTCTTCTGTAAATCTTCTCTTTTTAGTCAAGAGCTCTTTCATGAACTTGGCATAAGTGGGCATTTGCTCCAAGGCTTCAGCAAATGGAATGTTGATCTGCAGTCTTTTGAAAATATCAAGAAATCTTGTAAATTACCTTTCTTTCTCCTTTCTTGTTGGAGCATGAGGATAAGGAAGATGTTTAACTGAAGGATTCTTCAATTTTTCTTCTTTAGCTAGTTGACTCTTGGTTTTCTTCTCCTCACCTTGTTTTTCTCCAACTCTCCTTCTTTTTCTTTTTCACCTTCTTTCTCTTTTTCTTTTTCTTCACCCTTTTTATTCAACTCTACTCCTTTCTCACTCTCTTTTTCTTTTTCACTCTCACTCTTGTTTTTAACAACCTCCTCCTCAACTTCTATATTTTCACCAATTCCCTTTCCAGTCACAATACCCATCCTGGTTGTAATGGAATTACACTGCTCCAAGTTACCTTTTTCTTTAGGATTCACCTGTGTAGTTGCAGAGAAGTTTCCTTGATTCTGTCCAGCTAGCTGCTTTGCCATTTGTCCCACCTGTACTTCAAGATTCTTGATGGAAGCTTCTGTATTTTTCTGATTATTCATGGAAGCTTGCATAAATTGGGTAAGAATTTCTTCCATCTTAGACATCTTATCAGGTTGAGGAGGTCTATTTGAAGGTCCAGCATCTTGTCTCCATCCAAGGTTAGAATTTGGATTGTTCCTCCAACCTTGAGAATAGTTGTTGGAATAATTACCCTGCCTTCCTTGATTTCCCATGTAACTCACTTGTTCCTCTTGTGTTGCACCTGGGGTTAGACAATGGCCATTTGGATGATCCCTTTGACAAAAATCACATATTAGAACCTGTTGAAAAGAGTATTTTGTAAGCTATTGTGGTAGCTTAGACATTTGCTTTGTCAATGCTTCAAGTTGTTGAGTCATAAGTTTATTCTGAGCTAGAATGGCGTTCTGAGTGTCTTGCTCTATAACTCCTCTCTTATGTATGGGACTTCTGGCACGTTGGACTTGGTGATCACTTGCAGCTATAGCATCAATAATAGTTATTGCTTCCTCGGAGCTTTTAGACATCATCGATCCTCCAGTTGACGCATCCAAGATCATCTTTGTTTGAGGTCTCAATCCATTGCAAAATATGTGCAGCTGAGCTATATCATCAAAACCATGATTAGGACATTTTCTCAACAAAGATTTATACCGTTCCCATGCTTCACACAACGGTTCATCAGCTCCCTGCGAAAAAGTAGCAATAGCAGATTTTGCACTAATATATCTAGATGGTGGGAAAAACCTGGCTAAGAATTTTTCTTCAACATCCTCCCATCTGGTAAGACTCTGATTTGGATGAGATTGAAGCCAAGTTTTGGCTTTTCCTGTCAATGAAAATGGAAACAACCTCAAATAGACAGCTTCATCTTCATCTTCTGCAAATCCCGTTGTACCACACAACTCATAAAAGGTGGAGATGTGAGTGTGTGGATCTTCATGATCTAAGCCTACAAACTGATTTGAATTGATAAAACTTAACAAAGATGGCTTCATTTCCATGGTATTGGTTGATGGTCTGGCAATGCTAGAAAAATATCTGGGACCCTACTGCTAAGCATAATCTCCCAGAGTTCTTCTCTGATTATTCTGATTCTGGGCATTGTTGTTGTTGTTCCCTGGTGGATTGTTGTTAACACACTAATTTGTCTACTTTTATAGGGTATTTTAGGTATCTAAATATACCATTTTACACTAATTAAAGCACAAAGGTACTCATTTATGTCCTATTATGCAGAAATATCATGAAGACACCACTCGGAGCAACACTCGGAGCAAAAGATGCGAAAAAGGACCAAAAACTGGCTAGTTTTGGAGAGTTTTAGCACTACTGGATAAGCGATATGGCATGACCTATACCCGATACGGCCGTACCTAGAGCAGAACTTCAGTAAGGGCGTACCCCCTCAGTCTGTACCACCTGGTGCCGATGAAATAGCCCAGTACGGTTGTGCCAAAGGCAGTACGGTCATACACAAGTGATGTCAGGGCTACAGCACGCATGGGTACGGTTTAGCGTCATCAACGAAGCTCGGTACGGCCGTGTATACATGCGGTATGGTTGTACCCCATCTCAAATAGTGTAGATTTGATAGCCAGATGACCTAGTTCGCAGCTTAATCTATAAATAGGGACTCTTAACCTTTTCTAAAACCTTTTGTCGAATTCTTAAGTCAAGAGCTCCCTATTGAGAATTCACATCAATTCCTTGCCTCTTCCATTGATCTGTGTGTTTTCTTGAAGCTTGGTGCTATCACGAATTGTTACCAGAGCTCTTGAGGACGGAAAGAACGTGCTTAAGCATCGTCGTCATACCGAAAGGGTGTCCCGATTTAGATTTATTCTCTTGTTATGGATTATTCTGATTTTGTATCTGAGTTTATGTTATTATCATTGATAATGAGTAGCTAAACCCATCACTAGGTTGTGATGGGGGATCCTTTGAAATACTCTTAATGTTTTGTCTATTTAACTATATGAGTTTCTATTGAATGTTTGAGTGTTTTATTCCTATTGTGCTTAATCCTATAAGGCCCGATCAACCTTTATTTAGCTGGATTAATTGTGGTAACAAGATCATGATTAGTTAATGGAACCATAGGATAAAAGAACTCGTTTTATATGTCGGATAGGTTATAGCTTGTTTCTAATCAGTTATTAGATTAACAAACCCACCTGTACTTAATGCTCTTTCTTTTAATTACCTTCTAGGACCAAACGGAGTAATTAGTTAGGAGGAAGGCTATTGCAAGCTAGGTAGCACTTAGTAATTTAGAGTGGGTGATTAGTTCTCTTTCATAATAGATAACTCATATCAATTGTTTAGTGAACTCAAGAGTAGAGTATTGGTGAACCCGGTTCCCCTAGACTTCCCATAATATAGTTAAACTGTTCTCGCATTCTGTTTGTTTATCGCTTTGATACCGATAACTTTCACTACTTGCGTAATTACAACTTTTTCTCGCTTAATAGAATAGAATCATATTAAGTCATTGGTACTCGCTCATTCCCTGTGGGTTCGACATTCGGAGTCCTAATTATATTCCACTATTATTATGAGTTACGATCAGGTGCAGTTACCTGAGCCGCAATAATTGTTAACATTGCCTGATGGATTTCCTAGATCTGCCATTCTCTCTTGTGGTTACTGCTGTAAAACTTCAGAATAGCTAGGAGTAGAAGGGCCTGCTTGTTGTTGCTGTAATTTGTTTAGTAATTTCTCTTTCATTTGCCTTACTATTATTCCTCCTTGCTGTCTTTTCAATCTCTAGATCAAACAACAATTGATTCTTTGGAGTTTTACCTCACATAGACAAAACAGAGACACTAAACAAAGAGTCAGCACAAAACACAAATAAAAAGAAAATATACTATAACTATACACTAATTAAATTAGAATTAGCAGACTTAACAAGTAATAAATGTGAATATGTTAAGTATCTGACACAAAATTCCCTGGCAACGGCGCCAGAAAAGTTGTTGGGATTTTGGCAAGAAATTACTGAAGTTAGCAGTGATGAGAAGGGTTGTCGTATCCTCAGGGAATCGTGTGATACTTGACGAATTCACAATTATCCTAGTTAAATCCAAAGATATCTATGTACATTTCTATTCACAATATTTTCCATGTTGTTGAAATATGAGTTTAAAAGATGCAAGTTATGAGTTTTGATTAAAATAAACACTAGCAAGTAAAGTTGATTGATAACAATTTTAAAAGAAGTTGGGAATGGATTTCATCTAACCTCACTACTTATGAAATTCAATACTCATATATTACTATTTTCCTTATCAATGATACTACAAACAATGTTCACTCAATTACCAATTCCTTAGTGAAAGAGATTCTAAGATCCTCCCTTTAAATAACAATTCCTTGGTTATCCAAAGAAAGACCTTGCATTAAGATTATCATTCAAAAGTAACTGATGCATCGAGCTCTATTCCTAGTAACAAGACCCATCAGGTGATTTCATTCAAATCTAGAATTAGAGAGTATTTTCCAATCAAACTCTAAATCATAAATCAAGATATGAATGATCAAGACATATCACTACAAGAAAACTTGGCATTTCCTAGGGCCAAAAACCCTAGGAAATGGCCAAAAATCCATGAGAAACACAAAATTTCCAAGGGCCCACCGAGGGCCACTCGGTGGTAGGTTATTCGCTGCTCGGAAACAGTTTCCAAGGGCTAATTTGTGAAAGACGTAGGAATTTTTTTGAAATTTCTGAGGGCTCAGAGCCCTAGGAAATTTCCTAGGGCCAGACCCCTAGGAAATTTCCTACAGCTATGAGCCCTAGGAAATTTCAACTGGTTATTAAAATAAATTGAAACAGCCAACGCTCCTTCAGTTTTTTTAATACATTCTATTTAGGGTTTGGTTTTTTTATTTTTTGAAGAAAATACATACAGAATTAAACAACTATCTGCCAATAAAAAAGTCTAACAAATTGTGAAATTATCCTCTCCTTCATACTTCACCAAACAGATAATGCAACAAAAATAAAGATAAAATTGCTTAAATTACTCAAATTCATTCATACAGTAATTGTAGTATAGTTCAAATCCAGTACCAAATTGCAGTCTAAATATACAAATGGTGTTTGAAGAATAAAAAGAAAAGGAATAGAATTAGAAGTCTGTGTTTGTCTTCAAACCCCATTGTACCACCTCTATGCTTGAATCTGCAAACCAAAAAAGATCACATCATAGGAAACCCGAAAAAGAAAATACCAATAGACAGAGAAGGGAAAAAAAAAGGAAGCAGGAAGAAGAAAAAAAAGAAGCAACAAGAAAAAAAAAGAAGCAGCAAGAAGGGAAAAAAAGGGCTGCTACCTTTGCGGACGCACCATCATTCATCGCCGCCGTTCGCAGCCGTCTCCCCCGACGTGTGTGCGCCTCCTCGTTGTTAGCCGCAAGATTGCGGCCTTCTCTTTCCCCACTCTCTGTCCATATCTCTCTCTCCTCATAGAAGGATTTGGGGGTTTGAGAGTGAGAGTGAAAGAGGAGATCAGAGGAGATGGCCAAATCGTGAGTTGGAGCGATGGATCTAAGAGTGGGAGTCATTTGCAGAAATTATCTGAGAAGGAGAAGCAAGGAGAAGTGGCGGCGAGGCTGTGAGGAAGGAGAAGCGGCGGCGAGGCGGTGAGGAGAAGGATGAAGGAAGGAGAAGCAGTATTGGAAGAGAGGAAGGAAATGGAGATTGGGGAGAGTGTTGTTGCTTCTCACTCAGCGTAGCTTAGGTGACGAGAGAGAGGGACAATGATGGGCTGCCCTTAACCCTAAAATTTATTAGGTGAACATAGTATAACCGTGGGCTGGGCCTTTGGTTAGTGCAATTTAAAAAAAAAAATTGGGCTGAATGAATTTCCAAGAGACTACCCGTGGATATTAGCTAAATTTAAAAAAAAAAATCAGTGTTTTTCATTTCCGAGGGGTATTTTTTAAAAAGCCCTAGGAAATTTTTTAATGGGTATTTTCCGAGGGTTGTGACTCTAGATAATTTCCTAGGGTCACAAGCCCTAGGTAATTTTTTGTGGGAAATAAGCCAAATTATTGTAGTGTATCAAGCATTAAGAACAGAATTAAATCACTATCATTGATAAGAAAAGATAACATATATTCATAAAGAGATTACATAAGAGTTTGGTTGATTACATCCAATTCCCAACTACAAAGGAGATTAGCTACTCATTGTCATGAGAGCCACTCAAGAAATACCATAAGAAATGAGAGATGAAAGATGAAAATTTGATTTCTCTCGATCCCCAAAGGTTCTGGTCTTCCCAGTCTTCCGTTTTTCTTTCTCCCAAGTGTATCTTTAATAAATGACATGTTTTTCCTTTTATATATGCTCCTTTCGCAAAAACAGGGAATTCTGCCGCTTAAAGATTCGCTGAGCTCCAAGAAATTCGCCTAGCTGAAGCAGAATTCTTCATCCTGAAGAAACTTCATTCGCTTAGCGCAAAATTTTCGCTTAAGCGAATCAATGGCGGCCAAAACATGTATTTCTGAGAGTAAGCGAATTTCCCTGGCTTAAGCGAATTTCTGCCAACCTTGATTCCTTTCTTGATTTATCTTTAATTCAACCTACACAAAATAACAGGGAATTTTAGATGAAATCTAACAAGATTAAAATCCTATTACTCTAATAAAAATATTTACAAATGCTAACTTGAGGTAAGAAAACACCTTTCAATTCACAAAGTTGAATTAATAAATGCCCTATTAAGATCTAGAATTATAGGTAAAATTGGCAATTATCAAGGTGTTTTGTTCTCCTTCTAAATCTTGGTGCCAGTAGCCGTGTCTTCCATCTCCAAAATTTTGCCAACATACACACTATCATTATCTTTGCCAATGACCCCAATATTCTTAGCACCCGGCTTATTTTCTTTGCAACTGAGTCTTCATATTTTGCCCAAAATTTAACATTACAACGCTGTAAGTCTGAGGATATGATAGATTCTCCACATAGAACGGTGCCCCAAGAAAAGATGGAGCTTTGATAGGATAACGAGTTACGGATTGCCTTCCTTTTCTGCGCCCTGCTGAGAGAAACCTGCGGAACTGAGGTAGCAGGACTTATGTTGTTGTTGTTGTGCCGAGACTGATTAAGAAGAGGTAAGGAGGAAAGATCTAAGGTATTCTGATTACCGAAACAGGTATTTGAAGGGGGAATAACAGAGGTAGCGTCTCCAATCAACTCGATAGAATAAGCAATGAGAGGGGCCACATAAGAAGCTGCAGAGTTATGTTCTAGGGCTTATTGCGCAATTACCAGACTGGGCCGAAATAGCCAAATTGATTGGCGCTGGATCGGGTGCAACACTTGGGGACTGTTCCGTGTTTACACAATTTGTGTTGGGCAAGCCCAAAATTGGGTCACTTGGTCCTACTCCATTACTCTGGTCCACATTAATAGCATTGAATTCCTTCTGATTATCTGTTATCTGCAATAACTGGTCATTACGGATGGGGGCCGATTCTCCATGCATTGAGCCTTGCACCTGGTTAGATATTGCCTGATTTAATGAATTCAGGACCTCCTTGATTATGTTGGGAACAGAAGCAACGATTAATTCATTAATATGCTCATTTATTTCCTCATGATTCTCAACGTCCAGCTCCACAGAATCCGCCTCTCCACCTTCAACTGAGGATTCGAACCGTCGTCATCTGATTCATCGCCGGAATCGTCGCCGGAGCCTGCATCTGGATTGATCTTCTTGGGTGCAGTGGACCATTGAAGGGTTCCATACCAATCTTCAACAAGCTTAATCGAAAAGATGTCGTCGTTGATCCTTACCTTCACTGTTGAATTTATCACATCGTGGACCTTTGAGCTGTAGAGGATACGAGTAACATCCATGGACTCCTTTTTACGGGTGTTATCATCGACTCCGATAAACCTTCCAAATGGCGATATGATGAATTCAAAGAATTTCGGCATCCAAGCATGAGTCGGTACTCCGTAGCAGCGTACCCACGTTAATCTTTCATTATCTATTTCCTTCGGGCTCCATGGTCTGATTTCATCGAACCATTCAAGAAGCCACTCACGTGCATCTAATATAAAGTTCTCCATGTCGGTCTTTTCTTCCCCTGACTCCAATAGAACCTGATTCGAACCAAGAGGGGTTGCTTTTAATGCGAAAAACCCTTGCTGGGAGTATTCTTGCTGCACAGTATATGACATTCCTGGGGTGTGCACTTTGCCAATGAAGGCTTTGTACAACCTTTGGAGATGGTCATCCTCCACCTTGTATTCCATGTGTGCAAAGCTATCTTTTCTTCTACTTTCTTTGCCTTGCCTTTTATTCACTTTCATATTTGCAGCTCCCACTGATTTGTCCTGTTTCTCCTGCACCGTACGCGCATACGCTATCCCTTCTCTGCGATATGCTTTTGGGTGCTGTGCGTTCACCCAAGTTTGAGTTATCTTCTTATATGGAAGGTTTTGTCTATTGACATCAGACTTCTCTCTTTGAAATCTTGGAATGTTGACATGGATCTTCTGAATGCCAATGATGATGTTATCGACTTTGGTTGCAAAGGTGATAGGGTCTCTGATTTCCGAGAAGCGAGCAAAGCCAAATCGACGTCCACGTTTGTCCCTTTTTGCTGGTATGATGACTTCATCTATCTGACCATACTTTTGGAAGTTTCGTAACATTTCTTTCGCACCAAAATCATCGAGAAACCTCTGTGAAAAAATACGACACCTGGTTGTTGTGTTTTTCTTGAGCAAGGTTGATTCGACTTGCTACATCTGCTTTACCATATTTGTGCTCTCCACGTTGTCTATTCCTTCGCCTCCCCTTTACCTTTGTCCACTCCATCGAGTTATCTGAAATTAAGAGAGCATTTTTTTGTTTTTTTGTTTTTCTAATAATACTTATTAATTTAATGCGATATAGTTTTCTGCTATTTTTTAGGTTTCAACCATAAAATTGATGCTTGCTACTTAGTAATCCTTAATTTTTTAGTATGTTATCCGTTATATATGTTGATGTTATTTACACTTTTTTTATTATTGTGTTATAAAAATCGAATAATCTAATCCAAACCAATTTTAATCGGATTGAATTGACTCGGATTTAATATTGGAATCTATTCAATCCAAAGCAAACTGTAACTTGTTTTTATTTTTGGATCGGATGATTTTTTGACTAAAAACCGATTTAAACCGATCCATAAACACCCTTAATAGACGGCAATCGATGAATGTATATATTTATACCACCCAAAAAACTCTTTTATGAAAATCGCTTTCTTGCTTGTGCTTAGAGAAATTGCGTGCTCACAAGTTGTTTAAATGGCGTGATTGATTTACTCAAGGAAAAGAGAAAGAAAATGAAAGCTAAATGGTAGTAAATTGTATGTATCCATTGAAGTTTGAACATGTATGCCTTTTCATTGATGCGTGGAGTGATCAAGGAAAGTGAGAAAGGGAGTGACGGCCCTCTCATTTATTTGCTTAGTACTTCATTAGTATTTTATATATTTATAGATGAAATTAAGATAATATAATAATTTAATATTTTTATTCCATATTCTGAAAATATAGTTTTATATACTTTTTTTATTAAATGAGAGATGAATATGGCTGTCACTGCGGTTATCCAAGTATAATTAATTTTGTTTTTAATGAGCTTCTATTGCTGGTTTTTTAGGCTCAACTTCAACTTCAACAATGTTAATTTGAAGCCAGCAACACGGGTAATGAGAAATATTAAGAAGGGGACCAGTAATTCTAGCACCACCAATTAATAGGCGAGCTATCATTTTAACTAGTTATAGCAAGACTTACAACATTAAAACCCCTAAAATATTTTACGACAAATGATTTTAACTCGAAAATAGTTAGCTTGGTTAGGTACACAGAAGATTAATAGATATTTCAGTAAGAAAATGTACAAAGGAAAGATGATAGCACATCAAGTTCTTTAGAATTACCTGGATATATATATATATATATATATATATATATATATATATATATATATATATATCAATTAAAATTTCACTGAGATACTTTATTATATAGCTACTTAATTTAGCTTATTACTTTCTTTTCAACATATAAAAAAAATAGTTGAAAAAAAAACAAATGTGCACAGTTGATAAAAAGAAGTAAAGAAGAAATCAGAAAAAATATGGAGAAATTATTACAAAAAAGGTACTGTGGTAATTTTCTTTAAACTTATTGGGATAAATTTTAAGAGCATATATGTTGACCTTTCACCTTTGTAGATGACCTTGTCACTCCGTCTACAGACCCAAAAAAAAAAAAACCTTTGTAGATGACCTTGCCAATATATGTACATTATAATTTGTTGGACCCGGATTCACTACTTGTAAATAGAACCGCACAGTAATATGCAATAAACAATATTAGTTTTATTGATTTGTGATCCAACGGTTGACATTAAACCGTCACCAAATTAGATTTAAATAATATATGTCAATAATTTGAGATTAGAAGGTTGAAATCGATAAATGCATGACTTAGTTACTACGGAGAATCCGTTTCCATAACGTGTCAGCATTGACTCATAAATTGGAACAACAAACAACTATTCAATCCATTTCTAATTGACTATCGTTTTAGAGAAATAATAAAAATTATATTGATTATCGTTTTATTGTTTTAATGTAACTTTTTTTTTTCCTCACAATTTTATCTCCAAATAGAAAATATTATATACATCACTCCCAAAACATCATATTTTATTATGTATTTTAACAAAAACAATTTAATAAAATTATTTCACTTATTAAATTATTTATTGTTTTCCTTAATCCTTATGAAAAAACTAATGTCATTATCTGAAAAGGGGGAGTAAAGTCTAAAAGAGATCTCACTTATGAAAATCAAAATAACTGATCAATGTCAAGACAATATTAATTAACTAATTAACCCGAATTTAAACTTAATTTGTTTATTTTAATTGATTTCTCTAACTTAATTTAAGTAATCATGTACCACCATTCACAGTTGAGTTAAAAGAAGAAATCAATGAAACAAATTTTAGTAGCTCACAATTTTATTTTATTTTTCACTCAATGAACTACCAAGATCTCAGGAGCAGTTAAGTAATTTGCCAAGAATGAACAAGGTAGACTAGAGAGGGCTAGATGGAGTTGCGTGCAAATTGAGGTTTCAAGTTGTGGGTTGTTGGAAGTTTTACACGCACAATTATGCCACTCTGTCTAAAACTGTAGGCCGACAACTAATTAGTGGTCTTTCTCTGTCACTATTCCATGCCTAACATTATTAAACATAACCCTCATGGCTATGTATACAATGCTAATTTTGTCCATGCTAGCTCAATGGTAGGAGTTTGCATTGTAATCTTAAGGGACATGGTTCAAATTCCCTTGTGGACGGTTGTAATATTACTATTAGTGCCACTAAAATAATAATATATCATCTTCATTTATTCTCTTAAAAAAAATGTATACAATAAAACCAGTGGAGGCATCTATCCCTGCATTTTCTGCTTCACCACATGGCCTCTAGTCCTAGCTCTCCCAAGGGGAGGTGGTCTCAATTCCCCACCCCAAATTCAAATTAAATACCTTAGCTAGCTAGCTCTCAACAGCACAAGAACAAATTAACCGATGCAAAGTTTTGATTTGAAAATTGAGACAAGATTGGTGGCTAATAGTCCTCCTTTTTGGTGATTAAATAAATGAAAAACATGATTGATTATGTTGAATAATGGTATTTTTTGTCCCCCTAAAAAAGCAGTCTCGTGGATGATAAGCTCTTCTTATTTTTTATTTATTTATTAATATTAACAGAAAAACAGGTACTATTGCGTTTGTCTCTCCGCATTTTTTTTGGTTGTGTAGTTATTTGTGCTTACTATATGTCAATGTTTTAAAAACCGAACCGGACATCGAACCGGTGAGACTTCCGGGTCATGGTTCAACCGCTTTTAACCGCTCGAATCGGGACGAAACCGCGGTTGAACCGCCAAAATAACCGGACCGTAAACAATGTCGGTTCAAGTTCAATTAAATGCAGTTCTGGTTGATTCGTTTTAAACATCTTATATGGCATTACCTGTGTTAATCGTCTATTGCTAAACTGTAGTGCCGAACCAAAGACAAGGCTACTAAAGCCTAGAGCTATCAATTTTGGTCCTGCACCGATGGGCCGTGTTTTTTGACTGGGCTGAAAAAACTGGGTCATTATGGCCCGGCCCATGTGACATGTCAGACCCCTTTTTTTTGCAAACTTTTAGAAATTTGAGATACTAATTAGCTTGGTAGAAATTCGGGTTGGCGTGTTAGGCTGGGCAAGGCCACAAAATATGTGGTCTAATTGAAATACAAGTTGACCCGATTTTGCAATATAACTCAATTGATTGGGTCGGACGACTCAATTTAACAGCTCTACTAAAGCCTTAGCTTTAGGCCTACTAGCAAAAAAAGCACTACCTCCGATCTATATTATAAGAAATAAAATGGTCTATTTTTTGTTCAAAATATAAGAAATATACATCAATTTTCAAGTTTATTAAATGCTAATTTCAAACTATACTCTTATTTATAGTAGTGTCATTAATTACAAATCATCATTTTGCTCATTTCAAAACTTTTTTTGATCTGTGTGAATTAGAGTTTTGCTTCTTATAATATGAACTAAAGGGAGTATTTGTCATTAGTTTTTTAAAGCAAACAGATGAAAGCAAAAACAAAAACAAAAAAGTCTTTCACAAAAAAAAGCAAAAAAATCTTTATGAAAATTAGCTTTAGGCCTCATAGCCACTATTAACTCGGTCCCGCTAAACCTTGGAGTCAAGGGTAAAGAAGAGAAAAAAATTTGTATACCAAACATGTTATTTCCTTTAAAGATTATTATCATCATCATCATCATCATCACCATTATTATTATTATTATTATTATTATTATTATTATTATTATTATTATTATTATTATTATTTGAGGCCGTTTTCGTATTAAGAATGCTTTTTGGTTGGAGTATTAGAAGGGAATGGGGAAGTTTGACAACGTGTGGAAAGATGAGTGTGTCTATGTGGATAACTAATATGGTCTGTGGATAGTTGAAAGCCTTTTACTTTTCTAACTTTTGGATAATCTTTGTTTTGTTTTCCCTAATTTTCTTCCCTTCTAGAACCAAAGGTCGGCACGGCAATCACTACAATTAATAATCATTGTCTTTTGTCTAATGTTTAGATTTGATTGATTGTAAAAACGAAAAGCTTGGGGTTTAACGGTGTAATATTATTGTAAATTAATGGTTCTGAAATGACAAGTGTTCACTCTTACCCCCTATAATCTCGTTGTTAACTTTTTTTTTTTTTTCGTCAAGGTTGTTAACTTTTGGTTTGAAATTTTAAGTGGTGCCATCATGGGTTTCGTGTGACAGTGACCCAAGAGAATCCCTTCCTTACCCTTCTTTTTCTTGTGGATGCCTCTCAAGACCAGAATTGGATTTTAGTTGAGCATTAAATTCTTCGTGGCCATTTAGTTTTTGGCTTTATATAGGTCAGATTCTATAGCATGTTAAATCATGTATCGTGGATATGTAGACAATTAATGTAAGTAAAGCAAGCAACCATCATCACAACCCATCTTTGCAAGGAAAATGCACTCTTGGCTTTTGTTACGCCATCCTTTCAAAAGGAAAATTAAGAGTGTGTTTGTTTCAAATTAAGAGATATTATTCTTGGAAAAGTTGGGAAGGAAATACTGTATTTTGATGTTTGTTTCAAGTTTAACAAAATTATTTTAAGGTAAGTTTTATTCTTAAGAATATTATTTACACATGTTTCTTTACTTCTTATTTTCATGTAAAAAAGGTGGAAATCTAACATTTCCATAAGAATAAAATTTAACCACCCATGACTTTTCACTCCCACCTCATTTCTCAATATTTATGTTTATTTTTAATTTTTTAATTAAATAAGTTATTAAAATATTCTAAAGAATTCTAAATAGTTACCGAACACTTGAGTATGAATAATATTCCTGGTAATAATATTCTTAGGAATGTTATTCCTGAGAACGGAATTTCATTCCTTGCAACAAACATACCCTAAAGGATCACCCCTTTGATTTTCCAACCATCATATTGAAATTAAGTCGTAGACGAAATAAAAAATATTACTATGTCATTCATTTATTTATTTATTCATTTGTTTTTTGATGGAAATATGTCATTCATTTATTATAAAAAAAAATTGTACGTCCTTTGTCATTATATTTTTTTTGTCAGCTAGTAGAAATGGTAAACAATAAACACATACACACACGCAAACGGCAACACCCGGGTTCGAACCCCGGTCCCGGCGTCTCTATGTCGTTGAAATTGCCAAAACAACCAGCAGTGGGGGACTGTCATTATATGTTTTACATAATGCATATGTTGAACTACTAAATTAATTATTCGCATAACGCGTATACTAAGTGAAAGTTTGGGGATAACATTGCATCTTTTAATTTGAATGATTTTAGAGGTAAAATTCTAATAAGGCTTCCATGTGATAGAGAACAATGAGACCATGAAAAATTGAGTAACTATTAACACCCTCGTTTTTGCTAGCTTGCACCCCCATCCGTAAGTTAATTTCCATATGTATATTTTTTGTATTGCAAAATTTTATTTTTGGACAGTTTTATGCAAAATAAACTTCCGAAAAAAGGTTTGTTTGGAGAGTGTTTTAGCAAAACCGTGTTGTCAATAGTTACTTCCCCGAAACAAACCCCTAAGGAAGACACTTTGTAGTTTACCCAATGAGGCTGGGCTTTTGGGCCACAATAATAGCACCAATTGGAATCAGGTTCTGGTTCTGTTCGGAGAATAGAATAGAATTGTTTTTGACGGACATGGTTGCAATTGCAAAATTGCAATTGATTGAGATAGGTGCTAAATACCAAACACTTATTAAAGAATAAAGTTTTCATTTAGTGGCACTCCTGGCCAAAATGTGATCACAAGAACACTCTTTCAGAACTGGGAACATATTCCCCCAACCCCTTTTTCTTAGTAGAAAAAATTCTACATCTACTTGCAAATAATTGGCATATTCGAAGGGGAAAGAGGGAACTGTGATGTAGTCTTCTATTATGTGTAGTGAACAGTTGATACCAATAATTGACAATTTGATGCAAATGGGATTTTGAGTAAATTGTGCGTGCAGAATGTAATTATTGTAAAAACGGGAAACCAGCCCTCCGATTACCATAATTTCTATGTGAAAATGTTGAAGCTAAAACATATTAGTATGTACCCAAAATTCAGGCTATGCCTAGCTATATGATAAAATATCAAGTACCTATATTTTACTTTTCTGCTTTTCAAAGTCTTCTTTATAATAATCACCCGTTAGTGAAGACAGGGTGGCTTTGTCTTTCAATTATTTTGTACGTATAGGTTTTCTCCAGTTTAATTTTCTGTAAACAAAAAGGTTTTAAAAGTGAAAAATAAACGGAGTAACAACATCTAATAAATGTGTCTCTATAAAAAATATTGATTTTTTTTTTAATACCAAAACCTACTAAGGTTTAGCCGTTTAGGGAGACTCCACTACTAAAATGGTACTTGAGGGAACCACACGAAGGACCATGAGAAAGAGAAATTTATAAAGGTAAGTTAAACCCCTTAGAGCAGCTTTAACGTTGCGTTCTTAATATCCGAAGCTGATGTGGCACCCATTATTTAGTGGGCGTTGCTTTAATTTTGCTCAGAGTTGAGTTGCAGAGCAACGCATCTCAAAAATAAAGCAACGCTTGTGCCATGTGTATTGTTATGATTCGATCCAAACCTGCAGGAAAATAAAGCAACACAATTAAAGACACGAGCTTTGTGGGTGCTCTTAGAGCATCCGCAGTGTAGCAACTCATGTTGGGGTTCTACTTTTTTCAACTTAAACACTTCATAAACACATAATCCCTCTAACTCAATATCTCCAAAAATTTATTAAATGAGCCCCACTAATAATATTTTTTTGTCAAACCCGCTAATAACATCACATCCTTACATTTCATCAACAAAATATTAAAAATATTAACTGACCCCACTACATGACATGAAAGGAGAGTACTTATACAAGTACCATTGTTGGTTAGGTACCATTTGAAATTGACCCCCAATGGTGTATCTAATAAGTCCATAGTTGTCAAAATCGGATATGCATCCGGTCCATATGAGCCTAATAACCGATCTGCCAAAGAACCGGCCACAAAACTGGAGAACCGACAAAATCGGGCAAAAACCGGTTTGATGCGGTTCTTAAAAAATAGAAATATTTTTATTTATATTTTTTGAAATGGTAAATGATGTTATTTTTGACATGCGAGAGAATTTTTTATCCATTTTTTTGTACGTTGTTAGATTAAATCAAATATTATAACAAAATTTAAAATAACTTTGTACACTAATGCTATTATGGGAGTACTTATATTGTAGTATTTGCGTGAATATTAGAATATTATTATGACATATTTGCTTTGGTCTAATATGTAATTTTACATGTTATATGTTGACTGATAACATTTTAAGTGGAGTTTAATTTTTAATGTTGTGAAATTATGAATACTATGTTATTTTTTGCTTATTATTACTTTATATATTATATTAAAAATTTTAAAAATTTTATTTAATTCAGTTCCGATTCGGCTCCAGTTTGACTCCGGTCAAGTCAAACCCTTGAACCTTGAACCAGTACCTTGTACGGTTCTATGGTCAGTCCGGTTTTGACAATAAACCACACTTCTTAATGGGCAAGTACCATATAAGCTCGTCGTGATGGGGATGCTCTTATTGGAAAACTTGCCAGCCAATTTTTATTTTAGTTTACCATCATTATATGAATTTTTTTGTCCAAAATCATTTCGTGATTTTATTCAGTCATGAAAAGAATTCTAAAACGCATATCACTTGAAATTTAGGTTTTTTTTTCACTTTGAGAAATAAATACACTATCTTCTCATGAATTGCAAGACACCCACAATATCAGTCCAGACCATGAGCCAACGGATATGGCTAAAGAGGCCCAAGTTATTGACCAAAATTAAAAGCAGGCTCAAGTTCACAATTGGGCGTATTCACATGGAGCCCAAAACTAAGAAAAGTTATATGGGGGTTGCTATTTGCACCCCCATTTTTGTTAATATACCCCCATTACGAGTTGATTTCCATTTTCCCAAAATATTTCTGTCTGGAAGTTGACTTCCTAATTTAATTTTTTTTTTGAAATAATTTTGCCTTTCGAAAAAGAATATCTAAACTATTTTTACCTTCGAGAAGTTAACTTGAGAAACATTTTTGTCTTCTGGAATGAAAGACATATGGATGTGTTTTTGCATTTCATAAATTAACTTCCAAAAGACAAAAATAGTCCAAAAGATAACTTCTAGAAAGCAAATATGCAAAAATATGTGTTCTAAAAGTTAACTTCCGTATTACATTCCAAAAATTAACTTTCAGAAGTTAAAAAAATTTCAACTCCTGTTGATTCAGTATATTTTTCCCCCCCATTTTTGCTTTTTTTTAAGCAAAAATGGCATGCAAAGGCATCATATTTTTTTTTCCATTGATTGTATATCGATCACACTAAACTAAACACTCCTTACTTCTTCTTTAAGAAACACAGATTCGTAGCAAGTAGCAACAAAGGGCACACGTGGTAGGAACGACACATCAAGGGGGAGATCTGTTAAGAACGACGCTACCAAAGATCGCAGGTGTTCCAAAACCGCGACCCCTCCACCCACGACATGTATCTCATGAGGACATCTTGAACCATTGCAGGTTTTGTCATCATTGGAAGAGAGTTGTACGTAGAGGGAGGTGGAACTCATGAAGGTTGTTGCTGGGGGTCACGATCCGAGGCGAAGAGTTGTTCATGATCTAATGTCCTGGTGGGCGGTCATGATCTGATGTAGGTTTCACCTTCTCAATCTTGGTCTCTTTACTGATGCGAGTTTTCAATTTGGAATGTGTTGCAATTGCAAGTGTGTTGCTATAATGGAAAAAAAGGGGGTTGTAGTTTAGGGGTTGTAAGGGAAGCATGTAGTGCAGGAGGGTTGGTTTAGGGGGAAAGGAGAAGGAAAAGAAGGCGAGTCGGGAGGGTTCCAAAAGTTAACTTACGATATAACGAAGACCTCAAGGAAACATGCAAGAGAGAGCTAAAGCATACCTTGAAAGAAATAGGAGGGCTATTAACAAAGGGGTAAAGCAAACAGGATGAAAGAGGCAATGAAGAAGGAGGTGGCTACCTTAACGGGGATAAGGCTTGAAGAGGAAGAAGGTCCAAAGCTATTTCAATACTCTCAAGTCCATTTTGAAGATTCCACGACCCCATGAACTAATTAGTGTCATTTTCATTTTGTTTATAATTTGTTTTGAATTAGGAGTTGTAATGGTTTTTAAGGTTGTACTTTTCTTCTTTACATTTAATTTATTTTAGGAATATGATGTAAGCCTTGTGGGCCTAGCAGTCTGCGCGACCTTTAGTAAGGCCAATATTAGGAAAAGAAGACTTACCTTAAGTAAGCATGTAAGAGGTCATTTGTCACTTACCTTTGATTTTGAATGAAATTTCTCTTTGAGAATGAGCATAGCATTTGTCTCCTCTCGAGTTATTGGATTATAACTTGTTTGAATCTTATCAATGACATTCTTGTCGTTGTGGTGATTCTACCTTAAATTTTCAGTCATCCCTTCCAAAGCTTGATTGTGGCGCCTTCTTCCTTTTCTTCCTCAATCCATGTTTGTTTGATTTCTTTTGTGTTTCCCACCATTTAATCCTTCCATTTTATCTTTCCTTAGTTATTTTTATCTTTGATTCTACCAAAAAACACAAAAATAAAACCATGGGGATAGCTCATATATTGGAAGATCCTAATCACAATATGCATGCCTTGGAGCACATCGCGATAAGTGTGGGGAGGGGTTTTGTATGTTAATTTCTGATGAGGGTATTTTAGGAAAAATAAGAAAAGGGAAAAGTAGGTGTATTAGAAAAAACAGGGAGCGCAAACAACAACCCCCAAGTTATATTACATATTTGGATTTTTATAAGTCTAGAATAAAGTCAGACCAATGAGTCACTTATTACATAGGTGCTATTTGCACCCATTTTTCTATACAACCCTTCCACTTTTCCTTAATTTTTCTCAAAATATCCTTACGGGAAGTTAACTTCTATATCACATCCTCACTCTTTCTGAAAGTTAACTTCCAAAACTCTTCCCCATCCGCATCCCCCTTCGCCTCCTCCCTTTGCACCTTCCTCCATGTATTAGCGAGTTAAAAAAAAAACAGAGTAAAGAAGAATGAAGTAGTAGCGAGTCTCCACCACTATTGGCCACCAAACCCACTCAGAGCCACTCTTTCCTCGTTGCACACAATGACCTCAACCATGAAACCACCCCATAATTTTTAGCTCTGCCCAATGCCATGAATGGCAGATGACTATTGTTGTAGAACGGCCATCGCATTGCGCGCATATGGTTTCCCCTTTATCTTTGTCACTGCGAGCCTCCCTTCATGGATGGCCTATCCCGTTACCAACCTCTGTTAGCATCGCACGAATCAGCGAATGCCATCGTAGGTACTTCCGTCACGACATCTCCTCTCCTCACCAATCCACTACCAAGACCCATCATCGATTCCCTTTCCCCTTTCAGACTCACGATTTCAGGACCCAAATCACTCTTTCTTCTCCGACCAGGAAAGATGTTCGAAACCATAAATAAAACCATGAAAGGGTATCAAAAACTAGGAGCATGTATATGTTAAAACACATGAAGGACACGCTCCAAATGGGGGAGAAAAAATTCCCTTAACACAGTGCATTTTACACATCCCAGAAGTTAACTTTCAGAATGTAATTGTAACATTTCAGAAATTAACTTCTGGAGCCTACCTGAATTCAAGTTCTGGAATGTTACAGTTACATTCCAAAAGTTCACTTTCGGAACTTAAAAAAAAATTACAAAATAAAAATACAAATTTATTTAATCAGGAAGTTAACTTCTAGAATACATAAACATGTGGTTCGGAAGTAAACATTTCGAATGTTAACACCGTCATATTACCTTCTCGAAGTTAACTTCTGGAAGGTATAAACAATCTGAAAGTTAACTTCCATAGGGTAATATGACCTCAATATATACGTTCGTTCTCGAAGTTAACTAACAAGGTATATCAGGGACAAAGTTAGACCTTTGTATGTCTCCAGTGAATTTTCAAAATAAAAATTTAGTAAAAACTAAAAAAGTATAGTTTTTTTTTCATATGTATAGTATGCAAGTAGGGTGACTTGTAGGTTGAGATACCTTAGTATGTCTCCCATTGTGAGTAATCCTTGTTTTTCAAATTAGACTTTATTTTTAGGTCCTTACTTTTACCTAAATTATAAAATCCTAGAAACCACCATCCACACCAATATGGCGAACAAATTGTAGATGCAATGGTCACAGTCGCCTAGGACCTCAAGCTACCATTCGGCACAGGCATCCATGGCCAATGTTTGGTGTGCTATATTTCTACAGTGCCTCCTGCCCAAAAGAGATAAATAGAAGAGAAGAGAGGAAGAAGAGAAAGAACCCTCTGCCTCACCTTCTGTCGTAAAACTTGCCTCCCAATTCCCTAAACATTAGTCCATTAGTCTCTCTCTCGATATTTATTTATTGTCTTTCTCTTCGTCCTCCGTTCCTCCTCTGACCACCAAGAGTAACCATTCACGCTGCTTCCCACCTCTATTTTTTGTCGCTAAACCTACCTTTAATCTTGGGTCTGGTTTCTACATGTCAGTGATTTTAAATATGAGCTCTCTCTGCCATGTATGCCACTTTTTCTCCAGCATCTCCACATGTGTCATCCTTTCCCTCGTCCTTGCCTTCGTTGTCGCTATAGCAACTTATAACTTCGTCGTTCACCCCTACTTCCTACTAGACTTCCCCCATCCTTAGGGCTTCCTCCTTCTTGTACCAACTCATGGCTCCTGGCCTTACCTCCTCCTCGTCTTCGACATCAAGGCCTCCTATGCCCTTTTGTTGATGGCAAGAAGGCTTGGACCATGGTCATCATCATTCTAGAAAGATCACGACTATGGCGATCACCTTCTGATTTCCCAAGATAAGGTTTTTGCAATTTACACAATCTTAATACATGTTCTCATGCGTCACCCACCTCTACTTTGTAGTCCCCAGAAGGCAACAAGTTGGAACCATCGAAGCCCAAAATGGACCCCACCCAAATTTCATGTCTTGAATGGAGATTCCGCTGCAACAAAGGGTTGAGACCTGGATCAAAATTGTAATGCACCTCATCGTTGCCTAGTATCCTCAAGAAGTATGCACATTAGAGTCGTTAATTGATTTCCAAATCCACATTTACATTTTTCCCTCAAGGATCGCTTTCCAATTCAAATTTTGTTATTTTTTTCTAAATCTAACTCTTTGTTCTTCGTCATGGGTCAAGAATTGGCAACCTTCAATAATTGATGTCGTCCCTTGGGTTGTGGTAAAGTGGCTGCCTAATGCAAATCCTCTTTTCCCTCTCCTTGAGCGGTAGGGAAAAGCATGAGGGTGGGAAAGACTGAGCTAGGCTGTAGGATTAAATTTTGTAATTTAAAAAAATACAGAGTTCGCATGTCTCCCACCTAGAATTTTCCTAAAAGTAGACTATGTTAAACAAAACTTTACTTAAAAAAGCTAGTGATTTTAAAATTTAAGACCGAACTTATTGAGTTAAGCATGAACTTTTTGAAAGATTGTCCTAACTTATTATCATGTTTGAAGATCTATTTGATATTAAGGCTTTTAAATATGGCATTTGACCTATTTCTATATTTGTAAACGAGCTAACAAGCTAATGGCGATGACAATTTGTACCGCACTCACTGGATACCCGCAAAAAATACCCACAATGGGTAGGGTAATTACCCGTACAATGGGTCCGAGTATGAGTAATTACCCGCAAATTTGATGTGCATGGATACTTTAACTATGATACAAATTTTTAAAAGCACAATTAATCTAAAAATTCTAAACTTTCTCAACCTAACAGCATCTATACTTTTTTTATTGTGATATTTTGAATGTTTTTATTTAGTTAAATACTTTGATTTGTAATGTTTTAAGAGTAGATTTAAAAGATCTTTGGATCTTTTTTAATTGATATAATGTTCCTTTTGTTTTTTTTTTGACACTATAATGTTCCTTTTGTTATTTATTGCCTTTTCATAGTTAAAGTGCAGGTAACAGGTGCAAGTATGAGTATTTAGGTACCTAGAGAGTACGGGTAAGGGTATTAAAGTTACTATCCACGCAAGTACCGGCTCAGGTATGTGTATTTTTTTTTTCAAATGCGGGTATGGGGAAAGGTACTATAGTACCCTATCCAGAGGGTATCCATTGTCATCCATACAAGCCAATGATGATAACTTCTATTATAATAAGCTACAAACAAAAAAAATTAAAACCATTATTACTTAAGATATGAGACACAAGAGTGGAAATATGCTAGACTGATGTGATATGAAATACTATTTAAAATCACATTTTTATAATAAAACATTTAAAAGGCGACTATAAGTTTATCAGTAAATAAGATTATAGGTTTATGAAATACTATTTAGTATCTATTTAATATCCTACTTTGTAATAAAACTTTTAAAAAGACAATAAGTTTATCTATAAATAAGATTATAGGCTCAACTCATGTATGCTAATCTTGTAAAAAAACATGTATGCTAACATGTTTACATTTTTAAAATATAAATAAGTATACTATTTTAATATACATAATGGATCATTATTAATTTATTATTACTCATGATTGCAAGTAATAATCCCCGACGAGTTAATGACAAATTTGGTCCCTAAAATTTGAAAAAAAAAATCAGTTTGGTCCCCTACTTTATCAATCACTAGTGTGCGAAACGGAAAAGAATTAGGTCTTTTACACTGGTTTTAGGTTTAACCGGTGTAAAAAGTGATGCGGTGGCAATTTTGAAATTATCGCGTCACTTTTTACACCGGTTATATATCCAACCGGTGTAAAAGACTTACGATTTAAAATCTGAAGACATTTTACATCGGGTTTATATATAACCGATGTTGAAAACCTAACATATTACACCGGTTATTTCTAGAACCGGTGTTAAAAGTCTTTCTTTTGATTAAAATAATTTTCTCCCTCTCATTCTCAGATACGCGCGAAGCATTTCTCTAAGATAACCCTACTTCACTCTCCGTGTTCTCTCTTTCTCTCCCGCCGCTGCACTCTCCTTGTTCTCTC
Organism: Calophaca sinica; assembly: GCA_037113605.1. Taxonomy (NCBI): domain Eukaryota; kingdom Viridiplantae; phylum Streptophyta; class Magnoliopsida; order Fabales; family Fabaceae; genus Calophaca; species Calophaca sinica. The sequence continues at coordinate 39,522,887 of CM073736.1, read as the reverse complement.
CGTCGTTCGAGCCCTATCTCTCGCCGCTGCACTGTCGTCGTTCTCATCTTCTCTCGTAACTGTTCGAATACCTCTACTTCACGTGGTTCTCGCCGCCGTTCTCCTTTGAAGCCCTGTCGCAGATCTGGTTGAGTTTCCTTCTCCTTACTTATAGGTTTGTTCCTTTACCTTATAGCTTTGGCCCTTTTTGGTTTTAATCTGTTTGATAACCTCTTTAGGTTTCACTCACGCTCTTTTGTTCCCTCTGACCAAAGCTGGAAAAATAGAAGAAAAAGAAGAAGAATAATAATAATCTCTCGTCTTCACTCTCTCTTCTGCTCAACCAAACTTCCATTTCCATAGGTGCGTCACTGCTTCATTTTTTTCAATTTCTTTCTTTTTTTTTGTTTAGCTATTTTGCTTTCGCTGGGTTCCGAATGTGTTTATGTTTTTCAGATAGAAATGTGTTGTGCTTTTTTGTTTTTGTCTTTTTTATCTTTCATTTTTTAATTTCTCAGTTATTCATTCAGATTTCTTAGCATAGCTCTGGTTTTTATTAATTTTTTTAAAAGGAAATATTTTCGAAAAGGGTTGGTGTGGCTGTGGATCTATTCTGTTGCAGCTCCTGTATTGTGTTATGATGGATGGTTAGAGGATCAACATTTTTACATGTTAGTAATTAAGAAGTTTATATCTTTTACAAAAAGGTAATTCCACGAATAGTAATTAAACTACTGCTTCCCTATTATGCTTTTTGTTGTCATTCTATTAATTGACTACTGTTGACAACAGACGATGTCTTTAGATGAAAACCGTAGTCGTGGGGGGCGTCGTACTCGCATGGCTTCCAGGAAGTCACATCCCCTTATTAGCAGGCCGATGATGACTGCAAGGGAGTATTGAGCAATCTTTGTGAGGAATGAGGATCACGATTTGATGAACCAGTATGCTGATCCCCGTGTCGACGCTGATCGTTAGGGCCTAGGCCTTCGTATGCGCATACTTCAGAGGTGACCACCCTCTATCAGGAGGCCTGTAGATGCAAGGGTTCATCAAGGGCCAGACATTGTTTAGATCCCCAGCAATGAGGATGAGATCAGAGAGTATAGTCCATCCACACCGGAATATTCTCCCATCGCACCCGAGTACACTCCATCGACTCCTTCGAAGGAATCTACTGCCCGATGTTGTCCTAGTTACTCCTCTAGTACTGGCCAAAACTAGCCTCAAGATGGACACTAGATACATATGTGATTAATTATATTAGTATGTGAGTATGAGTTCTTGTGTATTATTATAGAATATTGTGTGTGATATGAATAAGTTTTAATATATTAGTGCGTAATTTATTCATTTAAATATGTGTTGTTTTAGGAAGTAGTATATTAGGATGATATATTATTATTCTATTATTTTGTTATTGCTAAATATTAGCCTTGATTTTATTATAGATATTTTAGAACAATAGCCACAAATAATTATTATTATCATTTATTATTAGCCTTGATTTTATTATAGATATTTTAGAACAATAGCCACGAATAATTATTATTATCATTTATTATTTATTTAGAGGAATATAGAAGTGTTTTTCATTAAGTGAGAATGGTCTAGTAAAAAAAAAAAGATATGGATTTGATCCATGCGCTGCGGCCTTTTTTTTTCTTTTAAAAAAAAATTCCTACTGGTTGCACCCCCAATTCTCCTCCACCACACCCCCTACACCCCCTATTCTCACTTAAACCAGTTATTGTTCATCTTCCCTAAAACACGCAACCGCAGACGAAAAGAAGACCTCCACCTCAAAAAAAAAACTTCTCTGTTCGATTTCTCTCATTTCAGACCACAAAAAATTACCAAATTTCACCCTCTCACTCGACATTAACCATAGAATCTGTTTCTGGCCTCCGTTCGATCAACCGTTCTGTTGTTCGTCTCGTCTTCTCTCTCCGGGCGGACTGGATTTTCATTTTTCCGGCCACCACGGTTGTCGGTTGGAGAAACGGACGACATTTTTGGATTCCTCGCGTCAAAACCTTCAAGAAACACTACTCGTTCTCTCGTTCCGGTGAAGTTGACGTCGGACCCCTAGTAACCCCCGTTGTCTCGGTAAGACGTTTTTCGGTCAATCTTTTGGCTTCCTTTTGACTTTGTTTCAGTTCTAAAAATTCCCAAATATTATTTGACATTCGTTGTCATTTTTTTTCCAGTCGTATTTCGTTCTTGCGTGACCGTTAATATTCTCTGTGCTCGCTTGATGCATAATTCGGTTGCTGTAGGAAAATCTTCCTTGCTCTCCTAAACATTGTGATTTTTATCGACCAAGGTAAGGGCTTTTCTCCTACAAGTTAGAGTTAAACATTGGTTGTTGTCTAAATACTATTATTTTTCTCAAATATTTTGCTCTCCCTTTGATTTTTGCTACTTTATTTTAGTTATGGTTGATTGTCATTGCTGGATAATTGCTTACCATCATAAAGTTTTTTTTTTTTATGTAACGTATTTGCTTCGAACCAGATTTGATGATTTTATTTCTGGCTATTTGAATCCATTGAAGTCACGCATGTGTTTTTTTTTAATATGTGCTTTCGTTTTAATCTGTGCTCTCGTGTACCATCATAAGGTTGTCCTATTGCTTTTGTTTCCTTTTTATATATATAGTCGGATTCCATTTGGTCAATTTTGATTGAAAAGTGCTGCCATGTTGAATCAAAATGTGTTCTTTTATTAATGAAATTGCGTTTGTTTTGCGCCCCATAACTGGAAACGTGTTGCATAGGAGTAAAATTGTTAATATGGATACTGGTTGACTCTTGTTGTTGTAATTTAGTGCAAATCGATTTGTGTGTATTTTATTAATAGGAGTATTGTTGATTGTTGTTATTCTTTTGATGGATGTGTACTTGTTGTTTTAAACCGTGAGGCGGTGATGTTATTTGTAAAAGAAATGTTGATATGTGTTATATGGATATAATGTGTGGTGGATTTTCTGGTGAATTATTTTCAAGTGGCATGAATTGGCTTGATTAAATGACATGCATCATGTAGAGTAGCATATGTAGGGCCTTCATGGCGGTGATATTTTTGATTCCCCATTGGTATGGGAGGTAGCCATTATTTTTGGACGACCTTTGTGGTTAAGGCCGTCGTGGCGGTGATATGTTATGATTCCCCATTGATATGAGAGGTAGCTATTATTTTTAGACGACCTTTGTGGTTAAGGCCTTCGTGGTGGTGTTAAATTAAATTTCCCCATTAATGACTATATCGCGATCATGAGAGTCTTGCATAAGGCATACATACTAACTCGAATATGCTGAATTTTGTGATGTTGTAAATGTGATTATTTTATTTGTAAGTTAGTATAAAGAAGAGGAAAAAAAAGACTAGATTCTATTATATCTTAAAGGTGAGTATTCTTAATTTCAAGTTCGTATGTGGATGTGAATATATTTTCTTATTGGTTGTTTGTTATGATTATTCTGGTCTTACATATTTTTATTTAAATGTGAAAAAGAAATTATAAATAGTATTTGAGCAATTTTTTCATGTTTTAGATTATTACAACTCGTCATATGAACTGACCCTCACACCACTTTTTAGGTACAAGTGAATTTGAGAAGCCTCAAGCATGAATTGTTTGTATTATTGTTGATCGTGTCATCGACGAATAATTATGGGTACATGGGTGTTAGATGTTCTGTGCTATTTTTTGAACGTTAATATTATTTCGCACAAATTGAACTTAGTATTTCTTTATTGCGGACATGGTGTTTTTTCCGCTAAGTAATTGGGATAACTTCAACCTTGGTTATTTTTCCTATAATTTATAATTTCAGGATTTTATTATATTTTAGTTGTGCTGTAGAGTAATTACATGTACTTGTTAAATTAGTTTCACCTGATTTAAAATGAAATTAAATTTTTAGTTAGACTAAAATTAGTTTAGTGATTAAGTAGGGTCCTTGCTATTAATTAAATTTTTATAATTGACAATAAAGCATTTCCGCGATCATGTAATGTTTTATTTGTTATTAACAGTAACTTTTATTTATCAAAAAAAAATATAGGCCGATTTTCCTAGAATAGTCGAGTTAATGCCTCGAAATTTCGGGGCGTTACATTGTGGTATCAGAGCTTAGGATGAGTCTTCGGACTTTTGGGTGGGGCGATCTTGTTTGACATATGCATCTGATTATTTTCTTGCATTAATTAGTTGATTTTCTAATTATGAAATGATTACTGAAGATTTGCCGATTTGATTGGATTCTGTTTTATTGTTGTCGACATGCTCGATTTTTGTTTCTTTAGAAATGATTATATTGCCTGAATTCTGAACTTATTACAATTAATGGTTTGTTATAACTAATTGATGATATGATTTTATTACCCGACATAAGAAGAGTGCCTTAATTATTTAGACCATTATTATGTGACTTTATTTGTTTGACCTTTTGAATATTTGCGATTAAATATATGTCTTAATTACTTGGCCTTAGTGGTGTGACTTTATTGTTGGATTAATTCAAATTTTTCTTTTTTTTGTAATTAATAATTGGATACTATTTAAAGACCCCAAAGTTACGATCAGGCTGTGAAAATCTTTTTTGACTCAATAAACAGTAGGAATTGAGATGGTTCGTCCCGCAAGTCAGCCCGCCTCAGCTGAAGGAAACGAAATGGCAGGAGCAATCCGAGCCATGACTGCTATGGCCGCTGTAATGAACCAACATGCAGCTACGGTTGCTCAATAGGTTGAAGCCCAGACTCAGCGCGACATTCTGAGACAACAGAGAGAGGAAGTTGCTGCTGCATCCAAAGGCCTGGCGGATTTTCATCGTCACGACCTGCCTAAGTACAAGGGAGAGCATGACCCAGACAAGGCTGATCTGTGGATGCAGGAGATCGAAAAGATCTTTGAGATTCTCCACTGCCCTGAGAATGTGAAAGTGGAGTATGCTACTTATCTGCTGTCAGGAGAGGCTGAATATTGGTGGAGGGGCGCCAAACAGATGATGGAGGCCGCCATGAGGAATTGACTTGGGAAACATTCAAGAAGAGGTTCCTAGATAAATACTTCCCAAAGAGTGCTAGGGCTGAGAAGGAGGCCCAATTTCTGAGACTATATCAGGGGAATCTGACCATTGCTGAGTATGCGGCCAAATTTGAATCACTGGCCAAACACTTCCGCTATTTCCAGAATCAGATGGACGAGGAGTACATGTGTGAGAGGTTTGAATATGGACTCAGGTATGAGATCAAGGAGTCGGTGGAGCCACTTGAGATTCGTGAGTATCAGAAACTGGTGGAAAAGTGTAAGAAGGTAGAGATTATGAAGAGAGGCACGCTGAACAGGACAATAACAGGTGGACCAGTTTGGTCCCAGGGACTGAATGACAACCATCAGGGCAGAGGAAGCCAGTTCTTCCAGCCGAAGCCCTATGACCGTCCTCAGGGGAATGCCAGAGATCCACCCCGACCACCTTTTGGAGGAGGTCAGAGAACACAGAACCAGGCACAGACTATCTGTTGTTATGCTTGCGGGAAAGAGGGGCACAAAGCCAACGAGTGTGCTGACAGGGCCAAAGTTTGTTACAATTGCCAGAAACTGGGTCACCTTTCTAGAGATTGCCAGGCACAGAGGGTACAACCTGCTACCAATAACATCAGTGCTGCACGTCCTACTGCTAGGGGCCGTGTCTACCAAATGGGTGGGGAAGAAGTCCTACCTTCTTTAGAGCCAATTTAGGGTGAGTGTGAAATTGCTGGTAAACTATTTTCTGTGTTATATGATTTAGGAGCAACACATTTTTTTAATTCCTTTGGATCGTGTGAACTCTATGCAATTGCTTGTTACTTCACTACCTTTTAATTTGGTGGTCACTATGCCTTCTGCTAAACTGGCGATTGCTAATACGGCATGTTTGCAATGCCCTTTGACTGTGCTAAGCATTAAATCCAATGTTGATTTGATTGTATTTTTCTTAAGCATGAGGGAGCTCTACCGTAACCTCTTCGAGCCTGTCTAGTTTCGAGGATGAAACTATTTTAAGGGGGTAAGTATTGTAACACCCCGATTTTCATATTATTAATATTATTATTTTATAATTAGATAGCGCGCTGGTTTACGATGATGTGGTATCTTTATAGATATATATGTAAATGGATGTTTTAAGTAATAATATAGTTGTTTCATTTTTGGTATTGTTACAAATGTGTTATTATATTAAAAGTGATTACTTATTTTTATATACAAAAAATAATTTACAAATATTAATTATGTCTATGTTAATGCATCACTTTATATTAATATGTGATCTTATCTAGACACATATGTGATTAATTATATTAGTAAGTGAGTATGAGTTCTTGGGTGTTATTATAGAATATTGTGTGTGATAAGAATAAGTTTTAATATGTTAGTGCGTAATTTATTCATTTAAATATGTATTTTTTTAGTAAGTAGTATATTAGGATGATATATTATTATTCTATTATTTTGTTATTGCTAAATATTAGCCTTGATTTTATTATAGATATTTTAGAACAATAGCCATGAATAATTATTATTATCATTTATTATTTATTTAGAGGAATATAGAAGTGTTTTTCATTAAGTGAGAATGGTCTAGTAAAAAAAAAAAGATATGGATTTGATCCATGCGCTGCGGCCTTTTTTTTTCTTTAAAAAAAAAAATTCCTACTGCCTGCACCCCCAATTCTCCTCCACGGCACCCCCTATTCTCACTTAAACCAGTTACTGTTCATCTTCCCTAAAACACGCAACCGCAGACGAAAAGAAGACCTCCACCTCAAAAAAAAAAAACTTCTCTGTTCGATTTCTCTCATTTCAGACCACAAAAAATTACCAAATTTTGACCCTCTCACTCGAAATTAACCATAGAATCTGTTTCTGGCCTCCGTTCGATCAACCGTTGTGCTGTTCGTCTCGTCTTCTCTCTCCGACGGACTGTATTTTCATTTTTTCGGCCACCACGGTTGTCGGTTGGAGAAACGGACGACATTTTTGGATTTCTCACGTCAAAACCTTCAAGAAACACTACTCGTTCTCTCATTCTGGTGAAGTTGACGTCAGACCCCTAGTAATCCCGTTGTCTCAGTAAGACGTTTTTCGGTCAATCTTTTGGCTTCCTTTTGACTTCGTTTCAGTTCTAAAAATTCCCAAATATTATTTGACATTCGTTGTCATTTTTTTTCCAGTCGTATTTCGTTCTTTGCGTGATCGTTAATTTTCTCTGTGCTCGCTTGATGCATAATTCGGTTGCTGTAGGAAAATCCTCATTGCTCTCCTAAACAGTGCGATTTTTCTCGACCAATGTAAGGGCTCTTCTCCTACAAGTTAAAGTTAAACATTGGTTGTTGTCTAAATACTATTATTTTTATCAATTCTTTTCCTACCCTTTTGATTGTTGCTACTTTATATTAGTTATGGTTGATTGACATTGCTGGATGATTGCTTACCATCATAAAGTTTTTTTTTTGTAACGTATTTGCTTGAAACAGATTTGATAATTTTATTTCTGGGTATTTGAATCCATTGTAATCACGCATGTGGTTTTTTTTTAATATGTGCTTTCGTTTTAATATGTGCTCTCGTATACCATCATAAGGTTGTCCTATTGCTTTTGTTTCCTTTTTATATATATAGTCGGATTCCATTTGATCAATTTTGATTGAAAAGTGCAGCCATGTTGAATCAAAATGTGTTCTTTTATTAATGAAATTGCTTTTGTTTTGCGCCCCATAACTGGAAACGTGTTGCATAGGAAGCTTAAAATTGTTAATATGGATACTGGTTGACTCTTGTTGTTGTAATTTAGTGCAAATCGATTTGTGTGTATTTTATTAATAGGAGTATTGTTGATTGTTGTTATTCTTTTGATGGATGTGTACACTTGTTGTTTTAAACCGTGAGGCGGTGATGTTATTTGTAAAGAAATGTTGATATGTGTTATATGGATATAATGTGTGGTGGATTTTTTGGTGAATTATTTTCTTGTGGCATGAATTGGCTTGATTAAATGACATGCATCATGTAGAGTAGCATATGTAGGGCCTTCGTGGCGGTGATATTTTTGATTCCCCATTGGTATGGGAGGTAGCCATTATTTTTGGACGACCTTCGTGGTTAAGGCCGTCGTGGCGGTGATATGTTATGATTCCCCATTGGTATGGGAGGTAGCTATTATTTTTGGACGACCTTTGTGGTTAAGGCCTTCGTGGTGGTGTTAAATTAAATTTCCCATTAGTATGGGATGGCTATATCGCGATCATGAGAGTCTTGCATAAGGCATGCATACTAACTCGAATATGCTGAATTTTGTGATGTTGTAAATGTGATTATTTTATTTGTAAGTTAGTATAAAGAAGAGGAAAAAAAAGACTAGATTCTATTATATCTTAAAGGTGAGTATTCTTAATTTCAAGTTCGTATGTGGATGTGAATATATTTTCTTATTGGTTGTTTGTTATGATTATTCTGGTCTTACATATTTTTATTTAAATGTGAAAAAGAAATTATAAATAGTATTTGAGCAATTTTTTCATGTTTTAGCTTATTACAACTCGTCATATGAACTGACCCTTACACCACCTTTTAGGTACAAGTGAATTTGAGATGCCTCAAGCATGAATTGTTTGCATTATTGTTGATCGTGCCATCGACGAATAATTATAGGTACATGGGTGTTAGATGCTCTGTGCTATTTTTTGAACGTTAATATTATTTCGCACAAATTGAACTTAGTATTTCTTTATTGCGGACATGGTGTTTTTTCTGCTAAGTAATTGGGATAACTTCAACCTTGGTTATTTTCCTTATAATTTATAATTTCAGGATTTTATTATATTTTAGTTGTGTTGTAGAGTAATTACAGGTACTTGTTAAATTAGTTTCACCTGATTTAAAATGAAATTAAATTTTTAGTTAGACTAAAATTAGTTTAGTGATTAAGTAGGGTCCTTGCTATTAATTAAATTTTTGTAATTGACAATAAAGCATTTCCGCAATCATGTAACGTTTTATTTGTTATTAACGGTAACTTTTATTTATCAAAAAAAAAAATATAGGCCGATTTTCTTAGAATAGTCGAGTTAATGCCTCGAAATTTTGGGGCGTTACACTTTTCATCTAATGCATCAACCCTAGAATTCTTGCATTATGTGGAGAAGAATCATGAAGCCTTCGGAAGGTTCCGTCTCCTAAACGGCAACATGTTGAAGTTGAAGAATCAGTAGAGGGAAGTGACGCAAATGACAACAACGATGACAATGTCCATCTTTAGTCTAGTTTTGGTCAGGTCCTAGATAAGCTACTAGGACAAAATCGGGCAGTAGATTCCTCCGAAGGAGTATATTCCAAATGACATTGCTTTTTTATTTAAGTGTAAATAATGTAGTAATGTACATCTTTCCTTGTTTTGAAAAGTTTAGTAATAATGTAGATATGTCATTGTTTTTTTATAGATATATAAAACTGACTGCTAAATTAGATTATGATTTGAATTTTGGGCAAATTTGGTGCCAATATATTCTGCTGCCAATTCTTATCAAATTTCTTGCATATTTGTCATTTTAGAAAGCCTCTGGGCAGGAATGGATTAAAATATACAGAAAAAGGTAACCTTTTACGCCGGTTATCTAAATAACCGGTGTAAAAGGACATATTTTATATCGGTTATCTTAATAACAGGTGTAAAAGGGTATATTTTACACTGGTTATATAAATAACCGGTGTAAAATGTCCTTCAAAAAAATAACAAATAAACAAAATTTGAAATTTTACACCAGATATATAACCGGTGTAAAACATTTACATTTTACGTCGGTTAAATAACAGGTGTAAAAACCCCAACATACAACACTGAGAGTATTTACACCAACACCAAAACTGGTGTAAAAAAGTCAATTTTGACCGGTGTAAAATCCTCCTTCTGCACTAGTGAATATTCCAAATTAGTCCTTGTGTTTTGAAAACGTGTATCAGTTAGGTCCCTCCGTCAGTCTCTGGCATTAACAAAGTTAGTGATGCTGATGTGTCACGCAAAGTGCCTCGCTGGCACACATGTCACTGTCCACGTTGGCGCCACATTATGTGGCTGAGTAGATGCAAATGTCAGGGACCAATTTGATACTCAGTAAAATATCTGATTTAAACTCTTCCTTGACACGTTATTCACTCACGCTGACTTCCTATTTCTTTTCCCCCACCACAACTATTGGCGGTTCTGCGTCTTCTTCGTATGCGACGGTTGAGGCAGTGGCGATCATCATCTCTGGTTGCGTTTCCGTCTCTATCATCAAGGTTAGTTCTTCGTCTTAGTGGTTTTCGTCTCCACTGCTGCCGTTTTTGTTGATTTTTGTTTCTCGTTTTCTTCCATTACCGTCAAATAGAAGGAGAACGTGAGTGTGTTAGTGGTTTTGTTGTTGCCTTCTTCCTTTTTTTTGTATTGGTACTGGTATTGAGATGTTGAATGGGTTAGGGTTAGGGTTTGTTGTGTTGGCTTTGTTTAAGCATCTTCCTAGTTTTTGTCACGTGAAACAGAGGTTGAATATAGGTATATATTATGTGCATCTTTTTTAATGTTTTTGTAATTTTTTTAACCACTAGTTCCTATTTGCTATTTTTGTATTTTTGTTGTTGTTTCTATTTGTAAGCATATTTGTTGTTGCCTTTTTTGTAATTTTTTTTTGTTGTTTCTATTTGTAAGCATAATTCTGTAAGTACTAGTTCATATTTGTTGTTTCTGTACTTTTTTTTGTGTGATTTTGGTTTGTGTAGGATGAGTACTATTATTACATTAATAGTGCACCATGGAGGCAGATTTATGAGGAATGAGGATGGTATTATGGAGTATGTGAATGGTGAAATGGATGTTTGGGAAGATTTAGATTCAGATACACTGAATGTGTTTGATTTTCACGAAATTGTCAAAGTGTGTAAAAGCTATCACGGAATTCAACAATTGCTATGGAGGGTACCAAACTTAGACATTGAGTTTGGATTGAGAGAATTGAGCACTGATAGGGATGTAATGGAAATGGCTCGGGATGCAATGCGTAATGGAAATGAGGTTGAACTTTATTACAAGCACCCTATATTGGAGGCTAAACCTATATTGCCACTGTCATGTAGTCAAGAAGATCAAGTGGCTGCTGAAGATAATAATGTGACTGCTGAAGATAATGTGATTGCTGAAGAGGATGAAGGGGATGATGGGGCTGATGAAGATAAGGGAGTGATGAAGAGGATGAAGGTGTTGATGAAGATAAAGTGAGTGATAAAGATAAGGGGGCTGATGAGGACAACCATTCATCCGCTGATGAAAGTGCAAAATATAGCCATTACATGCCTCCTCCAATAATTAGTTCAAGTGATGAAGAGGAGGTGCAATAAAGGAAGAAGAGAGTGACTACTCCAACTAAGGCAAAGAAGAATAGGACTCCTAAGAGAAAGAAGGCCATGAATTCATCTAAAGGAAAGAAGGTTGAAACATCTGCTACAGGTGAAAAGGTGCAAGTGAAAGGAAAGGGTAAGAGATCACCATCACCCATCATTGATGATTCAAGTAGTGATGACTCATTTGATAGGGCTAAGTATTATGGTGGAGAAAGCAGTCAACACAGGGCTGACTATTGTGGTGGACAAAGCAGTCAGCACATACTAGTGGGTAGTAGTGATGACAGATCTAAAGAATTGAGGGATCCCATCAGCACTGATGAAGAAGATGGTGAGAAGGTTAATTTCCCTCAATTCAATGAACAAGCCAAGTTTGGTAATGTTAGTTTGGAATTGGGGATGGAGTTCAACAACTTAGCATCATTCAAGGCAGTAGTGAAGGAGTACACCATCTATTTGGGGAGACCTATCAAATGGGTAAAAAATGATAAGCAAAGGGCAAGGGCCAAGTTCAAAGAAGATAATGTGAATAGGAGGTTTTTAGTTGTAAGAATAAGGATAGGGGAAGTTTCCAAATCAAGACCTTTAAAGATTACCACAAATGCAGCAGACATTTCAAGGTTAATCAGGCCAACAAAAAATGGTTGGTACAGAAACTAGTGGACAAGCTTCAGTCTCAACCCAAAATTACACATGTTGAGGTTTTTAACTATGTGAAAAAGGAATTTAAGATTATTATTGATAGGTCTATGATTTTTAGGGCACTTAAGGAGGCAAGAGAGTTGGTGGAGGGTAATGAGAGAGAGCAGTATGGTAAGGTGTGGGATTATGCCAATGAGTTGATAAGGAACAACCCTGGGTCACTTATAAAGGTTGATACTATACCACAACCCGAATCAGCACCACAATTTCATAGGTTTTTTGTTTGCTTGGATGCTTGTAAGAGAGAGTTTAAGGCTGGTTGTACACCTTTCATAGGTTTGGATGGATGTTATTTAAAAGGTTATTTTGGGGGGGGATAACTGTTGTCTGCTGTGGCAACAGATGGAAATGGCCAAGTATTTGTGTTAGCTTATGCAATTGTTGATGTGGAAAGCAAAGACAACTGGAAGTGGTTTTTGACACTGTTACATGAAGAGATTGGCGACTACGTGCAACATGGCTGGAACTTCATGTCCGATATGCAAAATGTATGGTTTACATGATTTATTTTATGGTTAGATTTGATGTTTATTGATGTATTTGAAGGTCTGACTTGATTATAAGTGACTGTTAGGGACAAATTTGATATAGTGTTTTCAAGTTTCTTGCAGGGACTGATTCCAGCAATGCAGGAGGTCATGCCAGGTGTTCCACATAGATATTGTGCAATGCATTTGTGGAGGAATTTCACAAAATAGTGGAAAGAGAAGGAATTGAGAGGTGTCGTTTGGGAGTGTTCAAGGTCAATCGCAGTCTCAGAGTTCAATCAACAGATGGAGAAGGTGAAGAGAGTGAATAAGAAGGCAACGGAGTATCTGAACAAATGGCCCAAGGAGGCTTGGACTAAAGCATATTTCAAAGATAATTCTAAAGTGGACAACATCACTAACAACAACTGTGAGGCATTTAACTCAGTGATTGTCATTTATCGTGGTAAACCTATCCTCACCATGGCTGAGGAGATTAGGTGTTATGTGATAAGAACTATGAATTCAAACAAGCTGAAACTTGATAGGAGACCAAGCCCTTTATGTCCTATGCAACAAAGTATACTGGACAAGCAGAAGATTGAGAGCAATCACTGGAACCCTGTGTGGTCAGGTGATGAAACTGGGATGCGGTTTGAGGTTCAAAATCCTCCTACTAAGGTGGATGTGAATTTGAGTGCACATACCTGCACATGCAGATTCTAGCAGTTAACAGGTATTACACTAAATGCACACATATTTGTCTTAGCTAAACATACAGCCTCTTAATTTTTATCTTTTTTTTGGTTAGGGATGCCATGTCAACATGCTTGTGCAGCAATAGCATACAGGGCCCATAAGCCAAAAGATTACTGCCATGGTTGGTTAACCATAGGAGCATATAAAGCAAGCTACAACTACGTTGTTCAGTCTACACAATCAGAGCACTACTGGACACCTACTGAGTATAAGAAACCTCTCCCACCTTACGTCAAGAGGAGTGCTGGAAGGCCAAAAAAGAACAAAAGCAAAGATGGCAATGAAGAACCAGTTAGTGGCACCAATCTAAAGAAAACATGTCTTATTTGGACATGCCAGAGATGTGGTTTGGAGGGTCATAACAGTAGAGGTGCATGAACCAAGGGGTAGCCAGGAAACCTAAGACAACCAAATCCTTTGAAGTGCAAGAGGAAGGAACTCCAACTGAGATTGACTTGTCTCAGGATCCTGTACAATCTCAGGATACAGCTATAGTGGTATGGTCCTGTACAATCTTCACCAATATAGTGTAATGTATTTTTTTAAGTTTTATCATTGAGAATGTATAAAAACTTTGATAACATACATGTAGGGTCAACAATCAACACAAAACAACACAACAAAGATGCAACCTACAAAGCAAACAATCCAGAGGGTATGATCTGTAACTTTATTTATTTGGTAAATTCTGCCTTTGATATGTACTGGTAAACTCTGGTAATATGGTTTTGGTAAATTTATAGTTTTTTAGTAAATTTACAGTGTTTTGGTAAATTTTGTTTGTGGATTGATATGGTAATTCTGTTATGTTATAGTATGCAAATCTGATATGGTGATTCTGTTCTATAATTGGTAATGCAAATCTGATATAGTGATCCTATTCTGTATGGTGATCCTATTCTGTAATTGGTAATGTTTTTGGTAATTTTGTTATGCTATGCAGTTCTTTCTGGTAATTCTAGTTTTGATAGTGTTTTGGTAGATCTGATTTGGGTTGTATTGGTTTGGTAAGTAACAACTGATATGGATATTACTTGTGCCTGGAATTGGTATTTGCAGGGACCAAATTGACATTAAGTTATAAATCATAGGGACCGATTTGCTAATAAGTGACTAAAATGAATGACTATTATGTAACTGTTTTAATTATGTTTCGATACGTGTAGGGAATGATATATGGTATTAGAGGTCCTCTTATACCACCAAATGCAGGTGTCAAAGCAACTCCAGTGAGAGCACCAACTCTAGTGAATCCAACACCACCAGTCATGGTCCCACCACCAATCACGGTCCCAATTCCACCACCACTAGGAGCTACACAATCTGCCAGGGGAGAATAATTCATGCAGTTCATTCCAACTCCAGGACTTCACCAGTATCGTCCAAGGCAGCAATAGAGAGCAGACCTATTATGGTCATTTCTGTCTTCTTAATTGATGTACATGCACATTATGGTGCACTTTTGGATGTAACTTCTTTTGGTTGTAGTTGCACAATTTACCCATTTTGGGGCTGCTACTTTTGGTATTAAATGCACTTTGGATGTGCTACTTTTTTACTTTGACAACTTTTTGGGTGCTTCATTAACTACATGCACTTTGGATTGCTACTTTTGCTACTATATGTACTTATTATAATTAAATTTAAAATAAAGCTGAACTTGAAACTGAAATTTAATAAAGTCATTAAAATTAAACAACTTCAACCTTACAAGATATCCATTACATTAGGCAGTTATATATAAAATCTAATACTTAGGCAGTGAGCCTACCAATCCAAGATGCAATAAACAAAATCATAAAGAAACACATCACAACAAGACAAAGTCTTTGTTGTTCTTGTTCTATCACAATGGCATTAATGTTGGCCATAAGCTTGGCCATAACTTTTGCCTTCTTCTGTTGTTCTACCATGTTAGCATCAACCTTGGCCTTAAGCTCTAACTTCCATACTTGATCATCATTCCCAGCAGCAAACACACCACCTCTCATCACACTAGGTACCATACCCACCAACTCCATTAGGCACAAATGTACCAGAGGCTTCATTCTTCCTACAAGATATAAGGTGTAAAACAAACCCAAATTAATCCCTACATGGAAGACACACGTATCAACAACATATACCTTCAAAATCGGACATGAAAGAGCGATTTGGGTTGGCATCAATTCTAGAAATTCGGATGACACACTTCCTCTCACAGTTGTAAAAGGGAATTGGGCAATTTTCGGTTTCTCCCACAGAAGAATAGGTTGCAGACGAACCACTTCTTGTGGATTTCTTAAGTTGACTTGATGTAGTAAAATGCGACCCACCACCATCTTCTGCATCCCAATGTTACTTCTTCAAGTGGTTATGGGTTTTTAGGGTTTTAGTAGAAAGGGAGGAAAAGGAAAGAAGAAGAAGTGAGAAAAGGACGCAGTTGAGAGGGAAAGAAGAAGACATTGATGATTTAAGGAAAACCTAATTTGTATCAATATAGTCCCTGAAATTACTGTACAACAAAATAGACGTTGCAGAATAATATATTTTATTTAGTATCAATTTAGTCCCTCAATTTTCGTCCAAAAAGTTTGACTTTGGTAATTAATTTAGATATTTTACTTAGTATCAAATTGATCTCTGACATTTGCGTCTATTCAGCCACATGAGGTGGCGCTAACGTGGACAGTTACATGTGTGCCAACGAAGCACTTAACGTGACACATCAGCATCACTAACTCTGTTAATGGCATAGACTGACCTAACTGATACACATTTTCAAAACACAGAGACTAATAAAGTAGTGGACAAAACATTTTTTTTTTTTTTTCAAATTGCAGGGTCAAATTCCCGACTCACCCATGACACCTAAAATTTTTTTAATAAAAAAGTCTTACGTTGCCTAAACCCCCAACAGACAACAGCGGCAGACGCAGCAGTTTTCTGAATCAGATGGTTGACTCCAATTTTAGGAGGTGAAGAAGGGGCTAAATCTAACGTTGGTCGAAATGTGGAGCCTTGGATTCACTCCTTTGATTAGGGGTTCTATTTTGTTGGCCTTAATATCCGTGATTTCTTGTCTGGAACCCGAACTGGGATCGACCCGCGTCGTCTTTCAGGTTTTCCATATGAAAATTTTGTACCAATTTATTATTATTATTATTATTATTTAAAATTGCTTGAATTTGAAGTAAAAGTTCAAAGCTTGAGCATGCTTCATCCATGCCGAGTGCTTCCATGGTTGCCATCACTGTATTTATCTGTGCTCTGTTAAGTCACCGAGTGATTGAAAAGCTCATACTAGGGTGGACCCCATTTTGTTGATTGAGAAGATCTCAGTTAGTTATTTTCTTGGTATGAGTGAAAATTGGAATCAAGTAGCTCAATTTATGAAAAATTCCATCTTGCTTGGGCCTTGGGAAGTTTGCCTGATTTGTAGATAGCTTGTTTGATAATATGATATCAATTTGTTGTCATTTTTTGTTTGTTTCTGTTAAAATTCTAGAGAGAAGAGAGAAGGAAACTGAATCTCATTTTTTGTTATTGATAAACTGAATTGATAACTGCAATTCTTTTATAGGCTTTACATTTATAGGTAACTAAGTGACAGCTGTACACAGCTGTTAACTAACTACAACTAATCATAACTGTAATGTTAACTAACTATACTCACACAGTTTCCCATGGTGTATGTATCACTCAGGTTCTTGTGTTTTTGAATGCAGACAAATTATGGGGATATTGAATTTGGTTTCTATCCAACAGTTGCACCCAAAACTATTGACCACATTTTTAAGCTTGTGCGACTTGGAGGCTATAACACTAATCATTTCTTTCGGGTATCTTTCTCTGGAAACAAAGCAATTGAGCATTGAGTATTTATGAAGTTGGTGGGTGTATTATTACATTAGAAGTGAATGGTTTTGAATTCAATGCTCAGGTGGATAAGGGATTTGTAGCCCAAGTAGCAGACGTTGTGGGTGGAAGATCTGCTCCCATGAATGAGGAACAAAGAAGAGAAGCTGAAAAGACAGTTGTTGGTGAATTTAGCGATGTCAAACATGTTCGGGGTATTCTTTCTATGGGAAGGTTAGGTCTCTCATGATGGCAACTGTTGGTTGTAACCTTCTTATTTCTTCTGAAGTTCTTGATTTCAACTCTTTCTTGTTTGTCTTTTTTTTTTTTTTTTTTTTTGGTCATTAAGTTGCACATATGGTTTTACAACTCATTATTTGTTCCAGTCTGTACTAGATTTAGGTTGAGTTCAAGTATTTGTTTCTATGCTTGAATTTAAAATTAACAGATTGGAACCGAGCTTACTGGTGATTACAAAGTCTCCTAGGTTCGTGATCAGTGTAGTTTTTCAGATACTAGTTGCTTAATTTTGATGTAATGTTCTTGCTTTGTGAATTTAGTCATATTCCCTTGGAAGTGCTCTGGCTGAGGTTTAATGGTTATCCTAATGTTTTCATGTTGACAAGTCTCATAGTACTCCTGTTAAGAAAAAAGTGCTTACATAATCTTGGTCACTGTAACCGAAATGAAAACTAAAATGACTGGAAAATAAGTCAACATGGGGTTGATGAAAAGTTAAGATATGCTTCTGAACTTGTTTTTGCATTGGTTCTCTTGTTTGTTTTTTGGGGAAAAAAATTATTGTTAGGAGAGAAAATGAGTACAAAGGAAGGGATTGAGATATCTTCCCTAGAGAAAGATACAGGCACATGCATATAAGATACAAGACATCAAAATAACTTGCATTAGAGAGTTCTCCAGTCAGGGACGGAGCTTGGTTAAAAGCTCCCAGGGCTTGAACCCCCCCCCCCCCCTCTTCAAAAAACAAAACAAAAAAAACATTTTTTTAAAAGCGTAACATTGCTTTAACAATTGTGTTTCTCTAAGATTTTTATAATTTTCAAAGACATGTTTCTTACTATACTACACATACTAGTCATTGATACACTATTGTTTATTATTTTATTAACATTAATGCCTCACTCTTTTACTTTTTTATGCTAGTAATAACAGGATATTAGTGGCAGTGCAAGGAAAGTGAGGAAGAGCTAATGTTATAAAAAATAAAAAGTAACTTATTTCCAATCTTGGCCCCCCAAGCATCAAATCCTGCGTCCGTCCCTGTCTCCAGTACCTCTGCATGTCGACCATAAAGAATCCCTGACCAAGTGATGATCCACAAACAGGCTTTAAAAACAGTCTTGTCAAAACTTAAAAGGAAGATTCAGTGATAACTGACAAACATTTTCTGTTTAAAACTCAGCATTTTGCTCTAATTGTTGGCACCTAAGAGCGCAGTCCACTGCCAGAACTTTTTTCCATGTTTGCTTTGCCCAAAGCCTATGAACCCAATCAAAAGTCAAAGCTACAAGTTTTGAGTACCTGCTTGGACTTGTAGGAATAAGTATAGCCGCTAGATAATTTGGGAACGACAGTGTATCTTTTTCTAGTATATAGCAGCACATCACACCCATATTTAGTGACAAATCCTTGCTAGCTCTCCTAAGCTACAAAATATCGCTAGTACTTAGTAGAAATCCTGTTGTCCAGCCACATGAATTTATTTACTTTAGATTAGAGGGGACTTTAGGTTTCTAAAGCTTATCTGGCATTGATCAGTCAGAAAGCATTCCTTAACTGAAGAAGACTAAAATCCCATGGGTTGAACATGGTTAGGATGATAATGATAAATGACTCTGGAAATTAAGTGCCTGGAATCTTGCGGTTCTGTTGCATTTAAGCAAAATACATCACACCCACATTTAGAGACAAATCCTTGCTAGCTCTCCTAAGCTACAAAATATTGCTAGTACTTGGTAGAAATCCTGTTGTCCAGCCACATGAATTTATTTACTTTAGATTAAAGGGGACTTTAGGTTTCTGAAGTTTATCTGGCATTGATCAGTCAGAAAGCGTTCCTTAACTGAAGAAGACTAAAATCCCAAAGGTTGAAAATGGTTAGGATGATAATGATAAATGACTCTGGAATTTAAATGCCTGGAATCTTGCGGTTCTGTTGCATTTAAGCAAAATATATCCAAAATACTCATTTAGAATTTTACAACTGATACAACTTTATTGAAGATGCTATCAGCAGTGTGAAGAGTATATTTATTCAGAGTTTTGTTGTAGAATCTATATATAATCTAAACACATTGTTAGTGAATAATTATCTAGGTAAGTTTGCATAATTATATTGCTCATACTCTTAATTTCTGGAGCCATTCGTACCTTTGGTATGAGCAACTGCTGAAAGACCTGATGAATGCGAGTTTTTCTTGCAGGTATGACGATCCAGATAGTGGTTCATCCTCTTTCTCAATATTACTTGGAAATGCTCCTCATCTTGATGGCAAGGTGGGGTAACTATAACTTGCAAACATAATTGCAAAATATTTACTTTTGTGATGTTTACAATTTATATGCTGATATAAGTCCTTTTCAGTATGCAATATTTGGAAAAGTTACTAAAGGTGACGATACATTGACAAAGCTCGAGCAATTACCTACCCGTAAAGAGGGTATATTTGTAATGGTATACTTAAAAAATCTTATCCATCTTGTGCATTGTTCTTTTTCCCCTCTTCATTTAATGTTCAATCATGGATCACATACTTAAATTTACATTTCTTGGAATTTTCCTTGCTTTGATTCTTTTACTTTGAGGTGAAGCCGGGGGAAGAGATGGAGAGACTTGTGGTTTTGGGAGAAGAGAAAAAGGAGATGGAGTGGGTGGGAAATCCCCGAAACTTGAATGCATGGATATGTACCTGTGGGTGTGTCCGGGAAAAAAAGTTCTATATATTAATATGTAGCTGAACTTTAGGGTGGTTTGTGTATGTTAGAATATTTCAGAAAACTATAATCAAATGACAACAATCGTTTATGTTTGTCTCAGGGTGAGGCGAATAACTTCAAATCGGTATTTCATATATTTCTCAATTCTCATGCTTATTAGTCTATGTGAATGTTAAGTGAGCATCAGAATGTTTTGCAAGTTAATGGTTTCTTGACTTTTTGCTCAATTTCAACGATGAAATTGTTTTTGATCCTTTATAAACACCT
Source organism: Calophaca sinica (assembly GCA_037113605.1). Classification (NCBI taxonomy): domain Eukaryota; kingdom Viridiplantae; phylum Streptophyta; class Magnoliopsida; order Fabales; family Fabaceae; genus Calophaca; species Calophaca sinica. Next base: position 39,502,499 of record CM073736.1, on the reverse strand, counting down.
TGTTTTTTTATTTATTACCTTCAGCCCCTTCCTCTAAATATCTTACACACCCCAGGAGAAGCCATAATTATCGTCGGTTTATGCTGTCATGCAAACATGTAGCTTGACTACAACTGAGGATCCTACATCCTTTTCATTATTGGCTTTACCTCAAATTTTCAAGTATACCTTGTGTAATCAGTAATTACCAACACTTAAAATTTTACTGTTACATTTTGAAGAGGACATGAAGGGGCGTCTCACCTAGGTCTCTGTAGCTGCTATCTATTTCGTGGATTTATCAATTGGCTAGATTGTATCTTCTTAATTTAGCTGGCTTTCCAATAGAACAAATGTGTAGATGCTTATCTTTTAAGATTTTGGTGCAAGTTTAAAATTACTCAACATGATAACTCCTTCCTCTGTACTTAGATAATATTGTTTTTCCTTTTTCAGCCCACGGAGCGCATCACCATCCTGTCATCATATTACTATGGTAAGAATCTTTCAACCGTAAGTTGTTTTCTTTTATCTTTTAAAGGAAAAATTAAAAATTTTCTTTGTTGCTTTTAGGTTATAAACTGAACAACTAGTCCCTATAGTTTCACCTGATTTGGATTTTGCTCCCCTATAGTTTATTTATTTGAGTATCAGCCCCTATAGATTAAGTAATATAGATTCATATTGGTAGGAATAAGTAACCTAAATTTATATTTGTAGGAATAAGTAACCTGTGTTCATGATAAAGTGAATTTTATTAAGAAAATTATTGACGTGAAACTCAAATTCTAATTTAAAAAATTGATGAACATGAATTCATATTTACACAATGAGATGTATGTATCTGATAAAATTATTAACATAACATGAATCAATGACATGTCTAGTACATTACTTTTGCTTCACAAGTAAAACTATCATATAAATGTGATGATATATAACACAATTAAAAAAATGTTAATTGAATTCATAACAAAAAAAGTAATCATGATTCATATAAAAGTTTAACATATTCATGCCAAAAAAAAAAAATTGGAATATATCTATGCTTCTCATTTCATTTATTATCAACATTAAGTAATACATAAAATTAAAACTAGTCTTGCATTAGTATTGACAGTTGGTCTCTAATAGTATTTCTCGTTTCTTCCATGTATTTGACATCTGTTTGCGATGGATCTTGCCATTCATTATGACCAGGTACATTATTATCATCACCATAATTGAAAATTTACTTCGTATCTTGCAACCCTTTAATATTTTTTAAGTTTTCAAGAACATTTAAATCACCTGATTTATTATTCTAGTATAACTATTATAATTGTGGAGTGCAAAACATGCCCATATAATGGAAATTTGTGTTTGAAACTTGAAATCAATCATATTTACAATACTCTCAATCTAGATTTGCAAACACCAAAAGTACTTTGAATAACTTCTCAAACAAGAGTGATAGAAAATGGAAGATAATATCTTGTGTTCCTATATGGTTCTGCGGAAGCTTTGAATAGCTATAAATAAAAAACATATTGGACAATATTATAAAACTATTTTTGATATAAACGAAAGTAATTTAAGTTATACAATTTGATACCAGCTCCAAATCATGTGATTTCCACCACTTTCTATTTCTAAGGCTAAAATGATTACTTTCTACCTATGTAGTCAATGGCGGATGGCGTAGCGTAGTGGTCAACCCCCAAAACGCTATAACGGTATAGCGGGTATACATCGAAGTCTAGGGAAGCAATACAAGAAATTTATACCACACATATAAAAGATAAAAAATAGAAGAATACACAAACACATATTCATAACTAATAATTAAAGTTCGTTGTTAACAAGCTCACCACTATACAGTGACAGCCAGTCAGCAAGACATATATCCTCCAATCTGAGCTTCCACAAGCGCACCAAACATATAAACATTATTGACTGTCATGTTGTTAGAAAGAAACTGCAGTCTAAGTTGTTTCATTATTACCTGTCTCAACTGAAAATCAAATTGCTGATTTCTTCAACAACCACCACTAGATCCTATGCCATTCGACAGTTGTATCACCAAGTTGGGAGTGCTCAATATACACTCTCCGGGGGAGGTGTAAGGATCAATTAACAGTTTTACTGTTAATCAGTTATCGGTTGTTGGTTATGTAAGTTCAGGTAGTTAGTGCAGTTAGAAATTAGCGTTCGGGTAGTTAGTACAGTTTGCACCTAGCCAAGTCAGAGCAACTTGTATAAAGCTCACCATTCGGGTAGTTAATTCACTTCACAAATAGTATTAGAGGGAAGATGAGGAAGAAAGGACGAGGGAAGAGGGGTTGAGCCGTTGAGGGAGAGAAGACTTGGGAAATAAAACTATCAAGACAAGGAAAAGAATTAGATATTTTTTGTGTTTCTAATAATATTGTGTGTGAGATAAAAAGATGTCTTTGGTTAATTGATATCAAGTTTTAATACTTATATCATTTTCTTCATCTTTTGTGTTGTCCCATAATATTTTTAAAATCAAATATAGAATTAGCATTTTTACACTGTCCAATTCTTTGATTTTTAGCAAATCAAATGAACTATAACATACATATTCTAATAGTCTGTCTCAGTCCTATCTAGTTTGATTGTCTCTTTGTTTCTGTATCAAAATTTTAACAGTTGTGTGTTTTATATTCTCTTTCCCTTTTTGAATCTTGCTACCTGCATTTGTTTTTTAGACATAGAGACAGAAAATTGTGAGCAAGATAGATCAATTTTGAAGCGCAGGTTAGCTGCATCAGCTGTTGAAGTTGAAAGACAGGTAATAATTGGTGCCAGATTCAATACCATAATGTTTGTTCCACTGGTTAACATAGTTTTTCACGTGTCACTTTGCAGAGAATGAAATGCTTCCCCTGATAGAAGCACGTTGAGTTTGGAGTTGGAATGAATGTTATACTGCTTTATTCGCTATTTGTATAATGTATTAATGTAATAATGTTCGAGTATGATATCCGGATATTGGTGTTTGTTAAGTATGAGAAAGGGCATTACTAAATGCACCCCCCACCTGGTGGGTACACCCCCCCATTTTTCGAATTTCCCAAAATACCCATCGAATAAAAACAACATTTTTTTTTATTCTGAACATTTTACCGGAAATTGTAATTTTCGGCAACAAATTTTAAACACAATGTTACCGGAAATTGTAATTTTCGGTATACAAATTGTATACCGAAAATTGCAATTTCCGGTATACAAATGTTATCGGAAATTGCAATTTTCGGCAACAAATTTTAAACACAATGTTATCGGAAATTGCAATTTTCGGTATACAATTTGTATACCGGAAATTGCAATTTCAGGTGACATTGTGAATTTCCCATAATGCCCCCTTGAATAACACAACAAAAACTCAACCTTCATCCCGATTTACTCACTCACGTTTCTGGAAATTCTAAATTCTTGAAACTGAAAACGCTCTGATCTTACCGGAAATTGAAAATTTTCGGTACGTATTTTTTTTGTTTTTTAAATATAGTTCCGGAAATTGCAATTTTCGGTATACAATTTGTATACCGTGTGGTTATAATTTTTGTACCGAAAATTGCAATTTTCGGTACGCAAATTGTATACCGGAAATTGCAATTTTCGGTGAGTGTGGTTATAATTTTTGTACCGGAAATTGCAATGTCCAGTACGCAAATTGTATACCGGAAATTGTAATTTTCAGTGATAGTGTGGTTAAAGTTTTTGTACCGAAAATTGCAATTTTCAGTATTCAATTTGCGTACCGGAAATTGCAATTTTCGGTACAATTTTTATTTTATTGCATTTTAATATAATTGATTTATTTGTCTTTCATATATGCCTAAATCGAGAGGGAGAGGAGTAGCTTCCACTTCTGGTAGTGCATCCCCACGTAGACAACGGCAGCCTCCAACTGCCTCTGAGCGTCAGAGGCGTATTGCTAGCAGGTTGCCGCACGAGGATTATCTCTCGATGCATCCGGACTAGCTTACTTTTCTCGATTGTTGACAGTATGGGTGAAGATCCTTAATGAAAGGGTTCAGTTTCCCCCCAATAGAGAATTATCTCTTTCTATCTCTTCAATGTGTTCCTGGTTACATGCATATCGTAGGATCAATTTCTTGTTTGTGCTTTGTATACTGGAAATTAACATTTCTGGTAAATATTACAAAAATTTCTTACCGGAAATTGTAATTTTCGGTATACAATTTGTATACCGGTTTGTCTACCGGAAATTGCAATTTCCGATAAAATGTTCAGAATAAAAAAAAAAGAATTTTTGCTGTTTTTATTCGGGGTATTTTGGGAAATTCGAAAAATGGGGGTGTACCCACCAGTGGGGGGGTGCATTTAATAATGCCCTATGAGAAATTGTTCTAAATATGCACAAACATTAATTCAAATAGCAGCCCAATATAGAAGTTGTTGAAATGAAAGAGGTAGTTGCTTCCTCCACCCCACCATATTGTTGCCAGCAACCCCCCACCCCATTGAAATTCCAAAAATACCCCCAAATATTTTTCCCCCCTCCCATTTCTTCTTCTTCTTCTTCCTCCCATCCTACCTCCACCACCGGCCACCGGAGCACTGCCCCTCCACCACCACCACCACCTCCCCAAAATACCTCAATTCCTTCTTCATTTTTTCTTCTCCCTCCCATCCCTCCTCCACCACCGGAAAACTCGCCGGAGCCACCACCCCTCCACCCCTAGCACCGGAACACCTCCCAAGGGGCCACCGCGACTATTAGCGGCCACCGGAGACAGTTCTAGCAAATTTCGCATTTCTGCACTTTTTTTTCAAAAATTTACCAGAAGCTGTTTAAAATGTATTCCGGTAATTCAATTACCGGAACACAAATATGCTTCCGGGAATTGAATTACCGAAAGCATACCATAATTTTGAAAAAATATGCTTCCGATACCCAAGTAATACAAATGTATTCCGGTAATTGAATTATCGGAAGCATATTTTTTCAAAATTATGGTATGCTTCCGGTAATTCAATTACCGGAAGCTGTTAAATATGTATTCCAGCAATTGAATTACCGATAATTTTGAAAAAAATATGCTTTCGGTAATTCAATTACCGGAATACATTTGCATTATTTGGGAGGTGCATGCTTCCGGTAATTCAATTACCAGAAGCCTGTAAATTTTCGAAAAAAAAATGCAGAAACGCGAAATTCTTCGGAAATGTCTCTGGTGGCGGCTGGATGGTCGTGGTGGCCCCTTGGGAGGTGTTCCGGTGTTGGAGGGTGGAGGGATGGTGGCTCCGGCGAGTTTTCCGGTGGTAGAGGAGGGATGGGAGGGAGAAGGAAGAAGGAAGAAAAAATGGAGGTATTTTGGGGAGGTGGTGGTGGTGGAGGGGCGGTGCTCCGGTGGCCGGTGGTGGAGGATGGTGGTGGAGGTGGTGGAGGAGGGATGGGAGGAGGAAGAAGAAGAAATGGAGGAGGAAAAAAAATGAAATTTGGGGGGTATTTTTGGAATTTCAGTAGGGTGGGGGTGCTGAAAGCAACTGCCAATGAAAGACCAGAGGCATGAGATCTTTGTTCTGTCACGTCATGGTCCAATTGCGCGCGCGTGCACACACATATATATGCTGATTGATTTAGTTGCTTTTTATTCATTGTGTAACTAACTTAAATGAAAGAAATTTTGAAATGTTCTAAGTTTTAAAGTTTCATTCTTTTTTTGTTTTGTTTTGGGTGATAAATGAGACGCTTAAGCATCTCTCTGAGTTGAACAGAAAAGAAGCGAGATGTAAGAATACCAAAGAGCTTTTTTTTTAAGCAAAATTGACATGTACAAACATCATTGTAAGTCTCAAGAATCCCAACTATGTTAGCACCCAGGAGCCTACCAAAGAGCTTTTCTGAAGTGGTGAGAGAAATGAAAATTGGATCAGTAATTGCATTACAATCGAGTTATTTTGGTATACAACTATTTAATTGGTTTAGTTCCTGACCATTCAAATTAATTAATCCATAACAAACTCTAAACTCTCTCAGGCGCGCTATCAAATGACAACCAAGCAAATTTAATCTCTCACTACATCTAACAGACATACCAAACATGAATTTTTATTTTAAATTATTTTTTAAGGCAAAATAGTATACAAAAATATCACTCTAAAGACTGTCATCCCAACTATGGCATCACCATAACCATTATCAATCATCTACAGCACACCGTAATTTTATTAAAAAATCATAAAAAGAAACAAGGGAGGGACTTATAAAAATTTGATTATAATAAATAATCCGATTTTAATGTGTGTTTTAGATGAGATAGAACTATAAAAAAGTGATTTTTATGACTAATAAAACACATATACTTTAATTTACATAAAATTCTCTAAAAAATCATCACTAGATTATTTTATGTAAATATAATTTTTTTTAACCTTAAACAAATGAGTCCTTAATGTTATGACTAGTGAGTTTTGAGCAAAAAAGATTTAAAGTGATTTAATCAATTCTATCTGTAATGATTTTTAGTTAAAAATAAGAATTCGAAAATTTTATGTAAAAAGAAAGTGATGGAAGTATGTACTTAATTATAATGATTTTGAAAAACGAAGTGTTGATTTTTTTTTTTTTGATAAAGAAAGGGAAAAACTAAGTGCTGATTAACCCAATGAAAAACAAATTGAAAAATATAATGGATACTTTGTTTGTATTAAAATTATTTTTTAATTTCTTAATATTTTCATTTTATTATCTGCCTTCAATTATCTCTCATTAGTTAAGTAAAAATTATGGTACAATACCTCTCTACAAAATAATCTTTACATTCACTTTAAATAAAAATTGAAAGCCCTCCTTTATTAGCATATTATATTTGCAATATGCAATACTTTTAGGCATAATTTTTGCATTCATACCATTTTTGTAGAAAATAATACAATCTTCTGAAATTTTCTTAAAAATTCATAATCTATTTTAAATATAAAAATACGTTAATCTAAACACGGACATGTATTTTTCAAATTAAATTTTTATATTTGTTGCTTTATGAAAAAAGCAGATTATAGTTATGCAAAATAACAAAAGCAACAAATATTTATCTTAAGCCTTCGTAGATTGGTCAGTTGGTAAGAATTCGGCTTATATCCCATAAAGACATACATTTGAATCTCGCTTCTGATGTGATGACCTCGTTGGTGGTAGGTAATATATAAATATTTCTATAAGCTCAGACCTTTGCATAGCGATTTCATTATCTAAAAAAACAGCTTTGCATGGATAGCGATGCATTAAGATGTCGGCATACTAATTAATCATAACCACAGAAAATGATTTCTGGCCTTGTGAATGCATGAAATCAAACATGAATATACGTACATCGAAGTCAAGTGGCCCCTTTCATCATGTTCCACCTTCTTGCACCTGTCGTGTTGCTTGCTTGCTTGCAATTCTTATTTCAACTTTTTAAGGCTCCCTTGGTTAACTACGGCACAAATGAATGCAACTGAAGTCGCAGAGCATAGGCATTAGGATCATGCATGAATATACGTACATCGAAGTCAAGTGGTCCCTCTCATCATGTTCTGCACCTTCTTGCACCTGTCGTGTTGCTTGCTTGCTTGCAATTCTTATTTCAACTTTTTAAGGCTCCCTTGGTTAATTAGTTGGTTAGTATTTTGTAGGTGTAATTGTTAAGAGTGTGTTTGGTTTTACGGTTGAGTGTGTTAAAATTGATTTTGTGTTGGGAAATGACTTAACAAATTTCTCTCTATGTAATTAAAGATAGACAATAAGCTAATAAAGAGAATAATACAAGAAGAATAACGCGAAGAATTTTGATATGAAAAACCTTTTAGTGTGAAAGAGAAAACGACAGAATCTAGTCTAACAAAATATCTCCACATTAAAATAAGTTTTTGGATACAAGAGGATCTCTCTCAACTTCACGAGGATGGTTTTCAATGTATCTCAATTCCTACATGTGACCAGCGTCGAGGAACCAAGACCTTGGAATGTGCTTATAATTTTTTGAGGGAAACGAAGTCTCTTTATATGTTTCTTGGCCCATTAAGTTCCCCCATGCTTATGTGCTCTCGTGAAACTATCCTACAAGCAGTATCTGAGACAACCGTTCAACTGGGGATGCCAATGGGTACCCTCTGAGCAGGGTACTACAGTACCCGTCTCTATACCCACGTTTGAGAAAAATGGCCGTACTTAGACCCATACCCACGTGGGCAGCAACCTTTAGTATCCGTACCAGTATCCTATGGGTACCTAAATACCCGTACCCGCGCCCGTTACCTGCATTTTAACTATGAAAAAATAATAAATAACAAAAAAAATATTATAACAATTAAAAAACGATCCAAAAATCTTTTAAATCAGCTCATAATACATTACAAATAATACATTACAAATCTAAATAAAAACTCCAAAACATATAAAATAAGTAAATATCGCAATAAACATCCAAAACAAAAAATTCATAAACTTATATATCTAATTAGGAATAAAAATGGACATATTTTCATAAAATTCATAAACAACAAATTAATAAAATGGACACTTTCTTTCCCCCAAAAAAACACCTGATCCTGATTAAAAATTTATATGTAATTACATATATGTGTGTGTGTGTATAAGGTGCGGGCGCGGGGCGGGGTGGGCACTAGAGTGCCCGTACCTGCACCCGTGCCCACTCAGATTTGCGGGTAATTGCCCAGGCCAGAGCCCATACCCATAAAACAGGTTTTTTTACTCTGCCCATTGCGGGGACCCAGCGGATTTTGGTCCAATTGCCATCCTTAAGTTCAACTGTCGAGTATCTGGAAGACAGAGCTAAATACTCAAGAGGCTTAGGGTGGATTTGATGATCCAAGAATGGCTCGATGATGACTTGAATATCTCTCAAAAACGCTTCGAATTATGGAAGCATATAGCAATGTTGAGGAGACTCACACTTGAAATGAAAATCCAAGTGTGAGTGATAAAAAGAAAAGAGTCCTATATTGGTTAGGAAAGAGCTAAATGAATAAAATATAAGAGACAATATTGATACACCAATGTTTTTAAATTTTAAGGTTTTAGGTGAAGAAGAGGTGTCAAAGTTTCAAGTCTTAGTGTGCTCGACCTGATTGAAGAAGGGTTCCTTTGGTCATGTGCTCCTCTAGAACAATGCTACAATTTTGATTCGTGTCAAACATGACCTTAGTAAAATTGATTTTTTTAACGTGTCCAATATTGTACATGATTAGCCTTATTAATTGTCAGATAGCTACTTTCTTATTTGTTTTCTGAATTTACCCCAGCAATTTCTCTCTTTACCACCAAATAGGAAAATAAGTAATTAATAAAAAAAAAAATCTTATCATTTACAACATTCTATATATATTAGAAAAATTGTAGTAAAATATTGATGTTTGGTTTCATTAAACATTTGCCCAAGCACACATTTAATACGGATACTTGAAAAAGGACTTCACATGCTAGCTCTAATCTCTAGTTTGGAATGTGCTAAATTAAAAACGCTACGGACAAAAGAATTTCACACTTAACACATGCAAGGAGTCGTAGAGGAAAAAGACAAACAATGCATGAACAACGGATTCATAATAAAGCATATGACGGTGACCCCTCTAGTCCTTTTTTCCTTAATTCTCAACACTGTTCCTACGTGTCTTAAGAATTTCATTTTTCTGGTTCTTCTTTTAAAAAAACAGAACATGTGCTGCTAACATTTAACGAAACGAAACAATTTTTCCCTTCTACCCTCTTGTCTTTTTCTTCTTCTTTTGGCGTTTTGTTTTGCTAATTTTCAAGATTTAAATAAATATCGAACCAATTGCCAATAACAAGTTAATTATTAAGAATTTTTCTTCTTCTTTTGGTGATCTTGGCTCATCTTGAGCCTTGTTCCCCATGATTTCAATAAAATTTTTGCTTGTTCAAAAAAAAAAAGTTAATTATTTAGTCAAAAAAATAACAATTTAATTATAGCTAGTTGTTTTTGCCGTCTAGGTTAGTTTTCTGCACAGATCATTTGGCATTTGGCTAATCTCTAAAGAGTAGCTATTTATTTAAATACATTACAGCAGCCTTTCTTGTGTATAAATCTCCAGTTGGTATTTAATACTTAATGACCAAGTTGTCAACGGCTAGAGTGGGTAAGTTAGACAAATAGTCCTCAGTGGATCAATATTATTTAACATTGGATTGATTTAATACGTGCAATAATACCATACGCCATCCACACGTTATTTCTCCCCTCAACTTTTCTCTCTGGAGTCTGAAACTGAAAACCACAGCGAGTTAATTTGCAACTCCACTAATGAAGTTGAACTTGAATTCAAACACCGAGTTTGAATATTGGTTGTTGCTAGCTTATCTGTATAGTTCGAATCTTTTGGGATAGGCTAATATATTTTGAATGGCTTCATCCTATCATATACTTAGGATAGCATTAGTTAGAGTTGTTAGTTGGATTTGTTATCTCTTATCCTCTCTTTGTATTTAAATACCATGTACACTGAGTTTTGAATCAATCATTAAGAAACACAAGTTTCCTAATATGGCATCAGAGCAACACGATTCTGATACGGGGAAGAAGCCAGAGAAGAAGGATGATACCTACAGCAGCACAAAGTCAGCTTCTGCTATCATAGTTGCGTCGCCTTATTACCTCGGTGAAGACCCAAGGGAGGAGAAGGAAGAAAAGACAATATAGGGGTGTGCGTTGCACGGTTCTCGTGTGGAGAGACAAGAACTTCTTGAGGCTGGTAATGAGGTGTTATGTAAAGATCAAGAGTGGGTCTTGGATAGTGGTGCATCACACCACATGACCCCTCTCTTGTCCTTAATGAAAGAAGTAACCAAGATTGAAAAACCTTTCTATATCACTGTCCCTATAGGGATTACAGTGTTGGTGGAGAGGATGGGGACGCATGATCTTAGCAAAAATATTATTCTGCACAATGTATTGTTTCTGCCAGAGTTTGACTGCAATTTAATTTCAATTTGCAAATTGACTCGCGATTTAAATTGTTTTGTGACTTATCATTCTGATTATTTGTGATACAAGACCATGCCATGAAGAAGAAGATTGGATTAGGTGATGTACATGGTGGGGTTTATGTGCTGAAGCAACAAGTCCAAGGATCAGCTCTTGCGGTTCATCGTGAAGATAAAACTGCACTCTAGCACGCACGAATGGGGCATCCCTCTCCTCAAGTTCTACAGCGCATATCTCAGCTCGTAAAGAGTTTAGTTTTAATTCAAATAAAGTCCATCGTTGCGACATATGTCATTGATCAAAGCAATGTAGACTTCCCTTTTATGTTAGTGATAATAAAGTTGAGAATTCTTTTGATATTATACATTGCGACTTATGGGGGAGATACCATACTAGTTCTCATAGTGGCTATCATTATTTCTTTACCATTGTTGATGATTATTCGCATGGAACATGGGTGCACTTAATGAAAGAAAAAATAGAAGCTGTGGGAGTCTTAACAAATTTCCTCAACATGATAAAAACTCAATATAATGGAAGAGTCAAGAGACTGTGCAGTGACAACAGGACTGAATTCACCAACTAGGCGTTCCAAGGAATTCTTCAAAAAGAAGGAATCTTAAGTGAGACATCGTGTGTGGGAACGCCTCAGCAAAATGGATGGGAAGAGAGGAAGCACAGACACATACTCAATGTGGCACGGGCCCTAAGGTTCCAGGTTAATTTGCCTAATTCATTCTAGGGGGAATGTGTTTTGGCAGCCACCTACATCATTAATAGAACTCCTACCGTGGCCAATAGTGGAGTGACCCCATACAAGATGTTACCAGGAAAGCCTCTATCCTATGAGAATTTGAAAACCTTTGGGTGCTTGTGCTATGTTAAGAATCCAAGCAAGCAACATGATAAGGTTGATTCAAGAGTAGAAAGGTGTGTGTTCGTGGGGTATCCTAAGGGACAAAAAGGTTGGATGATGTATAATCTAAAAACACGAGAGATCTATGTGTCGAGGGATGTAGTATTTTATGAGAACAACTTTCCTTATGCATCACAAGAGGGAGACAGTAATAGGGGTGATCCCTCAGATACATTCATTCTCAATTCATGCTCGATTGAAGAAGAAGTTGTGCTGAGTAATGATAGGGAGCAAGACCAAATTGATAATTCCGATGAGCAAAGGGAGGAGCAGCAGGACGTTGGATCAAATTCAAATTCAAATTCTGATGTGATTAATGAAGAAGATGAATCTCAGGATGAGGGGGAGAGTGAGCTCATGACAAACATGGATTTAGGACCAAGAAGCAGACACCCGCCCAAGTATCTTAAGGATTACTATTGCCATTCAGCTAAGAAAACCCACACATGTACACCACTGAATTCATCAACTTCTTCAGGTATGCTTTATCTTACATTAAACTATGTAAGTTATGATGAGTTTTCACAAAAACATCAAGCTTATGTTGCAGCTATTGAAAGCATTTAAAAGCCACAATCATATAAGCAAGCAACCCGCAAACAAGAATGGAGAGAAGCTATGATAAAGGAGCTAAAGGCGTTGGAAGAAAATAAAACTTGGGAGCTTGCAATTATTCCTAAAGGAAAGAAAGTAGTGGGTTGCAAATAGGTGTACAAGATCAAATGCAAAGCATCAGGTGAAGTTGAAAAGTATAAGGCGCGGCTCATGGCAAAAGGATATACACAAGTTGAAGGAGAGGACTTCAATGAAACCTTTGCACCAGTTGCAAAGATGACAACTGTGAGATGTTTACTTTCTGTTGCAGTGGCCAAATGATGGGAGCTTCACCAAATGGATGTAAGCAATGCATTGCTACACGGAGAATTAGACGAGGAAGTGTACATGAAGATGCCACAAGCTATGAGATTCCAGAGAAAAGGATGGTGAGTCGCCTAAGAAAGTCATTGTATGGACTACGACAAGCCTCACGCAATTGGTACACAAAACTGTCACAAGCATTGGTGAAGTATGGCTTTTAGAAGAGTGAAGCCGACCGTAGTTTATTTACATACTGCCATGGTTCAATTTTCATTGTTGTATTGGTTTATGTTGATGACCTTGTTGTGACGGGGAATGATGCGAAGTCATGCACCAGTTTCAAACAATATCTTAGTAAATGTTTCCATATGAAATACCTAGGTGAGTTGAAATACTTCCTTGGCCTAGAACTTGCCTGTGGCTCCTCGGGATTATTTATGTGTCAACGAAAGTACACTTTGGACATTCTAAATAAATATGGAATGTTGGCTTGCAAACCTTCATCTTTCGTGCTTGAACCCAATCACAAACTGGCATTAGATTCAAATCCCTTGTAAGAGAATCCTTCTCAGTATCGTAGGTTGGTGGGATGCCATATTTACCTCACCATCACTAGACCAGAATTAACATACTCAGTGCATGTGCTCAGTCAATTTATGCAGGAACCTCTCCAAGGGCATTGGGACACATCTATGCACGTTTTGAGATATTTGAAGTCTTCGCCAGGGCAAGGAATTATCATCCCAAAGGAGAATGATCTCAGACTAATTGCATAATGTGATTCTGATTACGTATCATGTCCATTGACTAGGAGGTCAGTGTCAGGCTATCTAATGAAGTTAGGAGCAGCTTCCATATCATGGAAAACCAAAAAGAAAACTATTGTATCAAGATCATCAAGTGAAGCAGAGTACAGGGCAATGGCTCATGCCACTAGTGAGATCATATGGCTGCGAAGATTGCTTACACACCTACAAGTGAAGTGTGATTCTCCGATGGTTCTACATTGTGACAATCAAGCTGCAATTCATATAGCTTCCAATCTGGTTTTTCCCCAGAAAATAAAAGAAGCATATCGAAGTAGATTGCCACTTCATCAGAGAATATCTCAATACAAAAGTTATATCTACGGTCCACATTTCGACCAAGTCACAGCAAGCAGACGTCTTCACAAAATCCTTAGGGATGAAGCAGTTTCGAGAATTAACAGTCAAGTTGGGTCACATAATCCGCAATCTCCAACTTGAGGAGGAGTAATGAAGTTGAATTTGAATTCAAACACTGAGTTTGAATATTGGTTGTTGCTAGCTTATTTGTATAGTTCAAATCTTTTGGGATAAGCTAATATATTTTGAATGGCTTCATCCTATCATATAACTAGGATAACATTAGTTAGAGTTTTTAGCTGGATTTGTTATCTCTTATCCTCTCTTTGTATTTAAATACATCCATGTACACTGAGTTTTGAATCAATCAATAGAAACGCAAGTTTTCTAATATCCACCATGCCTTCTTCTCTAGGAAACATTTTTCCTAGTTTTTTTTCGGGGTACAATCAATAGAACAAAGTTTAAAATTTTAGTCAGAGAAGAAAGTTTGTGTTTTTCAAAATGGCCTATATTATGCATATAATTCAGCGACCATTCTCCAAATTCCTTGCAATTTTCTTAATCGTTTTTAACAACAAAAACAAATATACCCATTTTGGCCGTTCGAATCAAGTTTCCATCTTTTAGTTATTTTTGCCTAAATCACAAATAAATATGAAAGTGAAATTTAAAAATTGAAAAATAAAACACAGAGTAACAGAGAGAATTGCAAGCTCGCCATAACAAATAGGTGAGTTTGGATGGAAGGGAAGCTCCAAGAGGCATTATTCTTCTAGAAATCGAAGCGAACAAGGAAGACCAATCCCTTCACGAAAACAGGCACATGTTTTGGATCGGATCCATCCAGTGCGGAATGGAACTCCATCAACCAGCGAGAGACAAAGATGATGACGTTGGTGACGAGGCGACATTGTTGGCAGACGGATTCGTCGACAACGTTAGGGGAAGAGGAAGTGAGACAGTAAAAAATGGCGCGCCTTCTGGGTTTGGATTACGGGTCGAGATGCTTGGCAACTGATCGGAGGTAAACACGAAATCTCCCTGGGGAAGAGAGAGATGCTAGTGAGATAGAGGGAAAAAGTGAGATTTGGTGTACTGGCAGTCCATGATAGGATTTAGTAGGGCAATTTGATCTAATGGTAGATAAAAATTGTTCACCATGAACCCCATGAGAGCTTCCCCACTCTAAAAGCCGCCTTCAAAGTTATGACATTCTCTCTAATTTTCATCAAAGAAAGATGGGTTCATTTGCCATTTTTATTGGCCAAACAGTGCTTGACCACTTTCTTATTGTTAGAAATTTCTATCATTAGTATGGTTGGAAGTAATGGATGAGGTGTTCAAAAAATTAGTTTTGGTCCAATTTTATGAAATTATCTTTTAAGATATGCAGTATTTTTAGTAGGGATCAGCCAAGAGAAGATCATAGCTGTCCAAAACAAAGCCAAGAGAAGATCATACATGTTTTATGTGGCTAGTCACTCGTTTACCCAATAAGAAGGTATTCTGGGTCATTCGTTAAAATATTTTTATGTTAGAGTGAAGTACAGTAGGACGGGGTGAAAGAGATATAAAACATTTTTGTGTTTAGAAGTTTTTTTTTATGGGGGAAGAAAAATGAGAAATTTTTACTTTAAATTTTATCATTTGTAGTTTTAAATTTCTCGAATTTGAGGAGTCACTATGCCAAATTTGTCTTCTCATAATGTTTAAATTTGATTCTAATAATGTTTAAAAGCGTTATGTGTAACACATCATCTGATGAGCGCACACCTTCAGATAATGTTTCAGAAGCATTATAAGAAACGATTCAAAACATGTGTGAGTTCTCTGATTGATATCTATGATAACGCTTCCTTGACCAAGTGTTATCGCGATACATTGTTCAAATGACGATTTCATAAGAAAAATATCATCTGAAGGTGTCTCAATTAACGTTATCTCATTTAAGCGTTATCTTAACGTGACCCTCAGATAATGCTTTCTTCAAGGAAGCATTATCTGAGGTTTTTTGTATGTGCTTAGCAGTCAATAACTTATACCTCAGCTTCGTTACATCACACTACAAATTTCAAGTTCAACAGCAAAATTTCAATATTAAAAATTACAAAACACTAAGAATTACAAGTTCAACACCATATATATTCTTAACATATATATAGAAACATTATTACAAGTTCAACACCAATGTCTTCTCTATACCATTCCTAACATATATAGAAACACTAAAAATTAAAAAATGAACATCAATATCTTCTCTATACCATATTCTTATTCTTTAGGAAACTCCAGTAACATATTTGTCTATGGCGTCAAGTCCCATTCTGCATTCCAAATAAAACATAGATTAGAGGAAATTGGATATGGACATAGGTAATATACAATATAACAATCATGCTTAATAATTAGAAGTATATAAGGTACACGAGTATGATAATTACCTTAGGATGTCAGTCCAAAGGCTAACACCAAGTATCACAAGAGGTTTGCACAACGACCCTAATGGAAACATTCAGGAGAAGGAATCCACATTGCTTGTCAATTTCAACGGGGATCTCAACCACACATTCAATACCTCAATAAGGTCAAGATAGATTAGATGATTGACAAACACTATATATATATATATATATATATATACTGAACGTGAACACAAGAAGGGGGGTTGAATTGTGTTGAAAATTTTTCGCAAACTTTAAGTTAAAAACACTTAGAACACAGGTTTTTCAAAACAGTTTGTATATCGGACGCTGGAAATAAACCGGACGCTGGAAAAGCAGTTTGTGAAAACTTGTTTTTAACACAGTAAGATAAAGATAAATATAAAGCAGTAAAACAGTAAAGCAAGAGACACAGAGATTTATACTAGTTCACTACCAAATTGGTAGCTACGTTTAGTCCCTTCGTTCCTGAAGGATTTTCCACTATAATCAACTGATTACAAAACCTTAAGAGTATTCTACTGTCACAACGTTGACAATACTCTCAACTTCTCAAAATGACTCAGTACATTCGAGCCTTTGAGGGAACAGCCTTAACTAGGCCAAAACAACTTTTACAAGTAAGTTGAATACAAGCAGAAATAACTCTCACAGAGAAGATAAAAAATTAAGCTCAATACAGAAATGCTTTCTAAACGAAAGTGTTGGATGCTGAGTTCAGTTCTTGTAGTCCAGCAACTTGGCACGAAACTTGATTGCTCACAGAAGCAGTGTTTTCAGAGTGTTGACTCTTTGTAGTGTATAGCAACAATGCTTGTTCTCAGTAAATGAAGCAATATTCTCTTGTAGAGTTTCGACAGTTTCTTCAATGGATACCTTGGGGTATTTATAGGAGTTCTAAAGGATATTACCATTAAAGTAAAAATGGCTCCTATCCATTGAGTGAGGTAATTTCAAAAAGCTGTCTCTTTCTTCCTTTCCAGAGAATATCTCAGTAGTACACATTACCGTTTTCGTACTACCTTGCTTTTCACAAATGTTTGTACGATTTTTTGTCTTTTAGCTAAATGTGTCACCTGTGATACCTCGTACAACAATTTGAGCGCATAAGATCAAATTCGAAATCCGTTCCAGAAACTTCTGAGAGGAAGAGCTACAACGTGACCATCACGTGATTTAAAATGAAGTTCAGATGCTCGCCGTAGCAGGAAGGTCGACGCCAGAGCAAATGGATAAGCTTTGTGTCACAAAAAGTTAATTCCAGACGCTCACGAAGACAGTATACTAGGATGAGCCGGATGCTGACACATGGAGTGTATCCTTCTCTTGTGAACTTCTTCCTTCTTGCTTAAGTGGCTTAGAAGTATATGTAATATTAGTATCTGCACACTTCAAGAATTGTTAGAACATAAATTGTTCTCTTGTGGATACTTTGTTATCATCAAAATTAATAAGGGTCTAAACTTCTCAATCGTTCAGGTTCCAACAATCTCCCCCTTTTTGATGATGACAAATATCCAAGGTTGATGAACAATTTTAAGTTTCAAATAAGATTTTTAAGGGTCTCCCCCTGAGTTCAACAACTTAGATAAGTATAGCAATAACAGACGCTGAGATCGGATGCTGAAATGATGTTATGAATGATTGATTAGCATGTATATCTATCTATCTATCCTTAACGTTCATCAAGCCTTTCTTAGCATGTGTATCTATTCATCTATCCTTAGCGTGTTTAACTTAGCGTTCATCAAGCCTTTCTTTTACTCCCCCTTTTGTCATCAGACAAAAAGAGTGTAAAAACACATCATAGTAAAAAAGAACAAAATAGAAGAAAAATTTGAGTAATAAAGTCACAATATAATTGTACCAAAAATTAAGAAATATTACTCAGTACCAAAAAAAGTAAATAAAAATTTAAAACAAAACAAAGTTTAAGGGTTTTGAGGTAGTAGGTTGATTCGTTCCATGATGAGTTTCAGCTGCATTTCAAGCTCAGGAACTTTCAAGCAGGTTGCCTTCATGGTTTCAAATTCCTCCTTAGGAATTGTAACCATTTCCACTGAAGATGTGGAGGGAGCAGATTCAGCTTCTGGTACACTGGCAACACCTGTAGCTTATGAATTCATCTTCTTATGGATTTCAAGAACAGTTTGAGACAATTCAGATTTTATCTTCTTCCTATCCTTTGCCCATTGGAAATAATTATCTCCTGGTGGAAACCATTTGATAATAGTTCCAAGTTTTCTTCTCTCAGACTCATATAGGGCTTCATTTCTTTGCTCAACCAGATCAGGAAACAGAAGATAATTGAAGATCATTTCTCTGTGTTGAAGAATGTCTCTAGCATATCCATCAAATTGTTCTGCAGCAGCTTCTCCAAACACATTGCCTAAGAAGACACTAAGGGCATCAAAGGAAAAGTTGAGGCCTTCATTTTCAGCAATGAATAGTCTCCGCAAAATTTCTCTGTCATCCTTGTCAATAGTCAGAGGCTCAAAACTAGGCATAATGGCTTTGTCTTTCCAAGACGCAGACCATTGCATCCAGCAAAATCCAATGTAAAAGTGTTTCCAGACAAGATCCCATGGAGCATATAGCTTCACCAAGTTGAGCGGTCTAATCACAGAACACATGAACATATCATCAAAATGAGCAGTTCCATGATTGGATTCAGGTACCTTCTCGATGATGCCAACAGTAGGGATTGTTGCCTTTTCTGCATTACAGCAGTTGGAGGATCCAGTTCTCCATTGATCTTTCTTCAGAGCACTCAGATAATACCTTCTGGCATGATCTTCAGAGATTTTCTTTACCGGAAGCTGGGTGAACTCCTTGACCTTGTAGTCTCTGGGAGCTTTCTCATATTCCGTAGGGGCTATCTTACTGAATGGCATTTTGCCAGGTGCAGCTTCCTTTCTTTTTGCAGGAGTAGACCAAGGTAACCACCTTTGCCTATCTGGAATAATCTTTATAGAGACAGATGATGGGTCCCTATATTGTCCAATGACTTCAAGCCTTTTCTGCTCATAACAATGAGCCATCATACAGGCTTAAGCTTCTGTGATCCACCTACCACATTCCTCTAATGTAAGAGATTCATTCTCGGGTAGGAACCTTGGTACATCAACAGAAAAAGGAATAGCCCTGCTGTTTGGTTTGGGTCTCAGCCTTCCTTTAAAGGACATCTCAACATTGTCTTTGCCATCCTTGAAGACAACATTCATTGGAGGGGGTATCTCCAGTATTGAAACTCCGGAGGTGAAGGTCTTCAAATGCCATAAAGATGGGTGATTGTAGATGGAGTTATATGACTCATATCTAACAAATTTTGGTCTAATGTCAAGAGGGACAGGTTTCTTTGGAATAAGGGCAGTAGTTTTTGGTGTCACTACTGTGATATTGTACTTGGGAGGAATGTAGGGTTTGAAAGGATTAAATGGAGGGACTTTGAAAAGGAGGTTAAAAGGATGAGAATGAAGTTTGGAAATGTATGAAGTGAGGGAGGTATATGTAGAGGTTTGAGGTGAGGAGATGGTGAGTGTATTGGTCTGTGTTTGGGTAAGTTGTTTGGGGGCTATGGAAGTGGTTGTGTTTCTGGCTTTCGTATGCAGGTTTGAATGGTTGATGGTTGTGCAATGATATAGGTGGAGCGAGGAATGGTATTATCGGTTTCAAAAGCAGATCTGAGAATCATCGGAAGAATTCAAGACCTTTGGTTCAAGCTCGAATGCTCGACCAATCTCTTGACGTCTGTCTAGGCGGCGGTGGAGGCGGACGTTGAATTGCCTTCTTCTGTGCACCGGACGCTGAACCTTGTTTCTCAGCTTCTGGCTTGCTTCTTTTCATCAGAATCTAACTGATGGGAATGCGGTCCTCATCTTCTGATTCAGTCTTTCTTTTGGGTGCAGAAGCCACCTTCTGCTTCTTGCTTCTTGTCTCCTCTTCTTGAGAATCAGAAGTCCTTTTCACACCAGTTACTGAGCTTCTGGTGGTTTTATCAGTGGTAGACTTCTTGCTAAGAGAGGGACCAGATTCTATTCCCTGTTCCTTTTTCACCTTCTTCATTTGTTCACCAGTGATCAATTTCATTCTGACCAAGCCGTTAACTCCAAAGGTGTCAGGAATCACAACACTTTCAGTGCCAAAATACTTCACCTTTTCTTGATCCGCAAAGCGATCGACTTGTTTACAACCAGATTCTTGGCCATTATTTTAGTAAGCAGAACACCGTAAGGAATGCACTTGTAGGTGTTCTTCTTGTCAGCAACTCCTTTCCTCAAATTAACCAGTGCATTTAATCAGGTTGTTGTAGATCAATCTTGGCAGGTTTACCTTGTGACCAGCCATGTAGTGCCTCATAATGAACTTCTGTTCATAGTTGACTATGTCACTAGAGCCAGCCTTCAACCAGACGCTCTTAGTGATTATCTTGTGAAGAACTCTGTACTGACTCTTCAAATGCTTCGCAGTAGGAGTTTCACCAGATTCTTTCAGCTGTTTATAGTTCTCAAACAAATCCTCATTGACCTTCTCAAGGCCATGAAATACATCAGCCCAATCTGTGTAGTAAACGATACCTTCACAGGGGCAACCAGTGACTTCAGAGATGTTGGTAACGGTAAAAATGAACTTGTAACCTCTCACAGTTCCTTCAAAGATACCACCTTGGTGTAAACGAGCGTTATCCCAAAATTCTTTGATAGCAGTAACTAGAACCTCAATCTGGTT
Source organism: Calophaca sinica (assembly GCA_037113605.1). Lineage (NCBI taxonomy): Eukaryota > Viridiplantae > Streptophyta > Magnoliopsida > Fabales > Fabaceae > Calophaca > Calophaca sinica. Next base: position 39,481,486 of record CM073736.1, on the reverse strand, counting down.
CCAAAAGAAATAGTGTTTCCAACCCATTGCCTTGAAACCACCGTAGAAATCGAAGCCGTAGAGTTTGAAGTTCTCTAAATCAACTCGATTTTCAGCAAAACTTTTCCTTCAGCCATGGTGTCGTAAATAGCAGTGTACTCAGAGGTTGTTACACCAGACATGATTGCAGTTGAGAGATAGAGAAATGGAGGTTTAGGGTTTCAGGACAGTCACAAAGAGAAGAGAAGGAAAACTGTTTTTCAGACTGAAAACAGAGAGAGTGGTTGTGGAGCGAAAAAGAAGGAGTAGTGGGAAGGTTTTGTAATTGGTACAGTTACTTTTTTTTTAAAAAAAAACTCTTCATTATCCTAGTATTAAAAATAAATTTAAAAAGAAATTAAAATAAAGATACTTCTTTTCATTAAATGCAGTTGCCAAAATAAAGTAAAAGATTTTATTGAAAACGTAAATAATCATGACTCAGATTAGGTGTGATGAGACGCTTAAGTTCCACACGAGCTTACCATGTGTGTGTTTCGGATGCTTATAGCTGATTCATCGGATGCTGAGTTATGATGCAGTTGGCATATAAAATGCTTATTCGTGTGATGATGATGTCATACCAGATGCTCAAATGATATCTATCATAAGACGCTGAGATTAATCATTCTTTTATAAGATGGAAATTTAAATTTCTTCTTATAAAATTGATTCTATCTTCAGCAAGGGGTTTTGTAAGAATGTCAGCCCACTGGTGATCAGTGTCTACAAATTTGATTTCAAGTGTCCCCTTCTGAACATAGTCTCTTATAAAATGATGTTTAATCTCAATGTGCTTTGCTCTAGAATGCAATATAGGATTTTTAGTAAAACATATGGCAGATGTATTATCACAAAAGATAGGAATGTTACTCTCTTTTATCAAGTAGTCTTCAAGTTGATACTTCATCCACAGAAGTTGAGAACTGCAACTTGCTGCTGAGATGTATTCAGCTTCTGCTGTTGAGAGTGCAATAGTGCTTTGTCTTTTGCTTGACCAAGACACAGGATTAGCTCCAAGGAACTGGCAGCCTCCACTTGTGCTCTTTCTTTCAATTCGATCTCCAGCAAAGTCAGCATCACAGAAACCTACTAATTTGTAATCTTTTGATTTCTTATAAAGCAAACCAAGATTAGTAGTTCCTTGCAAATATCTGAATATTCTTTTAACAAAGACTCAGGTGTGATTCTCTAGGATCCGATTGAAATCTAGCACACAGCAGACGGAACATAATGTCGATTCTTGAAGCCGTAAGATAAAGTAGAGATCCAATCATACCTCCAGACATTTTCTCGATCTACCTTCTTACCAATTTCATCTTTACTCAGTGCGTGTAGGATGCATAGGTGTACACATAGGCTTGCAATCCAACATCTTGAATTTCTTCAATAATTCTTTGATATATTTGCTTTGATGTATATAGATACCATCACTGCATTGCTTGATTTGTATTCCAAGGAAAAATTTTAATTCTCCCATCATGCTCATCTCAAATTCAGCCTGCATAAGCTTAGAAAATTCTTTGCAAAGGCCTTCATTAGTGGCTCCAAAAATGATATCATCAACATAGATTTGAACAAGTATGAAATGCTTGTTAGAAGATTTTCTAAAAAGAGTAGTGTCAACTAAACCTCTTGTAAATCCATTTTCCATTAAAAAGGAACTTAGTCTATCATACCATGCTCTGGGAGCTTGCTTAAGACCATATAGAGCCTTTTTAAGTTTAAAAACATGTTCTGGAAATTCAATATCTTCAAAACCAGGAGGCTGTTTAACATAAACTTCCTCAGTTATAAAACCATTTAGAAAAGCACTTTTCACATCCATTTGATATAGTGTTATCTCATGATGTGCTGCAAATGAAAGTAAAATGCGAATAGCTTCTAGTCTTGCAACAGGTGCAAATGTTTCAGTGAAATCAATACCTTCTTCTTGTGAGTAACCTTGAGCAACTAACCTTGCTTTATTTCTCACAACTTTACCATCTTCATCAAGCTTATTTCTAAATACCCATTTAGTACCAATAGCTTGCTTATCTTCTGGTAGAGTGACGAGCTTCCATACATCATTTCTTTGGAACTGATTTAGCTCATCTTGCATTGCTAGAATCCACCCTTCATCTTCCAATGCTTGATCAGTCGTCTTAGGTTCCATTTCAGAAAGAAGTGCAAAATCAGTATGCTCCTTGAAAGAGGATCTGGTTCGTATTTTATCACCAGGCTCTCCTATGATTTGATCTTTTGGATGATTGGTTTTGTACTTCCAGCTTTTTCTTTCTTCAGCTTCAGCTTGAGTAGAATTCTTCGTCTTGTCACCACCGGATGATGAAGATGCACGTTCACCGTCTGACTTGTCACCGAGGTTTAATTCTGAAAATAACCCATCTAGCTCTAACATAGCAGTGTCAGGCTTCTTATCATCAAACTTGACATGAATAGACTCTTTAACTGTCAAAGTTTCTTTGTTGTATATTCTAAAAGCTTTAGATCTTTCAGAGTATCCCAAAAAGATTCCTTTGTCAGCCTTGGAATCAAACTTACCAAGCTGATCTTTAGTATTCAAAATATAACAAGTATAACGAAAAGGATGAAAGTAAGAAATGTTTGATTTTCTACCTTTCCACAATTCATAAGGAGTCTTATTCAAAATAGGTCTTATAAGAATTCTATTTTGAATATAACACGCTGTGTTTACTGCTTCTGCCCAAAAATATTTCGCAATATCAACTTCATTGATCATGGTCCTGGCCATTTCCTGGAGGGACCTATTTTTCCTTTCTACAACACCATTTTGTTGAGGTGTTCTAGGAGAGGAGAAATTGTGGGAGATGCCATTTTCTTCACAAAATTTTTGAAAGTTTTCATTTTCAAATTCTCCCCCATGATCACTTCTAATAGAAGAAATACAGATGCCTTTTTCATTTTGAACTGATTTGCAATCACAAGAAATACCTTAAAAGACTCATCCTTGTGGGCAAGGAATTTAACCCATGTCCATCTAGTAAAATCATCAACAATGACTAATCCATATTTCTTTCCAGTTAAAGAGGTTGTCCTTGTGGGACCAAAAAGATCAAGATGTAAGAGTTCAAGTGGTCTAGAGGTTGAAACAATATTTTTTAAATGAAAGGAAGTTTTGACTTGTTTTCCTCTTTGACAAGCCTCACACAGGGCATCAGATTGGAACTTAAGATTTGGTAAGCCTCTAACAAGATTGTGCTTGTTTAATTTTGAGATTAACCTCAAATTGGCATGACCCAATCTTTTGTGCCAAATCCATTGCTCATCTTCAATAGACATAAGACACTTGACATCTTGTTTTGCAAGTTCAGAAAGATCAACTTTATAAATGTTTTGTTTCCTCTTTCTTTGTAAAGAATATAGATCCATCATTTTTGCTTTTCTTGAACATCCATTTTCTCAGAAGACAACATTATAACCACTGTCACATAATTGACTTATGCTCAATAGATTATGTTTCACCCTTCAACATATAAAACATTATCAATAGAAGGAAGAGAGCCTTTACCTATGCGACCAATTCTAACTATTTTACCTTCTCGGTTTCCTCCAAACCAACGAATCCAGCTTCTCTAGGTCTTAATTCTTGGAACATATGCTTTTCTCCCGTCATGTGACGCGAGCATCCACTGTCTAAGTACCAAGATAGGTGTGTTGACTTTGTTGCTAACCAAGTCTGCAACATAGACTATTTTATCTTTAGGTACCCATATCTTTTTGGGTCCTTTCTTGTTAGTTCTTGAAGGATACTTGTCCTTCTTAGTTGTAAACACAGTACACACACTTTTCAAATGACCAGATTTATTGCAGTAAGTACAATGCAAGCATTCACTATGATCATTGGTGTTATCAGATGCTGAATCATTTGCTAAAGTAGGTTTATCTAGAATATAACCAAGACCATAAGTTGTCGTTTTATTGACACCCCAAATCATAGAAGCTTGCTTGCTTCGAGTTACACTCTCTGCAAGAAACTTTTGAAATGCATGTTCATAGTCATTTGATTTGCAGTTAGGATTGCCTGTAACTACAGAGCTTTTAACTTGAGAGCTCTCAGCTTGTGGTTGCTTGTTAGCTTCCAGACGCTGGTTATCCACCGCATTAATCGATTTTCGCCAGTTCTGGTTCTCTTCATTGAGTACAGAGTTTTCATTGTGTAAAGAATGAAAATCTTGTGATAGTTTTGAAAATTTCTTTTTCAGATTCTTATACTCAATAGAGAGAGTGGCAGAATCCTTTAACAGATCATCAAATGCAAGTTGAAGTTCAGAATAAGAATCATATATTATTACCTCTTCAACTTCTTCTTCTGAATCAAGATCAGTGTCTGCCATGAGAGCAATGTGAGCTTCTTCTTCTTTATCTTCCTCAGAGGAGGATAAGTCAAGATCTTCCCATGTTGCCATGAGACCTTTCTTCTTTTTCTTGAAGAAGCTTCTTGTGGACTTTTCCTTAAGATTAGGACACTCGGACTTGAAATGTCTAGGCTTCTTACATTCATAGCAAATGACTTGGGCTTTGTCCTTGTCTTTGCTCTCCTTCTTGTCCTTTGTATCTTTATTCTGAAACCTCCTTCTGAAGTTTCTCTTCTTCCACATTCTCTGGATCTTCTTAGATATGAAAGCTAGCTCATCGTCTGATCCATCATAATCTCCTTCTGAAGCTTCAACATCTGATTCTTCTTCTTCAGTCTGAAAAGCTTTAGAAGTACTAGGTTTATGTTGATTAACTTTTAAAGCAATAGACTTACTCTTCTTGGTAGGTTCTTCTTCATTTAGCTCAAGTTCATGAGCTTTCAAAGAACTCATAAGATCTTCAAGTCGAAGGACATTTAGATCTTTAATTTGCTTCTTGAATAGCAGTGACTTTGCGTCTCCACTGCTTAGTCAAACTTCTCAAGATCTTTCTCACATGGTCAGGTGTAGCATAACTTTTTCCAAGGGTCTGCAACCCATGAACAAGTGTTTGGAACGTTCCAAACATAGTTTCAATGTTTTCTCCATCTTCCATTTTGAATAGCTCATACTGGCGAACCATCATGCTAGCCTTTGTTTCTCTTACTTGGGCAGAACCCTCATAAGACAAAACAAGAGAATCCCAGATTTCTTTGGCAGTATCAAACTTACCACATTTATCATATGCTCTTTCTGTCATAGCACATATGAGAATAAATCTACCCTTCTGATTGGTTTGATATCTCTTTTTCTGATCATCAGTCCAGTTTTCCCTAGGTATTGCAACACCAAGGGCATTAACGGGAGAAATGTATCCACTTTCAACTATATCCCACAAATCAAGATTTTGTGCCTCAAGGAATGCTTTCATCTTATCTTTCCAGTAATCAAATTTTTCTCCATTGAATAGAGGAGGACGGTTCATATGACCACCTTCAGCAGACATGTTCACAGTAGGATCTTTACTCTTAACATCAAGTGCTCAACCAAGAGGCCGAGCTCTGGTACCAACTGAACGTGAACACAAGAAGGGGGGTTGAATTGTGTTGAAAACTTTTCGCAAACTTTAAGTTAAAAACACTTAGAACACAGGTTTTTCAAAACAGTTTGTATATCGGACGCTGGAAATAAACCGGACGCTGGAAAAGCAGTTTGTGAAAACTTGTTTTTAACACAGTAAGATAAAGATAAATATAAAGAAGTAAAGCAAGAGACACAGAGATTTATACTAGTTCACTACCAAACTGGTAGCTACGTCTAGTCCCTTCGTTCGTGAAGGATTTTCCATTATAACCAACTGATTACAAAACCTTAAGAGTATTCTACTGTCACAACCTTGACAATACTCTCAACTTCTCAAAACGACTCAGTACATTCGAGCCTTTGAGGGAACAGCCTTAACTAGGCCAAAACAACTTTTACAAGTAAGTTGAATACAAGCAGAAATAACTCTCACAGAGAGGATAAAAAATTAAGTTCAATACAGAAATGCTTTCTAAACGAAAGTGTCGGACGCTGAGTTCAGTTCTTGTAGTCCAGCAACTTGGCACGAAACTTGATTGCTCACAGAAGTAGTGTTTTCAGAGTATTGACTCTTTGTAGTGTATAGCAACAGTGCTTGTTCTCAGTAAATGAAGCACTATTCTCTTGTAGAGTTTCGGCAGTTTCTTCAATGGATACCTTGGGGTATTTATAGGAGTTCTAAAGGATATTACCGTTACAATAAATATGGCTCCTATCCATTGAGTGAGGTAATTTCAAAAAGCTGTCTCTTTCTTCCTTTCTAGAGAATATCTCAGTAGTACACATTACCGTTTTCGTACTACCTTGCTTTTCACAAATGTTTGTACGATTTTTTGTCTTTTAGCTAAAGGTGTCACCTTTGATACCTCGTACAACAATTTGAGCGCATAAGATCAAATTCGAAATCCGTTCTAGAAACTTCTGAGAGGAAGAGCAACAACGTGACCATCACGTGATTTAAAATGAAGTTCAGACGCTCGCTCAGAACAGGAAGGTCGGACGCTCGTAGCAAATGGATAAGCTTTGTGTCACAAAAAGTTAATTCCAGACGCTCACGAAGACAGTATACTAGGATGAGCCGGATGCTGACACATGGAGTTTATCCTTCTCTTGTGAACTTCTTCCTTCTTGCTTAAGTGGCTTAGAAGTATATGTAATATTAGTATCTGCACACTTCAAGAATTGTTAGAACATAAATTGTTCTCTTGTGGATACTTTGTTATCATCAAAATTAATAAAGGTCTAAACTTCTCAATCGTTTAGGTTCCAACAATATATATATATATATATATATATATATATATATATATATATATATATATAGGGGATGACTGAGGTGATAATACTTTGCTATTATAAGAAATGAGAACAACGAATAATAATCGTTTTGATCCTAATTAATTCAAATTAACGGATCATATTATTTTTAATTAAAAATAATCCACGTGACCTGAAGACTATGGCAACCGTCTTGCAATTTCCCTATTTGGGAATGCCCTGTTCGTCAAAACCTCATTGTCATTCCATGCTTATTTTCCGACGCGTTGCAGAAGATTGAAGACCTCAAATTCGTTTTCCATCATGATAAACTTATCAATTGCAAAACCGTATTCAGAGTTACCATGCTAAGCCTACTGTGGGTTGCACTGACAAATGACAGGTCATAGCTTATTTATTTTAAAATGCAAAGAACAAGATTCTTCCTTCAAAAATTAACACACCACAACTTGCAGGAAAAGTTGACAGTGAAAAGAAAAATCAAATTCAAGCTTTCCCCTCACAAATCTAATTACAATAAATGCTCCAAGAACCACATCTACCATTAGGGGTGCGAGTATGGTGTCAGATAGAGTGAGGGAGGGACGAGATTGTGGCGGCGTTCATGGTGGGGCTCTTTGGTCACGTCAGAGGTTTTGTTGGTGTGGTTGCTCGCGGTGGGAGTGCAGGAAGCGAAGGCACACGAAGATGGTTGGATATAGGCCGATGGCGGAGTCGCCTCACGGTGAAGCTGCAACTGGTATGGCACACAACTGATCACGACAGGTCTTGCAGATTTGACGGCTCTGGCAGTGCTAACTTCAGTGGTTTGGATGGAAAGCGGTTGTGAGCAGGTAGGTTGGCCGGTGATGGTAGACGGAGGCAAGTCAGGGATAAGTTTGTTGATTGGGTCCTCACATGCTTTTTTTTAATAAGAAACTAATCGACGCCATTAATTTAAGTTCATCAAAATCTAATGGTCATTATTCAGCGTTCTCATTTCTCACGGTAGCAAAGTGTTCTCACCTGAGTCGTCCCTTTATATATATATATATATATATATATATATATATATATATATATATATATATATATATATATATATATATATATAGCATGCATGACAAGAAACTCAAAAAAAAAAGGCACCTTATAAATGATGTTGATCATAGTGATGATGACACTCGGTATCAATAAGATGTATCTAATTGAGTTACTGAATGTGCGGTTGAGATCCCAATTGAAATTGAGTATCAAGGAGTAATTACTTTAAGAGAAGTAGTTTTCCCACACGAGGATGAGAAGAGTTACACGATGGAATTCAGAACCTACAATGACGATGCTAGGTACATTGTACACGTGATTGTAAAATGATAACAAGTTCACTCGGAGTAACGAAACTACTACAGGGATTTGTTTTCTCTACATGGTCAAGTGTACCATGTACTAGACATTGTCATATTGTAGGGTTTGAACTCCTTCGTGATCGCGTTATCCTCTTGGAGAGTAAGAAAATGGAATTACTACTCTAGTTGCAATTCTTCTAGCACTCAATTTCAACTGGGATCCTAACCCGAACACTGATCAATACTTCAATTAAGTCAAAGCAAATTACTGATAATACAGAGTTCCTAGATTTCCATCAGTATGCTCGAATCATGATCGACTTTTGATGAACTAATTTGCTACACCTCAAGTCTATCATGCTCAAACAACTACTCTGTCGTGTAACTCTTTTCATCTTGATAATTACTCTGTTGTGTAACTCTCAATCCTTATCTCTCTCATCTAAAGCACATAAATAGTTCTTTGTATAATCATAATTAATCTAAAGCAATAAATAATTATTTGAATAAGGAATTAAATAAAAATTTAAATAATAACTCTTTGAATAAAGCAGAATTAATCTAAATATTTCTTTGAAGAAAATAGTGAATAAAAGATTAAAATAACAACAAAAACTGAGAAACAAAATATCTCTCTTTGCCATATCAACAATATTTATCTCACACATATCAGCAACTCAAGCTTGTAATTACTTCTCCTCCAACAAAGGGTACAAAAAATAAGGTCTGGGTTCAGACTTCATGATGAAAAGATAGACAGAAAAGAACTTAAAAAAAAAAAGAGGTGACTGAAAAAACTCTCACCGTGGCGGTGTCTACCTTAGAAGCGTGATGACTGTTGGAGCTTCCATTTGATGGAAAAGGACGATGAGGGTTCAAAATGCCTCTAAGCCGATTCTGTTTCATGGTGGTAGATGCATGCTATAGGGTAGAAAAGGACGATAAGTATGTTATCACATAGAGTTGTTCTCGTAAGTGTTTAGGATTTATGATCATAGTATTGTGAAGTGATACTTTCTCTCGTGGAGTTGTTCTCTCGTAAGTGTTTAGGGTTTGTGATCGATGAAATTGAAGTATTGAGGAATAAGACTTTCTCTCGTGTTTAATATTATGTTTTAGGATTCGGTTAATGCTTTCTACAACAAACATTATCTGATAAGAGACGGAGACATACCGTAAATGTTTCCTCTAACAAAGAAAAAAAATGGCTTAAATACTATTTTGGTCCCTTAACTTATTTTTGAGGTTCAATTTAGTCCTTTAACTATTTTTTCGGCCAAATATGTCCTTTAAGTTTTTAAGGCGGGTCAAATAGTTTTTTTTGGCCAAATAGGTTCTTTAAGTTTTTAAATTGGGCCAAATAAGTCTTATGTGGCAATGACTCATTTGGCCCAACTTAAAAACTTAAAGGACCTATTTGGTTAAATGACTTATTTGGCCGAAAAGAATCTATTTGACTCAACTTAAAACTTCACGGACTTATTTGACCCAAAAAATAGTTAAAGGACCAAATTGAACATCAAAAATAAGTTAAGGGACTAAAATAATATTTAAGAAAAAAAAAAAATAGAACCAAGATTCAGGAGAGACAATCTGACTTGTTATGAGACAGATCAAACCATGAGCAATGGGCACATGATCAATGAGCAACTCTCCCATCAGTTTTTTCTTTTGGGGCCTCTATTCACCGGGACTCTTATCCTCAATGGATGCACCGAGTCTGAGACTAGACTGAGCTGACTTTCTTATGCTTTAATGCTCTAAATTGTCATAAATTTCAGATAAAGGGAAACACGCCCACATGGCCTAAAACGCCAAGTACCTTGTAGGCTGTGGCAGAATTTTGTAGAATTTTTGGTCAATTTTCAACCATAGGTTCTTGTTTTCCGCTACATGGGTTGTTGCCTTCAAATTTGGCCCCATTGACTACGACTGTTGACTGTGCAAGACACCCAACCATATCTTCACATGTCTAATGAAACAAAAGTCCACAAACCTATCTGTGTTGTTTCATATTAATTTCAAACCAAATTCACCAAGCTCCGAACCAGCAATGGAAAATAACTTTATTAAGAAAACCCAAATAGCAAAATGTTCAAAATCAACATAAAACTGCTACTGTTTCTTTGCTTTAATTACGTTTGAATACTGTTAGATATGAAGAGCTGAACACATATTTTATAATTTTGATTACCAATTAAAAAAATTGGTTTGTTAAGACCACACATGTATTATTACCAAGATTTAAATATGTCATCAACAATTGAAATTGAAGCCGCAACATCAAAGTTCTAGATTTCTTCGCAACCTGCATCAGTCGCATTCACACTAGTTGTATCCAATATTTTAAATCGCAGTTGTAGTTACAATTGCAGTCGTGTCGCGATCCTTCATATTACAGAGAATCGTTATCAAATACGATTGATGCAGTCGCAATCACGGTCGCAAAGAAATAAAATCTTGATGTTGCGGCTTAAATCGCCGTTGTGGCCCTTTTTTTAAATAGATAAAACTTACCTCTAGTTCTTTATGTCCGGTATATGTCTTGTTCTCCACAAAAAATATATCAAAACTGTCACAAATTGTCTCAAGGAATATATTGTGTAACCGTCTTGTTGCGTCTGTTCACAAAAAAAAAATTGTCTATTTGCGTGTATAACAATAAGAACTTGTTATATAGAATTGGGTGTAAGCTTTATCCTTTTTAAAACTCTGGTAGTATCTCTCAACAATTTTCCATGATATACACGCAAAGAGACTGTTTTCTTATAGCACCGGAAAAAAAAAAGACTGTTTTCTTATCATCCATGAAACTGAAATGCAAGTTCATGGCACCGATTTTGTGGGAGGGAAAAACCGGCTAGCTAGTGGATTGATATTATTGATTGACATGGAAAAGAAAAGGACAGGAACATATAGCGGCGAAATGTCGGGATTGTGTGGCAAAACCCATTGGTCAGCTGCTGGGGTTGTCATGGCATTGGTAGTCTACATCCTTTGTGCTTTGCAATTGGAGGACATTGGTTGTGTGTCGTATGAATTGTCCCGTTGCAAGATTTTTGGCATTTTTCAATCTGAAAAACACATAATATATGGTACTTATGTGGGTTGATGGATTTTTCAGGATAAAGTTGAGGTCACAATGGGATGAGAGAAATTAATTTGATGTTAACTTGACCGATTTGTTCGCCGGTGAACATGACAATTTTATGACAAAGACCGCGTTGGAGAGAAAGGCACTATCAATTTCAGTTGCGTTTGTGACAGTTATTTTTTAGTTGGTGTGACGCCACATGATGAGCCTGTTAAGATACCCACCTAGCTTGCTGCTATGCTACGGCATCTACATTCTCGGGAGGTTTTGGCTAAAAAAAAAAAATATTCTTTTCCAATATCGAGATTTTACTCTTAAATTTGTGTATTTCTTTTGATGAAATTAAATTTGTGTATTTGTTACCACTGACTTTTTTTATCGTAGCTATACAAAAGAAGGTGAAGTTAAGATGTTCTAGCCAAACAATTTTTTTTGAATGGCAACGATATATTAAAGGAGGTACAAGGAGTACCTCAACCAATACAATCAAACAAAGTAGACTTAGAGGCCCCAAAACATGGAAGGCCACAGTCTATCAGAGAAGAGACCCAAAAAGTACACCTACTATGCCCTCATAATACAAGCTAGAGGGTTTGCAAACCACTCATAATACAAACATGAAGTAGATTTTACCCTAGCCAAAAACCAATGCCAAGACGAGACTCGAATACAGTCAACCACCTGTCCCACATCAGGCACGCCCCCTGAAAAGATACATCCATTCCGGAGCTCCCAAATAACTCAAAGCACAGTATGCCAAATCAAAACCAGTCCATTCCTACATCGAGCAATACCCCCAAGGTGTGTGAATTGAGAGTATGAGGAAAAGAGATCCAACTGTTGCACAAAATCACACACTACAACATAAAACGACATAAAAAACGCTTAATTTTGGCCTTCACCAGCGCTTCAAACCGCTGCCTAATCACCAATTGGTGATTGTGATTCGAAAAGACAGTGTTTGAAAAACGATGGGGATTTTGAAAATAGACAGCGCTTCTTTGAAAAGCGCTGTCTATTTTCAGTAATAGACAACGCTTCTTTAAAGAACCACTGACTATTATAAAAAATAGACAGCGCTTTTTTAAAGAAGTGCTGACTATTTGGCTTTTTTTTGCTGTTTCAGTATTAGCTGATCCAATTTCTGCATCAAAGATTCACAAGAAAGGAAATTAACAATCACACATACAGAAAATACCATCACACACACACATACAAAAAATACCATCACACACACATACATAAAATATCAACCAATTAATCATTGACTTGTATACTTTTATACTTCAATTTGAATTTCTAGCAAAATTTTGGCAGAGTCTCCCCTGAAATATGGATATTTTAAAATTTATTTAATACCTCTAACAACAAAAAATACCATATACCAGCCAGTACAAGTCACTATACAAGTCTACCTAGTATCTAATTCACAAATACTTAATCTACCAAACAAGTCTTTGAAGTAACTAATTCACGAATACTTAATCTACTAAACAAGACTTTGAAGTAATTTGATTTATTACCTTTGTGACTTAAGAGTACAACTATCTCTGACACTATCTCTGGCTCGAAAGATATTCTTCATACATATAAAACAAACTTTTTGCCACGTAGGAGCACCACTCTTCCTTTAATTCAAGAATTTGAGAATCAGAGTATGACTCGTAATTACAGTCGGGAAAGTACTGCGAAATGAAAAATAACTCATATTAGAATTAAATTGGAAGAATGGTAAAATAGTAATTAAAGTAGAACAAATTACATATCTCCTTTGGGATTTCCATTTGGTTGTGAACAATAATATCTTTAATAAACTTCAAAACATAGTACCCACAATTATTACTGTTTGGTTGTTTGGGGAACTACAAAATTAAAAATATTAAATCAATATATATATAGATTTAATTTTTGAAAATAAATAATTGTATAAGTATTTTGATAAATACCTTTACAGTTATCCAGTTAAATGTGGTGGATGATGTGGAAAATCGAGACGGCCTGAAACTTCCATCAAGTCGTCGAAGAATTTATACAGCCCTAAGTGCAAAAACAAGCATCATCATTAATTTTGAATCATCAAAATTCAAAATTCATAGCATACGAAACTCAAAATAAGTATAATTTAACACTATATATTAGATTCTTACTAGTCGTACGTATCCTTTATTTTTTTACGGCTGCTCAAATTCTTTTGCAATGGATCTAAATAGTACACCATGTTTGCATTGAGATTGATTGCTAATAATACCCAATGTTGCCTACAAAAAAGTTGATTAAGGAAATCCTAATTAGCAAGTCATCACATTTCACAAAAATTAATATATATATATATATATATATATGATTAAATTAAATGACTCACCCTACGTTACACGGTGACAGAAATAATGTCTCAGACTCAGGGTTTCTTAGTGCCAAGCGTTTAGATATATATGTTTTAGCTGCGACAAGCTTGCCAAGTGACAAATTTGTGCTCTCTGGGCACAAGAATACAAACCTCTGAGCCTGTCTTTCTGGGATCAGTATCTCATAATACAAGTACCTTAAATTAAATGTATACAAATTAATGAATTAATAATAACTTCAATATTAATTTAGGGAAAACAATGAAAAAACACGTATAGTTTAAATTTAAATGTAATACCTCATATATACAATAATAGTAATCTGACTGATCCAAGCGCCATGAGTAAAAATTTCAGACAGTTCTTCATTGGCACCGAGATATAAAGGGAAATCTTTTGTATGCCCCAAAACTTCTGGAGGAATATTTACATTCAGGGTTGCTCCTTCAACCAGAGTAGCATTAGCATGGGCTTGAAGAAACATAAAAAAGGGTGTAGCAGGAGATGTGGAAGGGGAAGGTTAAGAGTTGCCCTGATTCTTTGCTGGGGATGTAACTGACACTGTTTGCTACTTTCCCTTGCCCTTAACCTTGTTCTTGGGTTTGGATTGTACGGGTACCTAAATATTTTGCATTAATTTCAGTAAGATACATAGTTAGTGACAACGTAATTTAATAAATATATGATTATGAATCATGTTTATTAAAAAAAAGCATGTCACTTACTCTTACAAGTTGCTGTGGCCATGCCACAAAGATACCTATTGCCTCTCCCACGTTGTTGATACCTACGTCCTCAAGTGGAATTGGCAACGTTGCTTCTGTCTTGTAAGCAATGTCAACTCTAACTTTCACATGACCGGGAGGTAATGGACGATTGTGCAACATAACACTTAAATCGGTGTAAGAAATACCCTTACCAACCGATCGAGACGAGCCAAGCAAAAACAAGGAGCACTCTACGGTGCCCTAAACCATGAATTAATAAAAAAATATTAGACATGATAAATCAATGATGCAATACACAAGCAACGAGAACAATTTCTAATGCTTAATTACCTCAGATGACTTATGAGTGCATCTATCCATTGGTAAAGTAGGCTCGTGTTCCTCCACCGGTTCCGGTTCCATTACCTCCATTGGTTCCTTAAGTAATCAAGATCCACAATAATATTAAATTAGAATATTTTTATACTTCAATTTAAATTTCTAACAAAATTTTGGCAGAGTCTCTCCTAAAATATGGACATTCCAAAATTTATCTAATACCTGTAATAACAAAAAAATACCATATACCAACCGGCACAAGTCACTATACAAGTCTACTTAGTATGCAATTCACAAATACTTAATCTACCAAACAAGTCTTTGAAGTAATTTGATTTACCTTGTGAGACCTAAGAGTGCAACTATCTCTGGCACTAAGGTGTTGATCCATCTCTACCGGTTCTCTGGCGCTAAGGTGCTGATCTTCCTCTATCAATCCCTTGTTCTGATGCATATTACTTTTCAACTCCTGGACCTCCCTAAAGAGATGGGCTACCATCTTTTTCAACTCTTCATTTTCATCTTTTCTAGCGCGCTTTGGTTTACCAAAAATAGATTTTTGAGAAATACCAAATCCCACGCCCCTTACACGATCAGAATACTCTTTGATCGGTATGGCTTCGGTAAGGATGTCTGTTACCTCCTGTGTCACAAACTGTTGTGATAGGCTCTCCTGAAACACACAAATATTATTATCAAAGATTGTTAAATATTATCACTATCATAAGAAAATTTCAAATGAAAATGTTAATTAATCAATCATACTTACAATTTTATCAGCAACTTCCACAGTGGGGGGTCCACAATCAGACCATCCCTGTTACGGCAGGCTTCTATCCACAAGAAATGGTGATCAATTGATGATGATGTTACATCTTCTCTAGTCATCTTCATTTATACATATTTACAAAGAAATTGAAATTAATCAGTGTTAATTAGGTTTAGGGTTACATATAATTTAGGGTTACTCTGCATACTAGATCTTCCTCAATACTGGGATATCCCTTAGCCCCTCCTCTGTATGGGTAAGGAGGATTTGATGCTCTCTGCCGATTTGCGTTACTTGTTCTCTATATAGATATATAAATGTGCTTAGGAACAAACATATAAGTATACAAGTATAGACATATACAAGTATACAAGTAGGGACATATATATTTATACTAGAAATTTAGGGTCTTCGGTGTGTTTTGCTACAAATTCTCTCCAGGCATCCACTCTTATGACTGATTCATAATCAGGTGGAGGCTCATATCTAACATTGCCATCTTCATCTCTCAGCCAATTATTGGACAACTATGTTCGGAAATCATTACAAGAAAACACGCGCATACCGACGGTGAAAAGCCGTCTGTAATGCCAAAAAGCCGTCAGTAACGTGAACTTTCCGACGGATTACCGACGGCCAGAAGCCCATCGGTAAAACAGGCGTCACAAATGTTTACCGACAGGTTTTTTAGGCCGTCAGTATTACCGACGGGCTAAACCGTCGGTAAGTATCTGACGATAATTTCTGATGAGTCAATCCTTCGGTAGCGTTTCGACAGCCTTGCCCTTCGGTAATGCCGCTATTCATTTCCGAGGGCTTTACCCGTTGGTAAACCCGGATTTTATTTTAAATAATTAAATTAATTGATTAATTTTTATATTTAATTTTTAAATTAATTAATTTCTGTAATTAGTTTAATTAACTATTAATTTTGATTTATTAAAATAATTAATTAAATTAATTATTTAAATTATTAACTATTAAATTAATTTAATTAATTAATTAATTATTTATTTAATTGTTAAAAATAATTTATTCGCATATTAAAAATGTTTATTTACTTATTTAATTTTTAAATTAATTAATTTTTTAAATTAATTTAATTAACTATTACTAGTAATTTTAAATTGATTATTTTTAGTTATTAATTTATTCCCATATTAAAAAATGTGATAACATAAACTAAAAAAAAAATTAAAAAAAAGAAACGTAATAAATAAATAAAAAATCCGAACAAACATCAGTAACTAAAAAAATATCTGAAAATATGAAAAAATATCAGTACAAACATCACTAATAGTCCTGGTAGTCCTGATCATGACCGAGATGCGCTACACCATCTGCATCATCTACATGATCATCAGTACTAAGAGGTGGAGGCGGCTGGAGAGCTAGCAACTGGTACATCTGGTCCTGTCGCTGCAGTACCTGAGCCAAAATGACGTTCGTCCGACGGGTCTCCTGCTGCTGCTCGGCCACGGCCCGCTTCAGCTCGACTATCTCCTGCTCATCCGCGGCAGAGCGACGACCGGCACCATTACTACTCGATGAATCTCCGATGCGGAGGTGACTGGTCCCTTTCCTATAGTTGCTGGCAAGGTCTCCAGCACCGTATAAGTGACCCTTTTTCTTGCCGCCAACAACATCTGCCCAAACCCTGAGCGGTGCAGATGGATCCTCAGGGCTCTGAGACGGGGAACATGATGATGTCTTTGAAATCCGAGACATCCTCGCCTCAAACTCCTCCTGTCAAAATAAACAAATAAGTCAATTTTTTTTTTGTAATAAAACAATATAAACATTATTTAAAAATCATTCATTATATTTTATAATTACCTGGGTCCGCCTCGACTGCTCATCGACAAAATCGCTGGTACTCCTCCTAATATGAGTTGCACGATGGAGCTCGTGCAACTGTACCTCTCTACCCAACCTCCTCGACTGTAATTATTTAATAAAAAAACCTTAAATAAATAATCAATAATAACTAACAATAATAATAATTATATAATACGTACAAGTCGAGCTGCGTGTTGCGCCTGACTGACAGAACCTCCAGTGTGCAAGCTCCCACCCTTCTCAGAGACTCTATTCTTCTTGACCTTCTCGTTGGTCACCATGAACTCGGGGAGTTCCAGTGTGCTACCAGCTGCTGCCAAAGCTGATCTCCTATCCAGTGGGGCTGTCCATGGCAGCGGACGTCTCTAAGCATATCGGAGAGGCGGTGGGAGGCCTTCATATAGAAGTTCTTCTCGATCCGCACCTCCACCTCCTCCTCCCAAGCAACCCTCTCCTGTATGAATATAATATATTATTAAACATAATTGAAATTTATGAAATAAAGAAAAATATGCAACAAAATTAAATTTACAACTTACTCCGAAAGATTTGAACATATGCCTCCGCTCCTGGTCCTTCAACTTCCTCCAACTGGTCCAAAACGTGTGGTAATTATCCTCAATTACTGTTGTGATAGCCTTCGCAGCTGGCTTTGAGGGAAGGAACCTGAACAATAAAAAGATGTCAAACAAATTAAATATATATATATATATATATATATGTAAATTATTAATAACTCGAAAATAAAAATGTAAATACTTATACTTTACCAGCCGGCCTGATAACAACTCGGCCATCATGCAACATCTCAAGATCCTCAATGACCTCTTGCTGCTCAACCTCGGTCTGATTAGGTGTATGGCCTGTTCTATACTCATGATCGGACTAATGAGTATCGAGCACCATCTCAGGCACAAAATGGGAGGAAGAAGCGCTAAGTGTCTGTTGGAACCCCGGGTTGGGGACCATGTAAATGGGAGGCAAATGGGGTGTCGATGCAGAAGGTGCTGTCGGCCGCGTAGGTGACGAATGTGACGTAGGCTGTGTAGGGGCCGAAGACACTAGAGGCTGTGTAGGCGTAGATGTATGTAGACGCTGTGTGGATGACAACGTCGAAAAGCCAGTAGCGTCACGCCGAATAATGTTCGACCTCGAATGACTTGGGGGGTCGAGGGCGATGCCCATCCCCTTCCATTTACGACCAGTGGGTGGTCTAGGGGGTCGGATCCTAATCGTCCTGATGCCATATATGTCTATAGAGCAATTCAACAATAACAGTCATGAAATATTATATTTAAACATAACAATATTAAAAATGAATTCCATAAAAATAAACAAGTTATGAAAATAACTGACAAATTAAAAAATATTGTTAGACATTAATTTCTCTAATTGTAAAATGTTAAACAAATTCATTCTGCCCATTCTGTCCACTCTACTTCGGCATCGCCTTCAGATCTTGATGGTTCTGCCACTTCTTTATTTAATTCCTCATTATCTCCATCTACATCTTCATATGTGATTTGATTGTCACGTAGTCGAGAAATGGGTTCCACTTCATTTACTATGTTGACATGAGACATCTCATCCACTTGATAAGCCACTTCTTCCTGTGGATCATCTGCTCTAATGCGACCCCTTAGTTTTATCTTTATTGCAACACACCAACCTTGTTTGTCCCTTCGAGTTAATGGATAAGGGACATAATACACTTCCCTTACATGTTGTGTTATGATAAACGGATTAAATAATTGGTATCTTCTACTCATGCATATATCCACAGTATTATATTTTCGATCCACTCTTGTGCCTCTACTTGACGGATCAAACCAATTACAAAAAAATAACACTATTCTTTTAGTATAGTTTAAAGTGTAGTACGTATTTCATATATATGTTGAATCACGCCGTAGAAGTCGTCTTCACCTCCATCTGTGGCACCTTTTACATAAACTCCACTGTTAACTATTTTTCCCCCCTCTGTTTTTGACTGAGTTTGAAATTTGTATTTGTTTACGAAAAACGTGTGCCATTCTTTTACACGTGAGTTAGGACCATGAGATAAATTTCTCAAGTGTTCGATTTTAGGCGATTTTGCCTCACTATACACCTGCGTATACATCCGTAGGCAAACAAATTATGGTTCCTTTTTCCAAATAATCTTTTGTATTTTCAAACAATAAATAGTTAAAATAAGACTAAAAATACATACCTGGTTCATAAACCACGTTGGGAAATATTCATGAATATAGGCAAAAGAGTCTTGTTCGCTTGTGGGCTTAGTTAACAAGAATGCCCTGATTAAGTCATTATCAAACAAATGATCATGAGTAGTTGTGGATAAAAGAAATTGAAAGTGGTCAAAATGATACATACGTAAGATATGGTGATACTTCGGCATAGTTGATCAACATGTGAACGTGGACTGACTTCCACTCTTCTCCCATTAACCAGTGGGTCAGCTCCTTTCCAGCATGACGACAGGGAAGGCAAAATACTGATAAGGCTAGCGGGTGTCTTTCACTTTCAATTTCTATTTCATTCTTATTATTTGTTGGTGTCAACATGAAGTTCGTAAAATAATGGGAACAGAAATGGATTGTCTCACGGTGTAAGTAAGTTGCACAAATTGATCCTTCAACCCTGGCCTTATTTTTCACCGATCGTTTTGAGTCACCCATAAATATACAAAATAACAAGGTTGATGATAATAATTGATACATTTAACCCTTCAAATGAATATTTGTATAGGCAGAATATTTTATTATATTACTTTTCGAATGGATACATCCATCTGTATTGAACAGGTCCACCAAACCTAGCTTCATGTGCAAGATGCACTGGGAGATGCTCCACAGATTCAAAGAAACCAGGGGAAAATATTCTCTCCAACTTATAGAGAATGACTGGTATGTTCTGCTCCATCTTTATAAGATCATCCTCTCTCAATGTCGCAAAACACAAATCTTTAAAAAATTGGCTGAGTTCAGTAAGTGGATTTAAAACATTTGACGACAAGGAACTAAATGCAATAGGAAGTAAACACTCCATGAATACATGACAATCATGGCTTTTCATCCCAATCATGGTTCCTTTGTTCACATCGGTACATCTTGCCAAAATAGAAGAATAACCGTCTGGCATCCGAAGTTCTTTTATCCACCGACAGACTGACCTTACTTCCTCAGTAGTTAAAGAGTAACAAACTTTGGGTTTTAGGTTTTTCCATCCGACCGAGTCATCAAATGCAAGTCCTTTCGCCTACAGTAAAGTGGTAAGTCCAGTCTGACCTTATCGTTGTCTTTCGTTCTTCCTCTAACATTCATCACTGTGAGAAAAATATTGTCAAAAAAGTTCTTCTCAATGTGCATAACGTCAAAGTTATGTCTCAATAAATTATCTTTCCAATATGGCAGATCCCAAAAAATACTTCTTTTAGTCCAATTATGCCATTGTCCATATCCTTCAAATCGATCTAATTCACCATAATCTATAATTTTTGGCAGATCCATAACTCTACTCCAAATCTATTCGAATGTCAATCTTGGGGGCGGGCCACCTAATTCAACTTCCCCCTTCTTGAAGGCGTTCTACTAAATGGATGATCGCCTGGTAAAAACCTGCGATGTGAGTCAAACCAAGAACTCTTCCTCCCGAATTTCAAGGTAATGGCCTTTGTATGCTCCATGCAATGGGGATATGCCATTTTACTATGAGTACCCCAACCAGACAACATGCCATATGCAGGGAAGTCATTAAGTTCCACATAAGAGCTGCCCTTATTGTAAAGTTTTTCTTTCGTACAATATCATAAGTCAAAACGCCATTCCATAACCTTTTGAGATCGTCAATGAGAGGCTGTAAGTAGATGTCAATACCATCTGTTTGATTATCTGGACCCGGTATAATACAAGTCAAGAACATATAAGGCTTAGACATGCAAATTTTGGGAGGAATATTGTATGGGTAACAATAACTGGCCAGCAAGAATAAGTTTTTGCCGTCGATTGAACATACGGGGTAAAACTATCAGAGCATAAGCCAAGTCGTACATTATGTGGAACTGCTGCAAATTCGGGATGCACACGATCAAAGTGCTTCCAAGCTTCACCATCACATGGGTGGCACAACATACCTGAAGTGTTTCTATGCTCATAGTGCCACATCATTTTGTCTACAGTCTGTGTTGATGCAAAAATTCTCTGCAGCCTTAGAATAATTGGCAAGTAAAACATTGCCTTCACTGGAACTGGTTTTTGTCTACCATTCTCATTATCAGTGTGTGAAATATACCTTGGCTCACCACAAAATTTTCATTCAACCAGCGCGCCATCGTTTTTACCGAATTCATTGTCGTAATATAACATACACCCTCTCACACAACAATCAATCCTTTTAGATCCCAACCCCAACTTGGACACTAAGCTTTTAGCCTCGTAATAACTTTTTGGTAAACCATCTCTGATAGGTGACGAGTCCAACATCATCTTTGTTATGAGATCCAAACACACATTCGTAGCACCACAGTTGGACTTAAGAGCTAAAAGCCTCACGCACATTGATAACTTAGAGTCTGTAGACCCTTCAAACAACGGCTTATTTGTTTCTAACAAGAGATTATAAAATTTTTGTGCTGTCTCATTTGGAGGTTCATCTATGTCATCATACTGTTGCTCCTCGAATGATACGTTGACCCCCAAGGCATCACAAACCATATCTTGCACCAATTCAATTTGCTCACCATATCTCGTATCTACGCAACTGCTTGAAGCACCTATGCAATTATCGCCAACCCCTAAATCAACACGAGGTAACTCTTCACCATGTCTAGTCTAAATCCAGTAATTAGGCCTAAAGCCAACTCTCTGTAGGTGATATATGACCTCACCTGGTCTCTTAATCCTTCTGCAATCGCAATTAAGGCACGGACATCTAATCCCTCCATTAATTATGAAATCTTCATGTGCCATTGCAGCTTGGACAAAGTGATCAACCCCATTGCAAAAAGAATATTTCAAACCCCCTCACCCCGGATACAACCTATCGTACATCCAACTATGATTGGAAGGAAAAAAATCCATCTTCTGCATGTTAAAAAAAAATGACAATTTCAGTAGCACGACTTTCTTACAACCACTCTCTTTCTTTAAATGGTATGACCTTATCCCATTCGAGGAAAAACTTTTTTAGAACTCGTATAATAGTCCTTTCTTAATTCTCATATCTTATACTTGACAAAATTTTGGCAGCATTTCCCATTGGTCTCTGAGTACACTAAATGATCGCAATTATGAATACCGCGATCAAGTATGCACCCAGAGAACAAAAAGAAATGAATCGAACCGAAATTTCATCAAATATAAAGATACAAGAATTAAGCAACAACTATTATACGAGTAAAGAAAAAGTTTTTTTGCCAAACTGTCCGACTTGGACAATTCAAGGTTCAATATACAATGAACACGTGGTATCCTAAAAGAGTACATGCACTTAATAATATATTGAACCTCAAACGAGAAGCTAAGGCTTTTCTCCGATACTAATAACAATAATCAAACATCCATTTCATCAATAATTAACATAACAATTTTCGTATAATAGTTAGGTTAATTTTCTATGCACGATTCACATGTAAAGAAGGTTGCAAAACAAATGATTCACTAAAAATCAAAAGTCTACAACTCGGGAATGTAGCTCAGATGGAAGTTGACATCCTCTTAAAGGATATAATTAGACAAGCAAAAGTGGCAAGGGAAAGAAGTACAAAGAGATGTGCAAAGCAAATTGCATCTAAGGAAGCACTTGGGAAGGCCAAACTCGCTCACTCACTATTTCTCACTGTTCTTTCTATTGTCACTCAATTAAGAAACTTGAACTTCTCTCTGTTCTTTCCATCTCTCTTCCCTTTTACTTTCTCTGTTCTGTTTTTGGAATGGGACTAAATTTCATTGGGGGTATGTGTTTGCCACAGGAGTAAAATGCCCTTTAAAACTCAATTTCAAGTTGCTTATGCAGTTGCTGCGCCTTTTGCTTGGAGGGTAAGAATATAAGAATGTCAAACCATAATATTTTTTTAGTTTCCTTTACCATTGAGTTTGCTTCCCCCTTTTTTTTCGAATCTTTTCGTTTTTATTAGTCTTCTGAAGCAAAAGAGAGAAGCATGTTTCTACATCAATGGCTATATTATTTTGATGGTTTACTTCTATTTCTTTAATCATTTTGCTTATTTTACTGTATCTTCTAATGAACTTTTTAGTCCTTTTGTTAAAAAAAATAAAAGGGGAATTTATGAAAGATAAGGGGCTGAAAAAATTGTGTTTTTTTTTGTTAAATAGGAGACAAAATTTACAAAAAAGCAGATGATTCAACTCAAATCTTGCTTTGGTCAGAAATCAAATTTGTTTAATGTGTTTCTAATTGTTCATATTTTGTGACGATAATTCATATGTGGACTTAATGGAAAAATGATTCATTTAACCAAGAAGAATGTACAGGTATACAAATATATATAGCATGTGATGCTATGCCAGCTGTACAATAACTAACATAATAAACTTCCTCTAATTAATTAGAAACAGAAACTAATACAGTTTTAACTAATCTTCTTTCCTTTATCAATCTTTGATCCTAATCCCCCCCCACAAGCTGGAGAGTATATATCCAAGACTCCCAGCTTGGAAAGAAATCTGTGGAAAACAGAGGAATCGAGCGGTTTAGTGAAGAAATCAGCCAGCTGATGTGCAGACTTGATGGGCAGCAAATGAAAAAGATGAGACAAAGCCTTCTCCGTACAATATGACAGTCTATGTCAATATGTTTAGTGCGCTCGTGAAAACTAGGATTAGAGGCTATGTGTCTAGCCGACTGGCTGTCACAATAAAGGGTAGCAGGAGATATAAAAGGAACAAATAGATCCTTAAGAAGATAAGTAAGCCATTGAATCTCGCAAGTAGTTGCTGCCAAGGCTCTGTATTCGGCTTCAGTAGATGATCTGGAGACCGTAGGTTGTTTCTTAGACCTCCAACTAATCAGAGATTCTCCAAGAAAAATGCAGAATCCAGTGATGGACTTTCGAGAAGATGGGCATGTTGCCCAATCAGAATCGCTAAATGTACAGAGTTGCAGCTTGGAGCTAGCTGGAAAGAAAATGCCTTGACCTGGAGCACCTTTGATATATCGCAAGACATGAGTAGCAGCCTGGAAATGCATATTTGAAGGGCTGGACATAAACTGACTCAAATACTGCACTGCATAGCATATATCTGGCCGAGTAGTATTGAGATACAACAATCTGCCAACTAATCTTCTGTATGATGATGGGTCATGAAAGGGTTCAGTAGCAGCTGCGGGAGAGAGATGAGCTTTGACAATGGGAGTCGAACAAGGCTTGGCCGCAAGTAGACCAGCATCAGATAATATGTCAAGAGCATATTTGCGTTGGCTCAAATGAATACCTTTATGAGAACGGGCAACCTCCAACCCCAAGAAATATTTGAGAGGACCCAAATCCTTGATTTTAAACTGAGCGTCCAGCAGCTGTTTAATTTTGTTAATCTCAACCAAACTAGTTCCTGCAAGGATCACATCATCTACATACACAAGCAATGCAGTAAAAAAACGTGGCTGATTTCATGACAAACAAGGAATGGTCAGACTTTGATTGAGTGAATCCCAAAGAAATAAGAAATTTGGAAAGTTTAGAAAACCATTGACGACTTGCTTGCTTGAGACCATACAAGGACTTCATCAATCTACAAACTTGGTTTGGCTTGGAAGGAGAAACACCAGGAGGAAGTTTCATGTATACTTCTTCATCGAGATCGCCATGAAGAAAAGCATTATTAACGTCCAACTGTTGGAGGTGCCAATTTTGAGTAGCAGCTAGAGCAAGAATAAGTCTCACAGTTATTAACTTGGCAACCGGACTAAAGGTATCAAAATAATCAATGCCCTCCTGTTGTGTGTAACCTTTGGCAACAAGTCGTGCTTTATAACGTTCAATTGAGCCATCAGCTTTGTACTTGATTTTATAAACCCATTTACAACCAATAGGAGTTTTTCCAGAAGGCAAATCAGTCAATATCCAAGTTTATTTGCTGCAAGTGCCCGCAATTCAGTATCCATGGCAGTCACCCATTCGGGAAATTTGGCAGCTTGGCCATATGTTGTTGGTTCAGTAAATTGAGAAATTGACATGATATATTGAGAATGAGAATTGGAAAGAGAGGAATAAGATAGGACATCAAACAAAGGATATAAAACTGACTTACCATTGAGAGGAGTTGGAGATGACTGAGTTGAAGTAACATGGTTGCAGTGAAAATCTTTTAAGTAAGCAGGAGCTTTGTGAGCCCGTTGGGATCTGCGTGGAGGATTAACAGTAACAGGAACTGAGTTGGATGTAGTGGGTGATGCATTAGATGATGCAGTAGATGGTGCAGATGAAGAATTTGGAGATGCAGATGCAGAATTTGGAGATGCAGAGGCAGAATTGGGAGATGCAGATGCAGAATTTGGAGATGCAGATGCAGAATTGGGATATATAGGTGCAGGATGTTCAAGAAAAGAATAAAAATCATGAGAATCATGGGTGGAATCTGTTGGAACAGATGTGGATGTGGCTGTGGAAGACCGAAAGGGAAAGCAATCTTCATAAAAGATAACATTTCTAGAAATAGAAATATTTCTAGAAGCAAGATCATAAGTGATATAACCTTTGGTGCCTGGTTTAAAACCAAGAAAGACACATTTGCATGCCTTGGGATCAAGTTTGGTTCTTCCTTGAACCAAAGTAGCAGCAAAACAGAGGGAACCAAAAGTCCTCAGGTCAAGAAGAACTGGTGGTTTGTGGTGCAATAGTTCAAAAGGTGATTTATGATTTAGAACCGGTGTAGGCAACCTATTAATGATATGGATGGCATGTTTAACTGCATAACACCAGAAAATTTTTGGCATATGTGAATGAAAAAGGAGACTACGGGCAACATTCATGATATGTTGGTGTTTGCGTTCAACAATGGAATTTTGTTGAGGAGTTTCTATGCATGATGTTTGATGAATTATACCTAGTGATGCATAGTATGAAGGGCAATTGAATTCAGCCCCATTATCGGATCTAACAATCTTGACAATGATGTTATATTGTGTTTGAACAAGAGTAATGAAATTTTGTAAAAGCTGTCTAGCCTCAGATTTTTGTTTCATGAGATATATCCAAGTGTGTCGTGTGTGATCATCCACAATAGTAAGGAAATAAGAGTAACCATGAAAAGATTTGACAGCCAAGGGACCCCAAATATCAATATGTATCATATCAAAAGGATGTGAAGTACAATTGGTGCTAGAGGGAAAAGGTAACTTGTGCTGTTTAGCATAGTGACAGTAGTCACAAACATGTTTATGAGAAAATTGAACATATGGAAAAATGGAAGACACATGTTGAAGAATTTTAAAAGATGGGTGACCTAGCCTAAAATGCCACAAATCAAAAGAGGGTCGGTTATTATCATTTGTAATTGTGCTATTAACAGATCCCAACTCAGCTTGTACAAGATGCCCATCTGCCTTCATGAGATACAACCCATGAATCAACTCAGCATGCCCAATCATCCTCAAAGATGTTAAGTCCTGAAAATCACATGAGGAAGCACCAACAATTAGTCTACAATTGAGTGACTTCACCAATTGTGAAACAGAAACGATATTACAGGTAAACTGAGGGATATACAAGACATCATGGAGTTGAACAGTGTTAGAGGAAGTCACTGAACCAGCAAACTGAGCTATAATAACAGTTCCATTGGGAATAGTTATCTTTAAAGGTTTAATAGGATGTATGGAGGTAAACATGTTTAAGGATGGAGTTACATGGTTTGTTGCACCCGAATCAACAATCCATGATTGAGAATAAAGATTGGAACTAATACCTGAATTCACAGAATGATGAGGCTGGAATTGATGAGTGGAAGACTCACCACCAAGAGGTGAAACAGAAAACTGATTCACTTGAGCTGGAGCCAGTGAATTATCTTGGGAGTGAAGCTTGGAATTATTGAAAAGCTGCATGAGTTGAGCAAACTGATCTGGACTGAATTGCGGAATCACTTGACTTGAAGATTGCAAATTTGATGCTGGACAATTGCCCTTGTTGGCTGTAGATGAATCTGTGTCCTCAGTACTAACTGAATTTGCAGAGCCATGAAATTGAGATTTATAAGCTGGTGGAAAGCCATGTTTGAGATAACAATGATCTACTGTGTGTTCGATCTTATGGCAATGTGTGCATTGTCTTGGAGGTCCTCTTCCTCTACCTCCATTGTTCCTTCCTCGACCATAACCAGAATTGCGGCCACCAGAATTGTTAAAGCCTCTGCCACCAGAAACTTGTTTTGAGGCATCCGCAGAATTGTACAGAACTTTGGATTCACCAATGGAAGATGAGCCATGCATTTTCCCTTCTTGTTGAAGAATAAGAGAATATGATTTGTTGATATTTGGCAGGGGATCCATTAACAGAATTTGTGATTTTGCAGTGTCAAAAGTATCACTCAATCCTTTCAAGAAGCAAATAACATATTCAGATTCCCGTTGACTTTTGACACGCTTAATTGCATTGCAGCTACATTTCATAAGACAAGAACAATCTTGGATTGGCCTCAGTGCCTCCAAATCATCCCAAAGAATTTTGAGATCTGTGTAGAAATCTGTGATGGATCGCTCACCCTGCTTAATTGAATGCACCGCTTGAAGTAAATCAGATAAACGAAAGTGATTTCCTTTCGTAAAACGTTCCTGTAGTTCCTCCCAAAGAACCCTAGCAGAATCAATATAAACGACGCTGGAGGCGATTTGTTCATTTAGGGTTCGGTTTATCCAAGAGACGACCATGGAGTTGCAGCGCTCCCAGGCTTCAAAATGAAAATCATCTTCACTTGGCATAGGCAATTTGCCAGAAACAAACTGGAATTTATTTTTGGACATCAAGGCACGTTTCATCGCCTTGCTCCATGACGAGTAATTAGCAGAACCATTCAATGGAGGAGAAACAAGAACGATACCTGGATTTTCACCAGGATGCAGATAGTATGGCGAAGAAGGAGTTGAACACGGATCTTTAGCGGCATTGTTGACAACAGTAGGTCGAACATGCAATTGCGAGTGCACACTCGCATTACAATCAGATTCGTAATCGGACATGATTGAAATCAAAATGCGAATTCAAAGAAGAAATTGCAATCGAAATCGCAAATATGAACAAGAAACAGAGATCGCAAATGCGAACACAGTGAAGAGATCGCAATTGGAGAATACGCAAGGAAACTGAGAAAACTCGAGAAGGTTTGAGAAGAATGAATCGAAGGAAAAATCAGAGCGGCGAAAGGAAGCGGAACTCAATCGCGAATGATACCATAATGGAAAAATGATTCATTTAACCAAGAAGAATGTACAGGTATACAAATATATATAGCATGTGATGCTAGGCCAGCTGTACAATAACTAACATAATAAACTTCCTCTAATTAATTAGAAACAGAAACTAATACAGTTTTAACTAATCTTCTTTCCTTTATCAATCTTTGATCCTAATATGGCTTTGCCAAGCTTACTTTTGATGTGTTATTCTCTTACATAATTAATTGTTATGTTCTACTTTGCTTAAAGTCTAATGTTTTGTTGGGGGATGTCTCTATATCTTCAAGGGACAACATGATTTCAATGATGGCTGCTGGTTTTAAAGGAAGCAATATTATTAAATTAATTAATATTGGTATTAATTGTGTGTTTGGCTTAGTATAGATCAGGATGGGTGGGATGCATGTAGCAATACGAGCTTCTAATTTTAGACCATGGGTGGGATGTACATATAGCAATATGGTATTAATCGCAGAGAATGTATTTGAAGCAATATTACTGAGGTTATTTTTAAGGGCATGATAAGCACTTCCAATACTCTCATTCTTCTTTTTTCAATCAGATTCAATCATCCACAATTACATGACCAGCTCCACTATTTTCTTTTATTGGGAAATGAATTGCTTGGTTAAGGCATTTGGGTTGAAAGCAACTATCTGAGTGGTTTTATATCAAGTGTGTGTATGTGTGTTGGTAGAGAGAGGTTAGATGATTTCTATTATTTATTTTGGAAAATGCTAATTAACGCGAAGGTGAACTTTTTGATAAAATAATACACACTGCTAATTAGCCACTACATCATTCATCCATTTCATAAATAATCGTACATCTTACTAATGGTGGTTCGGTTTACACAACGAAACCTAATAGGATCATGAAGCCTAAGTAAACATGGAATTATCAGCATTAATCATATTACTAAACACTTCGTACTCGGGGTGTGACACTGACCAATTCGTGATCATAACCCATTCCTAGGCTCTCAGATATAGGTAAAGAATTCAAAAGTACTCACTCACGTATATTTGTTAGCCAAAACATACATTACTTCAAAATTTCCTCTGTGGAGAGAACTATGAAGGAAATCAAAGAAAAATGTTGGTGTGGGGGTCAACAGCCAACCCTTTTCCACCCAAAAGGAACCGACATTTGAAGAGAGTGTGTACCTAATTCTCAGAGCAGTGTGCCGGTGGCGGTCTCGGAGCAGTGTGGCGGCCTCGGACAACAAATACTGAAAAACATAGAAAAGTTAAACTAACAAGCTACCATAGCAGTCCCCATTGTGAGAACCACACAAAATGACAATTCCCAATTCACCTACAGAGGAAAAAGAATTATGTACTTCCCAGTTAGTGGCAGCAAAGAAAATGAAAAAATAAACCACAGAATGCATATATACTAAAGTGTGCAGTTAATAACTTAATATATTTACATATCAAAAGAAAAAAAAGGACCCGGTTCGATTAATACCAACCAAATCAGTTCATTTAGTTGTATAGACATGATTTATATATCTAATCCAAGGGATTAATTAGTTCAATGCAATCCATTTCTCCAAAGTCCAAATAAAACTAGGGTGATTTGCATCTTTTAATTCTTGGTCCCTAACTATAGTTTTAGGTTTAATAAAAATAAAATCTATACATTTATCCAAAGTAACTAAACATTAAGAAAAGGGGGGTTAAGAAATAGATACCAACCCTGACAATAATTTTGTACTGAAGCTTGTTATCAACACATTGTTCCTTCTATCATCATTTGTTCGAATTGTTTGCAAAAAGAAGAGCTTCATTAACCACCATATATAAGTAATCAACAAACCGTTTTTCACAAAAAAAGCAACATTACCAATTGAGAGAACTAAACTAAATCAAGCATTCTTAGGTTAAAATTGTTAACTAAACAAAGAGAAGCAAGAACCAAGGAACGCCACAGATTTTTCAGCAAAAGGGAATAACCCAGCAATATGGTATGGACAAAAATTGAAGGATTAAAGAGAAGATCCTCAATTCTCAATATATATATATATACCCATTATTCAGAATCCAACACAATCCCAACTCAATTAATTCAAGCACACGAAACAAAAACCCACCCTTCAAAAAACAAACATAAAAAGAATAATTTGAAAAAGTGAAATCGAAAGAACCCAGGAATTACCTAACTTGGAAGGGATCGAAGGTGCCTTGTGTAACGAACCATTTCCAGACCGCTACTAAACTAGAAACAAACCTATATGCGACGCGTTTTTAAAACGGTACTCTTATGTCCTTTAAAAAATGCGGTCTATTTTTTTTTAAAAACAATCATATCCGCAAAGTACTCATAGTACACACAGAGTTGCCACATCATTTAGAAACATGGTGTAATCTAAGACACAAGATACATGCACTAGAAATACATACATATACATATATATATATATATATAAACCCGTCAGCAAAGACAATAAGTACAAAATAAAGGCAGTGCATAAAGAGGTCCCAAAAGAATACACCTATGGTATGAAGACCCTTATGAGAGCAATCGTACCCCGGGGTTACTCCCGACAGACACCCACGCAGGGAGCTGCTCCAAAAGTAAACCACCAGTCTACCCTGTAATACAAAAAATATCCATCTAGCCCGACTGGTCACCAGACAAACTGTACACCAAAACAAATACTACAGTCATCCAAAACAACATAAACAGACAGTCAGACAACACGACGACTACAGATAACTATCCGAATCCTCAGATGGATCCTCCTCCTCATCGTCCATCGGGTCCTCTCCAGTCAAATCGATAAAAGGTGCCGTCGCAGGCATACCCTCCAACACGTCCTCTACTATCACCGTCTCCTCCAAGAATCCCGCGCCACTACACCCAGCCTCGCCACACTCTCTGCAGACAGGTGAGAGGTGTCCCGGTGGGGTAGGGATCCTGAATAATATGGGAGAAATTGGTTCCGCCTCGGGCTCAGATCTTGCATGAGAACTCTGAATAACAGCTGCCCTGGAAGTAGATGCTCCTACAGTCCAGCGTCTAATCACACTCTTACGAGCGGTCCATCAAACCCTCAGTCCACGTCCTCGTCCTCGGGAAGCAAGTCGGGAAGCAGTGCACCTCGAAATCTCGAGGGGTCCCTCTGGCGAGGAAGATGATGTTGGCATAGTCCTCTCTCCCTGAATAGCTCGCCAAGCGTCCACTACCTGCATTATCCGAATTGGGAAGCTCACTGTGCGCCGCGAAGTCTCCTGTCTCACTACCATACCACCCTCTCGAAAGCTCTGTACAACATCCCCAGTATAAACAACGCGACGGGAGATGGGATCGAACTCCATTGCCGTGGGCATCTCTATGTGTGGAAAATCAAAGATGATCTCCGGCATTTCCTCATCGCCGGCATCAGTACGCTCTTCGTCATCACCTGGGTAACCATCATTGGTTGAAGGCACCACGGGAAAGGGTCAACTTCTCAATAAATCAGGAAATAACAAATCATAAACAAGAGGCAACACAATGATATGCACAGTTCTCAAGACGCAACTCCGGACTCAACTTAGGACTCATTCCCTCACAACACTTTCGACAATCTTCCGGAAGGTAACGCCGAACATGATGCTGAATTCCAGCCATTAGCCTTAGGCTCCACGACCACCCTAGGAATTTTAGGATATGTTCCTTGACGCTACGACGTCTAACTAAGCTGCCGAAAAGCAGTCGTAGCCTTTTAGGGGATACTAGCACCCTAGGTTATTTGGGATATAGTTCATAAACGTCACGACAACTCCAAACGACACGACGCCTAACTAAGCTGCTGAACTCCAGCCATTGGCTTTGGGTTCTACGACCACCCTAGGATATCCGGAATATAGTTTATGCACGTCACGTCGACACTTTTCACCACCCCAATGAAATAATCACTGCATATGATCATTCAAGAAGCAATCGAGTAATTATTTAACCACATATCAAATAATATTCATGCCAAGCTTAACACAATGCACTCAGGTCAACAGTATAAGCAGTATAAGCATTCACATCATATCAAGCACCGACACCGATAACTCAGTTCATCCCTTGCAACTCAGTGGAGTTAGCAGATAGGCAATCATACAAGTGTGGGGGGATTGGGGACAACTACAACCACTTGCAGACGAGCCCACTAAATAATCATAATTAAAATTTTAAGAACTAAAAGTCGAAGGGGTACGAGACCCTCACTTCGAACCCTAAGGTTCTCAGACTTCTTCGCATAAGACTGAAAATTAAATTCCTATCATATCTAAAGTTGCCCTTACCACAGTTGTTTGCTAACGGGGTACCGCAAGCCTCGGGTCCATGTCGCATGGTCTCCGGATTCGCAACTCCTATCACCACGAGTAAACTTAGCACAAGCTAAAACTTAACTAAAAACCTTAGGCTTTCAAACCTAACCCTTTCCTAAACCAAACACTTCCTCTTAGAATCTTAGTAAACAATTAAAAGTGTAAGATTTTCAAAACTAAAACTCATTCTTTGTTACTTTGAAACTTAGAACTTGAAACCATGCCACAAACCAATCCTTTTTCTCAAAGTATCTAATTAAGGCTCCACTAGGTTTCTTAGGTCTCAAGAAACCCAACTTACCTATGTGTTTCATAGCCTTAGAATTCCAAAACAAGTTCAAATGAAACCAAATCTTTTCTATAATTTTCCAAAGCTTGATAACACATCAATACAATCCTTATAACCAAGTTTACAAAATAATTTCCCTTCCAACCACTCTATAGGGCTCTCGGCCATCACCCCTTTTTCTATAAAAAAATTTGCAAAACTTTCTTTTTACAAACTAACAACCATTTCCAAGAGTAAAAGTTTCAAAGAGTCCTTCCAATTCTTTTGATTCCAAAACATTTTAATCATGGCCATAACAATGCTAATAATTAGGGGACCACCAATCAAGTTCTACATGCTATTTTAGTCCCTCAAGAACCAATTTTTCATAAATAATTTACTAACTCTTCTACTTAAACATACATAACCATTCCAATAGCAATTAAACTACCCAAAGTATATAATTCAACAACTAGATACATGATTCAACAATCAAAACCTACATTTCCCCTCTTTAAAGAATAGGTTTTCAACAACAATTTGCTCAATCCAAGTCCTAATCCAAAACTAGTTGCTAAAACAGCAACAACATCATTAATTAAGCAAGAATCATCAACTAATTTAATGATTGTTCATCAAGATCACACTACCCTTCTTTTTCCCTTTTTGCTTGCGCCTAGGGTTCTAAGATTAGGGACTTATGTGCTCATCTCCATCATTTAATCATGATCAAACAACACAACCACACCAAAACAAGCATAAAAAATCATGAAGGAAAAGAAAAGAGCACAACCTCCTCCCTCCTAGATGCTCACGGCCAAGGGGGCTGTTTTGGTGGAGGAAATGCTTCTCCAAAGCTTGATGATGAACTAGATGAGGATGAAGGGAAGAAGAAGTCAGTAGCAAGAAAAAAAATGAAGAGGAAAGGTGAGGTAGTTCAAGAATTGAGAAGCTTGGAAGCCATGGAGGTGGAGAGCTTCTCTCACTAAAAGTTGAAGATGAAGATGATGTAAGGGTAGAGAGAAGGGGGGTCAAGAAAATGGGGCTTCTGGGAGGGGTTCCCTTTCTTTTTATTAACTTAAAAATAATTTAAGCATAGTTTAAAATAAGATAATGTAGTAAAAAAAAAGTAATACTAATTTTAATCACACAAATAATGACACCTAGCAATAAAGCAAATATGTTAATCACATCATCTAATCCTACCCATCTAATCTCACATCTCTCATGATTACCCTCTAATTCTAGAGCCTAAGGGTTGCTAAAACACGGCGTCGAATAACCACGTTATCGATTAATTACCTGTCGATAAAATCGCGAAAATTAATTTAGCGAGAAATTAATTCACCGCGTGATATCATTTTATTATAAATAATAAAAACACTATCAAATATTCAAAAATAATCACGACAAGTTACGATTCGATTTTCATCGAAATCGGGGTTCGTCTAAAATTTAATCTGTGGCAAAAATGTCCGACTATTCGAAATGCGACGAAACTTCGTTAGAATTTTTCGACGATATTCGAACCATGAATTAATATAAAATATTAATTCTCAAATTCAATTTGATCTTGATTTATTTAATCACTTACTTAGCGAACAAGAAATAGCTTATTATAGCATAAATACGACCAAAATACACTATAATAATGCTAAATAACATATCGTAAAAATACAGGTGTTACAATACTCCCCCTCTAAAAATAGTTTCGTCCTCGAAACTACGAGTAAGATATGTACCGAGAAAAAGTTCTGGATATTGGTTCTTCATCTTCTCTTCTAGCTCCCATGTTGCATCTTCGGTCTTCTGATCCCACACGACCTTGACAAGTTGGATTTCTTTGTTCCTTAACTGCTTAGTCTTTCGATCGAAAATCCTTGCAGGTGATGCTTCAAATGATAGGTCGTCCTTTAGTTGACTCATATCCGGTTCAATAACATGAGAAGGGTCGAAAACATACTTTCGCAACTGTGAGACGTGAAAGATGTCATGAGTGTTTGACAAGAAAGGTGGCAAAGCAATCTGATATGCCACTGGACTAATACGACGAAAAATCTGGTAGGGTCCAATGAACTTAGGAGTAAGTTTCTTGGATTTGACCGCTTGACCAACTCCAGTAATAGGTGTAACTCGGAGGAACACATGCTCTCATTCTTCAAACTCTAATGGTCGACGACCCTGGTCCGCATAACTCTTCTGTCGACTCTGAGACATCCGCATCCTATCTCTGATCAATTGGATCTTCTCGGTCATCTGCTGAATCATGTCTGGTCCCACAACAGAGCTCTCACTATCCTGATACCAACAAAGAGGTGTCTGACAATTACGTTCATACAGCGCTTTGTAAGGTGCCATGCCAATGCTCGCATGATAACTGTTGTTGTAGGCGAACTCCACTAATGGTAAGACATCATCCCAACTTCCTTTATGGTCCAACATGCACGCTCTCAACAAGTCTTCGAGTGATTGAATCGTCTGCTCAGTCTGACCATCGGTCTGGGGGTGATATGCTGAGCTAAGCTTGAGCTTAGTTCCCATTGTTTCTTGCAATTCCCTCCAAAAGTGAGATGTGAACTTCGGATCTCGATTAGAAACAATAAAAGAAGATATGCCATGCAGTCGCACAATCTCCGCGATGTAGATCTCTGTCAGCTTCTCCATGTTGTAAGTCAATCTCACCGGCAAGAAATGAGCAGATTTGGTCAATTGGTCAATGATTACCCAAATTGAGTCATTCTTCTTCTGCGTTCTTGGCAATCCCACGACGAAATCCGTAGAAATACTATACCACTTCCACACAGGTACGTCAAGTGACTGTAGCATCCCTGCTGGTCGCTGATGTTCTACCTTCACTTTCTGGCAAGTAAGACAGGAAGCCACATGCTCTGCCACTTGTTTCTTCATTCCGGACCACTAAAAATGCTTCTTCAAGTCTTGGTACATCTTCGTAACTCTCGGATGAATACTCAATCTACTCTTATGCGCTTCATCGAGAATCAACTTCCTCAGTCCCGCCACATCAGGCACACACACGCGACCGTTGCACCTCAAGATGTCGTCCGCTCCAATCTTGAATTCTGTCGCTTTTCCTCGTGCTACCAGTTCAGCCTTCTCTTGTAGTAATTTATCATCAGTTTGATGTTCCTAATGTCGTCCAATAATCCATTTGAAATGGTGAGTGTTCCAAACTTCAGCTTCCTCGGTGACACTTCCACGTTCAACTTCAAGTCTTGAAACTTCTCCAGCATCTCTAACTCGTTGATCATCATTGCTGAAGCTAAAACGCTCTTCCTACTTAGTGTATCAGCTACCACGTTCACCTTTCCTGGATGATATTCCAAAGTGAAGTCGTAATCTTTCAAAAATTCTATCCATCTTCGCTGTCGCATGTTAAGCTCTTTCTGATCGAACAAGTATTTCAGGCTCTTGTAATCGCTGTAAACAGTGAACGTACTCCCATAAAGATAGTCTCTCCAAATCTTCAATGCAAAAACCACTGTAGCAAGTTCCAAATCATGCGTAGGATAGTTCCTCTCGTGAATCTTGAGCTGTCTCGAGGCATAAGCCACAACTTTCCTATGTTGCATCAGCACGTATCCTAATCCTTGGTGTGACACATCGTAGTAAACCTCGTAAGGCTCTTCCGGTTGAGGCAAAATCAACACAAGCACTATCGTCAAAAGCTCCTTCAATCTCTGGAAACTGAATTCACACTCTTTGGTCCAAGAGAACGGTTGATCCTTTCTCGTAAGTCGAGTAAGCAGTGCTACGATCTTAAAAAAACCTTCAATAAACCTCCGGTAGTAACCTGCTAAACCAACGAAGCTTCTGATATCTGTTATAGTCTTCGGTTGTTCCTATACTAACACAGCTTCAATCTTAGCTGGATCCACAGCTATCCCGTCCTTAGTTATCAAATGTCCGAGAAAATTCACCTCTTCGAGCCAGAACTCACACTTAGAAAGATTAGTATAAAACTGCTTCTCTCGTAGTATCTATAGTACTTGGCATAAATGCTCTTCATGTTCTTCTCTGCTCTTCGAATAAATCAAAATATCATCTATGAATACCACCACAAACTGATCCAAAAATGGGTGAAAGATCCTGTTCATGTAGTCCATGAATACTGCGGGCGCGTTCGTCACTCCGAATGGCATCACTAGGTACTCATAGTGACCATATCTTGTCCTGAATGCCGTCTTGGGAATATTCTCTTCCTTCACTCGAATCTGATGGTAACCTGACTTCAAGTCAATCTTGGAAAATATCGCAGCTCCTCGTAGTTGATCCATCAAATCATCGATACGCGGTAACAGATACCGATTCTTGACAGTAACTTTATTGAGTTGACAATAATCCACACATAATCTTGACCATCCATCCTTCTTCTTCACCAGTAACACTGGAGCTCCCCAAGGTGATACGCTCGGTCGTATGAATTACTTCAACTCCAAGTGCTCAATCTGAGACTTCAACTCTTTCATCTCGACTGGAGACATCTGATAGGGCACTATTGAAATCGGTTCTGTTCCTGGAAGCAAATCGATGGAGAATTCGATTTCCCTCGCTGGCGGTAATCCCGGCACATCTTCGGGAAAAACATCTGAGAAGTCGCAAACCACAGGAACATTCTTCAACTCGAATTCTTGAGAAACTTCTGAACTAGCCAAATAGATGTATTCCTGAGTTCCCTCTTTCAATGAAACACCAATATGATTAACAGATAGGTAGTTGGAAATTCCAAGATCAAGAAAAACCACTAATTTTCGGGCACAGTCCAAAAGGACATGGTGGTGAGACCACCAATCCATCCCGAGAATGACACTA
The DNA here is from genome assembly GCA_037113605.1 of Calophaca sinica. Taxonomy (NCBI): domain Eukaryota; kingdom Viridiplantae; phylum Streptophyta; class Magnoliopsida; order Fabales; family Fabaceae; genus Calophaca; species Calophaca sinica. The sequence goes on along the minus strand of CM073736.1, from coordinate 39,443,454 downwards.
GACTCTTAAGTGGCAAACAGAACAAATTAACCTCAAATTTTCTACCCTGGATGACCACTACACAATTAAGGCATGCAGTGTTGGTAACCAAGGTTTTAGCAGCTGGGGTAGTAACTACTAGTTTGAAAGGTAAAGCAGTCACAGTCAATTTTAAACGATCTATGCAATCTGAGGAAATAAAAGAGTGGGTTGCACCGGAATCAAAAAGGACGGATAAGGATTTACCCTTAATCTCATAATCTCCCTGAATGAGATCATCAGTCTGCTCTGCCTCTTCACCACTCATGCAGAAGACTCTGCCTTTGGCTATCGGACGCTTCCCTTTTGCCTTTGCTGCGTGCATTGCCAGTTCAGCCTTAGGTGCTTGACAATCGCTAGCGATGTGTCCAGGCTTCTTGCAGTTGAAGCACACACCATCCTTTTCAGTACAGCTGCTTGCATAGTGCCCTGGCTTACTACAACGGTAACAAGTCACATCGGCGCTAGTCTGACTCCTGCCTCTCGTATTCTGAGCCATTGGACGGTACTGGCCCTTGCTATTGTTCCCTTGAGGTCGACTGTACGGCTTCTTCTGCTGCTTTTCCTTCTGAGCAAACCTCTGTCCTGCCCTCTGGGGTCTCACTGGTCCCCCTGTACCACTCCTCTACTTGGCGCTTCTCATAACTTCCACCTCAATGCACCTGTCAATCAGTTCTTGAAAATTCCCGATTCTTAGAGACGTCACAGATTTCTGGATGTCGAACCTCAATCCCCGCTGAAATCTCTCGCTCAACCATCCCTGGTCCGCGCGGTCACGAAACGGACTAAAGTACCTTGCAAGTGATTCGAACTTAGCGGCATATAACGACACTGTCATGCTACCTTGCTGTAGTTGGAGGAACTCTTGCTCTTTCTCCGCCCGTGCAGTATCAGGAAAATATTTGTCCAAAAATTTTCTGTGGAAAACTTCCTAAGTAATCTCACGACGCTCTGCCGTCAATGTCTGCTTCACTCCCTTCCACCAGTACTCGACATCTCCTAGCAGCAAGTAGGTTGCATAGTCCACCTTAACATTCCCTGGGAATGGAGTGCCTCGAAGATTTTCTCTATCTCCAGCATCCAAAGGTCGGCCTTGTCTGGATTCGGCTCGCCGTAGAACTTCGATGGGTCGTGCTTACGAAAATCCGCTAGTCCTCTAGCTTCAGCATTCCGTTCCGCTCTCTGCTGTTGTTGCAGATTTTGCTGGGTCAAAGCTGCAGTCTGCTGAGCTATAGCATTGGATTGTTGAGTTGCAGTAGCCGATTGCTGAGCCATAGCCACCGCCATCTCTGTCATTGCTTGAATTACCCTTTCCATATTGGGACTATCAGATCCAATCGTAGGGTCTCTGCGAGGTGGCATGAGATTCCTCCAACGTCCAAAAACCTGTCAGAACCTCAAAATCAAGAATGTGTTAACACACAGTGCTTCAATCAAGAAACAATTCAAACAATTTTTAAGCAACAATTTGCTTCACTCAACAAACAATAACAATAACAATACCCATGACTAATTACCCAACTAACATAACCTGACACGGTGACCATCTCCAAATTTCCTATGCACAGTCCGGTTAGAACCGAACTGCTCTGATACCACTATTGTAACGACCCGTTTTCGGACCGCTACTAAACTAGAAACAAACTTATATGCGACACATTTTTAAAACAGTACTCTTATGTCCTTTGGAAAATGCGGTCTATTTTTTTTTTAAAACAATCATATCCGCATAGTACTCATAATACACACAGAGTTGCCACAGTATTTAGAAACATGGTGCAATCTAAGACACAAGATACATGCACTAGAAATACATACATACATACATACATACATACATACACACACACACACACACACACATATATATATATATATATATAGAAACACGTCAGCGAAGACAGTACGTACAAAATAAAGATAGTGCATAAAGAGGTCCCGAAAGAATACACCTATGGTATGAAGACCCTCATGAGAGCAATCATACCCCGGGGGTACTCCCGACAGACACCCACGCAGGGGCTGCTCCAAAAGTAAACCACCAGTTTACCCTGTAATACAAAAAACATCCATCAAGCCCGACTGGTCACCAGACAAACTGTACACCAAAACAAATACCACAGTCATCTAAAACAACATAAACAGACAGTCAGACAACACGACGACTACAGATAACTATCCAAATCCTCAGATGGATCCTCCTCCTCCTCATCGTCCATCGGGTCCTCTTCAGTCAAATCGATAAAAGGTGTCGTCGCAGGCACACCCTCTGGCATGTCCTCTGCTATCATCGCCTCCTCCAAGAATCCCGTGCCACTACACCCAGCCTCACCACACTATCTGTAGACAGATGAGAGGTATCACGATGGGCTATGGGTCCTAAATAATATGGGAGTAATTGGCTCCGCCTTGGGCTCAGATCCTGTTGGAGAACTCTGAATAATAGCTGCCCTGGAAGTAGATGCTCCTGCAGTCCCGTGTCTAATCACACTCTTACGAGCGGTTCATCGAACCCTCAATCCACATCCTCGTCCTCGGGAAGCAAGTCAGGAAGCAGTGCGCCTCGGAATCTCGAGGGGTCCCTCTGGCGAGGAAGATGATGCTGGCATAGTCCTCTCTCCCTGAATAGCTCGCCAAGCATCCACCACCTGTATCATCCAAATCGGGAAACTCACTGTGCGCCGCAAAGTCTCCTATCTCACTACTATACTACCCTCTCGAAAGCTCTGTACAACATCCCCAGTATAAACAACGCGACGGGAGATGGGGTCGAACTCCATCGCCGTAGGCATCTCTATGTCTGGAAAATCAAAGATGATCTCTGGCGATGTCCTTATTACCGGTATCAGTATGCTCTTCATCATCACCTGGGTAACCATCATTGGTTGAAGGCACCACGGGAAAGGGTCAACTTCTCAATAAATCAGGAAATGACAAATCATAAACAAGAGGCAACACAATGATATGCGCAGTTCTCAAGACGCAACTCCGGACTCAACTTAGGACTCATTCTCTCATAACACTTTCGACAATCTTCTGGAAGGTAACGCCGAACAAGCTGCTGAATTCCAACCATTAGCCCTGGGCTCCACGACCACCCTAGGAATTTCAGGATATGTTCCTTGATGCTACGACGTCTAACTAAGCTGCCGAAAACTAGCCGTAGCCTTTTAGGGGATCCTAGCACCCTAGGTTATTCGGAATATAGTTCATAAACGTCACGACAACCCTAAACAACACGACGCCTAACTAAGCTGCCGAACTCCATCCATTGGCTTTGGGTTCTGCGACCACCCTAGGATATCTGGAATATAGTTCATGCACAACACGTCGACACTTTTCACCACCCCAATGAAACAATCACCGCATATGATCATTCAAGAAGCAATCGAATAATTATTTAACCACATATCAAATAATATTCCTGCCAAGCTTAACACAATGCACTCAGGTCAACAGTATAAGCAGTATAAGCATTCACATCATATCAAGCACCGACACCGACAACTCAGTTCATCCCTCTGCAACTCAGTGGAGTTGGCAGAGAGGCAATCAAACATAATCATAATTAAAATTTTAAGAACTAAAAGTCGAAGGGGTACGAGACCCTCACTTCGAACCCTGAGGTTCTCGGACTTCTTCGCATAAGACTGAAAATTAAACTCCTATCATATCTAAAGTTGCCCTTACCACAGTTGTTTGCTAACGGGATACCGCAAGCCTCGGGTCCACGTCGCACGGTTTTCGGATTTGCAACTCCTATCACCACGAGTAAACTTAGCACTAGCTAAAACTTAACTCAAAACCTTAGGCTCTCAAACCTAACCCTTTCCTAAACCAAACACTTCCTCTTAGAATCTTAGTAAACAATTAAAAGTGTAAGATTTTCAAAACTAAAACTCATTCTTTGTTACTTTGAAACTTAGAACTTGAAACCATGCCACAAACCAATCCTTTTTCTGAAAGTATCTAATTAAGGCTCCACTAGATTTCTTGGGTCTCAAGGAACCTAACTTACCTATGTGTTTCATAGCCTTAGAATTCCAAAACAAGTTCAAATGAAACCAAATCTTTTTTATAATTTTCCAAAGCTTGATAAACATCAATACAATCCTTATAACCAAGTTTGCAAAATAATTTCCCTTCCAACCGCTCTATAGGGCTCTCAGCCATCAAAGAGTCCTTCCTATTCTTTTGATTCCAAAATATTTTAATCATGGCCATAACAATGCTAATAATTAGGGGACCACCAATCAAGTTCTACATGCTATTTTAGACCCTCAAGAACCAATTTTTCATAAATAATTTACTAACTCTTCTATTTAAACATACATAACCATTCTAATAGCAATTAAACTACCCAAAGTATATAATTCAACAACTAGATACATGATTCAACAATCAAAACCTACATTTCCCCTCTTTAAAGAATAAGATAATGTAGTAAAAAAAAAGCAATACTAATTTTAATCACACAAATAATGACACCTAGCAATAAACCAAATATGCTAATCACATCATCTAATCCTACCCATCTAATCTCACATCTCTTATGATTATCTTCTAATTCTAGAGTCTAATGGTTGCTAAAACACGGCGTTGAATAACTGCGTTACTGATTAATTACCCGCCGATAAAATTGCGAAAATTAATTTAGCGAGAAATTAATTCACCGCGTGATATCATTTTATTATAAATAATAAAAACACTATCAAACATTCAAAAATAATCATGACAAGTTACGATTCGATTTTCATCGAAATCGGGGTTCATTTAAAATTTAATCTGCGGCAAAACTATCCGGTGATTCGAAATGTGACGAAACTTCGTTAGAATTTTTCGACGATATTCGAACCATGAATTAATATAAAATATTAATTCTCAAATTCAATTTGATCTTGATTTATTTACATCACTTACTTAGCGAACAAGAAATTGCTTATTATAGCATAAATACGACCAAAATACACTATAATAATGCTAAATAACGTATCGTAAAAATACGGGTGTTACACCTTGAACAGAAACCTTGGGGTCTCTGTGTAGGTGCTTGAACAAAAAACAAAAAACATTCACGAGGCACAGTGAAGGAGAAGGAGAAGGGGAGAGGTTTAGGGTTGGTGCTCACTTGCAGTGTCACAACGGGGATGGCGTGGTGGGTGGCCGACGGCGTGGTGGCGGTGGCGGCACTTCAGTGGGGATTTCCAATGGGGATTTTCGCAAAGCTTGAAATTAACTGAAACCAAAATACATAAACATTCGGTATAACTCAAATAACTCAAACAATTCGTTTAAATAACTCAAATAAATAGAAATTGAGAAGAAACTGGTCTGGAGGAATGGAATCGAGGAGTTTCAGAAGGGGATTGGAATTGTGCTGCAACTTGGAGTGTTGCATCTTCTTCTTCACAGTAGAGAGAGAGGGTCACATCTGACAGCGTCTTCTTATTCACTCGATGATTTTTCCAGCGAATCTGAATCGTCCTCGGTAATGAATCGTGCTCAGTGGTAATCTCCAGTGGGGTGTTCAGACGTGTGGTGGCAGAGGCGTTGGGAGAGGGAGGACGAAAGAGAGGTAGTAGTGGAGGTGGCATTGGGAGTGGGAGAACGGAAGAGAGAGAGGAGAGAAGAGAAGTAAAACTGGGAAGGGGGAAGAAGGGGTTTTCCTTTGGTTGTATCCGGATGTTACCGACAGCCTCATTAGCATTACCGACGGGCTAAACCCGTTGGAAACTGTCTCGGGATTAACGACAGCCATTTTCAAATACCGATGGGAAAGGCGGTATGTGAAAATAACGGGAAACTGAAAAACCGACGGTCACTGGCTGTCGCCAAAAACACGCCTTTTCCAGGCCATCGGTACCATTCATTGTACGTCGAATTGGAATTACCGACAGACAAAACCGCAAAAAAAGGCTTGTTTTTGGCGTCGGCCAGTGACCTTCGGTAATAGGCCGTCGGTATACCCGTTGGCATCAAATGTTTTCTGCAAATACATTAACAAGTACAAAATGGTAGGATAAGTATATTTACATAGTCATTAAAAAAATACAACTGATTGTGTATACCTGTATCTCGCACCAAAGCTCCTCTTTCAATCTATCCAATACTGGATTATCTCTCTCCCTCCAATTACTAAAAGCAATTGGAAACGTCTGCCGCACTTGGGATCCAATGAAATTAATCAACTCTCTGCCATTTCTGCCTACGGGTTGACCTTTAACATTCCATTGAACCTATACAAATTAAGTGTACAACATTAGATAATAAATAGAAAAAAAACAACTAATTATATTAATTAATTAGTAAGTAACTTACCACTGGTCTCTGTCCTCTACCTCGGATGAGATTCTTCTTGACAGTCGGTTCACGGGGATGACGCTTCACAGTTTGGGCCGCCGCAGCATCACTATCATGAGCATCAGTTTTATGTCCGGGAGAAGCCATCTAGCTATCCGCAATCTACAAACATGTTAACAGCTAATCCAATCCAATCAAACATAAGACACTTCAAAGTTCCAACTTTTAACAAAATTTTGGCAGAGTCTCTCCTAAAATATGGACATTCCAAAATATATCTAATCTAATCAAACATTAAACGCTAGAATTCAATGACAAATTCTATGCACCATTTATATAGTACATAGTCAAAATAGCACAACTCAAGCATACAAATCAAAAAAAGAACAAGATGAGTCAAAGGTAGATATATTAGATATCACACAGTGCTACAATAACGATAGAATTCAATGACAAATTTTATTCACTCCTTTATGAATTGTGGTGACAAAAATCATTACACATATACTCACTATACAGGCAAGCAGATAACAAATCAACCTGTAATAATATTATATCAATAAGTTTTGACCTTTTAACAAATTCAATTGTATATCAGTTAGGTCAAAAACTTCAACAAAATTTTCCCCTCAAGTTCATCAAAGTCATTTTTGTATTTAAAAGCATTTCCCTCAGAACATAGAAGTAAAGATGTATCAGAAGTAAAGATGTATCAGAACCCCTCAAATATAAAGTAAAAGAAACAACTATAAAAATTGAGTTTGAATTTGGTCTCAAGCGAATTCTAAAATGCAGCACCTATACGGTGTCAAACTTACCTAATCCCAATCCCTTAATCAAATTACAAACACTAAAATGCAGCAGCTAGAAACCAAATTAATTTGGTCTCAAGCAAATTCTAAAATACATCATCTATATGGTGTCAAACATACCTAATCTCAATCCCTTAATCAAACTACAAACACTAAAATGCAGCAGCTTGAAAACCAAATGTTAACAAAATCTACCTGCCTCAATCAGCTAGAAACCAAGGAGGTGGGCGATGAGTAGAAACCAAATGCAGCAGCTACTAACTGAAGGATGTCGGCGGTGAGTAGAGGAAGCGACGACAACCATGACCAAGAAGACGGCGTGGAATCTGGATGAAGAAGAACAAGAAGGCGACAACAGCGTGCAACTTCAGAATTGGAAAAAGAACGATGAAGGTGGAGAGGAGGAGGAACGAGGAAGAGGTTCGATAGTGGAGAGGAAGATGAAATTCGCGTACGAGGGAGAATAACAGAGTGTGAGTAGAGGTAGGTGAGTGAGATGAAACAGAGAGATGTACGCAGAGAGCGAGAGCAAAATAGAGAGATGAACGCGAGAGAGATGAAACAGAGGGATAACAGATAGGGCGCGGGTATATTACATCATAATTTTGGAAATAGACAACGCTTTATTAGGAAAGCGCTGGCGAACTAAGAAAAAAGACAGCACTTGCTTATGGAAACGCTGGCAAAGGTTGAATAAAAGATAGCGCCTTTTGTAAAAAGCGTTGTCTATGCTCGAACCATGTAATCAACAACGCTTAATCAAGAAAGCGCTGTTTATTCTTGTCCAAATTTTTTTATAGCCAGTGCTTTAGTGGAAAGTGCTGTTTAAAGTGGCACCATTTTTAAAACAATCTGTTGTAGTGACAGCCCAGCCATCTGGCAATAGTATACCAAACCGAAGAGGAGAAGGCACACCTGCCAAAAAGATGTAAGGCCGACTCTTGGTGTGCCCCACACAACACACAAGTAGTGGCTGCCATGTCAGAAATAACCCCTCTGCTAAACAAATTTGTCCGAGTCGGGACTCTATCCAAAAGTAACTGCCATGAGAAAGCAATTACTTTTGAGGTAGCCAAACTCTTCCATAATTTTCCTAGCACTGTAACCTCGAAATCAGAGAGCCGAGCCACATGGGAAGATGATTCCGATAAGAGTCCATACGCTAAGGACATACAGAACAAGCCCTAGGGTGACGAGTCCATACCCATCGATCTGACTCGGCTGATGGGGACGGAGGCTCCAACACTGCCAGAAGATCTATCAATAAACCTTCCTCCCACACAAAGAGGCGACGCCTCCAAGGAATCTCCCAAACCCATGTGTCGTTATCCCACCTACCACCGTCACTAACCCGCATGTCCGGATCAGCTGCTAGAGAGAATAGCCTGGGAAATCTACTTTGAAGATTCGAATCCCCATCCCAAACATCATGCCAAAAAGAGGTAGACATCCCATCACTTAATCTCCTTCTAACACTCGCCAAGAACCAATCTAGACCTAAGGACCCAGCCTCACCCACCAGACAGATATCCTTCCGCCATACTAATGCTAAGGGTAGAACACTACCATCCGCAAAGTACGTGGTAGAAGTCACAGAAGGACTATACCTCGCCCTCAACACGTAACACCAAAAAGCCCCACTCTCCCCTAAAAGCCTCTATCTCCATTTCCCCAACAAGCTAGAATTGACCCATCAAGGTCCCTAACCCCCAAACCACCCCCATTCTTAGGCATACAAATATCTTTCCACCTAACCAACGAAATTTTCATCACTCCCAACGCCTCTCCCCACAAAAACTCTCTCTGAATTCTAACAACTTGTTTCCAAACTTTCACCGGTATCCTCATGAAGGATAAGTAAAAGATAGGAATACTGCTGAGAACCGAATTAAGTAGAACAATCGTCCCCCCAAGACTAACATTCCTATGTCTCCACCCGAAAAGTCTACTACACAAAACCTTCACCATAGGAGCCCGTGTAGATGCATGCCTAGGATTGGCCCTAACCGGAAGCCCAGGGTACTTAAAAGGGAGCACTCCCGTCTTACAGTTGAGAAACCTAGCCGCTCGAGCTAAAAAGGACTCTTCGACATTTACGCCAATCAAATTACTCTTTGCAAAATTTACCTTGAGACCAGAAGCAAGGTCAAACCATCTAAGTACCGCCTTCATCGCCCATAAATTTGCCACACTAGCCTCCCCTATCAGGAGAGTATCATCCGCATACTGTAAATGAGACACCAGCAAGTCTGATTCCCCACACGGAACCCAGAGAATAATCGAAGAGAAACCGCCTGACGCAACAAACCACCTAACCCCTCAACCACTAGAAGGAAGAGAAACGGGGCCAATGGATCTCCCTGCTTTAGTCTCCTTTTAATGTTGACTTCTTCCATAGGGCTTCCATTGACCAATACCGAAAGGCTCCTAAAAAACACACTTGCCCTAATCCATGCTCTCCACCTGTAATCGAAACCGAATCGTTGCATCAGATTGTCCAAGAAACCCCAGTTCACCGAATCATAGGCCTTCTCGAACTCAACCTTGAAGATTATACATTGTTTCCTCTTCTTCTTCGCATAATCGACCACCTCATTAACCACTACAACACCATCAACCAAGTTTCTCCCTTTTATGAACGCAGACTGAGTAGGGGCAATGAGAGTATCCATAACCTTACTCAACCTAGCAGCCAACACCTTAGCCACAATCTTATACAAACAGCCAAGAATAGAATTGGGTCAAAAATCACTCAAAGAAAGGGGGCACTTAACCTTTGGTAAAATGGTAAGGAAATAGGATGAGAAGCTCCTTGGTAGCGTAGCATTTGAGAAGAACTCATCAAATAATAATCCAACCTCCGAGCGCATCATTGCCCAAAAGGTTTTAACAAAAGTAAAGTTAAAACCATCCAGGCCCGGACTTTTATTTCCATCACAAGAAGCCACCACTCGATCAATCTCCTCCAATGAGAACGGGGCAAAAAAAGAAGTAGAATCATAAATCGAGAGAATTGGGAATTCCATACCATCAAGCCGCGGGCGATCCCAATCCTCCTCAAAGAAGTGCTCCTTAAAGTAGTGTGTAGTCTCAGAGCGAATACCAGCCACATCCTCAACCTAACCATCACCCCTTCGTAACACCTGAATCCTATTCCTGGCCCCTCAAGACTTGAGGCACGAATGAAAACACCGAGTGTTTGCATCCCCTTCTTTCAACCACCTAGCTCTAGATCTCTGAAAGGTCAAACTATCCTTACTCTTCAATAGTAACCATAATTGGGAGAAGTATGACTTCCTAATATCCACCTCATCCAAAGAAAGACCCTCTGTTTCAGATTTCAAATCCAAGGCCTTAATGGATTCGACCAGCAACTGAATCTTTGAATCCACATCCCCAAAGACCTCCTTATTCCACTGCTTAAGCTCCCCTTTCAGTTTTTTCAACTTCTCCTTGATAACAAACCCCATCAAACCAGACTGTGAAGATGAGGAGCAACAATTTCGAACCACATCCTAGAAGTCCCTATGAAGCAGCCAGTGATTGGTGAATCTAAACGGCTTCGGGCCCCATTCACCAGGGGAATATTTCAGAACAAGCGGGCAGTGGTCAGACACATATCTATCCAAGGCCACATCACCATATCACCCTAGTGATCGGCCCAATCGTCAGACACCATAATGCGATCCAACCTGCTCATAGCTGCCCCATTTGGTTTGAACCAAGTGAATTTCCTTCCTAGTAAGGGAAGGTCGAAGAGGCCCATGTCGTCAACAAAAACACTGAATTCACGTGCCTCAGTAGCATCCACAGATCCAACGGTCCCCCAACACCCCTCTTTTCACTTAAAGAACAAACCGAATTGAAATCCCAACCACACACCAAACATTACAAAAAAAGCTATTCTGCGGCGGTTTTTTTTTTGAATTTGAGGGGGTTTTCAACCTCCGCTAAATGATCTGCGGGGGTTTTGAAAACTGCCCCAGTTATGTTCACCGCAATCTATTTGCAGAGGTTTTTGAAAACTGCTGTATGCGCATTATATTGCAGTGGTTTTATTGCGGAGGTTGAAAGCCTCCACAATCTGCGACGCTGATTCCACACTTTCTATAGTTATTTTGTGGGGGTTTTTAACCTCCTCTAATTGTCAGTCATAGGTTCTAAAACTCCCCTTCTATATTTTTATTTGTAATCAAATTTTTGAGTTGATTGATAATTTAATTATTACCTTTCCTATATTATATATCCTGCTATTTGAATAATTTTGTTACAAATTATATCTATTTTCTGATACTTTGTTCCAACAAAAAAAGAAATAATTTGTTGTAACTGTATAACATGAAATAAATTTTATAATAGTACTCAAAAAATCCATTCAAAATATAACCATAGTAATATAAATGTACTCCAACTATTTGTAGGCCGAACATCAAATGCATTAATACAACCCAAAAATAGTACTAAAAGAAGTCTTATATAGATCTCCAAAAGAAGTCTAATAGTAAAAGAACTTAAAGATCTTCAAATATTGTTAGCACCAGACGATCCTCTTACATCCAAAGGCGAGTTAGGCTCACTTGCAGCATCTGTTGGCTGAAATAACAACAAAAAGAATACTTAGTTAAAATACTTAAAATCACAATTAAAATATTCAAAATGAACAAACTTTGTGCACAATATGACAGTCATTGGACCTAGACTCTTTCCAGATTCTCCAACAATAAGCTGAACATATAATTGTTAACCATTAGTCCTTTAAAAATCAGGACGATGCAAAAATCTAAAGATCTTTGAAAGATGCTCTCAAGAGGCATGCTACTAGGAAGATATGCACTTTTTTTGGGGGGAAGGGCAGTGCAAGCAATAACAAATGTTTTACAAAACTAGTAATAAAATCTCAGTGTTAACAACAGTTCTAATAGAAACAAAACAAAAGGAAGTTATAAAAAAGACCCAATTAAACTATCACCTTCAAGAGCACAGTTGCAGGGGATATATAAACCAGTAACAATTGACAAAAGAAAGTTACCCAAAAACCATGACCATCGAAAGTAATATAGCTCTGTCACTTATAAAACTGTTTACAACATCTTTAGCTGAAACTCTAAAAGGAAAGGTAACCTAATGAAAAGATACCAACAGAGAAAACAAAACCATTTAAGGAGGAAGAGCATGAAATTCGTTTGATTGTATCATTTGCCTTGACACATAAGAAAGTAATTGAAGATTTTCAATCGAAAAACTAACTATTTCAAAGACTAAATAGACCGATCCAAAGGGATTAATAAAGTAGTTGAAGATTTTCAATCGAAAACTACTTTGGAGTGTTACTAATTTCATGGACTAAATAGATCAATGCTTGTAAAAAACAGAAACTGTTACGAAATAGAAGGGCACACTACTGCTCGTAAAAAATCATAATCCATGTTAGAGTAGATACCTTGCAATGGATGAACAAGTGTCCAAGTGTTTCTGAACTAGAGCAGTACATTACACACATCAAGATAAAGTTTGTGAGATCTTTAGACTCAAAGCAAGTCATTTGTAGTATAAACAAATGAGCTGCTTGCCAGACATAGGACTTGATTTTTGAGAAAGCATTTCAAAATTGATTTACCAAGAAGGAATTACTAATGATTAGCAAAGTGGATTAGGAACCTACAAACTACACTACCTAGGTTGGTAGAGAAGAGAACCAAGTAGAATCAAATAAAATCATAAGGGACTATAGCTCTATCGCTTCCAAGATAAATGAAATCCTTGAGAGCGTCTCAAAACATCAATGAAATAGACTAATGCAAAAATTCAAAGTGATAATAACTCATTCTTTCCATAACTAATAACAACAGCCACATACTCAATAAATATGCTATTTATATCAATAGCCACAATAACAACCACATACTCCCATAAATATTAGAGCAGAAAGTTTTGAAGTTCATGACAAATATGCTCTTTATATCAATTTGGCATATAGAAAAATACTGACCATAAGATTCATAAAAGTATTTACATTAGATGAACCAAAGCAGCCAAGTAATTCTTCAGGGATCCTTCCTTCTTTCATTATCATGTAAGCTTTAAGTGCCCCTTGGTGCTTTGAACTTGGGATTGCAAGTCGGTGTATTTCTCTTGCCAAAAGTTAGAAGATGATGTAGCAACATCGGATGAAGAAAGACTCAAATCCGAAAGTCGGAGTCTAGTATTCCTAAATGTATTAGTAGGAGCTGCTCCTATACCCATGCATCGCACTCTCCCAGAGTGCTCAGGCCCCAACACTCTACCAACCACATCTTTAGGAGAAACCTCTAATTCATCATTACTGCTTTGAGTCAAACCCTCTTCAATTTGCTCCTATGAGCATATAAGATTGTCAAGTTTAAAACTATTATAGTTAAATTCAAAGAATGAAACCTAAAAACAATATTTTTCAAGTTAAACTTACCATTATAGCCTTTACTGCATCATTTACAACTGATCCATCATTTTTTTGTGTGTTTCAATATACAATTGTCCACGACTAGGTTGCTTTCCGGTTTCCAAAAACTATAATAGAAAAAAATGTTACTACATGACAAAACAAAAAATTGCATACTAAATAGTAAAATGTATCGAGTTTATATAACTACCATCTCATGTCGTTTTCGAGAGAGAGGTTTAGAACCACTGGTATGAGGAATAAGTTGCTTGCTTCGTATTTGTTTATTTTTTTGACAAATCTCCTATGAACAAACAAATACAACAAATTCATGTATTAATCAAATAATTAACTACAATAGTAAATCAATGAAAGTAATCATAATTGCACCTACCAATGTTTGTGGTTTTAGACGATAGTTAATAAATTGTATCCATTGATCTTTTTCTATACCGGTTGGCACATTACTCATGATTTCATCTTTGGTTTTGGTTTGATCATAGAACTCCCACCATAATTTTTGTCTACTTGCAGTCCACTTCTTCCCAATGCTAAGTTTGCAATATCGCTGTGCAATGGCTTCAGTAGTACTAAAACAAAATTGAGGCTTCCAAAAATGCAAAGTCAGTTTTTATTTATTCAAATAAATATATTGAATTTGATAAACATTGGAAAGTATACATGCATAATGCTTATACCTTAATGTCTGTTGCATAACAATCTCCAAAATAAGCATGTGCACAACCAGCTGGTCCAAACCACTTATCAAAACTTATCGAAAACAATTTCCAAACAGTTGCTAATGTTCCACAATATCCTGCGAGCATGCCTTGTGCCTCACCATATGGAGCACCTTGGCCATCAAAGTACACAATTATACGCTGCCCTCTAGGTAAGTTGTTGATTTCCTTAACCTTGACTTTAATCTTCTCAATAGCTTCTCTTGGGTCTTTAACAATAAAAGAATTCATTTAGCCAAAAAAATAATAAAAAGGATTATGTTAAATGAAAGAAAATATGACAAATATATATATATATATATACCTATTGCTTTAACAGTCCAATGTTGTGTAGACTCGCGTCCAACATACTGCCTAGAGGGTTGAGATTGTTATGAAATTTTAGTTGATGAGGAATCTGCTGGTGTTGTATCATTCAATGCATCATCTAATGAGTCTCCAACAAGTGGTGAAGACTCTCTAGGATTTGGCACTGGTGAAGAGTGACTAGGAAGAACTGGAGCTTAAGAAGAAGGATATGTTGGACATTGTGTTTGAGGTAAAGAATGAGTTTGACTTGGAGGATGTGTTGTAGATTGTGTTTGAGGTGAAGACCGAGGTGAAGCATAAGTGGGAGGATGTCCTGCACACCGAGTTTGAGGTAAAGAACAAACTGGAGCTTGAGTAGAAGGATGTGTTGGACGTTGTGTTTGAGGTGAAGAATGAATTTGACTTGAGGGATGTGTTGCAGATTGTGTTTGAGGTGAAGACCGAGGTGTAGCTTGAGTGGCAGGATGTCCTGCACACTGAGTTTGAGGTAAAGTACGAACTGGAGCTTGAGTGGAAGGATTTGTTGGAGATTATGCAGACTTTAGTGGATTTTGGAAACACTTGGACTTTGGCATGATTGCATATTAATGAAAAAAGAGAAACATCATATGTGAAATGCAAATCAATATATTAGCACGACTTTAAAACAACTAAATGAAAATAAAAAATAACCACAACTTTAACTAGATTGAAACAATTACCTTTACATAAAGTACACTATTAAACATACTTTCTACTCAGATATGTGTGTATTTGTTTCTATGTCAGCAACAATATTTGAGCCAACTAAATCATCATTTAAATGGTTTATGGCCAATTGCACATACTCATCATTGATGTTACAAAATTGTTCAAGTTGTTGCTCTTGGTACGACTCGTTTTCATAAATTTCCTCTTCCATTTCTTCTTCCATTTCATACAAATCTCTTGGCTTTAAATGCACGGTAACACTCCATCCCTTACTAACTAAGTCATCTACATAATACACCATTTGTGCTTGAGATGCCTCAATGTAGGGATCATGTTCTTCACGATCACCACTATGAATCAGTCTATCAAAATTTACACAATTAAAATTCTAACTATCCTTTTTATACCCTCTATCTCGTGTAGTATCTGCCCATTTGCATTTGGAAAGAATAACCTTGAACAGACCATTGTAGTTAATCTCAATGATATCTTCCAACTTCCCATAATAAGGAAACTCTGGTTGTCTTAAGTTCCTATCAACACTACTTGAAACACAAGATGTGTCGGATGTTAAAAAAACCCCACTATTTTGTGTACTCAAACCTTCTTCTCGAGCCAAAGTTCGAAATTTGAACCCATTAATGTCGTAAGCAGTAAACTTTCTTCCGTTGTCCAACGGGTCACGCGCTAGAAATTTTAGATCAGCAGACACAGTATTTATTGTTTCTGGTTTCAAAATCTAGATAAGAAAAATTTGTTAGTCATTTTTTAAAGCAAATGTGACAAATAAGTTGTACAACTAAGGAATCATCGCTTACCAACTTTTGGAACCAATCGGCAAACTCTTTATATACTCTATTTTCTATCTCTGTAGTTGATGGTCTTCTTGACCTCGAACTTCTTTTTATGAATTGTCTAAATTCACTACATGAAGTAATCATATTGCAATCAATGCATGTGACTAGTGTATTTAAAATATTCTTAATAACGAATGACACAAAGTTTATTCCAATTATTCACTCAACAAATGGAGCGACTGTTGCACAATTTAGAAGCACATATCGATGAGCTTGTAGTTTTTACATTTGAGTTAACTTGAACATTGAGGAAGCTCCTACTTGTTTACCAAGTTGAGGGAATAAGGAGGATGCATAGCAAGACTCATTCTCATTTGGGTCATCACAAACACGTCTAGGTCTATTGAATCTTGTCTCTATATCTTGAAGGTATCGAGAACAAAAAGTAAGAGACTCTTCAGCTAAATAACCTTCAGATATAGAACCTTTTGGTTGAGCTTTGTTATGTACAAAGGACTTTAGATGACCCAATTCCCTACAAAATGATGGAGAATTAGTGTATACGAGTGGGATATATAGAACAAGATACTTTAAGTTAATGACGTGATTTACCTCTCTACGGGATACATATATCTATAATGCACTAGACCTCCAAGTTTTGCCTCCTCTATTAGATGGACAGTTAAATGAACCATAACTCAAAAGAATGATGGAGGGAATATCATTTCCCAAGTGACAAAGGGTAACCATGATGCGGTCTTGAAGAACTTGAAGGTCTGAAAGATTCAAACTTTTACCACAAAGAACTCTAAAAAATGAACAGAACTCTACCATGACTGCTGTAACATGGTTTGGCAATAAATTGCGAATGGCTAATGGTAGCAATTGTTCCATTATAATATGGCAATCATGGCTTTTCGAACCCAATATCTTTTGTTGTGCCTCATCAACACATCTAGAAATGTTATTTGAATAACCATCTAGTACTCTAACATTCTTTAAAGTTTTAAGGAAACAACTTTTTAGTATCACGTGTTAGTGTAAACAAAGCAAGGTGATATGCCCCCTTTTCATCAGGCCAGAGATCACGCCTTATACCCATGTCTTGCAAATCTTTTCGACCATTGAGATTGTCTTTTGATTTAAACTTCTCATGTAGCAAAGTATTCAAGACATTATCACATACATTTTTCTCAATATGCATAAAATCCAAATTTTGACGCAACAAATTGGACTCCCAATATGGAAGTTCAAAGAATATACTTTTTTTATTCCATTGCTTAGCTACTTGTCTGGATCTTTTTCCCTTACCGCCCAACATTGTTTGTCTCCCAAATGTAAAATTTACATTTTCCACTTGCCTCAAAATGTTAGATCCTGATATTTTTGATGGTGGATTTCGTTCCTCTATGCTTCCATCAAAGCGAACACAGCTCAGTCTAAATCTATGGTTTCTGCTCAAAAAACGACGATGACCCATAAAACACCACTTTTTACTATGAGAGAGATGACAAGGCTCTGCATCAAAATTACAAGTTGGGCAAGCCAAACCTGTATGCGTGTTCTAAACAGATAGATTACCTAGGCCAAGAAAATCACTAATTGTCCACATAGCTCGCATTCTAAAAGCTTCATTAATTGATGTATCAAAGGTGATCACACCATCATTTACAAGGCGCTTTAAGTAAACATCTATATTATTTCCCGACACATGCTTTCCTGGAATTATCATCAATAAAATGAATGAAGTGTGCTTCATACACATCCTAGGAGGAAAATTATATGGAATCAAGAACACTGGACTAATGCTATATGCAGTACTCATGGTCCCAAAAGAATTAAAACCATCACTGTCAAGGCCCAACCGAACATTTCGAGGATCCGAAGCAAATTCAGGATCCATCAAATCAAATGTCTTCCATGCCTCACCATCCCTTGGATGCCTTATCAAACCATCCTTATTAATCTCTGAAGCATGCCATCTCATAGGCTCTGTAGTCTTACAACACATGAACAATCTTTGGAATCTTGGTTTTAACGGAAAGTAACATTTTACAACTTGCTTTTTCTT
The DNA here is from genome assembly GCA_037113605.1 of Calophaca sinica. Taxonomy (NCBI): domain Eukaryota; kingdom Viridiplantae; phylum Streptophyta; class Magnoliopsida; order Fabales; family Fabaceae; genus Calophaca; species Calophaca sinica. The sequence continues at coordinate 39,425,299 of CM073736.1, read as the reverse complement.
CTTCTTGGGGTTCCATCGAGATGTTCCACAATTCTTGCATGCTTGTAAATCTTTTTCATCATCTTCCAAATATAACATACAATTATTTGGACATGCATCTATCTTTGTATAATTAAGACCAAGTTTGTTGATGATTTTCTTTGCCTCGTTAAAAGTAGGAGGTAAATTTGCATGTTGAAATCTCAACAAATCTAGTATCATAATCGCTGCCTTGTCTCTTAATCCACACAAAACCTTTATATGGTATAATTTGATGATAAATTCTAGTTTTGTGTATTTGCTCCCTTCATGCAATGTCTGATTTCCATCATTGAGAAACTCTTGAAAATCACTACAATCCACCCTTGGCTCTTCATTTGCACCTAATGGGGTTGATTCGTCTATATTAGTGGCTTGTTGCCTATAATGGCCAAATGCATCATTGACCATTGTTTCCATCAGATTTTTAGAATGAAATATCTCTTGCACATGATCTTCATTTCTAGAAGACTGTGGTACTTGTCTCTCACCATGAAGACTCCATATGACATAGTTTTTGGGGAATAGTTTGCACTCTAAGTGATCCTTAACTATTTCTCTAGTTTTCCATGTCGCAAATGCGCATAAGGGACATGGACATCATATCATTTCTCCAACAACCCTCTCCTTATCAAAAGCAAAATCTAAGAATTTAGCTAAGCCAATTAAGTATTCATCACTATTGTGTGGCTTACCAATCCATGACTTATCCATAGTCAAGATACCTAAACAAATTAGCAATGAGAGTTCATAAAACTAAACTTCATAATATTCCAATACTTTATATATTATAAAAGAAAATACAAGCTCATATTAATACTTTTATCAAACAGAAATATAATTCAATTTCAACTCGGCCCATTTAAACTTTGTCTGTTGAACCAGAACCATACAACCTTGGCTTATGTAACCCAAAATTCTCAGGAGAATAGTTTTTAATATCACCTGGCAATGGAATCAACCCTGATAGGCTGCAACTTCAGTTCAGAAATGTGTGTAATAGTATGCAACAACTAAAGATTATTAAATTTATGAAAAGAAAACAGTAGGACACGGTGAATATGGGTCTGGAAATGAAACGGTAACAAAAAACGGTTGGAATAAAGTTGGTAGAAAACCACTAATGGTGGAGAAGGTTATATAACAAATAAACTGAGGCCTACGAATATTCTTATATACATCATTTACATTCTGTAATATGAGAACTTTTTTTTGGTCTCGTAGGCGAAACCAAAAAAAGAAACGAAAACAGTTTTTTAAAAACTGACCTTTTCAGAGAGAAAGGAAACGAAACTATTCCAACAACAGATTTTGAGGGTATTAAAGTGTTTGCCTTAAATCTGGTCAATCCAAAATCACAAAACTGATCATGAAATGAAAAAAGAAATTGCTTACTTGCACATAATTATGTTATGAAATCTCATAATAAAATATCAAGATGAAACAACAATTGTAATTCTGAGAGTTAGAAACAAGACAACAAGCATTTTTTTTTTTTGGCAAAAGAGAAGAGAGAGTGAAACAGAAAAAAGGTACACAAACATTAATAGGACCCTTTTTTTTAACTGAAACTGAAAATAATAACACAACACAAGACAAGAAAAAATAATAGCATAAATAGAAGTGTTTTTTCTTAATGCCACAATCAGAACAGAGGCAATGCCACTATTGGCCAGAACTTGCACTCTGAAAACACCCAAGTGGGGGAAATATAATCAAATGGAAGAGACAGGCAAAACAAGTGAGGTTCAATTTCACGGATAAGCTTTATATGAAAGATTATATACATGAAAAACCCATCCCTCAATCAATTCAGTGAATCCAAACAAGAACTAATGCAATTATCATATAAATATCAAATCAAAGCATCCATCCAAATCTAAGTTTATCAATTTGGTATAGCCTTTTTTCCTCTTAATTTTACCCTTCATTTGGGGAAGTTATTCCAACAGAGTCTATTATGTAACTGCAATTATTGAGTAAGCCTATGCAAGAGTGAATATATGTATAAGATTTTTTGGGCTCATTTATTTGTTTTATAACCATGCGCAAAACTCAAGTCTGTATGCAATTAATGTCGTTTGTGATACTTCTCTGGATTTAGCTTCATGTAAGCATAATATCATTAAATTGTTGTTCTAAAATGTTGATGAAATTAGTCATTTGAGTCCTCTCAAGTGCCAATCCAACCTTAATTCCACATTCCCTGTCTCTACAATCAGAGAGAGAAATAGATCCAAATGAATCAAGATGCACCGAGTCAGACTTCATAGGCTTCCCCCACAGTCAATTACTATGAACAACAAAGTAAGGAAACATGTGACCTTAAAAAAAGAGACTCAAAAGCAGAAATTTGAAGCAGAAAAAAGAGAACACACAAAGGTGAACCTTAGATTTAGAAACCTATTCTGAAAAATACAACATTAACAATAAAACATTCAATTTACCCCATTCAATTTTCTATATCTCTGACAAATTTTCCAAAAAAAAAAATATAATAACAGTAACAAACGAGCAGAATGCAAAAGAGCATAATGATGTATGATTTAGCTTAAACTGGGTCTTAGCACCACAAATGAGACTAACAGCGTCTGAGAGATTTATCTAAAAGAGAAAGCGGGAAATCCTTGACTGCAACATCTTGAGAGGGAAGGCGGTGACGGCAGAGACGCGAGGGCAGAGACGACAAGGTGCACAGTCGAGCAGAGGTGCACGGCGAGGGCAGAGAAAGAAACGGTGACAGCAGAGATGGCGAGAATCGCGGGAAGAGGAACGCGAAAGATGGCAAAGCGATATTCACAAAGCAACATTGAACTGATGCTTCAATTTGAGGAGCGATCCATTCTCTTCCATCAGATAGGTTTTTTCGGGGGGGGGTGGAAGGTGAGAATGGTGAAAGAAGCGGGATGTTCAATTTAAGGAGGGAATCATCGAAAAACAAAGGGAAAAAAGTGAGAGGAGATGTTCAATTAGAGGGGGTTCTTAACCCCCTCAATTTAACCGAGTTTTTAACCCACACAGCTGTAAAAGTGGATTTTTTTAAATTAATTTGGGGGGGGTGTTTCAAAAAAGCCCCGCCAAAAAACCGCCCATATTTAACCTTTTTTTGTAGTGAAAGGCTGCCCCCAAAACTCCTTCTAGACATTAAAAGCTGCCCCCACAAACGTCTCTTATCTGGTAGATTACACTTAGAGTACACATTAACTATAAAGCATTTTGACCTCTCTGGCCCCTAATCCAAACACACCCCTACAAAACCAAATCCAAAGAAATGGAAGAGAAAGTTACCTTTAGATTGATCCCAAAGAGAAAGAATGCTGCCACTATTACCAACCGATGGAGAATAATGCCAATCACAAAGATCGTTCCCCCATAGGTGATGACATAGTCTACCAGAGATCGACTCCATCTTCGTTTCCTGGATAGCCATAAAGTCTACATTATACTCCCTAACAAAAGTCCGAATTTTGTTCCTCTTCGATCTTGTTCCCAACCCTCTAATATTCAAAGAGCAAACAATCATTGATCCACTAATAACCTCTCCTCAACTACATTGCCCGATCTATCACGCAACTCCAACCCAAGTAGCCTATTAGTCATATTTTTCTCCGTCACCGAGACAGCAATTTTCACCCCCATATGGTGAATTTTTTGAGCCCCAATCCTTTCTCTTCCACCATCAGTGTCAAGCTCCAAATCATCAGTAGTCTCGACCACAATACACGGGTTGTTCAAGTTATCAGGACATACCACTGAATCATTTGCCAAATTCTGATCCATGTCTACAATTAAATTAATACATGGAAGTGATTGAGCAATAGGTGAAGGCCCACGCGTATACTTGGGCCGTAGAGATAGATCACCCAAATTCTTTGAAGTAGGGGAGCCACTGCAAGCACCCAGAAGTACCGTGTGACCATCGAACGATGTGGAGCTGTTGACCCCACTCACTTCCTGTGAGCGCAAGCACCCAGATGGCGACACCAGTAGAGTATTCCAGCCCCCTCTTTCACATTTGAGGACTTCCCCAAATCCCCACCTGTAATTTCAGAAACCTTGAAGAAGTAAGAAACACCTCCCCCATTGTTATGTTATTACGGCCTCTCTATGTTTCTTTCGGTGCATTCTGTCCCTTCTTTTTTCTCCCAACCTTCTTCCCCTTGTTCGTCACCGCAAGCATCACCGGTGGCCCCCTAGCAATTCCTCCCTTGGTCCATCAGTATTGCTAAGTTGGGCCACTGCTACATGTAAGAGCCCGTTTTGTGGCCCATCAGGGTCACCTGTCAGCAACAAAAATCTACTATCTACCAAAGCGTTTTGGGCCCTAGTAATATAGGCCCATTATCCGCCACTCCAGTCTGATATTGTGAGTCCCCCCCCCAATATTTCTCTTCTCACACCTAAATAGATGGCAAGTAACAGGGCCCAGCGTGTCGTTGTTGTCTTGGCCCATGCCCACATCCCCAACCTTTTGTTAGTCTCCTTAACCTCTTACCTAACCCTGCCTCCAGCCACATTGTCTTCATTCGCCCCTTCTTTCTTAGCCAAAGAATCCGGACAAAAGCTCTCCCCCTCACACGATTCTAAAGATGCCGGGCTAGAATGGGGCTTCCGTACGCCTTCCTCCTGGCTGCGTGTATGAGAGAGGGGTTAACCCTCAGGATGTGGGTCACAATGTTGTGCAATTTGGAGGTCAGAGATCCTTCTAATCCCTTCAACCAACACTTCCCCTTTCTGTGTATAATTGTAAAGACATGTCTCCATCACCTTTGAAAGTAGCACAGAATATCTTGAGTTGTAACTCTACCCTCCCAACAGTTCCTGCAATCTCTGCTCCACCTCGATACCATCACCCTCGCTGCCACCATCGAAAGAACCAAACACTGCCGCCTCTGCTGTGCTCCAATCACCGGCACAAGAAGAAGAGGAATTTGAAGCCAAGACTGAGCCCCGTTCTGGTGCTTAAAAAGGATGACCGGCTTCCCCAAAACGCTCCTTGATGACTCTAATAGGGTATATTACTCTGTCAACCCTAACTTGTACTGTAATGTCAATGGAAGTGCAAGCGGAGACAGAAACCTGAATCCTAACAACATCGCACCTTGCCATCGTTGTGGTAGCCCGGTCAATAGAAATTGGTCTACCAAACTTCATTGAAAGACTGTTATAAAATTCATGGGTAAAATACTGTGACTGTTATAAAATTCATGGGTAAAATACTGTTTTAGTCCCTTATGTTTATTTTAGGTTTCATTTTGGTCCCTTATGTTTTATTTGTTCCGAATTGGTCCCTTACGTTACAAAAGTTATACCAAAATGGTCCTACCGTTAGTAATACCGTCAAAATGCTGATTTGGTATGTTGCAGGACCAAATTGAAATAAAAAAAAGCATAAAGGACCAAATTGGCACCAAATTGGTCCTTCTCTTGTGTTTTATTTGGTGACAATTTGGTCCCTTATGTTTTTTTTTGTTTCAAACGTGCCAATTCAGCTGCCAACTCAGCATTTTGACGGTGTTACTAACGGTAGGACCATTTGGTATAACTTTTGTAACGTAAGGGACCAATTCAGAACAAATAAAACATAAGGGACCAAAATGAAATCTAAAATAAACATAAGGGACTAAAATAGTATTTTAGCCAAAATTCATCTTCCCAGATATGCAATGGAACACCCACACATCGTAACCAAATCCATCACTCCTTTGGCATAATAGAGGGCTCCCAGTTCACAAAGGATTGGAATCGATTCAGCCACCAATTCCGATTGTTGTAAACCGCCTCGTGTATGACCCTGGGTTCGGACGACCAAAGTAACACAAGATCACCACCCAGTGGCACTGCTCTGATCTCCAGATAACCTTCGAGGAACAAGTGATCATGTACCTCAAAAGCGCCTAAACTTTATTGTAGTTTACCCACCAAGCAGTTTCCCAGAGTTGTCATCCTTTCTGCAGATCCATTAAACTTTAAAAACGGCAACTGGTAGCTTTGGTTTGTCGCCCTACGTCATTTGTATACCTTCCTCTGAGCTCCGTGAGCAATAGTGTTCCCATGGATGCCACTAAATTCTGCCCCCTGACCCTGCAGTGCCGATGCAATAGGTTTATTCCCCTGCACAAAGCCCCCAAGCACATTGCCCCTATCCTTCGTATGTTTCCTTCTTAGTAGATAGTCTTCCTTAGTACCCCTGTTGTACTTGCAAAGTTGACCCGTAGTATATTCCCTCCCAGTAATACCTTAGACATCCTTCCCTCCAAGCTCAAACCAAATCTCTAACCATGTTTGTCCACTTTTGATGGAATGAAGACATCCCCAACTCTTCCAAAACTACCAAAAACATTCCATACCTCAGTTTCCTTTATCCCAACCGGAATTTTAGTTACACAAAAGGATGTTGTATCACGAACAAGGTTTCCAATGAAACTCTTAGCATTGTATGAAAGACTTAGTGTACGTTGTCGTTGCCTCCGTCCTCCATTCTCCCTCTGTCGCTGCCTCCCTTCATCTCTCATCCTCCCTCTTGCTTCCTTATTTTATCTATTTCATCATTGGCCTTGGCATCTCTCTAGGTTGGTTTCTACAGCTCCACATGTCCATCTAAAGTAATAATTTTCTATAATTCTGTAAGGATTACTTACATTGTGAGGTTGTAGAGCTATTAGCTTAATTTGAAAGAAGAGTGGATACATAGCAAATGCCTACAATTTGAGAAGGTATCTCCCACTTTCGTGGTATAACCATGTCTTTTTAAAAATCCCTTTCACAATTAGTTTGCTATTAGATTCAAATGTAACTTGCCCCTATTGACGTGATAGAAATTTAGCTGAAATATTGACTAAAACTATCAACAATGATTCCCTTCTTCTTTAGTCGATTACATTGAGGAAATAACTTTGTCCCTTCTTCTCCAAAGAGCGTTAAGTGAGGTGAATGGTGAATTTGACTAAACTAAGCTAAGGAAAGCATAACTAAAGAAAGTAAATTTGCAACAGAAAAATTGCATAATAACTGAATTATATTGATTGATGTGTGTTTAAATGAGTATGTATAATTGGTATTTATAGAAACAGCTGAACAAAACCCCTATTTGCCACGTTTCTAAGCAAGAACACTAGCTAACAATAGTCGTGTATCAGCTAACAGTTATTCGACTGATCGTGCAGACATCCACTAACCACTTTCCTAGTTTTTAGGGACCACTTCCTTGCTTGCTTTTCGAAAAAGATAACCTCATCGCTATCCAATGACTCCTTTGCTTAACGATCTTATCCTCTTATCTTGTTCCTAAAATCAAGGCAACTGCTTCTCCTATTGATTTTTAATTAATTAAATTAATTAATTTCTGAACTCCTGTCATGATTTTGAATTTGAAAGCTCATACAGATGATCCATTAGTCTAGAAACCTTATCCATTAGGCCCAATCACCTTCTTCAAAGCCTCGACTCCTCAGCTATAAGTTTGGCTGGTATCTTGCTTAGCTAAAGTTAATTTGGCCATGGTTCATTTGGCTCACCCTCTTAGGCTCTGTTTGGTAAAAAGTAGCAGATAATAGATGAGCTTATAGCGGATAGTTGATAGCAGATAAGCTGGAAAATTGAATTTAAAGTTTTTGGTCAAATTAGCGGTTGAAGTGACTGATAAATACAAAATGACATAAAATGACATTTTAATAAATGAGAGAGAGACTGTAAGAATTAATAATTTTTTACTTCATTTAATAGAGGAAAAATGAGGAATTTAATTAAAATCATAAGGCTAAAAATGAGAGAAAAAGTGATACGCTATAAGCTATAAGCTCAAGCGCTATTTTATGTAGCATTTGAAAAAACACTATAAGCTAGTGAAAAACGCTATAAGCTAGTGCTTACCAAACACTTGATACAATTTTAATCGCTATAAGCTATCCGCTATAAGCTAGCGTTTTTGCCGTACCAAAAGAGCCTTACTTGACTGTTTGTCGTACTCGGCTAACACTTAGAATATTTTTGTGTGTAAACAATTGCTCCATTATGTCGCTTCAGCTAAAAGTTTGTTTAAGCTGATGTGACGTAAGTTAATCATATCTCAGCGCTGCCAGTATTTATGAGTTAAAATTTCGTTAGAGCCAAATCTTTTCCCAGTAACGGCTAATATGATAAGATAAGAGTCATTTGATTTACCCTCAACGACTCTTATCAAAATAAATGAATCAATCCTTTTAAATAGCCACAACTGAATTAACCTTTCTTACTTTTGCCAAACCTAAACATCTCAGCTATACTACTTATTCTTGCAATCATCACCATCTCTTCTGCTTCTGATTCCCAAACATGTTCTTATGGACACATGATGATGATTCCAATTCATCTTCTTCTTCTAGTCTTGGCCGATCATCTTCTCCTGATACCACTAAGGATGATTCAGAGAAAAATTTTCCTGCCCTCTACCCAATCAAAGATTTTCTAACTCCTCTTCCTTCCTCCTCTGATATAGACGAAGGAGAAGTATTCCTAATAGAATACATATCTCCTGACTTGTATGTGTTGAGAACAAATCCTCTCCAACAAAGTTTTGATGAAGACAAACTCATTGAAGGATGCTTAAGAAATTTGAGCTCTTATATATCTAACTACCTTATCTTGAGTAAGTTTTAGAAAGAGTAGGTTGCATACGAGTCAAAGAGGAAATCATTAGAAAGAACTCTCAAGGCTGCCAATTTTATCAAACCTACAATCAGTGGCCGCAGTTCTGAGCATGGTTAAAAGTTAACAAAAGGAATGTGTGCACATTGTAATCCTAAGATACTAAAGAATTATTGAGAAGGTTTGAGTAAGGCCACTCCAGTTGAGTTGGGTTGAAGTTTCCTACTCTTAAGTTGATGCACATAATCCTCATAAAGATATACTGCCTTAAATAACCATGGGATGGCATATTCATTGGCCTTGACCTCATTTAAGAGAAGACATGAGAACAATCAGCATTGAAACATGAATGGAGTAATTTTAGGTGCTGCAAGATAGAGAATCAAGAAGATACTAGGTTGGGAAGGTTCCTAGTAGTGGAAGTGTCATGCGCTGACAACAAGTACAAACATAGGTGTGCCTTTTGCATAATCAACATCACATCTCTCCCATGCTATGAAGTCACATTCCAACGGCTTCCTCAACGATCCAAAAGCTTCAACATGTTTATTAAAGCATGGAAAGTCAGATTGAAGACTCTGAGAGAGTGTTTTGGACTATTTCATTAAGATTAAGTTGCAAGCATCCATCATCCTCTCAGCATACTAACTGCACAGAAATTTTAGGGGCTCATCATGGAGTGTGTTTAGCTTGTAAAAATCTGATATATCGTGAATCTTATTCCTTGTAATCAAGCTATCAAGATCCCCACAACTCATTTTCATTTCAAAGCCTTGTACTTAGTTTTTATCCTATTAAACTACCTAGGTTGGTGTGGGAAATACTAAGCTAGGGAAGTTCAGAAACCAGGAGCAAGTTTCTAAGGTAGAACAACTTGTAAAGGCTAGAAAGAAAGACTACTAAGACCAGGTAACCAAGGTATGGTTATGTTATTGTCGTAACTATTTGGGAAATAGTGGAAAATTCTCACAGGAGGTGAGGAGTGGATGTAGCACAAGGTTAGGGTGAACCATTATAAATTCTCTGTGTTTATTTCTTGCTTTCTCTATCTGCATTTACAACATGACATTTGATCTTGAAACAACAAACTCTCATTCTGCTCTATAAAAGATTCAATAACTGAACAAAATGTTAAGCTAGCCTTAAAGTTCATGATCTTTTTCTTTAACTTCATATTTGCTAATGAAATGAATTTTGCTTTCATTATCTTCAACTCTGACATGTTCCTAAGCATTTAGCCATCTATGTTTGTACTCTCAAAGTTGGTTAAAACATAATTGTAATGAAAGTGAAACATTCACATCCAAATGGGTGAAAATAGGAAAAGTTAGGATTTCGTCCTTTCTATAATTCATATGAAGTTTTATTCAGTATTGGTCCAATATATATTCTGTTTTGAACATAGCAAGCAGTGTTCACTATTCTGCCCATAAATATTTGGCCATATTGGAGTCATTGAGCATGGTTCTTGCCATCTCTTGAAGAGATCGACTCTTTTTCTCTACAACACCATTTTGCTATGGTGTTCTAGGTGATGAGAAATCGTGAGAGATCTCATTCTCTTCACAGAATCGTTAAAAGTGTTTATTCTTAAATTTTCCACCATGATCACTTCTTATGGCTGTTAAGCATATTCCCTTTTCATTTTGAAATTGTTTACAGAATACAGAAAAGACCTTGAATGACTCATCCTTGTGAGCAAAAAATTTCACCCATGTCTATCTAGTAAAGTCATAAAAAATGACTGACCCATATTTCTTTCCATTCAATAAGGCTACTCTTGTTGGACCAAACAAGCCTAAGTGTAAAAGCTCAAAGGGTCTAGAGGTGGTAACAACATATTTGGATTTGAAAGATGTTTTGACTTGTTACCCTTTTGACATGCCTCACAGAGAGCATAAGTCTGGTACTTAAGATTTGGTAGTCCTCTTACGAGGCTATCTTTACTTAGCTTTGGGATCAACCTTAAGCTAGCATGACCAAGCTTCTTGTGCCAAGACCATTGTTCATCTTATACATAAATGAGACATATTACACTTTGAATGGCTAGTCCATCAGGGGTTTTAACAACACATACCTTTTTGTTAAAGGAGACATCAAAATTACTATCACATAATTGACTTATGCTTAGTAAGTTGTGTCTTAGTCCTTCAACACATTAAACATTTTCAATTGAAGGAAGAGAACCTTTACCAATGCAACTAACTCCCTTTATCTTGCCTTTCTGGTTTCCTCCATAAGCAACATAGCCTTCCTCTTTATACTTCAGCTCTTGGAATATATGTTTTTCTCCCGTCATGTGCTATGAGCAGCCACTATCTAAGTACTAAGACAAGGGTTTTGACTTGGTTGTTAAGAAATGAAGGATATTTCATCGTCTGATTCACCATTATCTTCATCAAACGCATCGTCTTCATCAGAGGTCTCTTCAACTTGTAGAGCTTTAGAGGCTTTTCCTTTGTTGACCTTTAAAGCAACTGACTTTCATTTTCTTGGTGCTTCATCTTGATTCAATTTAATCTCATGCACCCATAGAAATCCTAGTAGCTCCTCAGGACGCACAGTATTAAAGTCCTTTGCTTTTTGAATGGTAGTTACCTTTGGTCTCCATCGTTTAGGTAAACATCTTAGGATCTTTCTGATACGATCAAGTGTAGTGTAGCTTCTACCCAAAGAACTTAAACCATTTGTGAACATTTGAAACCTTCCAAAAATTTGCTCAATGGTTTCTCGATCTGTCTTCCATTTTGAAAAGCTCATGTTGTCTCACCAATAAGCTTACTATTGAGTCTCTGACTTAAGATGTACCTTCATAGGATAGAGCAATAGTGTGCCATAGGTCTTTGGCAGCAGGACATCCACCACACTTATCTTGTTCAGCTTTGGTGACGACAAACATGAGATATTGCCTGGCTTTCTGGTTCAATTGATAGCTTTTCTTGTGTTCATCAGTCCAGTTTGCTCTAGGAATAAGAGTACCATCCTTAGCAACAGGTGGTGTATAGCCATTAAAAATCACATCCCAGAGTTCAACTTGCACTACAACATAAAACGAAATAGATAGCACTAATTTTTTGCCTTCGATAGTGCTTAAAAGTGCTATTTATTCAGCCACTAGTGATCCTGGTTCGAAAAGACAGCGTTTTAAAAGCGCTAGTGAAAACTGGAATCGCTAGCGCTTCATTGAGAAAGCACTATCTATTGTTGAGAATAGATAACGTTTTTTCAAGGAAGCGTTATCTATTAACATATAATAGGTAACGCTTACTTGAAAAAGCGCTAGCTATTTTCTTTTTCTTTTTTTTTCTTTTTTTTCACTGTTCTGCTACAATGATGCCAACCAAAATAAACAATACAACAATTCTGCTACAATGATGCCAACCAAAATAAACAATACGACAATGCCAACCAACAATATAACAAACAATACCAACCAAAATAATGCCTCACATGGGCTAACAAAATACATCTAACTACTACTATATATAATTTGTATACACAATGATCATAGCCTTAAAACAAACTTTTCAACCACATAACGACACCAGTCTTCCTTGAGTTGAGCAATTTGAACATCAGAATATGAATCGTATTTACATTCAGGAATATACTGCGAAACGATAAATAAATCATATTAAAGTTTAAGAATGCAAATGGTCAAATGAAAGAGTAATTATTTTATATAAATTAGAACTAAAAATACATACCTCCTTTAGGATTTGCATTTGGTTATGAACAACAATATCCCTCATGAACTTGATAATGTAATAGCTGCAATCATTGTAGTTTGGTTGGCGGGGGCACTAAAAAACCAAAAATATTATAAATAAATATTTTTAAATTTTTAAACTAAATAATTGCATAACAATTTTGATAATACCTCTATAGTTATCCACTTAGTTGTCGTGGATGATTTAGAAAATCGGGACTTGTTTAATGTCTGATGTCCTTAATGAATTGCCAAAGCCCTGAGTCATAACATACAATCAGATATATTAATTAGTGCAGAAATTTTCAACCTCAATTTCACATTCAGAACTCGTTCCAATACATGCATATATATACTTACTGATTGAACGTATCCCTCATTTCTTTGCGGTTGCTCAAACTAGAATGCAAATGATCTAAATAGTACACCGTGTCTTCCCGGGGATTGATCACTAACAATACCCAATGGCTCCTAAAAAAAATGTTGAATAAGGAAATCTTAATTAACAGGTAATCACATTTCACAAAATTTAGTATCGTTAATTAAGTCATATGTATGTGTATATATATATATATGATTAAATTAAATAAATGACTCACCCTAGGTTGAAAGGTGACAAAAACAAGGTGTCAACACCTGGCTTCGCTAATGCCAAGCGTTCAGATATATATCCCACCATTTTCCTAGATTGAAATTGAAAATTTGTTTTCTCTGGGCATAAGAACACAAACCTCTAGGTCCATTCTTCTGGGATCAGTATCTCAGTATACAAGTACCTTGAATTAAAACATATATAAATTAATGGATTAACAATAACTTCAATATTTAGGTGAAAGAATAAAAAAAAGTATAATTTAAAGTTGGATGTTGTACCTGTTATATACACTAACTACAGTTTGATTGACCCACGCTCCATGAGTAAAAACTTCTGCCACTTCATCCTTAGCACTGAGCAATAATGTATGTTCATAACGGAAAATATTTTTACCCATTGGTATTTCGATTTGTTCGTCGGTCAATGTCATCCTTGTTTCAGCATGAACTTTAAGATAATAAAAGAATTTTGCGTCAAGAGGGGAATGCTGAGATTTGTCCACAGACTTTACTGGGGATGTATAAGACCCAACTGTTTGCTGCTTACCCTTTCCCTTGTCCTTGTCATTGGCTTTGGATTTTATGGGTTTCTATATATTTTGCATTAGTTAGTGATCACGTAATTTTATAAATATATTATGATAATGAATCATGTTTATTAAAAATTAGCTTGTCACTTACAATGAGTTTTAATGGTCATACCACATAAGTACCTATTGCCTGTCCCACTGTCATGATATCTGCCCCTCAAGTGGTATAGGCAATGGTGCATCCTCTTCAGTTGCAAAGTCAATTCTTGTTGGAATCAAGAGGATTCAGAAACAATAACCCTTTAATTGTTTTGATGATAACAAAAGATTAAGAGAACAATTTATTCTCTAACATGGTTATAAGTGTGCAGAAAGTATTTATATTCAGAAGAATTCTGCTTCAGAAGACTTAGTGAAATCTTGAATTTCACTCTGGAAAGCCCGGCTCTGGCTCTGGTTCTTGGCACATAGAATCTGTTTGGTCAACGCTCTGGTGTAAGTCAACGACTCTGGTAGATCAGTCTAAGAGACTACACTCTGTTTGGTCAACGCTCTGGTGTAAGTCAACGACTCGTAGATCGATCTAAGAGACTACACTGCTTGGTCAACGCCTGGTGTAAGTCAGCGACTACGGTAGATCGATCTAAGAGACTACACTCTGTTTAGTCAACGCTCTGGTCTTCAGTCAACACTCAACAGATTGTGTTATATGTGCTCCATGATAGACTTAGTGCTTTCCTACACGATTCTGTCATTTGATAGTCCATTAAATTCTACACACAAGAATCCAGTGATCTGTGAAGCTCAGTTCTGATAGTAAAATTCAAGTACCTTGTTATACGAGGTATCTTTAGACAAGAAGAATGTCAAAGGATAAAATCATCAAGGAAACTTGTGCTTGAAGTGTCTATATTTTTTGAAAAGCTCACTAAGGACAAAGTTACTGACATTGTGTATAATACTCAGAATGCTTTTCGTCTTGAAAGCGACGTATCCTGCAAAAGCCGAAATTCAAGGATCTGAACTTTGACTTTGGACAAAATTTGGACAAAAAGAAACGTTGTGCGGACAAAAAAAGAGACGTTGTGTCACAACGGCACTTTTTCAACCCTAGCTATATATCCTACCTCATACACTGAAGTAAAAACATATTAAGTTTCCAACAAACGATTTTCAACACAGTTGTACGCAATCTAGCAACTTGAATATTTTTCTGAGTAGTGAGAGCATCAACATCTATCTTCTCAAACACTACCCAATCAAGAGACAGTGAGCAATCAAGAATTCATCCAAGTCTCTGAGATCGTTGAACAAGGCACTTCTTTGTTTTATTCTTTCTTTTAAGAAAGTTATTTTGTGCTAAAAGTATTTTCATTGTAAATTCTCTCAAGAGAGTTATCTCTATATTGTTTCAAAAACTCTTATTTGATTACGTACTTAGCCCAAGAAGGGTCAGTATACCTTAGAGGCTCAACTATACTGAGTCGTTCTAAGAAATTGTGAGTATAGCCAGTTGGCAGAAATATACTCTCAAGTGTAATCGGTTGATTATAGTGGAGAAATCCTTCAAGTGAGTGAAGGGACTAGACGTAGCTATCAGGTGATAGTGAACTAGTATAAATCACTGTGTCTCTTTCTTCTCTCTACTCTTTATTCCTTGCACAGTTTACTCAATAGTTATTTTTCATAAACATTTGTATTTACGAAAAAGTTTTTAAAAACCCAATTCAAACCCCCCATTTCTTGTGTTTTGCCACGTTCCATTGGTACCAGAGCTCGGCCTCTTGGTTGAGCACTTAACAGTGTGAGAGGAAAAGATCCTATACTATCCTATGGCAAGCAACGAACCCGGTGGTCATGTTAACCGCCCCCCTTTGTTCACTGGATCTAACTATGACTACTGGAAAGATAAAGTGAAAAACTTTTTCGAATCTCAACAATTTGAACTTTGGGATATGGTTCTAAACAAGACATCAACCAGTTGACTCCAAAAGAAATCCTATTCCTAGGGAGTCTTGGACCGATGATCATAAAAAGGAATATACCTTGCACCAAAAAGCGAGATACTTTCTTGTATGTGCTATCTCTGAAAAAGAGGATGAGAAAGGTGGCAATAACAAAGATCGCCAAAGAAATTTGGGACTCACTGCTTTAGCCTATGAGGTACTTCCCAGTACAAGAAACCAAGGCTAATATCTTGGTTAGACAATATGAACTCTTCAAGATGGAAGAGGATGAAAGCATCGAGACTATGTTTGGAAGATTTCAAACATTAGTTCATGGCTTGAAGGTTCTCAAGAAAAGCTATACCACTGCTGACCATGTTAAGAAAATCTTGAGAAGTCTGCCAAAGAGATGGAGACCCAAAGTCACGGCTATTCAAGAAGCCAAGGACTTGAATGAATTACGTCTTGAAGATCTCTTGAGTTCTCTAAGAGCTCACGAGCTTGAGCTTGATGAAGAAGAACCTCCCAAGAAAGCAAAGACCATTGCTCACAAACTTCAAACAAAGCATCTACTTCCAAAGCTCTCTGCCGAGCTTGAAATCAAGAAGCTTCATCCGATGAGAGTGATGAAGATATCGATGATGAAATCTCCCTTATTTCAAGGAAGATTCAGCATGATGAAAAGCAAAGGAAGGTTCGCAGAAGTTCCACAAAAGGGACTCACGGGAAAGACAAGATTCAAAGGAAAAGAAGGACTTCAAGGACAAGAGCCAAGTGACTTGCTATGAGTGCAAGAAGCCTGGGCACTACAAGGCTGAGTGCCCACAACTTGAGAAATCAAGGAAAGGTGGCTTCAAAGGCAAGAAGAAGAAAGGTCTCATGGCTACATGGGATGATTCAGATTCATCATCTTCTGAGGATGATGAGGAACAAGCAAACATGGCTCTCATGGCTACCATAGGCTCAGACAGTGAAGAAGAAGATAAAGAGGTAGATTCTAACACATCTTCTAATATTCAAATAGCTTTTGATGAACTGTTAGATGAGTCCTCAAAGCTCAACAATGAGTACAAATCTTTGAAAAAGAAATTCTTAAAACTCTCTAAAGAATTTCAAATACTCACTGAGGAGAATGAGAAACTCAAAATTGAAAACCACCAATTGGTGAGGAACAGCTTTAACGGAAGAATAAGGTTGAATGGAAGTCTTCAAAATATGAAGAGGGATTTCAAAGATTTCTTGCTGAATGTGTCACACGAAGCAAACAAGCATCTATGATCTGGGGAGTAAGTCAAAATGGTAAAAAGGGTCTTGGTTATAACCCTGAAGAACCAACTTTTCAAAACGCCACTTTGAAAACCAAAGACTCCAACAATCACAGTGACTGTTTACTTTGTACTTTCTGCAATAAGAAAGGGCACATTAGGAGTACTTGTTATGAACTAAAAAACAAGAAGGACACGTCTCCTTCTAGGACTAACAAAGAGGACCCAAAAGATTTGGGTACCTAAGGATAAAATTATATATGTTGCGGATTTGCTTAGCAACAGAGTTACTACACCAGCCCCTGGTACTTGGGCAAAGGTCGCTCACGTCACATGAAGGGAGAAAGGCGTATGTTCCAAGAACTCCATCATGAAGAAGGTGGAAATGTTGGTTTCGGAGGAAATCAGAAAGGTAAAATCATTGGAAGTGGAAAAGTTGGTAAGAGCTTTCTTCCTTCCATTGATAATGT
Source organism: Calophaca sinica (assembly GCA_037113605.1). Taxonomy (NCBI): domain Eukaryota; kingdom Viridiplantae; phylum Streptophyta; class Magnoliopsida; order Fabales; family Fabaceae; genus Calophaca; species Calophaca sinica. The sequence continues at coordinate 39,408,142 of CM073736.1, read as the reverse complement.
ATTATTAGTGGATGGCTTGAAACATAACCTACTAAGTATAAGTCAATTATGCGATAGTGGTTATGATGTTGCCTTTAATGACACATCATGTATAGTCAAAAGCAAGAAAGATGGATCTATTCTTTTCAAGGCAAAGAGAAAAAATAATATTTACAAAATTAAACTTTCTGAGTTGGCAAATCAAAATGTAAAATGTTTTTTGTCAATTGATGAAGAGCAATGGACTTGGCACAAAAGATTGGGTCATGCCACAGGTTAATCTCAAAGCTTAACAAGAAAGGACTTGTTAGAGGCCTACCAAATCTTAAGTATCAATCGATGCTCTTTGTGAAGCATGTCAAAAAGTGGAAACAAACGAAATCTTCTTTTAATTCCAAAAATATTGTTTCCACCTCAAGGCCACTTGAGCTTTTACATTTAGATTTATTTGGACCGACCAATCGCCTCTGCCTGAAAGAAATATGGTCTAGTCATTGTCGATGACTATACTAGATGGACATGGGTAAAATTCTTAACCCACAAGGATGAGTCTTTACGGTGTTTTCTCAGATTCGCAAACAAGTGCAAAATGAAAAAGGCTTTTGTATTACTACTATTAGAAGTGATCATGGTGGTGAATTTGAAAATGAATTATTTCAAAAATTCATGAAAAACATGGCATCTCTCACAATTTTTCATCCCTAGAACACCACAACAAAATGGTGTTGTAGAAAGGAAAAATAGATCTTTGCAAGAAATGGCCGTAACCATGATTCACGAAACTAATGTTGCAAAGCACTTTTAAGGTATAAAGAACATCGCATGCTATATTCAAAATAGAATCTATATTAGACCTATCTTGAATAAGACTCCTTATGAATTGTGGAAAGGAAGAAAACCCAACATTTCATATTTTCATCAATTTGGGTGTGACTGCTTTGTTCTCAATACAAAGGACAGTCTAGGAAAATTTGATTCTAAATCATAAAAAGCTATCTTTTTGGGATATTCAACGCTCTAAAGCATACAATATACAACAAAGAAACATTAATTGTTGATGAGTCAATACATGTGAAATTTGATGATAAGAAGCCTGATAATGACACGTCGAGCTAAATGAAGCTTTTGCAGATTTACAAATTTGTAAGGAAACAAAAGCGTATGTCACAGTCTTGACTCGATGATGTCTCTGGTCTTGACTCGGTGAAAAGGAATATCCATAAGCAATTTGGAAGTTCAAACCTGATCACCCAAAGGACCAAATAATTGGTGAACCGAGTGATAGAGTTAGAACAAGATCTTCTCTTAGAGATCATGTCGATTTGACACTTCTATCGGAGATAGAGCCAAAATCTATTGATGAAGCTCTAATCGATGATGGATGGATTATTGCTATGCAAGAAGAGCTCAATCAATTTCAGAGGAATGATGTGTGGAAGCTTGTGCCTCCTCCAGGAGAATAAGCTAGCAATTGGAACCAAGTGGGTCTTCGAAACAAACTTGATGAAGATGGTAAAGTGGTAAGAAACAAGGCTAGACTTGTTGCTCAAGGGTATTCACAAGAGGAAGGTATTGACTACACTGAAACTTTCGCCCCGTAGCTAGACTTGAAGCCATTAGAATTTTGTTGTCATTTGCGCACATCATGGCATTACTTTGTACCAAATGGATGTAAAAAGTGCATTTTTAAATGGTTTCATAAATGAGGAAGTGTTTGTGAAACAACCACCTGGTTTTGAAGATACTGAGTTTCTGAACATGTCTTCAAACTTAAAAAGGCACTTTATGGTCTCAAACAAGCTCCTAGAGCCTGGTATGACAGATTAAGTTCCTTTTTAATGTCAAATGATTTTGAAAGAGGACAGTGGACACTACACTATTTAGAAAATCATCTAAAAAGCATTTCATTATAGTTCAAATATATGTGGATGATATTATCTTTGGTGCTACTAATGAGTCTCTTTGTAAGGAGTTTTCTAAGCTTATGCAGAGCAATTTGAGATGAGTATGATGGGAGAATTAAAATTCTTCCTTGGTATTCAAATCAAGCAATGTCAAGATGGAACTTATATTCATCGGACTAAATATGTGAAAGAATCACAAGAAGTTCAAGCTAGAGGAAACCAAACCTATGAGCACACCAATGCATCCAACATGTGCTCTTGGCAAAGATGAATGAAGTAAAAAGGTAGACCAAAAGGTATATAGAGGTATGATTGGTTCACTCCTTTATCTCACAAATTTCAAGGCCTGATATTATGTTTAGTGTGTGCTTATGTGCAAGATTTCAATCGATCCTAGAGAATCTCACTTAATCAAGTGTTAAAAGGATATTTAGGTATCTTAAAGGAACTACTAATCTTGCTTTGCTTTATAAGAACTCAGATAATTACAAGTTAGTAGGTTTCGTGATGCCGACTTTCTTTGAGACAATTGAAAGGAAAAGCACAAGTGGTGGCCGCCAATTTCTTGGAGCAAATCTTGTCTCTTGGTCCAAAGAAAAGACAAAGCACAATTGCACTATCCACAAGCAGGTTTAGTACATATCTCGCTTCAAGTCGTAGCTCACAACTACTTTGGATGAAGTATCAACTTGAGGACTATCGAGTTAAAGAGAGTAAAATCCCTATATACTTTGTGATAATACTTACGCTATATGCTTGACTAAAAACCCTATTTTGCATTCTCGAGCCAAACATATTGAAATTAAACATCATTTTATTAGAGACTATGTTCGAAGGGATTCTTGAAATTAAATTTATTGATACCGACCATCAATGGGCGGAACATCTTTACAAAACCCTCACAAGATAGATTCAACTTTATAAGAAAGAACTTGAATTTCCTTCTTATAAAGGAATAGGTGTTTGATCTGAATTTAGTTGACTCTGTTTGACTAAGTTGACTCTGTTTGAATTTAGTTGACTCTGTTTGACTAAGTTGATTCTGTTTAAATACAGTTGACTCTGTTTGATGTGTTTGACTTGTTGACTCTGCGTGAGTGTGTTGGCTATGTCGTAGTTAAATCTGTTGATTCTGTTGATTATCTTATCTCGTTATATTCTTTTCATTAACTGTTCGTATGATCATTGCATAGCTGTCTCTAGGAATCTTAAGTACACGTGTCTCTCTGAGACTGGTTGATGCGTTAGTGAGTGACATTTGCTTTTACTGAGTCATAATTGATTTTATCACAGCAATGACAGCTTTTATCGCGCTTTTCAATTTTGTGATTACTCTTTTGGAAAAGACAAATTTATTTTAATTCATTTTAAAATCAAGCGTATGGTGCTTAAACTTCGAACACGTTTATAACCCACTCACTCACATCACTCACTACCCACTCTATCTCTCAAAGAGAAGCCTACACATTTCAACCCTAAACCCTTTCATCTTTGCACTCTGTGTTTCTCCGATTTCAACAATGGCTGCTCCACAAGTAACGCTGGAAAATCTTCAAACCTCAGACCTCAAAGTGTTGGTGGAACACGAAGTAAGGTTCGAGGATATGGCATATGAAGGATACGACTTCAGAGCTGATTTCATCGACATGGGGATAATGGATTTCTTCTACATGACCAACTCAGTCTATGAGAATCTGGTGAAGGAGTTCTGGACTTATGCTTGGAGTAAAGATAAGACCATTCTGAGTCATGTTCAAGGCAGGCGCATTGTGGTCACTCAGACCTAATTGCTGAAATCACCCATTGCCCTAATGATGGAGCGGTTGAAACCTGGTTGGGAAAAGGATCTTTGGTGGGTGGGATGTCGTGAATGAAACCATCTATGAGAAGTCTTGAGGGACCAAGGCGATGGACATGAAGAAACGAGGTTTGAGCAACATTGTAATCATCATGAACCGCTTGGTGCCAAAATCGCTCTGTGATATCTTGTCGGCGGTACCTACAAGTTCATAATGTGGAATTATGAACTCAAAGCAAAAATCAACCTTCCACAGATAATTTTTGAACATCTGCGAAGAGACTTAATGTACTCGAAAAGGGAAATATATGAATATCCCTTATGGAAAGTCATTGTTGTCGGCAATTATGGAGAACCAAGGTCTTATAAATCTTCTTCAAGGTCTCAACACCTTGGAAGGTGGCTTGCCCTGAAAACGATGGTGATTCCTATTCTCTCTTGAGACAATATAAGGAGAATGGGACTCCTTTCCAAGAAGGCTATTGCCCAATTCAACAAGGTGAAGAAGGAGCAAGGAAGAAAGTTGTGAAGAAGGGGAAGCAGATTGTGGTTGACTCTGGTGTCTCTCTTTGGACCAACCGTAAGGGTCACTCGAAGCACAGGCATTCACATTGCCTCAGAACCCCCTCAGCTCACTCTCCCTGTGAGACCTACATGCATGCCCTCTATGCTTACAGAGGAAGAAGAAGAGAAGAAACTGGAGATTGATCAAATGATAAAGGAAAGGTTAGAGGAAACACGACTATATCATGAAGCAAGCTTGGCTGCAGGCCTTGTACAGCGTGAAACCTTTGCACCTCCAGTTCGTGCTCCTACCTCTGACCCTAGAGTGGCTATTCCTGCTGAGCCCGCCTCTGTTGATCCTGCTCAGAAGCCACCCCTGAAAAGGATACACAAGGTTGGAGATGCCCCTGCTGCAAAAAGGAAGAAGGCACTTGATAAGGTAGTTGATTTATATGATACTACTTATCAACTGTTCTGTTCTGTTGCTTCTACAGATTGTTGAACCCTCCATCACAATCCTTGCCCAAACCTAAACCCCAACTGTCTCTCGCACCCAAACCAACACCTACCAAAAAGCCTTTGCCGTCTTTACCCTCGGACTCATCTTCATCCGATGAAGATGATGTTGCTCCCTCGAGGACTAGACAAAGACCTCAACCACAGTTCAAATTCCCTATATTGAACCTTTAGCCTCTTTACCTCCAGATTCCACTATACCTCAAACCCAAACACCTTCACCACCTAAATCACCACCCAAACCAGCTTCTCCACCTAGTACCGCTTCACCCTCACCAACAACCAGACCTCAACATACCATGTGAGATCGAGTCCATTTCTCGAGGAACCTGAATGCGAGTCAAGGGTTCAAGAGTCTTCATCTCTTGAATCTGGCAATATGATTGTGTGTGAAACTCAACCTCTTCGCATGTTGCAACCTCTCCCTGACTCCTCTTTCAGACTTCCCATAATGGTACCCTTCATGTCTCAACTGTTCTCTCCTCCAAATTCTCCTCTCCAGAAGAACCGTAATCTGCTGCGTAACTCCTGGGATGATCTTTGATGATCTCTCTCTTGAGCCTCTGCCACTTCTTCTCATCGCACCCCTGGACCCTTCCGAGCCTGGTCTTCGAACCAAGAATTGTGCCCAACGTTCTTCCCAATTTAATTGGTAGCATTGAGTACTTCAAAGTCGAAAGATTCAGGGAATCTCGTTTCGGGGTTTCCTTGGAAACGCTGATTTGATGAAGTAATCAATGATCTTCTTTGAAGAAGATCGGTATGAGAACCGGGTGTCTGTGAACACTTGGTTTGACAAGCACAGGCAAGAGCAAGAAGAAAGAAAAAGGAGATGGCATGTTGCCTCGACATGGAGAGTTCCTCCAAGAGAAGAGGTCACCGCTGTTTGGGAACCAGTAACCTGCACCTCCTCCTCGTCCTCCTACTCCTCCAAGAGAACTCAGCAACTCCATCACCGCACACAATGCTATGGTTGCATCTACTTCTACGGATCGGCTTCACATGGCCAGTCAATCTGTAGTTGTGCCAAAAGAAGTTTTTGATAAATTTGGTTGAAGAAAAGCAGTGATTCAAGATTTATGGAATCTATCGATCAAAGGTCAGAAGCCTCGAAAGAAGCAAGATTTGATGACTACTCACTGCTGCGGCAAATTTTGGAGAGGATGGAGCAACCCTAGAAAACCTTAGGATTTTTTTACTTTTTAGTTTTCTCCTTTTGATAGATTTGCTTTGAGTTTGTTCACTGCTTTTATTTCTAATGAAATTTATGACACTTGAAGTTTTCTCTTTATCTTTCTTTATACGTTTTGACTGTGATGTTCTTTATTTCTGTCTTAATCTTTTTGTCACGATGACAAAAGGGGAGAAGAATATAGAGAGTATAAAGCAATTGATGAACCTAGTGTATCAACCAAGTGTCATCATGCATACATTATGTGTTCGATTAATATATTCCTGTATGCTCAAACTTATATCTTTGTAATATCTCATGCTCTGTTACACTTAGAAATATTTATATATGCTTAATTCAGGGGGAGCCTCTGAAATCATCTGAATAAATATTTTTTATAAAGAAAAATTGTTCATCAATATATGTATTTGCCATCATCAAAAAGGGGGAGATTGTTGGAATCAAGAGGATTCAGAAACAATAACCCTTTAATTGTTTTGATGATAACAAAAGATTAAGAGAACAATTTATTCTCTAACATGGTTATAAGTGTGCAGAAAGTATTTATATTCAGAAGAATTCTGCTTCAGAAGACTTAGTGAAATCTTGAATTTCACTCTGGAAAGCCCGGCTCTGGCTCTGGTTCTTGGCACATAGAATCTGTTTGGTCAACGCTCTGGTGTAAGTCAACGACTCTGGTAGATCAGTCTAAGAGACTACACTGTTTGGTCAACGCCCGTGTAAGTCAACGACTCAGTAGATCAGTCTAAGAGACTACACTCTGTTTGGTCAACGCCCGTGTAAGTCAACGACTCAGTAGATCACCTAAGAAACTACACTCTGTTTGGTCAACGCTCTGGTGTAAGTCAACGACTCTGGTAGATCAGTCTAAGAGACTACACTCTGTTTAGTCAACGCTCTGGTCTTCAGTCAACACTCAACAGATTGTGTTATATGTGCTCCATGATAGACTTAGTGCTTTCCTACACGATTCTGTCATTTGATAGTCCATTAAATTCTACACACAAGAATCTGGTGATCTGTGAAGCTCAGTTCTGATAGTAAAATTCAAGTACCTTGTTATACGAGGTATCTTTAGACAAGAAGAATGTCAAAGGATAAAATCATCAAGGAAACTTGTGCTTGAAGTGTCTATATTTTTTGAAAAGCTCACTAAGGACAAAGTTACTGACATTGTGTATAATACTCGTAATGCTTTTCGTCTTGAAAGCGGCGTATCCGCAAAGCCGAAATTCAAGGATCTGAACTTTGACTTTGGACAAAATTTGGACAAAAAGAAACGTTGTGCGGACAAAAAAAGAGACGTTGTGTCACAACGGCACTTTTTCAACCCTAGCTATATATCCTACCTCATACACTGAAGTAAAAACATATTAAGTTTCCAACAAACGATTTTCAACACAGTTGTACGCAATCTAGCAACTTGAATATTTTTCTGAGTAGTGAGAGCATCAACATCTATCTTCTCAAACACTACCCAATCAAGAGACAGTGAGCAATCAAGAATTCATCCAAGTCTCTGAGATCGTTGAACAAGGCACTTACTGTTTTATTCTTTCTTTTAAGAAAGTTATTTTGTGCTAAAAGTATTTTCATTGTAAATTCTCTCTGAAGAGAGTTATCTCTATATTGTTTCAAAAACTCTTATTTGATTCTCAGACTTAGCCCAAGAAGGGTATACCTTAGAGGCTCAACTGCATCTTGAGTCGTTTCTAAGAAGTTGTGAGTATAGCCAGTTGGCAGAAATATACTCTCAAGTGTAATCGGTTGATTATAGTGGAGAAATCCTTCAAGTGAGTGAAGGGACTAGACGTAGCTATCAGGTGATAGTGAACTAGTATAAATCACTGTGTCTCTTTCTTCTCTCTACTCTTTATTCCTTGCACAGTTTACTCAATAGTTATTTTTCATAAACATTTGTATTTGCGAAAAAGTTTTTAAAAACCCAATTCAAACCCCCCCTTTCTTGTGTTTTGCCACGTTCAATTCTAACTTTGCGATAATGGATAGGTAATAGACGATTGTGAAATATGGCACTTAAATCAGTTTAGCAAATCCCCTTACCAACCATTCGAGACGGGCCTGACAAATATAGCGTACACTCTTTGAAGTCCTAAACTAATGATAAACAAAATATTAATATGATAAACCATTGATGCAATACATACAAGTAACGACAATTTCTAATGATTATTACCTCGAGCGACATAAGAGTGCATCCATCCATGGGTAAACTAGGCTCGTGAAACTCCACCAGTTCTATTACCTCCACTAGTTCCTTAAGTAATCAAGATCTACAATAATATTAAATTAGAATATTTGAATACTTCAATTTGAATTTCTAACAAAATTTTGGCAGTCTCCCCTAAAATATGGACATTCCAAAATTTATCTAATACCTGTAACAACAAAAAATTACCATATACCAGCCAGCACAAGTCACTATACAAGTCATGATCTACTCAAACACCAAATTATATAAGCAAAAGTTCAGCATGCATGATACAAGTTTCAATTTCAAAATATACAAGTTTCATAAGGGACAAATACAAGATATACAAGATATGCATATCAACATACACAGTGTTCGTTTTCATTCTGCTTTCCATGTAATACTAATTAACAATTCACAAATACTAATTAATCTATCAAACTCTCCCTTTGAAGTAGTTTGTTTAATTACCTTGTGTGACTTTAGAGTGTAACTATCTTTGGCGCTACCATCCTGATGCTCCCCTACAGGTCCCTTATCCTGATGATGCACCTTTGTCAATTCTTGGACCTCCTAATAGAGTTTGGCTACCATTCGCTTCAAGTCTTCATTTTCATCTTTTCTTGCGCGCTTCGATGGACCAAATATAGCTTTCTGTGAGACCCCAAATCCCACACCCCTTACACGTCCTGGATACTCTTTAATAGGGATGGCTTGGGAGAGGATATCTATGTCAACCCCTGTGACATAGCCTCCTATGATAGGGCATCCTAAGACACAAATATTATTCACAAAGATTGTTAAGTATTATCACTTTCATAAGAAAATTGCAAATGAAAATATTCTTTAATCTATCATATATACTTACAATTCTTTCATACACTTCTGCAATGGGGGAGTGTTTAATCTCACCATCCTTGTTTCAACGGGCTTCTATCCACAATACATGGTAATCGATTGATTGTGAGGATACATCTTCTCCTGCTTGCTTCAACTATACATATTAAAAAAGAAATTGAAATTCATCAGTGTTAATTAGGTTACTCTACATGAAAAAATGGAGAAAAAGTTGTACATATAATATAAGGTTACTCTGCATAATAGATCTTGCTCAATGCCCGGATACCCCTTAACCCCTCCTCTGTATGGGTAAGGAGGATTTGATGCTCTCTACCGATTTGCGTTACTTATATTCTCTATATAGACAAACATATAAATGAGCTTAGGATGACGATAATTAAATATACAAGTATAAACATACATATACAGGTGTACAAGTAGGGAAATATATAAGTATACCAGAAAGTCAGGATCTCCGGTGTGTTTTGCTACAAAATCTGTCCAGACATCCACTCTTATGACTGATGCATACAATGATGGAGGATTAGGTTTAATATTCCCTTTTTTATCTCTCAACCGCTTAGACAACCATACTCAGAATGTCCGATGAGATTTTTCGGCAAGCTTCATTATGATGTCCTTATGGGTGTCGTCAACATCAAATGTTTTCTGCAAATACATTATAAACAAAATGGTAGGGTAAGTATATTTACACAACTGAGAAGAAATACAAATGATCAATATTAATTAATTTATTTACCTGTATCTCAGCTTAAAGCACCTCTTTGCATCTATTTAAAACTATATTATCTTTCTCTAACTAACGACTAAACGTAATTAGAACCATCATTCGCACTTGAGTTCCAATGAAACTTATCAAATCTCTGCCACCTTTGCCTATGGGTTGACCTTTAGCATTCCATGAAACCTAAAAAAAACTTAAGTGTACAACATTAGATAATAAATAGATAAAAACAACTAATTATATTAATTAGTAATAATATTACCGCTTGTATCTCTCCTCTACTCCTAGCTCGGATGATATTCTTTTTGTATGTCGGTCTATGGGGACGGCGCTTCACATTTTGAGCCGTTGCAGCATCACTATCAGGAGCATTACTATCATGTCTGGAATTGGCCATCTATCTGCAATTAATAAACATCACAACAAAACATATTCAAAAAAAATTTCACAAATTTTTAGGAAATTATGGCATCATCTAATCTATGTAGCCGACCCTACTAAGTATGATAAGGTTTGATTGCATCATTTTACAACTAGGGAAAAAAAATCCAAAATTTTGACCAATTTCTAGATATATGTTCACTTGCAATATAGTGCCTTTAGAAGTGAAATTCCTTTCAAGTTTCAAATGATTAGTCCAGCTTGAGGCATGTCTCCTATCTTAAGTTACATATTTAAATTATAGAACGTATCGCTTAAATTCTACATGACCAGCTACCAGAATTTAAGAGATGAGATCTTCAACAACAAAAAAGGCATACAATGAAAAGCAACTCCAATACCAAAACAAGCAAATCCTTCCATTCTAAATCAACACAGTCACACAATGAAAAGCTATATAGTCTATGGACTTTCTTAAAGCAGACAAATAGAAATAAATCAAACCTACATTGTGTACAATGAAAAGCTATATACTCTATGGCCTTTCATCTCCTATTTAAGTAGAATAGACTAACAATGCTTCAATACACCCAATCAAAATTTAAAACTGTGAACTTAAATACAAGAATAAGAAATCCTTCCATTTTAAATCAACACAATCAGATAATCAAAAGATACACTTTATGGGCTTTCTTTCAGCAGACTAAAAGAAATAAATTAACCTACATTGCATGAGCTACAACTAGAACTTGAGAGATGAGATCTTCAACAAGAAACAAGACAAACAATGGAAAACTACACTCTAAGTACTTTCATGACCTATTTATTTATGTAGAATAGATTAACAACTTTTCATTACACCCAACTAAAGTTTAAAACCTCGATTCCAATACTAGAACAAGCAAATCCTTTCATTTAAAATCAACACAGTCCGGTCATGTAAAGCCATACTCTAGGGACATTCTTTAAGCAGACAAATAGAAATAAATCGAACCCATACTGCATGGCCTACAACCAGAATTTAAGATATCGGATCTTCAACAACAAACAAGACAACCAATGAAAATCTATACTCTATGGACTTTCATCTCCTATTTATGCAGAATAGATTAACAATTCTTCAATGCACAGAACCAAAATTAAGTTACATATTTAAATCATAGATTAACGACAATATGAAGAGAAGGGAATTTGGTTACCCAGAAATGAAAACTTCAGTAGCAAAGCGAAAGAGCAAGGGAGAGCAAAGTGGGAAGGAGATTTACCTGAGCTGTAGCTTAATGAGGAAAAAGAGATGGGGTATGACTGGCACGGTGGTGACGGTAAGGTGAAATCAGTGCCACCACGATGACGAAACCGGTGCTGGCACAGCAGAACAAAGAAGGAGGAACAGCGCGGTGGAGAGGAGGAGGAAGATGGACTTGCGCGATGGGGACGACAGGGAGAGAGCGACAGCACTGAGCGACTGAGATGGAGGCATGACACAGCGACGAAGGCTAGACAGATACGGGGGCAAGACAGAGACGACGGAGGCACTGTTCTTTAGACAAAAGAGAGGGAAGACATATAGCGCGTAAGAGAAATGAATTGTAATGGGAGGATATATGTTTTAATTTTCCAGAGTATAGGTAGCGCTTGTTTAGAAAAGCGCTAGCAATGAATAAACAAAGACATCGCTTTCCTGGTAAAGCGCTAGCGAAGAGGAAACAAAGATAGCGCTTTGCTGGAGAAGCACTAACAAAGATGCGCATCACATAATCACTAACGCTTTGAACAGAAAGTGCTAGCTATTTAATTGACTAAAGCTAGCGTTTTACCAAAGAAGCGCTAGCGATGAGTCCCGAATTTTTTTAGCTAGCGTTTTCAGTGGATAATGCTAGTGAAAGTGGCGCCATATTTTTAATAATTTGGTGTGGTGTTGACTAGCCTTAAGAAAGTTTGATTTTTTTCTTTCCAGTAGTGAAAGTCGTTCCCAATGAACAAAGGAGGTCGGTTAACATTCGATCCTTCAGATTCCATGACAAAGATAGAATCTTTTTCCTCTAACACTGTCAAATGCTCAACCTAGAGGCCGAACTCTGGTACCAACTGAAATGTAATGGAAAAAACATAAGATGGGTGGTTGAATTATGTTTTGAAAACTTTTTTGTAAAGCACCAATTTTTCAAACCTTTCTTACAAGACAGATGCAGTAAAGTCTTAGTTAGTGAGTAGACGCTCACTAAAGGCAGAAGCTCTAAGCTTGATCGAAATAAGTGAAAATAAATTTTAACAAAAAGGTTTGAGACAAACTAAAACAATCTTTTAAAAACAGACTTGTAAAATAGAGTATAGGGAAAAGGGAAGAACACAGATATATTTATACTAGTTCAATATCAACTTTGATAGCTATGTCTATACGTTTGAACGTATCTCCTAGCCAACCTAACCATACGTTTAAATTCTTAAAATAAGGCTTACAATAGATAGAGAAAGGGTTGTTACAAAAAATGTAAAGCTCAGCTCTCAACACGAGATAATAGAAATTTAAGCACAAGTAGGCAAAATAACTCTCAACTGGAGAGAATAAGAATTTTGAGCTTGAGTGAGAATTCTTGCAAACTTTCAGCTTTTGATAGATGCTTGCTTGTTGTTTTGTCTTCACTCTTCATGGGTATTTATAGCCAGTATCCATTTATTTCGTCCTTATTGAGGTTACGTTGTACTATTTGATGATTGCTCTGGCGATTGTACTGTGTACTATGGTGACTCTGCATTCTTCTAAAAATATCCTTTCTTTGTGATGAGGCAGCTAAATTTGAACTTGATCCTTTGTTTTTTTTTTTTTGATAAGCAAAAATTGTATTAATAGAGTATAAGGGGTACTCAAACTCATACACAAAAATCAGACTACAAAGTCTGAATACATCCCACAGGATTGCAACACTAGTCTGAAAATGTTAAACTTAAATTCCTACCCTTCCTCCAAATAAACCATCCCCAAGATACGGTTTTTATACAAGAGATTACATAGCTAAAATTTGCCACCCCTCCTTGAAAAATTATCTTATTCCTCAATAACCATAATGAAAATATTGCGCACCTTTTTATGTCTTTTGCTTGTCAAAATTGCGCCATGTTGTATAAAATGATCAACCCCATTATTATGCCATGCCCCTTCATATCCCAACCAAGCATATAGGGCCAACCACACATTATAAGAAAATGGAAGGAGAAAAACAAATGGTTCACATCCTCAATATGTTGAAAACAAAAAACACAAGTGTTACCATGATTGGAGTCGATAATCCCCCTGTAGGACAATGCTTCTCTTGTTGGTAATCGATCTGGTAGAAGTCTCCAAACAAAGATAGCCACTTTAGAAGGTACTAAAGTCCGCCACAGCCACTGCATAGCTTTCATTAGCTTGGAATTCTTAGTCAACATTCTTTGGGAACACACTAACTGTGCATACCCCGACTTAACCGAGTAGACTTTCAACTTATCACGCACCCAAACCCATGAGTCCTCTACCTCCTACAGTGGTGTTAAAATTCCAATCACACTTTCTAGTAACTGTACCAACTCCTTCTCCCATGTAAATAAGTTTCGTCTCCACTTCAATTCCCACAACCAATTATCCGCATGCCACCTCCCCATTTCAGTCACTGTTACATCTTTATTTTCCGTTATTAGAAACAACCTGGGGTATTTTTCTTTTAACAGAACAGACCCACACCATTTATTTTCCCAAAACTTTGTTGTTTTTCCATTGCCAATAGGACATCTAATAGAGTCCGAGAACCAACAGGGAAAGCTGCTAGCATCCTTTGTTGCTTTCTCTGCCACTCTTTATCGAATTCGGTAAATGAGAATTAATTTGAATGATTACTTTTACACTGACAACAGACATTGTGATTCTGTTAAGCTTGTCTTCAACTAGACGCAGGTAGTTGCTCATTATCAGACGTAGGCACCTGCTAGAGAGAAGACACAAGATGAAGTGTTTCTGTTGACAGACGCATGTAGAGACGCTCCTGAGTGAGATCAGATGCATATGCTACTTTATTCTTTGATAACGCTAGATCGTCAAAACGAGACTCAACGAGACTCATAGCGATTTATAACAAGATAAATTGTTCAGTCAAGATAGTCAATGTTATCATCAAAATTAGAGGGTCCAGATTTACCAATCGTCTGGGTTCCAACATAGGTCTCTGTCAACCTAATGGAGCTACCATTGAGTCATTGACAAATTCCACACTTGACTGTCCCAAGGTCTTCGTGACATCATAGGTCTCTGTCATCAGCATATAGTCTCCTTCTCCATTCCAACTTCCACTCACAAAACCTTCGAGTAAAGCTCTTTCAGAGTCTACTTTATTGTTCAGGAAGACTCGAATCTGAGATTTTGGAAAACCAAGTTTCTTGCTAGTTGGATCAACATGTGTTGCTAATGAGTCTTTTTTTTTTTTTTTTTTTTTTTAAAAAAATATTGCTAATGAGTATACTGATGTCGGCACTCTGCATGTTTATGCATGCATATAATCACGGTACTTGGTGACTAATTAATTAAGTCATGGCCAATAATCCTCCTACTAATAGTTGCAGTGATTATGATTATTTTATTTATCTTTGATCACTTGCTTGGGTTATTAATTAATTAGTTCATTAGCTATATATGGCTTTGGTTTCATTTGCAGTGGTATATTGAGTTGTGGAATCTTTAACTTTTCTCATGAACTTGCTTCTTAGTAAGTTCCATACTTCTTAGTAGGCTCCTTGCACTGACAGGGAAATCAAGCGTATCTTCCCCAATCATATGGCTAAGCTGGGAATGACGTTTAATCAATTAATCTACAGGCCAACTCTGTGAGAATATTTAAGTAAAGAAATTTTTTAATATTATATTCACTGATTTGATGAGCAATTTGATTACATGGTTTTCAGCTGTTAATCGATATTCGTCCACTTTAAGGTACTAACGAAATTATAAAAAAATACAGCACACATGCGAACTAAGTGGAGATCGAAGATCTTGAGAGCTTACTTAATTTTTTTTTTCAAGCTTAATTAATTTCATAATGTTACATTTAATAAATATACTACCACTTGAGTATAGTGTCCTTTTCTTTTGTAATATTTTATGAAATCACGAGGGTCGTACTATAATAAAAAACGTGGGTCGTACTATACTTGTGTTGCAACTACAAGTAGCTCCTCGAGACTTCAACTCTGAATGCTCGCTATCTGAAAAGATAGGTGTTGGTTCGGATAGTCATGCAGATGTTGTGGAATCCTGTGAGTTTGGCTGCTTCATAGATGACTTGGGTCTACTTGACCTCCCTCTTCTGGGTCGGAAGTTTACATGGTTCCAACCCAATGAGGTTGCTATGAGTAGGCTGGACCGTATCTTGGTGTCACAGGAGTGGGTCGATCATTGGGGTGATGTGGCTCTTTGGGCTCTTGAGCGAGATGTGTCAGATCACTGTCCACTAATTATTAGGTATTCAGCTTTAGGTTGGGGACCCAAGCCGTTTAGATTCAACAACCATTGACTGCAACATAAGGATTTCAAACAGGTGGTTAATGTAAAGTTGGGAATCGTCCTCTCTTACTGGGTGGATGGGTTTTATTCTCAATGAGAAGTTGAAAAGGCTTAAAGGGGAACTAAAACAGTGGAATAAGGAACTCATTGGAGATGTGGATACAAAGATACAACTTTTGATAGAGAACGTTAGAGCATTGGATTTGAGAGGTGAGGTGGGGGGCTTTCTCTGCAGGAGGTTGAACGTAGGAAGCAAGATATCTCTAACTTATGGGTTCTTCTGAAGAGTAAGGATAGTCTTACCTTCCAATGATCTAGGGCAAGGTGGTTAAAGGATGGTGATACCAACTCCATATATTTTCAATTGTGCCTCAAGTCTCGAGGGGCAAGAAATAGGATCTTGGCACTACGGGTGGCAGATAGGTGGGTTGAGAATGTGGCGGGCATTCAAGAGGAGGCTTCGTGTTACTTTAGGGCGCACTTCGCTGAGGAGGTTTGGGACCAGCCCGGACTTGATGGTATTGTTTTCCCGGTATTGTCGAATGCGGACTACACTTCTTGATGAGATTGGGGGAGGGATGGCAGAATGTGATGGGAATAAGAGTTTGAGGTCGGATGGTTTCAATTTTAGCTTTATTAAATCATTCTGGGGCCTCATGCATCTCGAGGTGGGCATTTTATTTGACGGATTCTATGCTAATACCAAGCTACCTACAAGTTTTGCTTCATATTTCCTGACCCTCATCCCAAAGGTGCATTGTCCCTTCTCTTTGGCTAACTATAGGTCGATCTCTCTACTTGGGTGTTTGTATAAAATTGTGGCTAAGGTGTTGGTAGCTAGGTTAAGTAGGGTTAGGGACACTATTATATCCCCCACTCAGTCAGCGTTCCTTAAGGAGAGAAACTTAGTAGATGGTGTGGTGGTAGTTAATGAGGTGGTTGATTTTGCTAAGAAGAGGGGTAAACAATGTTTGATTTTTAAGGTGGATTTCAAGAAGGCATATGATTCGGTGAATTGGGATTTCTTGGGTTACATGATGCGACGGTTTGGCTTTGATGATAGGTGGAGGGCAAGGATCAGGGCTTATGTGTTTTCTGGGAGCCTATCGGTATTAGTAAATGGTAGTCCTACAGAGGAGGTAAACATCCAGAGGGGGTTGAAACAGGAGGATCCTTTAGCCCCATTTTAATTCCTTTTGGTGGTTGAGGGGCTGAGATGTCTTATGCGACAGGCGGTCGGCCTTCGATTATTTACAAGGGTTGGTGTGGGGGACTCTGGGATGATAGTGTCCCATCTCCAGTATGCTGATGATACACTATTTATTGGGGAGGTGATGCGTTCATTTTAGCATATGGTTTGTTGTTAGTTTTGCATTGCACAGTAGTCATTTTAGTGGTTTTTACCCATAGTTCTCATGCATTTTGCTTGGTTTAGATAATGCACTTGGTTTGAGTTCAATTATGCAGAAAAGAATGTTATTGACCTAGGAAAGCGGAGCTAAATCACTTAGACGGATGTTGCAACCAACTCGGAGGCCAAAATTTCAAAATATGGCAAGATTTAAGAGCAGCACGGCCTGCCTGTGTTGCTGGCCAAGGCCGTGCCTTGGTGGATGTGAAGAAATTCAAGTTGAGCAAACAGTGGATAACACGGCCAGGCCGTGTTTTCCACCACGGCCGTGCCTGTAGGTTCCCAGAACAACACGGCCTAGCCGTGTCCTCCACCACGCCCGTGTCGGGCTTCGCTTCTGCTATTTTGTATTTTAAGAGCAGCACGGCCAGGCCGTGCCAGGCTCCATGGTCGTGCTGCGACTCTATCCAGACTTGTATTTTGCGCGTTTTGACTTATATTTTAGAGGTTTTTCAACCCTTTTTGGGTGAGAACTATAAATAGAGGGAGAAAACATTGACCTAGGGGGAGTTTTTTGTTGGCTAGAGATTGAATCAAGAACAAGGATCAAAGGCAAATTTAAGGAATCAATGGAGTCTTTGGCTATTTCTTCATCTCAATTGATTAGTTCCTTCTCTTTTATGAGGAACTAAGCCTCTTGTACTAGGGTAAGATGAACTTTGTGGATCCTTTTATGTAATCGAATTCAGAATTTCAATGCAAGTATGATTTATGTTATTTGATCATTTATCTCTTTTCTTAATGCGATTCGATGCTTGATCACCATTGGATTGAACTAGGGTTTTAGCATCAATTGGAAAATTGAGGTTTTAAACTTGCTTTGGGATAATTTGACATGCTGAATAAAGTTATAGGAATATAATTCTTGTGGTATGAGTTTGCATGAATCCTTATTCGTTATGCTTGATTAAATTGATTTGGACCTAAGGAATTAGGACGCGTTTATTTAATCAAAGGGGTTAATAGAGAAGGGATTTTCATTAATCTAAACTTGTGGATTTGAACTTCAAATACCTTATCATTGCTTGCATTGGAATAGAGTTCAAGAGCATAAAGGGTGAAACAAAGGGATTCGAGCCCTAGTCACTTTTATTCTCCTTAATATCCAAATACCTTGTCTCGTTAGTACTGTTTTTATTGCTAAACAAGAATTACAACTTTTCAAACACATTCGTATACGTTCAGTAGTTCAATTAGTTACACCTTTTGTTTAGTTAATAATTGGTCACAATCCCTGTGGATTCGATCTTTTTATTACTTGACGACGAATCATACACTTGCGATTTTGTTTACCAAGTTTTTGGCGCCGTTGCCGGGGATTGTTGAATTAATTTTTAACAAGGCAAACGAGTACCTTTTTGAACTATTTCTTTTATTTAATTTTTGCTAAAAAAAATTTAATTTACATTAATTGTTGCTTTACTACTGATCTTTCCCTTTAGTTTTGTGCATGCAAGGTAAACAAACAGGTGAACTGTTGTTTGACTTGGAGATCGAAAAGACAGCGAAGGCTTTAAGGAAGAAGGCAAAGGAAGCAAGGCAACGACAAAAACAATCCTCTGAATCTACTTCTCAAGTCCCAACTCAAGAAGTGATGGGGGACCAACCACGCACCTTGGGTGATTTTGGGAGACGGAACAACCATGCAAGGGCTGTCAATGCCTACCAACAGGTTGAGGCAAATGCTAATTTTGAGATCAGGCCGGCATTGTTGAACACTCTCAAGCAAAGCCAATTCATGGGGAACGAGATTGATGACCCAAATCAGCACCTGGTGAGTTTTTATGAAATCTGTGACACCTTTGGGCTGGCTGGAGTGACCGAGGGAAGCAAGAAATTAAGGCTTTTCCCTTGGACCCTGCGGGAGCGAGCAAGAGATTGGCTTGACACATTGCCTACAGGAAGCATTGCAACTTGGGACGATTTGGAGGAGAAATTCATGACCAAATTTTTTCCACCCTCCAAATTCATCAAAAGAAGAGGTGAGATTTATGGCTTCCAACAGAATCAAAGTGAGAATTTGTATGAGGCATGGGAGAGATTCAAGCTCCTTCTGAAGAGGTGTCCAGGCCATGGATATGATGATTTCAACCAAATGCAAATGTTCTGTAATGGTTTGAGGCCGAACACCAGAATGATGTTGGATGCCTCATCTGGAGGTACAATCAACAACAAGATAGCTGCAGAAGCAAGAACCTTAGTGGAGCAAATGGCTTCCAATGAGCAGTTGTGTCAGAATGATAGAGGAACACTAGCAAAAAGAGGAGTCCTTGAGCTAGAAACGCAAGATGCACTCTTGGCTCAAAATAAGTTAGTCTCTCAACAATTGGAGGCTATCACAAAGGAGTTGAAGGCACTGAAAGTGGGAGCCTCTTCCTCTGCTCAAGTGAACCAAGTAAATCAAAACTTGAGATGTGACTTTTGTCAAGGGCCTCATGAGAATGGAGGGTGTGATACATTAGGAGACTCCAAGGAGCAAGCTAATTACATGGGTAACTTTCAAAGGCAAGGAGGGAATCCGTATTCTGACACCTATAATCCTGGGTGGAAGAATCATCCCAACTTTTCCTGGAAACAGCAAGATAGCCCATCATCAAGCAACCCTCCACAACCTCAAAAGCAAGAGAAGCCAAATCAATTAGAAGAAGCTCTCACTCAATTCATGAAGATGACTCAATCCAACTTCCAGAATATCCATTCCAACTTTCAGACTCATGAGTCTCATTTCAAGAACCAAGAGGCCTTTATCAAAAATCTGGAGAGTCAAATTGGGCAACTCTCAAAGCAACTTATGAGCAAACCAAATGTAAGTTTTACGCTAGCACAGTTGATAATCCTAAAAATGAGAATTGTAGTGCAATTACTTTGAGAAGTGGAAAAATAATGTCTGAAGTTGAGGGGAAGAAAAAGAGTGAAAAAAGTGAGGTGGACGGAGTTGAAAATGAGAGCAGTAAAAATAAAGAAAAAGAAGAAAAAAGAGAGGTTGAGAAGAAGTCCAACTTAGAAGAAGGAGGCATAGTTATAACTGAACAGGTGCAGGTGGAAAATAAGCCCAAAGTGGTTCTTCCATATAAGAAGCTGCCATATCCTCCTGTGAGCAAGAAAAAGGAGAAGGATGAACAATTCTCTAAGTTCATGGATGTCTTCAAGTGCCTCCAGATCAACATCCCTTTTGCAGAAGCTCTCAAGCAAATGCCCACATATGCAAAGTTTATGAAGGAGTTGTTGACCAACAAGAGAAGGTTTACGGAGGATGAGACGGTGGCCTTGACTGAAGAGTGCAGTGCCATCATTCAAAGAAAGCTCCCTCCAAAGTTGAAAGATCCTGGAAGCTTCACAATTCCCTTCACTATTGGAAATTTAAATATTGACAAAGCCCTTTGTGATTTGGGAGCTAGCATCAATTTGATGCCGTTATCTATGTTGAAGAGGCTGGGAGGAGGTGAAGTCAAGCCTACAAAAATGACACACCGCAATCGGAGATAGGTCAATCAAATACCCTTATGGAGTTATGGAAGATGTATTGGTAAGGGTTGGCAAATTCTTTTTTCCGGTAGACTTTGTGATCCTTGACATGGAGGAAGACAATGAGGTCCCTCTTCTTCTTGGAAGACCTTTCCTAGCTACAGGAAGAGCCTTGATTGATGTCCAACAAGGTAAATTAATTTTGAGGTTCCAAGATGAGAAAGAGACTTTCAATGTGTTTGAGGCTCTGAGGCGTCCCGACCGAAAAGTGCTCTAGAATTAATGTGGTTGGGCAGCCGGTTGGAGAGAATCTTGATCAAGACCGACCTTCCAAACCCTTAGAGAAGGCGACAATGAATTCTATTGAGGAGATGTCTGAAGAGCTGGATGATGGGATGGAAAAATTTTTAGTGCAGGAAAAAGGAAGAAAAGGAAAGAGTAGTCTGCATATGGGCCATGGGAAACAATTCCCAAATTGCAAAATTCCAAAGAAGGTACATGTAGAACCTACTCATTCTTATGAAAAGCGCATCAAACAAAGTAGGGATGACAATGTCCACCCACATAAATTCAAGAGGAGAAAAAGGAGACCAATGCCAAAAAGGGAAATGATTTCTATGCAAGCACTCAGGGCTATGGGTGTGCATCTTCCTAAGGAAGGTGGTGCTTCAATCTTCTTTTCCTCCTTTAAGGAGCCTTGATCGACTCCTTCAAGCGTCAAGCTAGTGACGTTAAAGAAGCGCTTCTTGGGAGGCAACCCAAGTTTTTCAGTGAGTTCTTTCCTCCTCATCCCTGCTTCAACTTAAATTTTTACATTGGGGACAATGTAAGTTTTTAAGCTTGGGGTAAGGGGTTTGCATTTTTGCATTTAGATTTGCATCTCATTTTAGTTTAATTTTTGTTTTTGTTTGCATCATTTTATCCCCCAATTGCCTTGTTGCCCGCCTAATTTTTCTATGTGTGCCACATTTTTGTTGAAATTTAAGATTGAAATGATTTGGAACCCAATTATTTTCTCTTGTGATAGGCTTAAAGGTAGCGTTCTTAACGAATTTAGGGATAAACCATTGATAAGTTGTTGATTAGCATGTGGCACTCTGATCTGATGTTTTTCACTGAATTTAACTTCTAAATGTGAGACTTGTGCTTGTATTGGGGTTGCACTTCATCATACTTATATGCCCCTTCTCCTTGTATGAGTGTGTCCCTCTTGATTGTGCTCTCTAGAACTTGACTTGAAACCGTGTCAAAACTTGAAAATTTTTGTCTACACACTTGAATATGATTAAGGCATTTTAGGCATGTTTTCAAGCCTCTGATTGTTGAATGAAAGCTTCCTCTAGTTGCCCCTTTTGAGCCTGAACTGAAATTAATTTTCCTGGTACCCTTGTGATTGCTAAATATGACAGTACCTTTTAGAGCATGTCTAAGGGAGCAATTAGTTGTGAATCTTGTGTGATTTGTGCGGTGCTTGAAATTTGGACCTCTTCTGTTATTTAAATTCCTCCCCAGTAATTACTGCAAAAATCTCAAATAAAAAAAAATAATAATAACAGAAGAGGAGCAAAATAAAGTGGTGTGGAAAGCAAAAAAGGAAAAATGGATTGCTCCGCTTATACTGCTTTAAAAAGGGTTGTTTTATTTTTCATTATTTTAACCCTTGAATTTCCACTTTCTTGTTTTTATCCCACCTTACAAGAAAAATCCCATGGCCACGTTACAACCATGTAAAGACCTTTTGATTCTTGTGTGTTTACATAAATTATATGCTGAGATTTGGTTAATAGTCAAGAGTGTAAAACACATTATAGTCAAAACAATAAGTAATAATACTAGAAAATTTTGAAGATAAAGCTCAGAGTAATTCAAAATATAATTGTATCAAGTGCAAAAATAAATAATTCTACCAAAAATTAACACACAATACAAAAAATTGGAAATAAAAAAAGATGTTTTAAGGGTTTGGTGGAGGAGGAAGAATTTGATTGAGCCGTTCCATGAGGAGGTTCATAGTACTTTCCAGCTGATTCACCTTCTGATTTGTAGCCATGATAGCTTCAAATTCAGCTCTTGGCAAGATGACAACTTCATCATTTGCAACAGGAGGAGCAGGAGCAGGTTCAGCTTCTGGAACAGGTTCAGCAATAACAGCCCTTTGTGACTCCAGCTTCTAATGCTCAGCTAGCATTTCCTGTGACAGTCTCAATTTCCTTTCCTTTCTTTCCTGAGCCCTGTGGAAGAAATCATCATTTGGTAAGCTCCATTTGATAATTTTTCCCAACTTTTGTTTCTCAAGTTCCATAGCCCATTCCTATCTATGCACAATCTCTTCAGGGTAAAGCATACTCAGAAAGATAGTTTCCCTGTGCTTAAACAAATCTTCTACATATGCATCAAATTTTGCAAATGCAGCTTCTCCAAAATTGTTTCTTATCAAAGCACCCATTCCATCAAAACAAGAGTTGTTGCCTTCATTTTCAGCCAGATACAACCTATGCAGATTCTCCTTATCATCTTCTTCAATATTGAGAGGCCTAAAACGAGGTAGAATGGCTTTGTCTTTCCAAGACATAGTCATTTTACTCCAACTGAATCCAATATCAAAATATTTGCAAATAACAGCCCATTGATCGTCTAGTTTCATAACACTTAGAGGCCTAATAACAGAACACATAAACATGTCATCAAAATGAACAATAGCAAGGTTTGTGTCTGTTACCATGCTGATAGAGCTAACAGTAAGAATGGTTGCTTTCTCTGCATTACAGCAGCCAGAAGAACCAGTTCTCCAAGCATCTTTCTTGAGAAGGTTCAGATACACACGTCGAGCATGGTCTTCAGATAGCTTCTTAGCCGAGAGCTCAGAAAATGCTTTGACATCATATTTCCTAGGAGCTTCTTCATACTCCTTGAGACCAATAGATTTTGGAAGTTTACCAGGAGCTGGTTCCTTCCTTTTATCAGGGATAGACCAGGGTAGCCACCTTTGCCTATCAGGCACAATCTTCACAGATGCTGAAGAGGGGTCTCTGTATTGATGAATTAGCTCAAGCTTTTTCATCTCCAGGCAATGAGCCATGAATGCCATTTCTTCATCTGTAATCCATTTTCTGCATTCCTCCAGAGTGAGAGGTTCATGTTGTGGCAGAACATGAGGAAGATCAACAGAGAAAGGAATAATTCCTCTGTTTAAAAGAGGTCTTAACCTTCCACCAAATGACATTTCCACTTTCTCATTATCTTCAGAGACAGTGAGGTGTGAACGAGGTGCAATCTCCAGTCTTACAGCCCCAGAGGTGAATGTCTTCAAGTGCCACAGAGAAGGGCGATCATAGATGGAATGATACACTTCTTCTTTGACAAACTGCGGTTTGTTAATAGATGACACATACTTCTTGGCACCATAGTATGAGGTAGGTTTGAGAGTGAGAGTAAGTAAGAGAGGAGAAGTCACTTTGACTTTGTAGGTTTTAGGTTTGTTTGGAGGGATTTTGAAAGTTGATTGAATGGGTGAGAGTGGAGTGAGGATATGTCTGTAGTGAGGGATGTGTTTGAGGAGGTAGAGGTTTCTGGTAAAGGGAATGAAAGTGTTTTGGGTTTTATGGTTTTCTGGGAATTTTGTGGTTCGGTGTATGGAGGTTGCTGAGTGATACGAGTAATGGCTTGTGTTTTGGATATAGTGGGTTGTGTGTAGTGAGGTGATGAAATAGATAGTGGTGGAGCAGGAATAACATCATCAGAATCAAAGGTAGTAATGGAATCATCAACATTAAAGTCCAGTACCTTTGGATTAAGCTTCTCAGAAAGCCTAATCAATCTCTTTGTTTTTCCTTGAGAGGCAACAACAGAAGAAGGAGGTGGAGGAACTTGCTTCCTAAGGCCAGACACTAAAACAGGTTTTTTAGCTTCTGCCTTTCTCTTCTTCTCCATTATTTTTCTGATGGGGACCCGGTCTTCATCTGCTTCTGATTCAGTTCTGGAGGCACCTTTTGCTTTTTGCTTCTTGTCTCCCTTATTGGAGACTCAGCGGTTCCTCTTACACCAGACACTGAGCTTCTGGTGGTTATCTTTACACCTTCACTAGCTCCAGTTTCTTCTTCTTGTTTCTCCTGTTTCACTTATTTGATTCTTTCACCAGTAATGAGATGCATTCTCACCAAATTGTTAACTCCAAAAGTATCAGGGTGAACAATGGCGTCTACCCCAAAGTATTTTTCCCTTTCTATTCCTTTTAAAGCTCCAAGCTTTCTTGCAATGCCATCCTTAATCATCATTACAGTAAGAAGAACACCATAAGGAATGGTCTTGTTGATGTTTTTCTTTTCAGCAGTTCCCTTCCTCGAACTTAAAATAGCATTGACCAGATTGTTGAAGATCAATCTAGGCAAGTTTACCTTCTGTCCTGCTATGTAAGTCCTCATAATGAACTTCTGTTCGTAGTTCACTATGTCACTAGACCCAACCTTCGGATGAAAACTCTTGACTACAATCTTGTGAAGCACCCTGAAGTGACTCTTCAGATGCTTGGCAGTAGGAGTCTCTCCAGATTCTCTCAACTGAGTGTAGTTCTCAAATAGGGCTTCATTTACCTTCTCCATTCCATGGAAGGCATTCTCCCAACCATTACAGAAGCTAATTCCTTCAATCGACAACAAGAATCGCAAACAATAGTGTTAACGGAAATCACCAGTTTAAAACCTTTAACATGGCCTTCGATTAATCCATCTTTGATCAGAGTAACAGTGTCCCAAAATTCCTTAACGACAGTAACTAAAACTTCGACAGAACAATCCCAAAAGAAGTAATTAGTCCACCCCATAGCCTTAAAACCTTCATCGAAGTTGAAACCGTAGAGCTTAAAATTCTCCAAATCAATTCGATTCACATTTAGGAGTTTTCCTTCCGTCATGGTGTCGTATATAGCATAGTTCTGACCGACCTTAGTAGATTCCATGGTAGCAGTTGAGGAGTAGATGATGGAGGTTTAGGGTTTCAGAGAGGTCTCACAAAGAGAGAGAGAGAGAGAAAAAATTTTCGCAGAGAAAGCAGAGTACAGAGTGGTGCGAAAGTGGTGAAGTAATGGGAAAGTTTTGAAGAAATAGTACAGTTACTTTTTCAAAATCCTCTTCACATTTCCTCTGAATAAAAAATAAATCAAAAAGAAAATAAAATAAAGAATCCCCTTTTCATTAAATGTAGTTGCCAAAATAAAGTAAAATCTAGGAAAAGGATTTTATTGAAAGCGCAAATAATCATGACTCAGTAGGTGTGATGAGATGCTTAAGTCTCACACGCGTGTGACATGTGTGTGCTTGGATGCACGCAAAGCTTATGGTAGAGCACTTTCATGGATGGATTTGAGCGATTTGTCATAACCTTTAAACACTTTGAGAGTGGTAAGGAGAGTGCTCCTATCAGTGAGAGACATGATTTCAGAGAGCCTGATTCTCTAATCGGACTTGATTTTGGTTGTCCCTATTGTCTTTATTAGCCTTTAGCCTATTGCTTGAATTGGCTTTTATCTCGGGTTCCTTATTTGTTGCATCTCTTGTTTCTATGCTAGTCTTTGGCCACTGCAATTGCTTGAGGACAAGCAAGATTCTAAGCTTGGGGTAATTTGATGCGTTCATTTTAGCATATGGTTTGTTGTTAGTTTTGCATTGCACAGTAGTCATTTTAGTGGTTTTTACCCATAGTTCTCATGCATTTTGCTTGGTTTAGATAATGCACTTGGTTTGAGTTCAATTGTGCAGAAAAGAATGTTATTGGCCTAGGAAAGCGGAGCTAAATCACTTAGACGGATGTTGCAACCAACTCGGAGGCCAAAATTCCAAAATATAGCAAGATTTAAGAGCAGCACGGCCTGCCCGTGTTGCTGCCCACGGCCGTGCCTTGGTGGATGTGAAGAAATTCAAGTTGAGCAAACAGTGGATAACACGGCCAGGCCGTGTTTTCCACCACGGCCGTGCCTGTAGGTTCCCAGAACAACACGGCCTAGCCGTGCCCTCCACCACGCCCGTGTCGGGCTTCGCTTCTGCTATTTTGTATTTTAAGAGCAGCACGGCCAGGCCGTGCCAGGCTCCATGGCCGTGCTGCGACTCTGTCCAGACTTGTATTTTGCGCGTTTTGACTTATTTTGAGAGGTTTTTCAACCCTTTTTGGGTGAGAACTATAAATAGAGGGAGAAAACATTGACCTAGGGGGAGTTTTTTGTTGGCTAGAGATTGAATCAAGAACAAGGATCAAAGGCAAATTTGAGGAATCAATGGAGTCTTTGGCTATTTCTTCATCTCAATTGATTAGTTCCTTCTCTTTTATGAGGAACTAAGCCTCTTGTACTAGGGTAAGATGAACTTTGTGGATCCTTTTATGTAATCGAATTCAGAATTTCAATGCAAGTATGATTTATGTTATTTGATCATTTATCTCTTTTCTTAATGCGATTCAATGCTTGATCACCATTGGATTGAACTAGGGTTTTAGCATCAATTGGAAAATTGAGGTTTTAAACTTGCTTTGGGATAATTTGACATGCTGAATAAAGTTATAGGAATATAATTCTTGTGGTATGAGTTTGCATGAATCCTATTCGTTATGCTTGATTAAATTGATTTGGACCTAAGGAATTAGGACACGTTTATTTAATCAAAGGGGTTAATAGAGAAGGGATTTTCATTAATCTAAACTTGTGGATTTGAACTTCAAATACCTTATCATTGCTTGCATTGGAATAGAGTTCAAGAGCATAAAGGGTGAAACAAAGGGATTCGAGCCCTAGTCACTTTTATTCTCCTTAATATCCAAATACCTTGTCTCGTTAGTACTGTTTTTATTGCTAAACAAGAATTACAACTTTTCAAACACATTCGTATACGTTCAGTAGTTCAATTAGTTACACCTTTTGTTTAGTTAATAATCGGTCACAATCCCTGTGGATTCGATCTTTTTATTACTTGACGACGAATCGTACACTTACAATTTTGTTTACCAGGAGGCTACTGTGGATAACCTTTGGGCTATGAAAGCGGTTCTCTGGTGGTTCGAGCTTGCCTCAAGCTTAAGGGTAACTTTGCTAAGAGTAACCTGATAGAGGTAAATGTTGGAGCCCCTTTTTTGGCAATGGCATCATCATTTCTCAACTATAAGACAAAGGTACTACCTTTCAAGTATCTTGGTCTTCCAGTTGGGGCCAATCCTCGACGTGCGTCTTCCTGGGAGCTTATGGTGGAGGTGCTTCGTAGCAGACTTCTTGGATGGCGTCATAAGAGTATCAGTCTTCGAGGGAGAATTGTACTCCTAAACTCAGTTCTCAGTAGTATCCCTATATTCTTTCTTTCGGTTATGTGAATGCTGGTAAAGGTTTGGAAACAGGTGGTTAGGATTCAGAGGGAGTTTCTAAGGGGAGGGTCGTCTGGGGGGAAAAGGATACCTAGGGTGAAGTGGGATGATGTCTGTAAGCCTATGTGTGGGGGTGGACTAGGAGTGAGGGATCTTAGGCAGTTTAATCTTAGTTTAATTGGAAAATGGCGGTGGAGGCTTTTACGAGAGGGTGAGGCTCTTTTGGGGCAAGGTATTGGCTTTAAAGTATGGTGCAGGGGTGACGTCGTTGCTATACTTCGAAGCTCTGAGAATTCTGTTTTCGGCATCAGCGCTGTAGAAAGACATCTGTATGATCGGGGGATTGGGGTGGGGGGTTCGGATTGGATTTCTAATATTATTAGGAGGAGAGTAGGAGATGGGAGGTCTACTTCTTTTTGGCAGGATACTTGGATCGGAGAATCACCATTGAGTACTCGGTTCCCCAGGTTATTCTCTATGGCGGCGAACCATGAAGGTTTGGTGTGGAGCTGTGGCAACTGGTTACAGGGGACATGGACCTGGAACATTCAGTGGAGGATATGCCTCTTTGTTTGGGAGGAGGCATTGGAGATAGAGTTACTATCTTTGTTGCTGGGCTCACCCTTGTCTGCCGAGCCTGACCGTTGGGTTTGGATTAGACACCCCAGTGGTACGTACTCTGTTTCTTCTGCATATGCTTTTCTTTCATATAGTGTTTCTCGTGTAGCTGGGCTGTCAGACCTTCAGGTTTTAGTTCTAGGCAAGATTTAGAAGAGTTTTGCTCCTTCTAAGGTAATTGCTTTATCTTGGCAATTACTCTTGGATCGAGTCCCGACTCGGACAAACTTGTTTAGAAGATGTGTTATTACGGATCCATGTGGTATGCCATGTGTTTTATGTGGGTCCTCTCGGGAGTCATCTCTACACTTCGTCAGTAGATGTTGTGGATGGACGCATCCCCTATGCGAAATTGAAGATGGTTTTGAAGATGTCAAACACGTGAAGACTTTGGTTCTGCTAGTATTCTATAGGTTTTATTTTACTCTAGTTAGAATCAATTGTTAAGAGTCTCAATAAACTTGTGGATTAAGATTTAGAATATGCTATTTGATAAAATAAATTGAATCATGCATTGCATAAATGTTTAAAAGGTTTTTGACCAAGTTGGGTATGTTTACAAATATGTTTTATTATTTTTAGACCCAACAATTGTTTTACAAAGTGTTAAAATCATTTCATTTGGTCAAAACTGGTTTTTATGCATTATCTGTTGAGAGGAATCGATTCATGATTTAAAGGAATCGATTCACAAGTTTTCAAAGCTGATGGGAATCGATTTATTAAGTATGGGAATCGATTCATGAATTTCAACTCTCTGTGAATCGCATTCTAGCTTTTGGTGAATCGATTCACATGTGTTAAGGAATCGATTCACGAAATACAAGTCTCTGTGAATCGCATGCTTAACCTATGTGAATCGAATCCAACTGTTAGTGAGTGAATCGATTCACGTTATTGCAGGAATCGATTCACACGCGCGTTTCTGCAGTTTTCTATCAGTTGTGTGAATCTGTTTTTGGGGTTAATATATAAAAGGCTCATTTAGGGTTTCATTCATAACACAACTCATATTTTCAGAACCCAAAATAGTATTTCTCTCATAAGCTTTCTTCTTCCCCAAATTTCTTTGAGACTCATAGGATTTCACTTGTAATATCTCCACTACTAAGAGTGGGTTTTGGATTACAATTTCTCTCTTCTTCTTGTTACGCTTTTGATTGAGTGAGGGATCCCATAGAAATCTTGAGTGTGGTATCTCAAGTGCTTTGTTTTCAGAGTGTGGAATCTCTGGGTGTAATTCAAGAAACGGTGTAAATCTTTGAATTGATAGTGGAAGAAAATCTCAAGCGTGGCTTGGGGACTAGATGTAGGTCACAGTGGTTGGTGACTGAACTAGGATAAATCTCTGGTTTGATCTTCTCTTTCCCCATCTCTTTTAATTTCGTTTTTAGGGTTCATATAGATTTATGTTATTCTTTGCGTTCTTGATTGGTATTCATCGATTTTAGTCAATTGATTTCTTGGGTTAATTTCTCTTGATCACAATATTGATAATTCCTTCACTAAATAAGTTTTTCATAAAGTTCTTGCGAAAATTTTGGATACTCAATTCACCCCCTCTTGAGTATTACGGCCACTGGGTAACAAGTGGTACCAGAGCGGTATCTTTGATTTTGTCAAATTTTCTTACAAGAAAATCATGTCTTGAAATCGCTTTATCAACCCAATGGGTCCTATAATAAGGCTCCTGTTTTTAATGGTGAAGGTTATCCTTATTGGAAAGAGAGAATGAGAATTTTCATTATCTCTCAAGATATTGATATTTGGGATGCCATTGAAAATGGTCCTTTTATCCCAACTATTGAAAGAGGAGGTGTGAAAATTGAGAAACCTAGAAATGAATGGACTGATGAAGAAAAGAGAAAATTTCAACTTGATTGGAGAGCTAAAAATATCATCACCGCCGCCTTAGGCCAAGATGAATTTTTTAGAGTCACAAACTGCCAAACATCCCAAGCTATGTGGGACACCCTACAAGTTACCCATGAGGGTACTAGTGAGGTGAAAAGGGCTAGAGTGAATACTATCACACATGAGTATGAATTGTTTCGCATGAACAATGGTGAAACCATACAAGACATGCAAAAACGATTCACACACATTGTGAACCACTTAGCCGCCTTAGGCAAAACTTTTTCAAATGAGGATTTAATCAATAAAGTTTTAAGATGTTTGAGTAGGAATTGGCAACCGAAGGTGACGGCAATTGCGGAATCTAGAAACTTGTCCACCATGACTTTGGCAACCTTGTTTGGGAAGCTACAAGAACATGAGCTTGAGCTAAATAGGCTAACCGAGCATGAAGAAGGAGATAAAAAGAAGGACAAGAAGAGTATTGCTCTAGTTGCCTCTTCTTCAAAAGGGAAGAATCTCGTTCAAGACGAAAGTGATGATTCCGAAAATGAAGATTCAAGTGAAGAAGACATAGGTCTTATGGTGAAGAAGTTCGGTAGGTTTTTGAGTAAGAAGGGAAGAAAAATGAGCAACAACAAATTCTTCAACAAGTCAAAGAAGTTTACTAAGAAGGAAGGGAGCACTTCAACAATAACTTGCTATGAATGTGGCAAAACCGGGCACATGAAGATGGAGTGTCCAATCTACCTAAAGAAGAATGAGAAAAGGCCTAAGAAGGAAAAGAAAGGAAGAAGAGCCTACATTGCATGGGAAGACAATGACACGGATTCTTCAAATAGCTCGGAAGATGATGAAGTAGCACACCTATCTCTAATGGCAACTGTCCATGAAAAGGATGAGGTAAGTGATGATGAACTTGATCCTTTACCTACATATGATGAGTCGCAAAATGCTTTTGATGAACTTCATGAGGAACTTGTAAAGATCACTAGACAAGTAATTTCTCAAAAGAAAACTATACTTAGTCTAGAAAAGCAAGTTTCAAAAGAACAAGAGGAAATTAAAGTTTTGAAAAGTGAAAATGAATCTTTAAGGGTTGCTCATGAAGAATCTCTTGCTAAAGCATGTCCTAATGATGATGTTATTATTCCTTCCATATGTGAGAAATGTTTAGACCTCAAAAAGGAAATTGATTACTTAAAAAAGTCTATAGTAAAGCTCACAATGGGTAGGGACTATTTAGACATGATGCTTAGTAAACAAAGATGCACTTTTGATAAAGGTGGTATTGGTTTCAATCCCAATACTCAAAGAAAATCTTTTAAAAACCTCTTTGTTTCACCAAGCACATCTAATGTAACATGTCATTATTGTGGTAGAAATGGCCATACTACACTAAATTGCAATATTAGGAAGAATGGTGTTGATAGTTGTAAAATGGTATGGATTCCCAAGGGACTAGTTTCCAACACTAACATTCAAGGACCCAAGCAAATTTGGGTACCTAAGTCCCAACATTAATTGTTTTGTAGGTTTGCTTGAAAGTCAATAGCAAGGATTGGTATTTGGATAGTGGTTGCTCCAAACATATGACCGGTGATAAATCTAAGTTTCTACAACTTGCTCCTAGAGATGGAGGTCATGTAATATATGGAGACAACAACAAAAGTAAGATCCTTGGTATTGGCAAAGTTGGTAAGTCTTCTACTACTACTATAGATGATGTTTTATATGTGGATGGACTAAAACATAACTTGCTTAGCATTAGTCAATTATGTGACAAGGGATATGAAGTTGTCTTCAACGCAACTTGTTGCAAAATTGAAAACAAGAATGATAAGCAAATTAAGTTCATTGGTCAAAGGATAGATACTATCTATATGATTAGTCTAGAGGATATACCTTAAAATGACGTACCATGCCTATTATCTAAAAGTGATGAAAATTGGCTATGGCATAGAAGAATGGCTCACATTCACATGGACCATTTAAATAAGCTTATCTCTAAAGATTTAGTAATTGGTTTACCAAAAATCAAGTTTCAAAAGGACAAATTATGTGATGCATGTCAAAAGGAAAATCAAGTTAAGACCTCTTTTAAAGCAAAAAATATTGTTTCAACTACTAGGCCCTTGCAACTTTTGCACATGGATTTGTTTGGTCCTTCTAGAACTATGAGTCTTGGAGGTAATTACTATAGTCTAGTGATTGTGGATGATTTTTCTAGGTACACATGGACTTTGTTCATTGCTAGTAAAAATGATGCTTTTAATGCTTTTAGAAAACTAGCAAAAGTTATCCAAAATGAAAAGAATTTGAAAATTGCATCCATAAGAAGTGATCATGGAGGTGAATTTGAAAACCATCTCTTTGAAGCTTTTTGTGAAGAAAATGGCATTAATCATAATTTTTCAGCTCCTAGAACTCCTCAACAAAATGGAGTAGTTGAAAGGAAAAACCGTTCTCTAGAAGAGCTTGCAAGAACTATGATTAATGAAACAAATCTTCCTAAGTACTTCTGGGCGGATGCGGTTAATACCGCAACATATGTTGTAAATAGAGTCTTGATAAGACCAATTTTGAAAAAGACGCCTTATGAATTGTACAAAGGAAAAAGCCTAACATCTCCCATTTTCGTGTCTTTGGATGTAAATGTTTTATTTTGAATAATGGGAAGGATAACTTAGGTAAATTTGATGCTAAAGCCGATGAAGGTATATTTGTAGGCTATTCATCCTCTAGTAAAGTTTTTAGAGTATATAACAAGAAATCTATGTCCATTGAAGAATCTATCCATGTTACATTTGATGAATCTAACCTCCAAAAGGAAAGAAAGGATGTTGCTCTTGATGAGATTGTAGTTGCCGGTTCAAAGCCCTCAAATGAAGAGAAGATAGAAGAAAACAACAACAATGATGAGATGCCTTCCAAGGAAGATAAAGAAGTTCAACATCAAAATCTACCTCTTGAATGGAGAGTGTCAAAAGATCATCCTCTTGATCAAATAATAGGTGACATCTCAAAAGGGGTAACTACTCGCTCTAATATTAGGGATATTTGTAATTACTCCGCTTTTGTTTCACAAATTGAACCTAAAACTATTGATGAAGCAATTGTTGATGAACATTGGTTGATGGCCATGCATGAAGAATTAAATCAATTTGAAAGAAACAAAGTTTGGGAACTTGTGCCACGACCAAAGAATCATCAAGTAATTGGCACAAAATGGGTTTTTAGGAACAAGCTTGATGAAACCGGTGTAATTACTAGAAATAAGGCTAGACTAGTAGCTAAGGGTTATAATCAAGAGGAAGGTATTGATTATGAGGAAACTTATGCCCCCGTAGCTAGACTAGAAGCCATTAGATTACTTCTTGCTTATGCTTGCATCATGGACTTTAAATTGTACCAAATGGATGTTAAAAGTGCTTTCCTAAATGGCTATATTCAAGAAGAAGTGTATGTAGCTCAACCCCCTGGTTTTGAAAGTTTTGATTTGCCTAATCATGTTTTTAAACTTAAAAAGGCCCTTTATGGACTTAAGCAAGCTCCTAGAGCTTGGTATGAAAGATTGACCAAATTTCTTTTTGAAAAGGGTTTTCAAAGGGGAAAAGTTGATACTACACTTTTTATTAAGAGTAAAGGTCATAACATCCTTTTAGTGCAAATTTATGTTGATGACATTATATTTGGATCCACTAATGAATCTTTGTGCAAGGAATTTTCTAAGATGATGCAGAGCAAATTTGAAATGTCAATGATGGGTGAACTCAATTATTTTCTCGGGCTAAAAATCAAGCAATCTAAAAATGGTATCTTCATCAATCAATCAAAGTATTGCAAAGAGCTTCTTAAAAGATTCGGGATGGAAAAAGCTAAGGAGATTAACACTCCCATGAGCACAAGTTGTTATCTTGACAAGGATGAAAATGGAACATCCGTTGAACTTGCAAAGTACAAAGGTATGATCGGTTCTCTTCTCTATCTAACCGCCAGTAGACCCGACATTATGTTTAGTGTATGTATGTGTGCTAGGTTTCAAGCTAATCCTAAGGAATCACACCTCTCAGCTGTTAAGAGGATTCTTAGGTATCTTATAGGCACAACACACATGGGTCTATGGTATCCTAAAGGTGGTATTTGTAGTTTAGTTGGTTATACCGATTCTGACTTTGCCGGTTGCAAAGTGGATAGGAAAAGCACTAGTGGAACATGTCACCTCTTTGGAAACTCACTAATTTCTTGGCATAGTAAAAAGCAAGTGAGTGTGGCATTATCCACAGTAGAAAGTGAGTATGTAGCGGTGAAAGTTGTTACACAAATTCTTTGGATGAAACAACAACTTCTAGACTATGGACTCAAGCTAGATCACATTCCTATTAGATGTGATAATACTAGTGCAATCAACCTAACTAAAAATCCCATTTTACACTCTAGGACTAAGCATATAGAAATTAGACATCATTTTCTTAGAGATCATGTTGAAAAAGGAGATTGTGTGTTTGAGTTTGTGGAAACATCTAAACAACTAGCTGACATTTTCACAAAACCTCTTGCAAAAGAGAGCTTTTTCAATATTAGAAATGAACTAGGCATTTTGGATAGTTCATGCATTGAATGAATGTGTGTCTATGCATATATTTCGCACTAACTCGTCATGCAGTTGTTTTAAATTTTTTTTTTGCTGATCCAAGAGTGTACAAGTATTCCTTATACTAGGTATGTTTTATTTTTTTTTAATGTGCTTGATTTTTTCTTTTTCGTGATTTCTCCAAATTGTTCATGTTATATGTTAAAACATGCTTATATTGTTATATGTTGTGCATAAATGATTGATTGAATGAATTTTAGGTGTTTTTATGCTAATTGTACAGTTAAAATGCATTTACTCTGCATATTTTTAAATTGCACAGTGAATGAATCGATTCATTTAAAATGTGAATCGATTCATGACTCTTATTGTGCATAAATCACATTCTGCCCTTTCTGTGAATCGAAGTTGGGCTCTCGTGAATCGATTCACTCACTTCGATTCACGGCACTATAAAAGCTGAAAAACAGATTTCCCCTCCACGAACCCTAGCCTCTCTCACAGCCTCTCCTTCTCAGCCATAATCCCTGTTTCCTCGCACCCTCACACTCTTCAGCCCCCTTCATAAACCTCCATTTCTGCCTTGCCTCTACGCCGTGCTTCCATTTTGCGCTGCTATCTTGCTTCTGCGTGGTTGCTTCGACAGTGCTCATCTCAGTTTGAAGCTTAATTTGCGTTGTCTCTGGTTCGTATTGTTCTGCGTTGCCTTCTCCTTGCTGTTCATTTCTGCGTAGTTGTGTTAGTTCGAAGCTCTCTCTTTTAGTTGGAAATTGTGGGTTGTTTATGAGATGGAAGGCTCCTCACATGTTCAAGGCACTAGGACTAAGATGTTATCTACCAGGAAACATGGTTTTAAACAACGGAAAATTGTGGAAGAACCTGATTTTTCAAAGCACTTTCAGACTGCCAAACAAGTTTCTCATTTTAATAACATTTTCAAGGATAGGACTGTACTTGCTCCGCACTTTCTGGCTACGGAGGAGCTGTGTGACTTGGATTTTGATTTTCAGGAAGTATTGTTCAGCAATGGTTTGAAAACGTTTGTGGAATTGCACAATGAGTATTTTCCTGACTTAGTTAAGGTTTTCTTCTGCAATTTGTTTGTGGACAATGGCGTACTGAGGTCCTCTGTAAATGGTAAATATATAGTTATCGCTCCTGCATTATGGTCCTCTTTGACTGATTTGTCTTGTATTGGTGCTGTTGTGGATGCCTCTGAACTTCACAGCTTTGCTGGTTATGATCATATCACTGCTTTAACAAGCATCTTGGCTGATCCTGCACATATTCCAGCAACCAGTCATAAGTTTACTGCCGGAAAACTTAAGGTGAAAGAACGGATGCTTCACTTTATGGTTGGGAAGATTCTTGACCCTCGGAAAGGCAACTATGCAAGGGTGCATGAAAGTGACATATTTCTTATTTGGGCATTGTTGTCTCATGAGGTTAACATAAATTGGCCTCAGTTCTTCATCGATCGTATGTTGAAGGTAGTCTCGAATGCTAAAGCTCCACTTCCATCTGCCTGTCTTATCTCTTTATTCATCCGACACTTTAGTGCTTGCTCGGAGGATGATCTTGTTGTTCATGTTTTACCAAAGGATGCAATTGGTAAAAATTATATTTCCAAGATGCAATTAGTTAAAAGGGATGGTGTTTGGATGTATAGGAGACAGATGATGAGGATCCCCCTGCTGTCTCATATGAGGATCCCCCTGCTGCCCCTGCTGTTGCCCCTACTGTCTCTCAGTCTTTTGATGCTGGTCAGCATTCGGGTGGTGTTTCTGATGCTGCTTCTGTTCCTCCACCTTGGTTTATCAATGAAATGGCTCAGCAAGAAAGCCGGATAAAGGAATGGGTACGGGAGGTTGTGCGTGAAGAGCTGCATCATTATTTTGGCTCGAGGATGGATGGTTCTTCGGAGTTTCCTCCTCCTGGACCTTAGTTTATATGAGCTGTTTTTGAGTTTTTCAGTGTGGGGGCACACATTTTTTTTCTTTTCATGCATCTAAATCTGACAATGGATTTCTTTTGGTCTGTAAAAGTTGTCACATTGTTAGCTTATGTATGCTGGTATATCTTCTTGTTGGTTGAATGCTAATGTATGTTGATTGATTGCTAGTATTGATGGTGTTATATGTCTGATATATTGGGTGTCTACCCCTTCTTTGTTTTTTTTTATAATGTCAAAAGGGGGAGACGGCATATATTAAGGGGGAGTATTGTGAATTGCCATGTTATACAATTCTGTTTTGATCTCGTTTGAAAGGCAATTGCTTATAGGTATAAGTGTTTGTGCAGGTATGGTGTTTGTTATCATCAAAAAGGGGGAGTTTGTGGATGGACGCATCCCCTATGCGAAATTGAAGATGGTTTTGAAGATGTCAAACACGTGAAGACTTTGGTTCTGCTAGTATTCTATAGGTTTTATTTTACTCTAGTTAGAATCAATTGTTAAGAGTCTCAATAAACTTGTGGATTAAGATTTAGAATATGCTATTTGATAAAATAAATTGAATCATGCATTGCATAAATGTTTAAAAGGTTTTTGACCAAGTTGGGTATGTTTACAAATATGTTTTATTATTTTTAGACCCAACAATTGTTTTACAAAGTGTTAAAATCATTTCATTTGGTCAAAACTGGTTTTTATGCATTATCTGTTGAGAGGAATCGATTCATGATTTAAAGGATCGATTCACAAGTTTTCAAAGCTGATGGGAATCGATTTATTAAGTATGGGAATCGATTCATGAATTTCAACTCTCTGTGAATCGTATTCCAGCTTTTGGTGAATCGATTCACATGTGTTAAGGAATCGATTCACGAAATACAAGTCTCTGTGAATCGCATGCTTAACCTATGTGAATCGAATCCAACTGTTAGTGAGTGAATCGATTCACGTTATTGCAGGAATCGATTCACACGCGCGTTTCTACAGTTTTCTATCAGTTGTGTGAATCTGTTTTTGGGGTTAATATATAAAAGGCTCATTTAGGGTTTCATTCATAACACAACTCATATTTTCAGAACCCAAAATAGTATTTCTCTCATAAGCTTTCTTCTTCCCCAAATTTCTTTGAGACTCATAGGATTTCACTTGTAATATCTCCACTACTAAGAGTGGGTTTTCAGATTACGAATTTCTCTCTTCTTCTTGTTCTGTTTTTGATTGGGTGTGGGATCCCATAGAAATCTTGAGTGTGGTATCTCAAGTGCTTTGTTTTCAGAGTGTGGAATCTCTGGGTGTAATTCAAGAAACGGTGTAAATCTTTGAATTGATAGTGGAAGAAAATCTCAAGCGTGGCTTCGGGATTAGATGTAGGTCACAGTGGTTGGTGACTGAACTAGGATAAATCTCTGGTTTGATCTTCTCTTTCCCTATCTCTTTTAATTTCGTTTTTAGGGTTCATATAGATTTATGTTATTGCTGCGTTCTTGATTGGTATTCATCTGATTTTAGTCAATTGATTTCTTGGGTTAATTTCTCTTGATCACAATATTGATAATTCCTTCACTAAATAAGTTTTTCATAAAGTTCTTGCGAAAATTTTGGATACTCAATTCACCCCCCTCTTGAGTATTCTGGCCACCTGGGTAACAGATGTGCCTTCGTATCTGCAGTATGGTATTCTATTGTCAATTGGCTGGGTTTTTATTTTGTACTCCCTCAGGATCTTCCCTCTTCTTTATCCCAGTTTTGTTTCATTTAAGGTAGGTCGTCCTGCTGGCAGGGTTTAGTGCTTATCTAGTATATAGTCTTTTGGCGATCTAGGACCTTCGGAATAGCTGTATCTTTTCTGGGGCAGTGCCTGATCGGGGTCATACGATTGACCGTATTAAATCTCTGTCTTGGCAGTGGTTTCTATCCCGTGCTAAGTCTCTATCGTGTAAGTATTATGAGTGGTTTGTGGATCCCCTAGATTGCATTGTTAAGAGATAATGTCTGGTTGGACTGGTGTTCCATTAGGTAATGGTTTGAGTTGGTGCTGATGGTCGTTTGTGCTCTTTCTTGTCTCGTCGACTTGTCTTGACCCTACTTTGAGGTTGTATTAGCTTTTGGTGCTTCTTGTGGGCTAATTGGTCTGCCTTGTCTCTCTGAGTGGTTGTATTGAGTTGGGTTACCCTTTGTACCTTATAATTAATAATATTTTGCCATTCGAAGAAAAAAGTAGCTCCTCGATTTCCAGCCATTAGCATAGATCAATACATGGCCTTACTGAAATTTGAAAGGAAGCCATTCTATATTTGCAAGTTGGCCAAACATTTAGGTATTACCATGACCCACTATAGGGAGAGGATCTTAATTTTCTCTGACAAGTTATTTAAGTAATAATGAATTCTAGATGTTTGCTAAAGAAAATTTCAATATGTACACTTAAAAGAAATGTACATTCTTTATGTACTGATCCGAAGTAGATCTCGGAGTTGGCCGGAATCTGGGAGTGAATGGCAGAGCGCGGTAGTGCTGATGATGGGGGTGTACCTGCACACACTCTGATGCTTAAGTCAGTACCGGAATATGGTGAGGTCACAACAAATAGACATCGCTTTTTCTGTTAAACACTGTTAAAAAGACACCTAAGGCCTTCACTAGTGATTCCCTGAGGAAGCGTTGTCCATTAGCTGACCTTCGCTAGCGCTTCCTTGGGGAAGCGTTGGCTAATATTCTTACCTAAAAATGTAACCTAATGCAGTATACATAATCTTAAAGACGAAAACGCCGCAGCCTCCCCATTCTCCTCGTTCTTCCCTCTCTTTAAACCAGAAAACACCGCAGCCTCCCCTACTCTCCTCATTTCTTCTCCTTTCTTATTCTTTTTTTTTCTCAAAACCTAACTCCCCTTTCCTTCTTTATTCGGCCGCATACACCCACATCAAACCAAATCCGATCAGATTTTTTTCCTTCTTTCCCAAAATCAAACCGTCGAATCCCTAACAATATCCGTTTTCGCTTCAAATCACATGAGATCTCGGAGTTTTTGGGTTGTTTGTCTTCGATTTGGTTGCAAAAAAAGGGATGTTTCATTTTTTTCCCCTTCAAAATTCCGAATCTCTTTACTTTTCTTTCATTTGATTGGATACTGATTCGATTTCAATTTTTTTTTTTTGCAGATGATGGTGGAGGTATAAAAAGAGGGCTTCATGCATGAAGAATGGACATAGAGTGAGAAAGAGAAGACGAGAACAGAGAAAAGAAGTCTGACCGAAATTCTTCATTTTTTCTTAAACACTATTAGGATTTTTAGTCTAATTTGGTGTTCGGTTTCCACTTGGTGTTGTTGGCTGAAATTGCTGGTTGAATCGAACCCAGGTTTCCTCTTTGTTCCTCTGTAAATTTTTGTTTTGTTTCACTGCTGGTATAGTTCTTTTTTATTTTTTTAAGAAAGGAATGTAAAGTTTGGGACTGAGTTATGATGAACTCTGTTTCGTTTATTCTATATCTCCTTCCTTGGATTCCCTTTGCATTCTGTTTACTGCGTTTATTCTATATCTCCTTCCTTCCTTTAATACTAAAACAACAAAAAAAAGGGATAATAGCCAGCACTTCTTCAAAAAAGCGATGTCTATTCACAACAATAGACAGCATTTTTTCAAAGAAGCACTTGCTATTCTCAACAATAGATAGCGCTTCTTTGAAGAAGCACTGGCTATTCCCAGTTTTGTCAGTACTTCCGAAACACTGTCTTTTTGAAACACATATCACCAGCGGGTGATTAGGCAGCGTTTTTAAGCGCTAGCGAAGGCAAAAAATAAGTGTTGTTGATTTCGATTTCTATTGTAGTGGGTAAGGGAATAGAATGCATACCTTATCTTGCTAAGGTCAGTGGCCTTTTATAGGTGAGGTCAGCATGCCGGTGGATCGGTGCCTTTTAGTTGCCCTAGATTAGTTATCTACCGTAGGATTCGTCTAACGGCCGAGGTCGGCCCTAGGGTTTATGCCGCCAGAGGGTCGCTTTTAGATTTAGCGCTGCAATGCCAGTACTTTAGGGTTTAGCGCCACTGAAGTTATAGTTTTAGGGTTTTACCAATTTGGGCGCAGACCTTCCCATTCGGGTCAGTTAGCACCTAGCGGAGTAGGCCTTGGGCACTCCGGATCATGTAGAATAATAATTTTTTTGTCCCTATAATATGCTCATTTTTTGTTTTAGTCATTTTTTATTTTTTTCAAAATAGTCCCTGCAATATATTTTTTGTTTTATTTTGGTCTTTTTTTCAATTTAGTCCCTATAACATACTTTTTTTTTGTTTTAGTCCATGTAGATTTTGGTTCATATTCAAGATAGTCCTTATGTGATAGGGACTAAAACGGAAAAAGTATATTATAAGGACTACAACGGAAAAAAAAAATTATATCACTAAGACCTGGATGGAAAAAAAATTATAATACAGAGATTAAAACAAAACAATGAGGACCAAAATTAAAAAAAATATATTATAGGGATGGAATAAAAAATAATTTTTAAAGGGCTAAAACAAAAAAGTGGGTATATTATACAGATCAAAAACATATTTAAGTCTATCAAATATTAAATTTATATGAGGTCCCATTAATTTTATGCATAAATTTGTATGATAGTTATTAATCGGTTTGTGCAACGGATGTGTACGTGCTACACAATCTTTTTTTATATAGGTGTTATAGTTTGTCCGTAAGGCCTAGCATAATTGGCGTAAGCCGATGTTGTTAGGCTGAACATTTTCTGTGGTTGCCCGAGTTCAAGCACGGGATCCCCACTTTGCGTATGTGAGTTTACGGGTGGTGCTTGTCACTCCGTCTATAGACAAAAAAAAAAAATATAGGTGTTATAGTTTTATTTTCAAGGAAGAAATGACATTTTGGTACACTGGTGGAAAAATAAATTGTGGATGGTTCAGAACTAATAATTAATATGGAATTTGGTTGTTAAAATGAAAATTACATTTCTTCTGTTTTAATTAATTCTGCTAGGTTCTTAAAGTTTATTTAAAGATAAAATTAATTGTAATTTTACTTGAATTTCGATAAACGATTAAGGGATATACTAACAACACATGCGTAACATTATTTGTCAAGTAAAAGTTATTACTTTTGAAAATCAATTTAAATAAACAAGTATTTTTAAATATTAAATTATGAGTTTTCCATTTTTTATATCGTTAAATAGTATCATTTATCCTTGTACCAAAAAAAAAATAGTATCATTTATCCCATTTTCAACATTTTTATAATATCGTTAAAAAGGGCATCATGTATACATACGGTGGGATTTGATTCCTCTAAAGTGAGTAAAGTATAAAGTAAGTAATTTTAATCATTAATGAGAAAATTAAGGGTTAGTTTGTTATGCATGTACATATAACATCATCTATTGATTTTCTTATCAAAGATTGAGATTACACACTTTATACTCTAAAGTGAATTGTTAACTTTAGAGGAGCTAAATCCCATATGGTGCGGTAGCTAGGTAGCTAGTAGCTACCGGGGTGTACGTGATCCTTATATAGCTAGGAAACGTGTGGAGACAAAATTGTAATGAAAGTGCGAAGGTACAGGCCCTCTCTGATTGCCAAATTTGATTAAGGACAGATATTTTTTAAGCTCCAGCGGGTGGTAATCTTAATTAAGCAAAAAATGATGTATCAGCAAAATTAATGCAGCCACATAAACTAGGTGCTGGATTTTGGGTAGGATGATCAGCTTCCCATGAGGAGATATATATATATATATATATAGAGGTGTTCAGTTCATCTACAGTTGGATTAATTTATTAATTCTCACGTGACCCTAAATTTTAATCCGGTTAATTTTTTTTATTATTTAAATTTAAACTGAGCCCTAGACTAAAAAACAATTCTACTATAATGGTTGAGTTTAATTAAGACTGAATTTAAACAGATCAATAGGGTCGGATTGACATAATTATAATAAAATTAGGAGTGATCATATTGCAATATCTAAAATAAAATAGTTCCAACCTCAAGGGGTTGGCCTAGTGGAGCACGACAGGATTTGTATTCGATATGTCGCGGGTTCGAGTTCCCACTAGTCCCTTTGGGACGATG
Source organism: Calophaca sinica (assembly GCA_037113605.1). NCBI lineage: Eukaryota > Viridiplantae > Streptophyta > Magnoliopsida > Fabales > Fabaceae > Calophaca > Calophaca sinica. The sequence goes on along the minus strand of CM073736.1, from coordinate 39,365,218 downwards.
TAAATGTAATTATCTTTGTAAGTGCTCAAATAGCCTGAAGGTCTTCCCTGTCTTGAATTGAGCCGTCATCTTCTCACCCTAAATTTTTAATCTCAAAAAAAACAGTTCCCTGTAAAATTAGTATATATATTATATATATGTACTAGAATTTCTCAAAATATAAGATAATATTTTTTATTCCATTTATCATTTTAGAATATTATGGAAGAGTCTAACTCTTTCTAAAATTTTGGCCTTTTCTTAGCAGTATTTTCTTGATAAAATACCAAGGTAAATTTATCTCGCAGATCAAATATAATGCAAATAGATCGATCGGGTAGGATTGGATTACCAAGGCAGATCAAGTTGTATTATTCACTCGAATCACTTCTGATGTAAGACAATGATACATGCACTATGGTTTTCAGTTGACGCGTAATTGCTTGTAAATCACGTTGAATAAACAATTATGAAACAGTTATGAGTGAGAGAGAGGGAGAAGAGAGAGGGTGGGGATTGGACGGAGGTTAGAAGACGACAAAGGAAATGTCATGGGGACATGCAGAGGCGTAAACTAGGGTTCACGATGGATACTGCACGTGTGGATCTTGGGGAGGGTTCAAGCAAGTTGAAATACACAACCTTTTTCTTCACATCATTCCCAGATGATCATGATGCCAAGGCCATGTTACATGCCTTCCAATTTTATGGGGACGTGGCGGAAGTTGCTATCCCTTCTAAAAGAGATAAACTTGGGAGGCGTTTTGGTCTTGTGCATTTTGTGGATGTAAGGGATGTTGAGTTGTTTGCTACAAAACTGGATAATATCATTATAGAGAATACTAAGATCCATGCAAATATCCCAAGATTCAACCTTGAGAACTGGGTCCCTAATAAGCTCACAACCACTAGGAACATTGGCCGCCGAAGGGTACCACTAGGTCGTGACATTCAGAAGGTCAACAACTGCGCTACACATAGCGATGAGCCCCAGCAGAGGACCTTCGCTAACGCGGTAAAGCAAGGGGGTGTAGCAAAAGTTGGGTCTCATGGGAGAAGTAATGTGCCAAAGTATGTGCGAAAAGAGGCCAAGGCGAATCTAGAGTTCACGGTGGAATCAGACGTTCTACTGAATCTGGGTAAGGCATATGTGGGCGAAGTTAGTACTCCTGGTACCTCCTATTGCATTCAACAAGAATTGCATAGGCAGGGCCTTTTCTCGATCAAGGCAACCCCAATGGGAGCCAATCTGGTTCTTTTGGAATCTAAGGAGGAGAATGTGGTGAGCGCCTTGATAAAAGATAGATGTGAGTGGTTTTACAATGGTTTGAGGAATTAAGACCGTGGAGTCCTAGAGATATAGATAATGAAAGGCTCTCTTAGGTTTGTGTTTATGGTGTTCCAACCCATGCATGGTCCATGGAATTTTTCTTAGTATTACCATTTGGGACTTTTGTGGATGTTGATGAATCTACGAGGAAGAAAAGTGCTTTCGATGTGGCAAGAGTACTTTACAGATCTAAGACCCACAATCTAGTGAACAGAGTGGTTTCGGTCAGCATTAACACTTCAGTTTACTCCATCAAAATAGTGAAGACTAGTATGGACCTATGCAGTGGTTGTCGCCGGCTGTCATGGATCAATCGGATGCGGATTCCGACTCGCTTTATGACGATGATGTGGAGGAGCTATCGCCGGTGAGGGAGGAGGGAGAATTTGACCCAGCATTAAATGAGGCAACAAATGATAATCATGAGAATATTATGGCCAATTATGGGGAGTTAAATGGCATTTCAAATAAGGAATCAATGGAGTAGCTGGTGAGGCACATTCATGCACTAATGGAGAGGAAAGCTTTGTTGGTTGCACTGCGGTTGGGGCTGATCATGCGGCATTTATTGTCAATAATTTGGGAAAAGATTAAATGTCATTGGAGAAGGTACAAAGTCGGTGGAAAATGGTCATAGAGCGGCGCTTAGGGTGATTTCTGATTTGAATGAATCAACAAGTGGTTTTGGGCCAGGTTTTGAAATTGGAGACTCATTTGGCCCAACACAAGTTGTTGTGGAGTCCACTCCCTTGGGGGTGCATGAAATAAGTAGGGGCGGTGTACTTCTTCACCAAAATGAATTGAACGTAAACCTGGACTTACAGGGTTTGGTTGGGCTGGAGTTGGGTCCAAGTAGCGCTCCAAATGGTCCCAAAGTTTTAAACACTGCCCCTGGGATCTTGCAGGACGAGTCACGAGGTCCGCAGCTTGTTGTAGATGCCCAAACATCTTTAGTGGTGCCTAAAACGAATTTGGGAGGTGTGGTGCTTGAAACGAATTTGGGAGGCGTGTCGATGAATCTCAATGGCGGATGCACTGTCTCACCGTCGTTGTGAAACTTGGGGTCAGGTTGGTCCCATCGTGCGACCCGATAGTGGTTAGTTCGAATGCATCTTTGGAGGGTAATTCTCAGGACATCTCCCATTCTTTGAGTCATCTCCACTTCGACGATAGAGGGGTGACCAGAAACCCTCTTATCACGATCAGACGACGTGGCTACAGTCAGGGTAGGTTGGTTGGTGGCTCAGCTTCCTCTTCTTGTGGCCCACCTCTCTCCGGTGGATTTATCCTCTGTTGCGAGTCCACTAATAGCTCCGATTTGAATCATGGTAATGTGAGATTTTGGAGGAAATATGAGACTGACAAGGTGATTCAAATATGGAATCAGACAAAAGAGGTGGGGGTTACTGCTAATGTGAATGAAGAAGTTTATGTTGCCAAGATCCATGAATTGGAGGCTCTGGAGACTGAGGAGCAGAGGGTGAGGGTGGAAAATGGACAGTTTTAATAAAGATTGTCATTCTCAATACGAGGGGGCTGAGAGATCGAGCAAAACGATGCAAAGTTTGATCTTTTCTAAACTCAGGTAATTTTAATATTTGCTTGTTACAATAAATAAAGTGTAATTCAGTAGATAGTCTATTTGCTAGTAGTTTATGGGGGGTGTGGATTTAGAATGGGTGGTGCAAGAGTCAGTTGGGTTATCTGGTGGTATGATCTCTCTGTGAAAGGTTGGTTTGTTTTGTGTTCGATTTCATTTTTTAGGTGTTGGCTTCCTAGGCATTTGTGCTGAATCCGATAATTTTTTGGTGCTGCTTTACGCTGTAAATATTTATTCGCCATGCTCCATTGAGGGTAAGAGAAAGCTGTGGGCAGATTTGTGTATGTCAAAGAGAGGGTTTCCAATAGGTGAATAGTGTATAGCTGGTAATTTTAATGCAGTTTTGGATCCGTTAGAAAGAATAAGGCGTAGTAATCTATCAAATAATGCAGAAATATCGGAATTCAGATGATTTGTTGAGGATATGGATGTAATTGACTTACCTGTGCTAGGCAAGAAATTTACCTGGTTCAGTTCTGATGGCACTTCTATGAGCAGATTGGATAGAATTTTCTTATCAGATGGTGTAATGCAATTGTGTCAAGTTGATGCTCAATGGGTAGGCAATAGAGATATAACTGATCACTGTCCGGTTTGGTTGAAAGTTGCAGAAAAGAATTGGTGCCCAAAACTATTTCGCTTCAATAACTGTTGGATTGAGCATTTGGAGTATAGAGCTTTTGTGGAGAATTGTTGGGCAGACTTTCAGGTGTATGGGTGTAAGGGTAATGTTTTAAAAGAAAAATTCAAGAACCTAAAGTACCAGTTGAGAAAATGGAATAAAGAGGTCTTTGGAGTGGTGGATCTCAATATTGAAAACACAGTAGCTGAGATTAATCAATTGGATATAATTGTGGCTGCAGGTGGGGTTGTAAATTCAGAACATAGAAGATTCCTGACGACTCAATTTTGGATATAGTTGTGCGATAAAGAGAGCATATTGTTGCAAAAATCCAGAGTAAGGTGGATTGCGGAAGGAGATGCCAACACTAAGCACTTCCATGCATGCCTAAAAGCTAGAAGGCAGAGAAATCAAATGATTGCATTGAAGGATGGGGATAGATGGTTGGAGACCGTTTCGGAAGTTAAGAATGAGGTGCGTAGATTTTTCCAGGACCAATTCTCGACTAAGTCTGATTTTGTACACCCCACCCTTGATGGTCTCTCCTTTACTACTGTGTTGGATGCTGAAAATCACATGTTAACCACCCCCTTCTCACTGGACGATCTAAGGGATGCTGTCTAAAATAGTGATGGTAATAAGAGTCCGAGTCTGGACGAATTCAATTTTACCTTCTTAAAGTCTCATTGGGATTTGTTAAAAGACGACATTTTGGGGTTTGCACTTGAGTTCCAACAGAAAGCCTATTTCCCTAAGGCCATTGCTGCTTCCGTTATTGCGTTAATTCCCAAGACTGATAACCCGCAATCCCTCAAGGAGTTCCGACCAATTTCTTTGATTGGGTGTCTATACAAAATTATTGCAAAAGTTTTGGCGAGCAGACTCAAATTGGCGTTGAATAGAATTATCTCTCCGTGTCAGACTGCTGTTTTGCCACATAGACAGATTTTGGATGGGGTATTAATTGCAAATGAATTGGTTGATTTGACGAAACAAAGGAACGACAAGTATTTATTGCTCAAGGTTGATTTTGAAAAAGCATACGACTCTGTTGATTAGGGTTTTTTGGATTACATGATCTCTAGGATGGGTTTTGATCCTCAGTGGAGAAGCTTGACGAAAGCGTGTGTTAGGTCTACCACGATGTCGGTTCTAGTAAATGGAAGCCCTACTGTTGATTTTCCTACCTCCCGGGGTTTAAGACAGGGCGATCCTCTGGCACCATTTCTTTTTCTTATTGTGGCTGAAGGCCTTTCGGGGATGGTGCACAGGGCAGTGGAACTAAATGTTCTGTCGGTGTATAAGGCATTTCCGGACGTTTCCTTTCCGATCTTACAATATGCGGATGATGCCATCATTACATGTGAACCAACATAGGGGAATCTGTGGCGGATAAAATCCATATTAAGAGGTTTTGAGCTGGTTTCAGGTCTTAAAATCAATTTCTTTAAGAGTAATCTCTATGCAATTAATGTTGAAGACAGGTTCTTGGATGCGGCTTCTACTTTCCTTTCTTGCAGGGTGAGCACTATTCCTTTCAAATTCCTGGGTATTCCGGTCGGGGCAAATCCAAGGTTGTCCTCTACTTGGGCACCTATTATTGAGCTGGTGAATAAAAAACTGTCTTTGTGGAAGCGTTCACACCTCTCCATTGGAGGTAGAGTGTCTCTAATTAATTCAGTTCTGAATAGCTTGCCAGTATATTGGTTCTCCTTTTACAAAGCTCCAAAAAATGTAATCCAATCTCTTATTAGTATCTAAAGGAACTTCCTGTGGGGTGGTAATTCTGAAGCAAAGAAGATTTGTTGGGTCAGTTGGAAAAAGATATGTGAACCTAAAGAGATGGGTGGTTTGGGGGTTAAGGATTTAGAACTCTTCAATGCAAGTCTTCTTACAAAATGGAAGTAGCACTGTCTTTATGATGATGGGGCGGTTTGGTGGAAGCTTTTGTTATGTAAATATGGAGCACAACAGAAGATAACCCTAGATCTGGGGCTATAAGGCGTCACTTCTCAAATTGGTGGCGTGATTTAATTTCCCTTTTTCCGGAATGGTTCCATGGTGCGGTTGGTGTACGTCTGGGCAATGGTGAGAAAGTAAATTTTTGGATTGATAAGTGTTTGGGTGATCGATCTCTTATGTTTGAATTCCCTACATTATTTAACCTTGCCTCAAATAATTTGGCAACTGGGTGAATGGTTGTTGGAGATGGAAATGGAATTGGAAATGGGCCTTGCGGACTGACGAGGAGGTCTTGAAGCAGCAGCTGGAATTTGCCTTGCAGGAAGTCGTTTTAAATGTTTCTAATGAGGATAAGTGGTTTTGGAAGCACAATCCGAATGAACAATTCTCTATAAAATTAGCTTACCAATAGTTGCTAAGGATGTCTTGCGTGTTGACAGTCCCATAGATCAACGATTGTTTAAAGTTTGCAAGGGTGTGTGGCAATCTGCTATTCCTTCTAAGGTAGCTGTGATGGTGTGGCGACTAATGCTAGACGGACTCCCCAAATGGAATGCACTTATTAGTCGTGGTATTATTGCACCCATTCATAATGCCTGCTGTGTTCTTTGTTTCCATCAGGAAGAAACTGTAAGTCATTTATTTTTTAGCTGTAACTTCTCCTTTACGGTGTAGGGTTCTATCTATTCTTGGATTGGTCTCTCGAGAGTGTGGCATAATAATGGAATTGCAAATTTCATTCAATTTAGTCTATTGCGTGTCGGAAAGGTGAAAAAGAATGTGAGGCACCTAATTTGGTGTGCTGTGGTGTGGGCTTTGTGATCATTAAGGAACAATATTTTATTCCGAGAAGTTCTTGCACTCTCTGATATTGTGGCAAAAATAAAGGTAATATCTTGGAATTGGTTCATTGCTAAAGCTGAGAGGAAAAATGGACTAGCAATTTTCTGATTCGTGTTCGAATCCCCTGAGCTACTTACAATCGATTAAGTGACTTCTTGTTTGTAGACTGATGATTTTCTGTTTGGGCAGGGAGTTGAGTTGATGTGTTTCTATTTTCTGGTTTGTGTTTTCTGTGTCAGGGAAGATAATTGCAGGATATTGTGCTTGGAGATGTTCTGCTTGTCGTGGTGCTGTGTTGTTGGTGTCTAGTCACACAGAAATTTCACAGTGGGCTGGTTTCATTTTTTGGTGTGGACTATAGTATTATTCTTGGAAGGAGGTTGCTATCAGATGCTTTTTTGGAGGAATGGGTGGAACTGTTTTGTTTCTTTTGGGCACCATTGACTTTACATTTATTGATGGACGTGATATGCCTTTAGTGTTGTTATGTTACTTTTCCTTTTGGTGAAACATGTGTGTATACTTGTATTCCATAGTGGGTGTATTCTTTTTCCTCCGTTAGTCGTTTTTCCAATGGGTTTTGGCTCTGGGAGGTTTTCACGAGACACTCCCATGTTGTTTCGGGTTGGAGTACCCCTTATACTCCCCTAATAAAATTATTTGCTTATAAAAAAAACGTTGAATAAACAATTAATATGGTTAATACTCGGTTATCAAAAAAAAAAATGGTTAATCCTCAAGGGTAGGGGCTTTTGTCCCTTTTGCTTTGAGGGGTATGAACTGAACTCCATTGGGTCCCATGCGTATTCAATATAATGAGTACAACGCTTGTGACATGCATGTGATGAAGCATGAGGGAAATTTGGTATCTTTCATTGTTGGTTTATTTAATAACCTAGATTTGGTCAAACCTAATGTAAGTGAGTTCGATTTGAAGTGAAGAGTAGTATATAGGGATATCACACACCCTGCCCCCCCAATTGATGAAAATTAATAAATAAGTTTATCTAGTGTTTGGATATTATGACAAATTCAGTAGTGTATGCTTCTAGCTAGTACTAGCCAAGTTGAGGAGGCATCACAGACTCGACCATATTGTATATTATTTATGTTTCTTTTTAGATATTTTTTAAGTTTATTTTACATAAACCAAAAAAAAAAAAATTATTGTTTTTAATGAAATTATTAGTTTTTTTCTGTGATACCCTTAAATGTTTATTAATGCATTGCACTTATTTTTCTCTACAATAAACAGTTAAGGATATAATTGATAAAAAAATAATTAATATAACCTTGAACTTTGAAAACGACAGATAAATAATAACAAAATTTTTCTAAATAATGGATAAGTAAAAAGGAACGGATGGAGTACTTGTAAAGGTTCACGGAATATACTCTCTAAATAATGAATTAAGTTTTGTTTGTAATACTACCAATCTCTCTTGAATATACATATACCTCAGAATAAGAGTAACGAGAATTTTTGGAAAACTTATATAATAATAAAACTTACTGGAAATAAAAGTATATGAAACATTTTAGAGGATTGAGGAAATAAATAAATATTACTATGAAACTTATTTTATAAAGAGCTACATGCGTCCACCATGGACTTGTATTCCATTCGAAGATAAAGATGTAGATGCGAACCAACTTTTGGGTTTCGTAGCCCTCCATATGGCTAAAATTGAAGGCGTTTATATTGTACTACAATAATACTACATATGTATGCCAAGAATCACGGCATGAAAAATCCAAAATGCAACGTGTAAAATATCCGATACTATTTCAACCCAGAAAAATATCCGATACTATTGTCAGTTACCAGTTTCAAGAGATTCATGTTAGGTCATCGCTCATCATGTAGATAATATTCATTAATTAAGGTCTAAAATCGACAAACACATCATTAATATATATGACAATCATTTAACTTATTCTAAGTTGGCCATGGCAATCGGAATATCAGATGCATTAATACCCCATATTATTTTATTTTATTGAACAACACTTAAAGTACATTAATTATATGAATTAGATGTATCCAATACATTAACTAATTAAGTGGTCAAAAGTCGGCACCTCATATGACGTTAGAATATTCTGAAAATTTTTAAGAACTACTCCCTCTCCCTCTGAAATGAATTATAAAAAAAAGTTAATTAATTCACCGTTATTAAGATAGTTAGTTAATCATATTTAATCTATGTAATTTTAATTAAAAAATTTAACTTTATTGTCTAAATTACCCTTCATGACTAATAAATTAGTTCATTGGAAATACAAAAAGTTAAATTAAATAAGGAGTATTTTGGAAATACTATCATTAAATATGGAAAAGTAGTTAATATTTTCTTATATTTTATTTTAAAAAGTATGAGATAAAATTTGTTTATAATTCATTCAGGAGGGAGTAGCCTGTTAATTAGTTTTGCAAATGTCAGATTTTATATATGTAGTGTTTGTCAGCTGAAATTTTTTCAACTTTGCCTCAATTAAAAGAAAAAAGTTGACAAAAAACAGGTTATTGTTGCTTTGTAGATAGATCGTATTACATATTTAAAGGGCTTAATTTGAAAAAGGTCTTTAAATAAGTTAACAAGTCATATAATCAGATTTTCCAAAAAGGCAGGTTAGTCACAGAAAAAGCAATGACAACTAACAAGTTAAGTTTGGGCTTTGAATTTTTAAAAAGGTCAGACCTATTTAGGCAAAATCTTATTCGACCTAGTCTATTCTCATCCCTAGATATAAGAGGCTTATTTGTTTTTTGAACCTGGACTTCTTTTAGGATTGTCGACTAACCCTACAAACCACCACATGTCTTTTCAATGGAGTTCTTATGTTATGGACTCCTGAAAAGAAGATGCATGTTGTTAGTATAGATAGTGTCAATCAATTCTTTTAAACATCCCTTCAACTATACAGTGTCATACCTTCACTGCCTCAAGATCCTTCTCATTCTGGTGTCCTTTCAGTTCATTCTTGTGTCTCTTTGTTATCTGTGCCTCATGCACCAGCGATTACTCCCTGTCCTCGTCAGAATCAAGCATCACATGCTCATCAACTCCCACTAGCTCGTCCCCAAACCACATTGTATTGGGAGAGGTCTACTTTGATACTATTTGTAACAGCCTAGACTTTTTTAGGACTGCCGACTGTCCCCACAAACCATCACAGGTCTTTTCAGCTTGCTTTGTCCTCACTCAGATACTTTCTAGGAAACTTCTCATAAGGTCACTCATCTCAGTGCTCCTAGTCAAGCACAATTAATTATGAATTTCTTATGTTATCAGCTCCCGAAAAGATAATGCATCTTATGTTATGGGCCATGACATTAGTATTCAAAAGTGAAGCTTACCTACGGACGCCCGTCGATAAAATTGTCACTATATTTGGCGCCTTAATTTCCCGCCTCATTTTTTACGGATATGTCTGTCGGTAAACTTCACTTTTGAATACCCGACGGCTAGCCTATTTGTAAGGTTACATTTGACATATGTCTTTATCGTTGAATCTTAGCAATTTGAATTACTGATGGGCCAGGCCGTGTGCTTTTCTTCATTGATGCTCATCCCTTGGATTGTTGAATCAAAGTCGTTTGACTTACCGATGAGCTAGGTCGTTGGTAATGGCGATTAGTGTGCTTCTCTTCATTGCTTCTAAGCTCTTGGATCGTTGAACCGTAGCCATTGAAATTTACCGATAGGCTTGGCGGTCGATAATGACGATCTGTGTGCAACTTAATCAGCTACTCTCCATCCTTGATTAACCCTTTTAATCTACATCCCATCTCTCGTATCCGTGTGCATTTCTCTTTCACTCACATATTTCGATTTTTCTCTCTCTCCCCCCTCACTTTCTCTCTTTATAATATTATAATATTAAATATATAATATAAAATTTAAATATATAATATTATATAAATAAATATATGAAAATGATATATAATAAAAAATTAAATTTAAATAATTATTTTTAAAAAAATATGGTGATTACCGAAGGCCTAAGCTGTCAATAACATTAATTTTAAATATTTATAAAAAACAATACAGCCACTACTGTCGGTTTTGTCTGAGGGGCACAATGTCGTTGATAAATAGTGAGGGAAAAAGCTGTCAGTACGACCCAACAACAAAATCATGTCAGTAATTCAGAAAATTGTATTACCAACGATTTGTTTGCATTACCGATGGCTTTATTCTGTCGATAATGACGTTTTTTCTCTTAATGGATGTTATAGAAGAGATGGTTTGTTTTGTTTAAGGTTTGTGATTCAGAGAGTATTTAGAGCGAGACCTTTTCTCATGTTTATGTTTAGTTTTAAACTTCCGATAATGCTTATTCCGGAAAGCGTCATCTTAAGTACACTAAAATACAGTTTTCTAAAGAAGGCATTATCTTAATTATTAATTAGATAACACTTGCCTGCACAAATGTTATCAAAATAATTAAGCACACTAAAATAAAGTTTTACAACGTCTATGGACATAAAGTTCTTCGTTGTTGAAATAAAGAATTCAGGACAAAGAGATTTCTATAAAGCATATAGGGACATATTTTATGCTAGCACTACGCCGAATTTTGCTTTCGATAACGCTTAAAATTAATTCTGATAACGCGTAAAAGCATTTTGCAAGTGACCATCAACTGATGCACGTGTGAACCCAGATAACGCTTTCGAAGCTTTATAAGAAACATACTATAATCTCTCACAAATCTTCTTAATGACTCTTCCGATAACGATTTCTTAAGGAAACATTATAGTATGAATAATCGACATTAACACTTTCTTTATTAAGCAACATTTGAATGCATAATACATTAACACTTTCTTAACTAGGTGTTATAAGAGAATGCCTCAAATAACGCTTTCTTAAGAAAGGGTTATCCAAACATGTATTTTTATTTTTTTTCTCCACTCACGCACTTACTCAGAGTACATGAAATGGCAGCGAAATGAATCATATTTCTCAGAGTGTATCTAGTTATTGCTTTGTGAACGCCTTCCTCCATAACCAGTTTCTTACCTTCTCCATCAATTCTATTTATTGCCAACATAAATCACATCTCTTCCACCACCTGCTTACTTCTTCATAAAAAGAACCGCAAAAGATTCAAAAAAGTACAACATTCACATTTCCCTCTTGACAAACCTTTCATTATCATTCTCTGCAAAATTAGGTAATCACCTGCCATTCCAAAATGATGAAATCTCGTCCCATCACAACTATGATGATTATTAACATACAAGAGCTAAAGTACGAATGAATAGATGAAACAGAGGAGCTTGAATACCAGGGATGGACTGAGTTCTTCAACAAATACAAGTATGTTGAGATCAGAGAGTTTTGGTCAACTGTCAACAATGCTGATGGGTCCATCACAATTGTGGTAAACCAATCACCAACCAATGTAACACAAGCTCTTGTTGCTAAGATAAATGGTGCTCCCAAACACTAGTTTAGAGATTTTCAGAAGCATGGACTGGCTGGAAAGGGAACAGATACGAATAGAAAATGTATATGAAGTTCTGTTTGGGCACAGTTCAAGGAAGGCAATGAACGACATTACCCTATTGACCAGCAAGACTAAATGCTTGAGTGTTGTCGCCATTTCATTCTTCCCAAAACAAAAGCTGAATTAGAGGTTTGAAGGAGCTTTGAAAATATGAAATGACAATCATCTACCACCTCCTCACCCACTCCCCAATCAACCTTCCATACCTCATCATTGATTACCCTAAAGCTCTCACGCTCACCTACTTCTGCAAGATATGTAGGAGTGAAAGTTCTCCAAGGGATTATCCTATTTCTTCCTCACCATCGTCTCCAACTCAATATGCCCAAATGGAGATTGAGGAAAACAGAAAAATGGAGTATAGCCTCACCTATCCTGGTGCTGAACTAACTCTTCAGGTCAAGGAACACTTGGAATACCTGGTCGAGAAGAGAATAGTGACTCGTGGTGAGTCATCTACTTAGCGTCTTTCTCTGATTCATCAAATAATTTTTTTTTGTTTAAATGTTTTGGTTCAGGATATAGGAGTACCTGTATCCTATTATATTATCAATAAATTAATTAATATATATTGTTCAGTGTTCTATATACATTGTGTATACACATACCTTGCATATATTCACCACAATCAAACAAATCATCTTCTGGGATATGACCTTGACTTGCGTCATCAAAACCAAATTGCCCTATATAATGTATGCAATAAATCATGTTCAAAGATAGATAAACCTTAAACACACGCCTTAAATCTATTCTACAAATTTGTCTCCAATCAAATAAAGGAACTCTATTACATGAAAATTAAAAAAGCTGAAAGGAAAAATTGAGAGGGTAGTGAACCATTTATCTTGCATGTACAAGATGACTGCGACAGCATTAGGGCTGAAATGAAAAAAACTGGTGAGACAAAGGACAACAGATAAGGCTGAGAGACTTACTATGTGACAACGATGGTGGTCGAGGCTTTCCTTGCGATGACGAATGGTGTGATGACGGTGGCAGAGGTTACCATGTGTTAGCTAGAGGCAAAGTATAGAGGAAAATGAAAGTGTTAAATTCTCTTTTATATTACTGTAAAGCTTCAGGTGACATTTAGAGAAAATGTTATCGTAAAGCTCTTTATTTTTATTTTATTTTCAATTTAAAAACATGGAGCGTTTAGATAACGATTCCTTGGGGGAACGTTATCTAAAGGTTTGGTTTGGATGACGTTTCCACATGTAAACGTTAGCTGAAGCTTTAAGTAATCTCTGTGTTACTTTAGATGATGCTTCCCGCTGTAAACATCATGTGAACACTGTTATCCAAACACAACTTTGGCATATTGTTGATCCTCTAACTAAGAGTTTAGCGCCTAAGGCTTTTTCATGAGCATGTTGCTCATATGGGTGTTGCCACTGAGGTTGCCTTAGTTTAGTGGGAGTCTTTATTTATATCCTATGTTTTGATACAAACCTTATGTTATTTTGGATTTTATACAGAAATATAGATTATGTTTATGAGTTCATTATAAAGTTGTTTGTATCTTATTATGAGCAAATTTGATTTGCACTTAATTATTTTAGGTTGCAAAATTAAGATTTTGTAAATTTGATCTCACTAAAGAAATATGTTGGACTAGTTGAAAATCTGTATGAATGATATCACATTACATGTAATTTCGTTTGATCGAAATATTAGTAAGCTCATTAGACTCCAAATTAAATAAATAAAGTTGATATGGGCTTTATATAAGTGGACATCAATGTTGGTCCATTAGGGGATAATGGGAACCCTATTAGGCTGACAAACTATAAGTAGGCCATGATCACTAATATACTGGACACACGCACACTTGTTCTCTTATCCCCATCGAAAGAGTTCCTAAAGCATAAGGAGTCCCGATTGAGGAAGAACCGTTGAGCCGATGGGTGCTGATTGCCCGCTATTCACGAAATCTTCTTTTCATGTTCCACTTTGTGACTCTATGCATGGATCTAGATATTTTTCTAATCATTAATAATCTAGCATGTTGTAGATCCTAAGGCTATCAAGATATATGGTTTTCTAATCATTGGCTTCCACTTTAGAACTTATTATTTAATAGAATAAATCATGTCTTGTATAGAATTAATTTCAATAGACTATAATTTTGATATGAGTAGTGTGTATTATGTATATTTAGACCATCGTGGCTTCAATAAAACTCTAATATGTGTATATCTGACACTATGAACTTGATATGTTAATGTGTGTTTTAAAGTTTTAATTTCCCCATAATTTGATATGAGACGAGTTAAGTCCCATGTGATACTAGCGGGATGTTAAAATAAGTGAGCCTTTCCCAGCCTAGCAGCCAATACTTTTTCCACCAGCTTATACAAACACCCATGAAGCAAGATAAGGCGGTAGTCCCTAAATCAAGCAGACAATCAACCTTAGGTACCAGGGTCAAAAAAAATAGGAAGAGAAATTTCTCAAGGGCTTAGCCAAAAACGACGCCTATCTCACCCTTGAGAAGGGTCCAAAAGGCCTTGATGAAAGCAAAATTAAAGTCATCTAGACCACGACTTTATTCTCCTCACACTAAGCAATAACATCATCAATTTCTACTGGGGAGCAGAAGGGATAAAAGAGTCTCATACAATAATTAGTGGTTTTATCTACTTTTGCCTTTTCTTTTCGGTCTATTATGCAAATGTAAAAGAGCCCAAGAGCATCGTGTTTAAATGCCACAAGAGGGGCAAATATGAAGGGAAATCACGCATACAAACAGATATAAAACACAACGAAAAATTAAAATTTCTCTTCCAAGGATCCTTGGGAATGATCATGACTCAGGGATTGTGCGATTTACCGCTTGTAGCGCAGTCTGTTGATGACGAAAGCTAGAGTCGAGCACGAACGTTGTACAGACGACAACGCCTCTATATTGTCCACACGAACAGACTTCGAATGGGAGCGGCCACCGTCTACAGTGCTAGCTAACGAACGGAACCAATCACGAACGCACACATTGTCTCTGGTATGGCTAGGTTAGAAATTCCGTAAGCAGGACTTCAGCTTAAGTGTTCCATTTATAGAACCACTTAAGACTGACCTAGCGCATCGTAGCTTACTGTGTGCTGCGTCACTCTTGACTTACGTCGGTGCATCATAAGAGCGCACCACTGAATAAAATGAGTCTTACTCATTTATATTTAGTCTCCCATTAATCTGTTCTTACGTGTGTGACCCTATAGGTTCCCGTAATGTTGGCAATAATATTAAATCACTATTTAATATCATAAACAGAGAGTGGTGTCTAGCAACACATCACTGCTACCCAAGTAACGAGAATGTCAGTGTTTTGACGTAACTTTTCTGTGATAATGATCATGTGTATAATTACCCTTTTTCCCTTATATCTATATCGAACACAAGGCATAGTGTGTGTCACCCTTGTATAGTTCAACATTATATTCCTTGATACCCGAGCAGACTTAGTAACAACAAATAACATCAATATCTCATATAGACTTATTTCAGCATGGCCATGCATTTTACAGTCATACTCTATTAAGGGGCCCACAGATATTACTCATGCTATGTAGGAGGGGCAAATCCCATCTAGGTCACTCATGTCCCTCTGCATGACTCATGGAGTGCCCAGTTAACCGACTTTATAATTGTCTTGTTACGGACAATGTTTGACAGCAATAAAACACTCGACTCCTCATGTAGGGACCATAATGGTTTCAGGTCAAAGGGTGGCATACACCACTATCACTATGAGAATAACTTCTGACACTTACATAACGCACTATGTAGTATTCTCATGGCGGGTCAATCCAGTACACAATTACCCTAATGTGTACCTATATGTGGTGACTTGATATCCCATATCTATAACCTGTGAGATGAGGCTTAGTCTACACACATAATAGTCTTGATGTATTATTATTGCCCTTAATAATAATAATAATACTCGACTACAGATGTTTAAGAGTAAATTCTATAGTATCTCACAACTGAGTCGTCTACTCGATGTTCTATTAAAATTGAACTTTTACTCAAAGGCTTTATTACGTTAAAACAAACATAATAACTGAAATGCCTCATATAATAGATAAATAGCATGATACACATTATAAGTTCAAAAGGAAAATACTGGCCTCTAGGGCTAATTAACACCAACAAAACAATGCTTGACCTTCAAGGTTGACTTTGAAAAGGACTACGATCCTGTGGATTGGGGGTTCCTGGACTATATGTTGGGTAGATTTGGTTTCAACGACAAGTGGAGGGCATGGATGCGAGCTTGTGTATTCTCAAGTAACCTCCTGGTTTTAGTTAGGGAAGTCCGACTTAAGAGATGAACATCTCGAGGTGGTGGCTGAAGGGTTAGGTGGCCTTATGAGACAAGCAATTGCTCGGGAAGGATTGAAGGGCTTTCGAGTGGGCTCTCTGGATGCCATTGTCTCCCATTTACAGTATGCTGATGATACACTATTCATCGAAGAGGCATCTGTTAATGTGCCTAATTCTTTCCTTGGTTGGGCATATGATTTTCTCAATTATTCCTTTCAAGTATCTAGGCCTTCTAGTTGCTACTAGTCCTAAGAGGTTATTTACTTGGTATGTCAATTTTGGGGGGGACTGTCCTTAATTCGGTCTTGAGTAGCATTCATATTTTCTACTTATCATTCATCAAGGCTTAGAGGGGGTGGTGAAGATCCAAAGCGGGTTCCTTGTGGGGGCTAGAGATATACACAAAACCCATTAGGTCAAGCGGCCGATTGTGTGTAAGTCTAAGAAGGAAGGGAACCTTGGGCTGAAGGATCTTAGATTTATGAACCAAAGCCTTTTGGGAAAGTGGGGATGGCGGCTCTTGTGTGGGGACACAGGGGTATCGGGGTAGGTTCTACAAGCTAAATATGGAGTGAGGTGGTGAATAATCCTAATTTCGGTGGGTTGAGGGTCACCTCTGGGGCATCTCCCTGGTGGAGGAATATCTGCTCGATAGGAATTTGAAGGGTTAGTGGTGGTGATTGGTTTATAGAGGGAGTGGTTAAACATATGGGGAATGGGAGGTCAGTTAACTTTTTGCCAGGTATTTAGACGGGCCCCACCCCGCTTTATCAGGTGTTCCCCAGATCTACAGAAGGATGCTAGGGTGGTGGATATGGGCAACTGGGAGGATAGGCTCTGGGCGTGGGAGTGTACTTGGAGGCGGTGCCAATTTGTTTGGGAGGAAGTGTTGCCCGAGGATCTGCTTCAAAGGATTTCCTTAGTCCCCATCTCACTTAGGGCTGATGTGGTCCTGGGAGGCTGATAGTGGAGGAGTAACACCCCGTATAATTTAATTATGTAGCTTATTAATTTAAGCATTGATATGTTTTAAATTGATTGTTGAGTAATTAAATTGGGTGTTATTAATTAATTTAGGGGTGTGTATATAGTAATGGCATTTTGAGGATTGTAGATGGAAAAAGGGGCAATTGGGTATTTTACCTAAACTAAAATAGGGACATGTGGTCCATTATGTGAAAAATCGCTGCTCTTTCTCTTTCCCTCCCACTCCCACATTCAACTCTCTCTCATTTCCTCCCTTCCCTCGATTTATGCTTCAGCAGGAAAAAGAAGAGAAGAAGAAGAAGAAGAAGAGAGAAAGGAACCTAGGGTTCATGGGTTTTGGAGAGAAAAAGAGAGAAAATAGTGAGATTTCTTCAAGTCTTGCATAGAGGAGAGGATCTAAAGCTGAAGATTTAGCATTTGAAGGAAGATTGGTGGTGCCCTAAGTGAGAAGAAGGAGGTACACGAATTTGGAGAAGAAGAAAAGGAGAAGATCAAAGTTTTCTTCCATTCAACTCAAGTTCTTGGATTGTTTGTGAGTTTCTTCTTCCTTTAGGTGGTGGGCAACCATAAGACCCCCATTAGGGTTTTTCTTTCGCTTTATATGGTGTCATTCTTTGACTTGAGTTTAGGGTTTTTGGAAATTATGAGATTGGGAATGGGTTTCATAAATGTTGTTCATATGTTGAATGAATTTTGTGTGACATTTGAATCATATGCTTGTTGTGGTTTGATGTTATATAGGTTGTTCTTCCAATTTGCATGTTTTGATCCTTGATTTTGAGCCTTAGTTTCATTGGTATTGGTTTGGAAAGAGGAGAAATTGGAGTTGGAAGGTTTAAAAACCAGGAAAAAAAGGAGTTTTATGTAGAATTCTGCAGAGAGCGTGCGCCCTGTGCGCGTCAAAACAGAGAGAAAATGGTCCAAAAGCGCGCCACCGTGCCCTGCGCACGCGACACAGGTCTAGGACACTCAGAACGCAGATGACTCGCGCTCCAGCATGCACGGCACGTGAGGAAACAAAAGCAAATGGGGCCAAAAGCGCGTGCGCGCGTGACACAGGGCACAGGAGCGTGACGCGCGTCCTGATGCACTCCCGCGCGCTCTGTTGTGCAGTTTTGTGATGTTTCACATCCAAGAGACTTTTAAGGCTAGGAATACTTATTTTTGGTGTTCTAAACCCTTAGGGACCAAATGGATATCATACTTAGAAAAGTTATTTCAACTTGAGTTTGAATAAAGTCTTTAAAGATACGATACTAAAACTATTAAATTACAATGGTTCTAGTAAGATAGTCGTACAGAGCGGTGTGCCACTGGGAGATAGCGACACGTCCCGACTGTTACAAATACGTTTGTACAGAGAGGTGTACCACTGCTATCGAACTATATGCCCCAGTTGTTACGAAAGAGTTATAAGTGCAGAGCGGTTGTACCACTGTGATCTAGTGACACGTCCCGACTATTACAACGACGGTTGTACAGGGCAGTTGTACCACTGCTAGAGAACGATAGGTCTCAGTTGTTACTAAAAGAATTTGTAAGTACAGAGAAGTTGTACCACTGTACGATAGCGACACGTCCTGGCTATTACAACGACGGTTGTACAGAGCAGTTGTACCATTGCTATCAAATGATATGTCCCGGCTGTTACGAGCGATCCTTGTTAAATGAAATTGTCATGTTTATTAATAATGTTTGTGAATAAATGTTATTATGGATTGTGGCTAGTGTTGGTGAGGGGTCCGTGAAGGACTCACTGAGATTTTATAATCTCACCTTTTTTCCTTATTTTTTTCTAACAAGCAGGTACCAAAGCAAGACTAGGCAGTGCTGAGGGCCTATTACTTCTAGTGTAGAGCTATTTTGTAGATGTAACTTGACTTCTTTTGTTATAAGGACAAAAATTAGTCTTGTATTTTGTATTCCCAAGCTTTTTACTTGGAAGAAAGTTGTAATTCTAACTTTTAGATTTTTGACTGAGTTTAAAGTTTAGACTTGTATTTTGTTAAACAAGTATTAAATTTATAGTAATTCCTATACTTTAATGTGAATTGTCGTGCTTTCAATTAAACTTGAAGTATGGGCTTTACAGGAGACACTACAAAAAATGCGCTAAATAGCGGCGATTTTTTTTCAATTTGCAGGGGTTTTTGAGCTCCGCTAAATGATTTGCAGGGGTTTTGAAAACCGCCCCAGTTACACTCGCCACAATCTATTTGCGGAGGTTTTTGGAAACCGCTAGTACGCGGCTTATATTGCGGCGGTTTTATTACGGAGGTTGATAACCTCCGCAATCTACAACCCTGATACACTTTATGTAGTTATTTTGTGGGAGGTTTTAACCTGCTCTAATTACCAGTCATGGGTTCTAAAACTCTTCTATATTTTCATTTGTAATCAAGTTTTTGAGTTGATTGGTGATTTTATTATCAGCTTCCCTATATTGTTCAAACATCATAAGAACTTAAACATCTACATTTTGTTGTTTAAACATCAAATATGATAATACAGCAAAAAAATAGTACTAAAGGAACCTAAAAGAAGTCTTATATATATATATAACTCCATAAGAAGTCTAATACTAAAAGAACTTAAACATCTTCAAAAGTTGCAAGCACCAGACGATCCTATTACATCTAAAGGCGAATTAGGCTCACTTGCAGCATCTGTTGGCTGAAATAACAACAACAAAAAAATACTTAGTTAAAATATTTAAAATTACAATTAAAATATTCATAATGAAAGGCAATTTGGGAGATACAATTTCTTTTTTGAGTACTTAATAAAATTTAAATAAGATTAACCAATTTTCTTAAAGAGTATGACTTACAAAATGTAAGTAGTAGCAAATAGTTTATGACTTACAAAATATAAAAATAGATGAGGGTAAATGAATGGACCTGATAATACTCTTTTTGTTACCGGTATCTCTTCTATAACTCTACTTTTGTCGCACTCAGTCCACAAAAAGATGTCTACTTTTCTGCAATAACTCTGCACCAAGCTAAAAAAAATTAATTTGTTTTCAAGCACTATTTACGATTAAGTAGCAAATTTCTATATAATCAAGAAGCCAAAGAAAAACAACTATGATTAAGTGATAAGAGAAACAATAGAAAATAGATACCAGTAAGTACTTCAATTATGACATACCCTCGGAAATTATCAAGTAATCTTATTGCTTTTTAAGATTCAAATAATTTTGTAATGAAAAGTATCGACTATTATAGGTGAAATTGAACCTTGACAGCAATAGAAAGAAATATATAAGCTATTGATTCCATTCCATCCTCTTCTATCACAATTGGTTGCAAATCAAATGATGCAATCAAGAAGTTACAAATTCATGAGTATGTACAGATATTTAAGGTAGAGCCATATTAACTTCGTAGTTAATATATTAATATCATTAAAATAACAGTAGTGAGGATTTCGTCCATGCCATCCATGTCAATCCAAACGACTTACAGAGTAAAGATTAAATTCACAATAGAACCACCTATGCTTCTTAGATCTTGATGAAGCCTGACCGGTTTCCATCTACATATTCCACAAATTAACAAACATACATCATGTCTTAAGAGAGTCCCTAATAAGTCATCACATGCAACAAAAACAGAAGCAAAAGAATGCAATGGAAAGGTGACAAAAATAGTAAAACCAAAAATAGTACACAGGGAGTGAAGTCCATAGCCCACGCCGAGTAATTACTTTAGAAGATGCTTGAAGTCTTGCTTCAAAACCTTTAAATAATGACAGAGAACAATTCAAGCCATATTTCGTTCATTGAACTAAAGAAGAAAATGAAAAAAATTTAGCATAAGAACAATGCAAATGGTCAAGCAACCACCAACACATGCAGAATAGGTTTCTTCTAATGAAAATAGTTAACTCATTACCTTATTGACACTAAACAAAAAGAGTACCCATCGATGACATGAAAAATCCATAACTTGACAATAGGTTTCTTTCAATGATATGAAAGAGGAGAACAACTTACTCCAAAATTAACACTTGCAAGCAAGTGCAGCAACCATCCAATAAGACTGAAAATCTGGAAGGAAAAAAAAAAATAGAAAAGATTGTCAACAACTTCAAAATTAGAGAGAGAAGGCTGGCCGAAGAATGACTGATTTACTGCGGAAGAATAAAAAAAAGAGAAATTGCAGAGGAAGAGTGCAAGACTAAAATTCAGTTAGTGGTCTTCATGCTTTTTTTTATTTTTTATTTTTCTCTTTGTTAGGAGGCAAATTACAAATTTGGGGAATTTCGACAGGATCTGAATTCGACAAGTGAAAGTACGAGAAGAACAGAATAATAGAACAGAAAATAAACTAAGTTTAAAAGGACCGGGTGACTTGGTGGTTGTTCGACGAGGCGTATGAAGCGTCGAAGATGTCAACATGGAAACGGTCAAATTAGACTGAGGCTTTAAGCAGAATGTAGATAGCTCGACAAGAAGTGATACTGTCGAAGTTTAGTAGTTTAGATAAATTAACTACCGACCAGTATCCGCATTAATGCGTGTCGGTCGGATGATAGGTAGTTTTTGCATTTTTTGCCTATAAATAGTAGTTCATACGATGTAATAAAGGTTGGATACGTGATCTAATTCCTAATATCTCGACGGCTAAAGAAGATTAACGGAAAACGATCATCGTATGCCTTCCACCCCTTATCTTTCTGCATTTTAATCAAGTTTCAATTTATTTTCAATTCTTTGCATTTCCAGTTATGTCATTTACATTCCAATCAATTTGTATTTCTTCGTTTCGCATTTACATTCTTTAAGTCATTGTCATTTACTATTTCTGCACTTTTACTTTCAAAATCATTTACATGCTTTTTTCTTCAATTCATGTTTTTTTATACTTCTGTTATTTAACTTCTTGCATTTACACGTTTTCATATAAATTCATGTCTTTTTAACAGCGTTCTTTAAATTCTGTCTATTACTTGTTTTCTTTTACATTCCTGTGTTAACTTCAATTGCATGTTGGGCTTTAGTGATGCATGCCTCATGACATTGCAGTAGTTGTATTCTTGTTTTAAATTTTGTTCTAACTTGCTTGTAAACCAAGTTATTGGCTTTCGACAGCCAATCTTGTTTATTTAAGTCTATAGTGCCATTTCGACAACAATTCAATTGTTGTTGGAAGTTATCGTAATCACATTCGGCATAAGATACAAATATTCATGGCTCTGAAGCCAAGAATGTTACAAACTGATAACGCGTCGGGCAATTGACCGTTAATTTCAAAAACCATTGTTTTCAAAACGAGATTACCACGTAACTGGTTCGGATTCATAATTGTTTGATCATCAAAATTTATTTGTTTGTTTGATGAATTTGGTAGATCGTTCAAGATCATCAAAATTGGTAGAATCATACCATAAACCAAATTTCCCCATAAACACTCTTGTCACATGAAGATGTCATATTCCAATGCCATTTGTGTGACATAAATATACATGCATCATGAATATCTATATGCTGATTCCAGCAGAGAAAAACACCAAATTTTAAAAATAAAAATGGGTATTTAGATTCCATTTAAGCACCCAAAAGGGTTACATTTTAATAGTGTCACATTGAGTCTAACTTACAGGAGAAAGGAAGAGCCAGAAATCTCATGACTTATGACCAAAAGTTGTCTTCAAATAAAAAGGAGTCCCGTTTGCTTCCTCTTTTCTTCTAAGTCTCAACTAGCCTATCACATTAAAATCATTTTGTGGATCACACCAGAGCATGATTTCTACCTAGTGATGAGTATTGTTATTTGTTATTCCTCAATATGCAGTGGTTGACTAAAAAGACACTGAACAAAATCCTCCTAAACTCCTACAATGTGGATAGTAATTTAATTTATTAATTAATCAAATTCTGCATAATTCACAGGTGCAGTTTATCAACAGCTTCATTGAACAGATTCCTAGCTTCAAAGTCCAAATCAACTTCAAGATAAAACACTGTAGCATTCAGTTTCAAAATCACAAAAATTGATCACACACAAGGCTACAGTTTAGATGCGAAATTTTGCAACCAAAACCCAGATGCTCAACAATTAAAAATAGAAAAAATAAAATTAAACACACGGAAGACAGTGAGAAAATCAATTAAACCCTTGTAAGCATCTATGATTGCCTAACGGAATAGCACACAAAACAAATCAAATAAACATGCAACTCTATGAAGAAACTGACCTTTTCAGAGAGAAAGAAAACAAAACCAGTATTGTAAAATGACGAGGGCAGAGACGGCTAGGGCAGAGACGGCGAGCTAGGTGCTGTAAAACGCACGCATGCATTGATCATCAGAGGGCAGATTAATTTTTGAAGGAGGAAGAACAGAGAAGGAACTTACTTTCTTCTTCCGGTGAAGAACAGAGAAGAACGACAGTACACAAAGCGAGAGTCCAGGAACCGGTTTAAGGGAGGTGGTTCTTGCTTGCCTGTGGGCGGAGAACGACAGTTCGGCACTGTGGGAGAAGGAACTGTGTTTTCAGCAAACGATGGGAGATAGGGTTTTGGGGGAAAACGGACGTGTGATGTGTGATGTTCAATTAAAGGAGGGAATCATAAAAGGGAAAGGGAAAATAATGTTTAATTAGAGGGGGTTTTCACCCCTTCAATTGAACCGAATTTTTTACACAGTGAACTGAGAGAGTGCCTTTTTTTTTAATTAATTTGGGGAGGTTCGAAAAACCCCTGCAAAAAAACCTCCCTTGTTTCGCCCTTTTTCGTAGTGAGGGACCTACTTAGTCAAATCAACATAGTCCTTTCTGTCATCTATTTGTTTGCTACAAGGTGATGTCCCTGAGCTGATGAGATCTCAGTTTTGGAGTGTCAGTGGAGGAGTTTTGCACCCTCGAAGGTACTTGCATTTACTTAGCAACTCTAATGGGATATGATTCCTACTATAGATAACCTATTCTGCCGGGATGTTATAATGGAGCCTCAGGATGTGACTTGTGCCTTTTGTGGTCGGTACCGCGAATCAGGTACGCAATTGTTTGTTCACTGTGATTTCTCCATCTGTATCTGGTATGAGGTGTTCAAGTGGCTCGGTCAGGTCATCACTATGCCCCTAGATTTATCCCAGTTATTCTCTTCGTTTAATTATATCATGCCTTTGGGGAAATGGAAGAAAGGATTGATCCTGATTTGGCATGTTGTGTTACGGGAGATTTGGGGTCTTATAAATAGGCTCATCTTCTTGAGAAATGTTACTAACATGATGGAAGTTGTGGATCACATTATGGTTGCATCTTGGAAATGGTTTCTGGCTAGGTCAAATAGTGGGCGCTGCTTATTCTATGAATGGTGTATTAACCCAAATGATTGTATTTGTAGGAGGTAATATGTGTAGCGGGGTGTGGTTATGATTTGATATTGTCAATCATTTTGGTGTGGGTATCATATATCCCTTTCTCTCTTCTCTCTATTGTATTGGATTGTGAATACCTTTTCTATTCTTGTGTGTGCGGCCCCCAATAATTGGTATGTATTCAGTTAGCTCTGCCTGTGGTGTCTTGTCTGCTCCCTCCTCCCGGGTTGATGGGATTTTGGATCAGGAGGTGTTCATTCTGAGTAAGGTTTGGAATAGTTTTGCTCTGTCAAAAGTTATTGCCTTTTCTTGACAATTGCTTTTGGATAGAGCTCCTACTCGGACAAACCTGCTCTGCCGTGGTATCATTAGTGATCCTTCTGCCACCTTATGCGTCTTTTGTGGTGACCTAATTCAGGAATCTGCACTTCACCTTTTTGTCAGGTGACGCTTGACATCTTCAGTATGGTATGTGATGGCTAGATGGTTAGGTCAGCAGCTAGTTCTACCTGGTGATCTGTTTTCCTGGTTTCCTTTCTTTTGCACACTTGGGAGGTGATCCCTTAATAGTCGGGGTATGGCCCTTATATGGCATACGATTTTGTGAGTGTTGTGGGAAAGTCGGAATGCCAGTATTTTCGCTGTTAAAATGCCATATGTTTCTGAGATGGTCGACCGTATCATTACCTTATCCTGGCGGTAGATGTTGTCGAGGAAAAATTCGGGCGGCTGTTTGCTCTATGAGTGACTAGTCGACCCAATAAATTGTATTGATAGGAGATAATTGTGGCCTTGCCTTCAAGTTTATGGCAGCTTGCGTCTTGTGTTTTTAGTGTCTTGTTGTATTGAGTTCTAGCACCTCTAGTGCTCCCCAATTAATATACTCTTTAGCCATTAAAAAGAAAAATCATGTGCAGTGGGCACATTTTTGTCACATTCACTTTGGGTTAAAGCTGGATGGCAGCAAGCAAGCAAATTTGGACCAGGGGGATGTTTCTCAATAGTCTAACGGATTCTATTCTATTGGTCTATATAAAATGGAAGTCTATGATTTTTAGCTGGTTTTTTTCTGTGCTTGACGTGCATCAGTGTATGGGTGCTTGATTTTTAGGTGTAGATGAGGCTTTGTCACACTGCTGTATCTGTTTATCTTGTGTACCACGTGTAACTTTGTGTTGAGCTTGGTTTTTCATGAGCCTTTGTTCATCTTTAATATTAATAATATTCTTTAGGTGCAGGATTCAGATCCTTGCCACTAACAAAATTCATCTCTCCTCTAACAAAACTAACCACTAACATTTGCCTATAAAAAAAATAATATTCTTTGGCCTTTTACAAAAAAAATAAGATAAAATAAAATCTCATCGAACACGTGAAGCATGAAAGCCAC
This sequence comes from Calophaca sinica, assembly GCA_037113605.1. Lineage (NCBI taxonomy): Eukaryota > Viridiplantae > Streptophyta > Magnoliopsida > Fabales > Fabaceae > Calophaca > Calophaca sinica. Next base: position 39,339,329 of record CM073736.1, on the reverse strand, counting down.
TTGAAATTTCAAAGAAAACGAGAGCAACATGGTTGAGTTGAAAAGATCATCGAGAGAGGTGGGATAAAAAAGTAGAGAGCTATGTGAGGTACGTGATCGTGTTTAGAATTGCAAAGAATATGTACCACATTCATGAACAGAAATTGGTAGAATCTGCAGCCAAATACAATGCAGGGAAGCCATGCCCCGTGACTTTCTGCTGCCCCTCATATCAAGATACTAATGTATAGGGTATGTTTTAGATAATAATGATTTTGATTTTGATTTTAAGATGGTGAAAGTAAATATATACTAGTAATAAATAACTTATTAATATATGACATATTTGATTATTAGATGATCCAAATCTTATAATTAACTTTTATCAACAAAAAAAAAAATCTTATAATTAACTTGCACAAATCAGTTGATTTTATTAACAAGGTTAATTGAACTCCTTAGAAAACTCAAAGCATTATAGATATATGTAAAAAAAAAAAAAAAGATGCAATACTAATAATATAATAAATTGATATTACTTTGAAATATTATTGGAAGTGTGTGTAAAACTTATTTACACCTTCAATACATAGTTATTAAATTCATAATATATAAATTAATTTAGATATGGTTTTCGTCTAGAGACTTTTGATTTTGTCCTTATAATTTATTTTTTTGTTTTTCGTCTACAATATAAGAATGTTTGTTTTTGATCTTGTTATTTTACTTTAATCCCTAAAATATTTTTTCTTGTTTGGTTTTAATATCTAAAATTAGAGACTATTTTGATTTTAGTCCCTGAAATATAAACCACATAAAAACTATATATATATATATATATATATATATTTGGGACGGAAAAAAAAGTTTTGCAAAACCATAAATAATTTTAAAGAAATTATAGGGATAAAATAAAAATTCAAGAATAATGAAAAATAAAACACTCTATATCAATAAATATGAAAAACATATTTAAGTCTATATAATTTTAACTTTATACGGAGAATATTTTAGATTTTAATCCATTGATATTAACGTGATAAAGATAATCTGTTCTGTCGTTGACCCAAACATAGCAACAAAAGCCGTGTTAATGTTGTAGAAGAAATCGATCTTGAAGCCCGCAGAGACATACATAACGAGATGACACGTAACTTGTGTGTGCTAAGTGCTACATTTCCATAGGGGATGGAATGTAGAGGGGAACTGTACATAATCTGGCAGAGATCGAATAAGAAACACAGTTTTTTGCAATTCCAACTAATAATTACGTGAATTCTGGGTACATGTAGCTAATTAAAGACTAGTCAACCAAAAAATTCTGGAGTACCGTGTGAAGCTTTTTTGAGAATTCCAAATCAAGACAAAAGCAGAAACAACAAAGTCACTGTCCATTGCTTGCAACAGAGACAGCCAAAACCGGTAACATAGCCGCTTGTTTGACGCCTCCCAACTCCCAAGTGACGGTTTTCTGCAGCAGGTTCAAGGGGTACAGTAATATATAGTTGTTGTTCTAGGCAAGTTGGCAGGTCTAATCTAATATACAGCTTTTGCGATTTTCGTCTTTGTTAAGCAAAGTAATCATTATACTTGAATCTGGATGAGAAAGATTTTAGGTTAAATTATATCTTTGTCGTTTATGTTTATATTTTTAAGTTTGTCCTCTTGTCCATTAAGTTATACCAGTATGTTTTTTTAATTAGTCTTTTATATCAAATAAATTATACCAATATGAAAAAATGTACAATATTAGTGTAATTTTTATAATATAAAGGACCAATTCGAAAAAAAAAACAGAGATCAAATTATTATAATTTTTACATATAAATGATCAATTCAAAACTTTTAATACATAAGAGACTAAATAAAACTTAAAATAAACTTATGGGACTAAATGTATAATTTAAGTTTTATAGGAAAAAAATGTATAATTTAGGTCAGATTTTAAAAATACCGACCCAATTTTTGTGTATTATAAAAATATAGTATCGGACAGGCAAGGCCTGTCCTTAAATGATGCAATGTAATTATTTGAATATTATTCTCATTGCATTTTTTGTTGTTAAATCATTAATAATCCGTCCATAATCAATGTTCTTTAAAAAGTCATTTTCAATAGAAATTAAAGCAAAACTATTTAATTTATATTGTGATATAGTAAATCGCGAATAAGATTTTAACAATTTCAATTTAGAAAAATATTTTTCAATAAATGCAACAGTAAACGAGATAGTTAATATTATTCTATAAGTTATGCATGCATTATGAAAACAATTAAATATCTTCAAAGAATTCAATAACATATAGTTTGGTTTTGATTCAACTGTCAAAACCATCTCTAATGAATTTCAGTTTTTCAAATATAATTTCACCGTCAAGATCATAAGAATTATTATGTTTTAGGTAAGTTTTAAGATGTTGGCAACAAGATTTCAAGTCCTTATCCGAAAATGATCTAAACTTTCAATTTTAAACAAAAATTCAAAAATATCCTCATATATGCTATATATATTGCTCAAATCTTTTAGCAAGTGAGTCAATTGTTTGATCTACAATATATGAAAAATAATGAATCCTAAAAGAATCTTCAATAGACTCAAAGTTTGATTGTGTGTATTCAGGGGACTTTCATCATAGTGTTTTTTCTATGAATTTGATGTTTTTGAACAAATACACATTTACTCTCCATCTCATTCACAATTTTTTCAACACTAACAATAGCATTTGTAAATCCAGATTCTCTATATTTTTTTAAGTAGCTTATCGATCAAACCTTTTACTAACCCTATAGGCACGTCAATATGCATGTCTTTTTCTTTTTGCAAATTTTTGTTAGCTTTATATTAAATTTTTTTGTAACTTTATATATAGTTTTAATAATATATAATTTTTTATTTAAATATTTGTATATAATACTAAATAAAAAAACATTGGTGCCCAAAAAAATGGGGCTCTAGACGGTCGCCCATCCCGCCCATATTCAAAGCCACCACTGTGGACTGAGACATATAATGGAAGTATTACGGTCCAAAAAAAATTTCTTTTTTCATATTAGATTTAAACAGATATTTAATATTGAGTAATTTTTTTGACTTGAATTTAGTATTGAGTAATTGCTCATTTTAATCGTGAAAGATTTTTGAAATATTAAAATAGTTCTCCAAAGATTATGTCGCCAACTTAATTATTGAATGGTGGTCTTTTATATATATAAAGATACTGTAAAACTTATTATTTATTAAATATATGTGTATTTATCCGTTCAAAACGGGCACGGATCCTTTCCCGAAAGTAGAACAATATTTTCTCTCATGTTTTTTCACTAGTAACATATGCAATAATTCACAAACAGTTAAATAAATATAGTGTACATAGTCTGGTATAAGTTTAAGCTTATGAAAAAAAAGGTCTGATATCTTGTCCAAAAAAAAATTGAAAAAAAAGGTATGATATAAAGTGTACGTCATTAAAAATGGTACATTAGTGGTTAAAAAAATTGCATATCAGTGATCTCATTTAATTAATATTGATATATTATTTAAAAAAAATCATAAGATTAACCTTACCAACATTTTATCATAATCATACGTAATTTTTTATTATAACTTGACGGTCATCCTGGAAAATATTAATAGCCCTTTTTTGTTGGTTTTTTTTATTTTTACGAGAATACGAGAGACTTTGACCACATTTAAAGGAACTAGTCTTTTATATAGTTTTTATTTTGTTTATTATTATTCGATGTGAGACTTCTTTGTTACACATCTCACACTTGGATACCCACCATCTCTCCTTGAGGTGTGAGTCTTCAGGCCCATATGCATGCAGTCTGTTATAAGAGAGTATGGATACTGTTATTGGGCCATGACGCCAATGGGCTCTAGCATCACTTGTTGAGATTTTATTTTTTATTTTATTTTTGGAGAGTACAAGAGACTAGAGCTGTCAAAATGAGCCCACTGATAATGGCCTGTCAATGATAAAAGGTGGGTTGGGCTAGTAAAATACTTAACCCGAACAAATTTAGCGCCGGCTCGCCTTCGCCCGAAAAAATCATAACCTGGTCATGGGTTGGCCACATGGCACAATTACCGTGAATTATTTTTAAATTGTTTGTTGCTCCCGCTATTTTCAAATTTCAACCCATCACAGCTGAACCCAAATTTTTTTTTGTTGAACTTTTTCTAAATTCTCGGGCCGTGGTTTATCATTATCGCAGTCATAAGACAACCCACACTCCACTATCATTGTTGGCGCCAGTAGCCAGAGCTTACAAACACACCCACACCCACCGCAGAAACATTTCTTGCAGCCCCTAAGAAAGAAAACGTCGAATCGCCGACCGTGTGAGAGAGAGAGGGCAGCCATCGCCTCCGCCTCACATCGCGCCGTCTCCCATCGCCTCCGTCTCCCGGTAGCGAATCCAGCAGCCCATCACCCTCCGCCTCCCATTATTCTTCCTCTCTGTTCTTCCTCCGCTTCAAGGTTCTTGTTTTGCGTTTTCTATTTGAGTCGCCGCTTCCTCACCCTCAGCGCTAATATCGCTTAGTAACTTTTCAATACAAATAAATTGCAATGCAATTTAAAGTGAGGGCAAAACAAATTCAGTAAAAGAAACGCAGAGTAAGAAAGGAAATGGAATGAGAATGTTGTCGATCAAATAATTAATTAACATGAACAATCGTAACTAACGCTTATCGCTCGCTGTTCAAACGCTTTCTTAATTTGATGTGGTGCTTTGCTTGGTTCTTGTCCTCCTCCGTGAGCCGCATGCATAGTGTATCTGCTTCTGCTTTCTTTTGGAGTAGTCATACTCGTAACGCCCTAGAAACTCAGTCTAACACTCGTAAGAAAGAAATTAATGGGGTCCTATACCCGTAATTGACTTGAACATGTTTTTGAATATTTGACTTGTAATTGTAAAGATTTTGCACGTTATGGGTATATCCGAATTCCGTAATATTCAAGTTTTATTTTTGCTTTGTTTTATTTCCTTTATCAAATGGTGTATCTGCTTTGTTTTGCTTTGTGTTTCAGATTTGTTTGCTTCCAACATACCTGTGTTGTGTAGCGAGGCCTTGTTATTATTCAATGCTATTTATTATCTTTGTAAATTCAATGCTCATTCCACTTCATTTGGTTTTGTTAAATGTTGCAAGTGTTTGAATATGAGTACTTGTGTCACCATGTTGGAGATGGAGAGGATTGCAAAATTTTTAGAGAAAAATGATGATTTACCAAAGACATGACAAAGAGGATGATTGCTTTGATCCGCAAAAGAAAAAGCAAAACATATACCTCAGTTGTTGGAATCAACTATGAGAAGCTTGGTGCGTGGATGAGAATGGAATAGAAGGTGTAAATGCAAAGGTCATGGGAAGGTGTACTCTTGTGGGAGTGGAGGTACTTCTCATTTAAACCGCTCATATTTCCGTGTGTAAAATTCCTAAACATGATAATGTTGGGACAATGATGCTTGATTATGTCAAAAATGAGATCTAGAAAACTTGATGATAAGATTATGCGTGACTCGATTGCACAAATGATTGTCCCCACATGACCTTCCATTTCAATGTGTGTCGAGTGGCAAGGTTTTAGAGCACTTTGTCAATATATTTCTTTTGGTGAGGTCAATAGTGTTTCTAGAAATTCTATTATGGGGATGTAATGAAAATTTACATGCATGAAAAAGAAAATTGAAAAATCAATTAGCTAGACTTAATGGCAGAGGTGTTTAACATCCCCATCTTGTTGGACTTCATGCACTACTCGTGGGTTATATGACTCTAATCGCTATTTTATTGATGAGAACTGAAGTTAAATAGTAAGTTGTTGAGCTTTTGTCATTTGGAACCCCCACATACTGTCACAGGAGCTATCAAGAAAAGCGCAGTTACTAAAGAGCGTGGAATTGAAAAAAGTTTTTCAATTACTTTAGACAATGCCGCCAACAATGATAGTATGCAAAAGATAATGAAAAGTCAGCTTTGTTTGTCAAATAATTTGTTGTGCAATGGAGACTTCTTTCATATTAGATGTTCGCACATATACTAAATCTCATAGTTCAAGATGGATTAAAAGTAGCAAAGTGATGCATCGCACAAAATTAGAAAAAGTGTGACATATGTGAGGGTTCGTAATCAAGAAAGAAAACTATTTGTTCAATGTATTCAAGAAATTGGGGACATTGATTGGAGTGTTGGCTATGCGTTTGGATTGTCCCACTAGATGGAATTCTACTTATTTAATGCTTGAGAGCGCACTTAATTATAGTCGTGTTTTTGAATGCTTGAGTTTGAAAGATGAGCATTATCGCGATCATTGTCCAACAAATGAAGAACGGGAAAAGAGGGAAAATTTGTGAATTTTTAGAACCTTTTTATGAAATCACCAATATGATTTCTGGATCTAAATATCCTACATCCAATTTATACTTCATGCAAATATGGAAGATTGAGGTTCTATTGAAAGATAATGGATCAAGCCGTGATGATGTGATTAGAGATATGACTGGAAAAATGGTGGAAAAGTTTGATAAGTATTGGAATGAGTATAGCATAATTCTTGCTTTTGGATGTGTTCTTGATCCTAGGATGAAGTTTCAATTTTTAAAATATGCTTAGTATAGACTTTATTCTAACAAGCTCATTGTTGATGAGAAGTTGAGCACCGTGAAGAATGCTTTGTATAAACTTTTCAATCATTATGTCAACAACATGGAAGCTACTCCTATGGAATCTCATCCTTCAAACTCAACTTACAAAAAGGCAAAAATAAATTTGTCTAAAGATTATGATGTAAGTTTTAGTTTGTTAATTCATTAAATCATTTGTGTTTATGTTATATCATTTCACTTAAATGTAATTTTTATTATTTTGAAATGTGATAGGATTTTGAAGAGCAAGAGATGATAGAAACATTGTCAAATGGAAAATCCTTGACCTCTACTTGGAAGAACCAAAACTGCTGGTCAGTCACAAGGATTTAGATGTTTTGGAATATTGGAGGGTATGTCTCAAAGATTTGGTGATCTAGGAAGGATGGCTAGTGACATATTGAGTATTCCAATTACTACTGGTGGCATCCGAGTCCACTTTTAGCATTGGAGGTCGTATTTTGAGCAAGTATAGAAGTTTCTTTACTTTCAAAATTTGGAAGCTCTTATTTGTGCTCGTAATTGGTTGCTTGGGTTCTCACAAGATGGTACACCAACGTTTAGACTTTGTATAACATCATTTGTTTTATACTTTTAATTACTACTATTATGTGTTATTGTTATGTCTAAATGTTTATTTTAATGTGTAGAAGGAGTTAGTGGTATGGATGGTCCTATTGATGTGCCGTAATGAAAGGACAACCAAAGTGGATGACAACAAGAATCATCCAAATGTCACTATCTTGGATGAGGAAGAATGATGTGAATGGAGATGCTCAGCTCTAATCTTTTTTTTGAGATGGATCCTTGTGTTTTTATGTTTCTTTTGTTTTGTTATCCTATATTTTTTATGATATGATTAGCTCTTATGATGTTTTTTGTAATGGGATGAACAAGAACTATATAGACCCGTGATTTTCTTACTTAGTCGCTGACTTGTCTTGGTGGTTCTTTATGTTATTTTGTAATGGGATGGACAAGAAATTTCATAGACCCATTATCTATTTATTTAGTCAATAGCTTGTCCTGAAGGTTTTCTTTCCTTATACATAGCTTGTCTCTTCATTGATATAATTATTTATTAGTCATACATATCAATGTTATCACATAATTTTTCAGAGCCCATGGGCCACCGCTTGGCCCGCAGAAACACAGAAGCGTGGGTCAATGGCTAGCAAAATAGTGACCCAAATAATTTTGGCGATCCGGCCCGGCCGAAAATGAATGCTCAACCAGATACGGGTTTGACCGAATGGGTCAAGCCAATTGACTACACAAGAGACTTTGACCACATTTGTTTCCAAAACCTCAAGGGTCCATTTGATGAGTAAAGATCCTCTCCATTTCTCAAAAAAAATGAAGGGTCCATTAGGAGAGAGATAGACACGTAGGTTTTCAATGATTTGAATTTTTTTAATTTTTTTAAATATTAATTAAAGTTTGATACACCAAATCTTTTCCTTGTGTCTATCTCTCTCCTAAATGGAGCCCTCGATTTCTTTTGAGAAATTGAGAGGATCCCAACTCCTATTCAATGGTCAGGATACGAGAGGCAGGATAAGATAAATTATTGTATCCTGTCTTAATCCAGCGTTTGTTGAGCTAACATGATATGATAGCTCAATCCTATCATCTATCCTATCATGTTCATCTAGTTAAAGTCTTATCCTGAGAGGAAGACTGGGTTAGAAACTAACACGATACGATAAGAAATTTGTTTCCGCATTCACCCTTATAGAAAATGATTTAAAATCTTATAAATTTAAAAATATTTAAAATAAAAATTAATGACTAATATTAAAAATTATAGAAAATCACTTAAAAATATCAAAAACTCATTTTAAAAATTATATATCAGTTTGTCATAAGGGCAATTTTGTCATTTTATGTGAATAAAAAATATACAAAATTAAATCTAATAAAATATCATAGAATTTAAAATAAAAACTAAAAATTAAAAGTTCATATTAAAAATTATAAAAAATATTTTAAATTAACAAAAATATTAAAATTAAAAATTAAAAGTTATATATAAATTTGTCATATGGGTAATTTTGTCATTTTATATTATTTATATCATATTATACTATTATTTGGTTCATCTCAAATACATGATAAAATAATATAATGTTATCTAGTTTGCTATCATGTGCACATCAAACGCGGGATTGGGTAAAAGTTTATCATGTCCATATCCTATCTTATCTCCAATCCCTTTATCATATCATTCCCTATCATATCCTGGTGGAATCTAAGTTGATATCCCTTTTTGTAGGCGTGGCTGCAACTATATAGCAGTAATTTATAACAGTTCTGTTGGTTATGCTTCTGTGGCTAGATTTTCTACTAGTATGGTGCTCTTTTGTATATATGTACCCATGGTTGTGTACACTTTTTCCTCCCCTTGTCTTTTTTCCATTGGGTTTTGGCTTTGAGAGGTTTTAATGAGGCACTCCCATGTTGTTTCGAGTTGGAGTACCCTTTGTACTCCCTTAATAAAAAACTTATTTGCTTATCAAAAAAATCAAACAGGCCCTAAGGTTATAGGTTAATGGGTCTAACATCTTATATACTCTTTATTTTGTTCATCAATTATTAGCCAACGTGACCGTATGTAGTTATTTTATATAATTTTTTTATAAAAAAATTAAACAAACGCTCGTAATTAAACAAGTTGTTTTTCCTCACTATTTATCTCCGACTCTGGTCTTTCTATACCTGCTTTATCTAATCTCTCTGTAACGTTCTTGCTTTCGCATAAACCCTAGCCGCCACCTTCATCGTGGTTGTTTTTTTTTTCTTGCTGCCTTCATTGCAGTTGCTGCCTTCATTGCAACATGTCTCTTCTGCTGGTTAACGCGTTTTTTCTTCCCTCCCACAAACACCGAATCTGCCACGTAGCCAAACACCCCTATTATTTGACCATCTGATCTCACCACCCACACCATTAGCCTCATCTTGAAAAACCGAGCCAGACCCAAAAAACCTCACCGCCACCCTCAGCCGCACGCGCCACCACTCTCCGGTCACTTCTCAGACGCGTGTAACCCACGCGCCGCCCTGTACTGTTCCATTCGACGCCGTACTTTCCCAGATTGTAGATCGGCACCTCCTCTTTCCGTTTTGGGGGTTCACTCTCCGATCCGATAACTTTTATTTTCATGGGTTATTTGTCGGTCGTTCGTTTGTTGTTTATTTTTTTTTTCTTTAGATTATTACATCTGATCTGCTGTTATGTCTGTTGTTATGGAAGACGAAGAAATAGTTTAGAATATTCCACCGCCTAAGAATCCTCCACCGCCTCCTCCTCCTCTTGTGGAGTCGTCAAACTTGATGAACTCTAATGCTTTGCCAATGCTGCACCCCAGTTATCGTCTCAATGGGAAGAATTACTTCAATTAGGCTAAATTCATGCGCACGAATCTGAAGGGTCATGGCAAATTGAACCATATTGAAGGGACTCCTCTTCCTACCACTGATCCTGGATTCCCTACTTGGGACAATGAAGACTCTCTCATTATGTCATGGATGTGGAATAGTATGATTCCAGAGATCAGCGGGAATTATATGTTTCTTGCTACTGCCAGGGAGATTTGAGATAGTCTCAGCAACACTTACTCCAAGAAAAAGGATCTTTCTGCACGCTTTGATTTGAAGAGCAGGATCTTCAATACTAAACAGGGAAGTATGTCTGTCTCTGATTACTTTGCCATTATGAAAGGGTTCTGGATTGAGTTGGATCAATATCAGACTCTCAAGATGGAGACCCCCAATGACACGCTTGCTTTGAATACTTGTATTGAAACTGATCAGATTTTTGAGTTCTTGGCTTGGTTGAACAGTGAGTTTGAACCTATTCGACTGCAGATTTTGGGCAAGGACTGCCTTCATTTTCTTGATGAAGTGTTCTACATTGTGCGGGGTGAAGATAGTCTCGGGGTGTCATGCTAGGTACCAAACCTTCTGAAGGATCTGCATTAGTTGCCAGCAAGACAGGCAGACAAGGATCATCCAAGCCTGGGAGGGAGGATCGCTACTGCGAACACTACAAGAAGTCAGGGCACACAAAGGACAGATGTTTTAAACTTCATGGGAAAGACAATGTCCTTACCCGTATTGGAGGTTTCAAAGGTACTCAAGCACATGTGGTAGCATCTACTCCCACACCTGCAGCTTCTCCATTCGGTCCAACAGCGCCTTCTCCCTTGGGCGCTAAAGACTTGGACCGCTTGCAGAACCTCCTCGACTCCTTGCGTAAGCCTTCTAGTTCTAATTCCCTGACAATGACTGGTAAGGTTCTATGTTCTCGATCGTTTACTGCCTCTGCTACTATTCCTAAAGATGCATGGATTCTAGACTCTGGTGCTACTGACCATATGACCTTCGACTCTAAACTGTTTTCCACCTATAGCCATCATTCAAGCATTCCCTATATTACTGTTGCAGATGGTTCTCACACTCATGTTGTAGGTTTTGGAGATATTAATCTCCACACCCCTTTCTATTTGCGAAGTGTGCTTCATGCTCCTGGACTCTCAAATAACTTAATTTCAATTCGCAAACTTACTCAGGATCTGAACTGCACAGTAACCTTTTTTCCTACTCATTGTTTTTTTCAGGATCTTGCCACGGGGAGGACGATTGGAGTTGCTAAGGAACAGGGAGGGTTATACTTTCTATCTGCTGAAGAAAATGGTCTGAAGGTGCTGTCTTCCTCCGTCCAGTCTCAACATACTTCCTCTCAAGTCTGGCTTCAGCATAAGCGTCTAGGACATCCTCCATTTTCCTTACTTAAAACTATGTTTCCTGCTTTGTTTTTGCAAGAGTCTGTTGAGTCGTTTAAGTGTGATGTTTGTCAATTTTCCAAACACAAACGAGTGTCTTTTCCTTCTAGTTGTAATAGAAGTGTTGAACCTTTTGATCTTATTCATTCTGATGTTTGGGGGCCTGCCCCTGTTTTTAATATTTCGGGTGCGCGATGGTTTGTTACTTTTATTGATGATTGTACTCGCGTTAGTTGGCTATTCTTGATGAAAGATAAATCTGAAGTATCTCAGTTGTTCATTCAATTTTATCATATGATAAAAACTCAATTTGGCAAGTGCATTAAAAGACTACGGTCTGATAATGGTCGAGAATATGTTAATCAATGTTTTTCTTCATTTATTAGTCAAAATGATATCCTTTATGAACTAACGTGTGTTGATACTCCACAACAAAATGGAGTCGTAGAAAGAAAAAACTGTCACTTACTTGAGGTTGCTCGCGCCCTTCTCTTCCAAACATCAGTTTCAAACTCATATTGGGGAGAAGCAGTTTTGACTGCTGCCTCTCTCATCAATCGGATTCCATCCCGAGTTCTAAGTAATTTCAGTCCTGTTCAATCTATGTTGTCTTTTTACCCATCTGCTCCTATCATGCAGAATCTAGAGTCTCGCATATTCGGATGTGTTGCATTTGTTCATGTTCACAAGCAGCACCGTAATAAGTTGGATTCTCGTGCTGTCAGATGCATCTTCTTGGGTTATGCCGCTAATAAACGGGGGTACAAGTGTTATCATCCTTCAAGTCATAAACATTATGTCTCTATGGATGTCACCTTTCATGAACAGGTCCCTTTCTTCACTCATCCTCAGCTTCAGGGGGAGAATAGTAGTGATTTGGAATATGATTCCGAGTTTCTTCTCCTTGGTCCTTGGCCTCCTGAGTCTCTTGTTGTTTCTAAGCCTCCTGGTCCTGAGTCTCCTGATCCTCCTGAGTCTCCTGTTATTTCTGAGTCTCCTGTTCCTCCTGAGTCTCCTATTGTTTCTGAGTCACCCGTTATTGTTCCTCCTTTACCTTCTATTTTGCAGGAAACAGCAGCACCTTTAGCACCAGCAAAGACAAAGCCTAGTGAGCCAACCTTGACATATCAGAGAAAAGGAAAACCCGACCTGGTCCAGAAACAACCCCAACCGTCTGAGCCGGAGGTAAGTACTAAAATTAACCCTTTTGTTTCTGATTCTTCTATTCCCGATACACTTGATCTTGATCCAGTTGACCTACCTATTGCCTTGAGGAAAGGGAAAAGGTCTGGTGCCAAATACCCTATTTCTCAATTTGTTTCATCTAATCGTGTTTCCCCGCAACATAAGGTTTTTATGACAGCAGTTGACTCTGTAAGAATCTCTGCATCTGTTAAGGAAGCACTTAAAGATGAAAATTGGATCAAAGCCATGAATGAGGAAATGAAAGCTCTCGAAAAGAATAGAACTTGGGAGATAGTTGAGATACCAAGAGGCAAGAAGCCAGTTGGTTGCAGGTGGATTTATACTGTCAAGTACAAATCAGATGGCACTCTTTATCGATATAAGGCCAGACTAGTAGCAAATGGGTACACCCAGACTTATGGCATTGATTATGAAGAGACATTTGCACCGGTAGCAAAGATGAACACTGTCTGTATCTTACTTTCTCTTGCTGCTCATTTTGGGTGGGAGCTTACTCAGTTTGATGTTAAAAATGCATTTTTGCATGGAAATTTAGGGGATGAGGTGTATATGGAGATCCCACCGGGATTTGATCCAACCAATGGGAGAAATAAGGTGTGTAGATTAAAAGGCCTTGTATGGGCTAAAGCAGTCTCCTCGAGCATGGTTTGGAAGATTTACAAAGGCTATGTTGGCTCTTGGTTACAAGCAGAGTCAAGGAGATCATACCCTCTTCTTCAAACATTCATAGGGAGGAAAACTAACAGTACTTCTTGTTTATGTTGATGATATTATTATTACAGGAAATGACTTGGTTGAGAGACAACTCCTCAAGAAGAAATTGTCTGCAAAATTTGAAATGAAAGATCTGAGAACTCTCAAGTATTTCCTTGGGATTGAGGTAGCTTACTCAAAACAAGGAATCTTTATTTCTTAGAGAAAATATGTTCTTGACCTTCTGCAGGAAACTGGCAAGCTTGGGTGTAAACCTGCAGGTGTTCCTATAGAGCAAAATCATAAAATGAGCACTGAAGATGAGAGTGCTAGAGTTGACAAGTCTCATTATCAAAGATTAGTGGGGAAGCTAATTTACTTGGCACACACTAGACCTGACTTAGTTTATGCAGTAAGCGTTGTCAGTCAGTTTATGCATGATCCGAGGATGAGGCACTTGCAGGCGGTAAAGCGAATTTTGTAATACCTTAAAGCTACTCCAGGAAGAGGTCTCTTGTTCAAAAGAGGTGGAAGACTGGCGTTGGAAGCCTATACTGATGCAGATTATGCAGGATCAGTGAGTGATAGAAGGTCCACTTCTGGCTACTGGACATTCTTTTGTGGTAATCTTGTTACATGGAGGAGCAAAAAGCAAAATATAGTGACCAGATCAAGTGCCGAGGCAGAATTCAGAGCAATGACACATGGAATTTGTGAGCTATTGTGGATGAAGATTATACTTGATGATTTGAAGGTGAATTATGAAGGCTCAATGAAGTTGTTTTGTGACAATAAATCTGCAATCAGCATTGCTCATAATCATGTACAACATGACAGGACCAAACACATTGAGATAGACAGACACTTTATAAAGGAGAAGTTAGATTGTGGACTGATAACAACGTCCTATATTCATACTGGACACCAACTGGCAGATGTGCTTACAAAAGGGTTATCTACAAAACGATTTCGCTAACTTACTTGCAAGCTAGGAGTGATTGATATCCACTCACCAGCTTGAGGGAGAGTATTGTAAATAATTAGAGTAAATAGTAAATATTCACCTTTTTATATTGTAACCTAGTTTATTTATCCGACCCATTACTCAGGCCCATTAGGTTTAAGTCTAGCATAGTCTATATAACATCGATTAGTGTGTGTATACTTTCTTAAGTCAATAATATATTATTCAGATATATTTTCTACAGTTCTCTGCCTAATTTCTACTATCACGCTTTCATGGGGGGCTTTGTCGTTTCACCGCTTGCTCATTGTCTCGCAGAGAAGGAGGGTAGAGACTAGGGGATCATCGTGGGGGTTGAAGGATATGGATGTGGTGCACGGTGAATCAATGATGCTTGGTTAGTTGCAATAGAAGCGTTGAGTGCTTTTTTTTTTTTGCAACTTATGCTTGGATATGGGTGACGTACGCTTAGATTTCAGAATACATAACTCTAATTTGTGTCAAATAATATACTTTGTCTATTATTAGTTGTTGACATTTAATCAACTTGAAAATTGTTTACAAACCAAAGTAAAACCCCAAATAACATTATGGAGATGGAAAGAATATGGTGCAATATTCATTGTAGGCAAAGAGTAGATCGACTTCGGCAAAGCATACAGAAAGAGAATTAAAAAAAAAACATTTTCTTTGCTTGAATGAAAATGGATAAATAGGTACCCACATCACCAATCTGAAAAATATTATACATAATTATGAGGACATTACTTTTTCAGTTCACACAGAACATCCAAAATCTCAGAGCCAAACCCTGTTTCAATAGTATCTTTCCCAACTATGAGGGACAATATTGTCTTCCTTCTATTATTAGTAATACAGAAGCTCATAGCACAAAATGTGTCTTGCCCTAAATGTGAGGGTCCCTCCTCTCGTTGGTAATTTTGAAATACGTTGTAAATTAAAATTCGTTACCCCCCACCCCCAAAAAAAATATAGTTTCCATCTATAATACCAAAATTCCTTTAAAAAAAAAGAAAAACAATAATAAACCCGCTATATCGAAGGGATTCACCTTTAGACCCTTTAGAGGACCCCCAAAATCAAAATGATATTTCAAAAAATATTTATGAATAGGACTCTCTAGTTTATAAGTTAATTTTTCTTTTTTTTAAGTTGAAAAAAAGAAAAGAAAAAGAAAGAAGTGAAAAAGAATTTAATTAAGAAATGATTAAAATGACAAGGAAGTAGTAAGATAACATGGGCTTGCGTGCGGAGACTGACACAGAGAGGTCCCGCATCGTTGGCCGATAAACAAGCACATTTTGGCTTAAGCCACTTGAACTCTAACCCCAGTTAGGGGACACATTCAGAAAGGACAGTATGGCGTATCTCTCCCATTCCTCTCTCCCTCTCTATCTCTCTCTCACACAAAAACCCTATTAATAACAAGCCTAGCCCACTGCTTTCTCCCATGCACTTGTCTTCTTTTCAACTATATATCCCAACACCCACTCTTCTCTCCTTTCATGCCTTCGGCTTCCCTTATCCCTCTCTCGTCCCTCACCTGTGCTGAATAAATAAATTTTATAGCAAAAAAAAAAAAAAACAAATCACATAACCACTTTCTTTTCCCTCTTAAATATTATTCCTCCCTGCTCTTCCTCCATACCCACACCTCTACACCTCTCTTTGAATATCCTTCTTTGACAACCCCCCATTTGCTATTTTCACCCCCCTCTTCATTTACATCTGCAACAGCAAATATTTCTGACACACGCACACACATTACGACTAGCTTCTTAATTAACAATGTCTAGCAGAAGATCTCGTTCGAGACAATCCGGTGCTTCCTCTGAAATCACTGAAGCTCAAATCACCGATCTCGTTTCCAAGTTACAACAACTTATCCCTGAACTTCGCGCTAGGCGCTCCGACAAGGTATTAATTTCACTTCCTCTCTCTCCTTCTCATTCCCTTTGACCCTCTCTCTCTCTCTCTCTCTCGCCCTCCCACATGCACATAACCATCACACATTGCACAGTTTGTGTGTCCTTCCTTGAGTCTGTGAAACTCAGATTAATTAAACTGCACATGCAAGTTTGTGCTAGAAAAAAAATAAACTAATCTATTATGGTATCAATTATCTATTTTAAAAAAATTAACTAAAGTAATAACACATGTCGAAAACTCATTCACCTAATTAAAATTGTTTTCCCGCCTTTTTTTCTCATGTGTTCATGAGTATCTCTTAGTAGTATATTTTTAAATCTAATAATAATTAATTTGTAATTATTTTTTTTTTTTTTTTGATGTTGTAGGTTTCAGCTGCTAAGGTATTGCAAGAGACTTGCAACTACATAAAGAACTTGCATAGAGAGGTTGATGATTTAAGTGATCGATTATCACAGCTTTTGGAAACTACAGACTCCAACAGTGCTCAAGCAGCTATTATTAGGAGCTTACTTATGTAATAGTTCTAGTTAATTAATTATTATAATATAATAACTACTGCATTTATTTGTCGTGTGCATGTATGTCCATGTCTCACTTTATTAATTGTTATTCTCTTATCTGGGTAGGGTTTGGTTTGTAGACCAAGGCAAAAAGGGCTACTACACCTTGTTAGTCCTTAATTAATATTTTAGTACTTTAATTTATGTGACACTTTGTAGTAGTGATTAATTATCATCAGCTTCTATAGCTGTAAATAAAATGGACTTCATCTTGATCTTGATGAGTTCTAATTATGAGGAATTGGTGTATAAATTTTGTATGCATGATCATGGCATGGAGCTTGCTTATGTATTGCATTTACTTACTGATATAAATAATTTTCAAATTTGGAGGCCGCAATGCTTAGGTTTGATCTTAGTAATCTATCTTATGATAGAAACTTTGTGGTTTTTGTGTGGACCCGTTAAAAGGGTCAAGGGTTGAAGTTGACAGTGCCTGTTACATGTGACATACCCCACAACATTTTCGGTTATTTTGCTCTTGTGCGAACCCGTGATTTTGATGTTGGCATTAGGACCACAATATCAAATAACTAACTCAAGATCCAACCATGATCTTTTCCAACATACATTTATGTACCTACTATATATGTAGTTACATTTTTTTAAGCAGAAAACAGTATACACACACACACACAGAGGAATACAAGGGTATGCCAACCCAATTACAAAGACTATTTCCACCACATAACCTTTGTTAGGTCCAAAATCTTACTAAACTTCAGTTGCTACTTAGAAAAAATACATACATTCCTAACTTTCCATAGAATCCATAACACCGGGTGTCAGATCAAGGTCAGATTATTTTTTTTTGAAGCAAATATTAATAAATTAGTTATGTTAATTTCTAGGTTTAAACCCTAAATTCCTGGTTCAACTCCTTAAGTGTGTTCCCTCTCAACCTAACCCCTCCCCCATACAAAAATAGAGAACAGATGAAAAAGATCCCGTGGAATGACAATGACTGCATCAACACAAATAACCAAATAGATATATATATAGAGAGAGAGAGAGAGAACCCTCGTATATGTAGTTACATGCATGTATGTACTATCATATATATATATATATAGATAATCACAAAATCTATGTATTGTTCCCAAATACAAAAAAGAAATTGGAAATTCATGAGTGGTAAAAGTATCACATTTACTAAGAATGTCACAATTGCCAAATAATTGAATCACTTAAGTATGAGGTCAGAGATTTGATTCCTGACTTGAGTGTATAGAAAAACATAGAGAAGTGTTAGACGGACAACCAATTTCCCAACACCGTAATCAAACACCGTATAGGAACAGAGACAAAGCCAATTTTCGTGATACGTGTCGGAGAGAGAAAAAAATTAAAAAAAAAGCACAAAACCGTATTAATATTCGGTCTCCGACAACTTTCTGTTGTCGGTTTATCATTTCTGAAAAACATGTGCTGGGAAAAATCATTTGCTTAAATGAATCTCATGACCTCAAAGAATTAGTTTCTGACTCTCTGATGGAGGATACACTAGGTTCACCCAAAAAAAAGATAATAGAATATAATAGATCATATACTCATGGTTTTATTAAAGTCGGGTCATAGAAATGGTTAGTGGCTAGGTCTAAGTCTTGTCGGTGTCTGTTTTACCAATGGTCTGCGAATCCTTTGGAATGTATCTGTAGGTCATATATAGTGTTGCAGCTATCTTCCTGTTGAGAGGACAGGTGTTCCTTTTTCCTAGTTTTGTTGTGTTTTGTATATGAATTGGAATACCCCTTGTATTCCTTTTCTTCTAGTTATTATATACTACTCTCGTCTCAAATATAAGCAAAAAAAAAACCTCATGTTTTGCGGTCCAAAATATAAGTAAACTAAATTCTAACTAATTTCACTCCAATTAATAATATCATTCCCAAAATATCATTCAATTAATTTAAATTTTGTTTTTTCAATAACTCATTTTATTCTCATGAAACAAGTTCTCATAGATAATTAAATAAAGGAAAAAGACACTTTAGAGAATATTGCAATTAGTTTATTGATTACATCAAGAAAATTAAATAAAATCAACTAATATTCTTAATAAACGCAAATTTAGTTTTTTTTTTCTTATATTGGAGTCCGGAGGAAGTATATTGTTTTGCTGTCTAAAAAATATATACTCATGGTTTTAAGATTTTGGATAAAAATTCGGGGTCAAATTTCCTGTTTTGTTCTGTAGCTAGCTGGCTACTAGTTCTCAAGCTAGTTGGCCCTCGCCTTGGACTTAACTTGCAAAGATTTAGCTTAGCTGTTTTACTAGTCAAATTTATTTTGCAGTAAGCTGAAAACAAATATCATGACCCCACCCACCTGCAGGTACCATTCCAATGCAACGTGTGGTGGGGGAAGGTTGTTCATATTGTCTCCGGGCCCCAACTAGTAGTTCCATGATCCAAATGAGAAATTCAGGGTCATTAATTCAAAGCTTGAATGAATTTGAATTCATGTTGGGGGAATTTTCTGGCATTATATTGAAACTCTGTTTTTGCTGTGTAATGTGCCCAAAACTATCAAGTGCACCTTCTACCAAATTATCACCATATACCACGGCCTAATTAGTCCTAAAATTAATACATATAATCAGCTTTTAGATACTTTGATCCACATATTGAACATTGTGCATTAAGTAATTGGAGTACTGTCACATAAAACAATTGGGCTAATGATTCAGTTTAGAAGAATGTTGGTTGCCAATTTAAAAGTGAGAGGGTACTAATGTTTGGCATCAGTCGGGAGTTGCGTACCAATTTTGTACCAACAATTTTGTACCAAAAATATAAAGTTCAAGCTCTTATAGATAAGAAGAAACAAAATGAGAGATAATTAGATTTTGGTGAATCTTCGTAACATCTCTATATTTTATATAAAAAAATTATTTTCTATTTATTTTCTCACATCTGTGCTCAGTACAAATCCTATATACTAGTTAGAAAATAAAAGTTAATGGAGGAGGAAACTGACAATATTGTCAATAGCAATTAGTTGATCAGCTGACAAATATTGGCTCTGTTTAAAAAAAACTTGAAGATTTTCGTTGCCAACCATTGTTTTTGTTAGTTAATATCTACTCCCTCCGGCCTCATTTATAAGCAAAAGAGTCCTTTCAATATTGTAGCGACTGAAAAATCCGAAGGGATTTATTCGAGTTTAATAGAGCCGTCACCAATAATTTATTTCGAAGGAAAAATATTGAAAAAAACCTTTTTGAAGAAAATGGTCATTGAGATCAGATTTGGGTTCGGGAGTCGAATTATGCTTAGGGAAGGTATTAGCACCCTACGACATCTTTTCGAAAAAGGTTACCTCTAATTAATTGTGAAAAATTATATTAACTTCTAAAACACCTATTTCCCTTTTATTAACAAAGATAAAAAAAAAAAAGAGGACTTAATAAAAGTTGTTTATTTTTGCGCTTGACCGGAATGAGATCCTGCTCCTACGTATCTCCTGGTGCAGTGCAGAAATCAAAGGCTACGTAGTTCTTGGGTAGAAAATGGTTGTGTGTTCGTTAATTTTAATTGTATGTTTTTTATAAGGTGAGTTTTCGTAGGGACCAAACAAGAAGCAATCAAGAGTGGTCCTCACTAACAACCCATTTTTGTTTAGAAAATTAACGGTGTTCGTAATGATCAAACGGGAAGTAATCTCAAGTGATCATTACTAGTAAAAAAAAATTTGATTTTTTTAATAAAGAAGATAGGTTTTCATGGAGATTAAACAAGAAGCAATCAAGAGTGACCCTCACTAACAACTCATTTTTGTTTAGAAGATTAATGTTCATAATGATCAAACGAGAAGCAATCTCGAGTGGTCATTACCAGTAATTAATCTTCGTAATTTTGTACGATTTTTTTTTGTAGAAAAATATGGTCTCAAAATTTGTATTTAAGATTTAGTTGAGTAAAATTGTCCTAGTTTGACTAGTAAAAAGGGGTGTCCATGTTTATTTGGCAAAGGAAATAGATGGGCTGGCTGAGGCCCAATACTTACAAACAAAAAAACAAATGGGCTGGAGCCCAAAAAAAACCAAATGAATAGATAAAAAAGGAATTGATAAAAAAGAAATAAAAAATAAAATAAAAGGGAAGGGGGAGTATCTCATGTCCAATGGGCTGAAGCCCAAAGAATAAAAAAAAATGGGATCAGAATAAAAAGGGAAGGAGGCGTAAAAAAATAAAATGGGCTGAAGCCCAACCAAATAAAAAATAAATATAAAAAAAGATTAAAAAATAATAAAATAAAATAAAGGGGGAAGGAGCTGCCAAATGGGTTTCATTTGAAACCCTAAAGATTAAGAGGAAGCTGCGCAGCCATGGAGAGGGGAGAGAGAACTACGTCGACGAGAGAAAGAAAGGGAGATGGAAGGGGCGGCATCCGCCTTGGTCGCGCACAGTCATGTCCTGGCCGAGTAGGGAGTAGGGGCATCCCGCGTAGAGAGAAGAGAAGGGAGAAAAAAAGGGGGGAGGGCGATCGCCACGAGGGAGAAGGGGACGCGGTCGTCACGCGCCATCCCTGGCCGCGCGCGGTCGCAAGCTAAAGATCCGGGGCGAGAGAGGGAAATGAGCAGGGAGTGGGTGCGGCGGCTGCGAACAGAGAAGGGGAGATCACGAGGTGAAGGGGCGAGGCTGCAATCGTGGTGGTTCGCGGAAGTTCGTGGTGGGGAAATTCTCCCTTTTTCCATTTTACAATTTTACTCTTTGATTCTTCTCCTTATTATTCTGATTCTTCTCAAATTGCTATTTCTTTGCTCTCTGATTTTTTCTGGTTCCAAGCTTCCTATTCTTTTCTATTGTTCATTCAATTGCTCTCTGATTTACCCTTGTTTGATTCTATTGCTGTTTTGTTTTATTCTGGAAAATTTTATTAATAGGCTATGGACTAACACTCATTTACGACATTTCGAGATTAAATCAAAGCACATAAATTTTTTTAATGGACTACCTGAGTGGATGTGATTGCTGTAGAAGATAATGACACTGGTTCTTTTTCCTTTCTCCTCTGCTACTGCGATTTCTTCTGTTGTGCTACTGCCTCGTTGCTTTTCTTAATTTTCTCTGTGTTTGAGTTGGATTAGGACTCCAATGTGAAGTCCTTAATTCTTTGATTGGTGGTAGAAGTCTCAAAAATTCCCCCCTCCTCCCCCCTTTCTTGTTATTCTGCTATGGTATTTATAGGAGCAATTGATGGTGCAGGTGGAATGCTTGGAGCAGGGGAAAATTGCTGATTGGAGACAAGGTAGAGTACTAGAAGGCCAGTTCTGAGAGGTAGTGGCTGCAAAGCAAAATTGTCTTGGGCAAAAAATGGAAAAGAGCAAAACCAACCGAAGAAAGAGCATTGGCTCTTACCCAAAGAAATGAGCTGCAGCATACAGTAGCCCTTCTTGCAGATGCCATGCGCATCCTGCTTTTTCTTTTGTTTTTTGTGTTATTATCAATTTTGTAATTTTATTTATTCTGGACTTTGTTTGTACTTTTTGCAATTTTTGGGCATGTAATGGACTGTTGGTTTAAATTTTGGGCTTGTGTTTGTGATGGTAATTTGTAACAAAAAGGCCAGCTATTTGTACCTCTTTTTTTATTGCAATTGGGGTGAAATTGGCCCAAAGAATTAACACAAAAATGAACCCAAAATTTGTTGCTAAGAATAAAGTAAAAACAAAAACAAAAATAAATTACAAGAGGTAGGTGGACAAAATTAGGGTATAATAGCTGCCCCTCTTTAGTTATATTTTATTAGAAAATGTGAACAACAATGGTTGTCAAATTTTCGTTGTAAAATAGAAGTAAAGATAAAGACACTAATTTTGTCCTGAACCAAGATAGACAAATGGACAGGGTGAGGAATAACAACAAGGGATCAACGCTTGGTGCGTTTGACCAGAAAGTGATAAGGAAGGATTACCGCCAGGTCGGGTACTGATGCGGTAATCAAAAAGCAAT
This sequence comes from Calophaca sinica, assembly GCA_037113605.1. Taxonomy (NCBI): domain Eukaryota; kingdom Viridiplantae; phylum Streptophyta; class Magnoliopsida; order Fabales; family Fabaceae; genus Calophaca; species Calophaca sinica. Next base: position 39,316,578 of record CM073736.1, on the reverse strand, counting down.
AATGAGGGATTAACGTTTGGTGCATTTATCAGAAAACTATAAAGAAGGTTCTTCGTCAGGTCAGGTACTGACGTGGTGATCGGAAAGCAATAATGAGGGTTCGACGCCAAGTAGGGTATTGACGCTTCGATGGGAAGCAAGAAAGAAGGATCACCACCAGGTCAGGTACTGACACTGTGATCGGGAGGTTCGACGCCAAGTAGGGTATTGACGCGTCGATGGGAAGCAATAAAGAAGGATCAACATCAGGTCCGGAACTGATATGTTGGTCAAAAAGCAATAATGAGGGATTACCGCCAGGTCGGGTACTGATGCGGTAATCTTAAAGCGATAAAAAGGGAGCGATACTTGACGCGTCGCTTAGAAAGAAAAATAAAGGACCAATGCTAGGCGCATTGTTTGTAAACAAAAGTGAAGGATCAAAATTTGGTGCACGGACCAGGTGTAACAAAACGGCTAAAAGGTGGTGATATGAAGATGATGCATGAATATATGGTATGTGATGCATGTATGCAATGCGACCATTATTTTTATTGCACTGACTCCTCATCCCATATGATCTCTAGTATTTAAAGATATGGGACAAACCAAGATTCATCGGGCTCATTTATAATATGCTTTTGACTGGGAGGAAGCGGGGATTATCGATGCAACACTAGTCTAATCTAATCTAATCTAATCTAATCTAATACTATCTATCTAATATCTAATCTAATCTAATATCTAATCTAATCTAATCTAATTCTAATCTAATCTAATAATAGAAATAGTTGGTCTAATCCCTAACAAATCCTTCTCATCTGACTGACACGTGTCTTAATTGAGGATAATTCTGTCCGCTGATTAATTAATTCTCTCCACTGATTTCAAAAAGTCCAGTCCCTCTTCTTCTCACGGACAATTTTGCTGCTTCCACCCCTTCCAATCTGCTCTCATCCCTCATCCCTCTCTCGATCTTCATCTCTCTCTCTCTCAATCTCTCCACTCTCAATCTCTCGCTACATCTCCTCTCTCTCTCACTCTCGCTGTCACAAGCAGAAAGCAAACAGAAGCAGATCCTCCTTCAATCTCTCGATCTCTCACTCTCACTCTCTCGATCCTCCTTCTCCTCCCTCTGGTCTCGATCTCACAAGCTGAACAAGCAGAAAGCAAACAGAAGCTTCACAGGTTTCAAGAATTCTAACCTTTGGGTTTCTTCTTCTTTATGTCAAGAACCCTAACCAGAAGCTTCTGATCTCCTCCCTCATTTTTCTGATCGTTTTTCTTCTTCTTTGTATCAAGAGCCCTAACCTTTGGGTTTCAAATCCAAAAATTAGAGCAAGGTGACCTAATTTTTTTTTTCAGTTCTACTTCATTATATATTAAATTTTGGGATGCGAGCATTTTATCATGGCTTCTTGATAGTAGACTTGAGCACTCAAATCCGAAAATTTTACTGTAAGTTGTGCTTAATATATTACTGCCATTTTCCACATTGATTAGCATTTTTTTCCTTTCTCAGCTCCCTCAATTTTGGTCCTGTTCGAAGATTTTTTTTTGGGGAAACAGAGATGCGGTGGAAGGAGGTGATGTATTTTCCTTATTCATGTTCTCTGTGCCTTTTTCATTTGTTTTCGATTTTGGTCTTGGTTTAGGGTTTTGTTTTTCCTTATTATGCTTGCCGATGTTCAAATTTCTTAGTTGCAGATTCTTGAAGAGAAAGGACACATTAGCCCATTCAGAAAGAAAATGTCTTTGATGCCATTGTGGTTCGGCCATCGCTTGATCATACACAAATAGCGATTTTATTTCTTTTATTATTCCTTTGTTTATCTTTGTTGGGCATGCTTGCTACATTATTCTTCTATTTATCTTTAATATACTTTTTTTATTATATTGTTTTCAGATCTGGGATAATTGAGGGGAAGGAGGACAATTACATTGGTTCTAATTGTGAATAGTTTTGTGGGTTTGGAAGTATGAGGTGTGTCTTCGTTGTAAATTTTTAAACTAAAGGTATTATGTATATGGTTTAAATTTAAAATGATCTAGAATGATAAGAACTTAAATTTTGTGAAGCTTTTCCTTTCTTTGTTACTGCTATTTCTTTTGTGTTCTAAGTGGATTTGTTGTTTTATCATATTCTAGATGTGTGATTTTGGATGCTAAAGAAGCTGAAGACAAATGTTTACTATTAGTGCATTCTAAAATTCATGTGAATCTGAATAAGATTCTTTAGAAACTGCTTATCTTGCTGCTGGCTTTGCTGTAGAGGGTTATTTAAAACTTTTGAGATTTCTCATTTCTGTTGAATGAGAATATGCTATTACCTGTTTTCAGTTTTTACTTGATGTTATTATCTTTGATCATCATGTTGATAGCCATGATTATGGATGTTAAGGATAATGACCATCTCCAACAAAATACTAGGAACAAATGGGAGCCGAGCAACTAAAAGATAGGATTAGAGCCTCTAGGAGAAATTCAAATTCAAATGTAATTTTTTTTTTGATAAAAAAATTCAAATGTATTTGAAATGTATTTCTATAACTCTATATATGCAACGTGTGTACATTCTGAAAATTAATGAAAGTAAGAGCATTTCACACAAAGCATTCCCTTTCTCTATAATGAATCAGTGAATTTTTTCTCGGTTGATAGCCTTAATGTAGTTATGCATAAGAAGGAATTGGAGAAAATATTTTGTTTTCCTTACTTTAAATGATTAAAAGATGGTAGTATAAATAGGGGATTAGGGTAAGAGTTGTATACTAACCCCAGGCCTAGAAAATAAGATAGACTTTCTCCTCCCAAATGATCAAGGGAGGAGATACTGGGGAGATCTCTAAAACATTAAAACTATATCTACTCCTAGCATTTACATGGAGAAACAGAATAAGAAGATTCTGTCTCTTCCTATAAATCATTTTGGAATGATTTTTGTTTTTGTGAAATGCTGCTTCTTTGTCTAATACTCTGTTTTGTTCTGATATGAAAAGGTTGACTATGGACTTGGCTGTTTTGCTTGAGAAATGGTTTGTTGCTTTGCTGTTTCAATTTTTAAAGTTGTGCCCAGGAATTGGTATGGCATTACTATATTGCATTTAGTTGCTTAAAACTGATTTTTGTTCTTTATATTGATGCTTAAATATGATGGGTGCATGTGAATTACTTTTTTGTTTTGTCTGTTAATAAGATGTTTAATTCATTCTGCATTATGCCTTATGTGGTTCATCTGTGGTTTAAACTGTCACGGACTTAGTTTTGTGTTAAGGGGGAAAGAATTATCTGAAGCAAAATAAGTCTGGCAAGTCAAAGTTTGGTGTCAATGACAAGGAAAAGGAGGTAGATTCCTTTCATTTCTTGCTTTTGTTTCCACTGTCACAGGATGTGGATTGTGTAATGCAGTAGGCTCAATCTCTAAAATTAAAGGCTTAATTGTTATTGAAAGTTATATTGAAGGCTTAAGCTAACATACGTCTAACTCTTTAGGAATATACTAATTGGATATTTGGATAACCTTATTTATGATTTATGAATTTTTGCTGGTGTGGTCCTTGCAAAGTGATGGCTCCAAAATTTCAAGAATAGAACAAGGTCTGGATAGTAGATAGTCTACTATTAACCCATACTTTCTTTTCCTCATGAATTTAGTGTGACGTAGCTGAAAGTATTTCTAACATTGACAATGAAAAATTGATTCTACTGCTAAAATATGTAGCAATACTTATGGGTATTATTGGGTCCTAGATAGAAAAGACGGAGTCATACTTATAGATATTATTGAACATTTATTTTACCACTAAAACATTCATGCATTGTATTTCTATCCATTTTGCCTAGCAATCAGACAAAAAGCATAAAAATCTGTGAAAATACTAATATTGCTTCCTTTCCTTGATTCAAATCTGATTTGCAGGATGTATCTTCTGATGAGGATTAATTTGTACATTATACATGTTGGTCCAAAGATTTGGAATTGCTCTTCAACCGATATTGTTGATATTGCTTTTCAACAATAAGTTTTGATTCTGCTGTGTTTAAATTATAAGGAAAAATAGATCAAATGTGTATAAATAATATCATTTTCACTTATTTATTTGCTGTGTTTTGTTCTTTTTCTTTTTCTGTTTGATTGCATTTTGTAGTTTATAGGTGAACCTTCAACTTCCCCACTAAGATAAGCTGGTGTTGCATGTTCTTTCTTTTTAAGTTGCTATATGGAAACTTAACCTTGCCAAGAAATCTTTAAATGTTCTGGTGTTAGTTTATAGTTTCACTAATCTTTCTCTTTAATATCTTGCATATTAACAAGAAGTCTCTGCAAATTAGTTCATCTTCTCCAAACCACACCAACTAAAGTGGCTGTTCTATGCAATAAGTTGTGGTGCTTTTAAATTCTGAAATAAATTATTTGAGATAGAAACTAGAAAGATTTGGCTTCATTAGCAAAAGACAGCATATACAAGCAAAAGACAGCATATATTTTGACTGATTTTGTATTATCTCTTTAATCACCCACTTGTGATGTGACTCTCTTTATTACAGGGGCTTTATCTATCCGGGATTGATAGTTGTAATCCATACGAGTTTCACATGACTAAGAATTAGGTGTAAAGAACATGGGAGATGAAACAAGGTCCACAAAAAGAGTTTTAAGTTTTATGTTTATAGTCTTCTATGTTTGCATATCCATTGAGCTAAAAAGAATTAGTATCTTCAATGTCAACAAGTACTTAAAGGTTGGAAAGTATGAAATTCTTTGACTTTGCCGGTTAAATTTTAAGTTGGATACGGGTCATAGTTCTTTTGACTGGGGATACGGGTCATAGTTCTTTTGACTGATTTTATTTGTGTCTGATCGTTATTTAGTTTGGAGCTTGGATATGGGTCACAGTTCTTTTGACTGGGGATACGGGTCATAGTTCTTTTGATTGATTTTATTTGTATCTGATCGTTATTTAGTTTGGAGCTTGGATACGGGTCACAATTCTTTTGACTGGGGATACGGTTCAAAGTTGAATACTTAGATACAATATGCTTACTTTGGAATAATTATAAACTACAACCTGCTGGTTAATTGTTTTTTCAATTATCATATTAGATGGAATGGTTTAGATCATACTGCTTTGGATCATTGATGTTGTAGAATTCATTTAATCAATTTGATAGCTATTTCACCTTTAATTTGCTGCCTGAAAGGGCTTTGTACTTTTCCATTTTTTAACTTAATAAATCTCACGGTTTCGTATTGATAACCATTGATTACTTTTACTTTTTTTAGCGCAATATGACTTGAAAGCTAGCATGTCACGCCCCGTGCGTATGCACGGGTACGTTACTAGTTACTTTTTAAAGGTAATCCCTTTGCCCTTTTGAAACTTATTTGTTGAGATTTGGCGTTTCCTCGTGATTTTTAAGATGTATATAATAACCATAATGCTTTTCCATATCATCACATGCTTCACAATTCAGTGCCTATTATCATAAAACAACATTTTGAAATACGAGAACGGAGGTGTTTGGTATTCAAAAAAGAGTCATGTGTACAAAGACTGAAGTTACGCAGACTTGAAGATACATCAAGAAAAATGCAGGAAGAAGAAAAAACAAAGAAAGACAATAACTAAGCAGATATTTTATAGTTTGTGTCTTTGTAGGAACAAATGTCAGCTTCTCATATCCATAACTTTGAATACTCATTACTCTACTTCTGAAAATATATAGAACTACCCCAGTTGGGTAAGAGCCCCTTGATGCATCAACTGTCTTCAATGTCCGATTTTAGACCCTAACTTTTGCTTGGATTGCTCTTTCAAGTTTTCAATCCAACGAGTAGCTCTAATTTTTACCTAGGTCGCCCTTTTAGGTTTTCAACCTAGCGAGCTCACTTTTGCTTGGCTTTTTATATGTTTTTCTTTTTTAGGCATAATATTTTTTGACTGCATCAGAGTTCACTGGGAGTGGGATATCTTCACCGTCCATCCTTGTGAGGATTAAGCAAGGTATTAAAAACCGGACCGGGCATTGAACCGGAGAGGGCCTGGGTTCAGGGTTTTTGGATTCGACCGGGGTTGGACCGGGGTCGAACCGGGTTCGTTTAAATATTATTAAAAAAATATTTAATACAATATATAAATAAATAATAAACAAAAAATAAAGTGATTTTCATAACTTTATACCATAAAAATTATACTTCACTTAATATTTTCTTAATAAGTCGACATATAACAAAAAATTACACATTCATCCATCTCAAATATGACATAACTATTACGTTCAAAAACACAAAATATGAAAAATGGCGCAGGTAGTCGAGTTTGAGAAGCAAAATAGCGCAGAAAAAAACAGTTAAAATATAAAATGTGCCCTTAATATATAAAAAAAAAACTTTTTTTGTGAACCGGCCGGGTCGGCCAAAAAACCCGGTTTTGGCCGGTTTTGACCCGGGCCGGTCCGGTTCTTAACCGGTTCATCAACAGACCCGCCCGGTTCTCTGCCAACCGGTTTTATGGGGTGGATCGGACCGGACCATGGCCCGGTTCCCGGTTCAACCGGTTCAACCGGCCGGTCCGGTCCGGTTTTTAATACCTTGGGATTAAGGCTCCTCTAGAAAAAGCTTTCTTCACGACATACGGGCCTTCATAATTCGGGGTCAATTTTCCACGAGAATCCTTTTGAATGGGCAAAATCTTCTTGAGTACTAGGTCTCCTTCTTGAAATTCCCGAGGGCGAACTTTCTTCTCGTAAGCCCTCTTCATCCTGTGCTGATATAGCTGTTCGTGACATAAGGCCATCACTCTCTTTTCTTTAATGAAGTTTAATTGATCTAGCCGAGCCTGACCCATTCTGCCTCTTCCAGTTTTGTCTCCATCAATACCCTTAACGAGGGGATCTCGACTTTAATGGGAAGTACTGCTTCCATAAACCAGCGAGAAAGGGGTTGCCCCCGTTGAGGTGCGAACAGAAGTTCGATAACCGTGTAAGGCAAAAGAGAGCATTTCGTGCCAGTCTCCAAATATTACAACCATCTTCTGGACAATCTTCTTGATGTTCTTGTTTGCAGCCTCAACTGCCCCATTCATCTTTGGGCGGCATGGTGAAAAATTATGATGTTGGATCTTGAAGTTATTACATAGCTCTTCATCATCTTGTTATTCAAGTTAGTCCCATTATCAGTGATGATCTTATTTGACAGACCGTGGTGGCAAATCATATCCCTTTTGATGAATTTGACAACCACATTTTTGGTAAAGCAACTGCAATAAGGAGTTTATATGGATTTCCTCTTTCAAAAATCAAGTTTTGAGAAAATATGAGCAATTTGATTTTGATCAGAATGGACTTTATTAGGGTTGTAACGTGGTCAGGGGTTGAAGGGTCACAAAAGAAAGGATATTTCAGGCCCAGAAAGTGTTTGGGGTTTTTTTTCCTAACAAAGATTTTTAGTGCAAAGATGCACTTTAATAGTTGCTAGCACAATTGTCTTGTCTAGTTTTGGCATTATTATTTATTGATTTTTTGATTCTTGCAAGCGTCTTTGATACGTTGCATTTGCTATTTGCTTGCTTGCTTTGCTTTTTTTTTTTGAACAGACAAAATTGAATAGACTATTGTGCTAGCCTCCAATAGACGGGTGATCCTTGTTTAGGGTATTTGAAAGAGAGAAAAGAAAAATTTAACCTCGAAAAGGGTAACAGTGGATATATATTTTTTTGGATAGAGAAACATGGCCAAACTTCATCTCTAAATCTTATTGCTCAAATATTCACAAAAATTAATTTTTGGGAAATTATGCATGTGCTCTACCTTTTTCTTTCTATTGTCACTTTCACTACTCAGATCAATTATTTCAAGTTCTTTCTCGTGGGGTTAAATCATTTTTGCCTCTCGTACCATCAATCTCATCAGTTCAGAAGGGGTTTCCTAATTATCCTCATAGGATAGTGAAAATTATAGTATGAGTCACTGGCATCATCATTTTCAATGACAATGTTTTTTTATCTGCATTAGTTAAGATTGACGAAATGAAAAACCAAAAAAAAGATGAAAGGGAATGGGGAAAAAAAGGGAAATGACTGGAAAATTCAAAAGTGCATTTTATTGATAAAGATACTGAAATGAAATATGTGCGTCCTTTTGACAATAAATAATCGTAAAGCCTTGTGCAGAGCAATAGGGTTTGCATTACGAAATTACTTTGAATCAAAAATCACGGGAAACTCAACAATTTCCAAATTTCCAAGTTTTTCACTCGACGGGCAAGGGTGGACAAGGTTGACGATGTTGTCTTCAGCATTGTGGTCATCTTCGACAGTTGCTATCTGGTTTGGGTTCAACATTCTTGCGCTTTGAAAGCTTTGCCTGATGTCGCAGATAGGGATATTCTTATCATTTGGTTCCGTGCCTTCCGATTTAGCTATTAGGGGTTGGTCCCCAAACTCCTCAGTAATGGCATTGACTGCTGGACCTCAATGACCTGGAAGGGGATTATGACCCACATTAGGGCCATCCTATTTAAAACTCAATAACTTGGCATTGATCAGATCCTGACCCACGTACTTCAAGGCTTTGCAGTTTTCAGTTGTGTGACCTACTGCCCCTGCATGAAACTCACATTTGGCGTTTGGGTCATACCCTCTTGGGAAGGGAGGTTGAAGTGATTTCAATGACCGCGGGGAGACCAAGGAATTGCTGATGAGGTGATGGAACAAGTATGTATATGTCATGGGAATAGGGTCAAAGTGGACAATTTTTCTCTCTTGGTCGTTTAGCTATTTCTGGTTTTGGTTTGGCTAAGTGGGTGGATTATGAGAGGCAACGACAATGTAGGAGTTGGAAAGTAAGGGTATGGGGAGGGCTGCGGGAAAGTGGCAAAGAAGTGGGGTGGTTTTCCTTGGGTATGTCCTCCCTGGCTTGTCATCACAGCATTAGTTTTCCTTTCCTTCTTCTTCATGAAGTTTGTAGGGGGTTTCTTGGCATCATTTACTCCCGCAGAATTGTGGGCAATCTTTCCGTTTCTCATTCCTCCTTCAACTATTTCCCCTACGATGACCATATCTGAAAAGTTTGACGATACACTTCCGATCATTTTATCATAGAAGGGTGATTGGAGGGTATCCATGAACATGGCGACCATCTCTTTTTCGATCGGCGGTGGTTCCACTTGGGCTGCCAATCCTCTCCATCATTGGGCATATTCCTTAAAAGTCTCATTGTCCCTTTTTGCCTTATTTTGTAACTGCATTCTATCAGGAGCCATATCAATATTATACTTATACTGCTTCAAGAAAGCATCTGCCAAATCTTTCCAACAACGAATATGAGATTGTTCAAGGTGTGTATACCAACTCGACGCTGCCCCTATTAAACTATCTTGGAAAAAGTGAACCAAAAGTTTGTCATCATGTGCATAGGACACCATCTTCCTACAATACATGGTCAAGTGGCTTTTCAGGCAAGTTGTCCCTTTATACTTGTCAAAGTCTGGCACCTTGAACTTTGGCGGTATGACCACATCTAGTACGAGACAAAGATCTGAAGCATTACTTGAACTGAGGTAACCCACTCCTTCTACAGCTCTTAGTCTATCTTCAAGGATTTACAACTTTGTATTAGACCATTGATTCCTAACTGGGACGCTCAGATTGGATACCCCCATGGCTGGAGACCGGGAAACACAGTTAGTCTGGGGATTTAATGGGTTTCCTTGAACATAATAGGGGTGACCAAATGGTTGGGGATTCACCACGGGGGTCACTACAGGCATATTGACTCCTTGAGTATTCCCGATATGGGGTGGAACATAACCAGGTGGAAATGTGTATGCCATGAAGACAGGACTTGAGCTTTGGACTGGTATGGTTTCAGTGCCTGAACCAGATCCTTGAGGCTGAGCTTCATTTTGTACAACAAGTGCTTGGGAATCAGTTTTTGCAGAGTTATTGTTAACACTTGGCGGTGTGTAATCGGGCAGGAAACCAAATAGCGGGAACTGTTGTGCCTGGGGGCCTTAAAGATTATGGTTCGCAGAATCATCACTGGCCATAGGTGGTGTATAACCAGGTGGGAGACCGTAAATTGGGAATTGCGGTATCTAATTCTGAGGGTTATTAGCTGATGGATGTGTAGGACCTTGTGCGTAAATTGGAAAAGGTACCATCATCCCTTGAGCATTGAGACCATATTGCAACTGCATTGGACTAAAGCCAGGTGGGTGGAAAGGCGTAGCTTGATTTTCATCATTCACTGGTGAAGACACCCCATCCGCGATTTTGTTTCTGACTAGAGTCTGCAGAAGCTCCAAAACTTTGCTCATCTGTTCTTTCAGCTGGTTGATGTCATCTTTCATCTCTTGGTCATCCACGATCTTTGATTGAGAGCGAGTTCAATAAGGGTGTCGAGGAACCAATTTGTTCAATTATTTTTTGGTGATTAAAAAAATTATATGAGTATGTAAGAAAAGAAAAATGAATGAATGTGGATGCATGGATCTATTTATTTGTGCTAGGGAACCGTAGGCCTCATTGCTTCGGCACGTATGAGCTTATTTGAAACTGTTTCACTACTTGATCCCATATTATTTCACAAAATACTTGCAGCCAAGCTTTTGTGTTCTTACGATTCTCTAGCGACCTAAAATGAAATGAGAATGAATGATATTATTTTCTTTATTTTCAACATGTGTTTTTTTTGGAAGTATGAATGCATGAAGGTATAATGTTGAGTGATGATGATGATTATTTGTGTAGCATGCATGAAGATATGTGGTTTAGTAGATCTTTTTTATACATGGACATGATATAACAAATTTTTGGTGGAAGAACGAAAATGACATGATGCCCCTTGTGTCTTAAATCGGTTAAACCTAAAGTTAGAGACTTTTTAACCTAAGGGTCTATAGTCTTGTATTGAGTGATAGGTCTCACGGGTGGCTCTAATCACATTCTCACCAAAGGCCTCTAGAGCTAAAGTCTCCTCCAGAATATTAACTGCAACGATAGATAACTATTTGGTGCAGAATACCCAGATAGAGCACACTCTAGATGAGATTCTCGCAATAGCCAGAAGGAAAGCAAATTCCGATTGACTATTACCGAACCTCCACTCAACTTAAGCTTTGCTCTGACCCGGGTATAGGGCCTTACTCATATGTGTGTGCAAACGTGTAGGTGCGGTGTGTGAGAGGGGCAACACCCTAACACTACCCAGGCTGCAAAACAAACAAAGCATACAAATATAGTATTCTATCCTAAAGTTTAACATATACATAATATTCACAATAAATTAAAAATAAACAAATATGTAATAAATAATTATTTACAAAAAATTAAATAAAAAAATTAAAAAATAAAAAATAAAAAAGAAGGGGAATTCAAAATTAAAGTTAACTATTTAGCACAATTAATCATGTTAGGCTTGACTCTCTAAATGTCCCCAGCGGAGTCGCCAGCTATAGCGACTGAAAAATCCGGAGGGATTTATTCGAGTTTAATGAAGCCGCCACCAATAATTTATTTCGAAGGGAAAATATTAGAAAAAAACTTTTTGAAGAAAATGGTCCTTGAGATCAGATTTGGGTTCGGGGGTCGAATTATGCGTAGGGAATGTATTAGCACCCTACGACATCCTTTCGAAAAAGGTTACCTCTAATTAATTGTGCAAAATTATATTAACTTCTAAAACACCTATTTCCCTTTTATTAACAAAGATAAAAAAAAAGAGGACTTAATAAAAGTTGTTTATTTTTGCGCTTGACAGGAATGAGATCATGCTCCTACGTATCTCCGGGTGCAGTGGAGAAATCAAAGGCTACGTAGTTCTTAGGTAGAAAATGGTTGTGTGTTGGTTGATTTTAATTGTATGTTTTTTATAAGGTGGGTTTTCGTAGGGACCAAACAAGAAGCAATCAAGAGTTGTCCTCACTAACAACCCATTTTTGTTTAGAAAATTAACGGTGTTCATAATGATCAAACGGGAAGTAATCTCGAGTGATCATTACTAGTTAAAAAAAACTTGATTTTATTTTTATAAAGAAGATAGACTTTCATGGGACTAAACAAGAAGCAATCAAGAGTGGTCCTCACTAACAACCCATTTTTGTTTAGAAGATTAATGTTCATAATGATCAAACGAGAAGCAATCTCGAGTGGTCATTATTAGTAATTAATCTTCGTAATTTTATATGTACGATTTTTTTTTTAGAAAAATATGGTCTCAAAATTTGTATTAAAGGTTTAGTTGAGTAAAATTGTCCTAGTTTGATTAGTAAAAATGGGTGTCCACGTTTATTTGGCAAAGGAAATAGATGGGCTGGCTGAGGCCCAATACTTACAAACAGAAAAACAAATGGGCTGGAGCCCAAAAAAAAAACCAAATGAATAGACAAAAAAGGAATTGATAAAAAAGAAATAAAAAATAAAATAAAAGGGGAGGGGGAGTATCTCATGTCCATTGGGCTAAAGCGTAAAGAATAAAAAAAATGGGATCAGAATAAAAAAGGGGAAGGAGGCGTAAAAAAATAAAATGGGCTGAAGCCCAACCAATAAAAAATAAATATAAAAAAGATTAAAAAATAATAAAATAAAATAAAGGGGGAGGGGGCTGCCAAATGGGTTTCATTTGAAACCCTAAAGATTTAGAGGAAGCTGCACAACCATGGAAAGGGGAGAGAGAACTACATCGGCGAGAGAAAGAAAGGGAGATGGAAGGGGCAGCATCTGCCCTGGTCGCGCGCAGTCATGTCCTGGCCGAGCAGGGAGTAGGGGCATCTCGCGTAGAGAGAAGAGAAGGAAGGTGTGAGAGAAGGGAGAAAAAAAAGGGGGGAGGGCGATCGCCACGAGGGAGAAGGGGACGCGTGTCACCTGCCATCCTCGACAGCGTGCCGCAAGCTAGAGATCCGGGGCGAGAGAGGGAAATGAGCAGGGAGGGGGTGCGGCGGCTGCGAACAGAGAAGGGGAGATCACGAGGTGAAGGGGCGAGGTTGCGATCGTGGTGGTTCGTGGCGGTTCGTGGTGAAGAAATTCTCCCTTTTTCCATTTTACAATTTTACTCTTTGATTCTTCTCCTTATTATTCTGATTCTTCTCAAATTGCTATTTCTTTGCTCTCTGATTTTTTTCTGGTTCCAAGCTTCCTATTCTTTTCTATTGTTCATTTTATTGCTCTCTGATTTATCCTTGTTTGATTCTATTGGTGTTTTGTTTTATTCTGGAAAACCTTATTAACTGGCTGTGGACCAACACTCATTTACGGCATTTTGAGATTAAATCAAAGCACACTTTTTTTTTAATGGACTACCTGAGTGGATGTGATTGCTGTAGAAGGTAATGACACTGGTTCTTTCTCCTTTCTCCTTTGCTATTGCGATTTCTTTTGATGTGCTACTGCCTCGTTGCTTTTCTTAATTTTCTCTGTGTTTGAGTTGGATTAGGACTCCAATGTGAGGTCCTTAATACTTTGATTGGTGGTAGAAGTCTCAGAAATTCCCCTCCTCCCCCCTTTCTTGTTATTCTGCTATGGTATTTATAGGAGCAATTGATGGTGCAGGTGGAATGCTTGGAGCAGGGGAAAATTGCTGGTTGGAGACAAGGTAGCACCTATTGTGGTGCCTCAGAGTACTGGAAGGCCAATTTTGAGAGGTAGTGGCTGCAAAGCAAAATTGTCTTGGGCAAAAAATGGAAAAGAGCAAAACCAACAGAAGAAAGAGCATTGGCTCTTACCCAAAGAAATGAGCTGCAGCACGCAGCAGCCCTTCTTGCAGATGCCATGCGCATCCTACTTTTTCTTTTGTTTTTTGTGTTATTATTAATTTTGTAATTTTATTTATTCTGGACTTTGTTTGTACTTTTTGCAATTTTTGGGCATGTAATGGATTGTTGGTTTAAATTTTGGGCTTCTGTTTCTGATGGTAATTTGTAATAAAAAGACCAACTATTTGTACCTCTTTTTTTATTGCAATTAGGCTGAAATTGGCCCAAAGAATTAACACAAAAATGAACCCAAAATTTGTTGCTAAGAATAAAGTAAAAACAAAAATAAAAATAAATTACAAGAGGTAGGTGGACAAAATTGAGGTATAACAAACATTCGTTAAAAAATCTATATATCTGGTTCAATACATATATTTTTTCACGAATGTTGAAATGACTCTTTTGCTTATAAATGAGGCCGGAGGGAGTACATAGTATGTTTGCTAATGTTTCTCACATTCTCTGGCATTAAGAGTGCGTGACCTCATAAACGATTGTAAGAAAAAACTATGGTAATGGATTTCCTACCTTTAGGGCAGGAAAATCACTAGGTGCATGTAAACTGAAATGCATAAAATTACATTTTGTTCCAGATTGAGCCTCCAAGCCCTTTGTCATCGACTTGGGATCAAGGAGTGCAAAAGAAACTGTTCAATCCCTATCGCATGATCAATCTAGCGGTGATCCGCATTTAACATCGGATCATCCGCATTCACTACAAGAAAAATCGGGCTGACCGACGACCTTTTACCATCGGTAAACGGAAACCGTCGTCCACTTAAACTTATCGATGGTCGAAGCCGTCGATAAAGCTTACCGACGGTCGAGGCCGTCAGTAATTCTCCTGCCTTTTGGATTCCCTTCAAGTTTTCAAAGCCCGTCAGTAAACGGATTTCAGTTCCGATGGCCGTGCCCGTCGATAAGCATGAGACCACAATGGTTGGAACTTACCGACAGGTTAGCCCGTCGGTATTTAAAAATAGCTATCGGTAACACTGTGTTTTTGGTCATCGGTATACGACATTAAGTTGTAGAACCCGACCCTTTCCCCCTCATTTTCCCTTTCTTCTTCTCCTCTTCTCTTCTCTATTCCTTTTCTTCTTTTCTTCTTCTCCGACGACGCCCCATCACACCATCGCGCCAGCGTCACACCCCCACCGCACCACTGCCATCCCATCGCGCCACTACCCTCTCAGCACGCCACTGCTCGTCTCACTACGCCACTGCCCCACCACCGCGCCACTGCACCCACCGCGACACCGCCGCCGCGGCGGCCATCACCACCACTAGGAGCCTCTGTCTCTGCCTCAACCACTACTCTACGATTGAGGTTGGTTCATTATGAGTTTTTATCGTGTGGGTAATTTTGTATGATTAGGGAGCGTAGTTTAGTTGAAATTTTGTATGATTAGAGACCGTAGTTGTAGTTGAAATTTTGTATGATTAGAGACCGTTGTTTAGTTGAAATTTTGTATGATTAGCGAATGCAATTACGATTAGAAATTGTATGATTTGTGACTATTATGTAATATTGTATATTTGGGACTGAATTTTGTATGATTAGGGACTGTAATTATAATTAGAGACTGTATGATTTGTGATTGTTATGTAATTTTGTATAGTTAAGACTGAATTTTGTATGATTAGAGATTGTATGATTAGTGACTGCTATGTAATTTTGTATATTTAGGACTGAATTTTGTATGATTAAGGTTGTATTTAATTAGGATATATTTTAAATTAATTAGGCTGTATTTTTTATTAATTAGGATATATTTTAAATTAATTAATTATGATATATTTTAAATTAATTATGTTGTATTTTTAATTAATTAGGTTATATTTTAAATTAATTCGGTTGTATTTTTAATTAATAAGTTGTATTTTAAATGTGTTATTATTAGATATATTAAATATATTAAAAATTATTAATATTGGAGAAAAACCGGTATTATATATATTAAATGTTATTAATATCGGTGTAAAATCGATATTAAATGTTATTAAATATGTCTTAGATTACTGAATTTTTTTTAGAGTAATTATTAATATCGGAGAAAAGCCTTAGCTTCCTGTTTGAGGTTCAATATATTATTGAGTGCATGTACTCTTTTAAGGTATCGCGTGTTCATTGTATATTGAACCTTGAATTGTCCAAGTGAGACAATTTGGAAAAAAAAACTTTTTCTTTACTCGTATAATAGTTGTTGCTTAATTCTCATATCTTTATATTTGATGAAGTTTCGGTTCGATTCATTTCCGTTTGTTCTCTGGGTGCATACTTGATCGTGGTAGTCATAGCTGCGATCATTTAGTGTACTCAGAGACCAATGAGAAATGCTGCCGAAATTTTGTCAAGTATAAGATATGAGAATTATGAAAAGACTATTATACGAGTTCTGAAAATGCTTTTCCTCGAATGGGATAGGGTCATACCATTTAAAGAAAGAGTGGTTCTAAGAACGTCGTGTTGCTAAAATTGTCATGTTTAAATGTATTTGCATTTTTTTTAACATGCAAAAGATGGAATTTTTTCCTTTGAGTTGTAGTTGGATGTACGATAGGTTGTATCTTGGGAGAAGGGGTTTAAAACAATCTTTTTGCGTTGGGGTTGATGACTTTATCGAAGCTGCAATGGCACATGAAGATTTCATATAACTAACGGAGGGATTAGATATTCGTGCCTTAATTGCAATTATAGAAGGATTAAGAGCCTAGGTGAGTTCATGCATCACTTGTATTCAGATGGATTTAGGCCTAATTACTGGATTTTGACTAAACATGATGAAGAGTTATCTCGGGTTGATTTAGAAGTTGGCGATAATTGCACATGTGCTTTAAGCAGTTGCGTAGATATGAGATATGGTGAGCAGATTGAATTGATGCAGGATATGGTTTGTGATGCCTTGGGGGTCAACGTATCATTCGAGAAGCAACAATATGATGACACAGATGAACTTCCAAATGAGACAGCATAAAAATTTTATAATCTCTTGTTAGAAACAAATAAGCCATTGTTTGAAGGGTCTGCAAACTCTAATTATCAATGTGTGTGAGGCTTTTAGCTCTTAAGTCCAACTTTGGTGCTACCGATGTGTGCTTGGATCTCATTATGAAAATGATGTTGGACTCATCACCTATCAGAGATGGTTTGCCAAAATGTTATTATGAGGCTAAAAGCTTAGTGTCCAAGTTGTGGTTGGAATGTAAAAGGATTGATTGTTGTGTGAAATAGTGTATGTTATATTACGACAATGAATTCGGTAAAAATAATGGCGCGCTGGTTGAATGCAAATTTTGTCATGAGCTAAGGTAAATTTCACACACTGATAATGGGAAGAGAACACAAAAACCAGTTCCAATGAAGGCAATGTTTTATTTACCAATTATTCCAATGCTATAGAGAATGTTTCTATCAACACAGACTACAGGCAAAATGACGTGACACTATGAGAATAGAAGCACTTCAGGTATGTTGTGTCGCCCATCTGATGGTGAAGCTTGGAAGCACTTTGATCGTGTGCATCCTGATTTTGCAGCAGATCCACGTAATGTACGACTTGGATTATGCTCTGATGGTTTTACCCTGTATGTTCAATCTACGGCGAAACCTTATTCTTGCTGGTCAGTTATTGTTACTCTTTACAATCTTCCTCCCGAAATGTGCAAGTCTAACCCTTATATGTTCTTGACTTGTGTTATACGGGGTCCAGATAATCTAAAAGATTGTATTAACATCTATTTACAACCTCTCATTGACGATCACAAAAGGTTGTGAAATTGTGTTTTTACATATGATATTGAACGAAAGAGGAATTTTACGATGAAAGCAGCTCTGATGTAGACCATTAATGACTTCCCTGCTTATGGCATGTTGTCTGGTTGGGGTAATCATGGTAAAATGGCATGTCTGCATTGCAAGGAGCATACAAAGGCCTTTACCTTGAAATTCGGGGGGAAGAGTTCTTGGTTTGACTCACATCGTAGGTTTTTACTAGGTGATCGTCCATTTAGATAGAATAAGAACGCCTTCAAGAAGGGAGAAGTTGAATTAGGTGGCCCGCCCACAAGATTGACATCAGAACAAATTTGGAGCAGAGTTATGGAACTGCCAAAAATCACAGATTATGGTGAATTGGATCGATTTGAAGGATATTGACAATGGCATAATTGCATAGAAATGGGATTTTCCATATTGGAAAGATAATTTATTGAGACACAACCTTGATGTTATGCACATTGAGAAGAATTTTTTTAACAATATTTTTAACACAGTGATGAACGTCAGAGACAAAACAAACGACAATGATAAGGTCAGACTAGACTTACCACTTTACTGTAGACGAAAGGACTTGCAGTTGATGACTTGGTCGGATGGGAAAACCCTGAAACCCAAAGCCTGTTACTCTTTAATTGCTGAGAAAGCTAAGTCTGTTTGTTGGTGGATAAAAGAACTTCGGATGCCAGACGGTTGTTCTTCTAATTTGGCAAGATATGCCGATGTGAACAAAAGAACCATGATTGGGATGAAAAGCCATGATTGTCATGTATTCATGGAGTGTTTACTTCCTATTGCATTTAGTTCCTTGCCGTCAAGTGTTTAAATTCACTTACTGAACTCAACCAATTTTTTAAAGATTTGTGTTCTGCAACATTGAGAGAGGATGATCTTATAAAGATGGAGCAGAACATACCGTCATTCTTTGTAAGTTGGAGAGAATATTTTCCCCTGCTTTCTTTGATTCTATGGAGCATATCCCAGTGCATCTTGCACATAAAGCTAGGCTTAGTGGACCGGTTTAATATAGATGGATGTATCAATTCGAAAGGTAATATATTAAAGTATTTTTTAATATAAATATTCATTTGAATAGTTAAATGTATCAATTTTGATCAACCTTGTTATTTTATAGATTTATAGGTGAGTCAAAATGATCGGTGAAAAATAAGGTCAGGGTTGAAGGATCTATTTGTCCAACTTACTTACACCGTGAAACAATCCATTTTTGTTTGCATTATTTTACGAACTTCATGTTGACACGAACAAATGATAGGAATGAAATAGAAATTGAAAGTGAAAGACACCCGCTAGCCTTATCAGTCTTTGGCCTCCCCAGTCGTCATGCTGGAAAGGAGTTGACTCATTGGTTAACGGGAGAAGAGTTCAAGTCATCCCACGTTTACGCGTTGATCAACTGTACCGAAGTATCACCATACCTTACGTATGTATCATTTTGACCACTTTCAATTTCTTTTATCCATATCTACTCATTATCATTTGTTTGATAATAACTAGATCAGGGCATTCTTGTTAACTAAGCCCACAAGCGAACAAGACTCTTCTGCCTATATTCATGAATATTTCCCAATATTGTTTAGGAGCCAGGTATTTTTTTTTTTAGTTGACTTATTATTCATTCGACTTTTCCTTGACACAAGCAGCAGCAGAGAAGACAGAGATGGTCTCTGCTAGGGTTGGCCGCAATTAGTTTTATGGCCGATCAAGTCATTTGTCCTTGGGGTTTCTTGGCCCCGGATTCCGACAACCGTCAGCAACAACCCGATCATTCTTCACGTGCTCTACCGAATCAGCAACCTAAATCGTTCGTTGATGCCGTTCGAAGCACATGCGATATTCCACTCAGTCAACTACCTCAGCCTTGCGTGAAAGGCGATCAGGTCGCCATCGTGATTCCTGAAGAGGAATATGAAGCGGGCTTGCAAAGCTGTAAAACCCATCTTCACGGCCGATTGGTTCTTCAAAAAGGAGATTCCCCAATCAAAATTGAAGCTTTGCGATCTAAACTCACGAACCTGTGGAAGCTCAGTGGGCGCTGGGGAATCATCTCATTGGGGAAGGGTTTCTATGAATTCATCTTCTCGTCCATGGAAGACCTCAACTCTGTTCGCTCTGTATCATCCTGGCACCTGAAACCAGGTGTCTTACGACTGTTCTCTTGGTCCCCTGATTTCGTTCCACAGAACCAGAAGCAAACATCAGCCCAGTGCTGGATTCGCATAACTGACCTATCTCAGGAGTATTGGAGACCAAAGATATTGTTTGCCATTGCAAACAGTATAGGTACGCCTATTTGCCTTGATGCTGCTACGAGTAAGCAGGCTGCAGATAGAGTTTATGGTCACTTTGCCAGGATTTTGGTTGATATTGATCTGACAAATCAGTTACGTAACCAAATTCTTGTTGTAAGGAAAGGCCATAATTTTCTTGTTGGAGTAGAGTATGAAAAGTTGCCTGATTTTTGCAATTCCTGTCGCACAATTGGGCATTCAATTGCTAATTGTAGAAGGAACAATGTGGTGAATGAACCTGTTAAGGTCAGCAGGTCTACCAAAGAGGCTCCCAATGTAACTCGTGATGTCACCACAAAACAAGTATCAAAGGATCCTACTGGCAACCCTGCTAATGCTCTTGACACGTGGAAGGGTGCATTACATGATCCTGACACTAGCAAGATGAATCATAACAACCAAGCCACTATTCTTTGTGAAGCTGCCTTCAATCCAAATCATGACCATGATGCTGGTGGAACTAGCAAAAATCATGACTCTTTAACAAATCATGTTGTCATTAATGACAACAATGAAACAGTTGAGATACAAAGGATCTACAACACAAATGCTTTCAAAGGGGTCAACAATATTACAGTTGATGAATCCATTTTGAGGCAAAATGATACCATCAATCCTTTGTTTGGATTTGTACAACATGAGCCCGAAGTTCCGCATTGCACGCCGCAAAGAATAGGGTATAATATGCATACTGCGTCTTTGCGGACTGGTGATACACAACTTGGAGACACCTGCAACCATTCAAGAACAACTCATTACCCCTGAAGCCTCTAATAATTCTTTTGTTCCTGATTCTGTTGACTCTTCTGCAGGTAATGTGGCAGTCTTTCATGATGCAGCACCTAATACTCACATTATTGAGAGCATGTTACATTCCCCAATCCACTCATCAACAAATCCTAATATTGTTGTTAGGAATGATTTGATGGTTGTGGGAAAACTTTGGGGTGATGAGACAGATGCTGAATCTGAAGCTGACTCAGATGAAGTAACTGATGAGATTGAGTCTAGTACAACATCAAAGTACTTACTCAAGAACCAAGATACTGCCTCGAGACATGATGAAGGATTCACAAAGGTTTTAACCAAGTCTCAAAAGAGAAAGATTAGAAACAAAGCTAAGGCTGCTGCCAAGGTGGACTACAATACCCGTTCTCGGGCTGCTAATAAAAACATCTCTAAATGAGAGCTATCTTTTGGAATGCCAGAGGGGTAGCCAATCATGACACCAGATTGGTTATCAAGCAACTTGTCAATGATAATAAGCCTCATCTTTTGTTCATTTCCGAACCTTGGATTCCTTTAGATCAATTCCCTAAACGTTTTTTGTCTAAATTGAATTATAAGGTGTTTGAGGTGAATAATAGACAGCCTCAGATTCCCAATCTCTGGTGCATCTGTCAAGTTCAATTAAATCCCACTGTCATTTCAGTTACTAATCAGTTTGTTGCCTTCTCTTTGGAGTGGCAGAATCATCCTTTTTTCATGGCTGCTGTGTATGCTTCCACCTCTTATTTGTCTCGCAGGCAACTTTGGAAAGATTTAGCTGACATTCAAGTCTCCAATCTTGGTGCTTGGTGCTTCATTGGTGACTTCAACACTGTTTTGGGAGCCCATGAGTATAGAGGGAAGGGCAGGCCGACCCAATCTGCCTGTTCGGATTTTAGAGATTGAATGGACTCTTCTAGTTTGGTTCATCTTGATACTAGAGGATCTCTTTTCACTTGGTCCAATGGTAGAAAAGGTAGGGATCTAACTGAAAAGCGGTTAGACAGAGCTGTTTGCAACCAGAATTGGCTCTCTCTTTGGAGTACCATATCTTGCTGCACCTTAATCAAATCCAAATCGGATCATCACCCGATTCTCCTTGACTTTCACATGCAGGAAGGGGCTTTTCCTTCCTCTTTTAAATTCCTCAAAATGTGGGCTGATCATGATGATTGTTATGATATTATTAATGATGCTTGGAGTAGCGATGTTACAGGTTGTTCGATGGTTGTTCTTTCGCAAAAGATGAAATTAGTTAAAGAGAAATTAAAGCACTGGAACAAAGCTTGCTTTGGAGACATTAATCTGAAAGTCCAGGCTGCCTTGCAATCGGTTTCTAAATGCCAGGAGCAGCTTGACTTGCATGGTTATTCGGATGAGCTGGTTGCCCAGGAGAAAATGGCTCAAATTAGTCTCAACCAAGCTTTGCATTTTCAAGAAACTTTCTGGAAGGAGAAATCTAGACTGGATTGGCATAATTATGGTGACAGGTGCACTTCTTTCTTTCATACTATTACCAAAATTAGAAATTCCACAAAGAGGATGTCTATGCTGAAATCAGGTGATGCTATCCTTACGGATCCTAATGATATTGACAACCATGTCCTTGACTTCTACACTTCTCTTTTTGCTGCTGATAATAATTGTGTTGATAATGGTTTGATTGAATCTGTCATTACCCCTGAGGTCTCACAGGAGGATAATTTAATGCTGACTAATTTACCTTCTTTGGAGGAGGTAAAGAATGTTGTTTTTTCGATGAATGCAAACGGTGCCCCTGGTCCTGATGGTTTTGGTGGTTTCTTCTACCAAAAATATTGGGATTTAATAGGTACAGATGTTTTTAATGCAGTGCTGCAATTCTTTAAACAGGGTTGGATCCTTCCTAACTACAATTCTAGCATGGTAGTTCTAATTCCAAAGACTCCGGAAGCAAATTCTATTGGTAACTATCGTCCTATTGCCTTAGCCAACTTTAAATTCAAGATTATCACTAAAGTTCTGGTAGACAGACTAGCTAAGGTGGCTTCTAAAATCATCTCTCCGAATCAAAGAGGTTTCATCCAAGGACGTCAAATCTTTGATTGTATTGGGGTGGCTTCTGAAGCGGTTAACTTGCTCCATAAGAAGTGTTTTGGGGGTAACATTGCTCTCAAAATTGATATTCGCAAAGCTTTTGATACCATTGATTGGACCTTCCTCCTCAAGACGCTTAAACAATTTGGCTTTGACTCTACTTTCTGTAATTGGGTGGACATCATTCTCAAATCTGCAAAGCTCTCAATCTCAGTCAATGGGAAAGCTGCTGGCTATTTTGCTTGTAAAAGAGGAGTCAGGCAGGGTGACCCCCTATCCCCCCTTCTCTTCTGCCTTGCCGAAGAGGTTCTCAGTAGAGGAATTTTGAACCTTGTTCAACAAGGGAAGTTTCTGCAGATGGCCAGCCCCAGAGGTTATAGAGTTCCCAGTCATGTGCTTTACGCAGATGATATCCTAATCTTTGGCAAAGGTACCAAAAAGAACATTGGTCACATAATGCATCTTTTTCCACTTCTGATCGGACTTCGTCAAAGATATTAATCGTGGAAATCTAAATATTATGCTGGTGGCATTCCTTATGCTCGGCTCCAGTCTATTTCTGATACCTTGGGCTTTGGAAGAGGTCAGCTCCCTTTCACCTATCTTGGCGTTCCTTTATTTATAGGTAAGCCCAACAAGGACCATCTTCACCCTATTGCAGATAAGATTATCCTTAAGCTTGCAAATTGGAAAGGCTCCATGCTTTCCTTAATGGGACGAGTCCAATTAGTGAAGTCGGTGATTTTTGGTATGCTCACTTATTCTTTTCAAGTTTATGCTTGGCCTGTTTCGCTGCTCAACTTGCTTGATAAATGTATCAGAAATTTTATTTGGTCGGGTGACATTAACAAGTCAAAGGTAGTCACAGTAGCCTGGCATAAGGTGTGCACTTCTCATCATGCAGGGGGTCTGGGGATCCGTTCTTTAAAAGCCACTAACAAGGCAGCTATGTTAAAACGATGCTGGGAGCTTAAATCCTCCGATGCTCAGAGCAAGAGTTTTGAACAATAAAGCTTCTATTAGCTATCATATTAATTCTTCCATTTGGGCTGGTCTAAAGCATTTTACTAATACCGTCGATTTTCACACCACGTGGCAACTGGGAGATGGCTCTACCATCAATTTCTGGTTGGACTGTTGGCTCTCTCAACCAATTGTTGATTTGATCAATATCCCGGAGACTATGCTAAGGTTAGTGACTTCATTTTCAATCATGAATGGCATTTTCCTAATGTTTTGCTGCAGCGTTTTCCCATCCTTGTGACTAAGATCCAGAAAATCAGTATCCCTAAGTTTCCTATTCCTGACTCTCGAATTTGGAAAGATAGCGACTCCGGAAGCCTCTCACTAAAGGAAGCTTATTTGGTTGAATCCCCTACTATGCAGCATATATCTTGGTCAAAGGTGATCTGGAAAAATTCCATCCCTCCATCGAAATCTTTTCTCTTGTGGCGGCTTATTCACAATAGGTACCCAACTGATGATCAATTATGGAAGCGGGGTTGCACCATGGTTTCTATGTGTAGTCTCTGTGGTTCTCATTATGAAACTACTGAGCATTTGTTCTTTACTTGCTCTTTTGCTTCTTACATTTGGCGCTGGCTGGGTCACTGTGCGGGTCTGGTTTTAGATACCTCCTCTATTTTATCTCTTTTAAAGATCTGTGATCGCGACTGGAGCTCCCAGGCCAAGGACGTTCTCATTGCAGCCATTGCTAATTCTGTCTGGGCTATTTGGTACTGCAGGAATCAGCTTCGTTTTGAGAATAAAGGTATTCCTCTTTCTGCCGTTTTAAACATGATTGTTGCTAATGTCAGGCTCTCCGGTGATCTTTCTTCGGGCTCTATGATCGAACATTCAAGATTTTGTCTTTATGAAGAATTTCCTTATTAATGGGAAGCTTAGTAAAGCGCCAAAAATTATAGAAGTCATCTGGCATCCTCTTAATTGCTCTTGGATCAAAGTTAATACCGATGGCTCTGCTAGGGGTTCGCCCGCCTTCACGCCTGGTGGTATTTTTAGGGATAGTAGGCGCAACTCTAGGTCGCTTTACTTTTCATATTGGTATTGCCAACGCCTTATATGCTGAGTTAATGGGAGCTATTATAGCTATTGAGTTGGCCAACCGTAATGGTTGGCATAAACTCTGGCTGGAGTGTGACTCTAGGTGGGTGATTTTAGCCTTTTCTAATCCTCAGATTGTTCCTTGGAGGCTGCGTAATCGTTGGCTTAATTGCCTCCAAATTACTAAAAGGATGACTTTCTCCTGCTCTCACATCTATAGAGAAGGTAACGCCTATGCGGACAAGCTAGCAAATAATGGTATTTACTCTCCTGGTCTTACCTGGTGGAACACTATCCCTGTCTTTGTTGTTGAAGAGTTTATTCGTAACAGAGTCGGCCTTCCATGTTATCGATTCAGATAATTGCTTTTGGCTATTGGTTACTTGTTTTTTTGTTTTTATTGTTATTTATCTATTTTGGTGTGCTGCAAATGATGGTTAATGTCTTTGGTGCCAACCTCGTTGGGACGAAAGACATTATAGTGATGCATCTGCATACCACTTTGGCTTGGCCTAGGCATTATTCCTTTTCCTTGGATGTTTTTCACCCTTTGAGTATGTATTATGTCCTTGTTTATGGGTTTTGGCCTAGTCCCCCCATTCTTCCTTGTTCTTTTTCTATTTTTATTAATGTAATAAATGAAGTGGAACCCATTTCTTGCCTACGTGACAATCCAATCACATATGACGAAGTGGATGGAATTGAGGAATTAAATGAAGAAATGGCGGAAGCATCAAGATCTGATGACGATGCCGAAGTAGAGTGAGCAGAATGAAATTGTTTAACTTTTTACAATTAGAGAATTATTTAACAATATATTTTAATTTGTAAGTTATTTTCATAACTTGTTGTTTATGATTCTGAATTTATTTTAATATTGTTATGTTTAAATATAATATTTCATGACTGTTATTGTTGAATTGCTCTATAGACATATGGCATCAGGATCAGGGTCCGACCCCCCAGACCACCCACTGGTGGTAAAGGGAAGGGGAAGGCCATCGAGCCCCCCGGTTGTCGGAGGCCGAACATTATTAGGCGTGACCCTGTAGGGTTTTTGACGTTGTCATCTACACAACATCCGTCTATATCTACACCTACACAGCCTCCAGCACGTTCGGCACCTGCACAGGCTCCAGTATTTTCGGGAACAGCACAGGCTCCTTTGGTTGCACAGACACACCCTTTTCCTCCCATTTACATGATCCCCAACCCGGGGTTCCAACAAACACATGACACTTCTAGTTCTCATGTTGTGCCTGAGACGATGCCGGATGCTTATCAGTCTGAGGATGACTATAGTATGGGCTATACACCTTATCAAACCGAGATTGAGCAGCAGGAGGTTGAGGATCTTGAGATGCTGCATGATGATTGAGTTATTAACAGCCCGGCTGGTAAAGGGTAAGTATTTACATCTTTTTTTGGTGGAGTTATGAATAATTTCCATGTATATATATGTTTTTGTTTGACATGTTTTTATTGTTCAGGTTCTTTCCCTCAAAACTAGCTACGAAGGCTATCAAAGCAACAATTGAGGAGAATTATTCGGGGTTTTGGCCCACCTAGGGCGATGGTTAAGGAGGAGCGAGATCATATGTTTGCATCTTTCAGAGTAAGTTACATTTTTTATTGTATTGCATATTATTTTTTTATTTCATAAATTACAATTATGTTTAATAATGTCTTATATTGATACAGGAGAGATGTACTTGGAGGACTGAGGATGAGGAGTGGGTCGAGAAGAACTTTCATATGAAGGCCTCCCACTACCTCTCTGATATGCTTAGAGATGTCCGCCTAAAGGGACAACCCTATTGGATAGGGGATCATATCTGGCAAAGGCCGATAGAGTATTGGAACTCTGTTGAGTTCAACTTGATTCGCATGAAGGCCAAGAAGAACAGAGCCTCTGAGAAAGGTGGGAGCTTGCACACAGGAGGTTCTAGGGATGGCAACGGGGCAGGGCGGTACCGGGGAGTGCTCCCCTGCTCCCCGCCCCGCCCCCCAGGTTTCCCCCTGTCCCCGTCCCTGATCCCCGCCATGGGGAGTTTTCCTCCCCCATCCCCGTCCCCACGGATCCCCGCGGATACCCACGGGGCCCGAAAATTTAAAAAAAAATGCAAAAAATACTAAAATTGCAGTAAAAGAAAGTGGCAACAACAACAACAGTTTTAAAGGGTTCTGAGCATTCACTGCAGGATCGACTTCAGAGACACTAGGAGAAGATGAAATTTGAGATCTAGGGTTTAGAAGAAAACAAACGGGGCTAAGGAAGATGTAATTTTTTTTTATAAACCTCTACAGCTTTACTCTTCTTCTCCAAACAACACAAAAAATTAAAAAAACAGATGAAGCAAGAAGAGGCGAGAAGAAGCAAGATAGAAAAAAAAACAAACGCGACGACGGACGGCGATGCAAGAAGAAGCAAGAATCGCGAGCAGAAGAAGCAGATCCACGAGCAGAAGTGAGAGGAAGCAGATCCGTGATCAAGGACCACAATAGAGGTGGAGACGGGGGCAACAGAGGCGGCGCCTTGCGAGCAGATGCAGAGGTAGGGAGTAGAATTGGTGACGCGAGGCGAGGAAGCAGATCTGGCAACGCAGGGGAGAAGAACGGCGACGCACGCGAGGGAGCAGGGCTGGTTGCGGCTAGGGTTACGATTTGAATGAGGGAAGGATGAAGGAATGTGATTATGTGAATCTGATATTCTTTTTTTTTTGACAAAAGAATCTGATATTTTCTTATGAGTGAGATATATGTATTTGTTTTATTTACTAAAGAATTAATTATAGTTTTTAAAAGACATATAAAAAGACTAGTAATTGTAATAGATATATATGTATTTCTAGGGACATTTATGTAATATGATCGGGGCGGGGACCCCGCGGGGCAGGGGGTGTGATCCCCGTCCCGCCCCTCAAGTGGTCATGGGATTTTCTCCCCCGTCCCCGTCCCCACGGGGAAAAATTCCCCGCCCACGGGGCCCCGATCGGGGCAGTCCCCACGGAGATCCCCACCTACAGGTGTAAATTGCCATCCCTAGGTTCCATCAATCAAGCGCAGCACGGAGCTCGACTTGTATGTGTTATATTATTATTATTATTATTATTATTATTATTATTATTATTATTATTATTATTATTATTATTATTTATTCATATTTTATTAATTAATTACAGTCGAAGAAGTTGGGTAGAGAGGTGCAATTCCACGAGCTCTGTTGTGCAACTCATGTTAGGAAGAGTATAAGCGATTTCGTCGATGATCGGTCGAGGCGGACCCAGGTAATTATTAAATATAATGAATATTTTTGTAGTAAAGTTTATATTGTTTTCTAACAAAAAAAAATTGACTTATTAGTTTATTTATTCATGACAGGAGGAATTTGAGGCAAAGATGTCTCAGATTAGATCTCAGACATCATCATGTTTCCCGTCTCAGAGCCCTGAGGATCCATCTATACCGCTAAAGGTTTAGGCAGATGTTGTTAGCGGCAAGAAGAAGGGTCGCCTATACGATGCTGGAGACCTTGCCAGCAACTACAAGAAAGGGACCAGTCGCCTCAACATCGGATCATCATCGAGTAGTGGTAGTCATCGCTCTATCATGGATGAGCAAGAGTTTACTGAGATGAAGCGGAGACTGGTCGCTTCCAAGGAGGAGAACTGTCGAATGAACGCATTATTGGCCAAGGTGCTGGAGGGACAGGAGCATATGCACGAGATGCTAGCTCGCCAGTAGCCTCAGCCTCATCATTAGTCGCCTTCGCCTCTGCCACAGCCGCCTCATGGTACTGATGATGTCGATGATGTGGATGGTTTAGACCATTTCGTGCATGATCAGGATTATCAGGATTATTAGTTTATATGTTTTGACTTTTGTTTTTTATATTTTGATATTCTGAGGATATTTTTAATTTATTTTACGTTTATTTTTTACTTTGCTTTTTTAGTTTGCGTTATCACATTTCTTAATATTTTTTAAATTAATAATTTAATAATTAATTAATTTAATAACTAAATCAAATAATTAAATCAATAAATAACTAACTAAATAAATAATTTAATAAATAAATACACAATTTAATCATTAATTAATTAATTAATTAATTAAAAAATTAAAAAAAATTACAGAACCATATACCGACAGCCTGACCCGTCGGTAATAACCGTCCGCATTTACCGACGACGCGTTGATCGCCGGTAATATCGACGACGGATCGCCGGTAATTTCGACAAACCAAGACGGTCGAAGAGGTACCGACAGCCCGTCACCGACGGCTACAAAAAAACACGTCAGTAATTGTTTGCAACGACCATATTACCGACAGGCACGAGGCCATCGGTAGGCCGTCGAAAATTCGCCATTACCGACAGTTTTTTTTGCATTACGGACGGCTTTTGGCCGTCGATAACACCGCGTTTTCTTGTAGTGATTCATTTAAGAGTTGATAACTGTTTTTCTCTCCAAAAGGATCAGCTCGACCAACCTATAAAAGGACTCAATCCTTCTAGGCTGAGGTACGCGCTATTCTAACCCTGCTCACATTTATATCTGATACTGACCTAGACATCAGAGTGGTTACAAGTACCACCACCATCGTGCTCACCGCCACGCTCCTCTGACAACATCAATGCTTCACCTCTCTCTGGCCATCTCTAGGTCTATTCCAGATCAAAATTTAAGTGTATGCCAAATATTTTGAGGATTTTATTCAAGAGACCACAATGCATATGCAAAAGCAACGCAAAAGTAAAAAAGACTAATTACAATTTTGGTCTTTCTATTATTGTTGATATGTAATTTTATTTTTTCAATGATTATTTCCTCAAACTTAATTTCCATTTTCTTAAAATTTTGATAAATAATTCTCTCTGTTAATTTCTTTTCATCGAAAACTACTTAATCCTTATTTTCTATTTAAATAATTAGTGATTTAAGGTAAATTTAGGATAAGAAATAATTTGAACGTTTAAAATTCTAGAAATTTTATGTAATTTGAAGAATTTTATAAAAAAATATGTTAAGAGACTATTAGAAAAAAGTTGAATTATCGACGAAAATTGGAGACAGAAAAAAAAATTTGAAATTGATCTCCAATTTTGTTGTCTCTAACACTTAGCAATAAAATTAGAGATGATTTTGTTTTTTCATCTCCAAAATTGCAACAACAAGCACCATTGCTTGATTTTCATATTTGTACACAAAACTGATCATCTTTGATATTGGCCATTTCTAATAACTGGAAATATTTTCTACTTTCTGTCCTTTAATTCTTGTCAATTACTTAATGCACTACAAAAAAATGGGGGAATTATGATGGTTTTAATATGGCTGTTGAGCATAACCGCCATTATTTATGGATTATTAGAGCAGTGGAGTTGGACGCCATAATAAATAAATACAGTACGACGGTTTGACCCGCCATAATGTACATTTCTATTTGAACTAGTTACACGCTCTCAATTTTCAGCCACCGCGCCCCTGTCACTTGTACTGCTTTTCAAATATTGTTCTTGATCTTTTAATCAAAAATCTCTTTTGGAAGAGAGCGCCCAAACAGAGAAATCCTATTTCTCCAAGTTTGCAAGAACAGAAGCACAATCAGCTAAATGGCGAAAGACCACCGCGTGGACGAGAGAAACCACCCATGACTGTTGTTCAACGGCGACAAAATAGGTCGAAAGCTGTTGGGTGGCAGCAGCTTGGAGCACTACCGGGGGATCTTGTAGCCTCAATTTTACATCGAGGTAGCTGTCACACGGAGGATCTGACGGCAGAAGCGCACTCCGATGGCGGGGGTGAGGGGTTTGTTCGTCGCGAACCGGTGAGAAGAGAAAAATAATTGTGGTTGCGATGATAGAGACCATGGAATCGCGATGGAGTAGCTATCCACCCCATCTTTTTTCTATCTTTCTCGAACTTCTCTCTCGTCTCTCCAATTCCCTGTCTGTATTCTTTATTTTTCTTGTTTTTGTGTGTGTGCTAATGGTGGTTTTTTTTTTCTAGTTCATCGGATGGAATCATGCTGTCACATAATATAGCTTACTATAGTTTACAATTCTGATTTGTATTTCCATTTATTGTTTTATTACCATTTACTGGTTTGTGTAATGAGTCAGCATTATAGTTAAGCTGACATAGGTAATAGTTGTGACGATATCACATATATAAGGCGTGAGGCCTAAAGGAATGAAGAATCCAATATTTCACAAATATTATCTTTTCTTTAAAACTCTAATTCTCTCTACACATATTCTCTTTTTTGCACCGAATTCCATTCTAAAGTGTTGGAGTTCCTGCTCTTGAGAACTGGGTTTTTCGGATCTCTCCCTAAAATCCAAATTCTGGTCTCAATTGGTATCAAAGTATCGTGCTTACCCATGGAAGATGCGTTGCGCAATCACATAGGGAACTCCAAAATAGAGATTCCCAGGTTCAATGGGTTTCGAGTTCATGAATGGCTACACAAGTGTGAGCAGTTTTTCTTTTTGCACAACACTCCTCCTGAATCTAAGGTGAGGTTGATTTCCCTTCACTTTGAGGGACTTGCTCTACAATGGCATCTTAACTACATGATGTTAAGGTACAACATTTATCCCTACTGGTACGAATATATCTCTGATGTTGTTATGCGCTTCGGGAATGCAAAGGAGGATCCTCGGTATTCTTCTGTTCAAGAGAGTCAAATGAGGAGCGTGCATGATTATAGGAGTAAATTTGGGCTGCTTTCGACCCTGAATAGGGTTGACGTACTTGTCAAAACTTGTGATCCACTTGCAGTTCAGTGTGAAGCGCCTAAAGAATTCAATGATTCACTGACAAACCTACGTGACGTGCAGCGAGAGGTGACTGTTTGTCGAGTGCTAATTTGGAGTCGAAGAACATTGTTCTCGCGAAACTGAACGAGGAACATGAAGCAGTTGCGGGCGCCACTAAGGAAGATCTATTCGGCAAGGTAGACAATACCATCGCCCTCAAGCAAAAAGTGTTCGTTCCACAGGACCTTCCCATCCGCGGCTTTGTAAACTCCCATCAAACCCTCAATGACGATCCTGTTACTGATCCAATCCCTGAGATCGTTGATGAACAGGTGGATAAAGATCCACCGCCAATTCAGAAAGTGTGGAACGGGTTTACGCGGGTGACTGAGCAAGAGTTTTTCGTCACCCCTACTGCGCTAACACTGACAACGATTCCGCCGCCGGAGCCACAGGACAGGGTTGCTGTTCCGGTACCATCACTCAAGCCATCTCTGTCAGTGACCACCACAAAAGGGCTCGCAGCAATCTCGTATCTAGTTATCTATTCCTATACACTACTAACTTCCCTCCAATTGTTTGATCAAATGCCAAAATGTCACTTAGATGTTTGGAATGCTATCATTATTGGGTGTGTGGTTAATAGGCACAAAGATGTTGCTTTTGAGTTGTTCAAAGATATGTCTAGGATGGATATTGGGTATGACAGTTACACCTTTACCAGTCTAGCATGTTGAGTTTGGGATGGATATGTCTAGCATGTTGAGTTTGGCCTCCTTGGAGCTTTCAAATTATGGAAGACATGTCCATTTTGGGGTAAATTCTCTTATCACTATGTGTTTTAACTATAGTTGTGTTCTTGATGCTTATGAGAGGTTTGAAGAAGTAGAACCTGCCCTATGCGATCTAGTTACATATAATGCTATGAAAGATGGTTTAATGAGCATGGATAGACTTGAAGATGTGTTGGTAAAGTTTAGGGACATGCATTGGGATTGTTTTTATCCGGCAGAAGCCTCACGTGGCAGCATAACAGTATTGGCAATTTGCAGTACAGATGAGAGAATGATGAGGGAAAATAATCTATTCATTGTCCTTCATTTTTGTTTAGAATATGCAGAGAAGGTTGAGCATTGCTTTCGATCATGGAAAGAAACTGGTTAAGCTCGAAGGTGGATCTAATACTACTGGGTACCTACTACTGGCACAAATTTTATTAGCTCAAACAAGGTTTGCAGATGCTGAGATGGTCATTGATGCTGCTCTGGATCAAAGTGGAAAATGGGATAAAGAAGAATTGTTGAGAGCTAAAGCTAAGCTTCATATTGCACTTGGAAGATTAAAATATGCTGTGAACACCCACACTTTTTCTCTTATGGTTCTTGAGGCTGGAAAACAGGTTCATACAGTTTCTAAAAAGCTTGGGTTTTATGATGATGTGTATGTTGCCAGTAGCCTTCTTAATGTGTACTCAAAGTGTGGAAACATGAAGTTGTCTGAGTATGTATTTAATAAACTTCATGAGCTTATTATTGTTTGTTGGAAGGAAATGATACATGGTTATACATAGAATGGATTAACAGTTAAAGGTAAGACGTGGATGAAGCTAGCTGCTCGTGCATACTCGTATCAGAAATTTATTTCAGCAATGGGTAATAACTCGGGAAATCAGGGGACACTCAATTATTGCACTTCTGACTTCTTGTTTTTGCATTTTGGAACCTCAAGGGAAGCTGAGGATGAAATAATATATGGTCCACAGACAGTGTTGGGCATAATGGGTGTAGCTGCTAGCCAATTAAAACCCCCTCCCTCCCACTTTAGTGATTTCTCAAAGGTTCTATCTGCTCCAGTTGAAACTATGCACAACCCCTATTGTTGTTCATACCCGCCCTTTACAAAAGCAATTTCTGCTGTTTCTGCAATAGGGTCTTGTCGTGGCTATTTTTCATGGGAAAATGATCGACAGGGGACGTGTTAATGTCCCTCCAATTCTGCTCAAATGGTAGAATTTACATCCTAAACATGGCACTTGGGAGTGCTCATCCTTGAGGACATGGATATCTTGAAGGAGCGGGTATTGTCACAGGATATAGCTTACTGTAGTTTACAATTATGGTTTGTATTTCCATTTATTGTTTTATTACCATTTACTGGTTTGTGTAATGAGTCAGCATTATAGTTGAGCTGGCATAGGCAATAGTTGTAACAACATCACATATATAGGGCGTGAGGCCTAAAGGAACAAAGAATCCAACATTTCACAAATATTATCTTCTGTCTAAAACTCTAATTCTCTCTACACATATTCTCTCTTTTGCACCGAATTCCATTCTAAAGTGTTGGAGTTCTTGCTCTTGAGAACCGAGTTTTTTGGATCTCTCCCTAAAATCCAAATTCCCATCTCACATGCAGAGGAGTGGAGGATATGGCTTCTCTCAATTTGGGTGATAGAGAATGTCACATAATGATACCACGCCCCAAGGTAGGACTTGGTATGTTTGCATTTGATGAAAATTTCCTCCTCTTGATTTGTTGAAAGAAAAAGGCATGAGTTGTGGAGCATGTGGTTTTTGGCAATGAAAGCAAGTTTTATTTGAACGTGAATGAAAACTTATGCCCTGTTTTTCCTTTCAGTCTGAATAGAAGAAAGATGAATTTTTTTGACAGTTTCTTGCAAATCTATGACTCGTGGATCAAGGAATAGACAAAATCATTTATCTGAGTGATTGAAACTGGATAGTGAGGTCTGTACATACATTAAGAATTGAAATTGCCGAGTATAAATTATCTAAACTTACAATGTAAATTGATATTGTTGAGTTACTAACAAGAATAAATGAACAAATATCAAATGCAACCAATACTAATATGATAGCAACCAAAAAATAATGCAATAAAGTCAATCAAACAAGGAGTAGAGAGTAGGAAGAATAACACCGCTATTTGGTTACGCAGTTCGGCCCCAAAGAAGATGACCTACGTCTGCGGGAGAGAGCAGCCCTCCGTTTCACTATCAAATAGTCTTTACAAGAGATTACAATTGCTTTGAACCCTTTTACAATGTCTAAGAAGAACAAACCCAAGAGTTCCCAATCCCTCTCTCTTTTCCTCTATGAAAACCTCTCAAGAACAACAATAGAGAAAGCCTTCAATCCTCCCTCTATGATTTCCTAAGAGATATATTGTTTATCTGTTTCCTTTTCAGACATTTGGCAATGTCCAACAGAGGCCTAATGTGGGTTATGGCGACACAGATGTTTAGAGAGGAGGGAACATTGGAACAATAAAGGTTCATCGTGAAATTATCATTAATTGTTCGATTTTTTTGCTATAAGCATTATTTTAACTATTGAATTATGCCTCAGACAAGTTTTCTTGGATCACCTTTGAAATGTTAATTTATTTTGTTGTACAGAGTTCATCATTCAACTTTCAGTTTCTTTTTCTTGGGGGTAGGGTTCATTTCAACCTTAATTCACTCAAAAGAATGGACACTAGTGTATGAGAGAGTGCTTGGGAAAATTTTGATAGATTGATTCTTTCATTCTATACTAGCTTTCTATAGCATTTGAGGATTGTACTAGAAACTAACTTTAAAGCTTATCTTATCCAGGTCAAAGTGGAAAACTCTTATATCCGAGAGGTAAAGTTAACACTTTAGTATGATTCAAATTGAGATTTCGTTTTACTTTATTTATTTATTTATTTATTTATTTATTTATTTATTTATTTATTTATTTATTTATTTATTTTTTAGTGGATCTTTGTTTAATTTTTTTTATTTACAAAAAGGGTGTGGATTGTCAACAGGAAGCATGTGGTTTTGGAATGTGTTAGGGAAGCAAAGAGGAGACTTGCCCAAGGATGATTCATGTATTATTTTATAAATTTTTTGGCAAATCCTAATATTGGTTTTAGGATACTTGTTAAAGATTTTAAGAAAATTATTAAGCGATAATAAAAGTATGAAATAATAATAACCTTATCATCTTATTAAATACCGTGTTTTTGTTAAGTACTTGATATTTCTTTTGATTTCAGATACAATTTGAGTGAAGCATCCAAGCAGCTGAATTAGAAAACTCAATTTGAAAGAGTGAAAGCATTTCACAATTTTTATTTATCGGTTCCAGCCCTACGTTCTCTGTTCTCATGAATAAAGGTGAGCCTAAGTATCACACAGTCAGAGAAACATTTGAAGGTTTGGAATCAATATTGGTGTTAAGCTTACACATTGGTTTTACTTGTCTTAATAGCTCCACAAGTCATATTTCAGGTAAAATACATAATAAAACACTGACTTTTTTTTTTAGCATTCACAAGACATAGCTAAAGACTTGTTAAACTATTTCTTCCATCTAAACTTATCGTGGTTGGTTTTTATCATCTTGTGAGTTGTATTTCCAGTACTTCCTCAAGGACCCTATGAAATATGATGTTAAATATCATGTGTATGTTAACCACCTAAATGGGGCAACATTACCCGCATCTTCTAAACTATGAACCATCATGAATAGAACGTGGCATCTTTTTTAAGTAAGTTTCTCTAACATTCAGATATTTTCAGGCTAGTGCACAACCATTGTGGTGCTTGGACCGTTGGATACTGCTCTTGCAACTAGCCACTGATCTTCAGGCATGGATTCACAAAAAGATTACAAAAGGAGTCACTAGTTTGAAGAAAATTCACAAATATATGGTTTTTGTTAGTTACCAACATTAAAATATATGTGCCATAGTTTTTGTTTGCCACACTTCTTAGTCTTACAAGGAGTATCATCAAGGCTTGTATTCATTCCATTTTTCTGTTTTTTCCTCTAACTATTGTTTTGTTCACTCTTCTTTTTATCCACTTAAGTTTTTGATAATTTCTAAGTTCAGGTACTCTAACCCCCAAACAATATACTAAATTGTAGTATTTGAATTGGTCTCAAATGTGGTTTTGTGGTCTTTTTTTGGGGGGTGCAAATTATGGCGGTTAAAACGGCCATAATTTTCTATATTTTTTTAAGTAAAAAATTGTACATTATGGCCCTTTTTTTACCTAAAAAAACCGTCATTTTATACATGGACAATTATGGCAGTTGACTATGAACTGCCATTTTATACCAAATGGCAGAAACAATTACGGCGGTGGCGGAAGCCGCCATTCATGTAAAGTATGGTTGTTCAAACCGCCGTCTTTTATAATTAGAACCGCCATTTTTAACATCTTTTTTTTGTAGTGATGTATATAATTCCGGTCCTTTATTTTTCTGTCTTTTTTTTGTTCTTTACTTATGCGCAATTTACAACTTTGATTCTCTACTTTCTATATTCTTTGTTGTTATATGTTTTATAACACATTTTTTTTTCTTTGTTTTTTCAAAGGGGATTAATAGTGGTTCCCCACTTCCCCCTATATGACTTGAACCCACGATTCTTTGGGTGTAAGTGGAGCGTTTTACCAGCTGAGCCGTGCTTTGTTATCAATAAGATGATTTATAGCACCTTTATTTCAAAAAGAAATTATTAAAATGACATGATATTTTGTGGAGTTAAATTCTAAAGAACCAGTTTTAAAGTGCGAAAAAAGGTGGTGCAAAATAGTGTCAAAAAACAAAATAAGTCTATTCAAAAAATAGAAAGAAAAAATTCCTCCTTGCACTTAACGAAGATTAAAGTTTAATTGCTTGTGTAATTGATTCAAAAGTGGTGCTATTTTCATATATTAATTAATGGTGCATTAGTTCTTTCCCCCTCTCATTCATTCTTTCCTTATTGTCTTTCTTGTAATTCCTGTTGTGTTTACCTTTCTTTTAATGAGCTTTTCTTGTTTTTCCTTTAAAATTCCATTTCAATATTTTCAAGATTATTTCCCCTTTTCAACTTCTAAGTGATAACACTTGTGAGT
This sequence comes from Calophaca sinica, assembly GCA_037113605.1. Lineage (NCBI taxonomy): Eukaryota > Viridiplantae > Streptophyta > Magnoliopsida > Fabales > Fabaceae > Calophaca > Calophaca sinica. The sequence goes on along the minus strand of CM073736.1, from coordinate 39,279,191 downwards.
ACCGCTACAATTGTATGTGCTTTTGTAGTTGATATGTGTGAGGTTCCGTTTAAGAACTTGCAAAGAGAACCTAAGTGGTAAAAGACAAGAACGTTTCATTAAACAAAATCCTATTTGTGTAAAACATGAGTGAATTCAATCTAAAGAGTGAAACACGTGAGAATAGCGGTTATATTCTTAATTCTTATTTCTATTAGCTTGTTTGCTTTAAGAAGACACACGAAGATGCTTCTCCAAAGACAGAGGACAGAAATTCATGAGAGGCCGGCTTGACAACATGGAAAAAGATATAAGGAGACGTGAGAAAAGTAGAGAAAAGAAGAAAGGAAGACAATACGAGAAAAGAAGTAAATAAAAAGAGGCAAGTAGAGAATATGAGAAAAGAAGTTATGAGAAAAAAGACAAAGGAAAAAATAGAATAAGTCATGAAAAAGAGAGAAGTAGAGAAAAATAAAGAAGTACTAGAGACTATGAGATGCAGATAAAAGCTACGAAAGGAGATATGAGTAGGAAAATAGTGATTACAAGAGGAAAGAAAGGACAAGATGGAAAATCCATCAACGGAAGGAGGGTTCCTCCTCACGTTCCAAGGACTAGGGATATGTATTGCAACATATGTACGGGAATAGGGCTCAAATATTCTCAATGTCACAATTCAAAAAGTCCACAAGAAGTTTGCAAGGTTCTGAGCCATTTGAGTGGATGTCGAATGGAGAACAATGGTCGAAAGTTAAACTTGAAGTTGAATATCCAGACTTCATTAAACAGTTGTCAATTGAAGTGGTTGTTGTTTGAATTGTAAATATCTATTTTCAAGTTTATGAAAATGTGAATATTATAATAATTTGGTCTATGTTGATTTCATGTATTTTTTACCCTACAATGATCTCTTAAATCGGGCTTGATACATAGGAGGCAGTTGTGATTTGTCATTGTTATTTTAAGGTCCGACTATGGTGCACCTGGAAAGAAGACAGTTTTGGTCTTGGGTTGTGAAATGAGGGGGAAATATAGGCAACACAAGAGCATATTGGCTCGCAAGGATACTGGAACCAAAAAATGTGGTTTCCCTTTTAGACTATGAGGGAGGCCACTGAGCACTTATGAAGATTAAAATATGAATGTAATGAATGGAAAACACATCAATCAAGTGGTAAAAACTTTAATGGGTCACCCATAAGCAAATCAGATGAGTGTATAAGAAAGGTCTAGGTTGATGATGTAACACCCTCACTTTTGTGCTAGAACTTTATAATTACTTGTGTGTTTGATTAAGCCTTCCATGTATGTGAATGTGTTATATATGCTATTGACTGGTTAGAAGATCAATTAAATTGGCACGGTGCGCGTATAGGCGAGTCGGACACTAAAACTAGCAACCGGATTACAGCCAAGGCGCAGGCGCCCAGACTAGACGCAGGCGCCCAGTCTCACCGAGCAGCGCAGGCGCCCAGATCGACTCGGGCGCCAGGCCTCACCGAGAGCAGGTACAGGGCGCCCAGGAGATGCTGGCGCCAGGCGCCCACTGCTGCGAAGTGGCTGTGCGCTGTTTCACGTTTTAACTCGTTTTGGGCCGGTTCGGTGACCCAGTATGACCCATTCTCGACCTGAAAAAGTGACCACGACCCCTAGACTTAACCTAGCCTCTAAACATCAGTCTAAAACCATAAACATGATTAGGAGCTGCTCATAAGATCAACCAAGATAGAGAAAAACTCCTCTTCCCCTTTTTCCTCAATTTTGTGCTGTCAAGGGCTTTGACTCAAGACTACGCTACGGAACGCAACCCGGGAGCATAGTTACTGAAATTCTTACAGCCTCATTGGGAGGAATAGGAAGAGGTAAGCCTTCTAATGATAGTTTTGTCCTTAAGAGCAATGTTAGGGTTCTAAATTATGATTTTTCCATTCTTAAACCCTTGCTCTTGTGTTTTTGCTGAAGAAAGCTTCACTAGGAAAGGAAAAGCTTGGTGTTACCTTATCCCTCTCCTAGGAGCACGAATTTCACTTGAGGTAAGGGATAGTTGCTCTCTTCTAGTGAGTGTATGGAACTTGTGTGAACAATAGGGGTGTCCCAAGACCCCAATGCCTCAGCAGATAAAAACGGGCACTATCACCACCGTGATAGGAGACCTTCAACTCCGAATTATTATTCTCGACTTGTGATAATTTTATTGGTTGTTGAATTTGGCGTGATGATTGAGCTTTGGTTGTTTACATGCTTGATGTACAGAAGTTGGTTGCTATCAAATGACAATGTAAGGAAATTAAATAACTAAATAGCAAGCTTTAGACCCTATGAAAGTGTAGCCACTAAGCATGGATCAAAGAACTCGAGTCCCCGCAATTAGGTTGATATTGTAAGCTTAAGTAGAATGTCTAAGGTTCATTTATGATGCCTATTGATTTATTAGTATGATAATCTGAGAGAACTAGTCCTTCTATGCCAAAGTTTCACTTGGATGTATATGCTTAATCAAAGTTGCTATGAATATTAAATGTTCATGTTATTGGTAGAAGCCACTAGCTAACTTATGAATTTGTGTTCTGCTGTTGTTGTTGTTGTTACTTTGTCAAAAATATTGCGATAGAGGATGTTATGGTTAGACACCGCGTTTGGTCATGTTCGTGCATCTTGGTGTTGTCATTGTTGTTGATGTTGTTGTTGTTGTTGTTAGTAGGGCGTATCGGGCAAGGTATCCCGTGACGGGCGAGGTTCCCGGTCCTACAACTAAAAAGGGCGAATCGGGCAAGGTATCCCGTGACGGGCGAGGTTCCCGGTCCTACAACTAAAAAGGGTGATATCCCGTGACGGGCGAGGTTCCCGGTCCTACAACTAAAAAGGGCGAATCGGGTAAGGTATCCCGTGACGGGCGAGGTTCCCGGTCCTACGGCTAAAAAGGGCGAATCGGGTAAGGTATCCCGTGACGGGCGAGGTTCCCGGTCCTACCGTTAATGGGGCGAATCGGGCAAGGTATCCCGTGGCGGGTGAGGTTCCCGGTCCTGTTGTTATTGAGGCACTACGGCCATGGTATTCCGAAACGGGCAAGGTATCCCGGCCTCGTTATAAGTGGATCCACATGCATATAATTATGTTCTTAGAATCACATCATGTTCCATGTTAACATGCTTGGTTGTTCAGTTTCTAGTGGTGTATCATAATGTGGTGATTGATGCGGTGGCATGTGATATTTGAATGTTGTGGTAATGTACCTTAGCGTTGTGTTTGATTCTGTGGTATGTGGTATTTGACCGTTATGGTGATATGTTATGCCTTGATACTAGTGAGTAGACGTTTTGCTGGAATTATTGTATATGTGCATTGTTCATTGATTTCCTACACTGGTTGCACTATTTGAGGTTATGACGACTAACCCTTTTGTGGCTATGCATATCCCACCGGGTATGTGTAGATGTTGAGACTGCAGGTGTTGAGGATGCGAATGCCAATGAGTAATCTCGGTAGTCCGACGGGATGAATAGAGGATTTGCATGTGTTTACTTATTTAAGTTTTTGTATTCTTCCGATGTAATGATTAGGGAAGGGCTCTGAATTATTGTGACATCGGGAACCTGGGTTTTAATTTCTTTGATTGTTGTTTTCCGCAAATGAGCGTGACGACTCTATTCCACGATAACTGAAGTTTATGATTTGACATAAATAAAGAGTATTTTGTTTCTCCGTGTTTTTATTTTACATTATTACGTTGTTATAATGACTTGCTGGGGTAGAGGGTGTTACATTTAGTGGTATCAGAGCTCGGCTTGATTCTCCGGCCGTGGTGTGTGTCCATTATGTTTTTGTCTGTGTGCTCGGTGTGATTGTTTATGCTAAAATAGATAGGAGCATGAATGGTAATACTCATTTTATAGGCTAACCATTTTCTGTTTGTCTCAGAAGTGAGGAATGGCAGGCAGGGCTGACCGTGCTGTGATTGAGGCCTTAGGGCAGGTTGCTGAAGCTTTGGAGCACAACCAGAACCGTACTGATAGGCCTGCTAACTTCAGGAGCATTGCCGATTTTCAGAAAAACAACCCTCCAACCTTTAAGGGGGCATTTGACCCTGATGGAGCCCAACACTGGATACGTGAAATGGAGAAGATTTTTAGAGTGATGGGTCAGCACCGATGAATGTAAGGTGGCTTTTGCTGCCTTCAAGCTGACCGACGAGGCTGAGTATTGGTGGGAGAACACTAGTCGGAGGTTGGAGAATACCGCAACTGCTGTAACTTGGGAGATATTCAAAGACAGGTTCTTGGAAAAATATTTTCCCGCTGAGATTCATGACCGGAAGGAGGCTGAGTTCCTAGCTTTAACACAGGGGAATATGTTTGTAGATGAGTATGCGGTGAAGTTTGAGGAATTATCCCGCTACTACCCTGCTTATCAACTAGCAACTGGCGACCGCTCGAAGTGTGTTAAGTTTAAGAACGGCTTACGACCTGAACTCAAGCAGGGCGTGGCTGTCTTACCACTTACCGACTTTGGGAACTTTGTCCAGAAGACCCGAGACTTTGAAGAGGCTTATAATGAGAGGGTAGCTGCTTTCAGAAACAACAGTGGGAAACCCAAACCCACCCAAGGAAGAGGGAGACAGCCTTTAGCACCTACTGCTAAGGCATTTAAGAATACCAGCTTTAGAGGGGCTAATCCTGTCGCGGGAAAGGCAGTTGGGGGAAGCTCTTGGCACTACAATCAGAGTAGATGTGGCAAGTGTGGCAAGGACCACTATACTCATTTATGCAAGGAAACATCTGTCATCTGCTTCAAGTGCAACAAGCCCGGTCATATCAGCCGCGACTGTGATGAATTGAAGAACGAACCAGCAAATAATAACAGAACTCCGAGACCTCAGGCTAACAGGATGAAGTCGACTGGCAGGGTGTTTGCTCTCACTGGCACGGAGGCAGCTGAATCAGAAGATCTCATCCAAGGTACTTGCTTTATTCGAGGAATTTCCTTAGTGGCGTTGTATGATTCTGGTGCGACCCACTCTTTCATCTCTACCGAGTGTGTGAAAAATTTGCAACTGCCTACATCTCGTTTAACCTTTGATTTGTCTGTGGATATTCCTTCTCATGAACCCGTTATTACTTCTCTTGTGTGCAAGGAGTGCACTCTCGTGATTGGAAGTAGGAATTTCGTAGTGGACCTAGTGTGTTTACCTCTTCGGGGGATAGACGTTATTTTAGGTATGGATTGGTTGACTGCTAATCATGTACTGTTGAACTGCTTTGATAAAACTGTGGTATTTGGAGCGCCTGAGTCTGGTGATCCACGGGTGGTTACCGCCAAGGAAATTCGATCGTCCTTGAAGGAAGGTGCACAGGTATATGTGATGTTGTGTTCTATGGCTATAGAAACGAAAGTAGAAGCTAAGGACGTACCCACCGTGTGTGAATTTCCGGAAGTATTTGCAGAAGTTAACTCTTTACCACCGGAACGAGATGTGGACTTTGCTATCGACCTTGTTCCGGGAACGGGACCGATCTCTATGGCACCTTACAGGATGTCTCCGTTGGAGCTAGAAGAATTAAAGAGGCAATTGGAAGACATGCTGGAGAAAAAGTTTATTAGACCAAGTGTGTCCCCGTGGGGAGCGCCGGTTTTATTGGTAAAGAAGAAAGACGGTTCGATGAGGTTGTGTGTTGACTATCGGCAACTTAACAAGGTTACTATCAAGAACCGCTACCCTTTGCCGAGGATAGACGACCTTATGGACCAACTAGTAGGAGCGTGTGTTTTCTCAAAAGTTGATTTGAGGTCTGGGTACCACCAGATTCGGGTAAAGAAGGAGGACATCCCAAAAATCGCATTCCGAACGCGTTACGGTCATTATGAGTACCAAGTTATGCCATTCGGTGTGACTAACGCACCAGCGGTATTTATGGATTACATGAACACAATATTTCGCCCATATTTGGATAAGTTTGTGGTTGTTTTTATAGACGACATCTTGATTTACTCCAAGACCCGAGGGGAGCATGAAGGGCACTTGAGAACTGTACTACAAGTGTTGAAGGAAAAACAATTGTATGCCAAGATGTCGAAGTGTGAGTTTTGGTTGGAAGAAGTGGGATTTCTAGGCCACGTAATTTCTAAAGGCGGTATAGCTGTGGACCCGGTGAAGGTGGAAGTCAGTATTGCCGGGAAGCTCCTAAATCGGCAACCGAGATAAGAAGCTTTGGGCCTGGTGGTTACTATCGAAGGTTCATCGAAGGTTTTCAAGGATAGCATTACCGATGACCCGGCTTACTAGGAAGGGGCAAGTTTTCTTGTGGGACGCTAAGTGTGAGGAAAGCTTTCAGATACTAAAGAAGAAGGTGAATACGGCACCGGTGTTAGTCTTTGCCCAGGCCGCTTAAACCTTTTGTGGTCTACTGTGATGCTTCAAAGCAAGGACTAGGTGGTGTGCTAATGCAGTATGGTAAGGTCGTGGCATATGCTTCTCGTCAATTAAAGTTACACGAGCAGAATTATCCTACCCATGACTTAGAATTAGGTGCAGTTGTCTTTGCCTTGAAGATCTGGAGACACTATCTTTATGGGGCTCGGTTTGAGGTTTTCAGCGACCATAAGAGCCTCAAGTATTTGTTTGACCAGAAGGAGTTAAATATGAGGCAACGTAGGTGGATGGAATTTCTAAAGGACTACGAATTTGAGTTGAACTACCATCCAGGCAAGGCGAATGTCGTGGCAGATGCGCTAAGTAGAAAGGCGTTGCATTGCTCGACTATGATGATTAGGGAAATGAAGTTAATAGAAGAGTTCAGAGATCTGAGTCTAGTGTGTGAAAAGACCCCCGTGAGCGTGAAGCTTGGCATGTTGAAAGTGACTAATGATCTAATGGGTCAAATCCGGGAAGGGCAGAAAACCGATTTGTTCTTAGTTGAGCAGAAGATCTCGATTGCTCAAGGGAAGCCAAGTGAATTTACGGAGGGGACGGATGGAATTTTAAGGCTCCAGGGTCGAATTTGTGTTCCGGACGTCCCCGAATTGAAAAAGATGATTCTGGAAGAAGGTCATAGGAGTAGCCTGAGCATACATCCCGGGGCTACTAAAATGTATCAAGACTTAAAAGAGATTATTCTGGTGGCCTAGTATGAAGAAGCAAATAGCCGAATTTGTGTACGCATGTCTGACTTGCCAAAAGGCCAAGATTGAACATCAGAAACCTTCTGGGACGTTGCAGCCGCTATTCATCCCGGAATGGAAGTGGGACAGTATCGCTATGGATTTTGTGTCCGGACTTCCCAGGACTTCAGCTGGTTACGATGCAGTGTGGGTGATTGTTGATCGGTTAACCAATACGGCTCACTTTTTACCGGTAAACATGGAATTCCCTCTGGAGAAGTTAACGAAGTTGTACATTAAAGAGATCGTTAGACTGCCTGGTGTTCCCTCTAGTATCATATCCGACCGAGATCCTAGGTTCATATCTGGGTTTTGGAATAGCTTGCATGAAGCATTGGGAACCAAACTTAGGCTAAGCTCAGCCTATCACCCCCAAACGGATGGTCAATCGGAGCTGACTATTCAATCAATAGAGGATCTGTTAAGGGCTTGTGTGTTGGAGGAATCCGGGAGTTGGGATAAGTTCTTACCCTTGGTGGAGTTCACCTATAACAATAGCTACCACTCTAGTATTGGTATGGCTCCATATGAGGCGCTTTATGGGAGGAGGTGCCGTACTCCCCTTTGCTGGTGTGAGTCCGGCGAAAGCCTAGTGTTGGGACCAGAAGTGGTGAGAGAGACAACCGAGAAGGTGAAGTTGATTCAAGAGAAGATGAGGACTGCTCAAAGCAGACAGAAGAGTTATTACGACAACCGGACCAAGGAGCTGACCTTTAAGGAAGGAGAACACGTTTTCCTACGTGTTACCCCAACCAAGGGAGTTGGTAGAGTTTTGAAGGCTAGGAAGCTTACTCCTAGGTTCATTGGACCCTACCAAATTTTGAAGCGAATTGGTGAAGTAGCTTATCAGGTGGCGCTGCCACCGTTGTTGGGAAACCTCCACAATGTATTTCACGTGTCTCAACTCCGTAAGTATATACATGATCCCAGTCATGTGATAGCACAGGACGCGATTCAACTCAAGGACAATCTCACATTTGAGACGTCACCGGTAAGAATTGAAGACCGGAAGAAGAAGCAACTACGTGGAAGGGAGATTCCCCTGGTGAAGGTAATTTGGAGTGGAGCAAACGATGAAAGTGCAACGTGGGAGTTGGAGAGTAAGATGCGGAACCAGATCCGCAACTTTTCACTACAAAGTCGAATAATTCCGAGTACGGAATTTTTCTAAGGGGGGGAGGATTGTACCACCCTCACTTTTGTGCTAGAACTTTATAATTACTTGTGTGTTTGATTAAGCCTTCCATGTATGTGAATGTGTTATATATGCTATTGATTGGTTAGAAGATCAATTAAATTGGCACGGCGCCAGATAGGTGAGTCGGACACTAAAACTAGCAACTGACATGTGGGCAGGCGCCAGACTAGGACGCAGGCGCCCAGGCCTCACCGAGAGCGGCGCAGGCGCCCAGGCGTCAGACTAGACTCGGGCGCCAGCCTCATCGAGAGCGGCGCAGGCGCCAGAGATCTTGGCGCCAGCTCCCACCGGCCGCAGTGGTGCGCTGCTTCACGCTTAACTCGTTTTGGGCCTCGGTGACCCAAAGATGACCCATTCTCGACCTGAAAGAGTGACCACGACCCCTAGACTTAACCTAGCCTCTAAACATCAGTCTAAAACCATAAACATGATTAGGAGCTGCTCATAAGATCAACCAAGATAGAGAAAAACTCCTCTTCCCCTTTTTCCTCAATTTTGTGCTGTCAAGGGCTCTGACTCAAGACTACGCTACGGAACGCAACCCGGGAGCATAGTTACTGTAATTCTTACAGCCTCATTGGGAGGAATAGGAAGAGGTAAGCCTTCTAATGATATTTTTGTCCTTAAGAGTAATGTTAGGGTTCTAAATTATGATTTTTCCATTCTTAAACCCTTGCTCTTGTGTTTTTGCTGAAGAAAGCTTCACTAGGAAAGGAAAAGCTTGGTGTTACCTTATCCCTCTCCTAAGAGCACGAATTTCACTTGAGGTAAGGGATAGTTGCTCTCTTCTAGTGGTGTATGGAACTTGTGTGAACAATAGGGGTGTCCCAAGACCCCTATGCCTCGCGCGGTAACGAAAAACGGGCACTATCACCACCGTGATAGGGAGACCTTCGAACTCCCCGAATTATTATTCTCGACTTGTGATAATTTTATTGGTTGTTGAATTTGGCGTGATGATTGAGCTTTGGTTGTTTACATGCTTGATGTACAGAAGTTGGTTGCTATCAAATGACAATGTAAGGAAATTAAATAACTAAATAGCAAGCTTTAGACCCTATGAAAGTGTAGCCACTAAACATGGATCAAAGAACTCGAGTCCCCGCAATTAGGTTGATATTGTAAGCTTAAGTAGAATGTCTAAGGTTCATTTATGATGCCTATTGATTTATTAGTATGATAATCTGAGAGAACTAGTCCTTCTATGCCAAAGTTTCACTTGGATGTATGTGCTTAATCAAAGTTGCTATGAATATTAAATGTTCATGTTATTGGTAGAAGGCACTAGCTAACTTATGAATTTGTGTTCTGTTGTTGTTGTTGTTGTTACTCTGTCAAAAATATTGCGATAGAGGATGTTATGGTTAGACACCGCATTTGGTCATGTTCGTGCATCTTGGTGTTGTCGTTGTTGTTGTTGTTGTTGTTAGTAGGGCGTATCGGGCAAGGTATCCCGTGACGGGCGAGGTTCCCGGTCCTACAACTAAAAAGGGCGAATCGGGCAAGGTATCCCGTGACGGGCGAGGTTCCCGGTCCTACAACTAAAAAGGGCGAATCGGGCAAGGTATCCCGTGACGGGCGAGGTTCCCGGTCCTACGGCTAAAAAGGGCGAATCGGGCAAGGTATCCCGTGACGGGCGAGGTTCCCGGTCCTACGGTTAATGGGGCGAATCGGGCAAGGTATCCCGTGACGGGTGAGGTTCCCGGTCCTGTTGTTATTGAGGCACTACGGCCATGGTATTCCGAAACGGGCAAGGTATCCCGGCCTCGTTATAAGTGGATCCACATGCATATAATTATGTTCTTAGAATCACATCATGTTCCATGTTAACATGCTTGGTTGTTCAGTTTCTAGTGGTGTATCATAATGTGGTGATTGATGCGGTGGCATGTGATATTTGAATGTTGTGGTAATGTACCTTAGCGTTGTGTTTGATGCTGTGGTATGTGGTATTTGACCGTTATGGTGATATGTTATGCCTTGATACTAGTGAGTAGACGTTTTGCTGGAATTATTGTATATGTGCATTGTTCATTGATTTCCTACACTGGTTGCACTATTTGAGGTTATGACGACTAACCCTTTTGTGGCTATGCATATCCCACCGGGTATGTGTAGATATTGAGACTGCAGGTGTTGAGGATGCGAATGCCAATGAGTAATCTCGGTAGTCCGACGGGATGAATAGAGGATTTGCATGTGTTTACTTATTTAAGTTTTTGTATTCTTCCGATGTAATGATTAGGGAAGGGCTCTGAATTATTGTGACATCGGGAACCTGGGTTTTAATTTCTTTGATTGTTGTTTTTCGCAAATGAGCGTGACGACTCTATTCCACGATAACTGAAGTTTATGATTTGACATAAATAAAGAGTATTTTGTTTCTCCGTGTTTTTATTTTACATTATTACGTTGTTATAATGACTTGCTGGGGTAGAGGGTGTTACAGATGACATGACAAAGAATATGGAGAAGCCCATGAGAATACTACTCACATTGAAAGATCGTCACGTTGATAATCTTAGTACGATCAAGCATGTTTGCAATTAATGTGTTGCATATAGGAGAGATCAGATGGGTCTTAGAATATAAATGCAGCATCTCATTAAGTTAGTGGTGCGTGATAAGTATGTGTATGATCAGAGATTTTTGGGGTGACTCTGATGTTGTTAGAGATTTATTATGAACACATCCTGATTGCATCAAATTGTTGAACACTTTCCACATTGTCCTGGTAATTGATACAACCTACAAAACCAACAAGCATCGATTGTCGCTGCTTGAGATTTTTAGTATCACATCAACTGGGTTAACATTTTCTGCGACATGGGCTTACATAGATTTAGAGTGGGAAGATAACATCATTTGGGCTTTACAGAACCTAAGGGATTGCTGTGGAATCTTGATGATATGCCCAAGGTCATTGTCACCGACTGGAAGATTGCATTAATGGATGCAGTTGAGACTTTTTTTTGAGTTCAACACTTTTATTGTGTCAGTTTCATATTACCAAAAATGTGACATGATAGTGCAAACTGGATGTGCCTAAGAATTTATGGGACTCGATGACAACTGCATGGAGGAGTGTCATAGATTCTCCATCTGGGATTGAATTTGAAGATTGTTTGAGGACATTACAACAAGCGTCTATAAATTTCCCACTTTCATTGACTACGTGAAGAATACAGTGTTGGGACCATACAAGGAGAAATTTGTAAGGGTCTGGACAGGTCATGTGATGCATATTGGAAATGTAACTACAAACTGGTATGCAATAATTTTTTTGATTCCTTATACTAGTGACTATAACGAATGGTAGTGTAATATCCATTACTTATTAATTGGATAATGTTGAATCATCACATGGGAGGTTGAGGAGGTTGCTCCAGGATAGCATGGGGAATTTTTTCTGTTGCTAGGACGCTATGAACAACTTAATTACATTACAGAACAATGCAATATCAGCGTCATTCGAGTAGAGCATGATTTTAGTGGAACATGGGTTCAATAATTTCCTATATACGAAGTTACGGGGTTATGAATCCAAAAGTACCCTTAATCTTATTGCTTCTAAAGCGAATCGAGAAAATAAGTATGTTGGTGCGGACAATAGTGCATGTGGTTGTTCAATGAGAAGAACGCTTGAAATAACTTATGCATTCCATATTTTTAGGTTTATGATGATAGGTGTCACTATTCCTTTGGTAGAGGTTCAAAGTCATTGGAAGAGGTTGTAATGTCAGTTTGTCTCGAACAATGAGACATTCACAACTACATCTGTACTACCAGAGTGGGAAACGATCCAAAAGAGATTGCATCTGATTATGTCAGGAAAATCATTATCAATAATAAAATGCGTGAAATGGTCTAGTTGGATACAACTTAAATGTGCCCACCTCCAAACAAGGTAAAAAAAAAAAGGTGCACCAAAGCAGAAGAGTAAGTTAGACATGTCAACTAAGCTTTATCCATCATTTTTTGAGCATGTTGATGTAATGCAATCTATTCATGATAGCATGTCTAGTCGGTGCTTAACTAAACAACTGAGTTATGTGCGTTCGACTAAATAACAAAGTTCTGTGCGTTGGAAAAAACAACAGAGTTCTATGCTATACATAGACCAATTTCCTGAGTTCATGCATGTGTTTATTGACTGCATTGTTGACTAAAATATGAGAAACACACAAGAAGGGGTTGAATTGTGTTTTAAAACTTTTGCGATTTGCAATACTGAATTGTTGTAAGTGTATGTATGCTTTCCTTCAAAGAACAAGGATTAGACCCAACCAAGTTGTGAATAAAAATGTTATGTGAAAATCAACCCCTCATTAGCAGAGAGTATATAATTAAAGCAATTAAAGAAGAGACAAGGCACACAAGTTTATATGGGTTTGCCCTCCAACCAAGAACTACTCTATGTCCCTTCTCTTGAAGGAATTCACTATTCAAGCTGATTACAACCACTACTAAACCTTTTGGTTAACTGGCATGTCTAAGTAGAATCATGGCTAACTGCCTTTACTGAACCTTCTGGTCAGACTAGCACATCCAAGTAGTATCTGGCTATAATGCCTCTACTGTACAATTCTGGTTATCTAACATGTTCATGTAGAATCCTGGAAAACCGCTTATACTAAACAATTTTGGTTAGACTAACACGTTCAGATAGAATCCTGCATACACAAGAACCTTTTGGACAACCTGACACGCTCTTGCAGTTACAAACTGCTATAAGCAAATGATAGGTTTGTGTTGAAGAGTAAATGCACTCTCAACAACAATACAACTCTAATAACTCTCAACAAGAGAGGATATATAATGAAGCTCTTGAATGATCTAACTCTCACAGAGAGGATAAACAGTTAAGCTCTTGAAAGAATCAAAGAATGTGAAGTAAATGCAGTTGAGCTTGAGCAATAAATTCTCAGCATTTTTCTCTTGATCGTTTAGTAGCCTTCATTCTTTATTCAACTTGTGTTTATATCCAATGATGAAGGTGTCCATTGATGTCTATTAATATCCGTTGAGACTCATCTTCATATCCGTTAGTAATGGCTCTTAAGTGCTTATGAAATCCGCATTAAATTCCTTTGAGTCGCATTAAATGATTTATTTGTTGGTTTATCCTTTTGCTACTGTAGAGTTGCTTTACGGATGTAACCTAAGGGTTACTTTTTAGAGAAGGGTGCACTTGTTTTGTACCACTGCACGGTGTTTACTTCTAAACTTTCCCCTTTCACAATGCATATCTCTGAAGACTTCTAAATTCCTCTTAGTCTGTGTCAATGTCAAGAGTACTAGGCAGATGTTTCTTCCAAGTAAATCTTCAAGGTAGAAACTTGTTACCCGTACATAATAAATAGCCTAGCTACTTCAAATAAAAAGGGAATACTTGCCAGCTCACATTGTGAAGACGTGCGCTTCCTTGAACAGTTATTAGACGCAATCAATTTTCCTTTCTTGCAGCGACGTAGACATATTCTTGAAGTATTAGTCGCAAAGTCTTGTGGCCATAAATATGTGTCTTATAAAATCTTTCCAAGATTTTTATAAGAGATATCATTTGCACACTTACACAAGATTTGTTAAATACCTTAAGAAATTTTTTTCCATCACAAGGGTCTTTGTTATCATCAAAATTTACTTGGGGATCAAATATTAAATTCGTCTAGTTCCAACAATGATGTGGCAACAGACGATAACTATAGTTTTCGTTCCATTGCAACATTAAATGGTAAGGGTGAGGAAAAATGGGTTGTACTGCATTATGATAAGATGAGATAGCCTAATATATACAAGAATGATTTTATGCAACTCTATAGGTCTAAGAAGTGAGTAAATGAAATCAAAGATGCTTTGTGGTGCGTGAGCCTTGGGAACACACCTCTAGAAAAGTGGATGGCCTTACCAGACATGGGTTTTTAATTGTTTCCTATTATTATCGGTCCTTTTTTTTGTCGTCTTCTGGATGTTGTACTATTGTCTCTCTTAGAGGTCATCCACCAGCATATCATCACATCATTTGCATCGGTCATGTATTGGAGTGACACATTTTTCTAGTAAAATATGATATCGTATATTTAATATTAATTCATAATGTTAAGTGACATGGTTGATTGAACAATTCATTATTTCTTACTTACAGGTATTCTTGAAAGACGACAGTTTGATATCTGCTACTATGCATTTATGGCGCACATATGGTAAACTTGAAGCTCAAGCATGAGAGTTTACATATGTTAATAAGATGTATACATTTAGTTCATATAGTGCACGCCAAAACTAAGGAATTGTAGACCTAAGTGAAGACTAAATGTACTGGCTTTTCTATGTGGCATAAATAATGTTGTTAGTTTTGGGATTCTAAACCTACTATTTTTCTTTTTTACATTATCTTACTAGTGTTTGAATAATTATATTATTAGCAGGGGCGGCTCCTCTTGAAGCCATGAGGTAGTCATGGCTACCCCAAAATAAATAAAATATTATAGATTAAGTATATAAATAAGTTATTTTAGCCCCAAAAAATATATTACATAGCACAAATAAAAACTTTGGCTAAAGAGTGAGTCTCAAGTCACAACATGATCTCTTGATTTGAAAAGTTGCAAGGACTAAATGTTAGTGATAAAATTTTATTTAAGTATTGTATTAGTAAATTGAATTGGGCTTCTAGTTTTGTTAAACTAGGTAGTTTATTATCTTTTCTTAATTACTAACTTTTGTTGCTTTTTTATTTTAATGAAGTTTATTTCATCTATAAAAAAATTTACTCTTTATATTTGGCCCCCTCATCAAAATTAGGCTAGCTCCGCCCATGATTATTAGTGTTTAAAACTTATTAATAGTGTTTGGATGGTAATATTTTTAGCATTTGGTTGCTGTCAACGGATGCTACTGACTTTGTTTTTTGGATATACAATTTCGACCTTTAGTTAACCCGTCCAGATAGAAATATTTGGATACATACCAGCGATATGTATCTAGAAACCACTACACGTGTGTCCGATTATAAACATCTGAACGTATAAAATTATCCACAAAAAACTAGGTTTATGAGTCCCCGGGCTGTGGAAGTTTATGTCTGGACAGGGGCATTTCGGGAAAAAATTGAACATATAGGAGATATATTAGCAAAAACGAGGGTATCAATAGTAGTTCTGAAAAAGAAAATAAGTAAAATCCAAAGGCTAGGCCCAGGCCCATAATTACACTTGACCCATGAAAAGTTACTAAAACCCAAGGTAGTTTTAACGGGTTTGTGACTCTGCTTCAGAAACATTGTCAGCACAGGAAGGGAGTCTCCGTGTCCTAGTTTATTTAGCGATGAATTCGCAAATTTATATGCGTATTTTAATTATTTATTTTCTGTATGCTCATGTTGGTGTTTCAACTTACACCTGAAAAACATGAATTCTTGCGGTGGGTACGCTGTGGAAGTTACGGGTCTCTCACCCAAAGCCACTGACAAGGATGTCTATGACTTTTTTGCTTTCTCTGGTGCCATTGAGCATGTTGAAATTATCAGGTAAGCTATTATTAGAATTTAAAACGTTCGTTCAACATATTTTTATAATTTTTAAAATCATATGTTAAATGGGATAACGATTAATCATTGATTTTTTTTTTTTGATGTTTCAGAGCTTAGATAAGATTTATGTACTCTCTGATTTCAGTTATTGTTCACATCATGAGGGATGAATCTATACAAGCTATTCTTGATTAAATATAAAATTAACTGATAATCAAACTAGCTACGACTGATTCAGTCAGTGACTTTGCATCTGCTAACTAACTAGCTCTAGTAATATATGGAAGTAAATGAGAAATTATTGAATTGAATTGTTGATGAATTATATTCCCATGTTCTTCTGTTCATCCACAGTACTGCCACTTACCCTAACCTATTGCCAAATGTGTGTGTAACGTATCCTTGATATCATCACATCAACATGACTTAGTTTCCAAACACACGTTTGATGTCACACAATCTTTTTGGCTCATACTTCTGAATGTATGTAAAACACCTTCAATTAATTTTTAGGTTAAAATTAACAATTAGTCCCTAGTCCTACAGTTGTACCTGATTTGGATTTGATCCTTATAGAGATTTATTTGGATTTTGGTCCCTTAGGCTTAGGGACCAATATCTTTTTAATCTGAAACTATAAGAATATTCATGCAAAACAAAGAGTTATAGGGCAATACTAGGGTTGGCCTAGAAGGAATCTGAGTCCAAATTAATCAAATTTGAGTGTTTTGGTTTAGTTCAGAATCAGAATTTTAAAAAATGGATGACTAACCCAAATTAAACCAACCCAATCACATTCGGATTGCGTCTTCGAGTTTAGTAACAAAAATCAGAATTATAGAAAATAGAAAAAAAAAATTACCACTATACCTTATATCACCAAATTATGATGTTTGTTCCTTCCATTTCACTGAACCTGTATCAATGATACGGAACTTATTTCTGCCAACAGGTGACTATTTGCTTTTGGCAAGTAAAACACTTCAAATGCCAGCATGATAGAAATCAAACTATGGTATGAAATGATTCATTGAATATTCATTTTCAGAAAAAATCAAGAAAGAGAGAACCACAAAGTGGTTTATATACAGAGGGAGAGGTGGTTAATAATGACTTAGACTTGATTGTGCCGGTCACGCCAATGTAACTTTCGGTCACTACTAGAAGGAACTAACCTACTCTCTTATACTTCCGCCTCTAGCTCAACGGAGTGAACTAGTGGGAACAACTTTGAGCTTGTCACGCAGGACAGCAAATGGAGAGTTTCCTAGAGGTTTAGTTAAGACATCAGCAAGTTGATCAGTGCCTGCAACAGCTGAACCAGTAAAGAATTAGCAAGCACCCGTTCCCTGACAAAGTGCAAGTCCAATTCAATATGCTTCGTGCGGGAGTGAAGGATTGGATTGTGAGACAGCTGAACAACACTGAGGTTGTCACAGAGGATAGTGGGAGTAAGATGAGAGACATGCAACTCATGTAATAACAACTGTATCCATAACACCTCAACAGCAGAGTGAGCAATGCCTCTGTATTCCGCCGCTGCACTTGACCGAGCTACCAAGACCTGCTTCTTGGAGCTCCAAGATATCAAACTAGGTCCCAAAAAGATGCAAAAGCCAGAGGTTAACCTTCGATCATCAGGGTCACTCGCCCAATATGAATCACAATATGCACGAAGAGACAGCTTGGCACTTAAATCCGCAAGCTGCAGCATGAGTCCATAGTGTGTTGTACCTTTCAGGTACCTTAGGATGCGTTTAACTGGCTTCCAATGGGTGTCAAGAGGTCTAGACATGAATTGACAGACCTTGTTAACACTATAAGAAATTTCAGGTCTTGTCAAAGTTACATATTGAAGGGCTCCCACTATGGGACGATAGGTAGAAGCATCAGGCATAGAATCCGAGCCAAACCTGCTCAATTTTACAGAACTGATCATAGGAGTAGCAATGCCATTTGCATCATGCATGTTGGCTTTATTTAAGAGGTCCCAAATATACTTTGCTTGACTGAGAACCATAGTGCCATTTGGTTGCCGTTTTACTTCCAAGCCCAGAAAATAATCAACATCACCAAGTTGCTTGAGAGCAAATGTGGCATTGAGCTTTGTAATCAATTCTGAAATGAGAGAGGAAGATGTCCATGTGATTAAAATATCATCTACATAGATGAGTACATACAACCGAGTGGTACCCTTGGAGTAGATGAACAGAGAAGAATCACATCTGCTAGCTACAAATCCATGAGAAATTAAGGAAGATGTCAAGCGATCATACCAAGCCCGAGGGGCTTGCTTTAGACCATAAAGTGCCTTCTTCAACCGGCAAACAAGATTTGTATCACCACATTCAAAACCAGGGGGTTGGGACATGTACACCTCCTCTGATAAGAAGCCATTCAAGAACGCATTGTTCCCATCAATTTGCTTAATAGGCCAACCATAAGATAAATCCAAGGTGAGAATAATCCGAATGGTAACTGGCTTAACCACAGGAGAAAAGGTTTCCTTAAAGTCAAATCCAGCTTGTTGATGAAACCCCTTGGCTATTAAACGAGCTTTATATTTATTAACTGAGCCATCTGGGTTCTCCTTCACTCGGAATACCCACTTACAACCAATAGGTTGCCTATGAGGTGGGAGAGGTTCAAGAGACCATGTTTTATTAGCCAACAAAGCATTAAATTCAGCCTTTATTGCTGCAAGCCAGTGTGGCTGAGCTAAAGCCTGTTTTTCTGTCCTCAGTTCAACTGAAGCAACAAAGATCTGAGGCTTTAAACTGCCTGTTTTGGATCTAGTAACCATAGGATGACAGTTACCTGCAGGAATGTTAGGTGCAGTGTGATAATTAGGTGCAGTAGGACTTGACTCAGTAGCAAGAACAGGAGAGGAAGCTGACACAGGAGGATAACTGGGACTGGAAGAGATAGAATTGGATGGGGACTGAGGTGAGATAGACAAGAAGGGTGAAGTACTGGGAGAAGCAGCAAGCTCAGCAGGTGAATTAAATGAAGCATGGGGTGGGGAAATTGGAGGAACCCGAGGGATTAACACAGACACTGCAGGGAACTGAGAAGTAGATGAATTTAAAGAAGAGAACAACTCAGAGTAAGGAAATCTCACCTCATTAAACAACACATCCTTAGAGATATAAATGCGGCCATTAAATGAGAGGCACTTGTGACCTTTATGTTGAGGAGACGGACCCAAATAAACACATTCTTGTGATCTAAATTCAAGCTTATGTTTGTTAAAAGGTCTTAAATGGGGAAAACTAGCACATCCAAAGATTCTAATAGAGGTATAATCAGGAAGTGTTTTGTATAACTTCTGAAACGGAGATGAATAGGTAATATGGGCTGAGGTTGGGAGCCTATTAATTAAGAAAACAGCCATAGAAAAGCTGCGATCCCAAAAATATAAAGGCATGGCAGCATGTGCTAGCATAGTTAAGCCCATTTCAACAATTTGACGATGTTTGCGTTCAACGGTATCATTTTGATGAGACGTGTGTGGACAAGTAAGACGATGAGTGACCCCAAGATCACTTAGAAATTTAGTGAAAGGACGAAATTCCCCTCCCCAGTTGGATTGAACACTTTTTGTAGTGGTGGAAAATTGAGTTTGAACCAATTGGAAAAACTGTTTAAAGGCTTGAAGTGCCTCAGATTTTTGTTTTAAAAAATAAATCCAAGTGAACTTGGTACAAGCATCAACAAAGGAGATGTAATAGGTGAAACCCGAATGAGAAACCATAGGGGCTGGTCCCCACAAATCGGTATGAACAAGCTCAAAAGGGGAAGCATGTAAAGTATGGGATGGGGGAGCATATAACATTTGTGATTTACCAAGGCAACAAGCATTGCAAAAGTTCAAGCCATTTCTATTAGAAACATTGATGTTACACAAGTCTAGAACAGTTTTGACAGCTGTAGCATTGGCATGACCAAGCCTATAATGCCAAGTATTAAAGGAACTACTACAATTATTGGGAATAGTTGGCTGAATAGCAGAATTACAAGCAGCAGCAGGCTGTAGAACCGAGAGACTGGACTGAGGTTTGACAAATTGCAATAGATGGAGGTTCTTGAAGCTATAGAGTCCATCAACACCAAGGGATCCCTCTAAGAGCACTTGCTTAGATTCCTAATATTTGACAAAGCAAGAATGTGAGTGGAATTCAATGAAAACCTGATTATCACTGCGGAATTTCGAAACAGACATAAGGTTCTTAGTTATGCTTGAAACATGAAGTAAATTAGAGAGATTAAGAGAAATCGAGGTAAGTGAGTTGATGGAAAAGTAGTAGAACTAATTGATGTAATGGTCAAACCTTGACCATTTCCTACAGTTACACGGTCTAAACCTGTATAGGAAGCTGGATTAGGCAAATTCCGAGCATCTGGTGTGATGTGGTGGGAGGCTCCCGAGTCAGGGTACCACACATCAGCAGCATATTGGTGTGGCACACAAAATTGCTGAGAGCTAAGAGCAAAGGCAGTCTGCTGTGTAGCCAAATGTGCACTCGATTCAGCACCTGATGGAGCACTAGATTGAGCATGTCGAGCTACATACCGATTTTGGAAAGGAGCATAAGCAACAGCATTTGTTGGAGGTGCATAATTTTGATCAAACCTGTGCCAACATTTGGCAGCTTCATGATCGATTTTGTGACACAATTGGCAAGTAGGTCGATTAGGTGCTCCACAACCCTTGCCTCTGCCACGGCCAAACCTGCCGCGACCTCAACCATGACCAAAGGAGAAAGAGGAAGATTCACCAGTGTTCTGAGAGGAAGGTTCATCTTGAGACTTCTCAGCAATTGACACTTTCGCAACATTAGTTGAAACAGTGGAGGAATTCAGATCCTGTTTATATTTCTCAAGTTGTGCTTCTTGATCAAGAAGCAGTGCTTCAACATCTGTGAGAGAGGGAGAATCATTGCATCCATATATCATCATCACGAAAGAGTTATACTCTTCAGGTAGTCCATCAAGGACAGTGTCCAAATGATCTTGCTCAGAGATATTGATACCAGCAACAAGCAGTGAGTCACATATAGATTTGATTTTAAGCAAGTATTCAAACATTGTCTTTGATCCTTTCTTAGAGTTTTTCAATTCAAATTTTAACTGGCGAACCCTAGCTTTTAGGTGTGAAGAGAAATAGTTATGGAGGTTGTTCCAAACCTGAAATGCATGTTTGCATCCAAGCACACGAGGCAGCATAGCCTCAGAAATCGTTGAAAGCAGCCAAGTGAATACAAATTGATCTTGGACGAGCCAATGTTGATACTCCTCAGATTCAATTCCAAGTGTGCGATCTGAATCAGAACCGAACTGAAAGGGAATGACCGGATTTACCACAAGGCGATGAAGTTTGTTCGTAATAATGACTCCTTTGACCTGTTGGAGCTATAATTGGAAGTTCTTTTCTTCCAGTTTGATCAAAATTTTGTACGAAAATGATTTTGAGGATGAGTTCGAGAATCCAGCATCGTGCTCGATCTCATTGAACGAATTCCTCTGAGATTGAATCCGAGAAGAAGACATGGACGAACCGTGATTTTGGAACGGAGAAGCCATAGCTAGAAAGCTTCACAGGCCTAGATCGAGAAAAGAGCTCTTTGATACCATGATAGAAATCAAACTATTGTATGAAATGATTCATTGAATATTCATTATCAGAAAAAATAAAGAAAGAGAGATCCACAAAGTGGTTTATATACAAAGGGAGAGGTGGTTAATAGTGACTTAGACTTGATAGTGCCGGTCACACCAATGTAACTTCCGGTCACTACTAGAAGGAACTAACCTAGTCTCTTATACAGCAAAATGATTAATAGACTAAAGACTTTGACAAGAACCGGATCAGAGAAGAAAGAAAAGAACACCTTAATGAAATTGAATGAAAAAAATTGGAATCAAGTATTCGATAGACCCAAACTCTCCACTCCTCAAAATGTCTCTTCTGATGCTCTTAATTCTCCCTTTCCCCTCCTTTTGTTCCCCTCATTAGCTCTCTTAACTAACTAACTAACTAACTGTACTTAATTATTTGATCCAATGACCTATATTCTTTGTTTACAAAGGTTTAATCCTCTTTTTCTCTCATGTAGTATTTGAATTGGTCTCAAATGTGGCTTTGTGGTCATTTTTTGGGAGGGGGTGCAAATTATGGCGGTTAAAACCGCCATAATTTTCTATATTTTTTTAAGTAAAAAACTGTACATTATGGTGATTGTAACCGCCTTTTTTTTACCCAAAAAAACCGCCATTTTTTATACTTGGACAATTATGGCGGTTGACTTTGAACCGCCATTTTATACCAAATGGCTGACATAATTACGGCGGCGGCAGAAGTCGCCATTCATGTAAATTATGGCTGTTAAAACCGCCGTTTTTTATAATTAGAACCGCCATTTTTAACATCTTTTTTTTTGTAGTGATGTATTTAATTTCGGTCCTTTATTTTTCTGTCTTTTTTTTTGTTCTTTACTTATGTGCAATTTACAACTTTGATTCTCTACTTTCTATATTCTTTGTTGTTATATGTTTTATAACACATTTTTTTTTCTTTGTTTTTTCAAAGGGGATTAATAGTGGTTCCCCACTTCCCCCTATATGACTCGAACCCACGACTCTTTGGGTGTAAGTGGAGCGTTTTATCAACTGAGCCGTGCTTCGTTGTCAATAAGATGATTTATAGCACCTTTATTTCAAAAAGAAATTATTAAAATGACATGATATTTTGTGGAGTTAAATTCTAAAGAACCAGTTTTAAAGTGCAAAAAAAGGTGGTGCAAAATAGTGTCAAAAACAAAATAAGTCTATTCGAAAAATAGAAAGAAAATATTCCTCCTTGCACTTAAGGAAGATTAAAGTTTAATTGCTTGTGTAATTAATTCAAAAGTGGTGCTATTTTCATATATTAATTAATGGTGCATTAGTTCCTTCCCCCTCTCATTCATTCTTTCCTTATTGTCTTTCTTGTAATTCCTGTTGAGTTTACCTTTCTTTTAATGAGCTTTTCTTGTTTTCCTTTAAAATTCCATTTCAATATTTTCAAGATTATTTCCCCTTTTCAACTTCTAAGTGATAACACTTGTGAGTATCGCTACAATTGTATGTGCTTTTGTAGTTGATATGTGTGAGGCTCCATTTAAGAACTTGCAAAGAGAACCTAAGTGGTAAAAGACAAGAACATTTCATTAAACAAAATCCTATTTGTGTAAAACACGAGTGAATTCAATCTAAAGAGTGAAACACGTGAGAATAGTGGTTATGTTCTTAATTCTTATTTCTATTAGCTTGTTTTCTTTAAGAAGACACACGATGGTGCTTCTCCAAAGATAGAGGACAGAAATTCATGAGAGGCCGGCTTGACAACATGGAAAAGTATATAAGGAGACGTGAGAAAAGTAGAGAAAAGAAGAAAGGAAGGCAATGCGAGAAAAGAAGTAAATAAAAAGAGACAAGTAGAGAATATGAGAAAAGAAGTTATGAGAAAAGAGACAAAGGAAAAAATAGAATAAGTCATGAAAAAGAGAGAAGTAGAGAAAAATAAAGAAGTCCTAGAGACTATGAGATGCAGATAAAAGCTACGAAAGGAGATATGAGTAGGAAAATAGTGATTACAAGAGGAAAGAAAGGACAAGATGGAAAATCCATCAAAGGAAGGAGGGTTCCTCCTCACATTCCAAGGACTAGGGATATTTATTGCAACATATGTATGGGAATAGGGCTCAAATATTCTCAATGTCACAATTCAAAAAGTCCACAAGAAGTTTGTAAGGCTCTGAGCCATTTGAGTGGATGTCGACTGGAGAACAATGATTAAAAGTTAAACTTGAAGTTGAATATCCAGACTTCATTGAACAGTTATCAATTGAAGTGGTTGTGGTTTGAATTGTAAATATCTATTTTCAAGTTTATGAAAATGTGAATATTATAATAATTTGGTCTATATTGATTTCATGTATTTCTTACCCTACAATGATCTCTTAAATCGGGCTTGATACATAGGAGGCAGTTGTGATTTGTCATTGTTATTTCAAGGTCCGACTATGGTGCACCTGGAAAGAAGACGATTTTGGTCTTGGGTTGTGATTGGAGTGGGAAATATAGGCAATACAAGAGCATATTGGCTCGCAAGGATACTGGAACAAAAAAATGTGGTTGCCCGTTTAGACTATGAGGGAGGCCACTTAGCACTTATGAAGATTAAAAGATGAATGTAGTGAATGGAAAACACATCAATCAGGTGGTAGAAACTTTAATGGGTCACCCATAAGCAAATCAGATGAGTGTATAAGAAAGGTCTAGGTTGATGACATGACAAAGAATATGGAGAAGCCCATGAGAATACTACTCACATTGAAAGATCGTCACGTTGATAATCTTAGTACGATCAAGCATGTTTGCAATTAATGTGTTGCATATAGGAGGGATCAGATGGGTCTTAGAATATAAATGCAGCATCTCATTAAGTTAGTGGTGCGTGATAAGTATGTGTATGGTCAGAGATTTTTGGGGTGACTCTAATTTTGTTAGAGATTTATTATGGACACATCCTGATTGCATCAAATTGTTGAACATTTTCCACATTGTCCTGGTAATTGATACAGCCTACAAAACCAACAAGCATCGATTGTCGCTGCTTAAGATTGTTAGTATCACATCAACTGAGTTAACATTTTCTGCGACATGAGCTTACATAGATTTAGAGTGGGAAGATAACATCATTTGGGCTTTACAGAACCCAAGGGGATTGCTGCAAAATCTTGATGATATTCCCAAGGTCATTGTCACCGACTGGAAGATTGCGTTAATGGATGCAGTTGAGACTTTTTTTTGAGTTCAACACTTTTATTGTGTCAGTTTCATATTACCAAAAATGTGACATGATAGTGCAAACTGGATGTGCCTAAGAATTTATGGGACCCGATGACGACTGCATGGAGGAGTGTCATAGATTCTCCATCTGGGATTGAATTTGAAGATTGTTTGAGGACATTACAACAAGCGTCTATAAATTTCCCACTTTCATTGACTACGTGAAGAATACAGTGTTGGGACCATACAAGGAGAAATTTGTAAGGGTCTGGACAAGTCGTGTGATGCCTATTGGAAATGTAACTACAAACTGGTATGCAATAATTTTTTTGATTCCTTATACTAGTGACTATAACGAATGGTAGTGTAATATCCATTACTTATTAATTGGATAATGTTGAATCCGCACATGGGAGGTTGAGGAGGTTGCTCCAGGATAGCATGCGGAATTTGTGTAGTTGCTAGGATGCTATGAACAACTTAATTACATTGCAGAACAATGCAATATCAGCGTCATTCGAGTAGAGCATGATTTTAGTGGAACATGGGTTCAATAATTTCCTATATACGAAGTTGCATGGTTATGAATCCAAAAGTACCCTTAATCTTATTGCTTCTAAAGCGGATCAAGAAAATAAGTATGTTGGTGCGCACAATAGTGCATGTGGTTGTTCAATGAAAAGAACGCTTGGAATAACTTATGCATTCCAGATTTTTAGGTTTATGATGATAGGTGTCGCTATTCCTTTGGTAGAGGTTCAAAGTCATTGGAAGAGATTGCAGTGTCAGTTTGTCTCGAACAATGACACATTCACAACTACATCTGTACTACCATAGTGGGAAATGATCCAAAAGAGATTTGAGGCATCTGATTATGTCAGGAAAATCACTATCAATAATAAAATGCATGAAATAGTCTAGTTGGATACCACTTAAATGTGTCCACCTCCAAACAAGGTAAAAAAAAAAAAAGTGCACCAAAGCAGAAGAGTTAGTTAGACATGTCAACTAAGCTTTATCCATCATTTTTGGAGCATGCTGATGCAATGCAATCTATTCATGATAGCATGTCTACTCGGTGCTTGACTAAACAACTGAGTTTTGTGCATTCAACTAAATAACAAAGTTCTGTACGTTGGACAAAACAATAGAGTTCTATGTTATACATAGGCCAATTTCTTGATGTAGCGACCAAAAAATCCGGAGGGATTTATTCGAGTTTAATGGAGCCGCCACCAATAATTTATTTTCGAAAGAAAAATATTGGAAAAACCTTTTTTGAAGAAAAGTGGTCCTTAAGACCGGATTTGGGTTCGAGAGTTGATTATGTGTAGGGAAGGTATTAGCACCCTACAACATCCTTTCGAAAAATGTTACCTCTAATTAATTGTGCAAGATTTATTAACTTCTAAAAAAATATTTATTTCCCTTTTATTTAAAAAAAAATTAACCAAGATAAAAAACAGGACTTAATAAAAGTGGTTTATTTTTGCGCTTGACAGGAGTGGGCTCCTGCTCCTACGTATCTCCGGGTGCAGTGGAGAAATCAAAGGCAACGTAGTTCTTGGTTAGAAAATGGTTGCGTATTGGTTGATTTTAATTGTATATTTTTTGATTGAAAAAAAGGTAGGTTTTGTAGGGACCAAACAAGAAGCAATCAAGAGTGGCCCTCACTAACAATCTTTTTTGTTTATAAAATTAACGGTGTTCGTAATGATCAAACGAGAAGCAATCTCGAGTGATCATTACTAGTAAAAAAAAACTTAATTTTATTTTTATGAAGAAGATAGGTTTTCATGGGGACCAAACTAGAAGCAATCAAGAGTGATCCTCACTAATAACTCATTTTGTTTAGAAAATTAAGATATTCGCAATGACTAAACGGGAAGCAATCTCGAGTAATCATTACTAGTAAATTAATTTTCATGATTTTTATCATGTGATTTTCAAGAAAAATAGGGTCTCAAAACTTGTATGTGAAATTTAGTTGAATAAAATTGTACTAGTTTGACTAGTTAAAAAAAAGCATCCATGTTCATTAAATAAATGATAAAGAACAAATGGGCTAAAGCCCAATATTTAAAAAAGGACTAACTACAAAAAAAAAAGGTTTGGCAAATGAAAGAAAAAAAAACAAAAGTGGGCTGAAGCCCAAAAAATAAAAAGGGACCAGAATAGAAGAAAAAAACAGGAAAGAAAAGAAACAAAAAGGGGTGAGGGGCGCGTAAATAAAAAAGTAGGGCTGAAGCCCATAACAAAACAAAACAAAGAAAAAGAAAAAAAAGAAAAAAATTAAAGTAAAAGGAAGCAGAACAAAATGGGCAACGAGCCCACAAAGCAAAATCCAGAATCTATTAGGTTAAAATGAAAGAAAAGATGAGGCGCAGAGGGAGAAAGAGAGTTGATGAGAGAGAAAGAGAGAAGGAGGGCGACAAGAAGAAGGGGAAAGGGGCGCGGCCGCCTTGATTCTTACAGCCTTGTGTGGCGAGAAGAAGGAGGGAAGGAACGGTGGGGGGAGATCGTGAAGAGGAGAGGGAGAGTGAGGAAAAAAGGAGAGAGAGGGAGAGAAATCGTGGGAGAAGAGAAGAGGGAGATGGACGAGAAAGGGGAAAGGGGAGGCAGACGAGAAAGGAGGAAAAGGGGAGCGGCCGCCGCGCGCCGGTCCTTGGCCGCGCGCGGCCGCGATCAAGAAGAAAGGGGGGGAACGCAGCCAAGGGAGGTGGAGGACGTGGCTGGGAGGAGAGGAGAGGCGAGGCTAACCTTCTTTTTTCTTCCTTTTCTTCTTCTTCTGTTCGTCTGTTCTTCTTTTTTCTTCTTCTGCTTCTGCGTTTTTTGCTTCTGCGTTTTTTGCTTCTGTTTGTTGTTTTTTTTGACTTGGTGAATTAGGGCTTCAGTGTGGAGCCCCTAATTCTTTGATTGGTGGTAAAAACGTCCAGAATTCTCCCCCCTCTTCTCTGTTATTGTTGCGTTTTTATAGAGCTAATGAGCCCTAATAGGACAATGTTGGTTTGCTGGTTGCAGGGTTGTGGGAGGGCTGAAGGATGCAGGTGGTGCAGAGTAGTGCCTGCAAAACTGCTTGGTTGGAGCAAGAATGGAAAAAAAAACAAAGGAACAGGAAGAAAGCACCTTGGAATTATTGCTAAAATTGTTGTTGTTGGGGGGCAGGCAGGGACACAACAACCCTGTTCTGCCTCGTTTGTTTTTGCTCCTTTTTGTTCTGTTCTATTTTATTTTGCTTTTTGTTGTTTTGTGTTTTGTTTTTTTTTTTTTTGATTTTGTAATCCTTTTTTGGGCTTGGTTTGTATTTTGGACTTATGCTAGAATTTCTTTTGTATGGACTATTGGTTTATATTTCATCCATTGGGCCTAAACTAGTCCCAAAGGACTAAGACCAAAACTTAGCAAAAAAAATGGCCCAAGCAACAATTTATTTTATCATTTCAATCTAACAGTAAAATAATAAACAAATCAAGATGTGTGGACAAAATTGGGGTATAACAACTGCCCTTCTTTAGTTATATTTTATTAGAAAATGTGAACAACAAAGGTTTTTATATTTTCATCATAAAATAGAAGTAAAGATAAAGACACTAATTTTGTCCCAAACCAGGATAGACAAAGGATGGGGTGAGGAATGACAGGGAAGGATTAACGCTTGGTGCGTTTATCGGAAAGCAATAAAGAAGAGCCACCGCCAGGTCGGGTACTGACGCGGTGGTAGGAAAAGCAAAAATGAGGGATTAACGCTTGGCGCGTTTATTGGAAATCAATAAAGAAGGGTCACCGCCAGGTCGGGTACTGGCGCGGTGATCGGAAAAGCAGTAATGAGTGATTAACGCTTGGCGCGTTTATCAGAAAACTATAAAGAAGGGTCACCGCCAGGTCGGGTACTAACGCGGTGATTGGAAAGCAATAATGAGGGTTCGACGCAAAATAAGGTATTTGATGCGTTGATGAGAAGTAATAAAGAAGGATGACTGCCAGGTCGGGTACTGATACGGTGATCGGAAGGTTCGACGCCAAGTAGGGTATTGACGCATCGATGGAAAGCAATAAAGAAGGATCAACATCAGGTCCGAAACTGATATGTTGGTCAAAAAGCAATAATGAGGGACTACCGCTAGGTCGGGTACTGACGCGGTAATCTTAAAGCAACAAAAGGGGTGATGCTCGGTGCGTTTATCAGAAAACTATAAAGAAGGATCTCCGCCAGGTCGGGTACTGACGTGGTGATCGAAAAGCAATAAAGAGTGAACGATACTTGGCGTGTCGCTTAGAAAGCAAAATAAAGGACCAATGTTAGGCGCATTGTTTGTAAACGAGAATGAAGGATCAAAATTTGGTGCACGGACCAGGTGTAACAAAACGGCTAAAAGGTGGTGATATGAAGATGATACACGAATATATGGTATGTGATACATGTATGCAATGTGATTATTATTTTTACTGATTCCTCGTCCCGTATGATCTCTAGTGCTTAAAGATATGGGACGGACTGAGATTCATCGGATTTAGTCATGCTATGCCTTCGACTGGGAGGGAGCGCGAGTTATCGATGCAGCGCTAGTTACTTTTTAAAGGTAATCCCTTTGCCTTTTTGAAACTTATTTGTCGAGATTTGGCGTTTCCCATGATTCTTAAGATGTATATAATAACCGTAATGCTTTTCCATATCATCACATGCTTCACAATTCAGTGCCTATTATCATAAAACAACATTTTGAAATACGAGAACGGAGGTGTTTGGTATTCAAAAAAGAGTTATGTGTACAAGGACTGAAGTTACACAGACTTGAAGATACATCAAGAAAAATGCAGGAAGAAGAAAAAACAAAGAAAGACAATAACTAAGCAGATATTTTATAGTTTGTGTCTTTGTAGGAACAAATGCCAACTTCCCATATCCATAACTTTAATTACTCATTACTCTACAACAGCACTGCCCCAGTTGGGTAAGAGCCTCTTGACGCACCAACCTTCTTCAATGTCCGATTTTAGACCCTAACTTCTGCTTGGATTGCTCTTTCAAGTTTTCAATCCAACGGGTTGCTCTAATTTTGCCTAGGTCGCCCTTTCAGGTTTTCAACCTAGCGAGCTCACTTTTGCTTGGCTTTTCATATGTTTTTTCTTTTTTAGGCATAATATTTTTTGACTGCATCAGAGTTTACTGGGAGCAGGAGATCTTCACCGTCCATCCTTGTGAGGATTAAGGCTCCTCCAGAAAAAGCTTTTTTCACAACATACGGGCCTTCATAATTCGGAGTCCATTTTCCACGAGAATCCTTTTGGATGGGCAAAATCTTCTTGAGCACTAGGTCTCCTTCTTGAAATTCCCGAGGGCGAACTTTCTTTTCGTAAGCTCTCTTCATCCTGTGCTGATATAGTTGTCCATGACATAAGGCCATCACTCTCTTTTCTTCAATGAGATTCAATTGATCCATCCGAGCCTGAACCCATTCTGCCTCTTCTAGTTTTGTCTCCATCAATACCCTTAACGAGGGGATCTCGACTTTAATGGGAAGCACTGCTTCCATTCCATACACCAGCGAGAAAGGGGTTACCCCTGTTGACGTGCGAACTGAAGTTCGATAACCGTGCAAGGCAAAAGGGAGCATTTCGTGCCAGTCTCTAAATGTTACCACCATCTTTTGGACAATCTTCTTAATGTTCTTATTCGCAGCTTCAACTGCCCCATTCATCTTTGGGCGGTACGGTGAGGAATTGTGATGTTGGATCTTGAAGTCATTACACAGCTCCTTCATCATCTTGTTGTTCAAATTAGTCCCATTATCAGTGATGATCTTATTTGGCAAACCATAGCGACAGATCAAATCTCTCTTGATGAATTTGACAACCACATTTTTTGTCACACTCACATATGAAGCTGCTTCAACCCATTTAGTGAAATAGTCGATTGCGACAAGAATGAAGCGATGTCCATTTGATGCCTTAGGTTCAATGGGTCCAATGACATCCAATCCCCACATTGAAAATGGCCATGGTGTTGTTAAGATGTTCAAAGAAACTGGTGGCACATGGATGTTATCGGCGTAAATCTGACATTTGTGGCATTTCTTTACATAACCGAAACAATCAGTCTCCATAGACAACCAATAGTAGCCAGCCCTCAAGATTTTTCTTGCCATTGCATGCCCATTTGCGTGAGTCCCAAAGGAACCTTCATGAACCTTCATGAACTTCGCCATTTAGAAAGAATCCCATTGCCAACCGCCTTAATGCCCTTTTATCATTCTCTGAGACATTAGGAGGATATTCTCTACTTGTGATGTATCGTTTGATGTCGTAATACCAAGGTTTGCCATCAGGCTCTCCTTCTATTGCTAGGCAGTGTGCTGGCCGGTCATGATTATGTATCTTTATGAGCGGTAGGTTCTCCCTGTTACTGATTTTGAACATTGATGATAGAGTAGCTAAGGCGTCAGCTAGCTGATTATCTTCACGTGATGGAATGTGATTTCATCAAACTGCTCTATCAATTCTTTGATGTGATCGTGGTAAGGAATTAATTTGGAATCCCTCGTTTCTCATTCGCCTTTTAACTGATGGATAACCAAAGCCGAGTCTCCATATACTTCGAGAATTTTGACCTTCGATTCAATGGCCGCCTGAATGCCCATGGCACATGCCTCATACTCTGCCATATTGTTTGTACAATCGAAACACAATCTCGCAGTAAATGGGATGAAATGACTCTCTGGGGAAATCAGCACAGCTCCAATCCCATGTCCCAATGCATTAGAAGCACCATCAAACAACAAGATCCATTTTTCATCGTCAGGGGTTTCTTTTCCTTCAAATAGAGCCATTATGTCTTCGTCTGGAAAATCACACTGCATTGACTGATAGTCTTCCACAGGCTGATGAGCCAAATATTCAGCTAAGGTACTGCCTTTAATTGCCTTTTGGGTGATATACACAATATCATACTCAGAAAACAACATTTGCCAACGAGCAATTCTTCCTGTGAGAGCAGGCTTTTCGAAAATATACTTGATCGGATCCATTTTGGACACCAAACAAGTCGTATGGGATAGCATATATTGTCTCAAACGATGTGCGGCCCAGGCTAACGCGCAACATGTTCGTTCTAACAATGAATACCTCGTCTCGCTGTTAGTGAATTTCTTGCTCAAGTAGTAAATGGCATGCTCTTTCTTACCAGACTCATCATGTTGCCCTAGCACACAACCCATTGATTCGTCCAATACTGTTAAGTACATGATGAGGGGTCTCCCTGGCACATAGGGCACCAAAACTGGTGGATCTTGTAAGTACTGTTTGATTTTCTCAAACGCTTTCTGGCAATTATCGTTCCATTTGGTTTCCTGATTCTTACACAGCAACTTGAAAATTGGCTCACAAGTAGCAGTTAGCTGAGATATAAACCTGGCGATGTAGTTCAATCTTCCCAGGAATCCACGAACTTCTTTTTCGGTGCGAGGAGTCGGCATTTCCAGGATTGCTTTTACTTTAGCCGGATCAACTTCTATTCCCTTCTCGCTGACTATAAACCCTAGCAGCTTGCCTGACCTTACACCAAAGCTACACTTAGCTGGGTTTAACCGGAGTTTGTATTTCCTCAGTCGCTCAAAAAGCTTTTGTAGGTTAATAGCATGACCTTCCTCTGTTTTGGACTTTACAATCATGTCATCCACATAGACCTCTATCTCTTTGTGCATCATGTCATGGAACAAAGCCACCATTGCTCTTTGGTATGTTGCCCCAGCATTTCTTAATCCAAACGGCATTACTTTGTAACAGAAAGTTCCCCATAAAGTGATAAATGTGGTTTTTTCCATATCTTCGGGAGCCATCTTGATTTGATTATAGCCAGAATATCCATCCATGAAAGAGAAGACAGAGTGTTGAGATGTGCTATCTACCAAGACATCAATATGTGGCAAAGGGAAGTCATCCTTAGGGCTGGCCCTGTTTAGATCTCTATAGTCAACACACATTCGGACCTTTCCATCTTTCTTTGGGACTGGAACAATATTAGCCACCCATTGAGGGTATTTTGCTACAGCCAGAAAACCGGCGTCGAACTGTTTTTTTACCTCATCTCTAATCTTGAGTGACATCTCTGGTTTCATTCTTCTCAACTTCTGCTTGACTGGTGGGCACTCGGGTTTTAATGGCAATTTGTGCTCGACTATGCTATTATCTAATCCAAGCATATCTCGGTATGTCCACGTGAAAACATCCGCATATTCAAATAGGAGTTTAACCAACTTTTCTCGCTCGCTGCTTTTCATTGTGGTGCCAATCTTAACTTCTTTCTTGTCATTTTCAGTGCCCAGATTGATTGTTTCAGTTTCTTCCTCGTGGGGTTGAATCACTTTAGCTTATTGCTCCACCAACCTCATTAATTCAGGAAGGGTATCCCAATTGTCCTCATTATCTTCCTCAGTATGATTAATGGGGTATTCAAAATTATAGTATGAGTTACTGGCATCGTTATTTTCAAAGACAATGTTTTTGGATCTGCATTAGTTAAAAAAAATGACGAAATGAAAAGCAGAAAAAGATGAAGAGAGATGGAAACGATGGAAAAGGAAAGAAAAGAGAAATGATTGGAAAATTCAAAGTGCATTTTATTGATAATGGTACTGAAATAAAACATGTGCGCCCTTTTGACAATAAATTATTCTAAAGCCTTGGGCAGAGCAATAGAATTTGCATTACATAATTACTTTGAATCAAAGATCACGGGAAACTCAACGATCTCCCAATTTCCAAGTTCTTCATTCGGCGAGCAAGGGTGGACAAGGTTGACATTGTCGTTTTTTGCACTGTGATCGTCCTGGATAGCTGCTATCTGATTCGGATTCAATATTCCTGCACTCCGAAAGCTTTGCCTGATGTCACAGATGGGGATACTCTCATCTTTTGGCTCCCTGCCTTCCAGTCTAGCTATTCTCTTTTCTTTTCTTTCTTTGGTGATTCTCTTTTTGTCAAACCTGTTAGGTTCGTATCCCAACCCATATCTGTTTCTGTTATCTGGAAGTTCTACCAGCATCACGATCCCTTGTTCATATCTTCCCAATCCACATCCGGCCTGATACCCTCCTTTCATCATAACTTTAGCGATCATCATGGAGGTTTCAGACAGCTTTGGTTTCTTCATTAGGACTCCTTCTCCCGCGAAGGTGGCATTCGCAATCTCCAACGTTTGAAAAGACGTCTCGAGCTTCTTCTGTAGCCTCAATATAGCGCGTGGAGGATGGCTTGCTTACTAGCATCTCTTCTTCACCGGAGACAGTCACCAACTTATTATCCATTGAAAATTTCAGCTTTTGGTGTAAGGTTGAAGGCACAACTCCAGCTGAATGGATCCATGGTCTTCCAAGGAGGCAAATCAGCATCTTTGGTACGATTTCCATCACCTGAAAGACTACCTCGAATGTGCGAGGGCTGACTTGTATAGGTAGCTCGATTTCTCCAATAACCTCTCTTCTAGACCCATCGAAGGCTCTTACCACCATGGTACTGGGCTTCATATATGATCTGTCAACAGACAACTTTGCCAAGGTAGATTTTGGCATAACATTTAGAGATGACCCATTATCGATGAGTACCCTAGCAAGGATATAGTCTCCACACTTCACAGAGATGTGCAATGCTTTGTTATGCCCCATTCCTTCAACTGGAATTTCTTCATCAGTGAAGGTAAGGTAATTACTAGCAACAATATTACCCACAATCCCATCGAATTGGTTCACCGTTATGTCATGGGTGACATGAGCTTCATTTAGCACTTTCATCAATGATTCCCTATGGCGCTCAGAATTCAGTAGCAGTGATAACACGGATATTTTTGCAGGAGTATGATTCAACTGATCCACCACCTTGTATTCACTCTGCTTCATAAATTTCAGGAATTCACAAACCTCTTCTTCAGACACTACTTTCTTGTTTTCTTCTTCTTTCTTTGTCTTATTACCCATATCTTTATTAATGGATTCTTCTTCTTTATCCTTTCCCTTGCGAGCTTTGTCTATGGGTCCGACAGGGGTATAAATTTGTCCACTTCGGGTCATCCCACCGATTCCTGAGATGTTAGTGATAGCAGGATTGCCAGATCCAGATGCCGCTTTTAACTGGTCATCCCCTAGATTGTCCACAAAGACCTTCATATTGTAATCCCATGGCACTGCATTAGCGTTCTTGAAAGGGAAAGGAGTTGGTACATGAATAGTTATCGGTTTAGGCACGCCTCGGACTGGCTTGTTGTAACAAATTTCCAATGGTTTTGGGAAGGTCGTGTTTTTATCTTCATTTGACTGAAGGGTCAATATGTTTTCATCTTTCTTCACACAACCTACCTGTATCAAGTGTCTGTCTAACAATTCTTGGAGAATTTGCCTGAATTCCTCGCATTCCTCTATGCAATGATTGTCATCAGGATGCAAGCTACACAAGTCCCTCTCATCGTATTTCATCCCAATTACACCGAACTTGCAGAGTTTGGCATAAATGACCCTTAAGGGAGTACGAACATCTTCCACTTTTGTTATCAGGGGCTGATTCCTAAATTCTTCAATAATGGCGTTGACTGCTGAACCTCCATGACCTGGAAGGGGATTATTACCCACATTAGTGTCATCCTCCTTAAAACTCAACCATTTGGCATTGATCAAATCTTGAACCACATATTTCAAAGCCTTGCAATTTTCAGTTGTGTGACCTACTTCCCCTGCATGAAACTCACACTTGGCATTTGGGTCATACCCTCTTGGGAAGGGAGGTTGAAGTGGTTTCATTGAGCGTGGAGAGACCAAGGAGTTCTTTGATGAGGTCTTTGGAACAAATCCGTATAGGTCATGGGAATAGGATCAAATTGACCGCTTTTCTTGGTCTTTTGTTTGTTTTTGGTTTTGGTTCGGTTGGGTGGGAGCAACTGGCTGTGCTTGTGTTTGGATGGGGGAAGGTGGTCGAAAGGGCATCATTGGTTGGTTTGGCCGGGGGGTAGGATTATGAGAGGCGGCGGCAATGTATGGAGGTGGGAAGGTAGGGGTATGGAAAAGGATGTGGGAAATTGGTAAAGAATTGGGGTGGTTTTCCTTGTGTTTGTCCTCCCGGGCTCGTCATAACAGCATTGGTTTCCCCTTCTTTCTTCTTTACGAAGTTTGTTGGGGGTCTCTTGATGTTACTAGTTCCAGCAAAACTTTAGGTAATCTTTCGACTCCTCATTCCTCCTTCAACTCTTTCCCCTACGATGACCATATCTGAAAAGTTTGATGATACACTTCCGATCATTTTGTCATAGAAGGGTGATTGAAGAGTATCCATGAACATGGCCACCATTTCTTTTTCAATCAGAGGCGGTTCCACTTGGGCTGCCAGTCCTCTCCATCGTTGGGCATATTCCTTGAAGGTCTCATTGTCTCTTTTTCCCATGTTTTGCAACTGCATTCTATCAGGAGCCATATCAAAGTTATACTTATACTGCTTCAAAAAGGCATCCGCCAAATCTTTCCAACAGCAAATATGAGATCGCTCAAGGTTGTGTATACCAACTCGACGCTGCCCCTGTTAAACTATCCTGGAAGAAGTGAATCAGAAGTTTGTCATCATGTGCATAGGACGCCATCTTCCTACAGTACATGGTCAAGTGGCTTTTCGGGCAAGTTGTCCCTTTATACTTGTCAAAGTCTGGCACCTTGAACTTCGGTGGTACAACCACATCCTGTACGAGACAAAGATCTGAAGCGATACTTGAACCGAGATAACTTACTCCTTCTACAGCTCTTAGTCTATCTTCGAGGATTTGTAACTCAGATCGTATCAATCGATTCCCAACCGATGCTCAGTTGGGTCCCCATAGCCGGAGACTAGGTAATGCGGTTAGTCCGGGGATTCAGTGGATTTCCTTGAATATAATAGGGGTAACCAAATGGCCTCGGATTCACTACGGGGCCACTACGCGCGATCGACTCCTTGAGTATTCCCGACATGGGATGGTGCATAACCAGGTGGAAAGGTGTATGTCATGAAGCCAGGAGCTGAGCTTTGAACTGGTATGGTTTCAGTACCTGAGTCGGATCCTTGAGCTACATCTGGCACAACAAGTGCTTGGGAATCAGTTTCTGCAGAGTTATTGTTAGCACCTGGCGGTGTGTAACCGGGCGGGAGTCCGTAAAGTGGGAATTGTGGTACTTGATTCTGAGGGTTGTTAACTGGTGAGTGTGTAGGACCCTGCGGGTAAATTGCAAAAGGTACCATCATCCCTTGAGTATTGAGACCATATTGCAACTGTATAGGACCGAAGCCAGGTGGGTGGGAAGGTGTAGCTTGACTTTCATCATTCATTGCTGGAGACACCCTATCTGCAGCCTTGTCTTTATTTAGGGATTGCAGAAGCTCCAAAACTTTGTTCATTTGTTCCTTCAGCTGGTTGACGTCCTCTTTCATCTCTTGGTCATCCATGATCCTTGATTGAGAGCGAGTTCGATAAGGGTGTTGAGGAACCAGTTTGTATGATTATTTTCTGGTGATTTAAAAAAATGATATGAGTATGTAAGAAAAGAAAAATGAATGAATGTGGATGCATAAATCTATTTATTTGTGCCAAGGAACTGTAGGCCTCATTGTTTTGACATGTATGAGCTTCTTTGAAACTGTTTCACAATTTGATCCCATATTATTTCGCAAAATACTTGCAGCCAAGCTCTTGTGTTCCTACGATTCTCTGGCGACCTAAAATGAAATGAGAATGAATGATATTATTTCTTTATTTTCAACATGTGTTTTTTTTTGAAGTATGAATGCATGATGATATAATGTTGAGTGATGATGATGACTATTCCTGTAGCATGCACAAAAATATGTGATTTAGTAGACCCTTTTTATGCATGGATGTGATATAACAGATTTTTGGTGGAAGAATAAAAATGATATGATGCCCCTTGTGTCTTAAATGGGTTAAACCTAAAATTAAAGATTTTCTAACCTAAGGGGTCTATAGTCTTGTATTGAGTGATAGATCTCATGGTGGCTCTAATCACACTCTCACCAAAGGCCTCTAGAGCTAAAGTCTCCTCCTGAATATTAACCACAACGATAGATAACTATCCGGTGCGGAATACTCAGAGGGAGCACACTCTAGATGAAGTTCTCGCAATAGCCAGAAGGAAAGTAAATTCCAATTGACCATCATCGAACCTCCACTCAACTTAAGCTTTGCTCTGACCCGGGTATAGGGCCTTACTCATACGTGTGTGCGAACGTGTAGGTGCGGTGTGTGAGAGGGGCAACACCCTAACACTACCCAAGCTGCAAAACAAACAAAGCATACAAATATAGTCGTCTACCCTAATGTTTAACATATACACAATATTCACAACAAATTAAAATTAAACAAATAAATAATAAATAATTAATTACAAAAGAGAAAAAAAATAATAAAAATAAAAATAAAAAGAAGGGGAATTAAAAAAAGAATAAAAAAAATTGAAGTTAATTATTTGGCACAATTAATCATGTTAGGCATGACTCTCTAAATGTCCCCGGTGGAGTCGCCAGCTGTAGCAACCAAAAAATCCGGAGGGATTTATTCGAGTTTAATGGAGTCGCTACCAATAATTTATTTTCGAAGGAAAAATATTGGAAAAACTTTTTTTGAAGAAAAGTGGTCCTTAAGACCGGATTTGGGTTCGAGAGTCGATTATGTGTAGGGAAGGTATTAGCACCCTACAACATCCTTTCGAAAAAGGTTAACTCTAATTAATTGTGCAAGATTTATTAACTTCTAAAAAAAATATTTATTTCCCTTTTATTTAAAAAAAAAATTTAACCAAGATAAAAAAAAGGACTTAATAAAAGTGGTTTATTTTTGCGCTTAACAGGAGTGGACTCCTGCTCCTACGTATCTCCGGGTGCAGTGGAGAAATCAAAGGCAACGTAGTTCTTGGTTAGAAAATGGTTGCGTATTGGTTGATTTTAATTGTATATTTTTTGATTGAAAAAAATGTAGGTTTTGTAAAGACCAAACAAGAAGCAATCAAGAGTGGCCCTCACTAACAACCTTTTTTGTTTATAAAATTAACGGTGTTCGTAATGATCAAACGAGAAGCAATCTCGAGTGATCATTACTAGTAAAAAAAAACTTAATTTTATTTTTATGAAGAAGATAGGTTTTCATGGGGACCAAACAAGAAGCAATCAAGAGTGATCCTCACTAATAACCCATTTTGTTTAGAAAATTAAGATATTCGCAATGACTAAACGGGAAGCAATCTCGAGTAATCATTACTAGTAAATTAATTTTCATGATTTTTATCATGTGATTTTCAAGAAAAATAGGGTCTCAAAACTTGTATGTGAAATTTAGTTGAATAAAATTGTACTAGTTTGACTAGTTAAAAAAAAGCATCCATGTTCATTAAATAAATGATAAAGAACAAATGGGCTAAAGCCCAATATTTAAAAAAGGACTAACTACAAAAAAAAGGTTTGGCAAATGAAAGGAAAAAAAAACAAAAGTGGGCTGAAGACCAAAAAATAAAAAGGGACCAGAATAGAAGAAAAAAAAGGGAAAGAAAAGAAACAAAAAGGGGTGAGGGGCGCGTAAATAAAAAAATAGGGCTGAAGCCCATAACAAAACAAAACAAAGAAAAAGAAAAAAAAGAAAAAAAAATAAAGGAAAAGGAAGCAGAACAAAATGGGCAACGAGCCCACAAAGCAAAATCCAGAATCTATTAGGTTAAAATGAAAGAAAAGAAACAGGGAAAAAGAAAAGATGAGGCGCAGCGGGAGAAAGAGAGTTGATGAGAGAGAAAGAGAGAGAAGGAGGGCGAGAAGAAGAAGGGGAAAGGGGGGGCGCGGCCAAGGCCAGTTCTTGTCTCACATGTCAGCGAAAGGTGAAGAAGGAGGAAGGAACTGGTGGGGAGATCGTGAAGAGGAGAGGGAGAGTGAGGAAAAAAGGAGAGATAGGGAGAGAAATCGTGGGAGAAGAGAAGAGGGAGATGGACGAGAAAGGGGAAAGGGGAGGCGGACGAGAAAGGAGGAAAAGGGGAGCGGCCGCCACGCGCCGGTCCTTGGCCGCGCGCGGCCGCGATCAAGAAGAAAGGGGGAACGCAGCCATGGGAGGTGGAGGACGTGGCTGGGTGGAGAGGAGAGGCGAGGCTAACCTTCTTTTTTCTTCCCTTTCTTCTTCTTCTTCTGTTCGTCTGTTCTTCTTTTTTCTTCTTCTGCTTCTGCGTTTTTTGCTTCTGCGTTTTTTGCTTCTGTTTGTTGTTTTTTTTGACTTGGTGAATTAGGGCTTCAGTGTGGAGCCTCTAATTCTTTGATTGGTGGTAAAAACGTCCAGAATTCTCCCCCTCTTCTCTGTTATTCTTGCGTTTTTATAGAGCTAATGAGCCCTAATAGGACAATGTTGGTTTGCTGGTTGCAGGGTTGTGGGAGGGCTGAAGGATGCAGGGGTGCAGAGTAGTGCCTGCAAAGCTGCTTGGTTGGAGCAAGAATGGAAAAAAAACAAAGGAACAGGAAGAAAGCACCTTGGAATTATTGCTAAAATTGTTGTTGTTGGGGGGCAGGCAGGGACACAACAACCCTGTTCTGCCTCGTTTGCTTTTGCTCCTTTTTGTTCTGTTCTATTTTATTTTGCTTTTTGTTGTTTTGTGTTTTGTTTTTTTATTTATTTTGATTTTGTAATCCTTTTTTGGGCTTGGTTTGTATTTTGGACTTATGCTAGAATTTCTTTTGTATGGACTATAGGTTTATATTTCAGCCATTAGGCCTAAACTAGTCCCAAAGGACTAAGACCAAAACTTAGCAAAAAAAATGGCCCAAGCAACAATTTATTTTATCATTTCAATCTAACAGTAAAATAATAAACAAATCAAGATGTGTGGACAAAATTGGGGTATAACACCTGAGTTCATGCATGTGTTTATTGACTGCATTGTTGACTAAAATATGAGAAACACACAAGAAGGGGTTGAATTGTGTTTTAAAACTTTTGCGAGTTGCAATACTGAATTGTTGTAAGTGTATGTATGCTTTCCTTCAAAGAACAAGGATCCGACACAACCAAGTTGTGAATAAAAATTTTATGTGCAAATTAACCCCTCATTAGCAGAGAGTATATAATTAAAGCAATTAAATAAGAGACAAGGTACACAAGTTTATATGGGTTTGCCCTCCAACTGAGAACTACTATGTCCCTTCTCTTGAAGGAATTCACTATTCAAGCTGATTACAACCACTACTAAACCTTCTGGTTAACTGGCATGTCTAAGTAGAATCATGGCCAACTGCCTCTACTGAACCTTCTGGTCAGACAAGCACATCCAAGTAGTATCTGGTTATAACACCTATACTGTACAATTCTGGTTATCTAACATGTTCATGTAGAATCCTGGCAAACCACTTATACTAAACAATTCTGGTTAGACTAACACGTTCACATAGAATCCTAGCACACACAAGAACCTTTTGGCCAACCTGACACGTTCTTGCAGTTACAAACTGTTACAAGGAAATGATAGGTTTGTGTTGAAAAGTAAATGCACTCTCAACAACAATACAACTCAAATAACTGTCAACAAGAGAGGATATATAATGAAGCTCTTGAATGATCTAACTCTCACAGAAAGGATAAACAGTTAACCTCTTGAAAGAATTAAAGAATGTGAAGTAAATGCAGTTGAGCTTGAGTAATAAATTCTCAACATTTTTCTCTTGATCGTTTAGCAGCCTTCATTGTTTATTCAACTTATGTTTTTATCCAATGATGAAGATGTCCATTGATGTCTATTAATATCCGTTGCGACTCATCTTCATATCCGTTAGTAATGGCTCTTAAGTGCTTATGAAATCCGCATTAAATTCCTTTGAGTCGCATTAAATGATTTATTTGTTGGTTTATCCTTTTGCTACTGTAGAGTTGCTTTACGGATGTAACCTGGGGGTTACTTTTTAGAGAAGCGTGCACTTATTTTGTACCACTGCACGGTGTTTACTTCTAAACTTTCCCCTTTCACAATGCATATCTATGAAGACTTCTAAATTCCTCTTTGTCTTTGCCAATTTCAAGAGTACTAGGTAGATGTTTCTTCCAAGTAAATCTTCAAGGTGGAAACTTGTTACCCGTACATAATAAATAGCCTAGCTACTTCGAATAAAAAGGGAATACTTGCCAGCTCACATCGTGAAGACGCGCGCTTCCTTGAACAGTTATTAGATGCAATCAATTTTCCTTTCTTGCAGCAACGTAGACATATTCTTGAAGTATCAGTCGCAAAGTCCTGTGGCTATAAATATGTGTCTTATAAAATCTTTCCAATATTTTTATAAGAGATATCATTTGCACACTTACACAAGATTTGTTAAATACCTTAAGAAAATTTTTTCCATCACAAGGGTCTTTGTTATCATCAAAATTTACTTGGGGATCAGATATTAAATTCGTCTAGTTCCAACAATGATGTGGCAACAGACGATAACTATGGTTTTCGTTCCATTGCAACATTAAATGGTAAGGGTGAGGAAAAATGGGTTGTACTGCATTATGATAAGATGAGATAGCCTAATACATACAAGAATGATTATATGCAACTTTATAGGTCTAAGAAGTGAGTAAATGAAATCAAAGATGCTTTGTGGTGCGTGAGCCTTGGGAACACACCTCTAGAAAAGTGGATGGCCTTACCAGACATGGGTTTTTAATTGTTTCCTATTATTATCGGTCTTGGTTTTTTTTGTCGTCTTTTGGATGCTATACTATTGTTTCTCTTTGAGGTCATCCACCAGCATATCATCACATCATTTGCATCGATCATATATTGAAGTGACACTTTTTTCTAGTAAATTACGATATCGTATATTTAATATTAATTCATAATGTTAAGTGACATGGTTGATTGAACAATTCATTATTTCTTACTTACAGGTATTCTTGAAAGACGACCGTTTGATATCTGCTACTATGCATTTGTGGCGCACATATGGTAAACTTGAAGCTCAAACATGAGAGTTTCCATATGTTAATAAGATGTATACATTTAGTTCATATAGTGCACGCCAAAACTAAGGAATTGTAGACCTAAGTGAAGACTAAATGTACTGGCTTTTCTGGGTGGCATAAATAATGTCGTTAGTTTTTGGATTCTAAACCTACTATTTTTCGTTTTACATTATCTTACTAGTGTTTGAACAATTATATTATTAGCAGGGGCGGCTCCTCTTGAAGCCATGAGGTAGTTATGGCTACCCCAAAATAAATAAAATATTATAGATTAAGTATATAAATAAGTTATTTTAACCCCCAAAAATATATTACATAGCACAAATAAAAACTTTGGCTAAAGAATGAGTCTCAAGTCACAACATGATCTCTTGATTTGAAAAGTTGCAGGGACTAAATGTTAGTGATAAAATTTTATTTAAGTATCGTATTAGTAAATTGAATTGGGCTTCTAGTTTTGTTAAACTAGGTAGTTTATTATCTTTTCTTAATTACTAACTTTTGTTGCTTTTTTATTTTAACGAAGTTTATTTCATCTATAAAAAAATTTACTCTTTATATTTGGCCCCCTCATCAAAATTAGGCTAACTCCGCCCATGATTATTAGTGTTTAAAACTTATTAATAGTGTTTGGATGGTAATATTTTTAGCATTTGGTTGCTGTCAATGGATGCTACTGACTTTGTTTTTTGGATATACAATTTCGACCTTTAGTTAACACGTCCAGATAAAAACATTTGGATACATACCAGCGATATGTATCCAGAAACCACTACAAGTGTGTCCGGTTATAAACATCTGAACGTAGAAAATTATCCACAAAAAACCTGGGTTTATGGGTCCCCAAGGTGTGGAAGTTTATGTCCGGACAGGGGCATTTCGGGAAAAAAAACATATAGGAGATATATTAGCAAAAACGGAGGTGTCAATAGTAGTTCTGAAAAAGAAAATAAGTAAAACCCAAAGGCTAGGCTCAGGCCCATAATTACACTTGACCCATGAAAAGTTACTAAAACCCAAGGTAGTTTTAACGGGTTTTGTGACTCTGCTTCAGAAACATTGTCAGCACAGGAAGGGAGTCTCCGTGTCCGTTCCAGTCGCATCGTTTTCTTCAATCTGAACACTGGTGCGTGCATCCGATTCATAACCTAGTTTATTTAGCGACGAATTCGCAAATTTATATGCGTATTTTGATTATTTATTTTCTGTATGCTCATGTTGGTGTTTCAGCTTACACCTGAAAAACATGAATTCTTGCGGTTGGTACGCTGTGGAAGTTGCGGGTCTCTCACCCAAAGCCACTGACAAGGATGTCTATGACTTTTTTGCTTTCTCTGGTGCCATTCAGCATGTTGAAATTATCAGGTAAGCTATTATTAGAATTTAAAACGTTCGTTCAACATATTTTTATAATTTTTAAAATCATATGTTAAATGGGAAAACGATTAATCATTGATTTTTTTTTATTTTTTGATGTTTCACAGCTTAGATAAGATTTATGTACTCTTTGATTACAGTTATTGTTCACATCATGAGGGATGAATCTATACAAGCTATACATGATTAAATATAAAATTAACTGATAATCAAACTAGCTACGACTGATTCAGTCAGTGACTTTGCATCTGCTAACTAACTAGCTCTAGTAATATATGGAAGTAAATGAGAAATTATTGAATTGAATTGTTGATGAATTATATTCCCATGTTCTTCTGTTCATCCACAGTGCTGCCACTTACCCTAACCTATTGCCAAATGTGTGTGTAACATATCCTTGATATCATCACATCAACATAACTTAGTTTCCAAACACATGTTTGATGTAACACAATCTTTTTGGCTCATACTTCTGAATATATGTAAAACACCTTCAATTAATTTTTAGGTTTAAATAAACAATTAGTCCCTAGTCCTACAGTTGTACCTGATTTGGATTTGATCCTTATAGAGATTTATTTGGATTTTGGTCCCGTAGGCTTAGGGACCAATATCTTTTTAATCTGAAACTAATTTTTAGGTTTAAATAAACAATTAGTCCCTAGTCCTACAGTTGTACCTGATTTGGATTTGATCCTTATAGGATTTTGGTCCCTTAGGCTTAGGGACCAATATCTTTTTAATCTGAAACTATAAGAATATTCATGCAAAACAAAGAGTTATAGGGCAATACTAGGGTTGGCCTTTAGCCATGGGTAGGGTTGTTTTGGGTTGAGAAGGAATCTGAGTCCAAATTAATCAAATTTGAGT
The DNA here is from genome assembly GCA_037113605.1 of Calophaca sinica. Lineage (NCBI taxonomy): Eukaryota > Viridiplantae > Streptophyta > Magnoliopsida > Fabales > Fabaceae > Calophaca > Calophaca sinica. The sequence goes on along the minus strand of CM073736.1, from coordinate 39,234,260 downwards.
GTTTTGGTTTAGTTCAGAATCAGAATTTTAAAAAATGGATGACTAACCCAAATTAAACCAACCCGATCACTTTCGGATTGCGTCTTCGAGTTTAGTAACAAAAATCAGAATTATAGAAAATAGAAAAAAAATAAAAAAATTTGACCACTACACCTTATATCACCAAATTATGATGTTTGTTCCTTCCATTTCACTGAACCTGTATCAATGCTACGGAACTTATTTCTGCCAGCAGGTGACTATTTGCTTTTGGCAAGTAAAACACTTCAAATGCCAGCAAAACGATTAATAGACTAAAGACTTTGACAAGAACCGGATCAGAGAAGAAAGAAAAGAATACTTTAATGAAATTGAATGAAAAAAAATTGGAATCAAGTATTCGATAGACCCAAACTCTCCACTCCTCAAAATGTCTCTTCTGATGCCCTTAATTCTCCCTTTCCCCTCCTTTTGTTCCCCTCATTAGCTCTCTTAACTAACTAACTAACTGTACTTAATTATTTGATCCAATGACCTATATTCTTTGTTTTCAATGATTTAATCCTCTTTTTCTCTCATGTTTCTCCTTACGTACACCTTCCTTAATAGGAGGCCGCTCCTATGAGTAACCCCCTAAAGATCCACCTTGTGCTCAAGATGGAAATGAGGAAAGGCTTCTTGAACGTTTTCTGTGAGTTCCTAGCTGTTTTCAGGTTCACACTCTATAACTATTTTTATTTGATTAACACTTCGACCTTCTCTCTAGCATTTGCCCTGCAAGCTAATACCTCTTCTGGCAACACTTCTAGTTCATGTGTTTTTGACAACATCTAGGGTAGAGGTTGGGGCTACTGGTTAGCCCCAACAACCTTCCTCAACAATGAAACATGAAACACTTGGTGCATCCCACCTTGGGCTGGCAAGTCCAACTTATAAGCCAGCTGTCCTACCTTCTGCAACACTTAATAGGGTCTGTTAGAATATAAAAAGTATCTTAGAATATCTTAATATTATCTTGAATTATATCATAGGATAAGTTTATTATTTCCTAGGATTAGTTTCCCTATTACTTAGTTATTATCATGATTTATTTTCTAGTTTCCCTATTTAATTAGGATTAGGAGTCTTGCATCCCTATAAATAGGGATTAGTGTTTAGTCTTTTGTATCAAGTTGGTATCAAGTTATTATCAATTATATTACATCTTTATTCTTTCTTTTCTCCTTCTTTTATCTAAATCCCCATAACTTCAACATGGTATCAGTTCGGTACCATCCTCCGTGACCTATCCCATCACTATTCCGCTGCTGAGTTTCCCTGAGTACAAAGGAACTCAAACAATTTTGTTAGCCAAACTAAAAAACAAAATTCTGCCCTTTTTTTTTAATTAAAAGTTCTCTTATGCGGTATTTTGGCTTTATCCCTTTAAGTATCTGAAACCCTCCTTCTTTGTTTCAAAGAGTCTTCTTGTTTTAGGCCTTCAACCGCCATTAAACACTGTCCAGAGGCAGCCTTCCGTTTTCTGCCGACTCCTTTTCATTTTTTCGGCGACAAATATCTTTTTCTGATGAAGAAACCCACCATTTGAAGTGCCTCGTTTCGATCTACCTATTGCTAAAGTTACAGCTCGTGGGTCATTCTGCTGAGGTGTGTTCCAAGGCTTTCTCGCTACTTCTATGTTTTTTGGACCTTGTTTCTGCAACTCGGGCTCTGTTTTCTGCGACCCACCATTTTTGCACTACTGTTACTGTTACTGCGTTCCAGAAACTGTTGCGTATTCTGTTTGGATTGAAGTTGTACCACCATCATCCATTCCAATTAGAGTTTCAGCTGGCTCAATATTGTTTAAGTTTATTTCGAAGTTGTGACACTTCCAGTTAGAGTTTCAGCTGCCCTGCCGGAGTGAGCGCTGACTCAATATTGTTTAAGTTTGTTTCGAAGTTGTAACACTTCTGGTTAAGGTTTCAGCTGCCGGAGTTAGCGCTGACCTAACACCTTTTTTGTTTGAAGTGGTGACACCTTTTAATCAAGGCTTCAGTTGCCGGAGTGAGCGCTGGCCCAATATCATTGCAGTTTGGTTTTGCTTCTAGTTTGTTTGTGACTCGCCAATAGTGGTTTTGGTTTTGTTTGTCTGCAGTTCGTGAAAGTTGGTTGTAGGTTTGACACCAATTGACATAGTTTGGTTTTTCTCTTTCAAAAGGTATATTTGTAACAAGCTTAAAGCTTAGTAAGCTTTAGCTTAGGGGGGGTGTCAAAATATAAAAGGTATCTTAGAATATCTTTATATTATCTTGAATTATATCATAGGATAAGTTTATTACTTTCTAGGATTAGTTTTCATATTACTTAGTTATTATCATGATTTATTTTCTAGTTTCCCTATTTAATTAAGATTAGGATTCTTGTATCCCTATAAATAAGGATTAGTGTTTAGTCTTTTGTATCAAGTTATTATCAATTATATTACATCTTTATTCTTTCTTTTCTCCTTCTTTTATCTAAATCCCCATAACTTCAACAGGGTCATAAAAATGAGGACTTAGTTTCTTATTGGGTTTATTTGCTTAGGATCTCATTTTACAAGGTTGCAGCTTAACAAAGACCCAATCTCCTTCAATGAAAACCAATATTGTCAAAATCGAGATTTTACCTAGGATCGAGAGTGGGTGTAAGATCGTAACTCGGAGGGTCATAATATGGATATCAAGATACTACCTAAAAGGAAATATGCATAAAAACTATAATAGATAAGGAAAATAATCCCTAAATCACAATATTAAACTACAATTGAAAATTCATAATCTTAGCATAAGTTCACAAATCACAAGTTTATAACACAAGCAATCAATCACGTAAGTTCATAAATCATAGTCATTCCAACTCTAGAATCTACAGTTCTAGATATCTAGTCGCTGGTGTAGATCTTTCAATCCCCAATCTGTAGAGAGAGTACTTACTGGTCATTGGTCAGTGGCCACAGTCACACAGAGATAGTGAGAGAGATTGGTCGCAAATACCTTCACACACAAAGAGAGGGAGGTCGTAGAGAGGGATAGCTTTGCACGACAAAGAGGCTGAGAGGGGGCTGGTCACAGATGCTTCACAGAGAGAGCCAGAGAAAGGGCTGGTCACAACCTTGTAGGAGCCTTGCAGAGAGAGGGAGATAGTTGTTCGTGTCAGAACGATGTTTGCACGACAGAGACTGTGAAAGTTCGCATGCAGAGAGAGGGAGAGGAAGGTCACAGAGACTGTGGCAGTGGAAGTCAAAGACAGTGTAAGATTTGCATGCAAAAAGGGAGAATGAGTGAGAGAATCGCGATTGACGAGTCAGCCCGACGACAAAAAGGGAACCCTAGCCCAGTTTTTCAAACTGGAAAGCATGTGCTTCAAGATCTCAAGTGATCATGCAATCCCACGATTATGGGACTATAATCGTCGATAGTGTTCCTGCCCTACCTGCTTGCGATCCTTTGCACGATGCAACACTGTTACAAGGCCAAAGATAGTAGGAGTTTGCACGTGATTTTGACAACAATGTTGCACACTATTTCTCTCATGTGCTCATTAGCACGTGCCTCATTTGATCTTGAGCATTAAGCAAATTGGCTCTCAGTTCAGCTAACAATTTGTCTCGTTGTTGAGTCAGCCTATTCACCTCTTCAATTTTTGATGGAATAGTAATACCTTTCAATAATAAAGGAAGGTCTTGGCCATACAAATCTTTCAAAGGGGACATCTTAAGGCATTATAATCGCTATTAAACCATAATTCTACCCAAGTCAAATTAGTGGGCCACTGTTTAGGCTTAGTTCCTATTAGGCATCGCAAATAAGTCTCCAAACGTCGTTTCACTACCTTGGTTTGACTGATGGTTTGTGGATGGTAAGTTGCACTGAATTTGAGTTGTGTCCTTGCTCTTCTGAACAACTCCTTCCATAATTGGCTCATGAAATATGGTCCTTGTCTGAAACCATGGAAAAGGGAGACCCACGCAATTGTACGATCTCCTTAAAAAATACCTTAGCCACATTCTTAGCTGTAAAGGGATGACCAAGGACCATAAAGCAGGCAAACATAGCCAATCTAACCATAACTGCAATAATTGTGTCCTTTCCCTGTGCTTTAAGCAACCTTCCAATGAAATCCATGGATATGTTAGCCAAACCGATTAGGGATAGGAAAAGGCTAAATTAAACCAACTGTGGGGATAGGGCGTCATACTTATTCCTTTGGCAGATGTCACATGTTGCCACATACACCTTAAATGTCTCCTTTCATGCCCTACCAATACACAATACCTACCAGCCTTTTGTATGTTATTGAAAAAACCGAATGGCTTCCAGTGGGTGAGTTATGAAACTCCTTTAGAAGAATTAGTATTTGAGTTATAGTAAAGTCGACCTCCTTGACCCACATAACCAAAATGAGCTGCTGTATCAATCAGCAAATCTTGATAAATCTTCTGAAGGTGATTAACCTTCTCAATTTTGGTTTCCCTCTCCTCCACATCATTCAACAATTCCTCTATAATTGAATTTTTCTGGTACAGTAACTTTGTTTAAAGCCTTATAATCTTCATAAAATCTTCAACCTCCATCCTTTTTCAACAAAATTATAGGACCTGAATAGGGACTAATACTAGGCCTTATGATACCCACAGTTAACATCTCTGCTGCCAACTCTTCAATTTCAGATTTCTGAGAGTAAGGAAACGTGTATCGCCTAATATTCAAAGTAGGAGCTCCTTGCTTCAGTAAAATGGCATAATCGTGCTTTCTACATGGTGGTAAACCTTTCGGAGTTTAAAAATCTTCTTCAAACTCATTTAGAACCTCCTTTACTGGTTGTATTATGTCACCTTCCTGGGGTGGACACTCTTCTATGTTGTTACAACCCACAAAAAATCCATTACCTTGGTCTTGCAGGGCTTCCATTGTCGATTTCATGGAGGCGGCTCAGTTCCATTTTTGCCATTAATAACCTTCCTTGTTCTCCTATCTTAACCTTCTAGGATAAAACATCAAAATTTGCTCTTATTTTTCCAAGTCTAGATAATCATTCCAGCCCCAAAACATCAGCTCCTAATAATTTGAAAAGGAAAAATTATGTTGAATTTTTATTTCTTAAACCCTTAACTTCACTCCTCCACACTTGATCCTGCGGCCTTCTCTGATTTCCCATAATAAGGAGGGGTTTCCTCACAATCTTCCAATACTATCACTTTGCAGTCTCCATTCTTTGCCAAAACCTTGAGGGACGTTCTGGTTGTCAGCCCCACTATGCTATGCAAGGATAGTTGAGCATGGGAATTTTCCTCTGTTGCCACCCCTCATATACGCCTTCTTCTTCTTCACTGGCATACCCAACACCATTGTTTGGTATTGCTTCTTCTTGCACATATTTTTAGTGTTAGAATATATGAAATATCTCATCATATCTTGATATTATATTAGCATATCTTGAATTATCTCATAGAATTAGTTTCATATCTTAGATTATCTCCTAAGATTAGTTTCCATATTACTTAGTTATTATCGTGATTTATTTCCTAGTTTTCCTATTTAATTAGATTAGGAGTCTTGCATCCCTATAAATAGGGATTGGTGTTTAGTCTTTTGTATCAAGTTATCATTAAGTTTATTATCAATCATATTACGCCTAAACCCTAAACCCTGGAAGTATGGGGACCGACCTCTAAATTGGGAGACACAAATAATGATTAATTGTTTTTTGAACCTAATTTTATCTTTTTGTGGTTTCTTTATCTTTGGCCTGGAAACAAATTCCATGAGACATATTGGAGATAATTATAAATACTCTCTCGATGTATTTGAATTAGTTATGAAGTCTGTTAAGCTTTCCTGAGGGGATTATTTTAATTTTCCCGTGGGTAGAAGAGGGATCAATCATAGATGTCGATAATGTCTGTTGGGTAGAAGAGGGATCAATCATTGTTTATTGCCATAGTTATTTTTGAGATATTATTGATTTTTGTCATAGTATTTAGAATTTGAGTTGATACTTTGTTATTTGCCTGGGACAGGGCTGGTGAGTATGCTTGTACTGCTTATGTGACGTTCAAAGATGCATATTCTCAAGAAACCGCGTGCTTACTCAGTGTGAGTATTTATCTAACTCATTCCAGGATATGATAATGTTTAAGCTGGAATGATCTTATAGTAACTGGACATTAATTTATCTCAATGATAAAGCTCATGATATGTTCTGTTATTTATTCCTTTCTTCATAATTTGTTCTGTTAGGGAGCCACTATTTTAGATCAACGTGTATGCATATCACGCTGGGGGCAGTACGAAGATGAAGATTTTTGGAACCAGCCCTCTCATAGTCATGAGGAGGAGACTGCATCAACTGTATGTATTTGTATTTCTTTCTATTGTGCTAATGATTATGGCTTTCTGCTCATGTTCTCACATTCTATGTTTTTACATGTTCTCTTTCAGATGCCACAAAGCGGTCAATTTGTTTCCTCTGCTGGAGAAGCAGTTTCAATGGCTCAAGAAGTCGTCAAGACCATGCTAGCAAAGGGATATGTTCTCAGTAAGGATGCATTAGCTAATGCTAAAGACTTTGATGAGTCTCATCAGGTTTCTGCCACTGCAACAGCCAAGGTTTCTGAACTGAGCCAGAGAATCGGCCTCGCTGATAAGATATCTGCAGGTTTTGGAGCTGTTAGATCTGTGGATCAGAAATATAATGTCTCCGGAACAACCAAGGAAGCTGCATCCGCAACCGGAAGATCAGTAGCAGCGGCTGCGAACTCTGTCGTAAATAGTAACTATTTTTCAAAGGGAGCCTTGTGGGTGTCCGGTGGTCTAACCCGAGCAGCTCAAGTTGCATCCAATTTGGGTACCCGCGGTAGTATGCAGTAAGGCATTGAAATTATTCAACTCTTGTACATCTTCTATATATGTCTGCCTCTGCTAAATAGTTTCTGTAACCGTAGTTAATAATGTTGTTATAGTAGATGTAATTATGAATATATCTAGTGTACTATGAATGCACATTTGTTGTGTTGTTGGCATGAAACAATATATTTGGGCTAGTACTTCTAGTGTTTGATTCCACCAAACATCCACGTTCACAAATTTTCTAGTATGACCTTTTTTAATATATAAACTGCAAAAATTTAGTCAGTAAGGGAGACTTGCAGGTATTTGATTATGAGAAGGAAATAATGAGAATGAAAACCGTAACAAAAGAAGAATATTATCTTGCTTCATTGAGAAGGTAATCCCATTTTTTCAAGGGATTATGCCATTAATATGTTTTTATATATATTTTTCAAGTTTTATATGCCTTTCAATGTGTATTCAAAAAAAAAATGTGTATTTTTCTTTTATAATTTCGGGTATAAGTTCTGTTACAGAGGTTTCTCACCTCTGATCTAAGTCCATTTTTAATAGAAATATATATATATATATATATATATATATATATATATATCAGTTTGGTTCCTATCATCAAGAAATCTGAATTCTACAAATGAAGAATCTGAAGAACACACAAGAAGGCACTGATGGGGTTGTAGGGATTTTAATGATGGAAAACTTTTCCAATTGCAACAGCTTTCCTAACTTGGAGTCACCAGAAGAGAGTTCATTGCCACTGTATCATAGCATAGCACCGTGCAAACCTTTGGGATGGTGCTGTAAACATGTCTAACTGAGACGGTTGAGATTAAATTTCCTTTTATAGCTTTGTTAATTTTTTTGTTGATAATTTTCTTAGCTTTGTTGTTGATGTCATATTATTGCTAAGATGTACATTCTGGTGCAACCTTTTCTGTTAATAGGGGTGTTGTCATGGAATTAATAGGGGTGTTGTCATGGAATTCTCCAAAATATTAATTTCGTAAAACCTTAATTTTTACATTTATTTTATTTCTCTTTCTATCAATTTCTTTTTCATCATGGATGTCTCAAAAATATTATTTTCGTAAAATCTTAATATTTACATCTATTTTATTTCTCTTTCTATCAATTTCTTTTTCACCACATCATTTATCTTTTTTTTTTTCATTTTTCTTCTGTCCATGGAGGTGTAAAAAAAATTTAATTTTGCAAAAGTAACATGCTTTCTTTGAAAATATTTTGCCTAAATCTTATGCGAAAAAAGACTTCACATGCATTTGATTTGCAAAAAAATAAGGGACTAGGTAACGCAAAATTAATTGTTCTATGTTTGATGCAAAAAATAGTCATGAGACAGAACAAAACAAGAGACAAAGGACAACAGAAAAACCCAAATTTTTGTCACTCAACCAACTATGGGACAAAAAGTTGTCCAAAGTACAAACTATTGAAAAGAAAAAAAATGTCTACTTTTATTTCTCATTAAACTCTCCCCCACCCTCTCTCTACACACACACACAAAATAATATACAAAAATATATTTTACATATAATATAGAGAAAATTACACTAATCCTTTGAGAGATGCTTAAATTACACATTTCTTCTCAGTTATGTTAAAATATACATCTTTCTCCCCTCTTATCTAATACATATTAGAGAAAATTAATTTCCTCACTTAAACGATGCTTGAATTATATTCTTATCCACTATTATGTTAAAATATACACTCTCTTACCATGAAAAGTAAATATGTATTACGATTTAGTCTATTTTATTATAATCAAACTTCTTATGTATATATTTTTCTCTATTTTTAATTCATAATATTATTAACATATAGCTTTTTTTTGGGTACAATATTATTAACATATAGTTTTAAACCCTATTATCAACAACGTAGCAATAAAATATAAAATAAAATTCTTGGGAAAATTACTAAAGTTGATCAAAAAGATTATTTCAAACTGAATTTTATCTTTTAAAGTCATAAAATTAATAATAAAGTGTTCAAAATTAATTTTCATTGACATTGAAAGTTATAAAAAAAAGGAAAAAGAATCATAAATGATGGTTTAAGGTTGTTTTCTATGGTTAAAATATTCGTTTATGTTATTTAAAGTGCAATACATATATACTTCTTAAAGGATGTGAGTGCAATTCGAGCTTCTCTTAGGGAAGAAGAGTAAAATTTACTCTACATAGGTACTTCTCAAAGAAAGGGAGTGGAGATTTTAACACAAGAGGAAAGCGAATTGTAATTCAAACTTCTCTCAAGGGATGGGGGTACAATTTACACTATAATATATTATATGTTATATTATAATTGTTACCTATAAGTAGTATAAATATTACTTATATATATATATATCATATAGAAAAATATATAATATAATATAATATTTTACTATACATTATATAATATAATATTATTTACTATTGTGTATGATATTATATATTACAAAGGGTATTTAACTAAAACTTATATTATATGAGCATGTACTTTTTTATTGACTAAAAAAGATATTCATTCATTCAAATTGGTAAAATATGTATATCGAAAACAACACAAATTCAACATCGCTAAAAACCGAAAAGGATGAATCTGCGAACAAACTCACAGCGCCCAGGTTAATAGCATAAAATGGCAAAATGCCTACAAATGTGACAAAATCAAAGTGATCGGAATACCCATGCCTTCGGATCTGTAACGTTGACGCCCAAGTTTTGATTGAATCTGTAATGGATCAAAGCTGATATGTCAATCTGAACCAAACGAACACCGCAACAAGACGAAAAACCAAGACAACGAACAAAATAACGTCGCACTCAGACGACGAAATAACGGAAAAACACGAAATAAAAACCAGATCTATGTGAAAAAACCACTTATTTAGATAAAATGAGAGAAACAACGATATAAAGGGGTGATTCCAGGCCAAAAAATGGCCCAAAACCACCCCCCTCTAGTGGATGAGGAAGAAAAAAGAGAGAAGTAGAGAGAAGGTTGAGAGAGAGGCGGCTATAGGTTTTCTACATGAGCATGTACTTACTTTCTCCTTCCCTTGGTGATGAAATCCATGGGATGTTGAATTCTTTTTGATTGGTTGTACCCAAAGACGACGACGTACACAGTGGCAGAGCTAGAAATAATTTTTTGAGGGGCCGAATTTTTAAAGAATATATTAATATTTAACAATGATGTTTGAATCTCACCTGAGGTTTTACTTTGTAGTAATTTTTGCGCATAGATCTAAAATAGACATATAAAAAGCTAAAAAAATGCTAACATGGGATTTGACCCTAAGTCCTTAAACTTGTGAAAAAGAGTGTTACCACTACACCATAGCTACCTCATGACAATGAGAGGATCCGCCCTTGGTCGTACGTTCGTGTCCATCCAAGTCTTTCTTGCGTGTCCATCCAAGTCTTTCTCTCCTGATGGACTTATTGGGGTATCAAAGGCCCTAATTACGGTGCGTTATGGGAAGTAATTAAAAATAACATACTCCCTTCATCCCATTATAGGTGTTGCACTAGGTTATTTTACACAGATTAAGAAAAAACTATAAATAAAATAAAGATAATAACAATTTTACCAAATTAACCTTATTATATTGAAAATTATGCAACACAAAACAGAATTCTAAAAAGCATTATTAGAGATAAAATTGAAAAAAAATAATTAATATTATATTAAAAAATAAAATGACATTTATTTTAAGACTAATTTTTTTTTAAAATATGACACTTATAATGAAAAAGAGGGAGTATCAGAAGAATTAAAAATGTTGTGCTTTTCCTCCTCTTTTATTCTTGTTTATACTTTCCTCTCAACCAGGCCCCAATGTTTGACTTTAGTTTTATTTTATTTTATTTTATCTCCTTTTGTTAAAGCTCTCTGGCTTTTTGTACCAAGAAAATAAAAAAGCTGGCTGGCTTTTTTACCTGTCAAAGAAATGGCATTTTAAAGATGTAGCCAGTCCAGGAAGTGTCCCTCGGAAGTGAAAAAGAAAAGCCACGGAACATAACTGAACCTGTGGTTGACGAATCACCATCAATGCATATTTCCTCTTCCAAGCAAAATTCTAAAAAACAGAAATTGGAAAATTGGAAATGGAACATTTTTTTATTACGAAAAAAGGAAGCACTGTCCGGAAAGAGAGAGATGTCAAGCAAAGATAGCACATGGAATTTGACTAAGATGAACACACTAGAAGAATAAGATCATGATCACTTTGAATATTTTTTTATTAAGTAGGGTATTTACGGGTTTATTCAGTTCGGAGTGAGATAAAATAAAATCTAAATCATTCATATTTAATTAGAATGTTTGATTTGGATTTTTAAAAAATGTTTAATTTGGATCTTTGAAAAATTTCCAATACAGTGATGTTATATATTACGAAGAAGGTCGCTTGTGAATACAACGAATGATGTGGATATCGTTTTTTTTAAGAAAGTCACTCACAATATCTTTCTAAATCTATCAAAAATAAAAAATAAAAATAATTTGTAACTGTTTTGCCGCTTTCCATTAATTCCGTTTTCAATACCCTTTACGCCTACGGAAACACTCTCACCTCCAAATATTTGATAGAGAACTACATCACCCCTATACACCCAAAGCCCGAAACCTTCTAGTCATGAGCTTCTCTCCCTGAATCTATAGTGTGAAAGTCGATTTGGGTATTGAATTGAGTGTTTTTATTCGTTATTAATATACAGATTTGAGTATTGGTTTTTTCTCCGAGAATTTAGTCAATGCTAGATATGAAGTTGCAACCTTGAAATGAATGACATACAATTTCTTTTCTACCTAAAATAAAAGATACAAATTTTTTGATTTTCTTATGGCAGGAGACAAATGCACATCTTGCATTTCAAAGAGGAATATTTGCCTTTGGACTAAGATGAAAAAAGGATAAAATGTCATTCGCCATGAATGTGTGTCAAAATGTGACTGTGAGGTGAGGCGTTGAAATCTGACCACAATGTTGTGTTCTAGAGAGAGAGATGAACAATGAGGTGAGTGCGATCAAATACCAAAGGACGTGACTATGAACACTTTTTTCCAGAGCAACCATCGTTAACGTGAATGCATTTTATCTGGGCAAAATGAGAGAGAGAAACTGAAGTAAACGATGTCACGTCATTCATGATTCTCTCATGATGTAGTTTCTCGCGACAATAAGCATTTTCCTTTCCAATAAATATAAACCAAACTGACCTAAATAAGATCGGGCTGATTTTTGTACAAAAAAAAAAAGACCGGGCTAATTTGATTGAATCACATTAGGTTAAATTTTTTATCATCACATATATTTTTTAAATAAAATCTTGAACTTTATATATCATACAAGTTGAAAAGTTTCCTTTTTCAATGATTATATATAAATAATAATTAAACCAATTTCATAAATTAATATATTGATTTTAATTGATAGTTATCATTTTTTTACTATTATAACTTTAAATATCTCATTAATTTCTAAATTATAATAGTGAAATTGGATATTAAACATAATCCAAACACTTAATAACAATAGATGAGAATGCCAAAATGAAGAAGAAAAAATTAAATAGAAATGAGTTATGAATACTAATATTCAAAATAAATAAATTTTGAAGTTTAGAAGTAAAAAATGATTGGATAATCGGATTGATTTAGGTTAAAGAGATAAATCTAAGAACTAAACCAATTGTAATTGGTTTGGTTCGGGTATGAATAGAAGTGATCGATTATGTAGTAAGTTCTTAGTTAAGTTAAAATTAGCTTTTGCATCTTAATTTTTTAAATTTTCTTATTTAATCAATTTTATAAACACCAATGTATATATAAGAATTTCTGAATAACCAAAGAATTATATACTTATAAATTGTTTTAATTCAGAAATTTTATAAATTAAAATTTAATTTAAACTTCATTCTTATAAATGAGAATATTCGTTTGCTATTTTTTTTTATAAATGAATATTCGTTAGCTATTATTTTCTCACTTAAGATTTTGTTTTACTTTTTACTTCTATTTTTAGTTATTTGATGGCAATAAGAAAATACTGTAGATGAAATTAGAAAAATGAAGAAGGAAAAAGTCCAAGGAGCATGGATCCACCCAAATGACCCAATGCCATTGGGGCATCCTTTCAGCTTCCAACTAATGAAAGCAGCAAGTGAGAGCTGCTTGTCTTTGGCTATTGTGTGGGACCCGTTAATGTCCATCATTACCGATACTTTGATTAGTGGGTCCTTTTGTTTCTTTTCTCAAGACCAGATTCATCCCTTTTTTTCTTCGAAAAATAAGGATGCTCTTGATTTTTCCCTAGTTATCAAGACGCAAAAGCTATAGTTCCCCACTATTGGTTGTTTTGATAATTTCAGCGATATAGAGATGTAAGAATCGGGGTTCGAACTCAGGTGTTATCGTTTAGATGTGTGTATTTTTATTGTTTACCATTTCTACTAACTGTAAAAAAAAAAAAAAAGACTCAAAAGCCATAACAATATATTGAACCATGCATACTTTATCCCCTGACTTCCTCAGCCATGCATGTATTTGCATTAATGGGAGGAAACAACTCAACAAGCAATATGTAACCCAAATACGTACACATCCCCTTTTTCCTTCAACTTTCTGTTAGTTTAAATTAAGTCGGATTACTAATTTGCATAATTATATGTTGGAAAGTTTCCTTTTTATGTCAAAATCAAAAACTTGGAGAGTGTCACTTTTACACAACGTAATTGGCTAGCAAATCTATATGAGAATTAACCTCTCTGAAGCACAATTGATAATAGGAAAATGCAGAAATAATTTGTATAATTGATAGTGTTTACAAGCTTATGTAGTCAGTAATTATATGGGCCTAATATGAGCCTAACATATATGGGTTTGTAACTAACTGACTAACAGTTAATCAAGTAGCTAATACTCCTAACATAATAGGAAAATGCAGAAATGATTTGTATTATTGATACTGAAAGAGTGTTCACAAGCTTATATGGCTAAAAATTACATGGCCTAACATGGGCTTGTAACTAACAGTTAATCAAATAATTAATACTCCTAACAGTACCTTTCAAGCTGGAGATTGGATATAGAGCGCTCCCAGTTTGGAGTGAAGTGCAGAAAAAGAGGTTGGTTCTAGTGGTTTTGTAAAGAAGTCTACACGCTGATTGGGTCATGGATGAAGCCACTGGCAGAAGATGAAACAAACTAAAAAGAAGGTTTTGACGCACAACATGACATTTGTTGCTCTATTCGGCACTTAATGGCAAATACACCCTATCGCAAAAGTAATAAAGTGAAGTATCTTAGATTCCGGAAGTCGAACCCACAGGGATAGAGTGAACAATTATCAAACTACTCAATATCTTTTACTATTTAGACAAATCGAATTAATTTTGAGAATTGGTTTGAGCGCGTTTTGAAAACAGGAAGTAAAGTTGTCACAAGAAAATGCGGAAGCAAACAAGGAGAAGATTCAATTATGGAAGACTAGGGTATCCGGGTTCACTTAAGCCAAGTTCTTATCATTAATCAATTACTCAACACATGCATCATTTTCCTACTTGATTGCCAATCACTTACTCTAATGTTATTAACGCTCAATGATCTTGCAATGTTAACAATATTTTTCATGAGTTTATCCTCAATGATCATGCAAGATAAAAAGTCAAGAAAAGCATTAAGCATTAGAGGTTTGTTAATACAATAACTGGTTGAAAACAGGCAATTACCCTTGATCCGGCGTAATTAGCGAATCCAGTTATTCCTATAGGCCTGTTAACTAGCTGTGGTACGTTCTCCAGCAATTAAGTTAACTACGCTAAGGTTGATCAGACCTTAATTAGATTAAACACAAACAATTCAATCATAGGAAAATAGGACATGCGTCTCATAAATTGAAAGCAAATAGAAACATAGGCAAAAGATCCCACATCACCCTGAGATAAGTTTTAGCTACTCATGTTCAAAACTGAAAATAAACATGCTAAAAACATCTTAGAATCCATAAAAGAAATAAACAGTCTGAACTGGGACACCCTTTCGGAATGACGATAGTACTTTGTTCTCATTCTCCTCTCTGCTCCAGAAATCTCCTTTTTCTCTCTAGTCTCACTCCAAAAAACGGCTCACCAATTGTGTTCTCAAGGGTTTCACAAGGGATTTGTATAGCAGGCGTACAAATTTGACTTTTCCGTCATTAAGTACGGATGTGCTTCAGCATATACGGCAGTACTTCACTTAAAGTCTGTCAACTTCGTAATTATGTACGATCGCGCTGATGTATGTACTGCTGTGTTGACCTCAGAAATCGGCGTTGAGTCGTGCTTACATTCATGTATGGCCTTGTTGAATTGTGTCGGGGGTGTACTGAGCTCTGTCAGGGCGTGTTGGCTTCATTTTTCAGCGTTGGAACGTGCTTAAAAGCAGCGGGGGCATACACCATGCATGTAAGGGCGTACATAATTTATACAAGGGCGTGCATAATGCCCAGAATATCATAATTTCACTTTTAAATGTCCAAAATGTGTCTAAAGTGTCCAAAAGTTCTTCCAAAGTAGGTTTTTACTCACTTTTCTACAAAACCAAAGGTAAAAGGAGCGAATTGCAAATAAAAGCATTTAAAAAAGGATATAATTCACACATGAAACCCTCTAAAAATCATACTACTTTGGGTCTTATCAACAGTCAATGTCAATGTGCTTCATTCGCTTATGAAAACTAGGATTGGTGGCAATGTGACTGGTTGATTGACTGTCGCAATACAAGAGAGCCAGTAAGTGAGCAAGTATGTGAGACATTGAATTTCGTATGTGGTGGAAGCTAATGCTCTGTATTCTACTTTTGTAGAAGACTGTGATACAATATTTTGTTTCTTTGATCGCCAGGAAATCAAAGAAGAGCCAACAAAATAGAAAACATAGTAATGGAGCATTGTGTGGAAGGGCAAGATGCCCAACCTGAGTCGCTAGCATAGTTAAATTAGTGGGAAAATTGAAACATTGTGGAGGAGCCCCTTTAATATACTTTACAATTCTCATGGCAACATCAAAGTGATGAGAAGTGGTTGCTTGCATAAATTGACTTAACTACTGGATCGCATAGCTTATATCAGGATGGGTGGTGGTTAATTAAAGTAGGAAGCCTATGAGAGGCCTATAAGCTACTGAATCATGAGCTCAGGTATGGTTCGATACGGCGTGGGTACAATTAGGCGGGAAAAACAGGGGTTTCATCCGAAACGAGTTATCTTCTTTCTAGCTATAATGCCATAAGAACTACCATGATGCAGAGAGAGAAAGCTAATGTTTCGAAGTTACTCGAAACTATCAAAGACACTTGCTTAGAAAAGGGTGTGAGCATAGTTATACTAGTGGCTGGACTGATACACAAAGAAGACCATTGATTAACTTCATGGCAGCCTCGAGTTCAAGACCCATGTTATTGAAGGCTATTGATGGGTCAGGTGAGTATAAGACAAGCATTATATTGCTAATTTGATTTTGTCTATCATTGATGAGGTTAGACAACAAAACATTGTCCAAATTATTACTGATGATGTGCTTGTTTGCAAGGCTACCAGTTTAATTGTTGAATCTATGCATCCATTTTCACCTTGCTCTAAAATATATTTGTGCATCAAAAAATACACAAAACCATGATGTTGTTTACAGTGAGTGTCAGTGGATTTCGATTACTGCTGATGATGCTATTTTCATTAAAAATTTTGTTGGAATTCGAACAAGATAATGGAACAAATAACAATGACAACCAATAACCAAACAACCCAGCAATCAAACAATTCAACTAAGAACAGAATCTAAATCAATGTGTAATAAAAGCCCTAATTTCAAAACTAAACAAATCAAAAATAGAGAGCAGAGGAAATGACACCGCAACTGTTGATGCAGTTCGGTCCTAAAAAGAAGACCTACATCTGCGGGAGAGAGCAGCCCTCCATATCCACTATGTTCTTTTGTCTTTACAATGAGAAATTACAAAGATAGTGAACCCAATCCCCTCTATTGTTCAAGATGAACAATACCAAGATTAATCACTCAAAGAACTTCTCAATCCCTCATGAACAAACTCTAAAGGTTTACAAATTGAAAACCCTAAGCCCCAGGTGTATAGAAAGTGTTTCCTTAACCCTAAAATTGCCCTTGAATCGCTCCAATCAAGTTCTCCAAGATTTTCCACATTCTGCTCTGCTTCTGCGCATTCTGGTTTATAAATCAGCGCCCATGAATCGATTCAAGGAAGCCATGAATCGATTCAAATCACTTAAAACCCAGCCCCAGCTTGCGCCTTCCATGAATCAAATCAAGCCACATAGCCCTTCAGAACAGGTGAAAAAATCTCGTTGTAATCAATTCCTTCAACCTGTGTGAAACCCTTGGCCACAAGTCTTGCTTTATACCTTGGTTCTTCAGTTCCCGGAATGCCTTCCTTCTTCTTGAATATCCACTTTCATTTAACCACCCTTTGCTTCTTAGGTAGCTTCACAAGTTTCCAGGTCTGTTCTTCTCCAATGAATTCATTTCCTCATTCACTGCCTCTAACCACTTCTGACCCTCTTTGCTCTCAACTGCTCCCCTGAATGTCTTTGGTTCCGAGTCTTGCATCTCTTCAGCCGCATTTAGAGTATAACAAATAAGATCTGCATAGCCATATCTCTTCGGTGCCACAGTTTCCCTCCTTTCCCTATCTCTTGCCAACTGATAGTCAGGATCCACTATTTGTTGTCTTCCTCTAGAACCTGATGGTGGAGGACTATCCTGCCTATCATCCCCAGTCTCACTAGTGGAAGGCTCCATCTCAAACTGAGTTTTCTCCACCTCCACTTCTGAGCTACTATTCTCCAGGTCTTTGCACTTCATCCTCATGCGGGTCTCATCAAAAGTAACATCCCTGCTTATTATGAACTTTGATCCTCCAGGCTCCATTTTCCATAGCTTATATCCCTTCACACCCTCCGGATAACCAATGAAGAGACATTTCACGGCCTTAGCATCAAGCTTGTCTTGCTTGATACGCGCAAAAGCCAAAGCCCCGAAAACCTTCAAATTTGAGTAGTCTGCCGGTTTTCCACTCCAAACCTCTATAGGTGTCTTGAAGTCTAACGCCATTGATGGACATCTGTTGATCAAATATGCTGCAGTACTCACAGCTTCACCCAAAAAAAATTTAGGTAACCCAACTCCCAAAAGCATACATCTAACCCGCTCCAAGATGGTCCTGTTCATGAGTTCAGCTAGGCCATTTTGTTAAGGTGTGCCTGCCACGTCCTATGCCTCTTAATTCCCTATTTCCTGCAAAACTCATTAAACTGCTCTGAAACAAACTCCAGGCCATTGTCAGTCCTTAAAACTTTCAGTTATTTCCCATTTGATTTCTTATAAGAGTGTGTCATTCCTTAAACTTTTCAAAGGTGTCACTTTTGCTTTTCAAAATATAGACCCACACTCTTCTAGAGAAATCATTAATCATGGTAAGAAAATAGGAACCCCCTCCATGAGTTGTCACTCTTGTCTTATCTATCATCTCCTTCTTCTCTATTTGAGATAGGGTGGTCGGCATCCTTGTCTCCCCTTTTAAGGCATCCACACATTTCTATTGAATCAAGATCGCTTCCATCTTTACTCTCCATAACCCGAAATCATTATTTCCAGAGAATTTCTCAATATCCCATTTAGTACCCATGGTGCACAATTGAAAGATTTGTTCCTTCCCACAGATGGCGCCACTTGTTGAAATTCGAACAAGATAATGGAACAAATAACAATGGCAACCAATAAACAAACAGCCCAACAATCAAACAATTCAACCAAGAACATAAACTAAATCAATGTGCAATAAAAGCCCTAATTTCAAAACCAAACAACTCAAAAATAGAGAGTAGAGGAAATGACACTGCAATTGTTGACGTAGTTCGGTCCAAAAAAGATGACCTACATCTGCGGGAGAGAGTAGCCCTCCATATCCACTATGTTCTTGAGTCTTTACAATGAGAAATTACAAAGATAGTGAACCCAATCCCCTCTATTGTTCAAGATGAACAATACCAAGATTAATTACTCAAAGAACCTCTCAATCCCTCATGAACAAACCCCTAAGGTTTGCAAATTGGAAACCCTAAGCCCCAAGTGTATAGAATGTGTTTCCCAAACCCTAAAATCGCCCTTGAATCGCTCCAATCAAGTTCTCTAAGATTTTCTACGTTCTGCTCTGCTTCTGCGCATTCTAGTTTATAAATCAGCGCCCATGAATCGATTCAAGGAAGCCATGAATTGATTCAAGTCACTTAAAACCCATCCCCAACGTGCGCCTTCCATGAATCGAATCAAGCCTTCAACACATAACCCTTGAATCGATTCAAACTCGTGATCTAAAGTGAGTGAATCGATTCACCACTTCAACTCCAAGAGAGACAATTCAATTCACACGCCCAGGACTCCCATGATTCGATTCACACTACCGGTGAATCGATTCAAGCCTGTTGGAAATCACTCATATGCATTTCAATGACTTCCAAAGCTGATTTTAAGGCATACAATCCCCAAAAATTTTATTATGAATCATTCCATGAGGCTATCATGTTTAATCAATTTGCAGATTTGAAGCTACTTGCTATTGCTAAGATTAGATTTGCCTCAACCATTGTTATGTTTAAAAGGTTAAGAACAATTAATGTTGGTCTCCGATCTATGGTAATAAGTGAACAATGGTCTCACTATAGAAAGGATGATGGTGAAAAGGTTGCCTTTATGAAAGAAACAATTTTAAATGATAAATGGTTGGATAAAGTTTATTATGTTCTAAACTTTGCAAAGCTCATCTATGACATGCTTCGTTCTTGTGTTACGGATGAGCCAAACCTTCATTTGGTTTATGAAAAATGAGATTCTATAACTGAGCATGTAAAATCAGCAATATATTTAAGTGAGAGTAAGGAGCTAAATCAACATTCATCCTTTGATGACGTGGTGCATAACATCCTAATCGATGGATAGACTAATTAAAGTTACACATCTCTCTATTGCTTGGCTCATTCACTCAATCCTAGATAAAGTTAATTGATTTGTAAGTTTCAATTTATTTTATTCTTTTCTTTCAAGTTTCAATTAGCTTACACTTACAATTTATATTTGTATAATAGGTACTGCTGTAGATAATGGCTTGATGAAGCTCCAAATAGAGTTCCCCCGCATAGGGACAACAAGATTTGTACAGAAAGAAACAAATGCCTGAGGAATTACTTTTTATATCCAAAGGAAAGACTAGAAGCAACTACATAATTTGTTAAATTCTGAGGTGCCGAAGGAGAGCTTAGCCAATTTGATTCCTTGAAAGATAGGTGGTGTTGGAATTAAAACCTTATTAATAACAACAACAAGAATAAGCATGCTTAAATCTCATAGAAAAAATACTTTAGGCGGAAGCTATAAAGACATACAAGCATGCTCAACAAGAACAACATGTTCTCTACCCTTAGGATCTACGACATGTTGGATTATCAAGGATTAGAAGAATATCTGGATCCATAGTAATCAATCACCTAAAGTAGAATGCCAAAGGAATGATCACGAACAAATTACGAGCACCTGGATCCATAGCAACAAACATTGAGTACGTTAGCGGCGGCTTTATGGTTCTTCCTCAACCGAATCTTCTTGAGCTCTCTCACGAGACTTTAGGTTCTCTTCAGATGGGGAGATGCGAATGGATGATAACGATTCGGTGTATTGGGGACCATAGCCTTCTTTATAGTGTGTTAAACCTAACAGGGTACCCATTATCCCCTTATCGGGCCACACTTACATCTACTCATATAAGGTCCATATCAATTAAATTAGGAGTCCAATGAGCTTACCTTATTTTAACTTTATATGATCACATAAAATATAGCTCATTTATGATAAATAGCTAATATAATTATTAATGATATCAGCCCATATTAATTATTGGAATATAAGATTCCAACAATCTCCCACTTGGGCTATATATCATAATAATTATATCAGAATTCCTTAGTGCGCATATCTGAATGCTATTTATCTTTAGATTTCCTCCTTACAATCTGGTCTACCTCATGTATCAATAATAAAACCACCGCGGCTTTTGTCACTTCTGTAAATTGTGACTAAACCCCGACGATCACCACATCAACACACTTGATGACAAAGATCAATATGGATGAGTAGCATGGAAATTACATGGAATGTGATCTCAATCATGCCTATTTCCAACTGGTCCTACTTAAATCTTTGGTGAGATCAATTTTGTAAAATTTAATTCTGCAAAACAAAATCCTTAATGTGCAAATTAATTTTGCACACAAGATACAAACATGTTTATAATGTATTCATAAAAATAATCTTTATTTCTACAGAAAATCCGAAATAACATAAAGTTTGTATCTTAAACATAGAACACAAATAAAGACTCCCACTAAGCTAAGGCAACCTTAGTGACAACACACCCATATAAGCAACATGCTCATGAAAAACCTTAGGTGCCAAGCTCTTAGTCAATGGATAGCTAGCATGGAATTATCCTCTATGTGCTCTATACAAATTCTTTTATCCTGAATTCATTATTTCAACAACGAACACCTTTATGTCAATAGACATTGTATCATTCTTTATTGTTGTTGAAGTATGATACGACTAACTTATCTGTCACAATGTAACTTAAGTGGTATTTTAATACCTTTTACTATATGCAACTTAGTGACATAGATATTTCAGTCATATCCCATAATTTGATGTTTAGATTATTAACATCCTGAATATCAGAGTCAGAGTTCTTAATGATCTCTAATCTTTCAGATCTCTGAATGTGGGCACATATAGACTTTTGTTCTCCTTAATGATTCTTATGGTTGCATTTTGTAATAATTCAAACTAGAATTGCTCAAGTATCTGCCACATGATCCCACGATGTACGTCGTTTCCTGATGTGTATAGATAAGATCATGTATCAGACTTCCCATAGCTAGAGCATAGGAAACTCCCAGTATTTCCTGAATTTCCAGATTTTCTTTCGGGCAAAAATTGAGACTAAAATTGTCTCCCTTAGTAACTGTGGTATCCTCTGGTTTACTATATTTCATGTCGAAATTATTTAAACTTTGTTGATATAGCTCTTTTGTGATAATCCCAGAATACCCAAGAGAGATCTCTCAGAATTTTGGATTCCAAATACAAAAGAGACGTCCCCAAGATCCTTCATCTCTAAATTTTCGTTAGAGATTTCTCGGTTTCGCACAACCATGACTAGATAAAATATCATTGACATATAGTAGCAGTAATATAAACTTACTCCCACTGACCTTGTAATACCCACAGTCGTCCACAATCCTCATCTCGAAACCAAATGAGACAATTACCTGATGAGACTTTGCGGTATCACTAATGAGACAACTTCTTTAGCTAATGGGTGGATTATGTCAGTTCGTAAACTATCTTTGGGTCTATCACAAAGTATATCGGTTTCACCATATACATTTATTTCATTAATGTTGCCATTAAAAAACACCATCTTGACATCTACCTTATGTAGCTCCAAAGTTATAATGAGCAATGAGCGTTGTGATTGTCCGAAAAAAAGTCTTTCAATAAAACCAAATAGAACGACTCTTTACGGTCAATCATTTCTTTATGGCTCTCAATGCTCCAGTTTTTGGGGGTGTTGAGTTTGATCTTCATGGATAATTTCCTTAACTTGATTGGGAGGAAGAACAATAATGTCCTCACGAGGATCCAAATTTTCTACACCAATAGCAGCTGTATGAATTGGTTCAATAATTAGAACTGCTTCTTTCTCACTCAATTTTGTTCTCTAACCTTATCTCTCCCCCAAACTCAATATCCTCAAAGAACTATATATGCAGTTCCCGTCTCAAAAAATGTAACACCTGAGGACGAGATCGACCTGCAGACAAAGGGATCGCCGGGATCGAGACCTCGACCAAGACTCAGTGTCGAGATCCCGTGCCAAGATCGTTTGTCGAGTCATTTGCCGAAATGAGGAGACCGCGCGTGCACTAGCCGAAATGAGGAGATCGCGTGTCGAGCTGATGAAGTCGCGTACCGAGCTGAGGAGGCCGCGTGCACGAACTCGTGTTAGAGCCTTGTGCGCTGCACGAGCACTCTGTCGACATCGTGTCGAGATGATAACTCGTATTCTTCGAACGTTATTCAGCCGCTATTATTATATTGTTTGTAATAATTACATTGTCGGCTTGCCGTTCTCGTCGCATGTCTAGATCATTGACCTATTGCAGTAGTAGGGTAATTATGAGAGGAACGACAGATGGGTAATGATCATGGGATTGGCATCTTATAAATGCCGGTTATGATTATACCCTCTTCTCTCTCACCAAATTTATACCACGCCCGATTCCCTCAAATACTCATTTCTCTTTTCTTCTTTCTTCTTCCTTCCTTCTGCTCTGAGTTCGTTGTTTTTCTCCAAGAACTTCCATCGACGAAACCTTGAGTTCCATCGAAACTCTGCACAAATTTTTTCATCAATCTTGTTCATCATCATCTTCTCGACCTATATCTCACCATCTCGACCATCATCTGAGGTAAGGAAAAACAGATTTTTCTCTTCCTTCGTGCTACTGTTTAGCGCTATTTCTTCCTTCCATTTTTAGCTAGTTTTTATGCTTCCAAATCATGTCAAACTGATGGGTTTTCTTCTTCACGATATTACCTATCTTTCTAACCGATTAATTGGGCTTGTAAAACAAATTTTCTTCCTCCTGCTTTTCAAGTAATCGTGTAGCGCTCCTGAACTCCCCATTTTTGGTTTGTTTCGATTTCTTGTTTTTCGCTTGTTGCTTCGGTTATTGTTGTTGTCGATCTATCTCAAGAGCATCGATAACCTTTTTCATGAATCCTGATCAAAACCCTTAACTTTGTGTTAGAGGAAAATATATTCAAGTTCTTGAGTTTTATATTTTCTCGGGTTGTGGTTAAGTTTGGGATGAGAGCTAAGTGTATTAGAACCCATAGATCGAATCAGTTGTGTTTGTTTTAGGAAGTCCGATTCCTAGATCGAAAGTGATTTCGAATCAAGGTGTACGGAGAGCTAATCCGAGGACGTGGGAAGCAATGAATCCAGATTGAGGACTCGTGACGTGTCGGGTCGCTGTCGAGCTCGCTTGAAGACAATGTGTCGAGATCGAGTAAGAGAAGTCGCTGTCGAGCTCATTCAAGACAACCGTGGTCGGTGGTCGTTGTCGAAAGCAAAGATTAACTCGAGTTCTAGTAGGCGCTTTCACATTAATACTTTCATAGTATGCTAGCGTAAGGGCAACTCTTAGACATTATTAAGACTTTATTTTTATTGTTATATTTATGTATGGACTCGCTTGATCGTGTCGAGAATGGAATGTTGTGATATGATCAAGCTTTTTGCATGTATTTGAGCATGTGATTGAATATATGTCAGAATGGTGTATTCGCTTTAACTCGCGCTTCTTCACGCAGTATGTTTTATTGCTTAAATGTCGAATTGTGTTTTCTTCATGTTAAGCATGCTCTCTTTATTTGATATGTGATCAAGTAAGTTGTGTTACTTCTTTGACACGCGAGCTAATCATCGAAAGGAGAGAGCTGAGTCGTGATGACGCTTTTTGAGCCGACCCCGTATAATCGAGGGTGCTAGGTCCCCTTTGTTTATGCGTGGATTGGCAGCGCCGCATTATCGCTTTGGGGTTGGACCCGCTGATTAATGCATGGTATCGGCTTTGGGTCGACTGGCACTATTACGCCAGCTTGGGAGATGGACCCACGACTATTCTAATAAGAGTCGAGTTTGTGCCCAGAGTGAGATGGTCGAGTCACGCGGTGGTGATTGAGATACATTATTGTATTGCTTATTTCTTTATGTCGAGCTTATCTTGAATCGCTGAGAAGTCGACTTTCCGTGGTGCCTTCAATCCATGACTGCTACCCAGGCGTGTCGAGGACGCAGTGAACTCGGCATTGATGATGCCGAGAAGGAGCTCGACGAGGACCCGAAAGTGACGACCTCTACTTGTCATGATTGATTATGTTGTTGGATGTTTGTTTTTCCGATGATCAGATTTGTTTTTCTTTGTGTTCGAGGTCGTGACCGCTTGGGCCAAATGCATGTTTTATTGCTACAGGGGATCAAGGCTTACTTTTTGGAGCACAGGGGAGTTCATTAAGTACCCTGTGGTATGATTGCTCTTTTGAAGTCGCCATACCTTAGGTGTATTTTCTTTATACATGCTCTGTATTTTGTATACATTATTATTTCGAGTGATATATATATGTATGTTATGCATGTATGTTTTATTAGAATTTAGGTCTTGTGTCTTAGTTGCACCATGTTTCAAAAGTCAGAATTACTCCGATGTGCACGAGTTGGTTTTAAAAAAAAAATATATCGTATTTTTAAAAGGCACAAGAGTTTCGTTTTAAAACACATCTCATACAGGTTTATGTTGAGCTCGGTGTGTTGAGCTCGGTAACTCGAGCTCGGTATATTGAGCTCGGTAGCGGTCCGAAAACGGGTCGTTACAAAAAATTTCTTTAACTTGGGACCAAAGTTTATACCTCTCAGACCCTTTATAGATTGTCACAAGTCATAGCTCAATTGACTCCAATAGTATTTGAATTTAAAAGACAGATTGAATCCATTATTTGAAAAAATAAACCCAAAATCATCTTAATTTGTTCAAAGACAAACAAAAAACCAAACTTTATCCCAAAATTTGATTCAACCAAATTGTCTTTTAATTTCAAATATAAGCCAGTAACAACAATCTAAAATGCTTAGAGTCTCAATCTTCACCGACTTTGCCAACTTCTATATGGATGCATTTTTCAGCGTCACTTGGCCTTTGTCAGTTAAGACAACCTTAGTTGTTTCTTTTGAGAGAGACCCTTAATAGTTTCATCCTTAATTTTCTTTATTTGCCCTTATCCTTTGGGGTATTTGCCAAATGAGCACTATTTTATTTTTCTCTTGCTTCACCATTTATTTTCTTGCACACCTTATGAAATAATCTTATTAAAGATTATTTCCTCCTTTGACAGTTGTAAACTGATTTAATCTGATCTGATTGTGCAAGAAAGAATACAAATGCTAAATGTTTGAGCAAGTCGTTAGACTGCTCAAGTTTTAGCGCCTTAAGTTTGAAGACAAGATTTGAATATTTTCATAATGTGCTCCTCATATTCCCTTTACTTTCATACTTAATGAAAATTAAGCTCTCCAACGAGTGCTCATTTTTGCCTCATTGCCTTTTGCAAGCACTTTTAATTTCAGCAAAGAAATTTACGACATAAATTATCTCATCTAAAATAATACCCCTAAAGGTCTCTGAAATATTGTACTTTATGATCATCAGACTTATGCGGCTAGAGCAGTCCTACTTCTCATACTTGATTCTCACTTCATAAATACCGTATTGAGTGAGAGAAAGTGGGTTTCTCCATTCTTATGCTAGGTCTAGATCCAAAACTTTCTTTAATTTTCTGTCTTTAATCCTAAAACTCTAAACTTTTAAGGATAAAATTGAACTCAAAACAGTAGATACACAAACTATTATAGTTCAAAGAGAACAAAAGTACTAAAATATACTTATTAAAATATCCGATACAACATTAATACCAAGTCTTTGGACTATGATATTAATTGCTATTGGTATTTTGTTGTAATGATCAAATACTGTCGATAAGTCCTGTTAAACAATGGTTGTCTTTGGACATCTCATTGCTCACATGGAGAAATTATCCTTATAATCGCCACAGGTTTACCATTACAAGTGTGAATGCAACCCGGCCAAATAATAACCTTCCTTTGGGCCGATTAATATTCGCATGGACACGTACCCACACAACATCAATTGACACGTCAAATTAAAATAATTAATAAGACATGCTCAATTATTCTTTATCTGTAAATTAAAGACCCAAACAAGATACCAAGCGCACCATTAATCCTCAATCTTTGGATTGTAAGGACTAACTGCAAACGGTACTCTCAACGCAACGATTAAACATTGGTGATAAGTCCTGTCAAGCAATGGTTGCCTTTGGGCATCCCAATTGCTCACATGGATAAATTGTCTTTATAATCACCACACATTTATCATCGCAGGCATGGAATTATGCGGCCAAGTTGCGCCTTCCTTTGGCCCGACAACAACTCGCATGAATAACTCCAAGCTCCATCTTTTGTAAATTTAATTGAACTAATCTACGCAACAGAGGTTACTTTGGCAACATGTTGTTTCAATCAACCCAATTAAAGATACTAGACAATTATTAATTAAAAAATGGGAGGGCCTTAGTTTACATAAATTCAACACCTAGGTGTAGGAATATCTATAACTGTATGTTTACAACACCACACATCAGTCAAAAGACTACTTAGCAGTCCTAAAGCGAGAGAAGTATCTCACACATCACTGCCTAGTGGTGTTGTTGGCCGCTTGATGGCTCAAATACAACAAGATGACGAACCGAGACCACCGCCCAGTGGCCTGCTGAAATCGGCACCACTGCCGAGTGGTGCCCTTCATTGCCCAGCGGTTGGGAGGCGAAGTTCTAACTACGTGCGACGTTTAGCATGTAAAACATACATAGCATACAAGCATATATGCATACACTTCATACATCGCATACATAATTCATAAGAGTTATGGTGGTATGGTTATGGCCTCCTAAACGAAAAAGAATTAAATAACTATTTATTACAATTCTTTAACCCAAAAGCCAGTTGCTCCAACCGGCGTCCATATGGCATTGTCCCCTCTTTCGTCTTTCTTGATCATTTATAATATTTAAAAATAAAATAAAATAAAATAAAACAAAATAAAGAGAAAGTCACGACGCGCGGGCTGTATTTATAATAAATAAACAACACCAAAAAATTCTAAGGCCATAACTATACACTTCAAATTTGAATTATAATAATATCTCATGAATTATTATTAAATTCAAAATCCAAATCTTAAAACAATATCACGATAATAATTTTATTCATTCTCAAGATAGACAAAATCATGAAGTATGCAATAATCAAAGACAATCAAATCCTATTATCACAATAAAGAGATATTCAACCAAAGATTTGTATGTCTTCTTTCACGATTGCCAAAATCCACAATATATATACCAAATATTATTGAAGATTCACCGCAAATGAACTTAATGCAAAGGCCAAAAAATGTGAAATTCTTATGGCACAAATCACATATAATATCTTGCTCAAATATTTTGTCCAAATCAAACGTATAGAATCATAACCTTAATAATTACCAAAACAAATCACAAAATGACAAAACTTTATAGGTTTCCTTTTTATGCAATATACAAAAAAAAACCAAATATTTATTATTTTGTCAAAAGTATCACGTAAGCCATCATTATTAGCATAATATCCCGTGAATAATTTATTCAATTTGATTTCAAAGCAAATTGATTTCAAAATCAAATAAATAGATTTCTATAACAAAATATACACGTTCACGGCAATCAAAAAACGTGACGGTGGTGCACAAATCGTTTATGGCAAAACCAAAACCAAAACATTATTAGCTTTATGTGTGATGCACAAATCAATTTTTCCCTTCAGGCATGAAATCAGTTTCAGTAGAGCCAAGCTGCAATAGTTCATCACATAGGCAACGAAAGGAAAACAAAAATACTCAAATTCTATAATTTTGGGTTTATGTAAAAAAAATTGGAGAAAACTCAAAACCCAAGAACAAAACTCAAGGCATCAACAAAAAACCTTAATTCTAATATTGAAGACCGCTCTGATACCACTTGTTGGAATTAAAACCTTATTAATAACAATAACAAGAATAAGCATGCTCAAATCTCATAGAAGAAATACTTTAGGCAGAAGCTATAAAGACATACAAGCATGCTCAACAAGAACAACATGTTCTCTACCATTAGGATCTACGACATGTTGGATTATCAAGGATTAAAAGAATACATGGATCCATAGTAATCAATCACCTAAAGTGGAATGCCAAAGGAATGATCACGAACAAATTACGAGCACCTGGATCCATAGCAACAAACATTGAGTACGTTAGCGGCGGCTTTATGGTTCTTCCTCAACCGAATCTTCTTGAGCTCTCTCACGAGACTTTAGGTTCTCTTCAGATGGGGAGATGCGAATGGATGATGACGATTCGGTGTATTGGTGACCATAGCCTTCTTTATAGTGTGTTAAACCTAACAGGGTACCCATTATCCCCTTATCGGGCCACACTTACATCTACTCATATAAGGTCCATATCAATTAAATTAGGAGTCCAATGAGCTTACCTTATTTTAACTTTATATGATCACATAAAATATAGTTCATTTATGATAAATAGCTAATATAATTATTAATGATATCAGCCCATATTAATTATTGGAATATAAAATTCCAACAGGTGGAACTTGAAGCCAAAAGAATGGTGGTCATGTATGGAGCCTTAATCGCTAGACTTCAATCCATTGCCTTGAAGCTCCTTTCACAACGTTGTGAGAGAAACAGGAGCACAAATTCCTTTCCACTCATCGAAAAAGAAATAGGCTCAATCCCAAGAGAGCTGAAGATTTAGTTTTTGTTCGTACAAATATTCGTCTCCTCTCAGGGAAGAGTGAGAAATATAACGAGCAAGAGACAATGTACCGTGGAATATTAGTGGAGATGAATGAGATATATTTGATGGGGCTGGTATTCTTGAAGTCACCGGCCTCTCTCTTGATGAACCAAACTTGAAGGTTGTTCTTTTTTGTTGATGATGGACAAGGAAATAATTGATATTGATACTATTAAAGTTTTATTTTTGTAGTCATGTTTAGATCTTGATACTGTTCTATTGTTATTGATAGTGCTAGTGTCAGAGCATTATTGTCGCTCTTAGAGCATGATTTTTTGTGGAGATATTATCATGTTTAATCATATAACATTTTAATTTCTTTCTTTTTTACATATATATTTTTTAATAAAAATTGTATTAACGTACCAGTACTTTAGATGTTTTAAAAAATACTGTATCCCCGTACTCGTACTTATGAAATGCATGTCAGTAATTTTATTGAAGTCATAACCAAATCATCAATTTCGAATGTTAAATCAATTGATGGGCATGGCAGATACTCTCGAAGCCATTAACTCAAGGATGAACAAGTGGTCGTAAACGTTTATGACTGGTCAAGCTGCTTTGGGACCATGTGTTGGAAATGTAGGTAATTCTTTTCATTGGCTTCTACATATCTGCTAACTTCCAATTTAAGATGCAAGAACGATTGATGAAAGCAGTTAATAACGAAAAAAAATAATACTAGTAAAGTTTAGTTGAGGGCACTTTTTTACTTAATAGAAAAGCATAAAATCTTGACCCTTGCGTGATTCAATTATGCTCTGTCTTGGTAAAAAAAAAAAAAAATTCTTCCGTATGTGAATTGGACACGTCCTTTTTACTGGTTGATGTGGAAACCTCAAATTTTAAAATTAAATTTCAGAGTGTACCACACACACCTCAACTGATCCTCTCTGGCAGTTTATAATGAAAGATGCTGCAGTTTGATAGAGGACAGTAATTTCCTGCTGCCTCTATTTCTGTCTCGTCCTCACTTACACACGTATCATGAATTGCCTTGTAATAAGCCAAACTAGAAACAAAAGGGTATCCAAATTAATTTTGAAAACTTGGTACTTTTACCATATGTTATATATGGCATTACTAAATAGAATATAATCATGGTTGACTTAAATGGTAAAAAGTTAATTAATTAAACACAATTGGCACGTACAACTAGTCTAGATGAGATGCAAAATGCATACTCTAATTGGATATTCCACGCACGCATTCACCGTTGTTGGATCAAAATCGAACGTCTTCAATTTCTCCGATTTCAAGTTTGTTTCTAAGTTGATGGACCCTGATTCTCTGCAATTAGGGAATCCCGCAGTCACACATTCAGAGCGTTGGAAGTTACAATAAGCTGACATTACATACCGAGTAAATCTAGATTTCATCATATAAGCCGTCCGATCAAAATGTACAGTTGATATTGTCAACTATGTGAATGCGTAGAATCCTTGTTGATCGATCGAACTTAAAATTTGAGTTGTCTGATTTTGATCCAATGGCTCCAAGCTACTGACACTGTGAATACATGTGATCTCTTACAATAGGGGATCCAAATTTCATATCAAGATGTTTGATTTTTGTTTTAAGAGATTGCAATTGTTTAATGGTGCATCTTGTTTATACTATTTATTTGATTCACATTAGTGTTGCGTTGAAACTAGAGCAAGGGAAGAAACAAAGGGATAGAGAGGGAGGGTTGTAAGAGCACATATTTATAATTTATAATGTATAAAAAAATGCAAGTAATTTTTGGAAGAGAGTTGGGGTGTAGCTAAGGAGAGAGAGAGTAGTGACAATATGTGTGTGTGTGTGTGTGTGGCACGTAGATAGACATATATAAGAGGTTGGGAAAAGGACAAAGAAGAGCAGCTATGGTGGGGTAATATCAACAGGGCTTAGCTTGTGTTATCAGACCCCTCACACACACTGAGAGCCATCAGATAGAAGGGGTTGGGCTGGAAACTGATGCAAGGGAGGGATAAGGGCTGATGCGAAAGGCCTTCGTCCTAATGCATGCATGATACCTGTTGGTGGGTTAGGTAGCAAACCCTGCCCCTCCTCATTGGTCCCATCCCCTAGATTCCTGCCCCTTCTCCCTTTCTCTTTCTCTCTCACACAATCCATTTTTTGACTTAAAATTAAAAGTTATATATAGCCAACTCACTTCTCTTTTCTCTTTTTTCTTTTTTTTACTGACAATTCACTTTTTTCTTAAGTAACCTCAATTCCTTCACAAAAATTAACATAACATATATGTGTGTTTAACTTTTATGGTACGTAGCAAAAATTGAATTTAAATGAATTGATTTTTTTAACATTAATATTTTTTTTAAAAATAAATTGAATATAAAATAATTTATGTTTCGATATATTCACGTAAAAGTGAGTTCTACAGTAGTTTTGAGACTAATAGCATGTTTGATTCCGCTTTGAAATCACGGTAGACACCCCCTCACCGTGGAAGCTACAGTTTGAAGCTTCATCCTAGACGCACGGTGGAGGCATTTTGACCGTGAAAACAAACATATTATAAGTGTGTGTTTGGTTCGGTGGTGAAAATTGATTTTGAAAGAATTAATTTTGTAAAATTGATTTTAGTTAAAAGTGAGTTCAATATAAAGTGATTTATGTTTTGGATACAGTCATGTAAAAGTGAGTTAAACAATAAATTTAAGACTAAAAATCATGTTTGAAGGCAAAAGCTACAAATCCTAACTTCATGTTAGAATCAATTTTAGAGATAAAATCAATTCTACTCGAGAACACCTAAACATATCAAAATCAATTTTATGTTTCTAGAATCATTTTTGTCTCTCGCAAACGTGAATCCAAACATGCACTCAAAACCACATATGGAGGCCAAAGCTTCAAATTCCAGCTTGAAGTTAGAATTCATTTTAGAGGCAAAATCAATTCTACTAAAAAACATATACAAACAAGTCAAAATTAATTTTATGTCTCTAAAGTCTGGAATCACTTTTGTCTCTCACAAAAGTGAATCCAAACTTACAAGTAGAAGAAACATCTCACCATGCAAAAAGGGGAATGGATTGAATGCCGTCACACAATCATATTGTCGTAGATCTAGATCATTCGATCAAGATTAGACGATCAACGCTGCAACTTTATGTTTTGGACCCATTTTAGAAAATTGGAACAAGAGTCGTCCAGATCGGATGGTTGAGACTACATGAATATGTGGTTATCCCGACTACAGAGAATTTCATGTAAAAGCTTCTTTTCCTAAAATACCTCTCTCCATCTTTCCCTCTCAATATGAGAAAACACTTTGCCCCATCTGGTGACTTTTGTTTATGACTTTATTAATAAAACCATCATAACAATTTCTTCTTAAAGTCACCCACTTCACATTAAAGAATATTGATAATAATATCTGAATCTCCACTTCCTGCTGGCCTTTTAACAATGGAATCAATTACATGAAAAGAGTCTAGCTAGCTAGCTGCAACACCCAATTGCCAATTCCATCATTTTAATTAAAGACAACTGTCTTTGTAAAGAAGAACCCCTCTGCTTGTCTCCTAACTAAGAAACTTGTTTATCATAAGGAAAATAATTGCGACTTAAAAGACTTTGCACATGCAAACACTTCATTGGAATATTAGCCAAGTTGATGCAAAGAAGCAAGCTTTCCTTTTCAAAATTTTCCCTTTCTAAACACAATTCCTTTTTCTTTATTCCTTCCCCATACACTAAATGTCATGTTAACATCTAATTAGTTGCATATATATTTTTTTCTACAAATGCTTAACAATTGTTTTCCCTTTTTATGTACATTAAAATAAATTGGAGTTTTTTATTTTATTTGACACTAGTAGCATACATATAATAAGAGGGAAAAGAAATTAAAAAAAAAGTGATATATATGGAAGTTGATGTGTAGACCTATAGATTCAAACATCCCTAGCCACACCTCTTTCTCTCTCTCTCTCTCTCTCTCTCTTCCAACTTTCTTTCCCTTTCCAAATATTTACATAAGTTGAAGTATATATGACCCATCATTCATAGAATCATAGCAATTTTCCTTCCTCTTCAATTGAAGGACTAATTAAATTTTTCTCCTGAATATTTATTACAAGATGTTGAGCAGTAAGCCATATATAGTCTTTGTCATTTGTTCTTTTGACAATAGCTTGGTTTAATTTAAAGTGTGAGCATCTGAACTCTTTTTTATGCATTCAAAGTGGAGATCACAGATTCAATGGTACCATTTAGCTGATCTTGAAGATTTGTAATGAGATGGCTTTCTTCCCAGCAAATTTCATTCTACAAACACCTCACCATGATGATCATCATCAACCTCCACCTTCACTCAACTCAATTCTACCAACATGTGCACCACAAGATTATCATGGTATTATGCACTTTCACTCTATACCTCAAAATAGTAACAAACACAAGCAGATACTCAAATATTATGTTTTTGATGCAGGGGGGACATCTTTTCTAGGGAAGAGATCTATGTCATTTTCATCAGCAATTGAACTTGGAGTGGGAGAAGAAGCCAATGGAGAGGAAGATTTGTCTGATGATGGATCACAATTAGCTGGGGAGAAGAAGAGGAGGCTTAACATGGAACAAGTGAAGGCACTTGAGAAGAGCTTTGAGCTTGGAAATAAGCTTGAGCCTGAGAGGAAAATGCAGCTGGCTAGAGCACTTAACTTGCAGCCTAGACAGGTTGCTATATGGTTCCAAAACAGGAGAGCTAGATGGAAGACAAAGCAGTTGGAGAAAGACTATGATCTCCTTAAAAGACAATATGAAGCTGTTAAGTCAGATAATGATGCACTTCAAGCTCAAAACCAAAAACTTCGGGCAGAGGTTTGTACTTTGTAGTTAATTTTCTTCTAACTCATGATACAATTCCAATCATATGGTAGTGCTTTGGCCTTTATTTGCCTGCTTAGTGCTTACTTTCACATCATTTTTTGCTTTTGAATTTTTCTTTTTCTTTTTTTTTTTTGAAAAAACAAAAGGGAAAAAAAATAAATGATGAAGAAGTAGAGACATGGTTAAGTTTATATGAGATTTTGTTTTGATTGTGTTGAATGAAAATATGTAATGATGATCCTTCTTTTTTTTTTTATCCAAGTTTTTTTGCTTTTTTTACTTCTGCATAGTTTTCAGAACCTTTCCTTCCACACCTTCTTGAACATTTAACTTTCTAAAAAGCTGTTTTTTCCTATCACCTATACAGCCATTTCATCAAGATCCAATGATCAGTTTTCACTTTAATCAATGACATATTTCTCTTGGATTGTACAAAAGTGTTTTATCTTACTATAGAATTGATCTTATATTAAGAGAGGATGAGCCTTATCACAATCATAATGTTGTTGCCTTATGATTTTGAGGTCACCGGTTCAAATTCTAGAAACAGTCTTTCCGCTTGTAAGAGTATGGCTGTATACATCTACTCTCTCCGAACCTCACTAAGTGGGAGCCTCCGGCACGGGCCGCCCTTTTTGATCTCATATATTAACAATTTCATTCTGGGGACTAGGGGGGTGTATTTGCTCCTGCTATTGTAACCTTATTGGATTAGATAATTTTACTGCTGCAGATAATGGCACTGAAAAGTAGAGAACCAACTGAATCCATCAACCTTAATAAAGAAACAGAAGGATCCAGCAGCAATAGAAGTGAGAACAGCTCAGAAATCAAGTTGGATATCTCAAGGACACCAGCTAGTGATAGTCCTCTATCTACACATCACCAAAGCAGAACCCTCTTTCCACCTTCTGCTAGGCCTGCAGGAATTGCTCAGCTTTTCCAAACTTCATCAAGGCCAGAACTTCAGTGCCAAAAGATTGATCAAATTGTCAAAGAAGAAAGCTTAAGCAACATGTTTTGTGGCATGGATGATCAAACTGGGTTTTGGCCATGGTTGGAGCAGCAACATTTCAATTGAATCAAAGGGAGAGTTGTTAATTTTAAATTTGAATGTTTAGTTTTCCCTGTTATCAATCAAGAGGGTGTCAATCAAAATCACCATATTTTATGAGTTTTTAAATTAAAAGCCTTGTTTTTTCAAACTTAATGTATAAAATAGGATATTATTATATCAAGTAGAATTTTTCTGGTGGGGCTTGAAAATTTTTATATGAATGAATAAAGGGGTAGTCACTTTTTTTTTCTTTTTTTTCCCCTTAAGTTGATTAATATAAAAAGTTTTCATGCAACTCTGAGTAAAGTTATCTGGTTGGATTAATTAATGAGTAATATGAGAAAAACCATGTTTGCTAGCTATAGCAATATAACATGGACCATTATAATAAGGGGAGATTCTCTCCTTACATTTCTTAAACCAATATTATTTTAGGTTGCTTTGGAATCACACTTGTGTATTGTAGAGTAAAAATGTTTGCAATTGCTTTGAAGAAAGACACTCTAATGATTTATGCTGATTTCATCAATCAGAACCAACAATGAACAAAATCCATAAAACTTTACAAAGTATACATATAAAAAAGGTGAGAGAGAATCAAACACACATTCCAAGAGAAGAAGAAGACAAGCATATGGAAGAGTGGAAGAAAACAAAGAAAGTTGGAAATGGTCATTCTCGTGAATGAGACGTTGTCGATTTTGTTGTTCATGATAAAAGGGTATCGTACGAAAATATGTATATAACCCTGCAAGTCATGGAAAAAAAAAAGTTATTTTAAAAAAATTAAGTTTTTAAATTTAATTGTTTATTTAATGCAGGCTAATTTTAAGGTGTACACCACTAAAAAATAATGTATGGGCGCACAAAAGGCCGATTGTTGTAGCCACGACGCCATTCCTGTATCGCCACCACCAATATCGTCTTGAGGATCCCTTAGTTTACTCGTCTGCTTTGTGGTCTGCACCGTTACCACATCACTATGCTCCAACACCCTTCTTCTGTTTCGAATAACTCCTTCCTTGTTTTTGTGAATTCCACTTGTACCACCATCTCTGGCCGACGCCTCAATTGATACCACAGTCCGGTGTCCCACCTTGAAATCAACTGAATAGACCCTTTTTTTGGCCCAACCTGCCGCCGTAGCCTCTATAATCGGCCATTTGTACACTAGTACCTAACTACATACTTGGTTAATGTAATATAATTTTTAAAACTTTTACATGTTAGGTAGTGTGTTAAATTAATAGAACATGTGTAACAAATATACACCCTCTTATCCCTATTATAAGGGAAAAAAATCACAATTCATACAGACCACCGAAAAACTTTGAAATAAGCTAATTTTAATTAATACTCATAAAGGTTTAACTTTTTTTTTTCCAAATATCTCTTTTATGAAATAAGTTAAATGACAACTTGAAATTAATGACACTACTATAGATAAGTGTATAATTTGAAATTAATATTTAACGTATTTAAAAATTTATACGTGTTTTTATATTTTGGAGAAAAAATGGACCTTTTGTTTTTTAAAATATATAACAGATGGAGTAGTAAATAAATAAAAAATGTGATTTGGCCGTACCCACTTTTTGGGTCTGATCAACAGAGTACTCATTTCACTATGCACATTTTTAGGGTCACTTGCATGTGAGATCAGTGTCACCCACTCTCTAGCATCCATCTAAGTAAGACCGTTTTCACCTCTACTTTTGATTCACCTCTTTCCTTGTACACTTTCTTTTTCCCTAATATGGATAATTTAGCAATCATGAAAGTGGTCAAAATAGCTAATCCAAAATACTATATAAATTCTCAAAATCTTTGTCCCACAGTCTCACTACGTCATGCCATGCATAGTAATAGTAGAAAGCTCAGCTCAGGTGAATGTGCATGCAGATACAATATACACATTAATTTCACTGATTCTAATGTTCATTTACACCTTAGTATATTTTTTTTCCTTATCTGTTATTTTCGGAGTGTTGCTTGGACAGTATGGAGACCATCACATCAACAGATAGCAAAGGCGCGGCTATCACTAATGAATCTTGTCACTGACGTCTATTTCTTCTTTCCCCTTCTAGCACGCTTCTTGAATCATTTTTTTTATTCACTCCTTGTCAAATTGATAACCGCTACTCCACCTACTCTGGGCCACATTATTTCTTTTCTAGTATGAATGAGGTGTTCACCATCTTTGCTATATAAATTTCAAGCAACGATGTCTAAATCAGCCACACACAAAATGATAATAATAATAATAATAATAATAATAATAATAATAATAATAATAATAATAATATGCATAAAAAATTATGCAATGATACAATTACCGATACAGTGATAAAATTATTCTTGAAAAATATAGGATTCGATATAACAAAGATATACATGCATGAGAAAAATTATAAATATAGAATTGCAATTGTGATTCCAAAAATCTTAAACTAAAACATAGTTTTTCAACATTATATGTTTTTTTTTTAAATATCAAATCTTTCTATTAGTAATTAAGTACTAGGGGTACTCAAACCTATTTATAACAAGAATTTCAATACATCACCAACAACTCTCAAGAGAGCTCATTCTAACCAAGAGGGGACAAAAAAAATGAACCCGCTAGGAACCAATCTCCCAAGTCACCAAGCTTCTTTAGAAATGCAATCTAACGGGTTCAACACATCATTTAATTCATAGAAAAGGCAATGGTCATACTTTGCCTTGGTCGAAAACCATTTCCACTAGTACACCTTAATGTAATCTGGAAGCTCAGAAAAGTCTAGTACACTATTAGAGAAAATACATCCATTTCTAGCCTCCCAAAAGCCCATAGAACCACATGTAAAATCAAATTCAAACTTATTTTTATCATGAATCAAAATCCTCCTAAATACATCCATTTCAACATTATGTTGTAAAGCTAGTATGCATGAGATTTGTTGGATGTTGTGTGTTTGAATTTGAAGACAAACAAATTATATATATATTCACTTGAACGCTCAAACGTACAAGTGATTGAAAATGGAAAAATTTGGGAAATTTAAGAACTAGTTGCCTCACAATTACATATCATTTTCAAACAAAAAGGATAATTAAGTTTTAGTATATGACTTGTAAAAAAGATGTTAGGTTCAACTTCAATAATTTAATTTGTTTTTACCAGTGAAAACTATCGGTTGATAACATGCAACGATAATGACTATAAGGGGTAACATAGCTCTTTGTAATTTGGGAAAGTTTTATATATAAATATAATATTGGGATATGGAACCTGATCAGACCCTAGCTAAAATCTTATGCACACCTTCATTGGAAATACTTGAATTGATATACGTAAGAATCCATTTCTTTGTTAAACAATACATGTGATACAATCTGCATTGCCTCTAAAATATCTATTTATATATTATAAGTATTGCGCTGTTATACTTATGGGATCATGTGAACTAGGCTTAAAAAAATTGTCCAATGGCGGAAAAATTTGGCATTTTGGTGACAGTTTCAGAAGCCAACTATGATTTTAAGCAAAGTAGTATTTTTCAGTGGACATAATTAACAAATAGTGGAATCGTTTAGTGGCCACGTGCTTGGCGGTTCCTGAATTGGACAAGCATCATATATAGGGTGGTTAGGGTTTGTGCAAGAGTTGCAGATTGTAAGCATTCCCAGCATGTTTGGGATTATAATGCCCATAAAGAGTGTGGAGAACATGTGACTCTTTGAAATTTCGATATATATGCAATAATTTTGTAATTATTGATCTGTTCTTTATATTAGAATGTACTAGTATTTTATTATTTTAATTTGTCATTGCATAGAGGAACCAAATCCCATTATTTATGGTTTAAGTGAAAGAAATACTTAAAAAATTAAAATGTAATAATTAATCGTTGATTGAAAAATTAAAATTAAAGTCGAAAATGTGAATATTTGTTAAAATTAGTAAAAGTTTGTTAAAAATTAATTTTATATTAAATTATGAATTTGTTGATATTTTTTATCAACAGAATATAATTATGCATTTTATCTTATTTCACTAAAAAATATACTATAAAAAAAGTGTGCTTGGATTCTGTCAGAGGCTACACAAACATAACTTTAATTAATCAAGTTGGTTAATAAGGCAACTATACTAGGTTATGATGTCTATATATATGACAAAATTATCCACATCTATAAGCGCAAAGTTAATTTCATCTAACTTCGAGGTTGATGCTATGAGTTAGTTGTTCATGCATGTGGTGCCACTATATATTAAGTTGCACGGTATCTATTCGGATGTGCAACTATCATTGTATAATTTTTAAAGAAGGAGACCCTAATATTCCATGTAATATATAATTACTTTGTTGTTTAAGGTGGAAAACAGTTGGAAGAACACCAAGACCATCTCATACACATATTTGGTATGTGCTGAAGACATTGGATCCTTTTGGGGAACTAAATATGGGATAAATTTTTTAAGCCACCTGGTCCTAGTGCCTGCCCATGTGATTTGAGTGGGTTCAGGTCAGCTCTTGTCGATCCTATATATATTCTATATTAGCTAGTTTTCTTTCTCACACACCCAACACTTTTTTGGGTTATTTATGTGACTTAATTAAAAATTTCATTTTTTAAGAACAAATTAATGAAGAATATTAAAGGGAATACGAGAGTATTCCAACTCATTTACAATAGTGGAAGTAGGAAAAAATAATGAAAGGGCTACAATGCCCGTAATAAAACCCAGGACATTGGGATCCCCACAATATACCTTACATGATAAAATACACTCATTTCTCAGCTGCCAACCTTATTTTTTTTGTGTGACAATTCAATAGATTATAATCTGTATTATATTTTTTAAAATTTATTCATTTTAATTAGTCTTCAAATTTACAAATCGCAATTTATCTTATCCGATCCTTAATTACAGTAGGTACCCTTCTAAATTAATTATTTTGTTTACTGCAAAAAAAATTAATTATTTTGTTAAATAGTGATGTAACACCTTTTGTTTTGGACACCTTGACAGTATGTTTTGAATGAAAGATCGGGCCGTGTCTAGGAGTTTTAGGGTTTTAGGCGAAACTGTCAGAGAATAAAAAAAAATTGAGCTTTAAACAAAACAATTTGAATAGAAAATATTTAAAAAAAAATATAAATAGATAATAAAATTAACAATTATGTTCATCTATTCCAATTTACCCGCTGCAAAGATGATTTTTATTTTGTAAACAATTATGTACGTCTCGTGCAAAAAGTAGTTTTTTTTTGTACAAGCAAAAAGTAGTTTTTTATTTCCCTAAAAAGTTTTTTTATTTTTAATGTGGGGCCGAAGCAATTAATTAGTCACTACCTACGATTATGCCCATATGTTAGTCGTTAAGTGCATGTAAGTATTATCGTTATGATATTGTCTTTTTGTTTTCTTCATAAAGATATAAAGATATACTATTCTGATACATTAATTGAGGCCTTATACTACTACTAAAATTAATTGGGACCTCGCGAGGCTAAGACAAATACCTTAACTGCCTAAAGGCAAGATCACTATAAAATGTAAATATTACTACTCCCTCTGGTCTATATTATAAGCAAAAAAGGCTATATTTTTTTTGTCCAAAATATAAGAAACATTCACCAATTTTCAAATACAATAAATGTTAGTTTCCTATTATACCCTTATTTGCTTGAGTGGTTAGTAATAAATACAGTTAGTAGAATTTGTGTTTATTAATTAGCTGTTGTTTCTGAGTAGGGGTATATTTGGAAAGAAAACTAAATATTTAGGAGAATTAAATGGATTAGCCTATTTTAATGCTTCTTCTTGGTAAGTGTGATTTATGTCTTTGTTTCTTATAATATGGATCGGAAGGAGTATTAAATTACGAGATTAGTAGGACAAGTTATTTAATTCAATCATGTTTTAGTATAAACTCAAGCCATTAAGATAGTTGCAATGATCATGTAAAAGTATCGGTACTTTGCCTGCACCTTCCTCCTAATTTGGCTCCCGTAATTCCGACAGTTATATCCGAGTCTCTTTGCAAAATTAGGCTTAAACGGAAGGCCCAAAGGATAACTCATATAAACTCAAGGCCCATGATTTTTTCCCCTCCCCATTTTAATTTCCACACCTCCCCTCCCCCCAAAAAGACCAAACTACCCCTCATTTTTTCTATTCCCTCCTTTCCCTCGTCACTTCACCTCCCTCCTTTCAAACC
Source organism: Calophaca sinica (assembly GCA_037113605.1). Taxonomy (NCBI): domain Eukaryota; kingdom Viridiplantae; phylum Streptophyta; class Magnoliopsida; order Fabales; family Fabaceae; genus Calophaca; species Calophaca sinica. Next base: position 39,192,623 of record CM073736.1, on the reverse strand, counting down.
TCCCTCTTTCACTCTTTGAAACCTCCCTCTCTCACAGAGATCCTCCCCCAACTACCTCCCATCCCCCAACGCAGAACTCTCCTCCTCCTTCCTCTCTCTCCGTCGCATCTCCTTCTTCCTCGCACCTCTCTGTCGCGCTCACAGTCTCAGGTTAGGTCGCATTTCCCTGTCTTCTGCGTAATTTTATTTTCTACGAATTTGAAGTTTCTGAAAAACTTGATGACGGAGGCTTCCGAAAACAAGAATCTTGACATTTGAAATAGCAGTTTCACATGTTGAACTACCAGAATCTTGTTTCCAGAATCCTCGTCAACAAGTTTCCGGATTTAGAAATGGTTTTCAAAAAATAACACAGTTCCGGTAACATGTTTCCGGAACATTCCGGAAACATGTTTCCGATAGTTCAACATGTTTCTGGAAATATGTTTCCAGAATGACTGTGAATTCAATTTTTCGTAATTTTGACATTGCTGATTTGGTTGTTGAATTTTTCACAGATTTGGCAAAAACCAGGGGTGGCTCTAAAAGCAGTCAGAAATCCTTCATCTAGTAGTGGCCCGACTCGTGATAGGCCCACTGCATCATCACTTAAAAACCGGATGGTTCAACGTCAACATCTGCAGGATGTGCCCGAGGAGCCTGTACACATAGATGAGGCTGCCCGTGAGGAGCCACTGCACGTGGAGGCTGCCCATGAGGATGCCCAGGACGAGGCAGCATGTGTCGATGAGGCAGCTGTTGATGAGGCAGCACGCGTAGATGAGGTTGCACGTGTAGATGAGGTTGCACGTGTTGATGTGGCTGTCGTTGATGAGGCAGATTACTTCCCTGGCGGCCTAGAGGACACATCATTCCTCGTTGCCTATGCTGACCATGTTGCCACACGGTTATGGCGCGGCGATGTAAGTAACACTTAATTTTTTTATTATGTTGTTTTCATTTTATATCTTAATGCAATTGACTTATATTTTTTTGGTAACAGGATCGCGGTGAGCTGAATGTAGTAAATCACGGCAAAAGTGTCGTCGCTTTATTTCCCCGTGCAGAGATTATGGCAGACTTGGAGGAATCTGAGCTTCAGGAACTTTGCAGCATCAGCTACAAGGTAATTGACAAGGGGCTGATATGTGCGTTTGTCGAGCGTTGACAGCCAGATACCTCCAGCTTCCACCTACCTGCCCAGGAGATGACGGTCACTCTAGATGACGTTTCCCAGATACTTCATATTCCAGTCACGGGGGCATTCTTCACCAGATCACAGTTGATCACTCCGCAGCAGATGGATGACATATGTGGCTTCATTTTGACGAGCATGTCATCGAGGGTGGTCAGCGTGGCACGCAGGCAGCGGACGTGGAGCCAGGTTACATGGAGTGGTTCCAAAGGATCTTTCACCCGTACATTTACCCACAAAATGTACCGGCTCCAGCACCATCAGAGGTATGTTGGAATTATTATTCTTACTTTGTTATATTTTATAAAGTACTAATTAACTAATAATATATATATTGTTGTAGGATACGAGATGGATCAGGGCGTATGAGATCGGTTAGAGATTGTTAGAGGGGCGCCTGGTGATACAGCCGGACACAGAGGGTTGGGAGCTCATGCAGGAGCGCATTCCGATCATCATTGCCCTCAGACATATGTCCGGAGGAAGAGATCTAGGGCCTCCGATTAGATTTAGTGCGTTCTTTATTTCTATGATCATCACATGTATTTTGTTTTGTTTGTAACAAACATGTTATTTATATTTATATATAAATATATATTTTGGTTGACATAAATTAAAGCGTTATTCAATTAACTAGAATATTCCGGAATTGCAGCAACATGACAAATACAACAAAGATAGGAAACCCCAACACTTGACAAATACAACAAACACAGTTAATTCAAACCCTAACACTTGAGAAATACAACAAAACATCAAGGTTGTGTCAAGCTAGTGATGGTTGACGAATCTGGGGCACTACACAGTGCGATGATTTCGTCAACAGATCTTCGTTTCCTGAGGAGAGAGATAATCTGATCAGGACTTCTCACTAGATCCGCGTATAAATCGATTGGCCCGAGGCTAGCATATTGCTCATGGACTGCGAACATCATCTCGACATCACCATTATTTTGAAGTTTCAGAGCATCATATTGAACACGTCCATGTTCCTAACAGACAGGGCATCGGTAATGGATATCAGACACTCTTCTGGTGTCTCCAAATTTAACCACCGCGTCGTTAACTTGTCTCTTTAAGGCATTAAGTGTGATGCCCTTCGAAGCTCTAAATGATTTAGGGGTATCGCCCTCAAATGTGATGCCTTTGTCACCTGCTGTAATTTGACTATTGAAAAACACAAAAACAAGAACAGAACTCATGGTTGTGATGCTTGGAATCTGCACTAAACAAGAAATTTATCAAATTCCAATCTGAATAACATCCGGAAACTAATTTTTGGAACTTACCGGAAATAAGATTCCGGATGATTTAAAATAATTTAACGTCCAGAATCTTGTTTCCGGACGATTCCGTCAACAAGAATCCGGAATTTTATAACTTCCGGATTCTTGTTGACGGAATCATTCGGAAACAAGATTTCGGATTGCTGAAAATTGCAGGAAAAAAAGAGGGTTGTCGCACCTCGTAAATCCAAATAATCGTGGTGATGGCAAGAATACCGAGGCAGACAATCGAGAGAGAGAGGATGAGGTTAGGAGAGAGATGTTATGGGAGAGATTGAGAGAGTGAGCGTGAGAGAGAGAGTGAAAAACAGAAGGGATGAATGAATGGGGGAGGGGAGGTGAGGTGAGGAAGAGGGGGGAAAAAGAGGAGTGGTATTATTGACTTTTCAAAAAAAAAGGGGAGGTATGAAAATTAAGCTAGGGAGGTGGGAAAATAAAAGCCCTAAACTCAAGAGTGCATATGGACTAGCGGGTGTGCTCAGCAACCCAAAGTGCGTATACTGGCGTGTCGTCTTGCAAGTACTATGGGATATGCTTTTCGCAAACCCAGCAATTTTTTTTTTTTTTATCAAAGGGAAAGAAACCCACTCCCATATTTTTTTCTAATACCCCCTCCTTCTGCGTTTCTTTTTTTCCGAAAATATCCCTTCACTAGAACCCATCCCTCCCCCATAGTTAGTACACTCTAGGAAAGATTACGCTTCATGATTGTGCAAAATCAAAATGTAAACAATAATAATGTTGAACCACTAAAATTTTGACCGTTTGTAAATAGAAAAAACCCAACGGCCCGAACGCATTAGATGACTGAATGTGCCATAATATTAATGCAACATCATGCGTGGAGTCATGAAGATAAATGTGGATTTTGCTTGATTTCTTACTAAACATGAAGGATAATTAATGGTTTTGATTAGTGTACAGATCTTGGGCAGTTTGTCGTAATTTATAGTTATTTGCTACTATTTAGCATAACTGATAAGCAGGGACGAATATATGTAGAGTATATTGGGGGCATTAACCCCACTAACTTATTTATTTTTTTACAAATTATTGAATAATTTTATTTTTGCCCCCACTAAAAATTAAGTGTTGACTCTACTAAAGAGCAAAAAAAATAAAAATTGAGCTATCCTCTTTTAAGTGTTGCCCCACACCACATCTACTCTTTTTTTAAGAGAAAATATAATTTTCTTTTAACTCTATTTATCTTTGTATCTCTATTTCTACTTCTCAAAATACTCTCTAGTCTCTATTCTTTCCTTTCATATGTTCTTCATTTCATTTTTAATCATTTTTTTTTGTTCTATTTACAACTCATTTGTTGCTTGAGTAAGTTTCTTTAGCATCATGTTTCATATATGTGCACTATGTATTTAGTCATTTGCCTAAGTGGGTTAATAGAGGGTTACTCGGTGAAGTTAGTTTTGATTTTGTCTGTGGCAACTGCAACGGTTAAAAAGAATTTCTCTACAATGAATTTTGTGAAAAATCAAATGTGCAACCTTATGGGAGATGAATTTTTAAATAATTGTTTGGTCATACATAAAGAAAAATATTTTAATTGTGTTGAAAATGAAAAAAATATGCAATAATTTCAAAATATGAAGACACGTAAAAAACAATTATAATACTTAGATGTTGAGGTATCTTCAATTTTTTGGGTATATAGTATTATAGTTTTTGTAATCTCTAAATTTTTGCTTAATGATAATGATGTTATTTTTTTATTGCTTATGTATTGATGTATTTTTATATAAACATTTATAATATATGATTTTGTCCCACTTGTCAAATTTTCTAGATCCATCCCTGCTGATAAGCTAAATAGAATGGTTTGAATTTGAAATTAAAGGTGATATAAGATACTGAAATTATTAACTAACCCAATACGTACACCTACAAGCCTCCTTCTACCCTGTTGATAAGCTAAACAGAATGGTTTGAATTTGAAATTAAAAGTGATATGAGATATTGAAATTACTAACTAACCCAGTACGTACACCTACAAGCCTCCTTCTACCTTGCTGATAAGCTAAACATAATGGTTTGAATTTGAAATTAAAGGTGATATAAGATATTGAAATTACTAACTAACCCAGTAAGTATACCTACAAGCCTTCTTTTACGTTTCTTTTTTCCCAAAAATATCCCTTCACTAAAACCCATCCCACCCCAATAGTTAGTATGCACTAGGAAAGATTATGTTTCATGATTGTGCAAAATCAAAATGTAAACAATAATAATGTTGAACCACTAAAATTTTTGACCGTTTGTAAATAGAACAAGTCCAACGGCCCCAACGCATAGTTGACTGAATGTGACATAAATTTGATGCAACATCATGCCATGCATGGAGTCACGAAGATAAATATGGATTTTGCTTAATTTCTTACTAAACATGAATGATAGTTAATGGTTTTGATAAAATATAGTCATTCAATACAATATTATTGATTTTTGTAGTGCATTGTACGTGTATAAGTAAGGTTGAATAACTTGAATATTGACCCGAATTTGTTCCTCCCGAATTTGTTCCTAATTACATATACCAAAACGATTAAATTAGACAAGTTTAGTTCAATTATTTTTATCGGATTGAAAGCACCATTCCTTCCAACAATAATTTCGTGATGGTAACCTACACATTAAGTGTCTGGTTGTTTCAGATTCTCCCACCCGCAAAATTGAAAAAAACCAAATCCCAATCCTTTTTTTTAACTTCCAGTAGTAGAATTGATTCAGCAGGTATCACCTTGTGTTTTTTTTTTTTTTTTGAACTGAAACCCTTTGTTTTTTAGAGATTGGGCCATATCGATTGAAAAAGTATTGGGCCTCCCTTCGCTCATTAGTTGATCCAGATCAGTCACGCGGCTGGATCAGAGCCACTCAAAAAGTGGTCCCTACTCCCTCTTTCAGCCAAAGCCAATACCATAAAAAAAAATAAAAAATAAAAACTCTCTGAAGATTTTATTACCTGCCACTCAAATTTGCTGAGCTTTTTTCAAAACAGATAACACAACAGTCAAGAGTAACCAAAAAACACATATGGCTTGCACTCCCCTCCTTTCACCACCGACCACCACCACCGTCGCCGCCGTCAGCCACCACTCCCTCCAACCCTCCTCCCCCTCCATCTTTCCTAACTTCCCCACCAAATCCAATCCCAACCGTCGACTCACCACAAGGCTCCACGTGTCCTCTTCTCCCACCAACAAGCCCACCAGCACTCCCACCTCCACACAGCCACCGGCCCAAAAGCCCACAGGAGAAACCGTATTCTTCGACGGTGGGGCCCACTACGGAGACCTCGTGGCAAACCTCTTACTGGGCTTCACCCTTTTATGGCTTCCCCTTACTTTAGCCGCGGTGTCTCGGGCCCTCTATCTCAGGTACAGGTTCACTAACCTTAGGGTAACCGTTATCTCGGGCCTAACGGGCCAGGACCGAAGTGACTTCTCTTACGACGTCGTTAAAGACGTTCAGGTTGTTCCGCGCTTCATTGGTGAGTGGGGTGACGTTATCATCACCTTAAAGGATGGTACCAAAGTTGACCTGAGAAGTGTTCCCAGGTTCAGAGAAATTGCTAAGTATTGCCTCTCCATGGCTGCTCAGAAATCTCAGGTTTTGAATCAAAGTGGCCCTAAAGGGTTTTGAGTTTTTATTTTTTATTTTTAAATTCTTTTTTTTCACAGTTTTAATTCCTGCTGCACGGTCTTCTTTTCTCATACAGATACAGGTATTTATGTAAAAAAAATTTATTTCTACTTTTTTTAGCAATGTTAACACGGTGTACTGAATTTTGTTGTGTGTCAACTTTTTACTTCAATGATAATGGAAATTGGGTAATTTGCAAGGTGGTAATTATTTTGCTTCAATTATGTAAGAAAAATTTTATTTAATAGCCACATATTGGCGGTAATGTAATATTTTTTTTTGTTGGTGGTGGAGGTAATGCTGCTGTGACCAGATAAGTGATACTGAATTTTTACTTCAGACAATATTTTGAACTTGCATATTTTGGATGACTGAGTAGAAGAATTACTCAAATATATGCTGCTTGAAATGAAATGGCTGCTAATAGAAAGGAAATGTAATTTACTTGAGAATCTTCCTCGGGTAATAAATGTTAGATATAAAACCATACCATTATTCTGCTTAGCTTAATCTTTTAGAAAAATTGGTGGATCACAATTAAGAATTGTTTGGAATGACATAAAATTAAAGAGGTCCTTTTTCTGGCTGCTTCTTATGGGCAAAAAGGAAAATTGACATGTTGCCAAGACCATTCTTTCATGTCCTTAACGAGATCGTCAGAAGCCAAAACAGGCAAGTTTCCTCTTTAAAAAATTAGTCTCCTTGTTCATTGACCATTAATTAATATGACTTGAACAGAAAATGATTCCATTAATTGAAATAGAGGTAAAAGGATGATCTACGGTTGGTAAAAGTTTGTGACGACCATATTACCGACGGGCTGAAGGCCGTCGATAATTCGACTTTACCGACGACATTTTTGCCCTTACCAACACTAGCCACACATATCATAATATTCATTACAAACATCATTAGTAATTTTGACATTTAAATGAACAAGAATCTGTGTGTGACAGCCGGGGCGTATCGTTCTATAGCAATGGCGTCCGCTCTGTACAAACATCTTTGTACAGCTGGGGCGTATTGCTATATCACAGTGGCACACTGCTCTGCACACACGACTCGTTTTGCAACAGTCGGGGCGTATCGTTCTATAGCAGTGACACACGCTCTGTACAAACATCTATTTGTAGCAACCGAGGCGTATCGCTATATCATAGTGGCACACCGCTATGCACAAACATCTTACTATTACCGTTACCAATCTATGGTTTTAGTACAATAGCTTCAAAGGTTCAATTCCAAAACAAATTTTAAACGATGTTTTCTAAGGAATTTCTTTTGATATCTCCTTAAACTACCTTTAATGTAATTATAACGTTGTACTAGGTTGAATTAAAGAGAAGAAAAATTCAGGGAAATGGGGAAAATCTAGCTGAATTTCGTTGGGTGCAGGAAAATTTGCTGGAGCGAATCGCTTGCCTAGTGCAGGGAGATTCGCTATGCGAATCCTGGCCAAGTGCGAACACTGGCAAATCCTGCTGGAATTCGTTGAGCGAGTTTCACAGAGTTTCAGCAGAAAACTCTGATTTTCAACACAATCTCACCCCAAAACATCATATCCCTTATTCCCAATCCATTTTCAATGAAATTAGGACTCAAAATCAAGCATCAAAACATGGTAAATTGAAGAATCAACTCTTTCAACATAAAAATCACAAGCAAGCACATGATTTAAATGTCACCAAACACATCAAACTATGAACAACACATACCAAAACCCATTCCCATTTTCATGACTCCCAAAAACCACAATTAGAAGACAAGAAATCATACAAGATGAAGGGGAAAAGGAAACCCTAATGGGTCTTATGGTTGGCCACCACCTAAGGGAGAAGAACTCACAAGAATCTCCAAGACTTGAGTCAAGAAGTTGGAAATTTTTTGACTTTCTTCTTCTCCTCTTCTCCAACTCGTTTTTCTCCTTTCTTCCACTTAAGGCAACACCAAATCTTTCTGAAAATGCCAAATATTTAGCTCCACTCTTCTTCTCTATGCTAGGAATAAAATGATCTCACTAATTTCTCCCTTTTCTCTCATGAACCCTAGGTTTTCCCTCTTCTTTCTTTCTCTTGGGCAGCAGAAAACGAAAATAAGGGCGAGGGAGGAGAATGAGCTGATTGTGAGGGAAGGAGGAGAAAGAGGGGAAAATGTATCTCACACAATTTGTGGACTATTTTGTCCCTCTCCTTGTATAGGTAAAGTACCTAAATACCCTTCATTTTACCTAAAACTATTTTCATGCCCTTTCTTCTATTCCTACCCCTCCACTTCTAATTTATACCCCAAATTAATTAAATCATCAATCAATTTAAAACATAATAAGGTCTAAATTAATGAAGCTAAATAATTAAATTAGGCGGGGTGTTACACTACTACCCACCTTTTAAAAAAATTTGTCCTAAAAAATTAGACATAACACTTACCTATCGAAACAAGTACGGGTACTGGTCTCGCATTTCTTCTTCGATTTCCCAAGTAACTTCCTCAGGAGTAGATCCTTCCGAAATGATCTTGACCAAGGGAACGGTCTTGTTCCTTAGCGTCTTAAAGTTGCGGTCCGCCACTTGTACCGGCATAGGCTGGTATGTCAAATCTGATCTCAGTTGTACCGACTCATGATCTAAAGGTTGATAAGGATTAGGAATGTACTTTTTAAGATGAGACACATGAAACACATTGTGTAGGTTTGACAAAGATGGAGGCAGATGTTGCGGCTCAGGCAAGTGCACCTGATCGTAACTCGTAATAATAGTTGAATATAATTAGGACTCTGAATGTCGAACCCACAGGGAATGAGCAAGTACCAATGACTTAATATGATTCTATTCTATTAAGCGAGCAAAAGTTGTAATTACACAAGTAGTGAAAGTTATCGGTATCAAAGCGATAAACAAACTGAATGCGAGAACGGTTTAACTATGTTATGGGAAGCTTAGGGGTACCGGGTTCACCAATACTCTACTCTTGAGTTCACTAAACAATTGCTATGAGTTATCTATTATAAAAGAGAACTAATCACCCACTCTAAATTACTAAGAGCTACCTAGCTTGCAATAGCCTTTCTCCTAACTAATTACTCTGTTTGATCGTAGAAGGTAATTAAAGGAAAGAGCATTAAGCACATGTGGGTTTGTTAATCTAATAACTAATTAGAAACAAGTTATAACCTATTCGGCGTATCAAGCGAGTTCTTTTATCCTATGGTTCCATTAACTAATCATGATCTTGTTACCACAATTAAGCCAACTAAATAAATGTTGATCAGGACTTATAGGATTAAGCACAATAGGAATAAAACGCTCAAACATTCGATAGAAACTCATATAATTAAATAGACAAAGCATCAAGAGTATTGCAAAGGATCCCCCATCACTCCTAGTGATGGGTTTAGCTACTCATTATCAATGATAATAACATAAACTCAGATATAAAATCAGAATAATCTCAGAATAATCCATAACAAGAGAATAAATCTAAACCGGGAAACCCTTTCGGTATGACGATGGTCCTTAAGCACGTTTTTCGCGTCCTCACGAGCTCCGGTAGCAATTCGGGATGACACCAAACTCCAAGGAAACACATAGATCAATGGAAGAGGCAAGGAATTGATATGAATTCTCAATAGGGGGCTCTTGACTTGGGAATTTGTCGAAAGGTTTTTAGAAAAGGTTAAGAGCCCCTATTTATAGATTAGGTTGCGAACTAGGTCATCTGGCTATCAAATCTGCACTATCTGAGACGGGGTATGGTCGTACCGCATGTATACACGACTGTACCGAGCTTTGTTGATCACGCTGGACCATACCCATGTGTGCTACAGCCCTGACATCACTTGTGTACGGCCGTACTGCCTTTGGCACGGCCGTACTGGACTATTTCATCGGCGCCAGGTGGTACAGACTAAGGGGGTACACCCTTACTGAAGTTCTGCTCTAGGTACGGCCGTACCAGGTATAGGTCAGGCCGTACCGCTTATCCAGTAGTGTTAAAACTCTCCAAAACTAGCCAGTTTTTTGTCCTTTTTCGTATCTTCTGCTCCGAGTGGTGTCTTCATGATATTTTTGCATAATAGGACATAAATGAGTACCTTTGTGCTTTAATTAGTGCAAAATGGTATATTTAGATACTAAAAATGCCCTATAAAAGTAGACAAATTGGTGTGCTAACACATCCCCACACTTGAGCTTTGCTTGCCCTCAAGCAAACTACTTGGGTAATTATAGTAAAAAAAAAAACTATTTTCCCTTGAATAGGGGTAAAAATATAAGTAAGACAACAACATGATATCACAAAACTTGTCAATAAATAGAATGCCTAATTAGAGGTGTAAGTTCAAATAAGCCAACAACCTGTGATTTTCAAGTCACACTCTCACCAATCTCAAAATGTTTGTAGGTATAATCATTAGCACTCAGATTTTTCAAATAAAGTGGCACTACCATAGGCTTGTACATTGACCAAAATCTCTACTATTAGAATCTATAAGACATGCAAAAGAGGAATGAGGGTCTTTCATTGATTGTAATGGGGCCAAGGTAATAATGTTTGGTAAGATAAAAAAAAAGGTCATGAAAAGGGTCAGAAATAAATCAACCAAAACAAGCAACCTAATTCTTTTCACTTTAAAGAGCAGGCAAGAATCCCAACTTTTTCAATCAATACTTTTTTTTTTCTTTTTGCAATTTATGAAGACATGAGCATGATGAATAATTTTTTTTTTGTATGATGCTCTTTCTTTTCTTTTCCTTTCCTCCCTTCATGCATTTATGCAGCAACCAACCATTTTTAAGAACTAGGAGGGGAATAAATTGCTAAGCCTTCTTTTTGTAAACATATAAGAGGGATTCAAAACATTATTCTTTTGATTTTGCCACTAATTGCTCTTAAACAAATTTTCTAAGGTTGCCTTCGCAGAATATAATCAATGGTAACAAGAAGGGTACCAAGAAATTAAATAGAGAACTTTAGGCACAAAAGTGGGCAACTAGTGGTATAGTGTATTCAAAATGGTAGTGGCCTGAAGAATTCCTAAAAATTTTTCTTTCCAAATTCACATGAAAATAAATTCGTATTCGCTTCGTAATGGTCTAAGCACAAGTTCTAGAATGCACATTCACAGGAAAAATATCACTCAACAAAGAAAAGAGGCAAAAGCATGATGAGGCCTCTTATTTAAGGCTCAAAATTCACATTTAATAGCTTATACAGAAAGTCAAAACTTACAGAACTTCAATGCTAATTTTCAGCAGATTCCAATTACTAGCAACAAATTGATTCAATCATATGTTGTCATGAAGAAAAAATTTTGCAGCCCCTAAATCAGCAAAAATTTAAAGTTTTTATATAATTATAGACAGTTATAAGCATAGCCAAGTAATAAACACAATTTAAGATTCCCTCCCCACACTTATTTCTAGCAGTGTCTCCACTACGTCTAAGTTAAAGCAAGCACAAAAAATAAAATAAAAGAATATGGAAAGAGACTCCCCTCTGAAAAATATCACGAGCAAATTGGATGAGGGTATGGGCAAAATATGTTGTTTCCTTGTCGTAATACCGATAGAGCTGGTAAGCGGTGGAAGAACTGTGCAACACAAAACTCAAAAATTTAGAAACAAAATAAAAAGAAATAACAGTAAAATATAATAACAAAACAAAAATTTAAAAATAATAAAATAAAATGTATCCTGCGAGTGTGCCCAATATATGTGCATCTCTTTTTAATACAAAAGCAAAAAGCCTAAGTACTAAAAGAGAAAAATAAAATGTTGTCCCGCATCACTCAGCAAGAGGGAAAGGCTGGATGCGCTATAAGTGCTCCAAAATGAGTGCCAACTGCTGATCCACGTGGGTCCTATGCTCCACAAAGCTGGACTGCATCTCGTCGAGACGCATCATGACATTCTCGTAGGAGTGACCCTATGCTGCTGGCTGAGGCTGTGGCTGTGGTGGTGGTGAATGCTCCTCTACTAGTGGGAAAAAATCTGCAGCCTCATCTTGCTGCTGCTCCTGCTGCTCCTCCGGTCTGATGAACTCATAGTCCCTGTGCCCCAATCTTCGCAGAACACCAATGTTAGTGAGGGTAGAGAGTCCAATGGGCTCCATCTCAATGATCGTGGCTCTTGCTCTGGTGCGAACTCCGAGGTGGGCTGCCAGACGGGAGATGAAAGAACCCAAGACAATATGCCCGGTGTTCTGAATCTGAAGGTGAACGCCCAACTGGGTGCACGTCCGCAAGAAAAACATCTCGGCGTCGCAGCGTCGTCCCTGTGTCATGGCCCAAAGCAGAAAAAGATCTGGTCTCGTGACCGTGCCGTCAGTCAAGGCTCTTCCGTTTATGGAACGGGCAATCCATCTGTGCACTGTCAGCATAGCTGGGTCTTTAATCCTGCTGGCCTTGGCACGGCTATGAATGTAGTGGCCATCCCCAGTAAGAGCTCTCCAACTCTCAGAATCCTACCATCCTTCCGAAATCTCCAGAAGGGCCTCCATATACTCTGGTGTCTGAACTGACTGCGCCGTCTCAAATCCTAGCCCGATGTTGAACTCGGCTAGGGTGATCTCGTGGTGGGTCCCACGGATCCACAAAGTGACCACCAACTCCTCCTCCGGCTCGTCCTCTCAGTCTTGATGATGGGCTCTCTGTCTCTCCTATGATAGCCACAAGTGGCTAAGAAGTCTAAAACAACCTCCGCATAGAAAGGCTGTTTGACAGAGGCTACCTGGAGCCACCCTATCCTCTATAGCAAGGTCTCCACCTCCTCCCGTAGGCCAACCTGTTGGAGGGCATCAAAGTCTAAATACCTCTGAGTGTGGGTGTGAAAGTCCCGCGACTGCCTGTATCTATCTCTGAACTGCTCAGGAATGTAGTTAGGCACGACCCTAGAGCCACATGCTGCTGCAGAAGATGAAGAGCCTTCAGTTTTCTAGCGTTTAGGCATTTTTCTGCAAAAAAAGTGGAAAAATTAATTTTTAAACAAAAACTGGATTGGGTACGACCATTCTTCGTGAGGTACGGTCGTACTGCTTCTCTAAGTACACCCTGATTCAATGGGTCAGTACAGCCTGACTAAAGGATTATGTATGACCGTACTATGCCATAGGTACGCCCGTACCTATGGTCAGTTTAAACTCTAAGGCTGCCAGTACGCCCTTAGGTATGACCTATTCTTGGTAGGGACGGCCGTATTGCGCAATGGTTCTGTGAAAATTCTACCCTATAATCAGATTTTCTCAATTTTAAGCCTAGATTATAAGTCTCTAATCATTCCTAGGGTCTCTAAGCATTCAAAACCGAGCCAAAACTACTCCTAATTACCTAAAGTTAAGAGTTAAACAAAACTAAAAACATAAACTAACTAAAAACTTGAAACAACCAGTAAATCAAGCAATCAATCCACAAATTGAGTTTAGAATCAGTACCTGGATGATCTTGTGGATGGAAATGCGAAGAAATTGATAGAAGAGGTTGTTTGAATGAAGAGGTTTTGGGCGTACGAGAGTGAGGTACGCCCTTACCTCTCACTATTTACCTTATATTCTGCCTCTGGACATGGGGTACGGTCGTACCTTGTTTTATGTCCGGCCGTACCTGTCTGTTCTCTGCGTTATTAAAGATGAAGGCGTGTGGTACGACCGTGCCTGATGTAAGGTACGCCCGTACCTACTGGTTTTCCAAAAAAAAAAATTTGATTTTTCAAAATTTTTAATTTTTTTGTATTTTTAAATAATCATAAAAATGAATAAAAATAAAAATAAAACAAACACAGAAGAGATAAATAAAAATGTTAGTAACCATAGGTTGTGTAACACCCTCAAAATTGAATTCATAGGATCTTATAAATTGTGTGTTTATATTTTTAATTTTGTGACAAAATTGTGTGTGTTTGCCTTAATGATTAGTATATTTTAATGATATTATTTTATCTTATTTTATTAATTATTAGTCCTGAATTTATTATAAACTTTTTATAATAATAGTCTATTTTAGAAGTAGTATGAAAATGATTTGTCTTTTGAAGTGAAAGTTGTTTATATATATATATACCAAGAGGGGGTCGAAAGCAGATTAAAAGGAGCGGAAAGGAACTAAAGAGAGAAGTAGGACTGAGACGGACTTAGCATAAACTTAAAATGGGGAACAAACCCCAGAAAAGGAAAAGAACTGAAAATAAAAGAAGAACTGAAACTTAAATAATGCAAATGTATGCAAGCAGTTATCCGTCCATATAGGCGGTCATGAACAGAAATAAAGTGCAGGAATCTTAAAGATAGAAATTAAAAATGCATGAGCCAAGGGTAGGCGCACTCTTTCTTGCAGAAAAGTAAAACTGAAAGTAAATGACGGAAACTAAATATGCATGAATGAACTGGAAAATAAAGACAGAAAAAGAAACTGAAACTTGAAACTTAGATTGAAAGATTGCAAGTACAAAAGATTGAAGAGCAGAGAAAAGAGTAGAGTGACTCTCACTAACCTCTCTCTAGAACCTGAGAAAATAAAACTGGAATTTTAAACGGTGCCTAACAATGAAACCTACGCACCCTATTTATAGAAATGAAAATTGAACTGTTTGAACAGTTCCGGTAAGTTACCGGAATCAAATTGAACTATTGGCTATAGTAAAAAGTAAAAATGCTGCAGTACCAAATAGTAAAGTTACAATAATTGAAAATTTGAGTTTTCTGACATTATGATTGATTTCTGACAGGCTGCTATTCATCAGAATTAATTGGAGAGTAGATTCCAAAGCAGTAGTCTTCATTTTTGTAAAATGGATCTTTTGTAGACGATTCAGAAGAAGAGGGAAGGACTTGCTTCAGTTTCTTTCCCTTCTTTTTTGGTTGATTGGACGAAGATGATGGTAAGTCTTGCTTACCCTTTTCCTGGTCTGAGGATTGCTTTTGTAAAAGTTGGACAATGTTTTGAAGGTTGTGTAGAACATCTTCTTCTGATGATGAGGCAGCAAGTGCGTATAATATGTGCCTTTTGATTGAGAAGAAGACAGGTGCTTGGTTCTGCAAACTTCAAAAATTTTGGATTATTTTTGAACCAAATTTTTACATTGTCTTGAGATGCTTTTGATCCATCAAAGCTGGACCACCATTTGACGAAGGCTTATGCAGGAGTAGTGCCATAGTTTCTGGGATAGAACTACTCACCAACTTGTATTGCCAGGAAAATACCCATGACAAAGAGAATTTGAGGAAAAAGTTTAATAAAATTGGCAAATTATCAAACTCATTGGTAAATTTTTTGTCAAATAATTGGAATCCTTCTTGAACTTCAGTAGGAAGGATATCAGGTATTGGGCCAAAGAAATCCCGCCGTTGGAGGAACCAATTTGGAAAAGAGTACTTGTTTCCTGTTTTAAAGTAGATTAACCAGGAATGTTTAAATGACTTATTTTGTAAACCTAGAATCATAAAATCCCAGGCCTTGACATAATCCCAGTAGGTGTAACCAATTGGTTCATAAAAATCTGAAATTTTTTTGGGTTTATTAGGATTCTGTCCCCAAGCTGAAGGTGTAAGAACATTCAGGATTTGAAGGGTAGAATGGGTGGTAATTGATTCATCTCTAGGATCTTTGTAGTGTTTAATGGCTACCGAGTCAGAATCCACGAGAATTTTTTCAAAAAATAATTGTGTTTTATTTTGAACCATAGGAATAAATTGGAATCCAGGAGGAAATATTTTGGATGGAATTTTGTTGGGGTTTTCATCCCAGTATTCAGGTTCTAATCTTATAACTGGATAGAATCTGGGTTTTGGAATGTATTGAGTTTTGGAAATCTTGTGATTTAAACTGAATTGGTTTTGGATTAGCTTGGACAATTTGGGTTTTTTGGTTTTGGATCATGAGATCCAAAGATGGTAGATCTTGGTCACTGTTTGCTTCAGCCATACTGGCCCAAGTCTTTTTAGGTAAATTGGTCAAGCCTTGTTCTTGAAAGGCTAGGAGAGTTTGAATTGGGAAAGCATAATCTTGTTTGGTTTGTTTGGTAGTTTGTTTTGATGATTAGTCAGAACTTTTCTGGGAAGCTTGGTTTTGAGTTGATGACCCAATTAATTGAGCTTGGATCGAAGATCCAGATTGATTTTGGGTAGGAGACCCAGTTTGGTTAGC
Organism: Calophaca sinica; assembly: GCA_037113605.1. Lineage (NCBI taxonomy): Eukaryota > Viridiplantae > Streptophyta > Magnoliopsida > Fabales > Fabaceae > Calophaca > Calophaca sinica. The sequence goes on along the minus strand of CM073736.1, from coordinate 39,176,374 downwards.
AATAAAAGATGGAGCTAAAGCATTTAAATCACTCTTACCTCTACCTCTGCCACCTTTTCCCCGAGAGGAAGAAACCCTGGAGGACATGTTATTCTTTTCTCTGTAAGTATTCACGAGTGAGATAGTCAGGGAGAGCATTTGCTGAGCCTTTAAGATATTCAATATCAAAGTCAAAAATGCTCAAAATTGCTTGCCATCTGGCAAAAATCTGTTTTGATGCAAGATTTTTAACATCCTTTTGTAAAATGTCTTTTGCAGATTTACAATCAACACTAACTAAAAATTTTTGATTTAATAAATCAGATTGGAACTTTGAAATAGATAAAACGATTGCTAAAACTTCTTTTTTAACAGTGGAATATTTTTGTTGTGCTGGATTCCAATGTTTGGAAGTAAAGGCAATCACTTGATCCTTGTCAGAAATTCTTTGTTTAAGAATGCCACCATAACCTATGTCACAGGCATCAGTTTCAACAATTTTGAAGGCTTGAGGATTAGGCAAATAAAGACATGGAAGATTCTTGACCTGAGTTTTTATTTGTTTGACAACATCAGTATGAACATCTGTCCAAGGAGGAGGATCATTTTTAAGATGATCATGGAGAGGTTTGATAAGATTACTAAGTTGTGGAAAGAAATCTGAGACATAATTTAAACATCCTAGAAATCTTTGTAACTGAGTTTTGTCAATGATTTGATTAGGAAACTTGTCCGAAAACTCAATAGCCCGATTGATAGGAACAATGGTCCCTTGATAAATGTTATGACCAAGAAACCTGATTTTAGTTTGAAACAAATTAATTTTTGTTTTAGAAACAGCAAGACCATTTCTTTTTATCACCGAGATAAAGATACTGATATGTTTGAAATGTTGATCAGTAGATTGGGAATATATTAAAACATCATCAATATAAACAATTGCAAATTTAGAATAAGGATTGAATATCTCATTCGTTATTCTTTGGAATTCAGAAGGAGCATTTTTTAAAACGAATGGCATAACTTTCCATTCATACTGGCCAAAAGGAACTGTAAAGGCAGTTTTATACCTATCTTCTTCTTTGACTTGGATTTGCCAAAATCCAGATTTCATGTCAAATTTTGAGAAAATCTTAGCATTGTGTAACCTATTTAAAAGGTCTTTTTTTATTGGGAATAGGATACCTAATCCAGCAAAGTGCTTGATTAAGCGGTTTGTAATTGATAACAAGACGAGGAGTTCCACGCTCAATTTCAGCTTGTTTATTGACATAAAAAGCAGAACAAGACCAAGGACTTTTACTCTTGCGAATTAGGCCTTTTTCCAATAAATCCTTGATTTCTTTTTGGCAAAATTGAAGGAGTTCTTCATTCATTTGAATTGGCCTAGCTTTGGTTGGGATTTGTTTCTCTTGAAAATCTTTTTCATAAGGAAGTTCAAAAATATGTTGTTTCCTTTCCCAAAAAGCATTAGGTAAATCAGAACAAATGGAAGTTTGAATTTGTTCCAAAAGATATTTGATTTTTTGTTGAGTACTAGATTGTTGTAATTGATTTTCTATATTTTTAAAAGAAATTTCATCTTTAAGAAAATGGATTTGATTTTCTTTATAGGAAATTAGATTTAAATCTCTGATGATGGGTTTTTTCAAAAATTTGAAAATAATAGATTGACCCAAATGTTGAGTAATAATCCCATCTTCAGTGGTTTGATAAGGAAAAAGCAATCTGATAAATGGCGTTCCTAAAATCACTTTGTTCCTAAGATTTTTAACCAAGAGGAAAGATGTTTCTATCCTAAGACCATGGTTTTCAATTATAGCCAAGACAATTTGTAATTGATTTTTAACTTAGAACCATTAGCGATTTAAGTTGTTCTGTAGTTTTCTCAAAATATTTAGTGGGAATTAACCCTTCTAAGATACAGATGAGTCACTCGGTGTCAAAGAGAGTCAGAAGTTTCAAGGACAAATTCTCCTACTAGAATTCTGATGTTAATATAAAACTTTTGAATTTTAACATAATTGATTAATCCTGAAAAGTCGTCAACTATGTTTAATTGAAAGGGGTTATCATCTTTTTTGGAGGTTGAAGCCTCAGCTTCAGATTGGTTTTGTTTCAAATTTTTAATCTCCTTTTTCAAATTATTGATTTCAAATTGGAGATCTTGAATAGTAACAGACTTGGTACTAAATTTCTCTTTGAGAATGGGCTTGTTAAAAACTAAAGAATTCTTAGAAAAATTTAGTTTTTCAAGATATTTCATTTTCTCTTGAGGATCAGGTATGGTATTAATGGCTTTAAAAAGAAGATCTTGTTCCTTAGTTAAAACATTAACCTGATTAGAAGATTCAGATAGATTATCATCATGAATCTGATTGTTGTTTTGAGAAGATTCATTGATAGTAGTATTTTCTTGAAAAGAATTTATTATCAAATTGTTAATATCTTTTTGAATTTGATTGAGGTAAAAGGTTTTAATTTTTCTTTCAATCCTACAAAATCTATACTTATGACCAGGTTTACCACAAGTGTAGCAAATAATTTTAGTTTTACGCTTTTTATGAAAGTCATAATTCTCAAGATTTCATTAGCTAATTGATCATTGGAATTGCAAATTTTCCTATAATGAGGCTTAGGAGGACCATAATAGTGTTTTGGTTTGGGCCCGAGTTTCTTAACACTAGGTAAAGATGATTGCCCTATCATATTGATAGATTGATTTCTATTGATATTTTCAAGGAGTTTACCATGAATTCCTTCCACATCATTCTCTTTTTCTTTATTCGTGAGAGCAAAGGGTGCTTTGGGTGGAAGGTCAAATTAGATAACTTGTTTCTCTCTTAATTGCCATTTCGTAATGTCACTTAAAAGTTTTCGTCCTATAAGCTTGTCTTTGAAAGGGTATTTAATCTTATGTTTAATGGCATAGGCATTGAACCAGTCAAAGAAAGGGATATTGGTTTGGACACGTTCAAGGAATTGATAGAATTTTTCTTGGATTTCCTTCCTTTTAGATCCTTGATAATGTTTGAAAAACCATTCTCTATGAGAAGACCATTCTTCAGATTTCATTTCTTTTCTCTTTATCAATAACAAACTCAAATGATATTACATTAATATCATAAGATTCATTAAGGGAGGAATAGGTTGGAGATTGAATGGTTCTTTGGTCTTCCTCATTCTTTTGGTATGAAGTTCTAACAGGGGTTGTGGTTTCAAACCCTTGTAAGTGAATTGTTGATCCTTCATGGGAAGGTTCAGATTGATTCATATGGATGGATCTAGGAATAGATCTAGAGGTTGAAAAAGATCTCCTAGATAAGGCTGATTGAAAATCATTAGTGGAACTAACAGATCTAGAAAGAGAGAAAGAATTTCTCCTATCGAAGACTAAGTCTACTTGACCTGTTTGATGTTGGATTAAATCTTGAAATTCTGGGGTTATCCTAGGTAAGGCTGGAGTTGCCTTTTCTAAGACCCATTTGTCTGGGAGTGTGATATCACTCCACTGAATAGTCTTGGGCACAATAATATTGGCCTTACTATTGTCGGTCAGAAACAAAGTTGTTTCTCCACGTTTGTTACAATTGGTTTTGAGAAAATTGGACCTAATAGAGTTCATGACCTTGTATTGAACTCTATAGATCAGGGTAATGGGTATTGATCCTTCCTTCATATCATACCCATGGAGTTTGACATTTAAATATAAAATATCAAGAATATTTTTATCATCCAGACTAACAGTTAAATCTGGAAAGCAATTGAAGAATATTGGACCGTGGCTTAGGCTAGATTCCACTGTACCTAAGAGAGAATCTTGAAAACGATTGTGTCTTTTGTCCCTTAAACAGAAAAGAACTGCAACATCTAGAGATTCTCTAGTAAGGGGTTTCATACCAACTTGAACACTACCGATATGTAAATAATTGTAATTTTTGGCTTTGTGTTCTTCGATACTTTTGTCAGAAAGCAGATGAATTTCTTCATCATCTTTTTCAATTTTGTATTTTTGTTCAACAGTTTTGATAATATAATCAGATTGATTATGCCAAAGGCTTTTGAAATTGAAATCATTTTTGGTTTTGTAAAGATCTTCATCTTTAATCTTGGGAATATCCCAGTCATCCAAATCTTGATTGATATTTTCAAATCGAATTTATTCTTTGAAGACTTTTTTGGAAAAACTGTGAGATTGGTTACTAGAAAGAGAAGAGGATGAGGATTGAGAGGACTTGTTGGGAGAAAAGCAGGGAGAACTTGAACGAAACATGTTTACCGAAAATAAACAATATTATACTCAAAAATAAACAAGTCTTCCTCACCCGTAAGTATCATCACCATCACCTGGTTCGTTAGAAATATAAATATTAACCTTGAATTAATAATTATTCTCTAAATTACTCATATAGGTTTAATCATACATATTTGTACCAGATCTAAGAAAAGCTACCTCAATAATCTTCTTCTTCAAAATAAGGACTTATTAAATTCTTTTAGATCTAATTCAAAGTCATCTCAAAACATATTGTTCAAAAACCAAGGACAATCACCATTATTTAGATCTGTCAAAAGCCACTCAAAAATTACTTATTTTTCACCAAGGTCTAGTAAAACCCTTTCAGATCTACAAAGCACTGCACAGTAATTAGGCCTATCTGCCCTATCCGTCGGGACTTACCGCCTTGCGTCGTACAGTCTTACATAGATCTGAAAGATTCCTTTTTTGTCAGCTTGGTAAAAGATAATATTATCGTGAGCACTACCTACAGATCATAAATAATTTTAATTCCTTTTAATAATAATTTAATAAACAAATTTTTAGTTTAGAACAATAAATGAGTACTTAACTATAGATCCAGAAGAGATAATTTTCCTTTTATAAAACAATAAAAACAAAATTCATTTCAGAAGAACATTATGAGTACTACCAGCAGATCTGTACTTTAGTATGATTATACGCAATCAGTAACTCAGATAAATAATACATGATTCAAGATCAATATCACATTCCTACTTCCCCATCAGGCTCTGATACCAAGAGGGGGTCGGAAGCAGATTAAAAGGAGCGGAAAGGAACTAAAGAGAGAAGTAGGACTGAGACGGACTCAGCATAAACTTAAAATGGGGAACAAACCCCAGAAGAAGAAAATAACTGAAAATAAAACGAAGAACTGAAACTTAGATTATGCAGATGTATGCAAGCAATTATCCAGCCATATAGGCGGTTATGAACAGAAATAAGTGTGTGTGTGTTTGCAGAAAAGTAAAGACTGAAAGTAAATGACGGAAACTAAATATGCATGAGCCAAGGGTAGGCGCACTCTTTCTTGCAGAAATTTAAAGATGCATGAATGAACTGGAAAATAAAAGACAGGAAAAGAAACTGAAACTTGAAACTTAGATTGAAAGATTGCAAGTACAAAAGATTGAAGAGCAGAGAAAAGGGCAGAGTGTTTCTCACTAACCTCTCTCTAGAACATGAGAAAATAAAACTGGAATTTTAAACGGTGCCTAACAATGAAACCTACGCACCCTATTTATAGAAATGAAAATTGAACTGTTTGAACAGTTCTGGTAAGTTACCGGAATCAAATTGAACTATTGGCTATAGTAAAAAGTAAAAATCTTTGCATCAAATAGTAAAGTTACAATAATTGAAAATTTGAGTCTTCTGACATTATGATTGATTTCTGACAGGCTGCTATTCATCAGAATTTATTGGAGAGTAGATTCCAAAGCAGTCGTCTTCATTTTTGTAATATGGGTCTTTTGTAGACGATTCAGAAGAAGAGGGAAGGACTTGCTTCAGTTTCTTTCCCTTCTTTTTTGGTTGATTGGACGAAGATGATGGTAAGTCTTGCTTACCCTTTTCCTGGTCTGAGGATTGCTTTTGTAAAAGTTGGACAATGTTTTGAAGGTTGTGTAGAACATCTTCTGATGATGAGGCAGCAAGTGCAGCCGCAATATGTGCCTTTTGATTGAGAAGAAGACAGGTGCTTGGTTCTGCAAACTTCAAAAATTTTGGATTATTTTTGAACCAAATTTTTACATTGTCTTGAGATGCTTTTGATCCATCAAAGCTGGACCACCATTTGACGAAGGCTTGCTTCTGGAGTAGTGCCATAGTTTCTGGGATAGAACTACTCACCAACTTGTATTGCCAGGAAAATACCCATGACAAAGAGAATTTGAGGAAAAAGTTTAATAAAATTGGCAAATTATCAAACTCATTGGTAAATTTTTTGTCAAATAATTGGAATCCTTCTTGAACTTCAGTAGGAAGGATATCAGGTATTGGGCCAAAGAAATCCCACCATTGGAGGAACCAATTTGGAAAAGAGTACTTGTTTCCTGTTTTAAAGTAGATTAACCAGGAATGTTTAAATGACTTATTTTGTAAACCTAGAATCATAAAATCCAGTGCCTTGACATAATCCCAGAGGTGTAACCAATTGGTTCATAAAAATCTGAAATTTTTTGGGTTTATTAGGATTCCGTCCCCAGTCAAGGTGTAAGAACATTTAGGATTTGAAGGGTAGAATGGGTGGTAATTGATTCATCTCTAGGATCTTTGTAGTGTTTAATGGCTACCGAGTCAATCCACGAGAATTTTTCAAAAAATAATTGTGTTTTATTTTGAACCATAGGAATAAATTGGAATCAGGGAGGAAATATTTTGGATGGAATTTTGTTTGGGTTTTCATCCCAAAGATTCGGTTCTAATCTTATAACTGGATAGAATCTGGGTTTTGGAATGTATTGAGTTTTGGAAGTCTTGTGATTTAAACTGAATTGGTTTTGGATTAGCTTGGACAATTTGGGTTTTTTGGTTTTGGATCATGAGATCCAAAGATGGTAGATCTTGGTCACTGTTTGCTTCAGCCATACTGGCCCAAGTCTTTTTAGGTAAACTGGTCAAGCCTTGTTCTTGAAAGGCTAGGAGAGTTTGAATTGGGAAAGCATAATCTTGTTTGGTTTGTTTGGTAGTTTGTTTTGATGATTGGTCAGAACTTTTCTGGGAAGCTTGGTTTTGAGTTGATGACCCAATTAATTGAGCTTGGATCGAAGATCCAGATTGATTTTGGTTAGGAGACCCAGTTTGGTTAGCAATAAAAGATGGAGCTAAAGCATTTAAATCACTCTTACCTCTACCTTTGCCACCTCTTCCCCGAGAGGAAGAAACCCTGGAGGACATGTTATTCTTTTCTCTGTAAGTATTCACGAGTGAGATAGTCAGGGAGAGCATTTGCTGAGCCTTTAAGATATTCAATATCAAAGTAAAAAATGCTCAAAATTGCTTGCCATCTGGCAAAAATCTGTTTTGATGCAAGATTTTTAACATCTTTTTGTAAAATGTCTTTTGCAGATTTACAATCAACACGAACTAAAAATTTTTGATTTAATAAATCAGATTCACTACAAGAAAACACGGGAAGCCGTCGGTAATCCATAAAAGCCGTCGGTAATCCAATTTTACCGACGGATCACCGAGGGCCTAAAACCCGTCGGAAATATTGTCGCCGCAGCGATTACCGACGGATTTGTTCTTCTGTCAATATCTGACGGTTGTACCCGTCGAAAAATGATGGTGAATTCCGACGGGAAAAGCCTTCGTTAAATTTCCGACGGTGTTGACCGTCGGTCAATCTGAAACGTTTTTCGACGGCTTAGGCCGTCGGTAATCGGAATGTTTTTTTTCAGAAAAATAAATTGATTAATAAAATATTTACTTTAATTAATTTTATTAATAAAATTAATAAAATTATTAATTAATAACCAAATTAAAAAATAATTTAATTTAATTAAAAATTACTTGTAATTTAATTTAATTTAATTATTAATTGATTTCCATATATAAAAATGTGATAACGTAAACTAAAAAGCAAATTAAAAAAGAAAACATAATAAATAAAAAAATTCGACGAATAAAAATCAGTAACTAAAATAATATACGAAACGAAAAAAAATTGATATCCAAAAATATGAAAAAATATAAGTACAAACAGAACTAATAGTCCTGGTTCTCCTGATCATGATCGAGATGCTCTACATCATCTGCATCATCGACATGACCATCAGTACGCGGAGGCGGAGGCGGAGGCGGAGTCGATGGAGTAGGCTGCTGGCGAGCTAGCAACTGGTACATCTGCTCCTGTCACTGCAGCACCTGAGTCAAAACCTCCTGCTGCTGGGCCACGGTCTGCTTCAACTTGGCTATCTCCTGGTCATCCGCGGCAGAGCGACCAGTGGCAGCACTACTACTCGACGACTCTCCAACGTGTAGGCGACGAGCCCCTTTTTTGTAGTTGCTGGCAAGGTCGCCAGCACCATATAGGCGACCCTTCTTCTTTCCGCCAACCACTTCCGCCCAAACCCTCAGCGGTGTAGATAGATCGTCAGGGCTCTGAGATGGAGAACATGATGAGCTCTGAGATCTAAGCTTCCTCGCCTCAAACTCCTCCTGTTAAACAAACAAATAAGTCAAGTCTTTTTTTTTAACAAAACAATATAAACATTATTAAAAAAATATTTATTATATTTTATAATTACCTGAGTCCGCCTCGAACGCTCATCAACGAAATCACTAGTACTCCTCTTCATATGAGTTGCAAGATGGAGCTCGTGCAACTGAACTTCTCTCCCCAACCTCTTCGACTATGATTGTATTAATAAAAAAACTTAAATAAAGAATAATAATAATAATAATAATAATAATAATAATAAAATAATAATAATAATAATAACAATTTTATAACACGTACAAGTCTAACTGCGTGCTGCGCCTGACTGACAGAACCTCTAGTGTGCAAGCTACCACCCTTCTCAGAGGCCCTATTCTTCTTGGCCTTCGCTGGTCGCCTGAACTCGTGGGTGTTCCAGGCGCTACCAACGCTGCGAGCTCATCCCCTATCCAACTGGTGGCGATCCTCGATGCGGGCATCTCGAAGCATGTCGAAAGCGGTGGGAGGCCTTCATATGAAAGTTCTTCTCGATCGCCTCCTCATCTTTTTCATCCCAAGCAACCCTCGCTCAGATCAATATAAGACATTATTAAACATAATTGAAATTTACGAAAATAAAATAATATGCAATAAAATAAAAATTGCAGCTTACTCTGAAAGAATTAAACATATGGTCCCGCTCATTATCCTTCAGCGTCCCCCAGGTGGGCCAAAACTCCTGGTAATTCTCCTCAATTGTTGCTGTGATAGCTAATACAACTGGCTTTGAGAGAAGAAACCTGAACAATAAAAACATGTTAAATAAAAATATATATATATATATATACATGTAAATTATTAATAACTCGAAAAAATTGCAAATACTTACCCTTTACCAGATAGCCTGATAACAACTCGGCCATCATACAGCATCTCAAGAGTCTCAGGCTCCTGCCCCTCCCCCTGCTCAAGAACCTCCTCCTGCTGATCCTCCTGCTCCTCCGAGTCACCGCCCAACATCGGTGTGATCAGGTGTATGGCTGCACTATAATCATGGTCTGATCGATGAGCATCGGCCACCGGATCGGGCACAACATGGGAACTCGAGCGCCATGTGGTCGCTAGAACCCCGTGGGGATCATGTCAATGTGAGGCAAAGGTGCCGAACGTGCCGAAGTCAGATAGCTGGTGTCGAATGTGCCCGAGTCTGTAGGTGGTGTAGAAGGTCGTCTAGGTGCGTGAGGTGTATCAGTCGTCTCGGCGTAGATGTACTAGGACGACGTGTAGATGACAACGCCGAAAACCCGATGAGGTCACGCCTAATGATGGTCGGCCTCGACGACGAGGGGGTCGAGGCGATGCCCTTCCCTTCCATTTACCACCACTGGGTGATGCAGGAAGTCGGCTCAACCTCCCGATGCCATATATGTCTATAGAGCAATTGAATAATACAATCATGAAATATTATATTTAAACATAACAATATTACAAATGAATTCCATAAAAATAAACAAGTTATGAAAATAATCGACAAATTAAAATATATTGTTACACATTAATTTCTCAAATTGTAAAGTTAAACAATTTCAATCGCCCATTCTGCCCACTCAATTTCGGCATCGTCTTCAGATCTTGATGGTTCTGCCACTTCTTCATTTAATTCCTCATCCCCATCTACATCTTCATATGTGATTAGATTGTCACGTAGTCGAGTAATGGGTTCCACTTCATTTACTACGTTGACATGAGACATCGCATCCACTTGATAAGCCACTTCTTCCTGTGGATCATCTGCTTCAATGCGACCCTTTGGTTTTGTCTTTATTGCCACACACCAACCTTGTTTGTCCCTTCGAGTTGATGGATAAGGGACATAATACACTTGTCTTACATGTTGTGCCATGATAAACAGATCAAACATTTGGTATCTTCTGCTCATGTGTATGTCAACAGTATTATATTTTCGATCCACTCTTGTGCCTCTATTTGACGGATCAAACCAATTACAATAAATAGCACTATTTTTTTAGTATAGTCTAAAGTATTGTACGTCAGTTCATATATATGTTGAATCACGCCGTAAAAGTCATCTTCACCTCCATCTGTGGCACCTTTTACATAAACCCCGCTGTTAATCGCTTTTTTCCTCTCTGTTTTTGACTGGGTTTGGAATTTGTATCCATTTACAAAGAATGTGTGCCATTCTTTTACACGTGATTTAGGACCATGAGATAAATTTCTCAAGTGTTGGATTTTAGGGGATTCTGCCTCGCTATACACCTGTGTACACACCATGTGCAAACAAATTATGGTTCCTATTTTCAAACAATATTTTTGTATTTTCAAACAATAAATAATAATAATATATATATGACGACTCAAAAAAATACCTGGTTCCTAAACCACGTTGGGAAATATTCATGAATATAGGCAGAAGAGTCTTGTACGCTTGTGGGCTTAGTTAACAAGAATGCCCTGATCAAGTCATTATCAAACAAATGATCAAGAGCAATTGTGGATTAAAGAAATTGAAAGTGGTCAAAATGATACATACGTTAGATACGGTGATACTTCTGCACAGTTGATCAACACGTGAACGTGGGCTGACTTCCACACTTCGCCCGTTATCCAGTTATCCACCTCCTTTCCACCATGACGGCCGGAAAGGCAACATTTGTTGGTGTCAACATGAAGTTCGTAAAATAATGGGAACAGAAATGGATTGTCTCACGGTGTAAGTAAGTTGCACAAATAGATCCTTCAACCCTGGCCTTATTTTTCACCGACCGTTTTGAGTCACCCATAAATCTACAAAATAACAACGTTGATGATAAAAATTGATACATTTAACCCTTCAAATAAATATTTATTTTAGAGAATACTTTATTATAGTACCTTTCGAATGGATACATCCATCTGTATTGAACAGGTCCACCAAGCCTAGCTTCATGTGCAAGATGCAATCGCTAGATGCTCCATAGAATCAAAGAAAGCAGGGAAAATATTCTCTCCAACTTACAAAGAATGACTGCATGTTCTGTTTCATCCTTATGAGATCATCCTCTCTCAATGTCGCAGAACACAAATCTTTAAAGAATTGGTGAGTTCAACGGTGGATATAAAACATTTGACTTCAAGGAACTAAATGCAATAGAAGTAAACACTCCTTGAATACATGACAATCATGGCTTTTCATCCCAATCATGGTTCCTTTGTTCACATCGGCACATCTTGCCAAATTAGAAGAATAACCATCGGCATCCAAGTTCTTTTATCCATCGACAGCATCGACTTGGCTTCCTCAAGAATTAAAGAGTAACAAGGCTTTGGGTTTCGTGGTCTTCCTATCCGACCGATTCGTCAAATGCAAGTCCTTTCGCCTCTGATGAAGTGGTAAGTCTAGTCCGCCTTCTCATTGTCTTTTGTTTTTCCTCGACGTTCATCACTCGTGAGAAAAACATTGTCAAAAAGTTCTTCTCAATGTGCATAACATCAAGGTTGTGTCTCAATAAATTATCTCTCCAATATGGCAGATCCCAAAAAGTACTTCTTTTTGTCCAATTATGCCATTGTCCATATCCTTTAAATCGATCCAATTTGCCAAAATCTGTGATTTTGGGCAGTTCCATAACCCTTTCCCAGATCTGTTCTGGTGTCAACCTTGGGGGCGGGCCATCTAATTCAACTTCCCCCTTCTTGAAAGCGTTCTTATTCCGTCTAAATGCATGATCATCGGGTAAAAACCTGCGATGTGAGTCAAACCAAGAACTCTTCCCCCCAAATTTCAAGGTAAAGGCCTTTGTATGCTCCATGCAATGCGGACATGCCATTTTACCATGAGTACCCCAGCCACACAACATGCCATATGCAGGAAGTCATTAATGGTCCACATCAGCCGCCTCATTGTAAAATTCCTCTTTCGTGCAATATCGCACGTCACAACACCATTCCACAACCTTTTGAGATCGTCAATAAGAGGCTCTAAATAGATGTCAATACCATCCGCTTGATTATCTGACTCGGTATAACACAATTCAAGAACATATAAGGCTTAGACATGCACATTTCGGAGGAAGATTGTATGGGGTAACGATAATCGCCAAAGAAGAATAAGGTTCCGCCGTGGATTGAACATACGGGGTAAAACCATCAGAGCATAAGCCAAGTCATACATTACGTGGATCTGCTGCAAAATCGGGATGCACACGAACAAAGTGCTTCCAAGCTTCACCATCGGAAGGGTGGCACAACATACCCGGTGCTTCTATTCTCATAGTGCCATGTCATTTTGTCTGCAAATTGTGGTGATGCAAACATTCTATACAAATTTTGGAATAATTGGCAAATAAAACATTGCCTTCACTGGAACTAGTTTTTGTCTACCCGTCCGATTATTAGTACGTGACATATACCTAGGCTCACCACAAAATTTGCATTCAACTAGCGCACCATCGTTTTTACCAAATTCATTGTCGTAATACAACATACACCCTCTCACACAACAATCAATCCTTTTAGATTCCAGCCCCAACTTGGACACTAAGCTTTTAGCCTCGTAATAACTTTTTGGCAAACCATCTCTGATAGGTGACGAGTCCAACATCATTTTCATTACGAGATCCAAGCACACTTCGGTAGCACCACAGTTGGACTTAAGAGCTAAGAGCCTCACACACATTGATAACTTAGAGTCAGAGACCCTTCAAACAACGGCTTGTTTGTTTCTAACAATAGATTATAAAATTTTTGTGCTGTCTCATTTGGAAGTTCATCTGTGTCATCATATTGTTGCTCCTCGAATGACACGTTCACCCCCAAGGCATCACAAACCATATCTTGCATCAATTCAATCTGCCACCACATCCCGACCCACGTGAATCGCCAAGCACCTTCGCAATTATCACCAACCCCTAAATCAACGTGAGGCAACTTTTCACCATGTCTAGTCCAAATCCAGTAATTAAGCCTAAATCCAATCAATACGTGTGGTGCATGACCTCACTTGGGCTCTTAATCCTTCCGCAATCGCAATTAAAGCATAGACATCTAATCCTTCCATTAGTTTTGAAATCTTTATGTGCCATTGCGACTTGGACAAAGTACGCAACCCCAAAGCAAAAATCTGGTTTCAAACCCCTCTCCCTGATACAACCTATCGTGACATCCAACTACGACTCGAAGAAAATATTCCATCTTCTGCATGTCAAAAAAAATGACAATTTCAGCAACACGACGTTCTTACAACCGCTCTCTTTCTTTAAATGGTATGACCCTATCCCATTCGAGAAAAAACTTTTTCAGAACTCGTATAATAATCATTCCTTAATTCTCGTATCTTATACTTGACAAAATTTCGGCAGCATTTCCCATTGGTCTCTGAGTACACAATATGAACGCAGTTATGAACACCGCAATCAAGTATGCACCCAGAGAACAAAAAGAAATGAATCGAACCGAAATTTCATCAAATATAAAGATACGAGAATTAAGCAACAACTATTATACGAGTAAAGAAAAAGTTTTTTCCCAAACTGTCCGACTTGGACAATTCAAGGTTCAATATACAATGAGCACATGGTACCCTAAAAGAGTATATGCACTCAATAATATATTAAACCTCAAACGGGAAGCTAAGGCTTCTCTCCGATACTAATAACAAATATCAAACATCCATTCGATCAATGATTAACATAACAATTAGACAAGGTAGTGACAAGGGTATAATTAGTTTTATTATTTATATATATATATATAAATAATAAAAATATTTTATTTTCCTTTTTCATTTAATTTTTTATATGATAATTTTTAATGTTGTTATTTTTTATTTCTTTTTATTGAAATTTTTAATTCTTCTCTTCTTGAGATCTTTTTCATTTTTATTATATCATATTTTTTAACGATTGTTTCCCTTGTTTCTCTTTTTTAATTCGCTCATCCATTAATTATTTTTTCAATTCTGCTTTTGAATCCTTCTACTTTTTAATTATGTTATTTTTCAATTCTATCTCATTTCGCTTTGTTATTCTCTTCTTTCTTTTTAAAATCTGCTTTTTATTCTATTGTTCTTAAAAATTCTGTTTTTTAATTATTTTTTATTTTAAATCTATTTTTAATTCTATTATTATTTGTCCTTTCCAATTCAAATCTGCCTTGTTTTTTTGAGCAATGGTTCATTTACTGTGTGTGTAGTTTTATTAATCATTTAGTTGCCACTACGCCTATCTCATATATATAATAAAAATATTTTATTTTTCAATAAATAATAATTATTAACAATTCAATCAATATTGCAATTTTAATTTATATATTTTATTTTCTTAAACAGAAGAGCTACTTATTCATTCAGTGGTTTATTTAAACTTATTTTACATTTCATTCAGTGGTTTATTTAAACTTATTTTACATCACTTAAAATAAATGCTGATATTAATATTCAAATATATCAACATAAAAATATTCATATGCTCTCTTCATTTTAATTTAATAAGCCTCTAAAGTAATTTATGAATAAATAATCACTTAAGTTTCTAAAAATAGCTCATTAAATAAATATTTTATTATGTCATTTCAGATTTTGTCTTTGAACGTTAAATATTATATGTCACTTTTTAATATATAATTTTATAATTTTATTTATTTCACCCGCTATTTAACTTACGCTATCTGCCCGCTATTTTACGCTATCCTACCAATTTTACGCTATTTTTCGCGATCCTTGATTAACAACACTGGAATTAGAAAATCGACTTGGTCATTTAAAGAGGATAGAATTAGACAAGCAGAAGTGGCAAGGGAAAGAAGTACAGAGAGATGTGCAAAGCAAATTGCAGCCAAGCAACATCACCAATGTAAACTTCTTAAATTGAAGAAATTTTATCTAGTTTTTAAGTAAATTATTATTTTATTTTTTTAATAAAAATATATAGATTTAAATTTAAGTTTAAATTTTAGTTAAAGAGCAAGAAGAGAAGAAAATATAGATACCAATAAAATTAGTTACCTAAGACCATTTTCCTTATAATATAATAATAAAAATAATAAAAATAATAATAATATAGGAATAGAATAGATAAAAAACAATAAAATATGGTTTACTTATCTATTAGACAAGATCTATTATATATATTTAGCAAGTTTATCTAACAATAGATATATGCGAAAAATAAATAATAATATATAAAATTAGTCAACGCTGCACTGTGTGTTGTGGATCCTGTTGATATGTTATCTATTAACTATCATCTTTAGATTAAAAATATAGTTTAAGAATCCTTATTAACTTGATAAAAGAGAAATTTAACTCTTTGTTCCTTGTTCCATTTTTGCTTTTAATATTTTGTTTGGGATGAAAAGTTGTGTCTTAAGGCTAGGAAAAGATAAAAGCGATGCAGTCTTGTCTACACATTCTGTGTTGTTACATAGATAAACGGACAAATGCTTGGTTCTCTTTATTGAAAGTTGAGTTAGGTCTTCGGGTTGATACTTGATACATAACCACTTTATTCTTTGATATCTTATTAAATATAACTAGCATTTTTTTCTATCATGATTTGCACTTTTTAAGCTATCTCATGTTGATTTACTTACATGTTGATAATACTGATGCTGGGATTAAAAGAAATCTAAACTATAAAGGTTTAAGGTATAAATCTATTACAGAGAAGTTCATGGACCATTTCTAAATTATAAATTAAAATTGCACTCTTTACTCACAAGCATTGTGACTGATGAGTGATAGAAGAACTGGCAGACAATTACACAGTACATATCATTTAGACAATTACACAATACACTTCAAAATCCCCTCTGTGGAGAGAACTATGAACGAAAACAAATAAATATGTCGGTGTGGGGGTCAACAGACAACCTTTTCCACCCAATGAGTTAACCGACATTTCGTTAGAGTGCATACCTAGTGGTACAAGTGGCGAACTGGTGGAGGTGGCGAACTCAGAGGCCTATGAAACAGAGCTTTTTGTGTTAGCAGAAACTAATAAGATATAAACAAGAATATCAAAACCACACCAGAATCTAAATAAGGATAGAATTCAAACAAGTTCGAATGCAACATACCTAAAAACCAGTAGATCCAGAAACCCAGGAATCCAAAAACCTAAAAAGAAAGAAAATGCAATGTAAAACCCTTGTCACCACCAAAGGAATCCAGAAACCCTTGTTCATAAGCAGCAAATTAATTCCAATCACAAGATCCATGTACATGCAGCTTCATGTTCTCTTTCTTATCATACAAACCCCATATCTTATGTCAAAACAACAATAATTTATCAATCAAATGCATAAATTAAATTAAATTAAATTAGCAGTTAAAACATATATAAGAAAATGTCAGATGGAATCAGTAATTAATCAATTTCATTTTGATTCAGATCAAGGAAATGAAGGAATTCCAATTAAGATAAGCAATTAATCATAATAGGGGTCAAGCATGCAGCAAAGATCCAACCAAAAGGAGATAATCAAGCTACATGCAAAATGGGTAACAAATTGCCATAAAAGTCTCCTCATAGTCCAAGACCAAGAGAACACCAAAGCAGGTGCTTCTTCCTTATGTGCAACACAAAGTGCCTATTTGCTTTACCGTGGCAAAGCACGTTTACAGCTAAACATCCATTCAAACCTTCAAAAGGAAAAGGAACTCGTAAGCTCATTTCAACGGTTATCCAAACAAACTAAAGATTAGGTTACTACTTTTTTTGAGATCCCCCATTCTCTCAAGACACTTAATAATATGTTGAACATCTTTGTCTCATAGTATATAGGAAGGAAGTACTAGTACCATCCAAACAACAACAAAGTCTTCGTTGCTCAACAAGCCCATGAAATTCATTCATCATCAGTTCTATATTCTACCATTGGCTCAAAAGTACATACAATACAATTAGATAAAAAGCTCTACTTTCCTTCCTGAAATAACTTTAGAATATGTGGGCCAATGCAGATTTAACCAAAAATTAAATAAATAAAACCCTAATGAGGCTTTGGACCCATCCCTTCCCATGAGATGCATAATAAGTGCACAAATACATTTTTACCCTCCAGGAATATATGTTGGTAGCTTGGTGATTGGACTTAATTATTTATAGAGTAGAAAAAAAAGAAAAATAACATGTACGTAGCTAAGCTAGGGGCCATGCCATGTCTTTTGATATCCGATATCCCCATCAAAAGAAGAACCTATTGAACTCCCAAATCAAACTAGCATCATTCTTCTATTGCCATTCATTCACTCATTCATTCAGTAACATCTACTTTTTTCTTTCCTTCCATCCAATATAAATCAATTTTTTTTTAACTCCCACTGCTCCTGTGAGCAAATGCTATAGTTTATTAGTATTATTTCATACTTATACATACCTGGCAATGCCTTTTCATCATCCAAGTAATAGTAATATAATAATGATGATAAAAATATATTTCTGCTGGTACCTACCATGTGCATGCCCTCTTCTATATATCGATCCCTTATTATTATTGTTTATTTATTTATAATAAATAACCAAGCCACTAATCCTCCTAGCTTATTCGATCCCTCCAATTAATTCATGCACTCTCCCTCCTCAGTCACCTACCCTCTCATATATAGCTCTTTCAACACTGTTTTGTTTGGTTGTCTTTGTTTTGTTATTGTTTTAAGCTCGGCCATCATGGAACCACAACAACAACAACAACAACAAAATGAGGATGGCGGAACTAGTGGAAAAGGGGGGTTTGGGAACAACAGTAGTAGTCAAAGTAGTACCCGGTGGACTTAAAACACAACCTTACCTCAATTGTCACTTGCCCAACAACGGAATTCACGTTGGCATTTGAAATGAACAGATTATAGCTTTCATCCACTCCAAGTCCACTCCAAGTTGAAGCTGCAACACAAGTTCCCAATCTCAAAATCAAAACTTCCTCAAAACCCAGGGGAAAAAAAATACAAGAAAAATAATATGCCCTTCAATTAACCTACCTCCTCACTTTTTGAATGAACAGCGACATTCAATTTGGTAACATGATAAGCAACCCTTAGTGTTCTGAGAAAACTGAACCTGTCACCGTGCTTAAAAAATAAAACTATTGTCAGAAGACAAGAGGGTTCGGCGGGAGTGGGATGGTGAAAAAAAGGGGGTTATGTTCCGCCGGCGGCGGCGAGGAGGTCACGCGGCGGAGGCTTAACGAGGGAGATGAAGAAGAAGGGTTCTGATCGGCGGGAGTGGGATGGTGAAAAAAAGGGGGTTATGTTCGGCGGCAGTGCGGCGGAGGGAGGCTGCGGCGGAGGGCGAACGAGGGAGATGAAGAAGAAGGGTAGAAGAAGGGTTCTGATCTGCGAGTGAATGAAGAAGAAGGGTTCTGTTCTGGCCAAATAAAGAGCTTACCGACGGCCATTTTAAACTTACCGACGGTCTAACCCGTCGGTAAACGACACGGGATTAGCGACGGACTAACCCGTCGGAAAAACTCCACATTACCGACGGTCAATAGCCGTCGGTATTCAAAAACAAGCGGGAATTTTCCAAAAGTCACGGTTTACCGACGGACATTCACCGACGGCTTGAGTCCGTCGCTAAAAAAGCGGGATTTCCGACGGCTTAACCCGTCGGTAATATCCAGAATACAACGGGTGCGTTTTCCGACGGGTATGGCCGTCGGAAATCCCGCTTTTTTAGCGACAGACTCAAGCCGTCGGTTAATGTCCGTCGGTATGTGAACTATTTCTTGTAGTGATTGGAACTTTGAAATAGATAAAACGATTGCTAAAACTTCTTTTTTGACAGTGGAATATTTTTGTTGTGCTGGATTCCAATGTTTAGAAGTAAAGGCAATCACTTGATCCTTGTCAGAAATTCTTTGTTTAAGAATGCCACCATAACCTATGTCAGAGGCATCAGTTTCAACAATTTTGAAGGCTTGAGGATTAGGCAAATAAAGACATGGAAGATTCTTGACCTGAGTTTTTATTTGTTTGACAACATCAGTATGAACATCTGTCCAAGGAGGAGGATCCTTTTTAAGACGATCATGGAGAGGTTTGATAAGATTACTAAGTTGTGGAAAGAAATCTGAGACATAATTTAAACATCCTAGAAATCTTTGTAACTGAGTTTTATCAATGATTTGATTAGGAAACTTGTCCGAAAACTCAATAGCCCGATTGATAGGAACAATGGTCCCTTGATAAATGTTATGACCAAGAAACCTGATTTTAGTTTGAAACAAATTAATTTTTGTTTTAGAAACAGCAAGACCATTTCTTTGTATCACTGAGATAAAGATACTGATATGTTTGAAGTGTTGATCAATAGATTGGGAATATATTAAAACATCATCAATATAAACAATTGCAAATTTAGAATAAGGATTGAATATCTCATTCGTTATTCTTTGGAATTCAGAAGGAGCATTTTTTAAACCGAATGGCATAACTTTCCATTCATACTGGCCAAAAGGAACTGTAAAGGCAGTTTTATACCTATCTTCTTCTTTGACTTGGATTTGCCAAAATCCAGATTTCATGTCAAATTTTGAGAAAATCTTAGCATTGTGTAACCTATTTAAAAGGTCTTTTTTATTGGGGATAGGATACCTAATCCAGCAAAGTGCTTGATTAAGCGATTTGTAATTGATAACAAGACGAGGAGTTCCACGCTCAATTTCAGCTTGTTTATTGACATAAAAAGCAGAATAAGACCAAGGACTTTTACTCTTGCGAATTAGGCCTTTTTCCAATAAATCCTTGATTTCTTTTTGGCAAAATTGAAGGAGTTCTTCATTCATTTGAATTGGCCTAGCTTTGGTTGGGATTTGTTTCTCTTGAAAATCTTTTTCATAAGGAAGTTCAACAATATGTTGTTTCCTTTCCCAAAAAGCATTAGGTAAATCAGAACAAATGGAAGTTTGAATTTGTTCCAAAAGATATTTGATTTTTTGTTGAGTACTAGATTGTTGTAATTGATTTTCTATATTTTTAAAAGAAATTTCATCTTTAAGAAAATGGATTTGATTTTCTTTATAGGAAATTAGATTTAAATCTCTGATGATGGGTTTTTTCAAAAATTTGAAAATAATAGATTGACCCAAATGTTGAGTAATAATCCCATCTTCAGTGGTTTGATAAGGAAAAAGCAATCTGATAAATGGCGTTCCTAAAATCACTTTGTTCCTAAGATTTTTAACCAAGAGGAAAGATGTTTCTATCCTAAGACCATGGTTTTCAATTATAGCCGAAGACAATTTGTAATTGATTTTTAACTTAGAACCATTAGCAGTACTAAGTTGTTCTGTAGTTTTCTCAAAATATTTAGTGGGAATTAACCCTTCTAAGATACAGTTTGAGTCAGCTCCAGTGTCAAAGAGAGCTGTAGTTTCAAGGACAAATTCTCCTACTAGAATTCTGATGTTAATATAAAACTTTCGAATTTTAACATAATTGATTAATCCTGAAAAGTCGTCAACTATGTTTAATTGAAAGGGGTTATCATCTTTTTTGGAGGTTGAAGCCTCAGCTTCAGATTGGTTTTGTTTCAAATTTTTAATCTCCTTTTTCAAATTATTGATTTCAAATTGGAGATCTTGAATAATGCACTTGGTACTAAATTTCTCTTTGAGAATGGGCTTGGTAAAAACTAAAGAATTCTTAGAAAAATTTAGTTTTTCAAGATATTTCATTTTCTCTTGAGGATCAGGTATGGTATTAATGGCTTTAAAAAGAAGATCTTGTTCCTTAGTTAAAACATTAACCTGATTAGAAGATTCAGATAGATTATCATCATGAATCTGATTGTTGTTTTGAGAAGATTCATTGATAGTAGTATTTTCTTGAAAAGAATTTATTAACAAATTGTTAATATCTTTTTGAATTTGATTGAGGTAAAAGGTTTTAATTTTTCTTTCAATCCAACAAAATCTATACTTATGACCAGGTTTACCACAAGTGTAGCAAATAATTTTAGTTTTACGCTTTTTATGAAAGTCATAATTCTCAAGAGTTTCATTAGCTAATTGATCATTGGAATTGCAAATTTTCCTATAATGAGGCTTAGGAGGACCATAATAGTGTTTTGGTTTGGGCCCAAGTTTCTTAACACTAGGTAAAGATGATTGCCCTATCATATTGATAGATTGATTTCTATTGATATTTTCAAGGAGTTTACCATGAATTCCTTCCACATCATTCTCTTTTTCTTTATTCGTGAGAGCAAAGGGTGCTTTGGGGGGAAGGTCAAATTGGATAACTTGTTTCTCTCTTACTTGCCATTTCGTAATGTCACTTAAAAGTTTTCGTCCTATAAGCTTGTCTTTGAAAGGGTATTTAATCTTATGTTTAATGGCATAGGTATCGAACCAGTCAAAGAAAGGGATATTGGTTTGGACACGTTCAAGGAATTGATAGAATTTTTCTTGGATTTCCTTCCTTTTAGATCCTTGATAATGTTTGAAAAACCATTCTCTATGAGAAGACTATTCTTCAGATTTCATTTCTTTTCTAAGAGATTCTTTATCAATAACAAACTCAAATGATATTACATTAATATCATAAGATTCATTAAGGGAGGAATAGGTTGGAGATTGAATGGTTCTTTGGTCTTCCTCATTCTTTTGGAATGAAGTTCTAACAGGGTTGTGGTTTCAAACCCTTGTAAGTGAATTGTTGATCCTTCATGGGAAGGTTCAGATTGATTCATATGGATGGATCTAGGAATAGATCTAGAGGTTGAAAAAGATCTCCTAGATAAGGCTGATTGAAAATCATTAGTGGAACTAACAGATCTAGAAAGAGAGAAAGAATTTCTCCTATCGAAGACTAAGTCTACTTGACCTGTTTGATGTTGGATTAAATCTTGAAATTCAGGGTTATCCTGTAAGGTCGAGTTGCCTTTTCTAAGACCCATTTGTGCTGGAGTGTGATATCACTCCATGAATAGTCTTGGGCACAATAATATTGGCCTTACTATTGTCGGTCGAAACAAAGTCGCTTCTCCACGTTTATTACAATTGGTTTTGAGAAAATTGGACCTAATAGAGTTCATGACCTTGTATTGAACTCTATAGATCGAGTAATGGGTATTGATCCTTCCTTCATATCATACCCATGGAGTTTGACATTTAAATATAAAATATCAAGAATATTTTATCATCCGGACTATGATTAAATCTGGAAAGCAATTGAAGAATATTGGACCGTGGCTTAGGCTAGATTCCACTGTACCTAAGAGAGAATCTTGAAAACGATTGTGTCTTTTGTCCCTTAAACAGAAAAGAACTGCAACATCTAGAGATTCTCTAGTAAGGGGTTTCATACCAACTTGAACACTACCGATATGTAGATAATTGTAATTTTTGGCTTTGTGTTCTTCGATACTTTTGTCAGAAAGCAGATGAATTTCTTCATCATCTTTTTCAATTTTGTATTTTTGTTCAACAGTTTTGATAATATAATCAGATTGATTATGCCAAAGGCTAAAATTTTTTTAATTAAATTATTATTAAAAAGAATTAAAATTATTTATGATCTGTAGGTAGTGCTCACCTTTTTTGTCAGCTTGGTAAAAGATAATATTATCGTGAGCACTACCTACAGATCATAAATAATTTTAATTCCTTTTAATAATAATTTAATAAACAAATTTTTAGCCTTTGGCATAATCAATCTGATTATATTATCAAAACTGTTGAACAAAAATACAAAATTGAAAAAGATGATGAAGAAATTCATCTGCTTTCTGACAAAAGTATCGAAGAACACAAAGCCAAAAATTACAATTATGTACATATCGGTAGTGTTCAAGTTGGTATGAAACCCCTTACTAGAGAATCTCTAGATGTTGCGCTTTTTCTGCTTAAGTGGACAAAAGACACAATCGCTTTTCAAGATTCTCTCTTAGGTACAAAGTGGAATCTAGCCTAAGCCACGCCCAATATTCTTCAATTGCTTTCAGATTTAATCATAGTCCTGGATGATAAAAATATTCTTGATATTTTATATTTAAATGTCAAACTCCATGGGTATGATATGAAGGAAGGATCAATACCCATTACCCTGATCTATAGAGTTCAATACAAGGTCATGAACTCTATTAGGTTCTCAAAACCAATTGTAATAAACGTGGAGAAACAATTTGTTTCGACCGACAATAGTAAGGCCAATATTATTGTGCCCAAGACTATTCAAAGGAGTGATATCACACTCCTGCATAAATGGGTCTTAGAAAAGGCAACTCCAAATTTACCTAGATAACCCTGCACTTCAAGATTTAATCCAACATCAAACAGTCAAGTAGACTTAGTCTTCGATAGGAGAAATTCTTTCTCTTTTCTAGATCCGTTAGTTCCACTAATGATTTTCAATCACCTTATCTAGGAGATCTTTTTCAACCTCTAGATCTATTCCTAGATCCATCCATATGAATCAATCTGAACCTTCCCATGAAGGATCAACAATTCATTTACAAGGGTTTGAAACCACAACCCCCGTTAGAACTTCATACCAAAAGAATGAGGAAGACCAAAGAACCATTCAATCTCCAACCTATTCCTCCCTTAATGAATCTTATGATATTAATGTAATATCATTTGAGTTTGTTATTGATAAAGAATCTCTTAGAAAAGAAATGAAATCTGAAGAATGGTCTTCTCATAGAGAATGGTTTTTCAAACATTATCAAGGATCTAAAAGGAAGGAAATCCAAGAAAAATTCTATCAATTCCTTGAACGTGTCCAAACCAATATCCCTTTCTTTGACTGGTTCAATGCCTATGCCATTAAACATAAGATTAAATACCCTTTCAAAGACAAGCTTATAGGACGAAAACTTTTAAGTGACATTACGAAATGGAAATTAAGAGAGAAACAAGTTATCCAATTTGACCTTCCACCCAAAGCACCCTTTGCTATCACGAATAAAGAAAAAGAGAATGATGTGGAAGGAATTCATGGTAAACCCCTTGAAAATATCAATAGAAATCAATCTATCAATATGATAGGGCAATCATCTTTACCTAGTGTTAAGAAACTCGGGCCCAAACCAAAACACTATTATGGTCCTCCTAAGCCTCATTATAGGAAAATTTGCAATTCCAATGATCAATTAGCTAATGAAACTCTTGAGAATTATGACTTTCATAAAAAGCGTAAAACTAAAATTATTTGCTACACTTGTGGTAAACCTGGTCATAAGTATAGATTTTGTAGGATTGAAAGAAAATTTAAAACCTTTTACCTCAATCAAATTCAAAAAGATATTAACAATTTGTTAATAAATTCTTTTCAAGAAAATACTACTATCAATGAATCTTCTCAAAACAACAATCAGATTCATGATGATAATCTATCTGAATCTTCTAATCAGGTTAATGTTTTAACTAAGGAACAAGATCTTCTTTTTAAAGCCATTAATACCATACCTGATCCTCAAGAGAAAATGAAATATCTTGAAAAACTAAATTTTTCTAAGAATTCTTTAGTTTTTAACAAGCCCATTCTCAAAGAGAAATTTAGTACCAAGTCTACATTATTCAAGATCTCCAATTTGAAATCAATAATTTGAAAAAGGAGATTAAAAATTTGAAACAAAACTAATCAAGCCGAGGCTTCAACCTCCAAAAAAGATGATAACCCCTTTCAATTAAACATAGTTGATTTACTTTTCAGGATTAATCAATTATGTTAAAATTCAAAAGTTTTATATTAACATCGTAATTCTAGTAGGAGAATTTGTCCTTGAAACTACAAATTTCTCTTTGACACCGGAGTCGACTCAAACTGTATCTTAGAAGGGTTAATTCTCACTAAATATTTTGAGAAAACTACGTAACAACTTAGTACCGCTAATGGTTCTAAGTTAAAAATCAATTACAAATTGTCTTCGCTATAATTGAAAACCATGGTCTTAGGATAGAAACATCTTTCCTCTTGGTTAAAAATCTTAGGAACAAAGTGATTTTAGGAACGCCATTTATCGATTGCTTTTTCCTTATCAAACCATCAAGATGGGATTATTACTCAACATTTGGGTCAATCTATTATTTTCAAATTTTTGAAAAAACCCATCATCAGAGATTTAAATCTAATTTCCTATAAAGAAAATCAAATCCATTTTCTTAAAGATGAAATTTCTTTTAAAAATATAGAAAATCAATTACAACAATCTAGTACTCAACAAAAAATCAAATATCTTTTGGAACAAATTCAAACTTCCATTTGTTCTGATTTACCTAATGCTTTTTGGGAAAGGAAACAACATATTGTTGAACTTCCTTATGAAAAAGATTTTCAAGAGAAACAAATCCCAACCAAAGCTAGGCCAATTCAAATGAATGAAGAACTCCTTCAATTTTGCCAAAAAGAAATCAAGGATTTATTGGAAAAAGGCCTAATTCGCAAGAGTAAAAGTCCTTGGTCTTGTTCTGCTTTTTATGTCAATAAACAAGCTGAAATTGAGTGTGGAACTCCTCGTCTTGTTATCAATTACAAACCGCTTAATCAAGCACTTTGTCGATTAGGTATCCCGTCCCCAATAAAAAGACCTTTTAAATAGGTTACACAATGCTAAGATTTTCTCAAAATTTGACATGAAATCTGGATTTTGGCAAATCCAAGTCAAAGAAGAAGATAGGTATAAACCGCTTTACAGCCTTTTTTTTGGCCAAGATGAATGGAAAGTTATGCCATTCGCTTAAAAATGCTCCTTCAATTCCAAAGAATAACGAATGAGATATTCAATCCTTATTCTAAATTTGCAATTGTTTATATTGATGATGTTTTAATATATTCCCAATCTATTGATCAACACTTCAAACATATCAAGATCTTTATCTCAAGATACAAAGAAATGGTCTTGTCGCTTTCTAAAACAAAAATTAATTTTTTTCATACTACATTCAGGTTTCTTGGTCCTAACATTTATCAAGGGACCATTGTTCCTATCAATCGGGCTATTGAGTTTACGGACAAGTTTCCTAATCAAATCATTGATAAAACTCGATTACAAAGATTTCTAGGATGTTTAAATTATGTCTCGATTTCTTTCCACAACTTAGTAATCTTATCAAACCTCTCCATGATCGCCTTAAAAAGGATCCTCCTCCTGGACAGATGTTCATATCGATGTTGTCAAACAAATAAAAACTCGGTCAAGAATCTTCCATGTCTTTATTTGCCTAATCCTCAAGCCTTCAAAATTGTTGAAACTGATGCCTCTGACATAGGTTATGGTGGCATTCTTAAACAAAGAATTTCTGACAAGGATCAAGTGATTGCCTTTACTTCCAAACATTGGAATCCAAAGACAACAAAAATATTCCAATCGTTAAAAAGAAGTTTTAGCAATCGTTTTATCTATTTCAAAGTTCCAATCTGATTTATTAAATCAAAAATTTTTAGTTCGTGTTGATTGTAAATCTGCAAAAGACATTTTACAAAAAGATGTTAAAAATCTTGCATCAAAACAGATTTTTGCCAGATGGCAAGCAATTTTGAGCATTTTTGACTTTGATATTGAATATCTTAAAGGCTCAGCAAATGCTCTCCCTGACTATCTCACTCGTGAATACTTACAGAGAAAAGAATAACATGTCCTCCAGGGTTTCTTCCTCTCGGGGAAGAGGTGGCAGAGGTAGAGGTAAGAGTGATTTCAATGCTTTAGCTCCATCTTTTATTGCTAACCAAACTGGGTCTCCTACCCAAAATCAATCTGGATCTTCGATCCAAGCTCAATTAATTGGGTCATCAACTCAAAACCAAGCTTCCCAGAAAAGTTCTGACCAATCATCAAAACAAACTACCAAACAAACCAAACAAGATTATGCTTTCCCAATTCAAACTCTCCTAGCCTTTCAAGAACAAGGCTTGACCAATTTACCTAAAAAGACTTGGGCGGTATGGTCAAGCAAACAAAGTGACCAAGATCTACCATCTTTGGATCTCATGATCCAAAACCAAAAACCCAAATTGTCCAAGCTAATCCAAAACCAATTCGGTTTAAATCACAAGATTTCCAAAACTCAATACATTCCAAAACCCAGATTCTATCCAGTTATAAGATTAGAACCTGAATACTGGGATGAAAACCCAAACAAAATTCCATCCAAAATATTTCCTCCCGGATTCCAATTTATTCCTATGGTTCAAAATAAAACACAATTATTTTTTGAAAAATTCTCGTGGATTCTGACTCGGTAGCCATTAAACACTACAAAGATCCTAGAGATGAATCAATTACCACCCATTCTACCCTTCAAATCCTGAATGTTCTTACACCTTCAGCTTGGGGACAGAATCCTAATAAACCCAAAAAAATTTCAGATTTTTATGAACCAATTGGTTACACCTACTGGGATTATGTCAAGGCCTGGGATTTTATGATTCTAGGTTTACAAAATAAGTCATTTAAACATTCCTGGTTAATCTACTTTAAAACAGGAAACAAGTACTCTTTTCCAAATTGGTTCCTCCAATGGTGGGATTTCTTTGGCTCAATACCTGATATCCTTCCTACTGAAGTTCAAGAAGGATTCCAATTATTTGACAAAAAATTTACCAATGAGTTTGATAATTTGCCAATTTTATTAAACTTTTTCCTCAAATTCTCTTTGTCATGGGTATTTTCCTGGCAATACAAGTTGGTGAGTAGTTCTATCCCAGAAACTATGGCACTACTCCAGAAGCAAGCCTTCGTCAAATGGTGGTCCAAATTGATGGATCAAAAGCATCTCAAGACAATGTAAAAATTTGGTTCAAAAATAATCCAAAATTTTTGAAGTTTGCGTAACCAAGCACCTCTTCTTCTCAATCAAAGGCACATATTAAGCGTGCACTTGCGCCTCATCATCGTAAGAAGATGTTCTACACAACCTTCAAAACATTGTCCAACTTTTACAAAAACAATCCTCGGACCAGAAAAGGGTAAGCAAGACTTACCATCATCTTCGCCCAATCAACCAAAAAAGAAGGGAAAGAAATCAAGCAAGTCCTTCCTCTTCTTCAATCGCCTCTGAAGACCCATTTTACAAAAATGAAGACGATCGCTTTGGGAATCTACTCTCCAATTAATTACGATGAATAGCACCGCCGTAAATCAATCATAATGTCAAGACTCAAATTTTCAATTATTGTAACTTTACTATTTGGTATCGCAAAGATTTTTACTTTTTACTATAGCCAATAGTTCAATTTGATTCCGGTAACTTACCGGAACTGTTCAAATAGTTCAATTTTCATTTCTATAAATAGGGTGCGTAGGTTTCATTGTTAGGCACCGTTTAAAATTCCAGTTTTATTTTCTCAGGTTCTAGAGAGAGGTTAGTGAGAGTCACTCTGCTCTTTTCTCTGCTCTTCAATCTTTTGTACTTGCAATCTTTCAATCTAAGTTTCAAGTTTCAGTTTCTTTTTCTGTCTTTATTTTCCAGTTCATTCATGCATATTTAGTTTCCGTCATTTACTTTCAGTTTTACTTTTCTGCAAGAAAGAGTGCGCCTACCCTTGGCTCATGCATTTTTAATTTCTGTCTTTAAGATTCCTGCACTTTATTTCTGTTCATGACCGCCTATATGGACGGATAACTGCTTGCATACATTTGCATTATTTAAGTTTCAGTTCTTCTTTTATTTTCAGTTCTTTTCCTTTTCTGGGGTTTGTTCCCCATTTTAAGTTTATGCTGAGTCCGTCTCAGTCCTATATATATATATATATATATATGCACAAGAGTGTAGCGCTGGTGTTATTCTTTTTACATTTGTTCCTATATATATGCACAAGAGTGCAGCGCTGGTATTATTTTTTTTGAAAACATTTGTTAGCTGTACCTTCCCTTCACACCTACACCCCATGGTCTATTAAAAAGGTTACTGCTCATCTTCCCCACGATACCCACGCAGTAGAACAGTTAAAAAAAAATGAGAAATTCAAACCCTTGCTCCAACTTCTATCCTCTCATTCTCTCATTCTAGACTGCGGCTTGGCACCAAATTTCATCCTTCCACTGGAAATCAACCATAGAATTCGTTTTTGGCCTCTGTTCGTTCAACAGCGGCTCCGTTCATCGCGTTTTATTACGCTGGGCGAACTGTAATTTTGATTTTTTGGCCACCACAGTTTTCGGTTGGGAAAACAGACATCATTTTCGGATTCCTTGCGTCGAAACCTTCAGAAACCACTACTCCTTCACTCGTTTCGATGAAGTTGACGCCGGACCCTTGTAACCCCTTGTCTCGGTATGACGTTTTTTTTGGTTACTTTTTTTTGCTTCCTTTTGATTTCGTTTTACCCTTAAAAATTGCAAAAAAAATATTATACTAAATGTTATTTTTTTCCAGCCGCGTTTCACCCTTCCGTAAATTATACCCTGTGCTCGTTTGGTGCTTAATTGTTGTTGTAGGCAATTCTCTTTGCCTTGCGATACTGCGAACTTCTTATTGAGGTAAGGGGGTAGATGGATATGAGATTAGTGGGCTTATGGATATAATTAGGCAATAGGGACGTCCTATGATCCCTAGACTTGGTGCAGTTGTGCAAGATAAGTACCATTGTCATTGTGATGGGAAGACTTGATATTAATCTCTGTCATAATGCTTATATTAATCGAGTTTGTCTTAAAATGTGCTGTTTGAGTTAATGTGATAATGGTATGTCAAGTATGTAAAGTGTGATGTTGATTGCCTTTATTTCTAAGTGTTAATTTGTCGTTGGTATGTTGTCTCATGACTTGTGTTATATTCCTAAGTGTTGTTTAGCATTGATAGATTGATATGTGCAGAAGTTTTTATGATGTATGAATGGTCTCACTTAGAGTTAATAAGTGTAGGAAGTGATTTTGTAGAAATTGTAAATGATAGGCTAAGAATGAATTATGCAGAATTTTGATAAGGAAATACTAGTGTTTTTAATAGTTAAGTTATGATAAATGGATCAGTCTCAGAACTTAAGAATGATGATGATTTTTATGTGGTAGAGATTTGAGTGGTTAGGGGCAGGATTAAGCATAGTTGACAACTTAGAATAATAGTTATGCAAAAAAATTATGCAGAAAAATGACTAAGTCTGGAATTGTTTTAGCAAAGTCTCACTAATTGAATTTTTTTAAATTCAAGATATAATAAGTATTGACCCAAACTCTTTTGGATAGTGTCCTATAATTTTATGGGAGTAATATAGTATGTCCAGTCAAATTAAGTAAGTTGAAACACTTGAGTTAAGAGTTGGAAATTAAGTTAAGCTAGCTTAGACTTAGTGTATTGAGGTAGGTTGATAACTTGGACTTGTTCCAAGATTGGGGAAAACTTGTCAGTTTACTGACGAGTGGTACCTTGTTAACGTTTTCATAGCCGGCCATTTGATGAGATGGTCGGTTAGTTGATAAGTTATAGCCGATCGCTTGATGAGATGGTTGGTGAGTTGTTAAGTTGTTGTTGTTGTTGTTGTTAGACACTTGTTTGGTTTGTGTTCATGCATCATATGTGTCTTGTTAAGTTAACGTTATTGGGGGTGAGCAACGATGGTGCGATATAGTATTGGCCATGATGGGCAAGGTACCCGGCCTTGGGGGTTAATCGGGTAGGAGCGTCTTATATAAAGGCGTTGGATAGCTACCACAGCTGGGGCGTGACCAATAAATATACCGATTACCCTGACTAGACACTGTTCGTACTCAAGAGTGATGATGTTTTCTCACTCGCTCATCTAAGTTGGTTTGGATCCACGTATTCGGTGAAGTAAACGTTGTCTAGGATTGCATAAGTACTCGTTGAGTCAAGCATTCGTGTTATGTGTTGATTAAGTTAACGTGTTGTATGCGCATTGCTTAAGCTATGTCCTTTGCCATTTTGTGCTATGATTGTATATGATGTCTAACCCTTTTTGCTGTGGCTACTCATACAACATTGTGTATGTTTAGACGATGAGACTGCAGGCGAGGATGATGACGTGGCTGAGGAGTGATCTGTGGGCGCGGTCACCGTAGATTAGGATTTTCGATGTTTTAGTTATTATCGTTGTTGTTATTTTTGAAGTAAATGCTTAGGGTCAACTCTGAGACGTTGTGACATCGGGGTGTTTTTATCATTTGAATTTTATTCGTAACTATTAATTGATTGTTTCTGCAAGTTTGTAAGAGCGTGATGACTCTCCTTCCACGGCGCACTCTCTCTTTTTTTCGGCGCACTCATTTGCTGTGACGGCGCAGGGTTGCTTGCTTGCCGTCATCCTTGATTACCGTCACCATGGCCGCCGGTCCTCCACCGGTTTGCCCTTGGCCCTACCTGGTTGATCTCTCCTCTCCGCAAGCCGGTTCACATGCTCATGATCGTGTGCCTGAAATTACCTCGCCCCAGACCAAGACTTTTGCACAAGCCGTGAACAATGCCTGTGATGTCCCTTATAGCCAACTTCCTAAGCCATGCTTCAACGGTGAAGAACTTTCGATTCAAATACCTGAGGAGGCTTACCTTGCAGGTCTTGAAAGGTGCAAAAACCATCTCCATGGTCGGCTATTTCTATCCAAAGGCGACGCCCAATTAAGGCGGCCCGACTTGCGCACCAAGCTTCAGCCCTATGGAACCCGAACGACCATTGGCACATGATACCCCTTGGGAAAGGCTACCATGACTTCGATTTCTCCTCTGTGGAAGCCCTGCGCAGCGTTCGCTCTATCACTTCCTGGCAGTTAAAACCGGGCTTCCTTCGTTTGTTCTCTTGGACCCCAGACTTTGATACCAAAAATCTCAAGCAAACCAATGCACAATGTTGGGTTCGGATTGTAGAGCTTTCGGGAATATTGGGATCCTCGCATCCTATTTGCCATCGCGGTAGCATAGGCATCCCTATATGTCTTCATGAAGCCACCAAAGAAAGCGTCAGATGGTCACTTTGCCCGTATCCTTATTGATATAGATCTAAACTCCACTCTCCGCAAAGAAACTCTTGGTGAAACGCCTTGGATTTGGTTTCTTTGTGTCTCTTAAATATGAGAACCTTCCTCTCTTTGTTCTACCTGCAAACAATTGGGTCACGTAGCATCTTCTTGCAGAAAAAGGATAAAGAGGCAATGTACACTCTTGACCACAAATTTCAAAGATTATACGCAAGAATTATAACAGGAAACAGGCTCCTGCTAGGGAAACAGCGCCGCATGCACCTGCTGCTATGAACCATCCTCAAGCCAATGTTGCAGAGAATCTTGGCGACACTAATGATCAGGTTTTAGTTCAAGAACAACCTGTTACTATTCTTAAAAGAGATGCAATCGTTCATGATGTCAGTTCTAGCACCAACCGTAACTTGAGCCATGCACATGAGTTACCCTCAGATAAAGTTGAAACCGAGAGTAATAAGATCAACAACAATGCGGCGGTGCCTTTGAGCTCGGGTGCATCACATGACAATCATATGGCTGCTTCTAAGGTGCTAACACCTATCAACAATAGAGGCAAGGCTATAGCTATTGAGGTGGTAAAAGTTCACGACCCAAATGCTCTTAAGGAGGTTAATAATATCCCATACAAGGCTGCTGAGAGTAGAAATCATGGTTACAACCCTTTGCTTGGTTTTGTTCAACAAAATACTGGTCCCTCTGGTAAGGCATCGCATGTTGAGCTGGAAATGCCAGCGCCAAATCAACCTCAGCTCAATGGCAGCGCCTCAGCAAGCAATGTGCAGGTTCGTAATTCCGTGAATTCTATTATATCCATTGTGCCAGACTCTGTGTCTTCTGCAGGTCCTGTGCGTATAATTCATGATGCTTCCCCCAACAAAGACATCAATGAAACTTTGCTGGATAGCCCAATTCATTCCTCAACCGATCCTAATGCCACTGTTAGGAAGGACTTGGCTGTTATGGGCAGATTGTGGGGAGATGAAGAGGAGGATGAGGATGAGACCGATTTTGTTGAGAACACTGACGACATCCAGGCTAGTTCTTCTTCTTCTAAATACCTGATTGCTAACCTTAATGATGATGTTGAACAGCAAACTGAATTCATCAAGGTGTTAACCAAATCTCAAAAGCGAAAACTAAGAGAAAAGGCCAAAGTTGCTGCAAAGAAGAACTACCATACCCGTTCCAGGGCAGCCGCTAAGAATAATTCTTAATGAAAGCTATTTTTTGGAATGCTAGAGGGGTAGCCAATCGTGACACTAGATTGGTTATCAAACAACTAGTTACTGATAATAGATCTCATCTCTTCTTTATTTCTGAGCCTTGGATTCGGATTGATCAATTCCCTAAACGTTTTTGGTCCTATTTAAATTACAAGGTTTTTGAAGTTAACAAGAGACAGCCTCTCTCCCCTAATCTTTGGTGTATTTGTCATGTGTCTTTAACCCCTTCCATTATTTCTGTTACTAGCCAGTTTGTGGCTTTCTCTTTGGAGTGGCAAAATCAGTCTTTTAATATGGCTGCTGTCTATGCCTCCACCTCTTACATTACCCGCAGTGCTATGGCAGGATCTTATTGATGCCTGCCGGCGAACCTGTGTTCTTGGTGCTTTTTTGGTGACTTTAACACTACCCTTGGCTCTCATGAGTATCGAGGTAAAGGTAAGCCGACCCAAATTGCTTGCACGGATTTTAGAGATTGGACTGATAATTCTAGTTTGGTTCATATTAATACTCGGGGAGCTCTTTACACCTGGTCTAACGGTAGAAAGGGTCGAAATCTCACTGAAAAGAGGTTAGATCGTGCTGTGTGCAACCAAGACTGGCTCTCTTCTTGGAGTACTGTTTCTTGTTGTACTTTAGTCAAGTCTAAATCGGATCATCACCCTCTTCTGCTCGAGTTCGACAAACAGGATGGGGGCTTCCCTTCTTCTTTTAAATTCTTGCAAATGTGGGCTGACCATGAGGATTGTTTTGGTATTATTAGAGATGCTTGGAGTATTTCAGTTCCTGGCTGCCCTATGGCTGTGCTCACTCAAAAGCTTAAACTTGTTAAAGAGAAACTAAAGCATTGGAATAAAGAATGCTTTGGTGATATTAATCTTCAGGTGCAGGCAGCCATGAAAGGCGTTGCTACCATTCAAGAGCAACTCGATTTGCATGGGTACTCTGATGATTTGGTTATTCAAGAGAAGTTGGCCCATGTAACTCTTAATCAAGCCTTACAGTTCCAAGAAACCTTTTGGAAAGAAAAGTCGAGATTGAATTGGCACAACTATGGGTATAGATGCACTTCTTTCTTCCACATCACATTAAAATCAGAAACGCAACTAAAAGAAAGACCATGCTCAAATCAGGTGATGCTATTCTTACTGACCCTCTTGATATTGATAACCATGCTCTTGATTTTTACACTTCTCTATTTGCTGTTGATAATAATTGTATCGATAATGGTTTGATTGATTCTGTTATTTCGCCTGAGGTTACTGTTGATGATAATTTGATGCTGACTAACTTACCTTCTATGGATGAGGTTAAAAATGCTATCTTCTCTATGAATTCTAATGGGGCTCCTGGTCCTGATGGCTTTGGGGGCTTTTTTTACCAGAAATACTGGGACTTAATTGGTCTGGATGTTTTTAATGTGGTGTCATAGCTTTTTCAGCAGGTTGGATTCCCCCCAACTTTAATTCTAACATGGTGGTTCTTATTCCCAAGACTCCAGAAGCTGATACGATTGGTCAGTATTATCGCTTTAGCCAACTTTAAATTTAAGATCATCACTAAAGTTCTCGCTGATAGGCTAGCCAAAGTGGCCTCCAAAATTGTTTCCCAAAATCAACGCGACTTCATTCAAGGGCGTCAAATCTTTGACTGTATTGGCGTTGCTTCTGAAGCAGTCAACCTTCTTCACAAGAAAAGTTTTGGTGGTAATATTGCTCTCAAAATTGATATCAGTAAGGCTTTCGATACTATTGACTGGACCTTTCTTCTTAAGACGCTTCGGCAGTTTGGCTTTGATCTGACCTTCTGTAATTGGGTGGCTAACATCCTCAATTCGGATAAGCTTTTTATATCTGTTAATGGGAAATCTACTGGCTATTTTGCTTGCAAGAGAGGGGTCAGGCAGGGAGATCCTCTCTCTCCTCTTCTTTTTTGTCTTGCCGAAGAAGTTCTTAGTAGAGGCATTTTGAATTTAGTTCAGCAGGGTACTTTGTTACAGATGGCTAGTCCTAGAGGCTATAAAGTCCCTAGTCATGTGCTTTATGCAGATGACATTCTTATTTTCTGCAAGGGCACTAAGAGGAATATTGAGCACCTCATGCATCTTTTTCAGCTCTACAGTCAGGCTTCTGGTCAAAAAATTAATCAGGATAAATCCAAATTTTATGACGGCTGCATCCCGCATGCTCGGTTAAGTTCTATTTCTGACATCTTGGGTTTTGGAAAGGGTCACTTTCCTTTACCTATCTTGGTGTTCCTTTATTCCGTGGGAAGCCTAAGAAAGAGCATCTTCAACCTATCGCAGATAAGATTATTCTTAAGCTAGCTTCTTGGAAAGGCTCCATGCTGTCTATCATAGGTAGAGTCCAATTAGTTAAATCATTATTTTTGGTATGCTAACATACTCTTTTCAGTCTATGCTTGGCCGCTTCTCTTCAATTATTTGGATAGATATATCGTGAATTTTATTTGGTCCGCAACATTCATACAAATTAAAATGGTCACAGCTTGCCTGGCATAAGGTGTGCAATTCTACGATCTTTGGTGGTTTGGGTCTTCGCTCGTTAAAGGCTACCAATAAAGCAGCTATGTTAAAGAGATGTTGGGAGCTTAAATCTTCCACTGCTCAATGGACCCAACTTCTTCGGGCTAGAGTTTTAAAGAACAAAGCCACCATTAGCTATCATGTTTCTTCTTCCATCTGTGCCGGTTTGAAACACTTTTTAATACCGTGGACGCTTCTACATCCTGGCGGTGGGTGATGGCACTAGCATCAATTTTTGGTTGGATTGCTGGCTCTCACAGCCGATCGTCAGTTTGTTAAATATCCCGGCTTCTATGCATGGTTCTCTCACTGTAAAGGTCAGCGATTTCATTATTGATTATGAGTGGCACATCCCTCAGACCTTGTTGCAGCGTTTCCCAATCCTTGCCTCTGAGATCCAGAAAGTTAAGATTCCTAAGTTTCCCATCCCTGACACTTGGATTTGGAAAGGTACTGATTCAGGAACTCTCTCTTTGAAAGAAGCTTATGTTGTTCAAGCCCCTTCTATGCAGGTCTGTGGTTGGTCCAAGCTTATTTGGAAAGCTTCAATCCCCCCTTCAAAATCCTTTCTCATTTGGCGCTTGATTCATAATAAATTTCCAACGGATGATCAGTTATGGAGGAGAGGATGCCACATGTAGTCTCTGTGGTTCACATTATGAATCTGATCACTTGTTATGCTTTTGCTTCTCACATTTGGAGTTGGTTGGGTCATTGTATTGGGGTGGCCATGGACACGTCCTCCATTTTATCTATCTTAAAGATTTGTGATCGTTCTTGGAGCCCCCAGGCTAAAGAGGTTCTCATTGAACGTGGCAAAACACAAGAAAGGGGGGGTTTGAATTGGGTTTTTAAAAAACTTTTTCGCAAATACAAATGTTTATGAAAAATAACTATTGAATAAACTGTGCAAGGAATAAAGAGTAGAGAGAAGAAAGAGACACAGTGATTTATACTAGTTCACTATCACCTGATAGCTACGTCTAGTCCCTTCACTCACTTGAAGGATTTCTCCACTATAATCAACCGATTACACTTGAGAGTATATTTCTGCCAACTGGCTATACTCACAACTTCTTAGAACGACTCGATCTGATTGAGCCTCTAAGGTATACAGCCACTACTGGGCTAAGTACAGATTCAAATAAGAGTTTTTGAAACAATATAGAGATAACTCTCTTCAGAGAGAATTTACAATGAAAATACTTTTAGCACAAAATAACTTTCTTAAAAGAAAGAATAAAACAGTAAGTGCCTTGTTCAACGATCTCAGAGACTTGGATGAATTCTTGATTGCTCACTGTCTCTTGATTGGGTAGTGTTTGAGAAGATAGATGTTGATGCTCTCCTTTACTCGTAAAAATATTCAAGTTGCTAGATTGCGTACAACTGTGTTGAAAATCGTTTGTTGAAAACTAAATTCCTATCTTACTTCAGTGTATGAGGTAGGATATATAGCTAGGGTTGAAAAAGTGTCGTTGTGACACAACGTCTCTTTTTGTCCGCACAACGTTTCTTTTTGTCCAAATTTTGTCCAAAGTCAAAGTTCAGATCCTTGAATTTCGGCTTTTGCAGGATACGTTGCTTTCAAGACGAAAAGCATTCTGAGTATTATACACAATGTCAGTAACTTTGTCCTTAGTGAGCTTCTCAATAAATATAGCCACTTCAAGCACATGTTTCCTTGAAGATTTTATCCTTTGACATCCTTCTTGTCTAAAGATACCTCGTATACCAAGGTACTTGAATTTTACTATCGAATCGAGCTTCACAGATCACCGATTCTTGTGTGTAGAATTTAATGGGCTATCAAACGACGTAATCGTGTAGGAAAGCACTAAGTCTATCATGGAGCACATATAACACAACTGCTGAGTGTTGATCAAGACCAGGCGTTGACTAAACAGAGTGTAGTCTCTTAGATCGATCTACCCAGTCGTTGACTTACACCAGAGCGTTGACCAAACAGAGTGTAGTCTCTTAGACTGATCTACCAGAGTCGTTGACTTACACCAGAGCGTTGACCAAACAGATTCTATGTGCCAAGAACCAGAGCCAGAGCCGGGCTTTCCAGAGTGAAAATTCAAGATTTCACTAAGTCTTCTGAAGCAGAATTCTTCTGAATATAAATACTTTCTGCACACTTATAACCATGTTAGAGAATAAATTGTTCTCTTAATCTTTTGTTATCATCAAAACAATTAAAGGGTTATTGTTTCTGAATCCTCTTGATTCCAACACTCATTGCCGTCATTGCTAATTCTATAGGGGCCATTTGGTACTGTAGGAATCAGCTTCGTTTTGATAATAATAATATCCCAATGGCGGTGGCTATTAACTTCATCGTTGCTAATGTCAACCTTACAGGTAACCGTTCTCCGGGGTCCATGTCTGGTAATATTCAGGAGTTTGTTTTTCTTAAGCATTTCTTCATTACTGGTAAGCTGAGCAAAGCTCCTAAAATCATTGAGGTGAACTGGCATCCGCCTAATTGTACCTGGATCAAAGTTAACACTGATGGTGCGGCTAAGGGGTCTCCAGGCCCTGCTGCTTGCGGGGGTATATTTAGAGATAGTAGAGCAGCCACTCTTGGGTGCTTTACTTTCCATATTGGCGTAGCCAATGCTTTCTATGCTGAGTTAATGGGCGCTATCATAGCTATTGAGTTGGTCAACCGCAATGAATGGAACAAGTTGTGGCTTGAATGTGACTCATCGTTGGTGGTTCTAACTTTTTCTAATCCTGCTATTGTCCCTTGGAATCTTCGCAATCGCTGGTTAAACGGCTTGCAGCTCACTAAGAACATGACTTTCTCCGTTTCTCACATCTATAGAGAAGGCAACTCCTGCGCAGACAAGTTGGCAAATAAAGGTATTTCATATCCTGGTCTCACTTGGTGGAACACCATCCCTTCCTTTGTGGTTGAAGATTTCGCTCGCAACAGATATGGCCTGCCATGCTACCGGTTCAGATAATTCTTCTTTGGGTCTTGGTCTGCTTTTGCCTTTCTTTGCTTCCCTGTTTTTTAAATCTTGGTATGCTACAAATGATTGTTAATGTCTTTGGTGCCAACCTCGTTGGGATGGAAGACATTATTGTGATGCCTTTGCATACCACCATTGCATTCTTTTTTTATTGTAGTTGCATTGGGCTTTTGGTCGGGCCTATTGTTATTGCTTTGATGATGTTTAATGGGTTTTGGCCTAGTCCCCCCATT
The DNA here is from genome assembly GCA_037113605.1 of Calophaca sinica. Classification (NCBI taxonomy): domain Eukaryota; kingdom Viridiplantae; phylum Streptophyta; class Magnoliopsida; order Fabales; family Fabaceae; genus Calophaca; species Calophaca sinica. Next base: position 39,137,093 of record CM073736.1, on the reverse strand, counting down.
TTCTCTGTTATTTTTTTTTTCAGTTTTTATTAATAAATTTTAGGCGGGGGTACTCTTTTTCCTTCTGGATATTTTTCCCTAAGGAGGGTTTTGCATCAGAAGATTTTAACGAGGCCCCTCTCCTTTCTTTTGCCTAAAAAAAATAGTTACATTTTTCTTAATTTATTTTCGTAATGATAACATGCGGGTAGAGGGTGTCACATTTATTGGTATCAAAGCAGTTCGGTTCTAACCGGGCTTTGTGTGTGGTCTATTATGTTTCAGTGCGTGAACTCTGAGTAGAGCTACATGCATTACTTGTTTAATTTTGGTTATTCTAGTACACGAACAGTTTTGAGTGGGCTAAGTTCACAAGAGTCTATGATAGGTAGAGCTAAGATAGTAGGTACCTGAACCATTAGCTGTGAATCTTGGGTTAGTAATTTCCTAGGTTGTTAATTTATGTAGTTGTTGCACTTAAGGTGCAAGACTTTTAACCATTACCTTAGAGGAATTCTAGTAAGTACAATGGGCTAGTAGCTTAACTAGAGAGGATAAGCTGACCTTATTTTTGATTTACTGTATCGTTAGCTGGGAAATATGTTATCAGAGTAGCGCAGCGGAATCGTGGCTACGCTATAGGAAGGATCTTTAATAGAGCTTAACGGTAATCATGTGGCGTCGACATCTTTATGCTTAAGCCCTATCAAAAAATCTTATAGAAGAATAGGTGATTGTCGCACATGGTTATTATTGCTTGGATTACCTGGCAGAACGAGTAGGAGGGCTGCAATCACTTACCGCCGATGAGAAAAGTAATGGCAATCGATTAGGTGGATAGTATTAGTTGTTTGAATTACCTTAGCTACTAGAATTAGTTATGAGCACATATTATCTACATTGCAGTTAAATTCTTAGGGGCCTCGGATAGGCATAAGGCTTTGAAACCGTAGATTCTAAAGGTGGAAAGTAATTTTCCTTAGGCGTAGAGACCAAGCTTAGAGTAAGGATAGAAGTAGAACTTAGTGTGGGACATTAGTTAATCTTTAGAAAATATATTGTTTTGCCTTCAGATAAGACCACAAAACCGATTTTAGATATTTTCACAGAAACCGAGTCTATCATTGTGTAGCACCCTATAGAATGTTTTCCTAGAGTAAGTTCAGCAATAGAAATAATAGAGGTTTTGCGTGAAGCAAGCGTCTGGTTTAGTGAACTCTAGTAGGATACCTTAAGATAAATACTTGTAGTTAGTCATGCCTTAATTTGTGATAAATTACTTTTGCTATATTGTGCTCTTAATTTTAATGACTATGAAATATTGCATGCAAACATGTTATTTCTTTTAGGATAAATAAGTTTCTATTTTTTTTACAGAATAAATAGATTAAAAATGATGAATAATTGTTTATTCATTTTATTTTAATGTTTTAGCCTAACATACTTTAGCCATTAATTTTTGTGTGTGCATTATTCTTAACTAAGTCTTGATAGCTGGATTATTTATGATATGATAAAAAAAAATTATTTTGTTATATTCATTGACACACAGTTAATTGATTTTTTTATATTGTATGCTTCATTTGGTTCTCTATTAAATACAGTATACAAACGTGTTATTTCTTTCAAGAAAAAAAAATTAGATTAAAGATATTACATATACGTTTACTTATTTTACTTGACACTTTAGTCTGTCGTACCTTGGTCATTAACTTTTGTATATTATGTTTAAGTGAATGTTGATTGCTGAATTGTTGTTTATGATATGTTGCTATATATATATATATATAGCTTTAATTATGATTTGGTTTTATAAAGGTTGTGTGTCTAACTTTGCATGCTTTCACCATAAGATAGTTAACCTCAATCTCGTTTTAGTTCCACCTGACCTTAGTGTATATATATATATATATATATATATATATATATATATAGCTTTAATTATGATTTGGTTTTATAAAGGTTGTGTGTCTAGCTTTGCATGATTTCACCATAAGATAGTTAACCTCAATCTCGTTTTAGTTCCACCTAACCTTAGTATACCTTGTACTGTGTGTTGTATTAAGTTTTAAAAAACATGGTTGGGCGAAATAAGGATCGGTAATCAACACCTTTATGTTGAGATTTGTGGTAAGAATTGGAACTCATAGCTTTTGGTTTGGAAGGTTGAGAAAACATTGCCTTTATGGAACCTGATATAGAATGTTTAGTGATATGGAACTAAGTGTCCTACAGTATAGACACATGAGAATAGAATGAAAGAGTGCTTTTGAGTTGTAGCATGTTATAAGAAGGACCAGACATAGTGATTAATGTCCAAGAAAGAATCCTTGCTTATTTCAATTGTCATGATTAGGAAGACTATTTTGTTTGAGTAAGAGGAACCTAATTCTTAGCTTAAGAACTGAATCTTAAATTATGAAGTGGTTCTTAAGGATTTAGATGTTAGCCTTGTTGATTCGTTGTGGTTGTTGCAGTTTTGAAGCCTTAAGATAGTAATGTTTTAGTATTCCTTAGTTTAAGGAGTTAATCCCAGAAAGAGCCATGAAAGTCACTTGAGCATGATTGGTTAGTACACCAGACATTTAAGTTAGAACTTTTGAAATTCTAGACCTTTAAAAGGACTAAGTTCTCCAGCTAGTGACCTTGGTTGACCCTCTTAAGAAAGAATTGTGTGGAATATATATAGCAATACTGAAGAAGGTTGCATGATGTTTTAGGGGTAAGATCCATATTGTTTAGTAGCACCCAGAGGAATTCCGACGACGGAATTTTTTTTAAGGGGGTGGAATTGTAACACCCTCAAAATTGAATTCATAGGATCCTATAAATTGTGTGTTTATATTGGTGATTTTGTGACAAATTGTGTGTATTTACCTTAATGATTAGTATATTTTAATGATATTATTTTATCTTATTTTATTAAATATTAGTCCTGAATTTATTATAAACATTTTAGAATAATAGTCTATTTTACAAGTATTATGAAAATGATTTGTCTTTTGAAGTGAAAATTGTTTAAATAAAATTATATATATATATATATATATATATATATATATATATATATATATATATATGCACAAGAGTGCAGCGCTGGTATTATTTTTTTGAAAACATTTGATAGCTGCACCTTCCCTTCACACCTACACCCCCTGGTCTATTAAAAAGGTTACTACTCATCTTCCCCACGATACCCACATTGCAGAACAGTTAAAAAAAAAAGAGAGAATTCCAAACCCTTGCTCGAACTTCTGTCCTCTCATTCTCTCATTCTAGACCGCGGCTTGGCACCAAATTTCATCCTCCCACTCGAAATCAACCATAGAATTCGTTTCTAGCCTTTGTTCGTTCAACCGCGGCTCCGTTCGTCGCGTTTAATTACACTGGGCGAACTATAATTTTGATTTTTCGGCCACCACAGTTTTCGGTTGGGAAAACGGACGTCATTTTCGGATTCCTCGCGTCGAAACCTTCAGAAACTACTGCTCCTTCACTCGTTTCGGTGAAGTTGACGTAGGAACCCTTGTAACCCCTTGTCTCGGTATGGCGTTTTTCGGTTACTCTTTTTGCTTCCTTTTGATTTCGTTTTAGCCTTAAAAATTGCAAAAAATATATTATACTAATTGTTATTTTTTCGAGCCACATTTCACCCTTCCGTAAATTTTACCCTGTGCTCGTTTGGTGCTCAAATTGTTGTTGTAGGCAATTCTCTTCGCCTTGCGATACTGCGAACTTCTTATTGAGGTAAGGGGGTAGATGGATACGAGATTAGTGGGCTTATGGATATAATTAGGCAATAGGGACGTCCCATAGTCCCTAGACTTGGCGCGGTTATGCAAGATCAGTACCATTGCCATTGTGATGTGAAGACTTGATATTAATCTCTGTCATAATGCTTATGTTAATCGAGTTTGTCTTAAAATGTGCTGTTTGAGTTAATGTGATAATGGTATGTCAAGTATGTAAAGTGTGATGTTGATTGCCTTTATTCCTAAGTGTTAATTTGTGGTTGGTATGTTGTCTCATGACTTGTGTTATGTTCCTAAGTGTTGTTTAGCATTGATAGATTGATATGTGTAGAAATTTTATGATGTATAAATGGTCTCACTTAGAGTTAATAAGTGTAGGAAGTGATTTTTTAGAAATTTTAAATGATAGGCTAAGAATGAATTATGCAGAATTTTGATAAGGAAATACTAGTGTTTTTAATGGTTAAATTATGATAAATGGATCAGTCTTAGAACTTAAGAATGATGATGATCTTTATGTGGTAGAGATTTGAGTGGTTAGGGGTATGATTGAGCATAGTTGACAACTTAGAGTAATAGTTATGGAGAAAAATGACTAAGTCTGAAATTGTTTTTGCAAAGTCTCACTAATTGAATTTTTTTAAATTCAAAATATAATAAGTATTGACCCAAACTCTTTTGGATAGTGTCCTATAATTTTAGGGGAGTAATACAGTACGTCCGGTCAAATTAAGTAAGTTGAAACACTTGAGTTAAGAGTTGGAAATTAAGCTAAGCTAGCTTAGACTTAGTGTTGTGAGGTAGGTTGATAATTTGGACTTGTTCCAAGATTGGGGAAAACTTGTCAGTTTATTGACAAGTAGTACCTTGTTAAAGTTGTTGTAGTTGGCCGCTTGATGAGATGGTCGGTTAGTTGATAAGTTGTAGCCGACCGCTTGATGAGATGGTTGGTGAGTTGTTAAGTTTTTGTTTTTGTTGTTGTTGTTAGACACTTGTTTGGTTTGTGTTCATGCATCATATGTGTCTTGTTAAGTTAACGTTATTGGAGGTGAGCAACGATAGTGCGATATAGTATCGGCCATGATGGGCAAGGTACTCAACCTTGGGGGTCAATCGGGTAGGAGCGTCTTATATAAAGGCGGTGGATAGCTACCACAACTGGGGCGTGACCAATAAATATACTGGTTACCCTGACTAGACACTGTTCGTACTCAAGAGTGATATTGTTTTCTCACTCGCTCATCTATGTTGGTTTGGATCCAAATGTTCGGTGAAGTAGACGTTGTCTAGGATTGCATAAGTACTCGTTGAGTCAAGCATTCATGTTATGTGTTGATTAAGTTAACGTGTTGTATGCGCATTGCTTAAGCTGTGTCCTTTGTCATTTTGTGCTATGATTGTATATGATGTCTAACCCCTTTTTACTGTGGCTACTCATACACCATTGTGTATGTTTAGACGATGAGACTGCAGGTGAGGATGACGACGTCACTGAGGAGTGATCTGTGGGCGCGGTCATCGTAGATTAGGAATTCCGATGTTTTAGTTATTATCGTTGTTGTTATTTCCGAAGTAAATGCTTAGGGTCAGCTCTGAGACGTTGTGACATCGGGGTGTTTTTATCATTTGAATTTTATTCGTAATTATTAATTGATTGTTTCCGCAACTTTGTAAGAGCGTGACAACTCTACCTTTATTTATGAAAATTTTAAATGACTATATTATTTAGCAGTTACATTTTTCTTAATTTATTTTCGTAATGATAACATGCGGGGTAGAGGGTGTCACAGGTTGCCTTCTGGAAAGCGCTTGTTTAACGTCTCGGGCATGGCGGTTCGGAGGACTTAAAAAGTAGTCCTCAGCGGGCAATGGCCCGTCCTTGACATTACCTTTTGTCTTCTCACTATTGGAAAACACAGCAAAGTAGTCACCTCTTTCTGAGTGATCCATCCAAGCAGGACCTGAGCAATTTTTTAGTGAGTTCATTGTGTACCCACGGTCTTCACAAATGTAAATTGACTCCTCAAAATTGGGTGAAAATGTCCTAATAAGTTTCTTCACTAAGTCATTCCATGTTTTTATTTCTTCAGTTGGTAGGAGATAGAGCCATAGTTTGACTTCCTCATCTAATGAGAATAGAAAAATCATTAGTTTTGCCTCATTTGGAGACAAGCCTTCATACTTTGCCTTTCTCATCTTCTTGCAAAACTATCTCACGTGCCCAATAGGATCATGTCCTATTCCTTTAAATTGAAATTGTGACACCTCCGAGATGATAGATGGGTTTAATTCAAAACCTGTAAATTTCTCTAGAGTGTCCACCTTTAGTCCTTGAAAACCTTGGATTTAGTACACTTTTACTTCTCGTGTAAGCTGGAAAGTCCTTACAAATTCTTCCAATAATTTCTCCTAACTTGAAAAGTGAAACTTGGGGTATATTGAGAACCATTGCTTAGCTAATCCTCCAAGGGAAAGAGGAAATAACTTATGTAACACCCCATTTCTGAAGCGCTACAGACAAGAACTTAACTCTAAATGTAACGAGCTTTTTAAAATAATACTCTTTTGCCCTTTGAAAAATGCGGTATATTTTTTTTTTTAAAAAAGTCTTTCGCAAAGCACAAACAGAGTATCCACAACGCTTAGAAACATGATGGAATTCTAAGGTACAAAAGACAGATGCACAGAAATACATACATACATTTTCAAAGATAGCCATAACCAGTACGTACAAAATACAAGTAGAGAAATATCGAAAAGGGGAATACACCTAAAGTATGAAAACCCTACAAGAGCGATCATACTTCTGAGGTACTCCCGGCAGTTACCCATGCAGGGGGCTGCTCTAAAAGTAGACCTCCAGACCTAACCAACTACACCACAAAAGTCTGTAACTAATAGACTGACTGGTCACCACCCAAAACTATATACAATAGACAGACATCACAGCTAACCAAAACTATATACAAGGAAGACAGACAACGTCAGCTAAACATCACTACCCAAGTCCTCGGAAGGGTCCTCCTCGTCCTCCTCCATCAGATCATCCTCGTCCTCGCTAGTCAAATCTATGAAAGGTGCAGATGCAGGTACACCCTCAGGTCTAACCTCCTCAACCAAAACCTCGTCAATCCATCCTGCTCCACTGTAACCCGCCTCCCCACATTCTGCACAGACAGGAGAGGGATCCACAGGGGGAGTCGGGGTCCTGAAAATCAAGCGAGAGGTTGGCACCGTCTCTGGCTCCGCCACGGGGCTCGGTGTGTCTGCCACTGCACGAGAAGTCGAAGCTCCTGCTGTCCAATGTCTAACTCCCACGCTCTTCCGAGCGGTCCTCCTAATCTTGGCCCCTCTAGGCATGGGAGCATAGCGAGTTGTGGTCCGTTTAGGAATCTCAAAGGACTCCTCTGGAGAAGTAGAAGAAAGCCTGTAACACTCGATCCCGTTGAGTGCTACACCATCCATCAACAACTTGCATCATCCTCACTGGGAAGCTCACGGTTCGTCTCGAGGCCTCCTGTCGTGGTGCCAGTCTGTCTACTAGGAAAGTCTAAACTACGTCCCCGGTATACACAACTCGGCAGGAGATGGGGTCGAACTTCATCGCCGATGGGATCTCCATGTCAGGAAAGTCAAACACCATCCCCGGCGATATCGCCATCGCCGGTATCACCACCATCTTCACCATCGTCTGAGTTACCATCATCAATTGAAGGAACCAAGGGAAATGCTCAACTTCTTAAATAAGCAAATATATCATAACACATCATAATAAACAAATCAACAAAAGTGCATTAATGCCCACTAATGCAACTACATGTCACTGTTTATGTTTCTGAAATGACGAACAATGCCCTTGAACTCCAGCCGTAGCCTTAGGCTCTTTCACCACCCTAGGATATTCAAGTCGAAGTTTCCCAACGACGACAATGAACAACACCCCTAAACACCAACCGTAGCTTTGGGCTTTCCATCACCCTAGGATATTCAGGTTGAAGTTTCCCAACGACACGACAATGCTTCCACTAACCCCAATGAATATATCAATGCATATGACAATTCAATATGGCAAAATCAACAAATATCAATTTTCCAACACCAATTCCACAGCATATATCTTAACACAATTGAAGCATACATGAAACCACATCATGTTATCAAATTCAAGATCACAAAAATTCAGTTTTGACAACAATCCACAATCCACAGCAATCCACATAGTGAAAATCATCAACATTGATAGGCACAATTAGTCCCTTTGAAGCTCCGTGGAACTAACAAAGAGGTAATGAAGCATACAAGTGTGGGGGGTCGGGGTCAAGATACCAACCGCTTTTCTCCAGGCCCACGAAAATAATCATACATACATATAAAGCTTTAAAATCAAAGGGGTATCAAAACCCTCACTTTGAACCTAAAGGTTCTCAAACTTCTTTGATAGGACACGAATAACATTTTAATGTGGGACTTATGGGTGCCCATCTCCTAATCATGTCAAGAAGTAGCCCTTGCCAAAATTGTCAGGTCGCGTGTCAAAGCATGTCTTAGTCTCACGCAGCACGAACTCGGATTCCTCAAATCCTAACACCACAAAATAAGCTTAGTACAATCCTAGGCATAGACTTAGTTCTAACTCCTTAGGCTCTCAAACCCCAAAAATATCTTAGACATCAAAACACTTGAACTTGAATACACAATTTGAAACACATATTTTTTAAAGAATCACATACACTTGAAAAATTAACAAACAATTAAAAGAGTAAGATTTTAAAGACTAAGAGTCATTTTTCATTTTTCAAACTTAGAACCTGAAACAATACGACAATCAAATTCATTTTCCCCAAAATGCTTAAGTCAAGGCTCCACTTGGTTTTTAGGATCACAAGGAGCCCATTTTACCTTAAGTGTTTCATGGCCTCAAAAGATCAAAACAACTTCAAATTCAATCAAATCATTTCCATAATTTTCCAAAGCTTAAACACAAGTCAATTCAACTAATATAAACTAAGAACACAAAATAATTTCCCTCCCCCAACTCCTAAGGGCTCGCAGTCTTACCTCCCCTTTTCAAAAAAATTTGCAAAACTCCACCCAAATCAACCAACACCATTCAATCAATTCATTTCCTTCACAAAACAACAATTTACCTTGCAAAACAAAACATTAATCAAGTCCAAGAACAATTCACAATTTCTTCAAGAATCAAGGGTTTCATTAATCCTACCATTCCTTTGTTTTCAATTCAAAATTAACAATTACAAAAGCGATAACAATTTATAAGGAGCAAGAAACACAAACTAATTGGAGGATTCACATGAAAAATCTCACATCCCCTTTCCCTTAGATCTAGCGCCCTAGGGTTTCAAAAATTTGGGGATTTATGTGTTCATTTCTTGCATGATCATGATCAAGTAACATACAAAGCATTAAAACATGAATTGAAGAAGAAGAACTCCTCCTACACCACTAATGAGGCCCACGGCCTAGGGGCTGAAAATGAGGGAGATGGATTTGATTTTTCTTCTCACCTACAAGGCTTGGAAGAGATGATTGAGTAGAAGAAGAAGTTAGGAGCAAGCTTTGTTGAAGATGGAAGATGAAGGTGACCACCATTGGAGAACCTTGTAGCTTTTCTCATGAGCAAGTGAAATGAAAGAAATGAAGTGGACGTGGGGTGGGGGAGGCCACGACTAGTCTTAAAAAAATAAGGGAAGGAATTTAAAAATTTTATTAGACAAAATACTTGGTTAAGAATGAATTTAAATTAAGCATAAAATTTAACCATCACATAAGTGACACCTAGTCCCTAAAGCAATATGTTAATCCTATCAATGAGTCTAAAACTTCTAATCTCTCTTCTCTCATGATTATCATCTAATCCTAATGTCTCAAGAGTACTAAAAACACGACGTCGAGTAAACGCGTTACCGATTAATTCTTCTGCCGATTAATTCGCGAAAATTAATTTTCTTAGAAATTAATTCACCGCGTGATAATAATTTATCATAAATAATAAAAACAATTGAAAACACTCAATCATAATCACAACAAGTCACGATTCGATTTTTATCGAAATCAGGGTTCGTTTAAAAATTTTATTCGCGGATAAAAACTATCCGGTGATTCAAAACGCGACGAAAATTTGGTAGAATTTTTTGACGATAATTGAACCATGAATTAATATAAAATATTAATTCTCAAATTTAATTTGATTTTGATTTAATTCAATCACTTGTTTAACGAACAAGAAACTGCTTTACGACAATTATATTAAAATAATGCTAAATAACGCATCGTAAAAAAAAATACGGATGTTACAATACTCCCCCTCTAAAAATAGTTTTGTCCTCGAAACTACGGGTCAAATATGTACCAAGAAATAGTTCTGGATATTGCTCTCTCATCTTCTCTTCCAGGTCCCAAGTTACATCACTCGTCTTCTGGTTCCAAACTACCTTGACAAACTGAATCTCCTTCTTCCTCAGTTGCTTGGTCTTCCTATCAACAATCCTTGCAGGAGATACCTCAAAAGACAAATCGTCCTTCAGTTGAATCACGTCAGGCTCAATAATGTGAGAAGGGTCGAAAACATATTTTCGCAACTGCGAGACGTGAAAGACGTCATGAATATTAGACAGGAATGGTGGTAAAGCTGTCTGATATGCAACTGGACCTATACAATGAAGAATTTAATAGGGTCCAATGAACTTAGGAGTAAGCTTCTTGGATTTGATCGCTCGACCAACTCCAGTGTCGGTGTGACTCGGAGAAATACATGTTCTCCTTCTGTAAAATCTAACGGTCGGAGACCCCTGTCTGCATAACTCTTCTGTTGACTCTGAGGTGGTTTCATCTTTTCTCTGATCTACCGTATCTTCTCAGTAGTTTATTGAATCAAATCTGGTCCCACAATAGAGCTTTCGCCATCCTGATACCAACAAAGAGGTGTCTGGCACTTGCGTCCATACAGTGCTTCATAAGGTGCCATACTAATGCTCACATGATAACTGTTGTTGTAAGTGAATTCCACTAGCGGTAAGATGTCATCCCAACTTCCTCTGTTGTCCAACGTACAAGCCCTCAGCAAATCTCTAAGTGACTGGATCGTCCTCTCGGTCTGTCCGTCGGTTTGAGGATGATACGCCGAGCTAAGCTTGAGCTTGGTCCCCAACGCTTCCTATAATGCTCTCCATAAATGATATGTGAACTTTGAATCTCTATCAGAAACGATATTAGAAGGCATGCCATGTAGCCATACAATCTCTGCTATGTAGATCTCTGTCAGCTTTTCTACGTTGAAAGTCAATCTAACTGGTAGAAAATGGGCAGATTTGGTCAATCGGTCGAAGATTACCCAAATCGAGTCGTGCTTCTTCGACGTCCTTGGTAAACCCACAACAAAATTCATGGAAATATTGTCCCATTTTCACTCTGGTACGTCAACTGACTGTAGCATCCCGGCTAGTCGCTGATGCTCCACCTTCGCTTTCTGACATATCAAACATGAAGCCACGTAGTCCGCTACTTGCTTCTTCATTCCGGGCCACCAAGAATGCTTCTTCAGATCTTGGTATATCTTAGTAACTCCCGGATGAATACTCAGTCTGCTCTTGTGCGCTTCATCAAGAATCAATCTCCTCAGCTCTGCCACGTCAGGTACACAGACACGTCCGTTGCATATCAAAATGTTGTTCGATCCAACCTTGAATTCCGTCGCTTTTCCTCTCGCTACCAGCTCTTTCTTCTCTTGCAGTAGCTTATCACTAGCTTGCTGATCTCTGATCTCGTCCAACAGTTTGCTAGAAATAGCGAGCATGCCGAACTTCAGCTTCCCCGGTGACAATTCCACGTTCAACTTCAAATCTCGGAACTTCTCCAGTAGCTCCAACTCCTTAATCATCATCGATGAGACTAAAACACTCTTCCTGCTCAACGTATCCGCCACTACGTTTGCCTTTCCTGAATGATATTCCAATGTAAAGTTGTAGTCCTTCAGAAATTCTGTCCATCTCCGCTGTCGCATGTTGAGTTCCTTCTGATCGAACAAGTACTTCAAACTATTGTGATCGCTGAAAATAGTGAACGTGCTCCCATACAAGTAGTTCCTCCAAATCTTCAATGCAAACACCACTGCGGTAAGTTCCAAATCATGTGTAGGATAGTTCTTCTCGTGAATCTTAAGATGTCTCGAAGCATAAGCCACCACCTTCCTGTGTTGCATCAGCACGCATCCAAGTCCCTGGTGTGAAGCATCGCAATAAACTTTGTAAGGTTCTTCAGGTTGAGGCAAGACTAACACAGGTGCTGTCATCAAGAATTCCTTCAACCTCTGAAAACTGGACTCGCACTCCTTAGTCCAAACAAAAGGTTGATCCTTTCTCGTGAGTCGCGTAAGTGGTGCTACGATCCTCAAGAATGCTTTGATAAATATCTGGTAGTAACCTGCCAATCCCACAAAGCTTTGGATATCTGAAACCGTCTTCGGTTTCCCCCATACTAACACGGCTTCAATCGTAGCTAGATCCACAGTTATCCCGTCCTTAATTATCACATGCCCAAGAAAATTCACCTCTTCAAGCCAAAACTCGCATTTAGAAAGGTTAGCGTAGAGTTGCTTCTCCCGTAGAATCTACAACACTTAGCGTAGAAGCTCTTCATGCTCTTCTCTACTTCGCGAGTAGATCAAGATATCGTCTATGAACACTACCACGAACTAATCCAAGAGTGGATGGAAAATCCTATTCATGTAGTCCATAAATAATGTCGGTGCGTTTGTCACTCTAAAAGGCATCACTATATACTCATAGTGGCCATATCTAGTTCTGAATGCTGTCTTGGGAATATTTTCTTCCTTCACACGAATCTGATGATAGCCGGACTTCAAGTCGATCTTGGAAAATATCGCTGCTCCTCATAGTTGATCCATCAAGTCATTGATACGCGGTAACGGATACCAATTCTTGACAGTAGCCTTGTTGAGTTGACGATAATCAACACACAACCTTGATCGTCCGTCTTTCTTCTTCACCAGCAACACTGGAGCTCCCCACGGTGAAATACTAGCCCGTATGAACTGCTTCGACTCAAAATGTTCAATCTGCGACTTCAGCTCCTTCATCTCTAATGGAGACATTCGATAGGGCGCTATTGAAATCGGGCTTGTTCCTGGAAGTAAATCGATGGAGAATTCGATTTCCCTCACTGGTGGTAAACCCGGTACATCTTCGGGAAAAACATCTGGAAAGTCACACACCACTGGAACATTCTTCAACTCGATCTCTTGAGAAGCTTCTAGACTAGAAAGATACATGTACTCTTGAGTTCCCCCTTTCAAGGAAACCCCAATGTGATTAGCAGAAAGATAGTTGGAAACTGCAAGATCAGGAAAAGCTACTGCTTTTTGAGCACAGTCCAAAAGGACATGGTGGTAAGACAACCAATCCATCCTGAGGATAATATCTAGACCTTTTAGAGGTAAGCAAATCAAATTAATAACAAACTTTCTACCATGAATAACCACCGCACAATTAAGGCATGCAGTGTTGGTAACCAAAGTTTTAGCAGCTGGAGTAGTAACTACTAATTTGAAAGGTAAGGCAGTCACAGGCAACTCTAATTGGTTCACACAATCCAAGAAAATAAATGAATGGGTTGCACCAGAATCGAATAGTAAGGATAAGGATTTACCCCCGATCTCACAGTCTCCTTGAATAAGATCATCAGTCAGCTCTGCCTCTTCGCCACTCATACAGAAGACTCTGCCCTTGGCCGTCTGTCGTTTCCCCTTAGCCTTCACTATATTCATAATTGGTTCAGCCTTAGGAGCTTTGCAGTCTTTAGCAAGGTGTCTCGGTTTCCTGCAGTTGTAGCACACATCGCTCTCTCCAATGCAGCTGCTCGCATAGTGCCACGATTTGTCATAGCGGTAACAGACTAGTCCTTCTCTGGTCTGACTCCCATCACTTGAGTTTTGAGCCATAGGGCGATACTGCCCCCTGTTGTTCCCCTGATACCGGTTGTAAGGTTTCTTCTGCTGTTTTCCCTTCTGATCATGTCCATGACCCTGATTCTGAGGTCTGATGGGTCCACCTGCCCCGCTCTTTCTCTTGTGGTTCCTCATAGCTTCAACCTTAATGCATCTATCAACCAACTCCTGAAAGTTTCGAATCCTTAGAGACACCACAGACTTCTGGATGTCAAACCTTAATCCCCGCTGAAATCTTTCACTCAACCAACTCTGATCCGCCTGATCAAGGAAGGGACTGAAGTACCTCGACAGTGATTCGAACTTAGCAGCATACTCAGACACTGTCATGTTACCTTGATGCAAACGGAGGAATTCCTGCTCCTTCTCCATCCGTGCCGTCACCGGAAAGTATTTCTCTAAGAACCTCTTGCGGAAGGTCTCCCAATCAATCTCCTGATGCTCCATCGTTAACATCTGCTTGACTCCGTTCCACCAGTACTCAGCATCTCCCAGCAGTAAATAAGACGCATAATTCACCTTGACATTCTCAAGACAGTGAGGTGCTTCAAATATCTTTTCTATCTCCTGTAGCCATAGATCCTCCTTGTCTGGATTCGGTTCACTATAGAACTTCAGTGGATCATGCTTGCGAAAATCAGCCAATCCTCTAGCCTCTGCATTCCTTTCCGCTCTCTGTTGTTGCTGCAGGTTATGTTAGTTCATGGCGGTAGTCTGTTGAGTTACAACAGCAGATTGTTGTGCCATCGCCGTTTTTCATTTCAGTCATTGCTTGAAATGTTCTTTCCATGTTGAAGTTATCAGGTCCGATCGTAGGGTCTCTGCAAGGGGGCATTAGATTCTTACAAAGTCCAAAAACCTGTTAGAACCTCACAATCAAGTGATGTGTTAACACACATTGCTTCAATCAAGAAACAATTTCAAACATTTCTGAGCAAAGTTGCTTCACTCATCAAACAACAACAATATTAACACAGTAGCTACCGGACAAAACAAAACCCAACACGGTGACCATCTTAGTGTTCCCAACACGCAGTCTGGTTAGAACTGAACTGCTCTGATACCACTATTGTAACACCCCATTTCTGAAGCGCTACAGACAAGAACTTAACTCTATTGCAACGAGCTTTTTAAAATAATACTCTTTTGCCCTTTGGAAAATGCGGTATATTTTTTTTATAAAAAACAACGTCTTTCGCAAAGCACAAACGGAGTATCCACAGCGTTTAGAACCATGATGGAATTCTAAGGTACAAAAGACAGATGCACAGAAATACATACATACGTTTCCAAAGATAGCCAT
Organism: Calophaca sinica; assembly: GCA_037113605.1. Classification (NCBI taxonomy): domain Eukaryota; kingdom Viridiplantae; phylum Streptophyta; class Magnoliopsida; order Fabales; family Fabaceae; genus Calophaca; species Calophaca sinica. Next base: position 39,122,074 of record CM073736.1, on the reverse strand, counting down.
AACCAGTACGTACAAAATACAAGTAGAGAAATATCTAAAATGAGAATACACCTAAAGTATGAAAACCCTACAAGAGCGATCATACTTTTGTGGTACTCCCAGCAGTCACCCACGCAGGGAGCTGCTCCAAAAGTAGACCTCCAAACCTAACCAACTACACCACAAAGGTCCGTAACTAACGGACTAACTGGTCACCACCCAGAACTATATACAACAGACAGACATCACAGCTAACCAAAACTATATACAAGGCACACCGACAATGTCAGCTAAACATCGCTACCCAAGTCCTCGGATGGGTCCTCCTTGTCCTCCACCATCAGATCATGCTCATCCTCGCCAGTCAAATCTGTGAAAGGTGCAGATGCAGGTACACCTTCGGGTCTAACTTCCTCAACCAAAACCTAGTCAATCCATCGTGCTCCACTGCAACCCGCCTCCCCACACTTCGCACAGACAGGAGAGGGATCCACAGGTGGGGACGGGGTCCTAAAAAATAAGGGAGAGGTCGGCACCGCCTCTGGCTCTGGCTCCGCCACGAGGCTCGGTGTGTCTGCCACTGCACGAGGACTCAAAGCTCCTACTGTTCAACGTCTAACTCCCATGCTCTTCCGAGCGGTCCTCCTAATCCTGGCCCCTCCAGGCATGGGTGCATAGTGAGTCGTGGTCCGTCTAGGAATCTCACAGGAATCCTCTGGAGAAGTAGAATAAGAAGCCTGTAACACTCGATCCCGCTGAGTGTTACGCCATCCATCAACAATCTGCATCATCCTCACTGGGAAGCTCACGGTCCGTCTCGAAGTCTCTTGCCGTAGTGCAAGTTCGTCTACTAGGAAAGTCTGAACTACATCCCTAGTATACACAACTCGGTGGGAGATGGGGTCGAACTCCATCGTCGATGGGATCTCCATGTCAGGAAAGTCAAACACCATCTCCGGCGATGTTGCCATCGCCGGTGTCACCACCGTCTTCACCATCGTCTGGGTCACCATCATCAATTGAAGGAACCATGGGAAAGGGTCAACTTCTTAAATAAGCAAATATATCATAACACATCATAATATACAAATCAACAAAAGTGCATAAATGCCCACTAATACAACTACATGTCACTGTTTATGTTTTCGGAATGACGAACAACACCCTTGAACTCCAGCCGTAGCCTTGGGCTCTTCCACCACCCTAGGATATTCAAGTCGAAGTTTCCCAATAACACGACAATGAACAACACCCCTGAACACTAGCCGTAGCTTTGGGCTTTCCATCACCCTAGGATATTCAGGTTGAAGTTTCCCAATGACACGACAATGCTTCCACTAACCCCAATGAATATATCAACGCATATGACAATTCAATATGGCAAATTCAATAAATATCAATTTTCCAACACCAATTCCACAGCATATATCTTAACACAATTGAAACATACATGCAACCACATCATGTTATCAAATTCAAGATCACAACAATTCAGTTTTGACAACAATCCACAATCAACAGCAATTCGTATAGTAGAAATCATCAACATTGATAGGCACACTATCCAGGGTAAACAACAAAGAGGTAAACAAGCATACAAATGTGGTGGGTCGGGGTCAGGATACCAACCACTTTTATCCAGGCCCACTAAAATAATCATACATACATATAAAGCTTTAAAATCAAAGGGGTATCAAAACCCTCACTTTGAACCCAGAGGTTCTCAGACTTCTTTGATAGGACACGAATAACATTTTAATGTGGGACTTATGGGTGCCCATCTCCTAATCATGTCTAGAAGTAGCCCTTACCAAAATTGTCAGGTCGCGTGTCAAAGCATGTCTTGGTCTCACGCAACACGAACTCGGATTCCTCAAATCCTAACACCACAAAATAAGCTTAGTACAATCCTAGGCATAGACTTAGTTTTAACTCCTTAGGCTCTCAAACCCCAAAAATCTCTTAGATACCAAAACACTTACACTTGAATACACAATTTGAAACACATATTTTTTAAAGAATCACATACACTTGAAAAATTAACAAACAATTAAAAGAGTAAGATTTTAAAGACTAAGAGTCATTTTTCATTTTTCAAACTTAGAAGCTGAAACAATATCACAATCAAATTCATTTTCCCCAAAATGCTTAAGTCAAGGCTCCACTTGGCTTTTAGGATCTCAAGGAGCTCATTTTACGTTAAGTGTTTCATGGCCTCAAAAGATCAAAACAACTTCAAATTCAATCAAATCATTTCCATAATTTTCCAAAGCTTAAACACAAGTCAATTCTACTAATATAAACTAAGAACACAAAATAATTTCCCTCCCCCAACTCCTAAGGGCTCGCGACCATACCTCCCCTTTTCAAAAAAAATTGCAAAACTCCACCTAAATCAACCAACACCATTCAATCAATTCATTTCCTTCACAAAACAACAATTTGCCTTGCAAAACAAACATTAATCAAGTCCAAGAACAATTCACAATTTCTTCAAGAATCAAGGGTTTCATCAATCCTACCGTTCCTTTGTTTTCAATTCAAAAGTAACAATTACAAAAACAATAACAATTTATAAGGAGCAAGAAACACAAACTAATTGGAGGATTCACATGAAAAATCTCACATCCCCTTTCCCTTAGATCTAGCGCCCTAGAGTTTCAAAAATTTAGGGATTTATGTGTTCATTTCTTCCATGATCATGATCAAGTAACATACAAAGCATTAAAACAAGAATTGAAGAAGAAGAACTCCTCCTACACCACTAATGAGCCCCACGGCCTAGGGGCCGAAAATGGGGGAGAAGGATTTGATTTTTCTTCTCACCTACAAGGCTTGGAAGAGATGATTGAGTAGAAGAAGAAGTTAGGAGCAAGCTTTGTTGAAGATGGAAGATTGAAGGTGACCACCATTGGAGAACCTTGGAGCTTTTCTCATGAGCAAGTGAAATGAAAGAAATGAAGTGGAAGTGGGGTGGGGGAGGCCGCAGCTGGTCTTAAAAAAATAGGGGAAGGAATTTGAAAATTTTAATAGACAAAATACTTGGTTAAGAATGAATTTAAATTAAGCATAAAATTTAACCATCACATAAGTGACACCTAGCCTCTAAAGCAAGATGCTAATCCCATCAATGAGTCTAAAACATCTAATCTCTCTTCGCTCATGATTATCATCTATTCCTAGTGTCTCAAGAGTACTAAAAAAATGGCGTCGAGTAATCGCGTTACCAAATAATTCTTCCGCCGATTAATTCGCGAAAATTAATTTTCTTAGACATTAATTCACTGCGTGATAATAATTTATCATAAATAATAAAAACAATTGAAAACACTCAATCATAATCACAACAAGTCACGATTCAATTTTCATCAAAATCGGGGTTCGTTTAAAAATTTTATTCCCGGATAAAAACTATCCGGTGATTCAAAACGCAACGAAATTTTGTTAGAATTTTTCGACGATAATTGAACCATTCATTAATATAAAATATTAATTCTCAAATTTAATTTGATCTTGATTTAATTCAATCACTTGCTTAACGAACAAGAAATTGCTTATTATAGCATAAATACGACAATTATATTAAAATAACGCTAAAAAACGCATCGTAAAAAAAATACGAATGTTACAACTTAAGTCTTATTCTTCCTGCAGTGGTCCCTAAAAAATTGTTACTTTTAACCAAGTCATAAAGATTTAAAATATGAGGAATAGGATCCTCCCCACAGAGTCCTTTAAATTTAGGCAAGCAAAGTGCCTCCAATATCAAGGAAGGGGTTATGTCCTTATCCTTCTCCAAAGAGTTGCTATCTTGTTCTTCAACTTGCTCTTCTTTTTCTTTTTCCTTTTTAGTTTCCACATCCTGCAAGTAACAACAAAAAGCACTAGAGGGAGAAATTTTGTTAGAAACATTAAATATTTCTTCTTCGTTCTCAATTCTCAGAGTCATGGTTCCTTTCTTCACTTGATTAGTAGCATCTCCAGTTGCCAAGAATGGTCTTCCTAAAATAATAGGAACATATATGTCTTCCTCCATATCCAGAGCTACAAAATCCACTGGGAAAATAAATTTTTCCACCTTGACCAGCATATCCTCTATTATTCTTCTTGATTAAACAAGAGTTCTGTCAGCCAACTGCAAGAACATCTTAGTAGGTTGTGCTTCCTGCAAATTCAATTTTCTCCAAACAGACAGAGGCATTAAATTGACACTTGAATCCAAATCACATAGTGCCTTAAATGTATTATTACTTATTGAACAAGAAACAACAAAGGTTCCTGGATCTTTAAGCTCAGGTGGTAATTTTTTCAATAACATAGCAGAGCAATCTTCATTTAATTTAACAGTCTCATCTTCTATCTTATTTTTGTTAAAAATTATTTCTTTTAAAAATTTAACATATTTAGGCACTTCAAAGAAAATTTCAGCAAAAGAAATATTGACATGCAACTTTCTCAGTTTTTCTAATAATCTCTTGGCTTGTCTATCCATACAAAAAATTTTAGAACCTTGGAGAGAGTTACTTACCTGCTGAGACTCAGTTTGAGCCTTCTCCTCTTTTGGTTCCTCCTTTTCCATGAAGACTGCATTGCACTTCTCATTGGGATTTGGTTCCACTTGACTTGGGAGTGCTCTTTTTTCTCTTTGAGTCACCGCATTCAACACAGTTGCCATTTGTTCTCTCAATACTTTATGTCCCTCTGCATTGGCAGTAACTAACTTTTCCAAGCTGTTATATCTTTCATTCATTTGCCCCATAAAGTTGTTAATCTCATTTTCTCCGGGACTTCTATCATTCTGAGCACGATTTTACAGATGTGGGGGCTTATAAGTATTCTGATTTTGACCCTGGGATCTCTGTTGACCTCCCCATGAGAAATCTGGGTGGTTCCTCCATCCGGGGTTGTAAGTGCTTGAGTATGGGCCATTTTGTTGCGTATTCCCAACAAAATTCACCTCCTCAGTGCAGTCTTTTGAGTCATGACTGGCTACTCTACAAAAATTCCAAGATGCTTTACTAGCCTTGGTTTCTATAGCCTTTAGTATTTCTTCAGTTTTCTCCACGAAATCGGCTAGAACTCCCATACACGGATGACCGTGTCTTTGCATAAATTTCAACATAGCCTCTTGTATCCCTGTTTTTGGATCAAAATCTTTCTGGCCTATAGCATTGACTTCTTCTAATAGGCCTTCTATTGCCATACATCCCCAATCATTATTAGCATTAGATTGAGTTTGCACTGCCATCAAAGTCTCTATTTTTTTAGTCATTGCCTCCAATTTTGCTTCTAGAGATGTGTTGGCTTCCACTTTATAAATTATTGCCTGCTGGTTCTTTCTTTCGTTTTTTCTATCACTAGCAGACCACTGAGCATTGTTCTGAGCCATTTCAGTCATAATTTCAAAAGCCTCAGTGGGTGTCTTCTTTCCGAAAGATCCTCCACAAGCAAGACAACAGCTCCTCTAGTTTGCATTGTAAAGCCATTATACAAAATCTGTACTAACTGCCACTTGGTGAAACCATGATGAGAGCGGCTTCTAATTAAATCTTGAAATCTTTTCCAAGCCTCATGCATTGATTCTCCTTCATTCTAGGTGAATCCAAACATGTCAGCTCTCAACTTTGCAGATTTTACGGGAGGAAAGTACTTGTTTAAGAACTTAGTTTTTAGGTCCTCCCAAGTAGTAATAGAATTTGGTGGGAGTGAATCCAACCATAATTGTGCTTTCCCTTGCAGTGAGAAAGAAAACAATCTTAATTTGATGGCCTCCGGTGTCACACGTTGACACTTGACAATATTAGCAACCTTCTAAAACCTCTTAAGATTGGCATTTGGGTCTTCAGATGATAAGCCAGATAATTGCAATGCAGATACCATAGAGATTAGTGTTGGCTTTAATTCGAAGTTAGTGGCCTCAAATGCCGGATAGTTGACACTGTCCGCCACATCCGTAGTTGGTGTGAAGTACTCATTCAACGTCAGTTCGTCAGCCATTGCTAGATGCTGTCTTCTGAACAATCTAAGTGTTCTTTCAATTTCAGGATCAAAAATCATTTCAGGATGTTGAGATCTTGTCTGCATACACCAAAGGAAACCAAATTAGAATGTCTTAGTACTAAATAAAAATAACAAAAAATAAATAACTAAATAAAATTATGCCTAATGCAAATAAAATATTTAATTAAATTAATATCGCAATCACTCCCCGGCAACGGCACCAAAAACTTATTGCGAAAGCAAATGCACCTGATCATAACTCGTAATAAAAGTGGAGTATAATTAGGACTCCAGATGTTAAACCCACAGGGAATGAGCGAGTACCAATGACTTAATATGATTCTATTCTATTAAGCGAGCAAAAGTTGTAATTACGCAAGTAGTGAAAGTTGTCGGTATCAAAGCGATAAACAAACTGAATGCGAGAACAGTTTAACTATGTTATGGGAAGCCTAGGGGAACCAGGTTCACAAATACTCTACTCTTGAGTTCACTAAACAATTGCTATGAGTTATCTATTATGAAAGAGAACTAATCACCCACTCTAAATTACTAAGGGCTACCTAGCTTGCAATAGCCTTCCGCCTAACTAATTACTCTGTTTGGTCCTAGAAGGTAATTAAAGGAAAGAGCATTAAGCACAGGTGGGTTTTTTAATCTAATAACTGATTAGAAACAAGCTATAACCTATCCGGCGTATAAAGCGAGTTTTTTTATCCTATGGTTCCATTAACTAATCATGATCCTGTTATCACAATTAAGCCAACTAAATAAAGGTTGATCAGGCCTTATAGGATTAAGCACAATAGGAATAAAACATTAAAATATTCAATAGAAATTCATATAATTAAATAGACAAAGCATCAAGAGTATTGCAAAGGATCCCCCATCACCCCTAGTGATGGGTTTAGCTACTCATTATCAATGATAATAACATAAACTCATATATAAAATCAGAATAATCCATAACAAGAGAATAAATCTAAACCGGGACACCCTTTCGGTATGACGACAGTCCTTAAGCATGTTCTTCACGTCCTCACGAGCTCCGGTAGCAATTCGGGATGACACCAAGCTCCAAGGAAACACACAGATCAATGGAAGAGGCAAGGAATTGATGTGAATTCTCAATAGGGGGCTCTTGACTTGGGAATTCGTCAAAAGGTCTTTAGAAAAAGTTAAGAGCCCCTATTTATAGATTAGGCTGCGAACTAGGTCATCTGGCTATCAAATCTGCACTATCTGAGATGGGGTACGGCTGTACCACATGTATACATGGTTGTACCGAGCTTCGTTGATGACGCTGGACCGTACCCATGCATGTTGAAGCCCTAACATCACTTGTGCGCGGCCGTACTGGACTATTTCATCACGCCAGGTGGTATAGGCGAGGGGTAGGCCCTCATCAAGTTCTGCTCTAGTACTGGCGATCGAGTATAGGTCAGTCGTCATCGCTTATCCAAAGAGTGTTAAACTCTCCAAAACTAGCCATTTTTTGGTCCTTTTTTGCATCTTTTGCTCCGAGTGGTGTCTTCATGATATTTCTGAATAATAGGACATAAATGAGTACCTTTGTGCTTTAATTAGTTCAAAATGGTATATTTAGATACTAAAAATGCCCATAAAAGTAGACAAATTGGTGTGTTAACAGCAGAGAAATTTAATGGGCAATAGGACCGACTTTCTGAAGGATTTGAAAGGGACCTATGTAACGAGGACAAAACTTTTTGGCTCGAAGTGCCCTACCAATGCGTATTGTAGGAATGACCTTTAGGAACACATGCTCACCCTCTTCAAATTCAAGTGGTTTCCTCCTCCGATCGGCATAGCTTTTATGCCTACTCTGAGCAGTTCTCAGTTTATCGCTAATCTTTCTGATCTGGTCAGTGGTCTCCTGAATTAGGTCTGGCTCTAATAACTATTTCTCTCCTACTTCAAATCAACACAGAGGAGTTCTACATTTGCGACCGTAAAGTACCTCATACGGTGCCATATCAATGCTAGAATGGTAATTGTTATTATAAGTAAACTCTATTAGAGCTAAATGCTTATCCCAACTTCCACCATCCTCTAACACACAAGCTCTAAGCATGTCCTCTAATGTTTGTATGGTTCTTTCCGTTTGACCATCCGTCTGGGGATGATAAGCGGTACTAAGATTCAACCTAGTCCCTAAGGCCTGTTGGAAAGATTTCCAAAACCGAGAAGTGAACATAGGATCTCTATCAGAGACAATGCTAGTGGGTACTCCGTGAAGTCTAAAAATCTCTCTAATATAGATCTTAGCTAGCCTAGCAGTGCTATAAGTGGACTTAATTGGGAGAAAGTAGGCAGATTTGGTCAATCTGTCCACGATGACCCAGATGGAGTCATATCCAGACTGTGTACGAGGCAATCCTGCCACAAAGTCCATGGATATGTCTTCCCATTTCCACTCTATAATTTCTAGAGGTTGAAGCATACCTGATGGCCTTTGATGTTCTATTTTGGTTTTCTAACAAAGCAAACACTGAGCTACAAACTCTCCTACAACATTCCTCATTCCCGGCCACCAATACCTCTGCCTAAGGTCGTGATACATCTTAGTAGAACCAAGGTGTATCGAAAATCCACTCTTGATAGCTTCATCCCTAGGAATACATATCCTTTGATGAAAAAGGATAGTACCATCACTGGCTTCGGAGAATCCGGGATGGTATCTCCTAGTTTACAATTCCTCATCTAGACTTTGGGCATGCCTAATTTGATTTCTAAAATCACAAGTGATCTCTAAGTGACTCAACAATAGGCTATCCCCTCTTGAGAATATTCCCAAATTCAAATCCCTAAAGGATTCTAACAATTCCATCTCTTTAATCATCATTGAAGAGATATGAAGAGACTTCCTACTTAAGGCATTGGCGACCACATTTGCCTTGCCTGGGTGGTACGTCAATTCGAAGTCAAAATCCTTAAGGAATTCTACCAATCTGCTTTGCCTCATATTCAGTTCCTTTTGATCAAATAGGTATCTTAAACTTTTATGGTCACTGAATATTTCAAATCGGGAACCATACAAATAATGCCTCTAGATTTTCAAGGCAAAGACTATCGCTGCAAGCTCTAGGTCATAAATGGGATAGTTTTCCTCATTGGGCTTTAATTGCCTTGATGCATAGGCCACTACTTGCCTATTCTGCATTAGAACACAACTCAATCCCTTCTTAGAAGCATCACTGTAAACTTCAAAACCTAAGGTTAGGTTAAGGATACTCAAAACCGATGCAGTAGTTAGCCGGATCTTAAGCTCCAAGAAACTGTTCTCACAGCTCTTATCCCATATAAAAGGTTGCCCTTTTTGGGTTAACCGAGATAAAAGAAGTACTGACTGAGAAAACCCTTGTATGAACCTATGGTAATACCCAGCCAGTCCTAGAAAACTCCTAACTTCAGTAATGGTAGTCGGTCGCTCCCAATCGAGAACAACTTCTACCTTACTAGGATCAACTACCACTCCTGTCGGAGAATTGACATGTCCTAAGAACTTAACCTCTAAAAGCCAAAACTCACACTTCTCCGGCTTTGCAAACAAACTTTTCTCCCTAAGAGTATCTAGGACAATCCTAAGGTGTTCCTCATGTTCTTGGGGGTCCTTAGAATAAACAAGAATATCATCTATGAATATCACAACAAACTTATCAAGGTAAGGCCGAGAAATCCTATTCATGCAATCCATGAATATGGCTGGAGCATTTGTCAAACCAAAAGGCATAACAACATACTCGTAGTGGCCATACCGAGTCCTAAACACGGTTTTTGGCACATCCTCGGCCTTTACTCTAATTTGGTGATATCCAGACCTCATATCAATCTTAGAGAATATTGAAGCTCCTCTAAGTTAGTCTAACAGGTCATCAATCCTAGGAAGTAGATACTTGTTTTTGACCGTAACCTTGTTGAGTTGTCTATAGTCTATACACAACTTTTTCTTAGTATAGTTGGTGCAATTACAATAAAGTATTGTTTAGAACGGCATAAAACTAAAGAGGTCCTTTTCCTGGCTTCGTCATATGGGCAAGATGGAAATTGACATGTTACTTATAAGGGGTGCATAATTGTTTTTTCTCATCATAGGACAACACAGGGAAATTGCCTCTTTAAAAATTAGTTTCCTTGTTTATTGATCATTAATTAATATGACTTGAAAAGCAAATGACTCCATTAATTGAAACAGAGGTAAAGGGTTTATCTATCATATGTAATTAATGTCACCACAAAGTCCTTTTGCCTTGATAAATTGAAAAAGGGTTTGTTGATATGTGACAGTGCTAGTATTTGCAGTGTAGCTGGTAGGTATTCCTAGATTATCATTTCCATAGCACCCTTCCATTGATGCGTTTTGAATAACTATTTTGATAGCACCCCGGATAGATAAACTATTTTTTTGTCACATTGAAATTGAACCCTTAACCATTATTTTTGTCTACTTCCTCAGTATCAAAAGTCACATTGGACCTCTCGGTATCACAAGACTTACATCTTAAACTTAGTTTTAGGGAAATCAAACTCCTCATCATTTGAAACAACATGAGATGGTGGATAGATAACCATTTTCATAAGCTAAAAAAATTGTCGACATTAGATGTAGATGTTACGTTCTTTCTGTAGGTATGATGTTTTTTTGGAAAGCACAAGAAAATTTTATTGATGGCCCAGAACAAGGCTCAAGTTGAGCCAGTTCAATGTTCTAGTATATAACGAACCCAATGTTGCACAATACATTCAATGGGAAAGCACCAAATCAGTAGCAAGCACCAACCATGTGATATACCCTGTGCCTAAATTACAAACAAATTGAGCACTATCACCTCTTGAACAGCACTTTTACCTTACGCATGCCATTCCTCACTGTGCAAAGTTATGCAATATAATTAACATCATGTTACAAACACCCCTTGTCAAATTATGCAGTAGACTTAAACTCATGTTTCAGACACCAAATATCAAATTATGCAGCTACCATTAGTAAATGATATTCTTTAACCTTTGCCTACATCTCCTTTGCATTGATCATAGCATTCTGTGTCACCAAGACTCTGCAAGCAACTTGAAACGATCTCTATTACCGCCCTTCCAAAAATTGAGACTGAAGCGTCGTACCACAATTTGAGCCAATAGCCTCCTCCAATTCAGCTTTTTCTGACTGCATTAGATTACACGTAGAGATCCAAACAAGCGGCTGGCTTTTGCAACCAGCTAAAGAAAGAATAATTGAAACCAGCGACATTTGCCTTCAGCCATGTCCATGCCCGTAGTTTTGCTGCCTCCGCCACCTCCTCTATTGACTGAGATTGAGCCTTGAAAACCATTAAGTTGCGGCTCATCCAAATCGACCAAACAATGGCTAACCAAACAGTTTGCCACCGCTCTCTAATTTTATTAGAACAATTTGGTAGTCCCATGAACTGCTCAAACTATCCCCTTCTGTCCGAAAGTAGCACTCCATAAATTCCCACGCACTTCAAGCATCTCCTCCACACCTCATACGAGAAACTGCATTGAAATAGTAAGTGTTCTGTGGTCTCCACCTGTGTTTTACATCTCGGACAGCTTACACTCGAAGAATCCAACAAACCTCTCTTCAACAAATTATCCCTACTTGGGATACTATTCAACATCACTCTTCATGTAAACGCTGTCACTTTTAACGGCACGAGCTTACTCCATACTTTGCTAAAGAACCTGCCCTCGACCACCTCCCCTCCACTTGTAAGTTCTTTGTACGCTGATTTCACTGAATAGCTACCTTGTGGTTCCAATGTCCACCACCACTTGTCCTCAAGATTCTCCTTTATCTCTACCACTTCAATTTTTCCTATTAAATCAGCCATTAACTCCTCTTCCCATTGAAATAACTCTCTTCTCTATTCCCACCTCCAATGCCACCTACCATCCTGCCAAAACCCCATATCTGCCACCTTTGCATCTTTGTCAACCGCTATCCTATATAACCTATTATACCTATCACAAAGCAAACCACAACCTGCCCAATTCTCTTGCCAAAACAAAGTTTGATTCCCCCCACCAATTTTTTTCTCCAAACTATTTTTCAACCAATTTTCCTTTAGGTTCTGACCAGTATTATTCAAACTACAAATCTCCTTCCACCAAATTAAGCTTCTCGGCCCTATCTCACCTTTTTCAATCGCCCTCACCCCGTACCTTGCCACTAAAACCTTGACCCATAGCCTGCACTTATCGACCCTCATCCTCCACCACCATTTTCCTAATAACGCTAAATTAAAAGCTCTCAGATTTTTTAACCCCAGCCCACCCCTCTCCTTCTCTGCACACACTTTATGCCATGCAACCCAATTAATTTTCCTCACCCGCTTAACCTCTCCCCACAAAAATTTAGAAAACAAAGAATCAATTATAGAGACAATACCTTTTGGAGCCTTGAAAAAGGAAAGGAAAAAGATCGGAAGATAGGATAACACCGACTTAATGAGAACCATGCGGCCACCAAAAGATAGATGATGGCTACTCCATGATGATAGTCTCTTTTTCACCTTCTCTGTCACCAGATTCCATGTTGCTAATTTACGAGGATCAGCCTCGACCGGTAGTCCAAGATATTTAAATGGTATTTTTCCAATTTTGCAATTTAGTACTGCAGTTGCTGCCCCAAATTCATAGCCATCAATTGGCTCTTGAAAAAATTAACTTTCAGCCCTGCAACAACCTCAAATAGCTGCAACAAATGTTTTGGCTGCATATTGTTAACGAGATATCCTTTGTCCTTCATTACCCACCTGGAACCCTCTGAACATGCCTAGCTGAACCGCCTTGTTTATCATGACCGCTGCAACAATTAAGAACAAAAGGAGCGATAAAGGATCACCCTATCTCAATCCCCTCTTCATCACAAACTCTTCCGTCGGACTACCATTCACCAACACTGAAACGTGAGCTGTTGAAATACAAAAATTCATCCATTTTCTCCACCTTTCAGAAAACCCAATTTTCTTCATAGTATGCTCCAGATAATCCCAATTAACCGAATCGTATGCTTTTTCAAAGTCGACCTTGAATATCACCCCTTTTCTTTTTGACTGTTTTGCCTCCTCCACAATCTCATTGGCTATTAGGACACCATCCAAGATTTGTCGTTCTTTGACAAATGCTGATTGATTCTCCGAGATTACTTGGTCCACCACCCTACCCAACCGCCTTGCAAGTATCTTAGCTAGTACCTTGTACGTACTCCTTATGAGCGAGATAGGTCTATAATCTTCGACCCTTTATGATCCTTCTATCTTGGGAATCAAAACTATAAACGAACTATTTAAGCCTCTTACAAACTTCCCATTTTGGTGAAATTCCTTTAAAAACTGCATCACATCACCCTTGATAGTGTCCCAAAATTCTTTGATGAAAGCAAAAGTCACCCTATCCGGTTCATGACCTTTGGCCCTTTTGGCAGTCCTAAACTGCCTCTTTAACTTCTTCTTCTGAAAACATGGATGTTAACATCTCGTTATCAATCTCATGAACCTGTTTAAAATCCAAATTCTCTAACACATGTCTTCTCCCGTTTTGGTCATTGAAATGAGCTTCAAAGTGACTCTTAATTGCACTCTTCAGTTCATTTATGCCCTCTACTCTGTTTCCATTAAAATCCAAGCAAAGAATTTCATTCCCACACCTTCTTTTGTACCCATGGAAATATTTCGAATTTGCATCCCCATCTCGTAACCATCTAACCCTTGATTTTTGCCACAACATACAGCATCTTAATCTTGATAGCTTCTGAATTTCTGCTGCACATTCCTTTTTTGCCACCAATTCTTGCTCCCTCAGTGCTGAATTCTCACCTTCCAAATCCCATTCCATAAGTTGATCCTTAGCCGCCTTAATCCTCTGGTCAATATTCCCCACATGCTCCTTACACCATATCTTCAGCCTTTGTTTAATACCATTCAGCTTTTCCTTTATAACATATGCTGCCCTCCCTTCTAATTCCATGGACTTCCACTGTTCTCGCACAAAATCATGGTAACCAGGCAACTCCTTCTAGCAATTAAACATTCTAAAGGGCTTTGGGCCCCAATTGATCTCTTGATTTTTTAAAACAATTGGGCAGTGATCCGAAAGCCCTCTTTGTAGTCCCCACTAAGAGAGATGTTCCCATTTATTCAACCATCCCTTTGAAACTAAAAATTTGTCTAATCTACTCATTACTGAACCATTTGGTCTGTAACATGTGTACCGCCTCCCATCAAGAGGAAGATCTATCAGCTTAGCTTCTTCAATGAAATTTCTAAAATATGACATATCTTCGGATCTATCATAGCTTTCCACTTCTTTCCTCTCCTCTCCCGAAGTAATTGCGTTAAAGTCCCCCAATACGCACCACTTATTCCCCCCTTTCGCCCTCAAAACCTCAATGATTTCCTACCATAAGTCCCTCTTTTTTGGCACATCACATGGGGCATTGTTAACACACCAAATTGTCTACTTTTATATGGCATTTTTAGTATCTAAATATACCATTTTGCACTAATTTAAGCACAAAGGTGCTCATTTATGTCTTATTATGCAGAAATATCATGAAGACGCCACTCAGAGCAAAAGATGCGAAAAAGGACCAAAAACTGGCTAGAGAGTTTTAGCACTACTGGACAAGCGGTACAGCCTGACCTACAAGCGATACGACCATACCTACAACAGAACTTCAGTAAGGGTGTAACCCCCTCAGTCTGTACCATTTGACGACGATAATATAGTCCAGTACGGCCGTACACAAGTGATGTCAGGGCTGTAGCACGCATGGGTACGGTCCAGCATCATCAACGAAGCTCGGTACGGTCGTGAATATATGCGGTACGGCCGTACCCCATCTCAGAATAGTGCAGATTTGAAGTCAGATGACCTAGTTCGCATCCTAATCTATAAACAGGGGCTCTTAATCTTTTCTAAAAACCTTTTGACGAATTCCCAAGTCAAGAGCCCCCAATTGAGATTTCATATCAATTCCTTGCCCTCTTCCATTGATTTGCGTGTATTCCTTGGAGCTTGGAGCCATCCCGAATCGCTACCGGAGCTTGTGAGAACGTGAAGAACGTGCTTAAGGACCGTTGTCATACCGAAAGAGTGTCCCGGTTTAGATTTATTCTCTTGTTATGGATTGTTTTGATTTCATATCAAAGTTTATGTTATTATCATCGATAATGAGTAGCAAAACCCATCACTAGGGGTGATGGAGGATCCTTTACAGTACTCTTGATACTTTGTCTATTTAATTGTATGAGTTACTATTAAATGTTTGACTATTTTATTCCTATTGTGCTTAATCCCATAAGGCCTGATCAACCTTTTTCTAGTTGGCTTAATTGTGATAACAAGATCATGATTAGTTAATGGAGCCATATGATAAAGGAACTCGCTTTATACGCCAGATAGGTTAGAGCTTGTTTCTAATCAGTTATTAGATTAACAAACCCACCTGTGCTTAATGCTCTTTCTTTTAATTACCTTCTAGGACCAAACGGAGTAATTAGTTAGGAGAAAGACTATTGCAAGGTAGGTAGCCCTTAGTATTTTAGAGTGGGTGGTTAATGCTTTTTCATTATAGACAACTCATATAAATTGTTTAGTGAACTTAAGAGTAGAGTATTGGTGAACCCGGTTCCCCTAGGCTTCCCATAACATAGTTAAACCGTTCTCGCATTCAGTTTATTTATTGCTTTAATTCTGATAACTTTCTTTACTTGCATAATTACAACTTTTGCTCGCCTAATAGAATAGAATTTTATTTAGTCATTGGTACTCTCTCATTCACTGTGGGTTCCACATTTGGAGTCCTAATTATACTCCACTTTTATTACGAGTTACGATCAGGTGCACTTGCCTGATCCGCAACAAGTTTTTGGCGCCGTTGTCAGGGAATGATTGCGATATTAATTGAATTATAGATTTTATTCTCATTAGGCAAAATTTTATTTAGTTATTTAATTTTCTGTTATTTTTATCTAGTTCTAAGACATTCTAATTTGGTTTCCTTTGGTGTATGCAGACAAGATCTCAACATCCTGAATTGATTTTTGATCCTGAAATTGAAAGAACACTTAGATTGTCGAGAAGACAGCATTTAGCAATGGTTGACGAATTAACGTTGAACGAGTACTTCACACGAACTACGAATATGGCAGACAGTGTCAACTATCTGGCAATTGAGGCCACTAATTTTAAACTGAAGCCAACAATGATCTTTATGGTATCTGCAGTGCGATTCTCTGGCTTATCTTCTGAAGACCCAAATGCTCATGTTAAGAGGTTTCAGAAAGTTGCTAATACTGTCAAGTGTCAATGTGTTACACCGGAAGCCATCAAATTAAGACTGTTTTCTTTCTCACTGCAAGGGAAAGTACAATTATGGTTGGATTCACTTCCACCTAACTCTATTACTACTTGGGAGGACCTGAAAACTAAGTTTTTGAACAAGTACTTTCCTCCCGCAAAATCTGCAAAGCTGAGAGCTGACATGTCTGGATTCACCTAGAATGAAGGAGAATCAATGCATGAGACATGGGAAAGATTTCAAGATTTAATTAGAAGATGCCCTCATCATGGTTTCACCAAGTGGCAGTTGCTTCAGATTTTATACAATGGTTTTACCATGCAAACTAGAGGAGCTATTGACGCTGCTTGTGGAGGATCTTTCGGAAAGAAGACACCCACTGAGGCTTTTGAAATTATAACTGAAATGGCTCAGAACAACGCTCAGTGGTCAGCCAGTGATAGATAAACCGAAAGAAAGAACCAGCAGGCAGGGATTTACAAAGTGGAAGCCAACACAGCTTTAGAAGCAAAATTGGAAGCAATGACTAAGAAAATAGAGACTTTGATGGCAGCGCAAACCCAGTCCAATGCTAATAATGATTGGGGTTGCATGGCAATTGAAGGTCAATTGGAAGAAGTCAATGCTATAGGCCAGAAAGATTTTGACCCAAAAAGGGGGATGCAAGAGGCTATGTTGAAATATATGCAAAGACACGGACATCCGTGTATAGGAGTTCTAGCCGGTTTCATGGAGAAAACTGAGGAAAAACTAAAGGCTATAGAAACTAAGGCAGTTAAGGCATCTTGCAATTTCTGTGGAGTAGCAACTCATGACTCAAAGGACTGCACTGAGGAGGTGAATTTTGTTGGGAATAAGCAATAGAATGACTCATACTCAAGCACTTACAACCCCGGATGGAGGAACCACCCAAATTTCTCATGGGGAGGTCAACAAAGATCCTAGGGTCAAAATCAGAATACTTATAAGCCCCCACATTTGCAAAATCATGCTCAGAATGATAGAAGTCCGGGAGAAAGCGAAATGAACAACTTAGTGGGACAAATGAATGAAAGGTGTAACAACTTGGAAAAGTTAGTCGCTGCAAATGCAGAAGGATAGAAAATATTGAGAGAACAAATGGCAACTGTGTTGAATGCGGTGACTCAAAGAGAAAAAGAAACACTTCCAAGTCAAGTGAAGCCAAATCCCAATGAAAAGTGCAATACAATCTTCATGGAAAAGGAGGAACCAAAAGAAGATAAGGGTCAAACTGAGTCTCAACAGGTAAGTAACTCTCTCCAAGGTTCTAAATTTTTTTGTAAGGATAGGCAGGCTAAGAGGTTATTAGAAAATCTTAGAAAGTTGCATGTCAATATTCCTTTTGCTGATATTGTCTCTGAAGTGCCTAAATATGTTAAGTTTTTGAAAGAAATATTTTTTATCAAAAACAAAATAGAAGATGAGACTGTTAAATTGAATGAGAATTGCTCTGCTATGTTACTGAAAAAATTGCCACCTAAGCTTAAAGATCCAGGCACTTTTGTTGTTTCCTTTTCAGTTGGTAAAAATATATTTAAGGGACTATGTGATTTAGGCTCAAGTATCAATTTAATACCTCTGTCTGTTTGGAGAAAATTGAATTTGCAGGAACTACAACCTACTAAAATGTCCTTGCAGTTAGCTGACAGAACTCTTGTTTACCCAGGAGTTAATATAGGATATGCTAGTCAATGTAGGAAAATTTATTTTTCAAGTGGATTTTGTAGTTCTAGATATGGAGGAAGACAAAGATGTTCCTATTATTTTAGGAAGACCATTCTTGGCAACATGAGATGCTACCATTCAAGTGAAGAAAGGAACCATCGCTCTGAGAATAGAGGATGAGGAAGAAGTATTTAATATATATAATTATAGGATGTAAAAGTTGAAAAGGAAAAAGAAAAAGAAGAGCAAGTTGAAGAATAAGATAGCAATTTTTTGGAGCAGGATAAGGACATAACCCCTTCCTTGATTTTGGAGGCACTTTGTTTGCCTAAATTCAAAGGACTCTGTGGAGAGGATCCTATTCCACATATTTTAAATTTTTATGACTTGGTCAAGATTGACAATTTTGCAGGAACCACGCAGAAAGGATAAGACTCAAATTATTTTCTCTTTCCCAAGGAGGAATGGCTAAGCAATGGTTCTCAATTTATCCCAAGTTTCACTTTTCCAGTTGGGAGGAATTAATGAAGGAATTTGTAAGAAGTTTTTAGATTACACAAGAAGAAAAAGTGGACCAATTTCAAGGTTTCCAATGGCTAATGGAAGACACTCCAGAGGGATTTACAAGTTTTGAATTAAACCCATCAATAATCTCAGAGGTGTCAAAATTACAATTCAAGAGAACCACGGGACAAGATCCTATTGAGCACATGAGACAATTTTGCAAAAAGATTAGAAAGGCAAGGTTTGAAGGCTTGTCTCCAGAGGAAGCAAAACTAATGATTTTCTCATTCTCATTAGATGAGGAAGTCAAAGTATGACTTTATCTCCTACCAGTTGAAGAAGTAAAAACATGGAATAACTTAGTGAAGAAATTCATTAGGACTTTTGCACCTAACTTTAAGAAGCCAATCTACATCTGTAAAGACTGTGGGTATACAATGAACCCACCAAAAAAGTGCTCAGGTCCTTCTTGGATGGACCACTCAGAAAAAGGTGATTACTTTGCTGCGTTTCCTAATGGTGAGAAGACAATAGGTAATGTCAAGGACGGGCCATTGCCCGCTGAGGACTAATTCTTAACTCCTCCGAACTGTCATGCTCGGGACGTTAAACAAGCGCTTACTAGGAGGCAACCTATGATTACTAACATTTTTATCTCTTATCTGTTTGTTTTATTTCTATTTTTATTTCTACTTTTATTTTTATTTTTATTTTTATTTTTTACTCATTTTTATGATTATTTAAAAATACAAAAAAATTACAAATTTGAAAAATCAAAATTTTTTCTGGAAAGCTAGTTGGTACGGGCGCACCTTGCACCGAGTACGGCCGTACCACACGGCTTCATCTTCAAAAAAACACGGAGAAGAGATAGGTACGGTCGGACATAAAACCAGGTATAGCCATACCCTGTGTCCAGAGATAGAAATAAGGTAAACAGTGAGAGGTAAGGGCGTACCTCAACCTGGTACGCCCAACACCTCTCCATTCGAGCACCCTCTTATCTCAAAATCTTCGCATTTCCATCTACAAGAACATCCAGGTACTGATTCTAAACTCAACTTGTGGATTGATTGCCTGTTCTACTGGTTATTTTAAGTTTTTAGTTAGTTTAGGTTTTTGGCTTTGTTTAACTCTAACTTTAGGTAATTAGGAGTAGTTTTGGCTTGGTTTTGCATGCTTAGAGACCCTAGGAATGATTAGAGACTTAAAATCTAGGCTTAAAGTTGAGAAAATCTGATCATAAGGTAGATTTTTCACAAAACCGTAGTGCAGTACGGCCGAACCTATCAAGAACATGCTGTACTGGCGGCCTTAGGGTTGAAAACTGACCATAGGTACAGGCGTACCTATGGTAGAGTACGGCCGTACATAGACCTTAAGTCAGGCCGTACTGACCCATTGAATCAGGGCGTACCTAGAGATTCAGTACGGCTGTACCACACGAAGCATGGCCGTACCTTAAGCAGTTTCTTCTTAAAATTAATTTTTTCTATTTTATTTTGCAGGAAAAATGGCTAAACATCAAAAGACCGACGGTTCCTCATCTTCTGCTGCAGTAGCACGTGGCTCTAGAGCCGTGCCTAACTATATTCCAGAGCAGTTCAGTGACAGATATAGGCAGCTACGGGACTTCCACACACATACTCAGAGATATCTGGACTTTGATGCCCTTCAGTAGGTTGGACTGCGGGAGGAGGTGGAGACCTTGTTGTAGAGGATAGGATGGCTCCAGGTAGCCGCTGTCAGACAGCCCTTCTACGGGGAGGCAGTTTTGGATTTCTTAGCCACTTGTGGCTATCACAGAGAGACAGAGAGCCCCAGCACCCAGACTGGGAGGACGAGCCGGAGCAGGAGGTCATAGTTACTTTTTGGATTCGTGGGACCCACCATGAGATCACCCTGGTTGAGTTTAACATCGGACTAGGATTTGAGACGGCAGAGTCAGTTCAAACGTAGGAGTATTTGGAGGCCCTTTTGGAGATCCCGGAAGGATGGCAGGATTCAGAGAGTTGGAGAGCTCTCACTGGGGATGGCCACTACATTCTCAATCGCGCCAAGGCTAGCAGGATGAGAGACCCAGTTGTGCGGACAGTGCACAGATGGATTGCTCGTTCCATAAACGGGAGAGCCTTGAGCAACGGCACGGTCACGAGACCAGATCTTTTTCTGCTATGGGCGATGACATAGGGACACCGCTGTGACGCCGGGATGTTTCTCTTGCGGACGTGCACCCAGTTGGGCGTTCATCTTCAGATTCAGAACACCTGACACATTGTCTTGGGTTCTTTCATCTCCCCTAGCACATCACCTCGGAGTTCGCGCCGGAGCTGCGGCCACGATGATTGAGATGGAGCCCATTGGACTTCAGACCCTCCTTAACATTGGTGTTCTGCGGAGATTGGGGCACATGGACTATGAGGTCATCCGACTGGAGCAGCAGTAGCAGGACGAGGCTGTAGATTTTGTCCCACTTGCAGAGGAGCATCCACCACCACCACCGCCACAGCCTCAGCCAGCAGCACAGAGCCACTCCTATGAGGATCTTATGATGTGTCTCGATGAGATGCAGTCCAGCTTTGTGAGCATAGGACCCATGTGGATCATCAGTTGGCACTCTTTTTGGAGCACTTACAGCGCATCTAACCTTTCCCTCATGCAGAGCGATGCGAGACTGCATCTTATTTTTCTCTTTTAGTACTTAGGCTTTGCGTTTGTATTAAAAAGAGATGTACATATTTTTTGGCACACTTACAGGATACATTTTATTTTATTACTTTTACATTTCTATTTTGTTATTTTAATTTATTGTTATTTCTTTTTATTTTTATTTCTAAACTTTTGAGTTTTATGTTGCACGGTTCTTCCGCCGCTTACCAGCTCCATCAGTATTGCGACAAGGAAACAACATTTTTTGCCAATATCCCCATCCAATTTTGTCGTGATATTTTTCAGAGGGGAGTCTTTTTCCACATTCTTTTATAGCACTTATTTTCTTTTGTTTTATCTTTTGTGCTTGCTTTAACTTAGTCGCAGTGGGGACACTGCTAGAAATAAGTGTGGGGGGAATTTTAAATTATGCTTATTACTTGGCTATGCTTATAACTACTTATAATTATAGAAGAACTTTAAATTTTTGCTGATTTAGGGACTATACAAAATTTTTTCTTTTTAACAACTTATGATTGAATCAATTCGTTGTTAATAATTGGATTCTGCTGAAAATTAACATTGAAGTTCTGTGAGTTCTGATTTTCTGTGCAAGCTATTAAATGTGAGTTTTGAGCATGAAATAAGAGGCCACATCATGATTTTGCCTCTTTTTTTGTTGAGTGATATTTTTCTGTGAATGTGCATTCTAGAACTTGTGCTGAGACCATTACGAAGCGAATATGAATCTATTTGCATGTGAATTTGGAAAGGGCAATTTTTAGGAATTCTTCAAGCCACTACCAGTTTGAATATATTATACCACTAGTTGCCCACTTTTATGCCTAAAAGCATTCTATTTAATTTCTTTGGTTATTATTGATTACTATTTAAAACCACTAGTTTACCCTCCTTGTTACTATTGATTATTTTCTGTGAAGGCAACCTTAGAATGCATTTTTAGTTGAGAACAATTAGTGACAAAATCAAAAGAATAATGTTTTGAATCCCTTTTATATGTTTACAAAAAAGGAAGGCTTAGCAATTTATTTTCCCTCCTAGTTCTCAAAAATGATTGATTGCTGTATAAATGCATGAAGAGCATTGAAAAGAAAATAAAAATTAGTCATCATGATCATGCCTTCATAATTTGCGAAGAAAAAAATAATAAAGTAATAATATTGATTGAACAAAATTTGGGATTCTTGCCTGCTCTTGAAAGAAAAAAAAAAGAATTAGGTTACTTGTTTTGGTTAATTTGTTTCTAACCCTTTGCGTGACATTTTCTTTCTTTTATCATACCAAACATTACTACCTTAGCCCCATTACAACCAATGAAAGACCCTCATTCCTCTTTTGCATGTCTTATAGATTCTAATAGTAGAGTTTTTGGTCAATGTACAAGCCTATGGTAATGCTACTTCATTTGAAAAATCTGAGTGTTAATGACTATACCTACAAACACTTTGAGATTGGTGAGAGTGTGACTTAAAAAACACAGGTCGTTGGCTTACTTGAACTTACACCTCTAATTGGCCATTCTATTTATTCGCATGTTTTGTGATATCATGTTGTTGTCTTACTTATATTTTTTGCCCCTATTCAGTAGAAATAGTTTTTCTTACTATAGTTAACCAAGTAGTTTTCTTGAGGACAAGCAAAGTTGAAGTGTAGGAATGTGTTAACAAACCAAATTGTCTACTTTTATAGGACATTTTTAATATCTAAATATACCATTTTGCATTAATTTAAGCACAAAGATACTCATTTATGTCTTATTATGCAGAAATATCATGAAGACACTACTCGGAGCAAAAGATGCGAAAAAGGACCAAAAACTGGCTAGTTTTGGAGAGTTTTAGCACTACTGGACAAGCGGTACGGCCTGACCTACAAACAGTACGGCCGTACCTACAGCAGAACTTTAGTAAGGGTGTACCCCCTCATCTGTACCACCTAACGCCAATAAAATAGTCCAAGATGCAGTAGTGCCAAAGGCGATGCGGCCGTACCACAAGTGATGTCGTGGCTACAAAGACGCATGGGTACTGCAGTCGGCGTCATCAATGAAGCTCGGTACGGCCATGTGTATATGCGGTACGGTTGTACCCCATCTCAGAATAGCGCAGATTTGAAGCCAGACGACCTAGTTCGCAGCCTAATCTATAAATAGGGGCTTTTAACCTTTTCTAAAGACCTTTTGACGAATTCCCAAATCAAGAGCCCCCAATTCATATCAATTCCTTTCCCTCTTCCATTGATTTGCGTGTATTCCTTGGAGCTTGGTGCCATCCCGATTCGCTACCAGAGCTTATGAGAACACGAAGAACGTGCTTAAAGACCGTCGTCATACTGAAAGGGTGTCCCGATTTAGATTTATTCTCTTGTTATGGATTGTTTTGATTTCGTATCTAAGTTTATGTTATTATCATCGATAATGAGTAGCTAAACCCATCACTAGGGGTGATGGGGGATCATTTACAATACTCTTGATGCTTTGTCTATTTAATTGTATGAGTTTCTATTAAATGTTTGACTATTTTATTCCTATTGTGCTTAATCCCATAAGGTCTGATCAACCTTTATCTAGTTGGCTTAATTGTGATAATAGGATATTGATTAGTTAATGGAACCATATGATAAAAGAACTCGCTTTATATGCCAGATAGGTTAGAGCTTGTTTCTAATCAGTTATTAGATTAACAAACCCGTCTGTGCTTAATGCTCTTTCCTTTAATTACCTTCTAGGACCAAACAAAGTAATTAGTTAGGAGGGAGGCTATTGCAACCTATGTAGCCCTTAGTATTTTAGAGTGGGTGGTTAGTGCTATTTCATTATAAACAACTCATATCAATTGTTTAGTGAACTTAAGAGTAGAGTATTGGTGAACCCGGTTCCCCTAGGCTTCCCATAACATAGTTAAACCGTTCTCGCATTCAGTTTATTTACTGCTTTAATTCCGATTACTTTCATTACTTGCATGATAATAACTTTTAGTCGCCTAATAGAATAGAATTCTATTTAGTCATTGGTACTCGCTCATTCTCTGTGGGTTCGACATTCGGAGTCCTAATTATACTCTACTTTTATTACGAGTTACGATCAGGTGCACTTGTCTGAGCCGCAACAAGCATATACATTGATCAACACAATATCATCTTGATTGCTTCCCCACACTCCTCTTACCCCCACAAAATGGCTTCCTTCAAATACCTCATTCGCTGAAAAGCATTCCTTATTCCAAATGCAAATTAGATCGCCAGCTCTCCTAACCGATGACTTAAAGCACCAATCAAACTCACCCTCTCCCCACAATGTACCACAAATTTTTTCATTCACTACCTCCACCTTTGATTCTTGTAGACAAATCATATCCAGTCTATGTTGTTTCACCAACTGCCGAACCTCCCCTTTTTGGGCCTTCCCCCCAATACCCCTAATGTTGTATGATCCAATCTTCATTCTAGACACACACACCCCCTTCTCCCTAATTCCTTCTTTGCTTTTACCCTTCTGCTCCCTTCTCCTTTTGATGACCCCATTCAGCTCTATCCCTCCCTTCAACTGTAGTCAATTCCCTAACTACCTCATATTCATTTCCCCTACACTCAATACCATTCTTTTTGCCAAATTCCAATACTTCTGAAGCCACTTCCTCTGCTTTTTTATGCTTCCTCAGCCCTTTTCTCCATTCTATTTCACAATCACAACTTAAATTCTCAGATAATTCAAACTTGATGTGTACTTTTCATCTTTTTGCATCTGCCTTCTTTCTTCTTACTTTTCCTTTGAACTCTCTTTGTCTTCAAACTTTCGCTCCCTGCACCTTTGGATGAACACTTTCCTTTCTTCTTTCTATGTTTGCTGCCTAAAACTGGGACCATGCCATCATCTCCAAGGTTCGAAGTTCCATCCACATTTTCTCTGTTTGCTTTGCTGAATACCAAGCCTGAGTCGACATTTAAGCAAACCACTAGCTCACCCGGGTTTTCCTCCAAAGTATAGCTCACAATTTGTTGGGCCTCACCCCATGTTTTATCTATGTCCGACCCATAATTCTCATTTTCTCCCTCTGCACCTAGGCCCAAGTAAGCTACTGAATTCCCCACAATTTTTTGGGCCTCACCGCTTGTTTTATCTATATCAGGCCCATACCTTTCATGTGTTCCATCCGTACCTAGGCCCAAATTATCTACTGATTTTTGCATTCTTTCATCAGCATCAGCCACCGGCAACAGGTTATTAGTCATATTTCGTCCATTTGTCCCCTCTTGGACCATTTCTATTCCCACTACCAACTGCTCTCTATTTGCTTCTTGAGTTACTTGTTCTCCCATTGAGCTCACACGTGGCATAACACCATTCATCCTATCAGCATGAACCTGTGCACCTACCAACTCTTTGCCTTTATTATTAATTGTATTCTCCCCCTCAGATGCATGCCATTGGCCGTTCCTATCACTATTCTCCTCATATGCTACCCCTTTTAATTTTTCCAAAGTCTATTTCATCATTTGCTTCATTAATTTCCTCCTCATTTACCATCCCGCCGTCACAATTAAAAGTCTCGTTAATTAACAACTCCCTCTCTGTCTCAATGTTCCCCAACTCTTCATCTTCCCAAACATTTTCTTCTTCATCCGCCATGAACATCTCCGAAGAGGTATCAGATGCTTCGTCAGTCCGCACCCCGGACTTTGTTTGCCACAGCTTCTTAACTCTATCATGACTAAATGGATCTAATATGGCATCTGTAAATGGTTCCTCAACTAAACTGATAGAATAAATAATGCCATTCACTTGGACCTTGATTACTCTGTTTACTGCCTTAATTGAAGATGTGTGAATCATGACTCTTGTAATATCTAATCTCCTTTTAAGTTTTGTGCTTGAATCTATTGTCACGAATCTCCCCAAACATGATACTATTTTCTCAAAGAAGCTGACTTCCCACGCATGAATTGGCACACCTTGGCATCTTATCCATGCATACCTTTCTTTTGCCACATCCACTTGTGACCATCTTCTCACATCCTTGAACCACTGATGGAACCACTCCTCTGCATCCTTAACATGTTCTTCAAAGTCTTCTCCTTCATCTACTTGAATCAGCACTAAACACCCACCCATAGGTGTCACTTTGAACGTAACTAACCCCTCCTCTAACAATTTATCTTGTAATTGCCATACTGCATCCGGATTGTGGACTTCTCCAATGAATGCATTATTTAACCATATCATCTCATCCTCCCGCACTTCATGATTGATGTCATACCAATCCTTTGCCTTTTGTTGTTTGCTCTGCTAGTTTTTCATTGGTCTCCACTCTCTCCTGACCCTGTCAACTGTCCCTTTTACCGCGTCTGCATAACCAACCCCATCTCTTACTCTTGCTTCCTTTCCCTGCATCTTCCCCCTTGGTAGCCTCCTTACTAATTTTGTGTTCTCCAAACTTGACAAATTGGCCCAAAGTTTATATGTGCCGATCCATGTCTGATTTAATCTCATTTCTAGATCCCATGGGTCGTCCTTCTTTATGCAGCGCACAAAACCAAATCGCTTGCCTCCCTTATTTCTCTTATTTGAAATATAAACATCTATCGCCGTGCCCTTCCTCATGAACAAATTCCACAATGTTTCCCTATTGCATACCTCTGGAAAATTCCACAATGTTTTCCCTATTGGATACCTCTGTAGGTATAATGTGAAGAGCGAAGCTACCATCATTCTGAAGTATAGTATATAGTTCTACTATTTCAATAAGGGACTCTATTTTGATAATTTACCTATGCTGGATCAATTAGTGGTTACTGATCAATTAGTTCGAGCATAATGCAGGGTACCAATGGATGAAATTTTGAATGAAAAACTAAAGAGACCTTTTATTTTTGCTACCATGAACCTCTCTCCAGAGGTGTATCTTTTTTTTGTCCAAAAGTTTATTTTCGGACAAATTATGTCATCTAGAGATAAACCTCCGGAGAGGAGGGTGTATATGAGTAAAAATGGAGGTGTCTTTAATTATTCCTAATTTTGATCCCTCAAAATTTCTCGTTCAGCAAGTTCCCGAGGCTTACCAAATTAGAGAGATAGGGCTTATAGAAAAGAGCTATGTTATTTGTACACCCAAAATTTGATACCCTAGCGACACCTGATTAATGACGTGCAAAAGTTTGGTTAATTCGGTTCAGTAGATAGTTAACGATGAATTGTATCCATTAACCAAATATTTTCATTATTAACCATCCACTAATTAACCATCTACTGAACTGAATCAACCAAACTTTTGCACGCCACTAACCAGGTGTCGCTGGGGTGTCAAATTTTGGGTGTACAAGAATCATTTTTGTATAGAAAAGAGCATTGAGATAGGAAAAGCAGGATATGCCCGCATGGTCTTAGCCATTGTAGATATTATTGGCAAAGAAAATAGTAGTAATATTCGCAACATAGAATAGTATTTTGGTTACAATAACATCTATGTTCTATCATTTAACTTCTTAACCTTGCGCAGATCAACATAACCCCCATATTTTTTTTACGGTAAAGATCTTCATTCAAACTAGTAACATACCCGTGCATACGCACGGGTAGGGCGTCGTTATGGTAATTAGTTTACGTTGACAAACAAACTATCTCGACAGGTTGAGCTTGATCTCGACAGGTTGAGCTTGATCTTGACAGCTTGAAGACAACTATCTATTGGAGCATCAAGACCCATCACAATCAAGCTGTCGAAATAAATCATGTGAATAGCTGTCGAGATCAACCTGTCGAGATCAAGCTCAAGCGAGATCAAGCTCAACCTGTCAAGATGAAACTCAAGCCGCTGGTCCTCGAACATCGAAGTCAATCCCGAGACAGGTTGAGCTTGATCTCGGTTGAGCTTGATCTCGATGTATTCACATGATTTATTTCGATTGAAGTTCGATCTCGGCGAGTTGAGCTTGATCTCTCGGTTGAGCTGATCTCGGACCGGTTGATCTCGACACTATTCACATGATTTTCGGCCTTAGATCAAGCTCGCTGTCGAGATCAAACTCGCCGTTGTCTCGTCAGTCGAAGTCAATCCTGATCTCGACAGGTTGAGCTTGATCTCGACAGCATGATTGTGATGGGTCTTGATGCTCCAATAGATAGTTGTCTTCAAGCTGTCGAGATCAAGCTCAACCTGTCGAGATCGAGCTCAGCAGCTTGAGGACCAACAGTTGAGTTTGATCTCAGCGATTGAGTTGGTTCGGCCTCGGCCTATTCATGATTTATTTCGGCTTAGATCAAGCTTAACCCGTCGATATTAAACTCAAGTTGTTGGTCCTCGTCGGCGCAAATCGATCTCGGCATGTTGAGCTTGATCTCGGCGGCTGAAATTGAAGACAACTATCTATTGGAGCATCAAGACCCATCACAATAGTCCGAGATCAAGCTCAATGAGATCAAGCTCAACCCACGAGATCAAACTCACAATTTCGTCCCAGTGTCAATCCTAATCTCGACAGGTTGAGCTTGATCGTATCGAAATAAATCGTGAATAATTTGTCGAAATCAAGGTCAACCTGTCGAGATCAACCTCACGTTGTTGGTCCTCATGGTGGTGAGTTTGATCTCGACAGTTTGAGCTTGATCTCGACAGCCTGAAGACAACTATCTATTGGAGCATCAAGACCCCTCACAATCAAGTCAGTCGAGATCAAGCTCAACCTGCCGAGATCAGTTGACTTCGACTGAGACCAGCAGCGAGTTTGATTCGACTCGGCTTGAGCAGTCTGGCGAAATAAATCATGTGAATAGTCAGCCGAGATCAACCTGTCGAGATCAAACTCGTTGCCGAGATCAAACTCAAGCTGTTGGTCCTCAAGCTGTTGAGCTTGATCTCGACAGGTTGAGCTTGATCTCGACAGCTTGAAGACAACTATCTATTGGAGCAACATTTGATATTACTATGAAGGAAAACCAACATTTGCAAAAAATATAAGAGTAGCGGCAGAATTGAAAGCACTACCAATGTTTATGTTATCAAGCTTACTTTGAGCGAATGATACAACTTCATGGTAAACCATGTAAAAGATCAACCATCTACTATGACACACTGTTATTCCTTCAAGCAGTAGAAAAATTAGAATTGATGAAGGTGGTCACAATAAGAGAAGCAAAGGAGTTTATGCACCTGCAAAGGCGTAATCAGCGACTTGGCTCTGCTAATCCTCTGCCCAAAACCAAGCAACAATTAGAAAGTCAAGTTTTACTGTGACAATATAAATTTAGATCAATGAACTAAAAAAAACATAACACCTATGAAATCAATTATAATAGAATGGCCAAAGACAATAAGCTATATATTATTGGGGTATATATAATCACCAAATGAACATCACTAAATCTGTCCAATAATGTAACTCAATCTCAGAGTAATATTCAACTAAAATTTGACTTAAATGGAAAAAGCGATAGCTATCTTTATTGGGGTTCATTATTCAAGAAATTTGAACACAATTTGACTATGGGTATAGGGTTTACACTAATTCCTCACTTCCTATAAAGTTTTGCAAATAATATAAAGTTTAAAATGAGAATCATAAAAGAGGAGTTTCTTCAATGACGCCAAAGTAATATGAAGACTTTTCTTTGTCGATTCTTTGTTGAAATAAACTAAAGACACATAAAGAAAGAGAAGAATTAAAATAAGAAATTAAAGTAATACGTAATGCGTAATTATATTTATTAGATAACTTGCTTATAGGTTGCAGTAGGTTCGTAGGTTCATTACAAAGAACTGCAATAAATGATGCTGCGTAAATTAAATTGAGTATTTATTATAAGAATTCTACATTTTATTATTTGTCATTATGGATCGGTAAAATGAGAGTGCTCTACCTATTTTTATAGTTCTCTATCTCGTGTATATCTTCATTAATCAACAATTTTGAACCGTACCAGAATTTGATATCGATCTTTGGATATTTTCCTCAAAACACATGAGGTATATATTCTTATAACAGATTGCTTAAATAGGAATCCATTAATAAATGACAATTAGGTATAACACATTATTTTAACCTTCCGTGGTTTGATTCTTGCATGTGTCAAGATAAAAATAATTTGTTCGTGACTTGGCTTTTTCTTTATAAGTCATCATTTTCATGGCATAGTCATCCCAAAGAGTACAACCTATCACCACCACTACAACACCGCTTATAAATAAATAATCATAAAATACAAACAATACTTATAATATGAATGGTAAAATGAAATTTTCATAAAACTTAAGAAAAAAGCAAGTATAATACCTAAAATCTCTAATGGTAAAAACAAATTTCTTCTGATCTCCAGTAGGTTGAGAATATGAAACTTCATGCACTGTTCCTATGATCTCTGAAGAATGATAACAATACGATACTTAATAAACTTTTTTGTAAAACAAAATAACATTAGCAAATATGTTGATAAATATTAATTACTGTAAACTATTACCTACTAACAGATCAAGATTGAAAATTGCCGACAAAGAATGTCACCAAAATTCTTAAACTGTATTCATATGGTGGAATCTCACAAGGTGTTGTTGCTCTTTGACAATTGTACCTCCAATAAAATAAATTTCAGACGGATGGTCACAGTCTTGCCTTGTCAAGATCATTAGACACTACCTTAAAATAGTGTATGATATAAGTACTATGCTCCTTCAACTTTGACTTCCATTTCACCAATTCTTCTTTATAAAGTGACACTTGGATCTTATCACCCTAGTTCATTGTAAGATGAACACAAAGAATAAGAAAGATGAAAGTTATGGAATACCAAAACATAGTTTCAAATGGGATTGACAATGAAACCTTTGCATCCATTAAGAGTAATTCAAGATGCTCTAGTTGAGGAGGTTTCGGCGACACCAACCAAACATCGACAATTCTAACAGCAACCTTCCATAACTGTTTAGAGTTATCTATCTCTTTGAGCATGTCAAACTTGCGAGCCATTTCCTGAAAATGCAAAAATCCAACAACAAAGTCATTAAAATCCAACTTGAAGAAGTGGTTACAAAATAGTAAAAAGACACAGCAGAAAAAGACAAATCACATAGGCGAGATGATTTTGACAATGTGTTAAGAACAAAGATATTCGTGAGTACTATTTAGAGTCCATAATCTAGAGTACCATTTAGGAGTCCATAATTTAAATAGAAAGTACTTTGCAAGTTTGCATAACATAGAGTTTGCAATCGAGCCCTTCATTTTCACAATGATAAATTTGATCATCAAAATACCATGATAATGTTCAGAATCATTTTTTATGCAAGTCCGCTCATAAATTTTAAGACAAAATCAAACCAAAAGACAAAAGTAGAAAATAAGGAATACAAAAAAAAAGGAAGTGAATCAAGAAGGAGAGGAGTTCAACTGAAATGCTCAAGCAGGCTTCTCCTACAATGGATCCTCAAGAAAAACATTAAAAGAAAAAACTTCCGGAAAAATAAATAAAACTTTGAATAGATATAATAGAAACCTGTTTCACCAAATTTCCTGAAAACAACCCTTTAATCATAAACATATAATGCACAAACGAAATTACCAACAAAATTTCAAACCCAAATCGAGAAAATCAATAACAATGGATCAAAATTTTAAAACCAAGAAGTCGGGAAAACCCAAATTTCAAAATATTTACACAACATTAGCAACCCAATGAATCTTCTTTCCCTAAAATAAAATCTTCTAGTCTGCATGAAACACCAAGTTTCAACAAAACAATAACAAAAAGAAAAACATCAGTTAACCCAAGTGTGGTGCTTTCTTTATATCTTTCCCAGCAGATTAAAAAAATGATCAGCTTTCGGATCTAAGGAAACATGAGCAAAGGTGACCTCATTTGTGAAACTCATTCTACTGTGACAAAGATTAAAATCAAACCATAGAGCAAGAAAAAAAAATGGAACTAAAGCCTTCATACCTTCAATGATCGTGGGTCTTCAAGTAGCAACAAATGGGGTCTCCTAGTTACCTTTGGAAAAAAAAAAGATGATGAATCAATATATGAAAACGTGGACAATAGATGGAGATGCAGACATCAATATATGAAAACGTGACAATAGATGGAGATGCACAATGGAAAATTAACCAAAATAAGAAGTAGAAGAAGAAGCAAAGATGGAGAAGCAAGTAGATGGAAGACCGGTAGATAGAGAAGGAAGTAGATGGAGAAGACAAATGAGGAGCTCGAGGCGATGGGGAAGAGCCAGAAGAAGAAAAGCTCTCTCCTTGTAGAGACCGGAAGGCGAGTGTGAGCGAGAAAAGTGATCGCAAAGGCGACGTGGAATATCTTCTTATTTTTTGTTATTTTCTCGTCAATTGATTAATTAATCGTAAATCTCAATTTTGTCCTCAAAATAGACACGTGTAAGTTTCTTAATAAAGGGTTTATATGGAAAATCAGCAGCCCTATTTTCTCGTCAATTGAAACTGGATGCTAAAACAAGGGATATTACAATCAAATTGATCTAATGGTGTAGGGGCATTTCCCATCCACATTAAGGGGCTAACTCTACTAGTTAAACCAAACAATTCAGCAACAACATTACACACATATTGTTCATAAACCAAAGGGGCATCAAGCCAAAATCTATATCCTAGCATACAGCCTAGCAATTTCTTCCTCATACGGTTAAAGGCAAGGAATAGATAAGAAGCCACAGTCTTAACACATACCCAATTACGGATGATTTCTTTGGCTTTTTCAGGCTCAGTTTGACTATCGGTGGTCTCGACGTTGTCCAAATTAAATATATGATCAGAAGCTAATTTAAGAGTGGAAAGGATACAAAAAATGGGGTTTGTCTCAAGAAAATGACACAATCTATAGATTTCCAACATGCTGAGTTAAAGGGCTTTTTCCCAAACATCTCAAGAGCAATATTTACCATATTTACCCTAACAAAAACTAAGCACAACCTGCACAAAAAGGCCATAGCAGACGCTGCAGCAACGGGACACCCAAAGTGAAAATTGGTACCTAGATCGGTCGATTTTGGTGGAGGCCAAAAAAAAAACCTATTCAGGAGGAGGGAAATCAGTCTTGGTTTGCAGGGAATCAGATTTCCCAGGCACGTGTGACCATCAGTTTCCAATCGAGCACGTTTTCCGTCCTATGGCGGTTCAAGTGGTGGGCGCACCGCCGAAGAAGAGACCGAGACGATAGTGGGAGGCCTTTTAAAGAGCTTCAGATTGATTGAGAGAAAAGAACCAAAGAGCAAACAGATCTCCAAAACGAGGTAGAGACCCCTTTGTGTGGTTAGTGAAGACGGTTTGAAACTCAGATCCATGGATGATGGCGTGGTCAAGGCGAAATGGAGCTGGAGTAGAGGATCATGGTGCTGGAGGTGGTAGCGGTCTTCGATGACGGGTGGAAAATGGCCCACAGTGGTTGGTTTCGACTAGGCGAGGCGGAGGGGCATTGAGGGAAGGGGAGGTTGGGTCTACATAAATGATAATGGAGTAGAGAGCAAAGCAGATTTGCAACCAGCTGAACCAGGCCCCCATGGCTAGGAGAGTAAAACTCCACACAAGGAGGAGGGAGAGCCATGACACCGGCGAAGCATGGAGAAAACGTAGTAGAGCCTAAGGCATGCAGGAGAAAGGACAATTTAGTGCCATCTTAAGAGCAACTTAAGGAGATTGTGGTTAACATCACCCCATATTAATCCCCTTGCACTTTGTACAAAATCCCTTCATTGATGTCTTTTTGACTTATTTGTTATGTTTGCATGCTAATTTATTGAAGTTCAAATCATTGATATTTTCTCAATTTACATAAAATTGAAGCAATTTAATTCAGAAGATCTGTGCTATCCATGCGATGAGAAAAGATATTCAATAATTTTGACCACCATTTTTCTAAGGAAATTGTTAAGAGTATTACTTGAGTTAGTCATACCAACTTGTAGGAAATGTGCACAAATCTTCATTTATATCGTCTTTACGAAGACTAAGGCTTCTTTTATTATACTTCTCAAAAATAATTTTATGTTTTTAAAAATTAACAAAGAACAAATTTTATTCTTTTTAAATTTTTAAAACAAAAAACTGTTTTTAAAAAGTATAATCAAATCAGCCTTAATTCACTGATTCTTTTTCATGGTCAGAAGAGGCCAGACCAACAAAATATTCAACAGATACAAAAAGTCCAAAACCCGCCAGGAGAATTGCAAAAGCTTCTTATTGATGATTTTTCTGGGACTTTGTTGCCTAGAATTGTTAGTTTAGCTCTTTAGGTTGTTTTTGTTGGTATTATTTTCTTAATGTACCAAAAAAAAAGAAGTCTAAAACCCAGGTTTCTCTCGAACCAATAAACTGTGAATGACATTTTAAAATAAAAAAGTTGTTAAAAAAATTGATATTGAACTCCAATTTTTAAACAATTTTTTACTCTTTTGCTATGATGAAAATTTTATTTTAAGATGTCCATATCCTGATTAAATACGTACGTAACCCTTGGATGTGTCCTCGCTCCTTAGATGAATATCTGTTTTGTGGGAGGGCTAATCAGAGATGAAAAAGTTAAATGGGTTGAAAGGGGATGCACATTTGTTAATTTTCCCATATTTTATTTTGGGTTGTGTATGAGATCTTCATTTGGATCCAAAAACAAATAATATTGGTTTAAATTCATAAAATTTGATCCACACGGCCACACATAATAGGTTAGACTATTTTTGGGAAATGCTCAACATCACAAAAAATATCATCACGAGTAGATCACGAACGATGTGATTGGTTAGTTTTTCACCAATATTCTCCATGTTTCCGTCAAAGACCGAAATTATCGTTTGTTGACCTTTTTAAAAAACTAGAAGTATTGATTCGTGAGGTTGTGATAAATATTCTAGTGACAAATAGCAGTTCTCAATTATTTTTTTGGGAATTATTAAATACACCTCTGATTTTACTAGCATACACCGGGGATCCAAAAATATATTTCCAGGAGATATAATTTGTCCTTGGATCCCCGGTGTATGCTAGCAAACCTGGGGTATATTTAGTAATTCCCTTGCTTTTTTGGACAAATAATAATGGTTGAAATTCAAAAAGTTTGATCCACACTTAAAAGGTTGGATTGATATAGGCATTTTATTTCCCCACCTCCCCTACTTAATTTTCTCACCTCCCATATTTATGAAAATCCAAATTTACCCTTAATAAAAAACACAAAATAAGTATCCCTCCCCCAAAATCATCTCCCTCTCGTTCCCTCACTTTCTCCGCCACCTCCCTCTCTCGACTTGCAGCTTTCTCTCCCAATCTCTCTCACTTTTTGAAGGTTTTTTGCTCACCTTGGAGGTCGTAGCCATCCCTGGTGCATTCGTTCGCCATAGCTCCTCCATATTGCCGCCGATCTGAGGTGCGTTGGGCTCTTTTTTTTCCTGAAATTGCAGAGAATCCGGATTCTTATTACCGGAACACTTCGGATATAAGAATCTGGACGTTTGTGTTTTACTTTCTTTATTTCTCAAGTCCGGATTCTAATGTCCGGAGTGCTCCAGATTCTAAAGTCCGTAGGTATAAAATCATCCGGATTTAAGAATCTGGATGTCTAAAACCCAGTTGTTGTATACTAAACATCCAGATTCTTAAGTCTGGAGACCTCCGGATTCAAGAATCCGGACGTTTAGTGCACAACAACTGGGTTTTACACGTCCGGATTCTTGAGTCCGGACACCTCCGGATTCAAGAATCCGGATATTCAAAGCACGCAGAAAAAAATTAACAGACATGGAAGCTGTCTGAGATGGAGATGCACGTTCCAAAGAGGGAGAAAGGCGTTCGAAGTGGGCGGGAGGAGAGCTCATGACGGAGGTGAAGTGAGGTTCAAGAGAGTGGGAGGTGAGGTGAAGTGAGAGGGCTGCGTTGGGGAGGTGAGGGAGATGAGAGGAGGAAAATTTACAGGGGTATTTTGGTCTTTTCAATGAGTTGGGGAGGTGAGAAAATTAAGTGGGAGAGGTGGGGAAATCAAAGCCCATTGATATATGATCATCTAGGATCTGCTCTGCAGTGCGTTCTTTGTTGCCTTGTCTTGGTCAGCCCAACAAGAAAACTCTGAGGATTGAAGAAAGGCCCATTTTGTAAATATAGTTTTTCCTTTCGTATTGAAGTTACCAAATTTGACATTAACCCCACGCAAAGAATAGATAATAAACGTAAACAAACATATTTTAATTCTATAAAAAATTAGAATTTGGATTATTTTTGACTTGTGTTTTATTGTCGGTGCCATTTATTACGGGTGTTTGTATTTGAAGATTTTCAGTATGTAGGGCAGAACTGACTGAATTTCAGATGACCTCATCCTTTGAAAGTGCCCTTACCCCATGACCATGACAATTACGACACTTTAGTTTGATTTTCGAATTAGAATTTGTCATTTTGTCACACCCAACTTCCCCACTTTGATACACAATATCTTGATCCTCTTTTGTTTTTTCCTTCTAATTTCTTGTTATGAATTGCTAATGATACTGATTATATATAAAAAAAAAAATTACCAATGATTTTCTCTGTTAAGAGAGTCTGCATGCAAGGACACCATAATGACAAAAGCCTGCAAAACTTCCATCTCCAAACATTCCCAATTATTCTCTTAGGAAAAAAAACATTACAGCAATTTTAGCTTTTAATTGTTATGTTAAAATTACATATTTTATTAACATTTGAATGGAAATAAAATATTATAATATGCTTGATGAAGTAGGTCACTTACGTCAAATTATCAAAATACACATCGAATTTATTTGAATTAAACATATATTTAATTCTAAAAATTTAAGTGAGTTCCTGTAGAGTTTAGAGTGTCTTAAAATCAGTTTGGAAGGTCATAGAATTGCTTAAAAGTGTCTCTTGAACACTAGGAATCGATTCACTATTGTTATGAATCGATTCAAGCATGTTTGAGTCTCTGTGAATCGAAGTACGCCTCTGTGAATCTCATGGGAAGCCTGCATGAATCGATTCATTTCATTAATTCATGCAGGGGCGCCTTTTTTAACTAGGTGAATCGATTCACCTATGTCTGTAAATCGATTCACAGTCGGGTTTTTATAAAACCAGACGCTGCAGAAATTCAAACACGATGTGCAGTCTTTCTAGGGTTGTGTGCAGCCGTTCTTGAGCGTCTTTGTGAGGTTTTAGGGGCTGGAAAACACTATTAAACACCTTGGGGTCTTAGGAAATCATAGAGGGGGGATTGAAGGCTTTCTCTATTGTTGTTCTTGAGAGTTTTTCATAGAGGAAAAGAGAGAGGGATTGAGAACTCTTGGGTTTGTTCTTCTTGGACATTGTAAAGGGGTTCAAAGCAATTGTAATCTCCTGTAAAGACTCTTTGATAGTGAAACGGAGGTCGCTTCTCCCATAGACGTAGGTCATCTTTTTGGGGCCGAATCACAGAACCAAATAGCGGTGTGATTCTTCCTACTCTCTACTCTTTGTTTGATTGACTTTATTGCATTGTTTGGTTGCTATTAAAATTTAGTAGTGGTTGCCTTTGATATTTGTTCATTATTCTTGTTAGTAACTCAGTAGTGGCGCCTGCGTGGGGAGAACAAATAATTCAATTGTGCACCATGGGTACTAAATGGGACATCGAGAAGTTTTCCGGTAATAATGACTTCGGTCTATGGAAGGTGAAGATGGAAGCAATCATTATTCAACAGAAGTGCTTTGAAGCCTTGAAGGGTGAGGCAAGAATGTCGGCCACCCTGTCTCAAACGGAGAAGAAGGAGATGATAGATAAGGCAAAAAGTGCCATTATCTTATGCCTTGGCGATAAGGCATTGAGGGAAGTTGCAAGAGAGAAGACCGCGGCGGAGATGTGGGCAAAGTTAGAATCGTTGTACATGACCAAGTCATTGGCCCACAGGTTATGTCTGAAACAACATCTCTACTCATTCAAGATGGTAGAGACCAAACCTATTGTGGAGCAACTAGCAGAATTCAACAAAACTATTGATGACCTGCAGAACATTGATGTGAAGCTCGATGACGAGGATACGGCTCTGCTCTTATTGAATTCGCTACCTAGATCCTTTGAACACTTTAAGGATGCACTCCTCTATGGCAAGGAGTCCACTATTAAATTTGGAGGAGGTCCAATAATCCATTAGGACCAAGGAGCTAACCAAGCTTCAAGACTTGAAAGTGGATGACAGTGGTGAAGGCTTAAGTGTGTCAAGGGGAAGAAGTGAGAGTAGAGGAAACAACCACAAAGGGAAGAATTCTAGGTCGAAATCCAAGTCAAAGAGGAACAATAAGAAGTATAAGTGCTTCAATTGTCACAAGACCGGTCACTTTAAGAAGGACTGTCCTGAGAAAGGGGGCAGGGGTGATTCTGTGGATGTTGCAATTGCTATGGAGGATGGTTATGAGAGTGCGGGGGCTTTAGTGGTGTCGAGTTTGGAATCTGAAAAGAACTGGGTCATGGACTCGGGATATTCTTATCACATGTGTCCTAGGAAGGAATACTTTGAGACTTTGAAGCTTAAAGAAGGTGGAGTCGTTCGCCTGGGTGACAACCGAGCTTGTAAGGTGCAAGGTATGGGTTCGATTCGTCTCAAGATGTTTGACAACCGTGAATTCCTTTTACAAGATGTGAGGTATGTTCCTGAACTAAAACGAAATCTTTTATCTATAAGCATGTTTGATGGATTAGGCTATAGTACTAGGATTGAACATGGCATGATTAAGATTTCGAATGGTGCATTAGTAATGGCTAAAGGGTCTAAAATGTGTGGTTTATACATATTAGATGGTTCTACTGTTATAGGGCATGCATCATTAGCCAGTCAAGCTCCGCATGATAAAACTAAACTATGGCATTTAAGGTTAGGGCATGTTAGTTAAAGAGGTTTAGTTGAACTAGCTAAACAAGGTTTGCTAGGTAATGATAAATTGGATAAGCTAGAATTTTGTGATAATTGCATACTAGGCAAACAACATAGGGTTAAGTTTGGAAGTGGCATGCATTATTCTAGCAAGCCCTTTGAGTATATTCACTCGGACCTTTGGGGTCCCTCAAGAGTGACAACTCATGGAGGGGGTTCCTATTTTCTCACCATGATTGATGATTTCTCTAGGAGAGTATGGGTTCACATTTTGAAAAATAAAAGTGACACATTTGAAAAATTCAAAGAATGGCATACTCTCATAGGAAATCAAATAGGAACTAAACTGAAAGTTTTAAGGACTGACAATGGCCTGGAGTTTGTTTCAGAGCAGTTTAATGAGTTTTGCAGGAAACAGGGAATTAAGAGACATAGGACCGTGGCAGGGACACCGCAACAAAATGGTCTGGCAGAACGCATGAACAGGACTATTTTGGAGCGGGTCAGATGTATGCTTTTGGGAGCTGGGCTACCTAAAAGTTTCTGGGGTGAAGCTGTGAGCACATCAGCTTACTTGATCAACAGATGCCCATCAACTAGGAGTGGGCGTGGTTCGGTTCAGAAGGAGAACCGAACCGAACCGAACTAGCTGAACAGTTCACAAGAACCGAACCGAACCGTGATATAGGTTCTCTCGAACCGAACCGAACTAATGTTTCAGTTCGGTGCACTGTGTTCTCGTTTTCGAACCGAACCGTTTCACATAAAAAAAAATCGAACTGAACTGTGAACCAAGCTGTCCACCAAAATTGTCAATTTTTTTAATTGAACTGAACTTTTTAATGAATTGAACTGTTCACAGCATCTTGAGAACATTGTCAATTGATTATGGTTGTCCATAACATACCAAGATAATCAATTAACCAATATATTTATACAATGCAGCCCATAGCTCAGAAAAGCTTTTTCCTTTGGAAAAATGTGGGGCCAAAGACCATACTAAGAACACTTCAACCCTAATCATAAATAATAAAATGGGCTATGTCCACCTCCAAATGGGGTAAAGCAACTGTTACTAGCAACAGCTGCAATTTTCTGCATGCATATATAGAACATTATATAATGGCTTCTGAAATTATGAGTTTCTTATATAAAAAAGTAAATATGATTAGATATAGCTATAGAAGCCTAATTACCTCCCCTCTCCATGGATCAAAGTTAAAAGGGTTTTCATAGTTTTTTCCATCCAAAAATTAATGGCACCCAAAAATTATAACGAAAGCAAAAAAATTACGAGTTGCTTCACCACTTACCTTTGTTGAATGGGGTTCGAAGCAGAAGTCTCAAGTCACGAAGTCTCAGGTCGCGAAGCAGAAGCAATGGAAGAAGTCTCAGGTCGCGAGGTTGCAAAGCAGAAGCAATGGAAGAAGTCTCAGGTCGCGAAGCGAAGCAGAAGCGCGCAAATAGGAAGTCTCAGGTCGCGAATCGAAGAAGGAGGAGGAGGATTCTTCATGTTCGGTTCTTCATGTTCGCGTGGTCCTTAAACGGTGAATGGCTCGCGGAGGAGTGGGCATGGTTCGCCTGAGGTTCAAAGCAACTTGAGGCTATGAATCTGATTTGGGAATTAGGGTTGCGGATTGAAACTTAAATACCGGTTCAGTTCACTTGAGTTCTCGAACTGAACCGGGTTTAAGGGTTGATTAATAAACCGTTATTTAAAGCTGCGTTCGGTTCGAGAACCGTAATAAAAGTTCGATTATTACGGTTAGTTCGGTTCGGTTCGGCGGTTCGGTTGATTGGTTCACTAATCGATTGTGTTTAATCTGTTCAGCTTAATGAACCGTGTTTAAAATAATGATTGATTCGCGAATCGTGATGAATGATTCGGTTCTTTATGGTTCAGTTCGGTTCGGTTCTACAGTTCGGTACGGTTTTTTGGTTCTTTTGAACATCCCTACCATCAACGGCTTTAAACTTCAAGACACCTATGGAAGTTTTGAGTGGAAAACCGGCAGAATATTCTAAGTTGAAGGTTTTCGGGGCTTTGGCGTTTGCTCATGTCAGACAAGACAAACTTGAAGCCAGGGCTGTGAAATGTGTCTTCATTGGCTATCCGGAAGGTGTGAAGGGGTACAAGCTGTGGAAGATGGAGCCTGGGGGATCAAGATTCATAATAAGCAGGGATGTGACTTTTGATGAGACTCGTATGGGGATGAATTGCAAGGACCTGGAGAATAGTAACTCGTAAAGCAGGTAGAGAATACTCGGTTTGAGGTGGAGCCTTCCACTAGTGAGACAGAATGATGAAGAGGAGAATAATTCTCCACCATCGTGTTCTAGAGGAAGACAACCAACAAGTGGATCCTGGCTATCGCTGGCAAGAGATAGGAAAAGGAGGAAAGCGTGGCACCTAAGAGATATGGCTATGCAGATTTAATTTTTATGCTCTAAATGCGGTGAAGATGTGCAAGACTCGAGAACCGAAGACATTCAGGAAGCGATTGAGAGCAAAGAGAGGTCGAAGTGGTTAGAGGCGATGAATGAAGAAATGAATTCATTGGCGAAGAACTGCACTGAAACTTGTGAAACTACCTAAGAAACAAAGGGTGGTTGGATGCAAGTGGATCTTCAAGAAGAAGGAAGGAATTCGGAATTGAAGAACCAAGATATAAAGCAAGACTTGTGGCCAAGGGTTTTACGAGGTTGAGGAATTGATTACAACGAGATTTTCTCACCGTGGTGAAACATTGTTCCATAAGGGTTCTTATGGCAATCGTGAATCAATACGATCTTGAGTTGGAACAAATGGACGTGAAGACCGCATTCTTACATGGAGACCTAGAAGAGACAATCTACATGCAACAACGTAAGGTTTTGTAGAGGACAAGTCTAAGGTATGTCTTTTGAAGAAATCCTTGTATGGGTTGAAACAAAGCCCTAGGCAATGGTATCTTCGTTTTGACGATTTTCTTACAAGACTCGGGATTTGTGAGAAGTGGAGTACGGCAGTGTGTACATTTTGAAGAGGGATGAGAAAGTGGTTCTCTACCTACTTCTCTATGTTGATGATATCCTGATGGCAAGCTCTAGCAAAGAGGAGATTAACATTCTCAAGGAGAAGCTAAATTCAGAATATGAGATGAAGGACCTTGGGGCCGCTAAGAGGATACTTGGGATGGATATCGTGAGGGACCGGAAGAAGGGTGAATTATTCTTATCTCAGCATGGGTACTTGAAGAAAGTGGTGGAGCGGTTTAGGATGCATGAAGCTAAGCCGGTTAGCACTCCTTTGGGTCATCACACAAAGCTCTCGGTGACATAAGCTCCTAAGTCCGAAGAGGAGAGGAGGAAGATGGATACTACTCCATATGCTAGTGGGGTAGGAAGCATCATGTACGGCATGGTTTGTAGTAGACCAGACTTAGCATATGCAGTTAGCATAGTGAGTCGGTTTATGGCAAATCCGGGCCAAGCTCATTGGGAAGCACTGAAGTGGGTTCTGAGGTATTTGAATGGATCACTCAAAGGTGGTTTGAGGTACACAAGAGCAACTCAAGGAGAAGACGCTTTGGAGGGTTATGTAGATGCAGATTATGCAGGAAATGTGGATACAAGGAAATCCTTATCTGGATTTGTATTTACATTGTTTGGAACGGCAATAAGTTGGAAGGCCAATCAACAGTCCGTTGTGGCGCTATCTACTACTCAGGCGGAGTATATCGCCCTAGTTGAAGGGGTGAAGGAGGCCATATGGTTGAAAGGTATGATTGGGGAGCTAGGAATTACACAAGGATGTGTGAAGGTACATTGTGATAGTCAAAGTGCTATCCACTTGGCAAATCACCAAGTGTATCATGAAAGGACAAAGCACATTGACATCCGCTTACATTTCATTAGAGACGTCGTAGAATCTAAGGAAATTGTGGTTGAGAAGGTTGCGTCAGAGGACAACCCGGCGGATGTATTCACTAAGTCATTGCCTAGATCAAAGTTCAAGCATTGCTTGGACTTGATGAATTTCTCTGAGACGTAATTCCAATAATGAAGAGAGCAGCTAGTGGTTGATGGATAAAGTTGAGCATCACCACTGATTTGAAGTCAAGGTGGAGAATTGTGGAGTTTAGAGTGCCTTAAAATCAGTTTGGAGGGTCATGGAATTGCTTAAAAGTGTCTCTTGAACACTGGGAATCGATTCACTATTGTTATGAATCGATTCAAGCATGTTTGAGTCTCTGTGAATCGAAGTACGCCTCTGTGAATCGCATGGGAAGCCTGCATGAATCGATTCATTTCATTAATTCGTGCAGGGGCGCCTTTTTTAACTAGGTGAATCGATTCACCTATGTCTGTGAATCGATTCACAGTCGGGTTTTTATAAAACCAGAGGCTGCAGAAATTCAAACACGATGTGCAGTCTTTCTAGGGTTGTGTGCAGCCGTTCTTGAGCATCTTTGTGAGGTTTTAGGGGCTGGGAAACACTATTAAACACCTTGGGGTCTTAGGAAATCATAGAGGGAGGATTGAAGGCTTTCTCTATTGTTGTTCTTGAGAGTTTTTCATAGAGGAAAAGAGAGAGGGATTGGGAACTCTTGGGTTTGTTCTTCTTGGACATTGTAAAGGGGTTCAAAGCAATTGTAATCTCCTATAAAGACTCTTTGATAGTGAAACGGAGAGCTGCTCTCTCCCGCAGACGTAGGTCATCTTTTTGGGGCCAAACTGCGTAACCAAATAGCGGTGTGATTCTTCCTACTCTCTACTCTTTGTTTGATTGACTTTATTGCATTGTTTGGTTGCTATTAAAATTTAGTATTGGTTGCCTTTGATATTTGTTCATTATTCTTGTTAGTAACTCAACAGTTCCATCACATGTAAAATGCAAGCGAAGAAATTTGTGGTAGTTTGATGGTCACGGCAAGAGAGATAGGATAGAATAAGTCACTTTAACTTGTCTTAGTTCATTCTTTGATGGGCCAATGTAATAGGATAAGTCCATATGATGGTTTATTTTATTATGTTCTCTAGTTAAAATTTTAAATTGTGATATAGATTGGATTAGAAACTAATAATATAGGATATGAGTTGCCACTATCAGCCTCCTT
This sequence comes from Calophaca sinica, assembly GCA_037113605.1. Taxonomy (NCBI): domain Eukaryota; kingdom Viridiplantae; phylum Streptophyta; class Magnoliopsida; order Fabales; family Fabaceae; genus Calophaca; species Calophaca sinica. The sequence continues at coordinate 39,077,954 of CM073736.1, read as the reverse complement.
ACTAAGACTAAGATGTCTAAAATCTACTCCTCTGTATCGTGCACAATCTCTAGGATTGTCAAGAGTTTCAAGCCTAATGTGTCACTCTGATTAGCTCGATATAAAATGTGAGTTGAGTTTAACAAAATTTAAGCTTGAAATCATTTTGACTCAACTTGGTCTGGCTTGAAAATTTGTTGGCCCCACATGGACATTTGAATTTAAAAAATAAAAATATGATAAAAAGTAAAAATGTATGTTATGTGTCAAACATAATACAAAAGAGTAAAATGTGTTAAGAAATTGATTATTTTATACAAAAATTATATATATAACGACAATGTAGAAGTTTCAGAACAGTTTGCAACTGTAAGGCACAATTAGAAGAGCATTTTCATGGAACTTGATGAATTAATTCAACTTGACATGTTTGTTTTAATGTACATATGCAGCAGTCTTTGTCCGCCACTGCAGAAAATGAACCTGAACTTACAGCTACTAGAACACCAGCCAAGAGAATGAATATTGATACCAAAGGCGATGAAGATCAAAGTCCAAATGTGGACTCTGCAAAGCTGTCAACTACAAAGTGCAAAAAGCATATCAAGAAGGAGTGATCATAACAAGAAGAGGAAATTGTGTATCGTAGTAAATGACCCAGTACAAAATAGAGTTTGGATTGTCTGTTCTGATGTTTGTGTTTAATGTTGCCTTTCTATTTTGATGCCACCTTCAATACATGCACACATATGAGAAGTTGGTTAAAGCCTATTTTTATTATGTATTAAGACATCATATTACCAATGTTTTGTACAATGTTATATGGTTGTATTACTTTGCAACCTTATTAGGTTCTCTTCCTAACCAAATGGCACTGTGATTACTTATTAGAATTAGAATGGGGTAAATAACCCAAACTGCAAAACCGAAAGCAAAAACTAACAGCATCTAGGTATACCTATAAAAGAGATTCACAAGAGGCTAGCATCGAAAATTATTTATTCAATCCCAGACTGCAGACAATACTTAGGATTCAAAATATTTCATGAAACTTATGTTGGACAATATGCCACACGATTGGGTTGACTCAAGAACTGCACAATGAATCAATTAATATGTGGCAAGCACAACTGTGAATACATGCCTTGACAGGATGATTTTGATGATTGACAAAAGGGAGTCTTGCAAATAGTCAACCGTGCAAAAAGTGGAAAAGAATACCAAGACGCGTATCAAGAATGATTGTTTCTCAAGTCTTTGGGTTCTGGGTATTTATTTATCTTTATTAAGACAATTTGTAAGTAGTAATAAAAAGCTCTCAATTAAAATTAAATCACACGCACAAAATATTTTGACATGCATATCTCGTGTCGGATGTCGAGCTGAGGAAGCCGGATGTCGAGCTGAGGAGGAAGTCGCGTGTCGAGCTGAGGAAGTCGGATGTCGCATGTCGAGCTGAGGAAGTCGGATGTCGAGCTGAGGAGGAAGTCGGATGTCGAGCTCTGAGGAAATCGGATGTCGAGCTGAGGAGGAAGTCGGATGTTGAGCTCTGAGGAAGTCGTATGTCGAACTGAGGAGGAAGTCGCGTGTCGAGCTTATGAGGTCGCGTACCGAGGTCGCGTGATGAGCTCTTGTCGCGTGCCGAGTTGATGATCCGTGTCGAGCTGATGAGGTCGCGTGCCGAGCTATGAGAACCAAGCTGATGAGGAGGTCGTATGCCGAGCTGTGTTCCGAGGTCGTGTGCCGAGGTCTTTTGCCGAGCTGTTCAGAGGTCGTATGCCGAGCTGTGTCGAGGTCGTCTGTCGAGCTGTGTGGCGAGGTCGTCTGCCGAGCTGTCTTCAGAGGTCGTATGCCGAGCCGTCTCCGTGTTTTCAATTTCTTTATTTCAAAACGCAACGGGCAGATTTTCCTGCAACGACTTTTTTTTAATCGGTCGGTCTATAAATAAACAACGCTGTGCTCTTTCTTACAACACGACAATACAACGCAGTGCTTAATTCTTTGTGCTAAAACTAACTCTGTCAAATATTTTTCATCACTCACACTTATTTGAGCACAATTTTTGAGAGCCTTTTTATTCTACATTATTTGAGTTGTATTATTTGAGCTTCAATTTGTTATATCTGCACTATTGAGTGTATCTTTCTCATCTCATTTTATTTGTGAAAATCATTTCTTTTTGGGTAGGAATCCCAAGGTGTTCATAGAGAGGTGATATCTCTTGAACGTATTGCTCTGGTATAGAGTTGTAAAGGTTTCTAGCTGAACCTGATTTAAAAGCTAGTGATTTAGTGAAAATCCCATAGTGGTTTGCTTTGGGGACAGGACGTAGGCCACAGGGGTGTTTGGTGGCCGAACCTGTATAAATTGCTACGTGCTCTTCTTTGCTCTCTGTCTCTTTATCATTCAAGCACTTTATTTATTTTTGTTCTTTATTTATTATTCGGTCATTTATTTTCTGTAATTTTTTATATAAGCACCGCTATCACAATTCACCCCCCTCTTGTGTTTGAAGTCAATTGGTAACAACAACTATTATATTAAAGGTCATCCTATTGGCTAAAACACAAGTAAGCAAATTAAGCAGGTTAGTGTTTATAATAGGGTGGAAAGTGCTATACAATTTTTATTCTCTCCTTTATATCACATGGAATTTATCATCAACGAACTACAACAAATGCAATTCGTGAAGCTTAATATAGCATAGAAATTGATTCATAAACATGTAATAACCGATCTACTTAACTATACCCTGGATTGCAATGGACTGCAACAATTGTTAACTAACATAGTTACTTTTCAAATGAACTGACGGCATTGAAAATCGCAGCCTGGGAGTTGTCGTGACAAAGGGATCATAACACCTCCTAAGTGGTAATAAAGTACAAAATATTAGGTCCAATCAACTAGCTAGATAGCAAAAGTCTCAACCTAACCTGTCAACTTTTGAAACAGGTCACAACCAAAAAAATAAAGGAACGCATACCAAAAACTAAAGCAATAAAGCAATGAGCATCTTACAAAAATATTAATATATTATCAGTAGATGAAACTACTGATATATTTGTTTAACTGTGAGGTTTTGCTAACCAATACTTGGCCTTTTGCAATAAACCTAGAATATAAAAGGGCATGTTCTAGCAAATAGGCTTACTACACAGATAATACCATTAGTGTCCACCAGATAAAAGACTGACTACATGTCACAGAGTTATTAAATCGATTTAACAACGTTCATGGGCTGCTGAAAAGGTTAAATATTCACACAGTTTTAATATTATCACGCATATACCAATGTGCTCAAGACTGCTTAGACCAGCGGTTAAAGAAATTGCCTAACAGAAACAATCAATTGACCACACGATTTGTCACAATGAATACAGCTGCACAGACTGCTTAGCTGACCAAAGAGGTTAACTGCCAGACAACAAAACCTTGGCAAGTAACTAGGCACAGTCACATATTCGTGCAAGAGGGCAAGTTGACACATTTTTTTTTTGCAAATTAAAGTGAAGTGGTGACAAAGAAACTAAATAATGATGGACCTACCAACCTATTAACCAATAGAACAGTGACTACATTCGTAAACTTGGACTTTTGTAATCAGAAAATATATGTACACAATCATCAAATTAAGCATTGGAAAGAGTTGACTTACAACATTGAAAAGCTGGAAGTTTGGGAAATATCGATGAGACACCTTTACATCAAATGACATTGGCACTCATCAGAACCAACACTGTGAATTGGAAAATAAGAAATCAAGATTTCATTCATGGCAGAAAGAGATCAAGTAACAATAGTTACGATTATTTGCATTACTTTGTGCAAAATAGAAGAAAGGACTTCATGACCTCTGCTTGGAATATCGATGGGCTTATTTACATTTACACATTTATGATGCCCAATACCGCAGCTGAGTTACTAACCGTAGCTGCAAAAACTACAGCAGAAAATTAAAGCTTTCACCAAGTTACATTGAATCTAGAAGGAGGTATGTTCCTTATGCAAATGAAAATCACTTTTACTTGCAAACCAATGAATGTTTCATGATTCCAATGCTGCTTACTACACTGCCTTCTCAAAATTTAAAGTTCACGATTCCAATGCTGCTTAATACACTGACTTCTTCAAATTTAGAGAACAACTAATCGTGTATTAGGATGCATGTGCTAAGAAGCCAAAACTCAACAGAATAAGTATTATTTAATGATTGTAAGGTGAGAATGAATTAGCCTCAATTTACAAAGTCAGCTGAACATAGCTTTAGAAATGACATCCCTTTTTACTGATTCATGTATTAGTCACAATTGGAGAATACAAATGACATCCCTTTCTACTGATGCAAATAACATAGAGGCCAATTTTAAAAAACTTCCATAACTGACCAATGGTAACACAGAAAATGCAGCAAACAAAAAAATACCTCAAAGGGACTTACTTTAGGCACTTCATATCAGGAAGATTTACGATGCACAAGTGAAAGTTCACACTGTTATGTGAAATGTGAGTGTTTTATCGAAAAATTGGCCCTCTGTGCTAACAAATTAAAATTGTCACATGTCTAAATAATATGTATGCATATCAACAGAATTTAAGATGCACAAATCTGGTCCATATAGAATAGAGAGAAGTAACAACTTAGAAGAGTAATATTTAAGGTTACTGTTTTATTGGATTGTCAAAAAAGAAATTTGTTGCCACAAATTATATGCCATGTAGGTCTATCTTTTTTGGCTGACTCCAGCTTAGCTGATATGGATTCAACTTTTAAGCAGTTAATAACTGAGTTAGTTTTATAGGCTTTATATATAAACATGTGATGTGATTTAATCTTATGCATAATGTATCATTGATGAGTATTACACCAAACCAAATTAATCATGCAGGTCACAAATATGGAGAGGGACAGAAATAATGCACCAAGAGCAGATAAATCAAAAGAACGTTTGAAAAGAAAAAATGTACTCGTGAGAAGGGCTCAAACCATCAGAGCAACAATGTACACACGTACTCATGCACAAAGTCAACAAGATCCTGAAAGAGGAATAAGCCAACAGACAACACCACTCTCGAGATATCACGCCCACGCTGAGAACATGAATAACCAGGATGAATGCTACATCTGCCGGGCTATCTCAGACTCCAACCCTCACATCTATACACACTGATGTAGAACAGCTGCAAGTCTTACGAAAAAGGAGAACTATCAATATGAATTCAGTAGGTGTCAACCTAATGAACAAATTTACAAGTGTCAATCCACATCCTATTCTTGAAAATAATACCAACAATCTCAACCAAGATCCTTCTTCTTCACGAGTAGGGGGGTTGACTGCGGACCAAGATCCTTCTTCTTCACAAGTAAGGAGTCCTGATCATGATGGAGAGGATAATAACTCCGAATTTCATGGTCCCTGCATACAAGGTCTGGCTACATGTTTGATTGAAAAAAAAGTAATTGCTGATTATGTTTAAATTATGTTGCTGCTGTCAAATGTTTATACGGCTGCCTACATCATATACATTTGTATGTCGATAGGATCAAGCTCAGATAGCAGTTCAAGTTCGGATGATGAAGACCAATGTGAAGATGTTAATGCAACGCACTTTGAAGCTTTAGTTCAAGGTAAGTTTATATGACATTATCCTTATTCAATACAGGCATATACGATGTGAAATTTATATTGTCATAATAATGTATTGTTTATTTACTATAAAGGATATTATGATATTGGTGATCCACTTATCAAGTGTCAGAATTGTGGTGCATTGATGTGGTACCAAGAAAGAACAGGAAAAAACAAGCATACTACAAGTCCTAAATATGAACTTTGTTGTGGTCATGGGAGGGTTCAAATACCATTGCTGAAACATCCTCCTCCGCTCCTTCAAGATCTTTTGATATGTCATGATTCTTATAGCAAAACTTTCAAAGCAAAATATTCGACTCTACAATATGATGTTTGCATTCACATCTCCTGAGCAAACCGACTCATCCGTTAATAAGCAGCGAGGACCACCAACTATTAGGATACAAGGTCAACCATGTCATAGAATTGGTAGCATGTTGCCTATGCCTGGACAAACTCCAAAATTTGCACAATTGTATATTTATGACACTGACAATGAAATACAAAATAGGATGGAAGGAGTAAGGTATGTAAGTCAACAACCAAATACAACCTACTTTCTCATTCTACCTAGCAAACTTATGTATATATTGTTACAACGTCGTTAGTTTACTTTTTCAGGACTAATAACAAGATTGACCCAGAAATTGTGAGGAGGTTATCAATCATGCTTGACCAAAACAATCGGCATGCACAATCATTTAGAATGGCACGGGATAGGTTAAACCAAACAGAGTTACCTGAGCTGAAACTTAAATTAATTTCTGAGAGATCTTCTGATGGCAGAATAAACAATCTACCAACTGTATCTGAAGTAGCAGCTCTGATTGTTGGTGACGTTGATAATGCATCAAAGAGAGATATCATTATGGAAACACAGACTGGAGAACTCCAGCGGATTGATGAATTGCATGCAAGTTATTTGGCTTACCAATATCCGCTCATATTTGTTTATGGTGAAGATGGTTATAGGATAGATATACTTCATAGAGACAGAGGTTCTACTAATAGGAAAAAAAGAAATCGACTTACAATCAGAGAATGGATTTCCTTCAGGATCCAAACTAGGGAAAGTGAGGGTCAAACATTGTTAAGATCAAGAAGATTGTTTCAGCAGTTTTTGGTTGATGCTTACTCTATGATGGAGTCGGAAAGATTGTCTTTTATCCGGAGAAACCAAAGGAAACTGCGAGTTGATAAATACCGAAATTTGAATGAATCAAGCAATGGCACACAAATCCAAGGATCAAATCGAGGGAAAAGGGTCATATTACCGTCTACTTATGTCGGTAGCCGTAGATACATGGATCAATTGTATTTTGATGGTATGGCAATTTGTAGCCATGTTGGATTCCCTGACCTATTTATTACATTTACATGCAATCCAAATTGGCCTGAAATTGTTAGACTTCTTGGCCAAATGAATTTGAAAGCACATGATCGGCCTGATATTGTAGCAAGGGTGTTCAAAATAAAATTTGAGGAGATGTTGACAGATTTAGTAAAAAAACATATATTGGGCAAAGTACTTGCATGTAAGTTCCAGGTTCATCAGCTGATTCTCCAAAAATTGCATTTCAGTGATTCTAATTTACAGTTCTGCATAAATACTAACACATTTTATGTCATATACATTATTGCAGATATGTACACTGTTGAATTCCAGAAAAGGGGATTGCCACATGCACACTTACTTCTTCTTACATCCTCTAACAAGTACCCTTCTCCTGGTGATATTGACGGCATAATCTCAGCTGAAATTCCAGACCAACAAAAACAACCACAGCTATACAACTTGGTCAAAACACATATGATCCATGGGCCATGTGGTTTAGCAAATAGGTCTGCACCATGTATGAGGGATGCCAAATGTTCAAAATTCTTCCCCAAAAAATACCAAAGCACAACCATCGTTGATCTAGATGGCTACCCAGTGTATAGAAGAAGGGATACTGGTAGCACAATTGTCACACATGGCATTGAACTTGACAATCGTCACGTTGTACCCTACAATCCAAGGTTGTTATTAAAGTATCAAGCACACATCAACATGGAGTGGTGTAACCAAAGCACTTCAATCAAGTATTTGTTTAAATACATTAACAAAGGGTGTGATAGGATCACTGCTGTTATTACTCCGAATGAAATGGAAGGGCAATCTAATCGTCATAACATTGATGAGATCAAACAATACCTGGATTGTAGGTATGTCTCAATCTCTCTACCATGTTGAGAAACAATTATTTCTTTGAGCCTAATTTGGTAAGCTAATGCTTAAATACAATTACATTGTCATGAAAATCTATTAATATTAGGTCAATGTCATGGAAAAAGTGTAGCCTTAACATGGAATTGTTTGATCTTAGGTATGTCTCACCACCTGAAGCATGTTGGAGAATTTTTAAATTCCCAATCCATTGTAGAAAACCTGCAGTTGAAAGGTTGTTCTTCCACCTTTCAGGTGAACAATCTGTTTACTTTAATGATCACGAAGACATTGATGATATACTTTCAAAGCCAAGTGTTACAGAATCTATGTTTACATCTTGGTTACAATCAAATACACGATACACCGGTGGAAGAAACTTGACTTATGCTGAATATCTGACAAAATTTGTTTATGTCAAGAATAAAAGACTCTGGAAACCTCGGAATAAAGGTTTTACAATTGGAAGGCTTATTTGGGTTCCTCCATCTACTGGTGAACTATTTTATCTTAGGATGATGCTTACTGTAGTCAGAGGTCCTACTTCATATGAAGATATTAGGACTGTTTCAGGTATTGAATATCCAACTTACAGGGAAGCATGCTTTGCTAAGGGATTGCTTGATGATGACAGAGAATATATAGAAGCCATAAAAGAAGCAAACGAATGGGGTTCAGGTCACTACTTGAGGAAATTATTTGTGACAATGCTCATATCAAGTGCCATAAATAGACCAGACGACGTGTGGAATAAAACATGGCAGTGGTTATCAGACGGAATCCTATATCAACAAAGAATTAATTACAATAACAAAGGTATTATCATCAAAACATGAATGGAAAAAAGTTTATATGTAGCTACATAGTTTTTTTATCCTAATAGTTTACCTCTATTGTTGCAGAATTGCGTCTTCAAGATGAACAAATTAAGCATCTAACCTTAATCGAGATAGAAAAAATCTTGCAAGCAAATAGAAGGAGCCTAAAGGATTTTTCAGGTATGCCATATCCAAAAGGATATATGGCAAGTCATGGTGGGAATAGACTCATATTTGCAGAGCTTGATTATGATTTGCACAAATTAGAACTTGAATTCCAAACTCTTTTTTCTTCTCTAACAGGTGATACTGTCATATCTAACAAAATTTGTAATTTAATTTTATAGTATCCAAATTTCAAACGAACTAACTTTTTATTAATCGATACTTATGCAGAGGAACAATCAGATATATATCACAAGATCATGGAAGCTGTTTGCAAAGCAAAAGGTGGCATGTTTTTCCTATATGGGTATGGTGGTACTGGAAAAACATTTATGTGGAAAACATTAGCGGCTGCCTTGCGTTCTCAAGGTGGTATTGTATTAACTGTTGCATCCAGTGGAATTGCATCTTTGCTATTGCCAGGAGGTAGAACAGCACATTCAAAGTTTAAAATTCCTATACCAACTCTACATAATGCAACTTGCAATATTCCTCAAGGGTCAGAGCTGGCAGAGCTTTTGAAGGTAACAAAGTTAATAATATGGGATGAAGCTCCAATGACTCATAAATATTGCTTTGAAGCACTGGACAAGACTCTCAGAGATATCATGAGTGACACCCAACATGGAGATAAAGTTTTTGGAGGCAAAGTGATTGTGTTTGGGGGAGACTTTAGACAAATATTACCTGTCATTCCTGGAGGAAGTCGTTCTGACATTGTGAATGCATCAATCAACGCATCATATCTTTGGGACTACTGTCAAGTATTATCTCTTACCAAAAACATGCGTCTGCAACATGCTTTGGAAAATAACAGTACAATAGAGCTTCAAGAATTCTCTCAATGGATACTGAGTGTGGGGGATGGTCAGATTGCTGAGCCAAATGATGGTCTTGCAGAAATAGATATTCCACATGAATTGCTGATAACAGCTTTCCATGATCCCATAAATGCAATTGTTGAAAGCACATATCCAAATTTTCTCAACCAATTCATGAATGAGGATTATTTGAAGTCAAGGGCTATTTTGGCGTCAACAATTGAAGTTGTAGATGAAATCAATGAATATGTCATGAAATTGATACCAGGTATATTTGCATTTTAATAATTAATAGCTGGCTCTAAAACATAATTATTATTGTCTGTTTAACACTATTTTCTAAGTTCTAATGTATTATATGTTTTTTCAGGAGATGAAAAGGAATATCTAAGTTCTGATTCCATCGATAAATCTGAAGCTAATCACACTGAAGCATTTGAAATTCTGACATCTGAATTTTTAAACACTCTAAGGTGTTCAGGTTTGCCCAATCATAGGATAAGACTCACAGTTGGCACCCCAATCATGCTACTAAGAAATCTGGACCAATCTGAAGGATTATGTAATGGAACTAGATTAATTGTCACCAGACTAGCAGACTATGTGCTGGAAGCAAAAATAATATCAGGGAAAAACATTGGTAATCTGACATATATTCCTCGGATTTCCATGTCTCCGTCCCAATCCTCATGGCCTTTCAAACTGATTAGGAGACAATTTCCTATAGTAGTTTCATATGCAATGACAATCAACAAATCCCAAGGCCAATCTCTAGCAAATGTCGGCCTATACTTGCCTAAACCTGTCTTTAGTCATGGTCAATTGTACGTTGCACTTTCAAGGGTTCAAAGCAAACAGGGTTTGAAGATATTGATTCACAACAACGAAAACCAGGCATTGACCACTACTATGAACGTGGTCTTCAAAGAAGTTTTTCAAAACTTATAACAGGTAACATCCTTCTAACACGTCAACTACATTCTAATGTAAAATCTAATGTTGACTTACAACTACACTGCATATTAAAACATGTGTCAACATGTATCAATGCTTTACAATTATACCATAAGATATAATATTCCACAAATGTGCATGCAGGTTGGAGACCTACCACATAAAGTGTCCAAGGAGAACCTTGCATATTCAGGAGATGCTACAAATGTTTTTCATGAACTTTTCAACAGCGACATTTGCTGACTCTTTTTGACAACTGATGTGCTTTCAATATTTTGTTTCAAATGCAATGTGCTTACTAGGCCCTTAAATAGACCTGAATTGTTACTTTTAATTCACTTATTACTATTACTTATATTATACTTGCCAATCTGAAACAAAACAAATGCTTTACAATATGTATGATTTAAGTATCCTTTTGTTCGTTTTTAAGTGATTGGTAGAACAATGGTAATAGTATAGTCTGATTATTAAAAGCACTGCAATTGTTCATCTGAAGCATAAATGGCTCACGTACAAAAATGTGTTAAAAACAATTGTGCTGAGTTAAAATTTAGACCAAATGGCCCAACAGGAATGTGTTGATACAGGCTCACGTAAATTTTAGGCCAAACAATTGGCAGCCCAACATGACTGCCTGTTATTTTACATTGGTCATGTGCTAACTTGGACATTCCAAAATCAACCGGAAGCTTCTCATCGTCACTGGCGAACAGCGAAGACAACTTGGCCAAGCGCGGTGGTCTTTCATTTGGAAACAACCATTTTGGCAGCACAAAAATGGAGGCACAAAACGACATGGAGAAGTTTCAACGGTTGAAGCCGAAAGCCGATTTTGCAACCGTCCACATCAAGGGTCAGGTAAAGCCCTAAAATCGCAACCGAGTTGTACCTCAACATCATCAAATATGCTTCCAAGTTTAGTCAAAATGAAATAAGTACCATCTAAATAATGCATGTGGTCCCTTCATGTTTAGTTTCTTTGACAATTTTTACTATGCATGTGGTCCCCTGAATTTTCGTTGTTTATGGATCCAAAACAGATGGGACAAAAGGTGTGGGTAATTTCTGTGACTGTGCCTAAAAGGAAACATTTCAAAAGTATTTTAGGGCTTCATATATATGCCAAGCCTTTATTTTTTCTACAAAAGGTGTGGGTAATTTCTGTGACTGTGCCTAAAAGGAAACATTTCAAAAGTATTTTAGGGCTTCATATATATGCCAAGCCTTTATTTTTTCTAAACATTCGAGTAGCACTACTGAATTTGAACAAATTGTTTTGAATAGCACTACTGAAAAATAAAGTAGCATTACTGATGTTGAACTATTTAATGACCATAGCACTACTGATTTTGAACATGTTCTATTGGCTATTTTTTTTGTTAAGCTGTATGGAGAGGTGGAACCTACTTTCAATGAGAAATTCTTTGATCAACTCCCTACAACTTGGGCTTTGATTGATGAAAATAATAATATACATGAAGTTGAATACAACAAGTCACTAACAGCATTCACTTCGACAAATGGATGGGAGACACTAAGAGGTTTCTACGGAATGACTGGGGATCACATGGTATGGTTAGGATATATGGAACAGGATCTATTCAAACTTAGAGTGTTTAAAGCCCCAAGTGAACCAAAAGGATTTCCCCGATTCCATAGCCGTTCCCCACGCTGCGCTCGACCGTCATTTACGCATACTTTGTCCAAGTTCAATGTAACTGCAAGTCACTTGGTAAAGCTTCATACCTCACACTGATGTTTGAATAATATTTAACAACCTTCCATTTATACATTTGTTTTTTGTCTCATGACTTTGGTGACAGGATTTAGCTCAAGAACTCGGGACTCATGTCAGGAGTACTCACTATGTAAGCTCTTGCTGATTGGACCTACAGGTGCCTTCACCGAAGTGCAAGGTATTGGCTAGAGATGGAAACAAAAGCTCTACAAAAATAGGCAAGGGTGGAAAGCTTTTTGCAAGGAACAAAAACTCAAATCCGAGATGTGCTTAGGTTTGTTTTCATCAAACCTGGGATTAACAATGCAATCAAGGTGGAGAAAGTTATTGCTTAAAAATGCCCTACCGATATGAGCTAGAAAGTAATTTTGGTGGCGACCAAATCTCACCAAAGGGTTTTGCATGGTATCGATACCTTATAATGTATTTTGAAGACGTCTTTTGCAAATGTATTTTGATTTCTACAAATTCAGCCCTGGATTGTAAAATATAGCATGGAAATGTTAATTCCATGTCTAGAACATGAAATATTATCCTATATGTTATATATGCAATATGAAGGATTATGTAGAATGATGCAAACTGCCAAGAATGTTAAGTTACTTATTAATCTTTATGCTTTGATGTTATTTTATTTTGAGTGAATTTTGATTTGTGTTGATTTTAACTTATGACATTGTTTTCAATCATGAAACTATTATCCTCTCATTAATCACCTTCTTCATTAGTTGTGTAATGTTGATAACAATGGCATATTATTATGGATTGTTTGATGGTTATGTTCCTTTATATGATCACAAGAGGAAGAAGAATTAGTGGTATAGTATTTTTGTTGAGTTGAATGCTTGACTATTTGTTTAATAGTAATAATTTCTCCACTACACTTGGTCATTCTCCCTATCTTTCAAAAATATATGCCTTTAGTAATTCAGGACAACTGCTAAGTTTTTTTTATGCTTCACATATCATTTATAGTGAAATTGTGGTTGTCTCTGGTGTTCATTCAATTTGAAAGAGGAAGACATAGTTTTGACTTTAGTTTATGTTTGTACTTTGGTCATGTTCTAAACAAATACTTTTGATGCTACAAGTATTTTGAGCGGTGTTACACAAGCACGTATTGGAGCTTGCTAAAATACAAAACAAATTCATTTTGCATTGTTTTATTAGCTACTTAACATGTTATATGATGAGTGAAAAAACGTGTAATATTATATTAATCTTTAAAGGTTACAAAATTCAAGACTCGCTATTCGATTACAGTTATATAAACGTCGCGCGCCCCGTGCGTAGCACGGGTCTATTACTAGTTTTTTTTAAAAAAACAAGAGACGTTCATTTAGCCGCAATCTGTAGAGAATTATTAGCTCGCGCTTAATTTGGCCAATTAAACACAAAATTATTTTGGTCAATCATGAGATGGTCGAATGGGTCTGTTAACACCTACAAATAATTAGTTGATAGCCGAATATAAAAAACAGTCAATTTGATAGTTACTCAACAGGTTAAACGATGAAGAACAGTTGAGCTGGTCAGCCAAATGGCAAAGATCATAAATTTGGCTAAGTTCATTGGGCCAATGGGCTTATAATGATTAATGGGCTTGGAGGCGTACAGATGAGATGAAATTTTGAAGAAAAATAGAAAATTGAAGGGATTATCTCTAAGGCCTAAATTTTAGGAGAAAATGCTTATAGCTGAAGTCAAATGAAGAAAGAGCTGATGGGAGCTGAAATTTTGCACAATGCGGAGCTAACATCGGCACATACCTACTTTCTTGGAGAAAATGGATGGTGAGGTTCAAAGGTCAGGTGACCCATTAGTTGATTCATGTATAGGTAGTTAATACAACTGATATTCACCTGTAAAAGCATTTTAGTGAGTGGACAACGTAACTATGCATTTTGAAGGACATGGGTGAGAGTGGAAGGAGTGTATAATAGTGTGTGGAAACATGTTAGTTACCATGGAAGTGAAGGCAACTAAATAGGTGCGACTTATGTGTGAGAAACATGATATACGAAAATGTCATCGGCCTAATAGAAGATGTTCAAGAGGAAGGGGGTGTTCGAATGGAGGCAGATTGGTAGGGATTGGTGGAGAATGGACAAGTCATAAATGATTTGTTTGCAAATAAATTTTTGGCTTAAATAAGATTTTAGTCCTCTAAATTATGTTTATTTTTGGTTTAAGTACCCAAAAAAAAAAAAAATTCGTCAGCTTTTGGTCTCTCATGTTTGGAAATGTGTCAAATTAGTCCCTTTTTCTAACTCTGTTGGTCAGAAACTCCACGTGCCAAATGAAAGTCATGTCAGCACATGCCACATGGACCGTGGCAGCTGACTCACCATTTTAGTACTATGATTTTAGTCCCCCCCCCAATGTCAATTTTCGGATTTAGTCCCTCAAAATATTTTGTCAATTTTTAGTTCCCCATGTTTGGAAATGTATTAACGTTAGTCCCTACTGTTAATGGATTTTATGAGTTGTCATGACGGAGCTCCATGTTATCATCTTCCACATTAGTCACTAATCATATGTGTCATGTCATAAGTGCGAGATACTCCATGTCACCATATCATATCAGTCACCCTATCCCTCGGGTTAAAATAAACTCTAATCCCCATCCTTTAGCCCCTTCACTTGCAAGCTACCCTTAAATATCACCTTAGTGACCACCACTAATACCAACCTAACACACCTCTTAAGGAAAGAGGTGGGATTTTACTATTAAATATCTATTTTAAATCAAATAATTAAAAGTTTAAAGAGACCATAACCCTAACCCTATTTCTATCACCCGTTATCCCCATCCGCAGCAACTATATTCTGCCACCATGAACACATATCCACCTCAGACCCTAAGAATGAAGATGAAAAGAGAATGAAAATAGGAGGGATTTGAACCCTCATCGTCGTTTGGTGACCTTCATCACCGACGTGGATGCATCTCTCTTCAGTGTCACCCCATCTAGCACTTGGTCGTCCCAGTCAATGAAATCCCACCCCTTTTATTTGTATTTTTAGCGCCTCCCCCCTCTCTGCTACTATTGCCTCTAGTTCCATGGATGGGTTGCGATAGAGACCTAAAGGGGTGTGTTCGGTTGATACTCGTGGTGGTCACTAAGGTGATGTTTAAGGGTAGTCTGCAAGTGAAGTGTTTGGTGGTCTGAGATGAGAGGGTGACATGGAGTATCTCGCACACATGACATGACACATATGATTAGTGACTTACGTGGAAGATGATGACGTGAAGCTTCGTCATGATAACTCATCAACTCTATTAACGTAGTGACTAAAGATGATACATTTCCAAACACGAGGACTAAAAACTAACGAAATTTTTGGGGGGACCAAATTCAATCATTGGCATTTTTTAGGGAACTAAAATCATAATACTAAAATGGTGAGTCAGCTGCTATAGTCCACGTGGCATGTGTTGACATGGCTTCTGTTTGCCACATGGAGTTTTTGGCTGACGAAGTTAGGAGGAGGGACTAATTTGACACATTTTCAAATATGAGGGACCAAAAGCTGACGAATTTTTTATGGGGGATTAAAACCAGAAATAAACCTAATTTTGATTACTATAATCATATTTAAGCCTAAATTTTTCAAAAGGAATGAATAAATAGTTGGTCCATCATGAACCTAGTTTTTATTCGTGTATGCTATTTGTTGCCAATACTTTAGATTAAGAGTTGACTTAAGATAGAATGACATTATTTCTCAATAAATCTGTTGAAATAAATGTCGTCTTTCAAATAACCGTATGCAGGTGTTTATGTATTGATTTGGTTTAGATTTGAGAGAAAAAATACATATCAACCAATTTTAGTTTAGTTACACTAGTTTGTGATCCGGGCATGACCAATAGCCCAGTGGAAGATAAGACTTGTGGCTAAAAGTCATTCTCACATTATGGGCTCCTAAAGAGGATCATGCCCCATCAGGATAGGTCACCATCATGGAGACCTTCGAGTACAAGAGAAGGAAGGTTGACACGTGACTTTAGGTAATGAGAACTTTATTTCTTCATCAATGAGAGTGATAAAGGAAACTTCTAGCTAAACACAAACAATACCTGAGAGAGATGAAGTGTCCCAACAACAGAGGATACCCACCCCGATACAAGGATATAGTTCGTTGCTGAGATATGAACTCGAACAATGAAGACAAATACTAGTGCACACTTGGGTCAACTCTATATAAGGAGAACCACATCATCATGCATATGTATGCTTTATGTCCATTCTCTGAGACTACGCTTCATACACATACTTATATGGGCGTCAAAGTGCTTTTGCAGGTATCCACTCCCGTCGCACTCAACAAAGACATGCTGGAGGAGCTGATTCTTGGATCATACAAAGGGAGATCTAATCCAACACCAAGATAACTGGAGAATTAGGACACAACAGTTTGGTTTTGCGATTTTTAGCCAACTTAAACCAAACCAATCTAATAACCAAACATCATAAGTATTTTTACTAATGACTCCAACAATTCACATATTTAGAATTAATTTATAATTTTATACTTGGAAACTATATATTTTAAAAAAAATATATATTAAAGTACTTTCATTTTTTTAGAAAATTACGCCTCCTTTCCTAAAAAAACTTGAATTACACCAAAAAATTTCATTTCTCAATTGAACAAATTATTTGTGAATAATTAAAACCTGTGTTTTAAATATATAGTTCATTAATACCAATAAAATATTGTTCATTGTTTTTTAACCCTAAGTTATACCAATTTTATATAAGCTGTCAAAAAAAAATTGGTTCTTTATTTTGAGGTCCCATTAGGATGTGGAAGGGAATCATTTATTTGGCAGACATGGACTTCAGCTAAAATAGGCTTTAAAAAAAAACAAATCAATCAAGACCACCTACCCAATACAATCATATACTTCTCTCTATTTCACTAAGTTCTGACAAAATTTTATGAAAGGCTCCTGTAAAAGGGAGCAATCATCACATCCAGCTAATACTCTTGCCTTTGTTAGTCCTACAAAGGGACATTGAGATTGCATGTAGTGTAGTTATTGCGCTATAGCAACTTGAATTGTACTTGCATCCCCTCTGCTTCACCATAATTAAAATCAACTAAAGATGTTACACATATAGGTGTGTAGCACAACCAGGTGGGGTTGGGAAGGGAAGGTGCCCCTTTGAACAAAGGGTTGGAATACTTGTGCTTTCCTGTTTGGAGACACCTTCCTGGAAATTTCTGAATTCGTTTGAGAGTGCATGGCTTGTAACTGTTTGTGTCATATTGGTGCTAGTTCACTTCACCTTCATCAATTGGACATCTCTAGCACTAAAGTTGGTCTCTTATAGAATCCTCAAATCATCATTATAAATTTCCTTGTTTTCTTTTGTTTATCTTCATTAGAATGATTATACGACATCCAAGGTTTTAAAAAAAGGTTTACGACCACAAGGCCATGACATCAAGGTTTTTTATGTCTCTATGACTGCAACACGACTGCGATTGGGGTCACATCTGACTGCGATTCTCCACAATATCGAGGATCGTAATACGACCGCAGTTAAAACCTTGAGGACATCTACCATTTTTTTCTGTTATTAGTTGAATTGAAAGAACATGTTAAGTAAGGTCTAGAGGCATAGAACTGAGTGTGCATTAATTCAGTGGTTTGTTTGAAACCTACTTGGGATCTTTCATGTTATGTTTTCTTGGGATTTTATAAACCTACACCTGAAGTGACTAATATGGATACATCAGTGATGCTCATGCCCCATTTTAACATTTTTTTTTTCATTTTATTCTTTTTTTTTTTAAAAAAAATTATCTCAATGTGTGTAAAGTTAAATATTAATATGAGTACCTGAAGAGGTGTGCTTGGCAGGGATGGCAATGACAATGTTTTATAAAGAGAGAAAATCATTACATGCTTACTGAGCAAAAATAATAATAAGGATGGTAAGAAAATGCATTTGGCAACATTAGGATAATAATTTTTTTTTATAAGCAAAGAAGATGTATTAATAAAAAAAAATGGAGTACAAGGGGTACTCCGAACCCATATTTACAAATGGTCTAGGGAGGAAGTGCCTCATTAAAACCCCCGACGGCCAAAGCCCATTGGGAAAAAGACCGAAAGGGGAAAAAGAGTACGACAACCAACCCTAGCAAGGCCAAACAACAGTAGCATCATCAAAGTTTAAGACATTGAATAGGATTCATGCACCAATTAGAAAAAATAAAACTCCTCTTACGGCCTTCCCTAAAGATAAACCACCCCCATGAGCTATGTTTGATTTGAGCCAGTAACTTGCTAGCATCCTTACCCTCATCTCTAAACATGACCGCATTGCGAAGGTTCCAGATATCTCACTTTGCCAAGTTTCTTACCCCGGACAAAGTTCCCAAACTGTATAAAATGCTCCATACAATTACCTGACAAAGCTCCATCAACCCCTAACCAATTCAAGACTGCTCCAAATACTGCGAAAAAGTGCAAGAGAAAGAACAAGTGATCTCTATCCTCATTATGCATAGAGCACCAAACGCAAATCCCAAACTTGAGTACCAAGATCACATTACTCCGTTGTAATTGATCACAAGTGGGTAACCTATTGAGAAATAACATCCAAGCCATGAACAAATCTTAGAAGGCACGAAGTATATGCCATACCTTTTAGAATGTTGTCCAACTCGGAGTTGCGTTCTCCAATGAAAGCTACTCAGAGTAAATTGTTGTATGCAGACTTGGATCAGAACCGCCACCTTCCTCAAGATTCCAAAGCCATTCATCATCAGGTGTCTTGCTTTGGAGATACCTGCTCAGATATCGTTTAATGCTTGAACTTGAGCTTAACTCCCAACCGAATATCCTCCGTACGCAAGCGTTTACACTCCACCGCTATAGCGATCATCAACCCAAGCCCCCAAGTCGAAAAGCCTCCTTATTGTCATGAATTTAATAAAGACGCTGAAATAGATCCATTAACTTTCCTTCGTTTGACCAATCAACGGTCCAAAACAAAATTCGAGCCGTTACCAAGTTTTGGCTGCTAAGTCAAGAAACCAGGCGAGTCTTGTGTCACGAGATCCTCTCCACCATAACTAAGATGTCGGACCATGAGTATACAAAGCAAATCCATTACCAAAGTGATGTTACCATATTTATGCGATAGCAACTCATACCAAATTGCCTCTTTATCATTTAAAAACCTCCACTTCCATTTAGCCAAAGAAACTTCTATTGAATAACTCAAATTCTTAATCCCCGGACCACCACGATCTTCTGAAGACAAATTTGCTCACTTTACCCAACTAATCTTTTTGGACTCTGCACTACCTCCCACGACTTCCTTTGCAAAGCAACTAGAACCTTGAGTACTTTCTTTGGCACTTTGTAGAAGGAAAAGAAGTATAAATCTAGCTAGATAACACCGAATTAATCAAAGTAACTCTACTCCAGTAAGATAATTGTGACACTTTCCAAGTAGATAGTCTTAAAAGGAAGAAATCAACGGCCTCGTAGCTTCTTTCCTCGGATCCACCCCAATTGGGATACCCGTAAACTTGAGCGAATTATTTCCTATTGCACATCCTAAGAATGTCAAGGCGGTAACAGAAGCTCTCCTCGACATTTACACCAATGAGGTTACTCTTGAAGAAGTTTATACTTAAACCAGGATACCGGCTCAAATCCTCTCAAAAGAGTCTTCATACACCGAAACATTGTCCCAAGAATCCTCCCCAACAAGAATTGTATCATCGCATATTGGAGAATCGGATATGAAATTTGCTCGCTTCACCTTATACTTTTTGAACCACCCAATATCCACGCACTTTGATTCACAAGACCCACCCACCGCTATGAGGAAAAAGCGGTGCGGTCACCTTGTTTTAAACCCTTTTGCATAAGAAATTCATCAAATCGCTAAGCCTGCTCACGAATCGAGGCGAGTTCGATGAAAGCATGACATCATCCACCTTCTCCATTGTTGGCTAAATCCCAATCTTGTCATCATGTAGTCCAGATAACTCCAAGATACCGAGTCGTAAGCTTTTCTAAAGTCAACCTTCAAGATCAAGCACTTCGCTTTCTTTCTTCACCTAAGTCCGATACTTCATTTATCGTTACCACGCTGGCCCGAGAATTTGTCTACCAGGTAAGAAAGCCGTTTGACACTTAGAGATAACCTTGTCCAAGACCTTCTTCAATCTTGCCCATTGCATTGCGAATCTTGTAGATGCTTCCTATAAGAGAAATTGACGAAAATCGTTAAGTCCATGTGGGCTATCTTTCTTAGGGATTAAAGCTATGAAGAGCGACCATAGCTTTGGGTAGATAGTCTGAAGTATAAATTCTCAGACATAAAAGAGCAAACATTAGATTTAATAGTCTCCTGACAAGTTTTAAAGAAGTTGAGGTTGAAGCCATCCAGGGCTGGGCTCTTGTTTCCATCACACTCCAAAACCGCTCTTTGATTTCTAAGTCGAGAATGGCGCCAAAGAAAATCGTTATCTTCAGCGGATTTGTGGAAATTAATACCATCCAACACCGACGCTTCCACGAACCTCGTAAAAGTCGTCTAAAATGTCGCTTCACTTGTTTACTCCGCCACCTCCTCAATCCATTCATCCCCAATATTCAAAGCCGAGATCCCGTTTCTCCTTCTCCATGTTTTGATACAATTGTGAAAGTATTTTGAGTTACAATCACCTTCAAGAACCCACTTTGCCCTTGATTTTGAGCAAGTAGACTTTCCTTCATATGCACCTTTTGCCAAAACTCAGAGACAAGCCTTCTTCTCTGCATCGCCACACCCCCACTTCTACCACCTCATCTAGATGATTCAACTCACCCACCACCCTATCAATTGATAACTCCATGATACCAAACACTTCTTTGTTCCACTTCTTTAATTTCTCCTTAAGGAACTTCATTTCTCTTTCAAGATAAACCCCTGACCTCCCCTCAATAAAATGTTCCAAACCAAATTTCTCCTTCGATAAACGACAGAATTCCTTTATGCTCAATCCAACGCGATTAGAGTGAATGAGTCGAGTGGTCGAACTTGGCTCACTCGACTGACTCGATAGAATTTGTTATTTCGAAACTCGACTTCGACTCGATATGAACCATTTTTTTACCGAACTCGACTCGACTTAAACTCGCACCAGATTCAAATTTCGTTAGCTCGAATCACTGCTGTTCATATTTTGTTTGATACCGAATGAATACAAAATATAATGGAAAAAAATGCGTAATAACAAAATTTAATGGAAACAATTCTTGCTCTCTCCATCAAAACCAAATAGAAATGCGATACATCTCCAACAAAAAAAAGAAAGAAATGTAGATACATCAATACAACAATAACAAAGACATTATGACAAAGAAGCAAATGAGAAGAAGAAACCCCCTCACCGCCATCATCATCATCCTCCTCGTCGCGGTTCAAATCACCACCGCTGCCTCGGTTAGATTGTCGACCTATTCATCCACCACAATCAACCGCTGTATGTTCTATGATGTCTCATCCAACGCGTTCGCTCTGCCCGTCTCACGAGCACTCACAACCGTGGTGCCTCACTGCCTTTTCGCCTTCGAGTCGATTACCGTCCATCGCCACCCATGGTGGTCCCCTCGGCCTCCATGGAGCTCAACCCTTTGGCCATGAAGATGAGATATGGCGTGGTTTAGGATCGTTTTTGGGTGAGAATATGAGATAAGGGAGAGAGATCGGGTGATTGCCACGGCTAGGGTTTGATTTCGGTGAGGTTTGGTAGGAGAGAAGGAGAGACAATTTTAGGGTTAGGGTTGGATGTAATGGAAGAAGATGAGGGAAGGAGAGAAAAGAGAAGGAGGGCGAGAGAAGGAGATCGGAGCTGGGAGAGGCGGGAAGGCGAGAGAAGAGAGGGTAGGCGGGGGGAGGCGCAGGTTTTTGGGGAAGTGAAGAGAAAGGGGGAGGTAGGTTTAGGGTTTGGTGGAAAAAGAGAAATGGGCTGGAGGAGAAGCGTTATGGGCCTGGCATCCTCTAGCATATTGCTAATGTCACCCCAATTTCACTATTTACATCCCCTTGAAACCAAGATATTATTATTGTTTTTATTTTATTTTATCTATTACTATTTATCTATTTATTACTATATATATATCGAGCATTTCGTAGAACAAAGCGAGTCGATCTATGCATAGCTCAAGTTCAGCTCATTTATTTAACGAGCTCGTTTTCGGCTCAAGTTACTCGTTTGGTTCATAAACCAAGTGCAACGAGCTAATTATCGAGTCGAGTCTCGGACTTGGTTCGGCAAACTACTCATTTCATTCTACCAGCTTGTTGAATTTGAAAGGTTTTGGTCCCCAATTTTTATTTGCGATCTTCAGCCATACTGGGACGGTGGTGAAATGTCTCTCTTGCCAATCCTTTGAGCCTCTATCTTCCATTCGTAAATTAAATCGTCATTTATCAAAAAACGATCAATTCTACTCATAGAACACCCATCCGCGAACCATGAATTCCTTACCCAGTGTGGGCGGTCTATCACCTCCATTTTATCAATGAACTCACGAAATTCATCCATCTCCTCGAAATCACTTTGTGACCCCATTCTTCCCTCTCCTGCTTGCTTGACATCTTGCATTAAAGTCACCTGCAAGGCACCATTTACCTTCCGTGAAACCATACTTAGACATCAAGAATTCACTCCACATCCGCCTCTTCCCTCCATACTACAAAGCATATATATTGACTACATACACAATGAGAATTATCCTCTTGTTCAATGCACGCCATAAAACCAAGACTGAGAAATGAAATTTAATAGTAAGAGCCCTTTCTTTTCCAAATGGTAGAGCAAACCCCGATAATCCAAAGCGGATGGTTTAGCTATCCAAGAGACATCAGACTCCACCCCTACAAATTATGTACCAACAAGTTATTAATCAACTCCATTTTTGTTTCTTGAAAAAGACAACAAGAAAAAATTACTCTGACCTTACTTAGGCCTCGTATCCTTCTCTGCTTTGCTTTATCTCTCTCACCCTCTAACATTAAGTGTAAGGATCATTAACCCTGTACTTTTTGTTCTCCTTCTTGTTTTTGCATCTAAAAGAGCGTTTTCCATCTCCTTAATTTGTTCTATATACCTTTGCATCGGATTCTTCCCTCCAATCCCAATTCTGCGCTACTCGGACACGAGTAGCCTTCTTCATGGCTTGTCTGTCCCAAATATATTGTTGCAATTTCGAAATTGGAGGATGAAAGGAGTCGCAAACAGGATGGATCCAGAGAAGTGTGAAGAATGGGTAGAGGAAGTCGGTTCACAGTTCGACTCGTCGGCGACTCAGCCGCGAGTTGGTTACGATTCACAACGCCGGGCTCGATGTCGAGTTGGTGGTAGTTCGACATCGTCGGCGACCTGCCGCCGAAGTTGGTTCTAGTTAAACGGGTTGTCGAGTTATTTGTAGTTCGACATCGTCAGTGATCATTGTCGAGTTGGTTCTGGAGTTCAGCGTCGAAGTTGGTTGTAGTTCGACATCGTCCGGCGCGACTCCGCCGCCGAGTTGGTTCTATTCGACGCCGCCGAGTTGTTTGTAGTTCGACATCGTCAGCCGAGCCGGCCGAGTTGGTTCTAGTTTGAAAGTGTCGAGTTGGTTGTAGTTCGACATCGCTGAGCCAGTGGTCGTCTTGCCGCGAGTTGATTCTACTGACATCGCCGAGCGGCACAGCCGTTTGAGGTTTTTGTTTCTTTCTCGCGGATGTTAGTGAGGCCGATCAATGCGATCAGGTTGATGGCTTGCTCCAATACACGAGGTTTGGGCCTCATCGAGTTATGCGTGCACGCATATCCGAATTGCAACGATTTCTTTGGGCCGGTAGTGCACATACTGCGCGTGCCTTCATGATTAACTAAGTGACACCCTATATCCTTGCAAGGCTCTTCCGCCATGACGCCCGGTGGCTTCAGGGACATTCCACCTCGCATGACATTAAATGTGCCATTTGAATTTTGATATGTGCTCGATTATTCCAACCTCATGATTCACCCTATCATCGCTTCTTATTATTAGCGCCCATTATTGATATCATCAATTACATTGAATGTCTGTTGTCTCGTCCATAATGGTAGCCATCCTCTCCCCCGACTCCATGCTCTCTCATCTACCGCTCGAGCATGGCGCGCCGTCATCGTCCCGGAACAAATCATCGTGGAAAAATCAAGAATCGGATTCCGAACCGCATTGCTTTGGCCATTATTTGAAGGGCCATACCAATCTTCAAGGATCTTGATCGAGAACGACTCTCCATTTATGGTTGCCATCACCACCCTGCTCACCACGTCATGGATCTTTGTTGCGTATAACACTGCCACATCAATGTAGGCGTTTTTATTGTGTTGTCATCGGTGCAGATGAACTGTCCAAACGGCGACACTAGTTTTTCGAAGAATTCCGTGCACCATGCGTGAACAGGAACCCCGTAGCATCGCAGCCATGCTACTCTCTCGTTGTCGACATCCTTTGTGCTCCATGAGTCCAAACAAAAACCGTGTTCAATTATTTTATTTCCTGCTTTCACTCTAGCAAGCACTAACAAGTAAAAATCAAAAAACATTTTCGCCCTTTTCATTTCCACTCTCTAGCTAGCTACTAGTTCCTAATCTAGTTCCCTCCTTTCCTTTTGCATTTCTTACTAAACACACTCTTTAAACCTATTTTGTTGCAAACAAGTCCTTTAACCACTTTTAACAAAACTAGTAAAATTTAATACATATTGCTTCTAGGTCCCTCATATCCAAAGCAGTGATGATTAAATGGTCAGTGGTAAGAGAGGATATTTTGTACAAATAGTGAACAAAGTCCCACACTTGGTCATTCCCATACTTTCCTCATCAATGGCTATCATCTGATACACTCTGTCAGTACAAAAGAAAAGAAACAAAATGGACCAAAGGAACTGAAACTGGGGTTACCAGTTCATTAGAACTTTTGACCATGTTCTAGGCCTAGCACTCTTCATTTCTTTTTCTTTTTTTAATATATAAAAAATTTGGTTTAGTAATTTATATTCCTCATACAAAAGCAAAACTATGCAGTTGGGGGCGTGTAATGAGAAAGAAAGAAGAGGTGATGTCAAGTCATGTGTGAAGCAGAAAAATGCCTGCTACTCAGCCATATGAGCTGTTCTACTAAGTGCCATCTTTATTGAAAGATGCTAAAGAGATAGACCCATTTGGAATATGACAGAATGTTTTTTCGTCCTTGACACTTTGCAGGTTCTGTTCTGCTATTAGGCCCCGACTCTCCCTTTATAGCTTATGTCAAAATGTAATAGTCCTAATCTTGTTATCACACTTCATTTTTCTTGATCATCTCGTAAGTCATAGCTTATCCAAAACCATTTCCTTGCCTTATGCAACCTCTCCCTAAGGATATATTAATCAAATAGTGTACTATATTATAGTAATAAATTCCTCTACTTAGGTGCCTATTTCGTGGCCATTAAGAAACTGCACTATAGGTTTATACGAAATACTAATGGTGGCGGGAATTTAAGGAATTGAAGAAATGTCACTTTCTAGTACATGACCGAAATCCAATATTATTATTGGATTCCCTTAATTAAATTATAGTTGTGTCTTTCTATTTGCAATTCCAATGAATTAAGTTATGTAGGCTTAATCTTTATGCTTGAATTTCAAACACATCAATAGGTAGCTTAAGCTAAGCTAGAGTCACCAACCATCCTCACAAAAACGCTTAAAAGAAGGAAAATTGGTAAGATTATTGTTGAACAAATAATTTTGTTTGAATTGAATATCATAAAGTATATGGAATGAGTGAACCATGAAATTTTTTGATTTGGATTAGGTGCAGTCAAAACACCATGCATGCAGTCACAACAGTTAGTAGATCTCGGCCATTGAGTCAAGATCGAACGGTCTGTATTCCAACTTCACCAACATACAAACCAGCCGATATTTGATCCAACAGCTGAGAAATGCCAACTGTATTGACTCCGTGAGGTGACGGCATGATGTTTTGAATTCAACCTAAAAAATTTATTTTTCAAAAGGGTATTTATGAATATTATTATGATCTGCTATGTATATATGTGAGCATCCATCTCAATAAGTAGAAAGGCACAGTGACAAGATGGCTGTATGATTGCAATAGTGGATTTCTGCACAGAAGCTTCTGCATCTCATAGTTTACGTAAAAACAGTAACATAATTTGAAGAGCACTAAGTTGTTGAAAGCGAAAAAAAAAAAAAAAAATATATATATATATATATATATATATATACACACACACACACACACACATATGAGAGTGATAATAACAAGGGGATGGGATGGGAATATTATTATTATCTAAAAAGGGACACAGCAAAAAGAACCAAACTATGGGAATATAAGGGGCATGGCATAGGATTCCTAAACCTTTTTCTTTTGCAAGAGCGTGGTAAGTAGAAAAGATAGATAGATAGGGAGAGAGAGTGAGTGAAGTGAAAAATTATAAAAATCCAGAGACCCAATTGAAAAGGTGGCTCTAATATCTAAAGGATGGTTCCCACAAGGAAGTAGGAATCCCAAGTAGATGAACTCCAACATCTACATAAAGCTAAAAATAGATTTAAATATAATAATGGTATGAGCCTTCAAATTCTGTTCCACACGTGGGGCCTTTGTTCCCTGTTTCTTTCTTTTTCATATATATGGGATCCATCAAAGAATATTTCTTTAATTGTATTAATTTTTTTTTGGTACATAATTGTTTTAATTAAAAATGGAAATAAAGAAAAGGAGGATTTTAGTGGGGACATTATTTTTATGTTGTGTTAAGTTTCATTTTGGTTCATGTGTCTCATGTCATGTCCATAAACTACTTGGACCAGTGAAGTTCATATTCACTAGTCTAACTTTTTCAGAATGAAAAAGCACCTGTAAAATTGACCATGTCTTCTTCTACCATCTATTAAAATTAACCCTCACAATATATTTTGCTATTTTTAGATAAAAATAAATAAAGAGAATTAATGGAATGGACCTTTAAAAATGTAAAATTAAAGTTGAAGGACCACAATGATAATTCAGAATAGTTAATTGATCCTTTTCATTAATTTGGTATTGTTAATGGTCCTTCTTATTAATTCTCCCTTAAAATATTTCCTTCTTATCAAAATAGGCCTAAGTGGTTCTGCTTTCATTTGGCCAGTTAGACTAGACACCTTCCAAGTTCCAAGTATCCGTTTAGTCATCCATTAGCAAGAAAAAGTGATGTAACTTAGTTATCCTTGTTTTGTTAAGGTAATTGATATAATTAAATAGTTATTATTTAATATAACTAAATTTAGTTCACATGGAAAATAGTTCAATAGTTAAAGAGAGAATACGTTAAGAAATAGGCCAAATCATTTATAACGATTTGAAATTAAATAGTATATGATTAGATAGGACGTCACGCCTAATGGGAAAAAAAAACTTTGATCATTATTGATGTATTTATCTTAGGGTTTGTTTGGGAGATAGTTTTTGAAAGGGAGGAGGAAAGAAAACTTATGGCTAATATTTTCTTTGTTCGAGAGTATTATAAAAAGAGAGAGAAATGATTTGGAAAAATTTTCAAAACCCTCCAAAACTCTCCCAAGTCCTTCCTCAATTCATTATTTGAGTCCCCAAAATGAGGGATTTTAGTCCTATAAAAAAAAATAAACCCCCATACTAGGTGGGGAACTATGATGCCTTCCCCTTCCTTTTGCCCCTCCCTATTTCCTCTCAAACCTATTCTCTCTCTTCCCTTCCAAACTTCCGAACAAATCCTTAATGAACATCATTGTTTACAAGTTATTTATCTTTTTATGTTCTGTGTATATTTATTGTCTTTTCTTATTTCTTATAATTTCTTATAATTTTTTATATACAATCCTATCACTACAAAAAAAAAAAACAATAACTTCTTATATGCTCTATGAAATCTATTATCTATTCAAGAAACTTAACTACACTAAGGACATGTGCTATATAAGTTCATTAATCTGTTTTTTCTGTCAAAAACTATTTTCCTACAAAAAACTTATTGTAAGTTCTATTTTTCTTTGTCACCTATGATGAACATGAATTCTCTCAAAGTATAAATAATATTCATATGCCCTCTTCCCTCGTTTAAATCCTGGTAATTTCCTCAATCCTATTCTCGTTCATCAGGAGAACAACTGTTATACTGAAAAGCAACCGTCCCTCTTTAATATCAAAGAAAAAAGCAACCGTGTGACATAACAAGTTAGTTTATATAGTAACTTTGGGAGAGAGTGGGGAAAGGGATAATAAATTAACAATTAAATTGCTAAGAAGGATAAGTAAAAAGTTTACATGCTTGTACTTTTTTTTGTGTGTGTGGTTTTAGAGCAATTGTCATAAAATCAAACTTTATATGTAGGGTAAAATACTCTTCTCTTTTGCAGTTTTCTTTTTGGACTTCTTGTCCTCTTTTTTTAAGTCCAAATTTGTTAAGCTAAAAGGACATGATGAAGGAGCGCTTAACAAATCTTAATAGCATCTTTTACAAAGAAAAGGTAAGGGGATTATATTGTATTGAATAGCTTATCACTTGAATGTCAAAAAGAAAGCGCAAACAACAAGACAAATTAATATGTACTTGGGCAAAAATTAAACAGAGTTCACATAGTATCCTCATTGAAAAGGTAGTTTACCAGATAAAGCTGTCCCCAGACACATTGCTTTTCTTAGGCAAGAACAATAAAGGATTAGAAAACATGCTTAATAAACCAAATTTGCTAAGATTATATATCATGTTCTTCATGCATACTTGGACCATGTAGCATGCATATGAATTAAAGCTTTTTTTTTTGAAACTATTGTTTAATTTTTGTTGATATCTCATAATTCACATTCCCTTTGGTAGCTTTATTTTTTGTTTTTCTCCCTTTATTTTTTGGTACATTTTGTTTTTCTCCCTTTTCCACATGCTTTTTGGTTTTGTTGTTTTCTCTTTAATTTTTCAGAGAATTAAAGAAAGGGAATGATTACTTGCCCATTTGTGTGAAGAAAATAGAGACCTTAGTATCAAAATATAATGCTTTTCCAATTGTAAAACGGCTAAAGAAGAATAGGGGACCTGTATTTGGACATATAGTGAAAACAAATAAGGCAAAGTAAAAAAGCAAACTTCACATTCCCATAAACTATATTACAATTTTATGTATGTTATAAGAATTTCAAAGATAGTATGCTCACTTTAGATTTTCTACAATTGCACTACTTCAAATTGATGACTATACACATAGGCCATTTATTAAGTGATGAAAGCAAGTCATAGTGAAAACTAAAGGTACCATAGGGATTAACCAAATCTATTCCAAATAAAAGTGATCCCTTGCCGTCAAAAAATAAATAAATATGATCCCTCGCTATATGACATAGGTGGACACAAATAAGTGTAAAGTGATTAGATAGTGAATAAAACCAAAGAAAGAACAGAGTTAAGTTCTGGTAAAAGTAAACTAATGCCCCAAATGTCTAGGCTATTCTCAATTAGAGAGGCAAGTTATCATAAGCTCATTGAATATTTAGTAGCTAATGATTCCCATTTCTTCTTTTTTGTTAAAAACACAGTTTGGAGAGCCTATAAAAAAAGTGCCCACGTTTTTTGCTCTGTCTTATTCTTTAATTTTTTTTTTATATTTTAAATGCTTAATTGCATTTTTTGTCCCCCTATTTTCTCGAATCAACGATTTTGGTCCTCTATTTTATTTTTCACGAATTTGGTCCTCATGTTTTTTATTTTTCACGAATTTGGTCTCTAAGCTTTTTTAATTGCACTTTTAGTCTCCTAAAATCGTGAATTTTTGTATTTTTAATCCCCCACTTTCCCAAAATACACGATTTGTAGGAACTAAAAGTGCAAGAAATTGTGAAAAATAAAAGTATGGGGACCAAAATCGTAAAAAATAAAATAGAAGACCAAAATTGTGGATTTGAAAAAATAGGGGTTCAAAAATAGCAATTAGGTCTGTTTTAAATGGTGGCTAGTGAGCTAACACTCCAGGGCCACAAGCGACATGAATATAACCCTTTTCAAAGAGTTTATTTTTCATCAGGATTCGAAACAGGACCTCTCACATTTCCAAAATATCTCCGTACTTACTCTCCTACATAAGAGACCTAGCACCATCCACTATGCCAACCTTTTGTGTCTTTATTAATTTTAGGTTAAATTACAAAATTGGTCCTCTATATTTATTTTAGGTTTCAATTTAGTCCTCTATGTTTTATTTGTTTCGTTTTGGTCCCTTATGTTTTAAAAGTTACAACAGGTTGGTCCTTTTCGTCACTAAAAGCTAATTGTCCGTAGCTAAAAGCCAAATTCTAGCTACGGACAATTGACTTTTAGTGACGGAAAAGACCAAATTGAAAACTAAAATAAAATATAGAAGACCAAAACGAAACAAATAAAACGTAGAGAACCAAATTGAAACCTAAAATAAACTTAGAAGACCAATTTTATAATTTAGCCTTAATTTTAATTCTTCTTCCCTAATTTTGGGCAAAAGAAAGGGCTCAAGAGTGGGACACTTGGCGCACCGTAAAATTGGATGGACGCTCGGCTTGACATGATGAAAGGGTTATAAAAAGAAGATGCATAAGACCCTCTCCTATCCAATCAAATATCAATCTCTTTTGGAACTTGGGCCTCTCCACTAAGCTCCTAATGACTCTCTGCCATCATAACATTGATTTAATTTTTGATTTGTTAGGCTCAATGAACCGAGATTTTAATCTGTCTGTTGTGATCATAATAGAAACTTGACCATTTTTTTGGCTTCAATAATGACCATCTCTGATTCTAATCAAATATTTACTCCTATATTCTGAATCACAATAATAATATACTCCCTCCAAAATAAAATATAAATAAAAAATAATTAATTCACATTTATTAAAATTATTAGTTAATCACATTTAATTTTTTTAATTTCATTTAAAAAATAATTACATTATTTAAATTACCCTTTATGTTACTTATTGCTAACAAAGGGTCTCAAGATAATAAATTGGTTCATTAAAAATAAAAGTTAAATTCAATGTATTTTGGAGATAATATTATTAAATAGTATGAAAACAATTATAATTTACTTATATTTCATTCCAAAATACATGAAGCTTAAATTTGCTTAGTATTTCATTCCAGAAAGAATACAGTTAACCTTCAATTTAATTACCAATATAAGTTGCGATAAGCATCTCAAACATTCGAGAGAATTTTTGAAATGTTTAAAGATAAGCATTGATAGAAACAAGAACCTAATACATCAAATTAACATCATTAAAGGGTCCTTAAAAATCCTGCAATTAGCTAGAAAAAGTTTAGTGAAATTATATCAATTTCCCCACTTGTTTTATCATTATCCGATTTTATATTTCATTGTGGAGGGGTAGGAAATGATCATATAAATAGACTAGTGAAAAAATTAAAAACATCTATCTAAAGTCTATCAAACTGGCCATAGTTTTGAAATGTTATAATCAGTCCATTTTTGCAAGGGACCCTTTAATACATCCTTTAATACATAGGATATGCAAATTCGCCAAACTTTCCTGTACATGTCATGGCCATCACTATTATGACTTCTCACAAAACAATATAAGGTGGGAAGTTCAGACATTCAGACAATGCCATTCTCCGCTCCTAAGTGCTCATTACAAGTCCACACCACTTACCCCAATAACCCTCACCTGAGCACTCCCTTTCTATCTGGGATATGCATGTCACATAAAAAAGACTTTTTTTATAAGCAGAATTAACAAGGGTATAAGAGATACTCCAACCCGTTATATTATAGACACACCTATAGTTTTAACAAACAGTTCAAAAAATTACTACACCAATCTGAATACTTCAATCCCGATTTTCTACCCTCTTTATGAATAAACAACCCCAAAACTATAAGCATAGATGGTACAAAAATGAGAATTGCTAGCACCATATGTTAAAACAGCTCACTGTTTTTTTTTGTTACCATGTCATATGTGCAAAGTATTCATTGGTTTTTTGTTTAAAAAAATGTTTTCATCGGTTTTGCCAATGACTAATCTTCGTCGAAAAACCTAACTGGTCCAACT
The DNA here is from genome assembly GCA_037113605.1 of Calophaca sinica. Taxonomy (NCBI): domain Eukaryota; kingdom Viridiplantae; phylum Streptophyta; class Magnoliopsida; order Fabales; family Fabaceae; genus Calophaca; species Calophaca sinica. Next base: position 39,045,503 of record CM073736.1, on the reverse strand, counting down.
TTAGTGGGGTCTCCCTCTCCCTCAACCACTTTTTTCCATCTATAAGACTCAAACCCGAGACATTGCTTAAGCAATCTGAACTCAGTGCCCCTCAAACCACCATAATGTTGGTGTTAAGACTACTGTATAACTATTTTGGCCCCTTGATTGAACGTTTTCAAATTACTCTATTATACACACGGGGCTTATTATTTGTTGGTTTAAATATGAAATTGGTCCCCCAAAAATTTACAAAGTTCATTTTTAGTCCCCAAAAAAAAATTGAAAGTTTTTAGTCCCCCAAATTTAAAAATAGTTTTCCGTTAGTCCCTGTCGCTGACGCCGTTTTATAGCGCGTACGTGGCGCTTATGTGGTGGGACTAAAAACGAACTTTTAGAATTTTGGGGGACTAAAAACGAACTTTTAGAATTTTTGAAGGACTAAAATCATAACGGCATCAGAGTGAGGGACAAACGGAAAAACATTTTGAAATTTAGGTGACTAAAAACGTTCAAATTTTTTTTTGAGACCAAAAACGAACTTTACAAATTTTTTGGGACCAATTTCATATTTAAGCCTTATTTGTTTATATATGCATCAAATATGTGTACATATAATATATATATATATATATATATATAATTAATAAAATTCAAATTAATATAAAGCAATGGGTCCAATTAATCTCACCGCGTGCGATTTGTCAAAGATTAAATCAATATCAACGCGTTTTAATATCAACTTTATCGCCCCTCTATAGCCCATTAACACAAGAATAACAAATTGAATACAGAAAAGAGGAGCCTATGGTTTATAGGGTCAAGCCAAGACAAGGAGAGAGGTCCGAAGACTAACGTTCAACCACTAGCCGAAAAATGACAAATTCATGGCACGATGGGAGGGGAGAAGGAAGTTTTCTCCTTTTTTTGAAAATGTGACATGCCAGGTTCATTATTCATACCTCATACACATATATATCATATTTGAGTATGTAGTGTATTTGAAAACTTTCAAAAGCTACATTGTTAAAAAAAAAAAAAATATTAGAGGGCCATGTATATATAGCAAAGCTTTTTCATAGGGTTCCACATAGGGTCGGTCTTTTATGTGTCATTTTTCTCCTTGATGGCTGCTCGTTGGACACAATATCACCGACTCTCTAGTTAGTGTTCCATATCCAGTCCCATCAATTCCCCTTTTACATTCATTTTTACTTCCCTTTTCATTTTACTTATTTTTAATTTCTTGATCTTCAGCTTCAGTCAGATTCCCTCTCCTAAAAGCATCTAACTTATATCATTCACATTCTTACACATATATTGCTCCTTTTATATACCAACATTAAGTTGGTTCGAGTGAATCGGACTCAGGTGTCTTAAGCAAGATTTCAAGTTCGAGTCTTATAGATATAATAAATTTGGTTAGGAGAAGAGATCTACTAGAGGTTGTCAGTTGGATTTCCCAGCGAATACTAGTCAACAACAAATTCAGTTACACGGTAAATATATATATATATATATATATATATATATATATATATATATATATATGGCTCCTTTTATATATAGTTACTCTTTGCTCTTCTTCATTCTCTTTTTATACTTCTTTTCCTTTGATTGTGTATAATTTCCTACAAACAATAAATAGACACCTTTTTCTTATTTATTTTTTTAGAAAAATATTTATTGGGTCCGATTTCCATGAGTAGATACATGGATTTTGGTAATCAAATACCTCTTTCTTTTATTTTGTATCATTCCTACACAGAAGATCATGAAGAATAAATATACCTATTTCTTATATATTTATTTATTTTAAAAAAATATTTATTGGGTCCAATTTTGATGAGTAGATAGATAGATACATGGGTATTGGTAATCAAATAGGTCTCTTTTGGCGGGAGATTTGGGTGTCAAGACAGGGAACAATGAGGTGGCCATTTTGTAGGTTTTTGCTATCCTTATAATAATAAGGGCTCCACCATTTCAAGATTCAAAAAGCTAGCTAATAAGGTGGCTCTCACTCATGCACCTCTTGTTTTTTAACTCTCCACGTGGCATACCAACGTCTTGTCCACATAGGAAATGGTGGATTCTGCTGGTAGGTAAAACCGTTTGTTTATGAACAAACATGGGAAAGTTAATTAAGATCATATAGGCCACTATCGCAAAAATTATGGTTAAACATTACTTTTTATTTTTATTTTTATTATGATGAAATTAAACACTATTTTTTAAACAGTTTTGGCTGCTGCTCATCATTACATTTAAGGGCTAAGTGTGTGAGTCTTTATATATATATATATATATATATATATATATATATATATATATATATATATATATATACATGCTATACACTGTTTAGAGAAACATAGAAAAATGGTAAATCATATGTAAGTATTGTGTGGACTCTGAGAGCGCGAATTCAAATTCGTAATGCTCTACTTCTCCCTCTTTCTCTTAATTATCTGTACTATACAAAAAAATACTATGTCCCGTCCTTTTTATAACAAACAAAAGAGTCTTTTTTCTTGGTACTTGTTCCGGACTGGGCCGAGGCCCAATCCGAAGAGTCATACTCCAGCCCATTACCAACGTCGGTTCCCACCGCCTTGCCACGAGACGAAATCGACGTGGCCGATCCAACGGTCCTCGGCATTCCGCCCATCCCATCACAAAGCCCAGAACGATCTGACGGCACCCCGGGTTCCACGGGAACCGCCCTCACCGACCTTAACTCCTATAAAAGGAGAGTCACTTCAAACGATTGAGGTAATCTTCATCTTTATCACCTCTTCATTCACCTCATACTCATACTGACTTGAGCGTCGGAGTGTTTGCAGGAATGTTTGCAGGTACACCACCACCACCGTCGTCATCCGACCTGACGCCACCGTACCGCTTCTCTCCAGTCATCCTTTGGAGTTCTATCCAGAACATTGGCGCCGTCTGTGGAAATCGTTTCTGATTTCATCTTTCTCTGTCGAAGTTTTCATTCTTCACTCGACGATGACTGGATCGAAGCGCCAGGTCGAGCATCGTGCCGAGACCGCGCGCACGAGCTCGTGGCAAAGCCTTGTGCGTTTGCACAAGCACATGATGACGAGGTCGAGCATCGTGCCGAGACTCAACCTCGTGCACGAGCTCGTGACAAAACCTTGCACAAACACGACATGACGACGCTTACAGTTCCTTACGGACAAGGACGTTGAACGTCGACATCAACGGACTTCGACAAACAAGTCACCACCTCGACATTCGAGCTAGCGACTTGGGGGCAACTGTTCCGGACTGGGCCGAGGCCCAATCCGAAGAGTCATACTCCAGCCCATTACCAACGTCGGTTCCCACCGCCTTGCCACGAGACGAAATGGACGTGGCCGATCCAACGGTCCTCGGCATTCCGCCCATCCCATCACAGGTCGGTAAACGATCTGACGGCACCCCGGGTTCCACGGGAACCGCCCTCACCGACCTTAACTCCTATAAAAGGAGAGTCACTTCAAACGATTGAGGTAATCTTCATCTTCATCACCTCTTCATTCACCTCATACTCATACTGACTTGAGCATCGGAGTGTTTGCAGGAATGTTTGTAAGTACACCACCACCACCGTCGTCATCCGACCTGACGCCACCGTCCGCTTCTCTCCAGTCATCCTTTGGAGTTCTATCCAGAACAGTACTAATTATAAAAAATAACATTAATTTTCAAATCATTAAACGCCTAATTCCTATTTATACCCTTATTTATAGAGAGAATTATATTAATGAGATAACTTATTTCATATGCAAGTGAGTTGGTTCATAAAAGAGGTACTTTTGGACAAAAAAAATTAAATCTTTAACAATATTAACTAGAAAAAAACTATTTTTTATTTTTTTTGGTACATTTTCAATGTATTTCTTTGGTCTATGTGAATTAGAGTTTTGTTTGTTATAATAAAGACCAGAGGGACTGTACCAACATCTGACAATCACTACATATAGAAATACTTCCTCCGGTCTTAAAATATAAGCAAAGTCTATGTATTTGGTCAAATTGGACCAAATACATAGATTTTTTTAATGCTTATGCTAGTGTTGGATCACAGATTCGTCATAGAGATTCTCTTCCCCCTTTTTACAAAGCTCGATCTATGCTCGTCTTGGAGGAAACGACAAGGGCAAAAAAGGCGGCAAACTCCACTGATAATTCTGCATTCTTTACCTCTCAAGCTGAGAACTCGAATGGCAACACGGCTGAAAATTCATCCAACCGTAACAACCGCAGCATCAGCAGAGGCTACACCAACCGTGGTGGCAGAGGAGGTGGAGCCAGCGGCCGCGGTGGCAAGGGAAAGGGAGAGGCAAAGCGTGGGGGGCCCAACAAAGAAGATCAAGACACCCTCGACGTGGAAAGCCGAACTCTACACAGCAGTAGCAATGGGCTTTTCCACCTTGGGCTGGATCGTGGCAATCCTGGGCGACCCCCCCATGCCCATATCCCACTGCAGCAAATTGGCAGATGCAGCCCACTTCTAACCGTGGGCAAAGTCTACCTAGGCCGAGATCTCAACAGGCCTACATGGCAGCAACAACTCAGCATGCCCAAACTTCTTATGCTCCAACAGATATTCAAGCTGCTATGCACACTCTCTCAATTGCTCCTCCTGATGATCAATGGTACATGGACACTGGAGCCACTTCTCACATGACTACAAACGGAGGTACTCTTACGTCTTATCTAAATATGAGCAATAATCGTAATATTACTATTGGTAGTGGCCATACTATTCCAATTATTGGTTGTGGAAATGCATTATTACTCAATCCCCATCCCCCTTTAACCTTGAATAATGTCCTACATGCCCCTAAATTGATTAAAAATCTTGTCTCTGTGAGGAAATTTACCATTGACAATGATGTTTCTCTTGAATTTGATCCTTTCGGTTTTTCTGTGAAGGATTTTTAAACGGTGATGCATTTAATGAGATGTAACAGCTTGGGTGACCTATATCCAATTACCACAAGACCACACATTGGAACTTCGACACCATCTACCTTTGCCGCTTTGTCTCCTGAAATCTGGCATAGTCGTTTAGGACACCCGGAAGCCCTTGTTTTAAGCTCCTTTCGCCAAAACAATTTCATTATTTGCAATAAATTTCGAGATAATTTTTTTTTGTCATTTATGTCCTCTTGAGAAACAAGTTAAATTACCTTTTTCTGACTCTTCATCATATACTTCTTTGCCATTTGATATTGTGCATAGCGATCTCTGGTCATCGCCTATTCTTAGTTCGGGTGGACATCGTTATTATGTTTTATTTCTTGATGATTTCACGAATTTTCTATGGACTTTTCCCATTGCCAATAAATCTCAAGTGCATTCCATTTTTCTTTCTTTTCGTACTCACATTAAAACACAATTTGAAAAGGAGATTAAATGTTTTCAATGTGACAATGGAAGGTAATACGACAATGGACCTTTTCATAAATTTTGTGAATTAAATAGAATGACTTTTCGATTTTCTTGCCCTCATACATCTCCTTAAAATGGAAAAGCCGAAAGAAAAATCTGTACCATAAATAACATCATCCGAACCCTCCTTGCTCATGCCTCTCTACCATCCTCTTTTTGGCATCATGCACTACAAATGGCCACTTATCTCCTCAACATGCTCCCTAACAAAAAGCTTGCTCTCCAAACACCCACCAAAATTCTCTACCAAAAAGACCTGTCCTACTCTCACCTTCGGTTTTTGGGTGCTTATGTTATCCTCTTCTTCCATCTACTTCTAGAAATAAATTGCAAGCTCGATCAACACCATGTGTTTTCTTGGGGTATCCATCGAATCATAGAGATTATAAGTGTTATGATTTATCGAGTCGTAAGATAATTGTTTCGAGGCATGTCATTTTTTATGAAAATACTTTCCCTTTTTCTAACTTACATACTCATACATCTTCTACTTAAGAGTTTTTGGATGCAGGCTTGGCACCTCTTATTCACTCACATACTCCACCCACGACCACCACTCATGAAGCCCAATCTTCTCCTGCCCAAGTCGCTGACTCACTGGCCCAAACCACACCTCCTATGTAGGCCCAGCAAATATAAACCTCCCCCAACACATCTCCTACTCAGACCTCATCACCTCAAGCCTCACCGACCGAACCAACCTCTCCCAATAGCCCAAACCGATCCACTACACGGACCACATCCCCTTCCCCCATAAATCAACCCAATACTCACAGTCCATCACAGCCAGTGCAAACCAACCCACTTGTCAATCCACCAACCTTTCCTCAAATGACAACAAGAGCCCAACATGAAATTTTTAAGCCCAGAAAACTTCTTAATCTTCACACTTCGGCTAAAAATTCCATTTCTCCTTTGCCCACCAATCTCATTAATGCATTAAATAATCATAATTGGAAAATGGCCATGGAAGACGAATATGATGCTCTTATTGAAAATAAGACGTGGGAATTAGTACCACGTCCAGTTAATGCTAATGTCATTCAAAGTTTGTGGATTTTCAAGCATAAAAAGAAATCTGACGGTTCTTTTGAGCGGCATAAAGCCCGACTTATAGGTGATGGCGCATGTCAGCAAACTGGCATCGATTGTGGTGAGACTTTCAGTCCAGTGGTTAAACCGACAACTATTCAGACGGTACTAAGCATTGCTTTATCTAAATCTTGGTGTCTTCATCAATTAGATGTAAAGAACGCTTTTTTGCATGGAAATCTTGATGAAACTGTCTATATGCACCAACCTCCTGGCTTCCGAGATTCTAAACACCCTGATTATATATGTCTGCTAAAGAAGTCTCTCTATGGGCTTAAGCAAGCCCCTCGTGCTTGGTACCAGCGCTTTGCTGATTATGTGGCTACTTTGGGTTTCTCTCACAGCATTTCAGATCATTCTTTATTCATCTATCATCGGGGGAACGGTATGGCATATATTCTTCTTTATGAGGATGACATTATTCTTGTTGCGTCTTCAGATGCTCTTCGTCAATCCATAATGTCTAAGCTTGGTTCTGAGTTTGCTATGAAGGATCTGGATCCTTTAAGTTATTTTCTAGGCATCTCTGTTACAAGACATTCAGGAGTTTTTTTCTTTCACAAAAGAAATATGCGAAAGAAATTATTGAGCGAGTCGGTATGTCTTCTTGCAAGCCATCTCCTACACCGGTGGACACAAAAGCAAAACTCAGTATCTCTTCAGGTAATCCCTATCATGATCCAACTGAGTATCGCAGTCTTGCCGGAGCCTTACAATATTTGACTTTCACGAGACCGGATATTTCCTATCTTTGTTCAAAGAAATATGTTTGTTTATGCATGACCCGAGAACACAACACATGTCTGCTTTGAAGCGAATCATTCGCTATATTCAGGGTACTCTCGATTTCGGTCTCCATATTTATCCCTCTTCAATTAATAAGCTCATTTCATACACCGACGCAGACTGGGGTGGATGTCCAGACACCAGACGGTCGACTTCTGGCTATTATGTCTATCTTAGGGATAACTTGATTTCATGGTCTGTGAAAAGACAGCCTACTTTGTCCCGGTCCAGTGCTGAGGCTGAGTATCGTGGGGTGGCTAATGTTGTCTCTGAATCCTGTTGGATTCGAAACTTACTTTTGGAGCTACATTGTCCTATTACGAAAGCCACTTTAGTCTATTGTGACAACGTTAGTGCGGTGTACCTTTCCGGCAACCCGGTTCAACATCAACGCACTAAGCACATTGAGATGGATATTCATTTTGTGCGTGAGAAAGTCGCTCGTGGTCAAGTTCGTGTTCTACATGTCCTTGAACGTGTTCTACATGTCCCTTCGCGTTATCAGATTGCAGACATATTCACTAAGGGACTTCCGCTGCAACTCTTTGATGATTTTCGAGATAGTCTCAACGTTCGGCAACCTCCCGTTTCGACTACGGGGATGTATTAGAATATGTAAATAATCTTTTATTTTTAGAATTTGTATAGGAGATACTCTCTTGATTTGTATAGGAGATACTTTCTTGATTTACTTAGCAAAATTATAGCCAAGAGATTATCTAGAATTTTGTATATGTTATTTGAAAAATCAATGAAACGATCACACAAACAATTTTATCAGCATCAGTTAAACGAGTTGAAGTACCAACCTTTCATTCGACACAGGAGCACCGACATTGGATAGTTGATCTGAGAGCGACTTCAGATGTTGACAGTACGACGAGGCATCAACAAAATGCTCCATTTGAACCTGCAAAAATTCTTGTTCTAGGTAGAGAGCCCTAGAATTTTTGTTGTCAGAGAAAATATCCCTTAACCTATTCCATACAAGTTCGGCAGTGGAATCACGTTCAAGGATGGTGTTGAGAAGGTCTTTAGAGATAGTGTCGTAGATCCATTGCAGAACAAGGGCGTCAACACGTAACCAGAGGTCGGGATTCATGTCTGTAGTAGAGGAACCCGACGTCGCCTTTTCCTTTGGGGAAAGAATGATATGATCTAGAACTTGATAAGCTCTAGCATGGATTTTGAAGAGCTCCGACCACGTAACATATTGACCATTTTCAATGTCTAAGGTGACTTTGATAAAGTTGTTGATGTTTTGTACCGCAAGAGCGGGATGAGGGAGATTAGGAGGAAGAGGAGTGGTAGGAGAGGCAGGAGTCATGGTGGTGGAGGACGCAAAAAAGAAGAAGAAGGGACGGCGGGTGTTTCAGCTAGGGTTAGATGGAGGAGAGAAACGTGTACCTAGTCTGATACCATGATAAAATTATTTGCGTGATCGTTTCATTGATTTTCCAAATAATATATACAAAATTCTAGATAATCTCTTGGCTATAATTTTGCTAAGTAAATCAAGAGAGTATCTCCTATACAAATCAAGAGAATATCTCCTATACAAATTCTAAAAATAAAAGATTATTTACATATTCTAATAAATTCAACTAAATACATAGATTTTTTGCTTATATTTCGGACTAGAGGGACTACGTACAGTATATTAATAATAAAATTATTTAATATTTTAAATTTAGCTTTATCAATTAATAATCAACCATAGGCTATTTGAGGCCCACGGTGTCACGTAGTGCTTAAAATTTGATTAATGAAAGTATGAATTTATCCTAAATTCCAGCGTAGTTAGGTTTTGGTCACTTCACTGTGGGCTCGTACCTCTCTTTCCGTCATGCTGTTTTTCTTTATTTTCAATTTAAAGCAACAAGGGTTTCTTTCATCCTGGGGTATCCATAATTTAATTGACCTTAATCTTTAGTTGGATTATTTATTGCAATGGGAATTTAATTATTTGATATGTAATACTTTTTAGGCTTAAATAAATTTTGGGTCCCCGCAAATAAATGAGTTTCTGGTTTTGATTCCCGCAAAAAAAAAAATCTTTATTGACCCTAAACATTTCTAGACCGTTTATTTGTAGTCGTTACCGTTAATCTTTGTTAAACAGATGCTGACGTGGCTAACAGAAATCCAAGTTATCTATGCCACATCATTCAAATGATGCCATGGGTACAAGGATGTGGATTAGGGTTCTACCTAACCATCTTCTTCCCATTTCTCCCTCTCTCTTCCACCACCACCTTCTCTCCATCCCTTTCACACTCCACGTTTTGTAATAAATAAAAAAGCAGATGAATCATTGAGCACAATTGATGTCGTCTGTGCTTAGATCTTCTTCCATGGTTGGAACCCAAAGCAAACAACTTACTTGTTGTTCCCCCCGCGTATCCAGCCTGGATGTGTCGCCGTCTCTTGGGATTTGTCAGAGAGAGCAGCACGGTGATGGCCACCATGAAGCCCCCACTAACCGCTGTGATGATGGTGTCGTCAATGGCGCTGAAAACATCAGTAGTTGTGGTTGAGAATAGGGACGACGAATGCGGTTGAGAGTTTTTTATTAAATCCAGGGAAACGATTAGTTTTGTATCGATTTGGAACGAGGCGGAAGACCACAAAGCATAGAACGCCATTTTGATAATATTTTTAAATTTTTATTTTTGGGGGTATTTTGTTTTTCCGGTTTGTATGGCCAGTGGGTGGGTTAAGTGTGAAGTGAGTGGTTTATCCAGACTTTGATTTTTTTGATTATAAAAGTAAAAAATCATGCCTTTTCCTCCTGTTGCTTACTTGAAGATTATAATTGAAAAATACTTGGGGATGGAACCTCCTTTAAACAATTCATGGATTATGATGCTCAATCGTGCATTGTGAAGCTTATATACCCTAATCGAATACACAGAAACTTCTCAAGTTCAAAAACTGAGGAGACAGTGGAAAAGAGAAGGAGAGAGGGGGAAGAAGATGTGAGGTGGAATCCTAGTCCACATCAATGGGCATGTGGCATCACTTAGATAATGTGGCATAAGTAACTTGTATCTCTGTTAGTCGCATCAATACCATTTTAACAGTGATTAACACCAGGGACTAAAAAGAGATGATCTTGAAATGTCAGGGACCAATACAAGAAAAAAAAATTGCACAAAAAACTCATGTATTTGCAAGGACTAAAACATGTTTAAGCCTATTTTTTATTCTCATATATTAGACACAAAGTTAGACTTTCATTATAGAACAGTCGAATTTGAATGTCCATTCGGACCTTTTTGAGGCAAGGCTTAGAATTGGCAAAAAGGGTGACTAATTTTTACTCAACAAGTAATGGCTTGTAGACTCTTGATAGAATGTGAAACCATGAGGAAAAACAGAGAGAACACAGAAAAGACTCTCTAGAGAAAAGTTAGATTTCTGTAGAATGATTTCTTATCATTAATTACATTGAACTGATGCAAAATATATACATGACGATTGGTCAGTTACTAACTAGCTGTAAGTTAACTAATGTGGTTAACACTAACTGATGACTAACAAACTTAGTTACAATGTTATTTACTCTAATAGCTTCCCATCAAACGCATTGAGAAGCTAAGCTTTGTGAGCAATGGCGGATCCAGGACTCAGAGCTAGCGGGGGCAACAACAACAAAACATGTCAGTCACCGCAACAAACCCTGTCAGACCGCAACACTTCAACGATTTTGTTTCCTTCAAATTTTTGGTTAAAATAATAAAAAGTGACTCCAAAAGCATATCGCCATTCCTGCAATCCAAAAATGGCAAAGTTAACATAGTGACACATTTTCAGTTGTTCAATCTCGATCAGACGACTCTTAACTGCGTGCAATTCATTTCCTCCAAAAGTCCCCAACATGAGTATTAAATTTATAAATATTATATGTTTGTTTAAAATTAAATCATAAAGTTTAAATATAAATTAAAAAATATATAAAACTAAGATTGATATATCAGAGTAAAAGAATAGAAAAACAAGTTTTGATCCATCTAATACGTATTTGATTTCTCGTAAACAAATACATATTTGATTTGGTAAAAAAATCAATTCAACATTTCAAAATAAAAAAATCCTATTGGATGTTAGTGTGAAAGTGTTTTACACTAACAATTCATGAAAATTAAACTCAAAAAAAAAAATTCACCGGTCACCTTACTGCTATTATTTTTAGTTTTAAAAAAAACAAAAATATAAGGTTAAACCACGATCCAAATAAACAAAAATTTAATAATCAAAACACGATCTAAAAATAAACTAAGGTGGGTGAATTAAAATCCTATATACTATATAATCATGAATAACAGCAATATGGACTTCCTCCGGAGAACAAAATGTGTTTATATATTCCTAAGATATAAATAACATATATAAATGCTAATGGTGTGTGCATTCACAATGAATAAAATATGATAATATGTTGCAAATGTCTTATAAGTCATTCATCCGACCAACAACTCATACTATCTTTATGATCAATCCTCAAACAGAGATTTAATAAAAGAAAAAAAAAACTTATCCCCATTTTTTGAATAGGGAAATGGGAAAAATCAAATTGATGAGGTAAATTCAGAACAAATTTAAAAATATTATCCACTAACAAAAGAAAAAAAGAAGTAAAAATAATAACTAACACGGAGTTATAATGTATTGTATGAATTTAAGAACAGGAATTTTTTATGTTCTGTTTGGTAAGGTCATTTTGCAAGTTTATAGCAGATAAGCTTGTAGAAAGTGTTTGATAACATTAGTTTATAGCATTTTTTTCACTAGCTTATAACGTCTTTTCATACGCTACTTGAAGTAGCATTTGAGCTTATAGCTTTATAGCGTTTCATTTTTTCTTTCATTTTTACCCTTATTACTTTAATCAAATTATTTATTTATCCTCTATTAAATTATTAACACATGTATTCTCTCCCTATTTATTACAAATATCTTTTTATGTCATTTTATATTTATCAGCTAGTTTAACATCTAATTTTACCAAACACTTTAAATTTAATCTGTTAGCTTATCTGCTATCAGCTATCCGCTATAAGCTCATCCGTTATCCGCTAACTTATCTGTTATCCACTATTTTTTACCCAACAGAGCCTTAATCTCAGTATTGCAACCTAAGATATATAACTTCCCAAAACATTCAGATAAGATAATAAAAATAAAATAAAATATTAATAATAATAAACTACGCTACCCAGAAACATGCACCTATAGTCTGAGAGTTAAAAGTATATCCGGTTAAAAATAGAAAATTGTAAGTACCCAAATGAATTCAAAACATAACAAAACTCTAGACTTAGCCACATATCAAAAAATGGATCAAAGGACATAATAAAATTCAATGGCCGATTTCAAATAATTTTTTAAAGATTTTATTGGATTATTTTTTATTTGCCTTTAGATATCTCAATTCTGGAGACTTACAAGAAAAAGCCAAGGAGCTTAAAATTATTATATCATATTACACCCACCCCAACTATCACACTTTCAACATATTATAATAACGTCTTTTATGATACTCGTTCAATAGTTAGTCTCAATATTTTTTTACCTCATAACAAAACTTAATATAATGTTTTGAAGCGATTCAAAATTACCATTACTCATTTAGACAAGGAATGAAATAATAATAAAATTGATTTTGAAGCCATTGAACTACAGTCTTCAATATCACAGCATATGCAACCATCAAACTGTGAAGTTTAGAGTGCCTTAAAATCAGTTTGGAGGATCATAGAATTGCTTGAAAGTGTTTCTTGAACACTGGGAATCGATTCCCTAGCTATGTGAATCGATTCAAGCATGTTTGAGTCTCTGTGAATCGAAGCACGCCTCTGTGAATCGCATGGGAAGCCTGCAGGAATCGATTCACTTCATTAATTCGTGCAGGGGAAGTTTTTTTTTAACTAGGTGAATCAATTCACCTATGTCTGTGAATCGATTCACAATCGGGTTTTATAAACCTGACGCTGCAGAAACGTGTGTACGACGTGCAGTCTTTTCTAGGGTTGTGTGCAACCGTTCTTGAGCGTCTTTGTGAGGTTTTAGGGGCTGGAAAACACTGTTAAACACCTTGGGATCTTAGGAGAGAATAGAGGGAGGATTGAAGGCTTTCTCTATTGTTGTTCTTGAGAGTTTATCATAGAGGCTAAGAGAGAGGGATTGAGAACTCTTGGGTTTGTTCTTCGTGGACATTGTAAAGGGGTTCAAAGCAATTGTAATCTCTTGTAAAGACTCTTTGATAGTGAAACGGAGGGCTGCTCTCTCCCGCAGACGTAGGTCATCTTTTTGGGGCCGAACTGCGTAACCAAATAACGGTGTGATTCTTCCTACTCTCTACTCGTGTTTGATTAACTTTATTGCACTGTTGTGATTGCTATTAAATTTAGTATTTGGTTGCCCTTGATATTTGTTCAATTTATTCTTGTTTGAACTCAACAAGTGGCGCCGTCTGTGGGAACGAACAAATAATTCAATTGTGCACCATGGGTACTAAATGGGACATCGAGAAGTTTTCCGGTAATAATGACTTCGGTCTATGGAAGGTGAAGATGGAAGTAATCCTTATTCAACAGATGTGCTTTGAAGCCTTGAAGGGTGAGGCAAGAATGCCGGCCACCCTGTCTCAAACGGAGAAGAAGGAGATGACAGATAAGGCAAGAAGTGCCATTATCTTATGCCTTGGCGATAAGGCATTGAGGGAAGTTGCAAGAGAGAAGACCGCGGCGGAGATGTGGGAAAAGTTAGAATCGTTGTACATGACCAAGTCATTGGCCCACAGGTTATGTCTGAAACAACATCTCTACTCATTCAAGATGGTAGAGACCAAATCTATTGTGGAGCAACTAGCAGAATTCAACAAAATTATTGATGACCTGTAGAACATTGATGTGAAGCTCGATGACGAGGATAAGGCTCTGCTCTTATTGAATTCGCTACCTAGATCCTTTGAACACTTTAAGGATGCAATCCTCTATGGCAAGGAGTCCACTATTACTTTGGAGGAGGTCCAAAAATCCATTAGGACCAAGGAGCTAACCAAGCTCCAAGACTTGAAAGTGGATGATAGTGGTAAAGGCTTAAGTGTGTCAAGGGGAAGAAGTGAGAGTAGAGGAAACAACCACAAAGGGAAGAATTCTAGGTCGAAATCCAAGTCAAAGGGGAACAATAAGAAGTATAAGTGCTTCAATTGTCACAAGACCGGTCACTTTAAGAAGGACTCACGAGAAAGGGGCAGGGGTGATTCTGTGGATGTTGCAATTGCTATGGAGGATGGTTATGAGAGTGCGGGGGCTTTAGTGGTGTCGAGTTTGGAATCTGAAAAGAACTGGGTCATGGACTCGGGATGTTCTTATCACATGTGTCCTAGGAAGGAATACTTTGAGACTTTGAAGCTTAAAGAAGGTGGAGTCGTTCGCCTGGGTGACAACCGAGCTTGTAAGGTGCAAGGTATGGGTTCGATTCGTCTCAAGATGTTTGACAACCGTGAATTTCTTTTACAAGATGTGAGGTATGTTCCTGAACTCAAACGAAATCTTTTATCTATAAGCATGTTTGATGGATTAGGCTATAGTACTAGGATTGAACATGGCATGATTAAAATTTCGAATGGTGCATTAGTAATGGCTAAAGGATCTAAAATGTGTGGCTTATACATATTAGATGGTTGTACTGTTATAGGGCATGCATCATTAGCTAGTCAAGCTCCGCATGATAAAACTAAACTATGGCATTTAAGGTTAGGGCATGTTAGTGAAAGAGGTTTAGTTGAACTAGCTAAACAAGGTTTGCTAGGTAGTGATAAATTGGATAAGCTAGAATTTTGTGATAATTGCATACTAGGCAAACAACATAGGGTTAAGTTTGGAAGTGGCATGCATCATTCTAGCAAGCCCTTTGAGTATATTCACTCGGACCTTTGGGGTCCCTCAAGAGTGACAACTCATGGAGGGGGGTTCCTATTTTCTCACCATGATTGATGATTTCTCTAGGAGAGTATGGGTTCACATTTTGAAAAATAAAAGTGACACTTTTGAAAAATTCAAAGAATGGCATACTCTCATAGGAAATCAAATAGGAACTAAACTGAAAGTTTTAAGGACTGACAATGGCCTGGAGTTTGTTTCAGAGCAGTTTAATGAGTTTTGCAGGAAACAGGGAATTAAGAGACATAGGACCGTGGCAGGGACACCGCAACAAAATGGTCTGGCAGAATGCATGAACAGGACTATTTTGGAGCGGGTCAGATGTATGCTTTTGGGAGCTGGGCTACCTAAAAGTTTCTGGGGTAAAGCTGTGAGTATAGCAGCTTACTTGATCAACAGATGCCCATCAACGGCTTTAAACTTCAAGACACCTGTGGAAGTTTGGAGTGGAAAACCGGCAGAATATTCTAAGTTGAAGGTTTTCGGGGCTTTGGCGTTTGCTCATGTCAGACAAGACAAACTTGAAGCCAGGGCTGTGAAATGTGTCTTCATTGGCTATCCGGAAGGTGTGAAGGGGTACAAGCTGTGGAAAATGGAGCCTGGGGGATCAAGATTCATAATAAGCAGGGATGTGACTTTTGATGAGACTCGTATGGGGATGAAGTGCAAGGACCTGGAGAATAGTAACTCGTAAACAGAGGTAGAGAAGACTCAGTTTGAGGTGGAGCCTTCCACTAGTGAGACCGGGAATGATGAAGAGGAGAATAGTTCTCCACCATCAGGTTCTAGAGGAAGACAACCAACAGTGGATCCTGGCTATCAGTTGGCAAGAGATAGGGAAAAGAGGGAAACTGTGGCACCTAAGAGATATGGCTATGCAGATTTAATTTGTTATGCTCTAAATGCGGCTGAAGATGTGCAAGACTCAGAACCGAAGACATTCAGGGAAGCAGTTGAGAGCAAAGAGGGTCAGAAGTGGTTAGAGGCAGTGAATGAGGAAATGAATTCATTGGAGAAGAACCAGACCTGGAAACTTGTGAAACTACCTAAGAAACAACGGGTGGTTGGATGCAAGTGGATCTTCAAGAAGAAAGAAGGCATTCCGGGAATTGAAGAACCAAGATACAAAGCAAGACTTGTGGCCAAGGGTTTTACACAGGTTGAGGGAATTGATTACAACGAGATTTTCTCACCCGTGGTGAAACATTGTTCCATAAGGGTTCTTATGGCAATCGTGAATCAATACGATCTTGAGTTGGAACAAATGGACGTGAAGACCGCATTCTTACATGGAGACCTAGAAGAGACAATCTACATGCAACAACCAGAAGGTTTTGTAGAGGACAAGTCTAAGGTATGTCTTTTGAAGAAATCCTTGTATGGGTTGAAACAAAGCCCTAGGCAATGGTATCTTCGTTTTGACGATTTTCTTCTGAAGACGGGATTTGTGAGAAGTGGGTACGACAATTGTGTGTACATTTTGAAGAGGGATGAGAAAGTGGTTCTCTGCCTACTTCTCTATGTTGATGACATCCTGATGGCAAGCTCTAGCAAAGAGGAGATTAACATTCTCAAGGAGAAGCTAAATTCAGAATTTGAGATGAAGGACCTTGGGGCCGCAAAGAGGATACTTGGGATGGATATCGTGAGGGACCAGAAGAAGGGTGAATTATTCTTATCTCAGCATGGGTACTTGAAGAAAGTGGTGGAGTGGTTTAGGATGCATGAAGCTAAGCCGGTTAGCACTCCTTTGGGTCGCCACACAAAGCTCTCGGTGACATAAGCTCCTAAGTCCGAAGAGGAGAGGAGGAAGATGGATACTACTCCATATGCTAGTGGGGTAGGAAGCATCATGTACGGCATGGTTTGTAGTAGACCAGACTTAGCATATGCAGTTAGCATAGTGAGTCGGTTTATGGCAAATCCGGGCCAAGCTCATTGGGAAGCACTGAAGTGGGTTCTGAGGTATTTGAATGGATCACTCAAAGGTGGTTTGAGGTACACAAGAGCAACTCAAGGAGAAGACGCTTTGGAGGGTTATGTAGATGCAGATTATGCAGGAAATGTGGATAGAAGGAAATCCTTATCTGGATTTGTATTTACACTGTTTGGAACGGCAATAAGTTGGAAGGCTAATCAACAGTCCGTTGTGGCGCTATCTACTACTCAGGCAGAGTATATCGCCCTAGTTGAAGGGGTGAAGGAGGCCATATGGTTGAAAGGTATGATTGGGGAGCTAGGAATTACACAAGGATGTGTGAAGGTACATTGTTATAGTCAAAGTGCTATCCACTTGGCAAATCACCAAGTGTATCATGAAAGGACAAAGCACATTGACATCCGCTTACATTTCATTAGAGACGTCGTAGAATCTAAAGAAATTGTGATTGAGAAGGTTGCGTCAGAGGACAACCCGGCGGATGTATTCACCAAGTCATTGCCTAGATCAAAGTTCAAGCATTGCTTGGACTTGATGAATTTCTCTGAGACGTAATTCCAATAATGGAGAGCGAATAGTGGTTGATGGATAAAGTTGAGCATCACCACCGATTTGAAGTCAAGGTGGAGAATTGTGGAGTTTAGAGTGCCTTAAAATCAGTTTGGAGGATCATGGAATTGCTTGAAAGTGTTTCTTGAACATCGGGAATCGATTCCTAGCTATGTGAATCGATTCAAGCATGTTTGAGTCTCTGTGAATCAAGCACGCCTCTATGAATCGCATGGGAAGCCTGCAGAATCGATTCACTTCATTAATTCGCGTGCAGGGAAGTTTTTAACTAGGTGAATCGATTCACCTATGTCGTGAATCGATTCACGGTCGGGTTTTATAAACTGTGACTGCGAAAGCGATGTGT
The DNA here is from genome assembly GCA_037113605.1 of Calophaca sinica. Classification (NCBI taxonomy): domain Eukaryota; kingdom Viridiplantae; phylum Streptophyta; class Magnoliopsida; order Fabales; family Fabaceae; genus Calophaca; species Calophaca sinica. The sequence goes on along the minus strand of CM073736.1, from coordinate 39,027,376 downwards.
CTGACGTGCGATCTTTTCTAGGGTTGTGTGCGTTCTTGAGCGTCTTTGTGAGGTTTTAGAAATTTGGAAACACTGTTAAACACCTTGGGATCTTAGGAGAGAATAGAGGGAGGATTGAAGGCTTTCTCTATTGTTGTTCTTGAGAGTTTATCATAGAGGCTAAGAGAGAGGGATTGAGAACTCTTGGGTTTGTTCTTCGTGGACATTGTAAAGGGGTTCAAAGCAATTGTAATCTCTTGTAAAGACTCTTTGATAGTGAAACGGAGGGCTGCTCTCTCCCGCAGACGTAGGTCATCCCGCAGACGTAGGTCATCTTTTTGGGGCCGAACTGCGTAACCAAATAGCGGTGTGATTCTTCCTATTCTCTACTTGTGTTTGATTAACTTTATTGCACTGTTGTGATTGCTATTAAATGTAGTATTTGGTTGCCCTTGATATTTGTTCAATTTATTCTTGTTTGAACTCAACAATCAAACTGGAGATAATTTCTTGTTTTTAAATAAAAAGAATTAGTAGCGAAGAGAAAGCAAAATGTAGTTTACCTTGCTACGAGGATGAGTGAAGAAGGAAGGAAATCAAAAAAGATTGTTGAAGAGTGAGACACAAAAGAAGTGAGTAGCAATGGGTAGAGGTAGGGATGACAATGAAATGAGCAAGGCATAGGTAGTAGTTCTCCGCCACACGCGCTATCGGGTGAAAATCTGTCCATACTCGCACGGATGTCCGTTAAGCATGAATATCACAGGTATCCATGGATATCTTTTAAAATATAAAAATTAAAATAAAACTCAAGAAAACAAAAATTAACATAATAGAAGTTGTGCAAAAAATTAGGTTCAGTAATTTATTTAATTTAGAAACACTAATCAATAATTCAGAAACACTAATGAAACTCATATAAATCAATAATTTGGATAAATTTTGACAAAAGATACTAAATAACACACTAATTCATATTTGTGGTACTACCGGCACGAGTATGTTACCCGCCACCATCAAGACGCATGTAGGGAAAAATATGTTTGATTTACCTGTAGCTACTCGGTAAGGTATCCAAATCCAATTAGTAACGGGTTTTACGTGCAGGTACCCACATGTACTATCACTAGGCACAAAGATGTCGAGATGAGACATAGGGCTTAATTAAGAAACATAATAATGTGCACACAAAAAAAGCTAGAGAAAAAAAGTAAGATGGACTAGATTCAAACACAAGTCATGTTGCATGCTCGGCATTAATAACCAAAAGCATTTCATAAGCCACTTTGGGGGGTGCCTTTGGAATAACTCATTTTTCTTAAAACGGGTAGGGAAGAGGATTTTTTATTAATAGAGGGTGAGAGGCACTTAGGTCATACAAACAATCCACAGGGGGATTTGAACACATTCCCTTGGGATTACAAGGTTAGACAGTCACCACTACATTAGCACTCTGTGATCTTTTGAATAGCTTATTTGTAGCTTATTTAGACTTATCTTGTTTTATGATTTAAACACTTGTGTAAGTGTTTGAGAGAGTTTATAAAAATAGTTTAAGATATGTCCATATGATGTTTTCATCTTATTTCATTAAACTATCTGAGATAGCTTATGACAACAGCTTATAACTTAAAAACAATTTAACAATTTTTTTAATTATAGAAATAACTTATTTATAAGTGCTTATCATATATTCAAGAGGGCTTGTAAAAATAAGCGTTTAATTAAGTTATTTACCCAAACACTCCTTTTGATACATTCAAGAGGGCTTATAAAAATAAATAAATAAAATGTTGTAAGCGAGTTATAAGCTATTTTTATAAGCTCTCACATAAATGTTTATGCCAATAAATAAGCCCAAATGGGTTATTCATAAGCTAATCTAATAGCCTAAATGTAATATACTAATAAATCTTGAAAGAGAAATATAAAAAATAGCATTTAAATTTTCACACAATATTGAATGAGAAAGGTAAATGTGAGCGCTTGGGGAATAAACCAAACCCACAACAAGGGGGGAATTTTTTTATTTATTTTTTTCTTCATTCCTTTTGAGAGAAAATTCAAAAACACATTGTTCCCGGTGGACAAATAATTAAGTTCACGGACACATTCTACACCACCACCACATTTTGAGTCCGGCCAACAAATATGCACATTCAAACACCAATTTTCCCCTTGTAACTAATTAACTATAGAGGAGGGAAAAGGGGAAAAATTCGAAATGGTAAAAATTGAAATGGTACGTTTAGCATGACCAAAGATAAAAAAAGATGAATGAAGCACATGGAAGTCACGAACCATTTAATTTCAATGCAATTGTTGGGTCGCGACGCTTAGCTGGTTAGGTCACGTACCTTCTCATGTTTCCTTAAAAATCCAAAAATTTAAAACAATAAAAAACTTGTTCCATCCCTAGCTCTCTTCTTCTATACACACTCTAGTATGTTCTCACAAAAACATACTACATAAATACGCACCCACACAAAAACAAACACCTCAATTTGTATCCGATGGTATAGTAGATCTCGATTGTTCTCTTTTTTCTATTGAAGTCATCATCATATCTAGTGGACACTATAATACTCTGCACGTAGCTCATGAAATTCAGCGTTTATATTCAAACTTCCCTTCATACCCGCGCACTAACGCAACCATCTATTCATTTTTAAATCCATTTTTGTCCCACCCCCTGTTTCTCCTTTCTACACCATTTTTCTAAGTATGTGACCGTTTTAAAAAAAGTTAGAGATAGAAAGAGAGAAGTGAGAGAAAAAAAAAACCAACAAAAAAAACCAACGAGACACGTCACTCTTCAGCAGAATCTCAAACACAATATTCATAGTCGAGGTAATTTGTCTACTTGATAACATTGAAAACCACTTTTTCTCATTTGGGTATTCCCAAAGTTTCTAAATTTTTTAGATCTACTACCACCTTTTCTGGGCTATCAATTGCATACTACTAGTAATACAGAATCAAATACACAAGTTCTCTCGGGTTTTCGAAAAATACGATTTTGATCCAAACCCATGTACACTTTACAAACCCTTATATGTATTCTTCATTACCCATTTTCTATCTTTCACCTTTCATGTGGTTTTGGTTTTGGTTCCCTAATTTGAGCATTAAACCGTGTTCTGTTTCTGTGTTACAGAGAGAGGATAAGACAGTGAGTGGGAGAGGGTCTGAAAAGTTAGAATCCGAGGCCATTTCTTTGGAGTGTTGTTTCAATTGAATAGCTTTTTGGTAAGGTAGCTTTTGAGAGAATGGAATTTATGCTTATTACGGTTCCCGTTATGAAACCCAACACTGTGAGGTTGTAAAGGTGAATGAAAGAGAAGGAAGAAGGGTTTTCCCCTTTTTTGGATCGTAATTTTATTTTTTATTTTTATGTAAAATCACAAAAAAGTTATCATATTATAAAGGTAGAGCGTTTGGCTTTAGCATGCAACTTGGCTCCGGTAAAGGGGAGGGAGCGTTTAAGAAAGAGAGAGTGACACTAATAGAATAAACAATCACAAAGAGAAGATCATGCAAGATATGAAGAAGCAGCTGAAGCAGAAACAGCTTGTCAATGAAGAATCTAAGAAGAAGGAGCGTCACATTGTGACGTGGACTCAAGAGGTTCCATCTTCCCTTACCATAAAATATTCTTTTTTTTTTTTTTTGTGTTTATATATTCTTTTTTACTTATTATTGTTCTGTTGTGTTGTGTCTCATGAGTGTTTTGTGAGTTGCAGGAAGATGATATACTAAGAGACCAGATTGGTATTCATGGAACTGAAAAGTACTAATACCCCTTTGGTTGTTCTTGTTTTGAGTTGAGTAGTCACTTGTGCTTTTTCAGTTTTCATGGATATGTAAGACTAAGGGATTTTAATTTCAATAAACAATTGCAGTTGGGCAATTATTGCTTCTAAATTCAAGGATAAAACGACAAGACAGTGCAGAAGAAGGTGAAGTTTTTGAATTGATGAGTTTTCTTTTTGAATTTTGATGATGATTCATTCAAGAAGACTTTCATGAAGATCATGAAGACTTTCATGGCTCCTGCTTTATTGTAATTCTCTATATATCTGATGCTTATGTAACTAATAAATTACCAGATGGTACACTTACTTGAATTCTGATTTCAAGAAAGGAGGATGGTCACCAGAGGAAGACATGCTCTTATGTGAGGTAAATTACTGCTCCATGTGTTCCAAAGCTGCCATTTTCATACCATGTTGTTGCAACAGGAGTTTAACAAGCTTATTACTTCATCTTTTGTTTTTCTTTCTCTCTTTTCCCTCTGTGCGGGTAGGTCGCACTCCGTTGATGTCTCTTAAGAATATTCAGTACTAGTACCATTGGAAAGCCATTTGTTTTACATCAAAATCTACCCTTGTTAGAGTAGATTACGACCAAAACTAACAAAGATTTTTTATTTGTCTAGTTCTTTTGATGCCACCAATTGTGCTTCACTTAAAATTGTATATTTTCTGACTAATTTGGGAGCTAATTTCTTGCTATTATCTCTGTAGGCTCAGAAAATATTTGGCAATAGGTGGACAGAGATAGCAAAGGTGGTTTCAGGCAGGTAACCAAAAATTCATTCTTTTATTCACAAAATACCAAATAGACATTTTTTTTTCAAAAGTTATTCTTAATGCAATGTTCCATTGCTTTGTATACAGAACGGATAATGCTGTGAAGAACCGTTTCACCACATTGTGCAAAAAGAGAGCTAAATATGAAGCCTTAGCAAAAGAGAACAACACTTCATGCATCAATTCAAATAACAAAAGGGTTATTTTCCGACATGGATATGATACAGATGCAGCATCAGAATCTGCAGCAGTAGATTTTAAGAAGATGAGGTATGGTAAACTAACAGATCAAAGTACTCAAGTTCCATGAAGAAGTGTTAACATGTCATCCTATTGCAATACAGGAGGTCCCATATCCCTGATGGTGTAGAAAAGACCAGTTTTGCAGACAGATCACATAAACAAAATGAAACTCCAATAAACCAGCAGTCAAGAGCACCATTTGCAGTTTTAGCTCAAAACTCTCATAATGTCAACAACTTGCCAGACCAGCATCATGTCTGCAATGTGAAGTTCAGTGGTTATGGTAACCGAGACTAAGAAAACATAATAAAGAGAATGTCTTGTTTGTTTTCTATTTTGATTTTCAGTTGATATGCTTTCACTAATCATTGCAATACGCCACATTATTTTTGTTTTGTTTCCTGATTTCAAGATTATGATAAGTAAATTATGAAACTAAAAACAACATAATGAAAATAGGAAGCTGAAGCTGAATGAAAACAAGGTGGCAACTTTTGTAACTATTATTGAAAACACATCAACTGAAAATGAAAACAGAATATAAACCAAACACCCCCTAATATATTAAGCTAGAAATAACTTTGGCCATCCTATCATTATAATAATGTAACACTTGATTTATTATGCTTTTGCAGCCCAAAACAACAAGATTCAAGGAACATTCCTTAAAAAGGATGACCCAAAGATTAGTGCATTGATGCAACAAGCAGAGCTACTAAGTTCATTAGCTCTAAAAGTTGATGTAGAGAACATGGACCAAAGTCTTGAAAACGCATGGAAGGTGAGGCTTGATGGTTTCTGAACTTGTTTTGATTTTTGAACATCGTACGGGCTTCTTCAAAAATTAACACCAGAAACTCTAATGTTATGGTCGAAATAAGTATGAATCATATATGTTAGTAATCTTGGTTTTGAAAATTTTTGGAAAAAGTTCATAGATCAGCTTGCTATCATATAGCTTAACTTGGTTCTGATTAGCCCGTCACTGGCTGATATCTACAAGGTTTAGTTCTTGAGCATACAAATAAGAAAAAGGCCATTGCTCATAGACTTCTTCAGATAAGTTCTAACACGTGTATTGATGCCAGGTTCTTCAAGAGTTTCTGAATCGAACCAAAGAATCAGATATTCCCGGATATAAGTTTCCAGATTTACAGCTTGTAGATCTTAAAGATTTATTGGAAGACTTGAAGTGTAGTAGTGAGGAAATCCAGCCATGTTGGAGGTACTTTAAGTTCATTCAAAATATAACTTTCATGAGGACTATGGAATATCTAAAATAGCCTCCGAATCTATTATAGGTATATGGAATTATATGAAGACTCTCCTGGCAGTTCTGAACACAGTACAGGATCAACTCTTCTGCCTCATTCTGCTGGTGAGAATTTGGAACACTCACTGCATCAGGATAGTGGAACTGAACTGAAGTCTATACAAATTGGAGAACAAAAAGGTGTAGGAGGATGTGATCAAGTGGTTCTTTCGACTGCAACTTTGGATCAAGGTAAGATGATCAAATCCCATGATAGCAAGTATATATGGGAAGCTAATTCTTAGTAACCATTCTGTTGGTCAATGATGTTCAAATAGTGGTTAATCTATAGCCACTTATTGGCCTAATTTAAATGGTTAATTATTCCAAAAATGGAAATATTTAGAGCAAGAACTTTTTATTATAATATGTTTTTATATGCTAATGTACTGACATTTCAATGAGTCAGAATTGCTAATTAGATATTTATCTTTTTGTAGCAGATATATTCCCATCTTCTGAGGAACAGATAAACAATGATGGCATTGTTTCTGCCTTATCAAGCACGGAGTTCAGTTCCCCTATTCAAGTTACCCCTCTGTTCAGATCCTTGGCTGCAGGAATTCCTAGCCCACAATTTTCAGAAAGTGTAAGTTACACAAGCACTTTGGAGATCAAATAACTAAGATCAACAGCAAGATTATAGCAGTAATAGTGACAAGTATTTTGATTATACTAGTAATTATATGACGAAGTGGGGATATAACTAAACTTGTAAAAGTTGTGCCAGCAGTAGTAATTTTAGTAGTTCTCAACTTTTTTATAAGATCAACCTCAATCAGCAGCAGGACTTTCAGAATGTAGTTTATTTTTAGATCAACTTCAGAAGCAGTGGTGGGGCTCCTTCAGCAGTAGTAGTTGAGTGGTAGAGATAGTAGTAGTTGGGCAACTCATTAATACCCCGATCTTAAGATTTCATCTTAAAAATCGTTGTGATTACATCATTTGGGTGTGGGATTAATGGAATCAAATTGATGCAGATAAAATTTGGGTGACTTTATTCATAGTTATTTCATCATACACTTCAGCTGGTCAGGCAACACAAAAGTCGTGGGAAGGGGATAGCTAGTTATGTAACTAGATATAGGTTTTAGGATAGGAAATAACCTATTAAATAATAATACACATATATAACGTATCATGCAACTGAAACTATTGAATAAAGCTTTTGTAATGCAAGGATAAATTAGGCTTCTTTTCTATGATTGGTATTACTTTTAGGGCATGTTTGGTTCAAATGAGGGGATAGATTTTATTGGAGGGGAGGGGAGAGATTTAATGAGATATTGTGTTTAGTTGAGAAGAAGGGAAGGGAGGGGAGGGGAAATAACCCTCTTTTTGTTTGGTTCACGAGGGGAGGATAAGTATTTTAATGGAGGAGGAGTGCTAATTTACTTTTTACACTCTTATAACATTTCATGTAACATTTAATGTAAAGATATTTTAGTCTATGTAATATTTATAAACTCACCTCCCCTCCCCACCAAATCCCCCAATATTGGAGGGGAACAAAAATTAATATAGGAGGGATTTTGCTCTCCTCTCCCCTCGAAAAAATTGAATCAAACAGCCAAAATTTTAAATAATCCCTCCCATCCCCTCTATTCTCTTCCAACCAAACACTATGTTAACATTTTTAATTCCATATAGAAACTAAAGTTTTTAATTCCATATACTGATTACTTGTGATGCTCATGCATTGTTATCGATTGCGGATGGTGGCCCATAGCGGAAGTCCCAATATCCATCATACTTGGCTGTCTCAAAATGCCATTTAGAGAACGGCGCCGCCATCCTTCACAAATTGAGAAAAGCGGTTGGCCAAATATCCGCCATGGCCGCATTTTGACAACACTGCTCATGCAATACATATTTAGGTTTTTTAAGTTTCTTTTAGATTTTCTATCTTACAAATCTTGTTTGAGGAAGATCTATTATATATTGTAACACAGATGTCTTCAAAACAACAGCTTTAAACTTGAAATGGTAGTTCATATTCTCTTCTTTAACAAGCACATTGACATAAAATATTATACAATATGCATATTTAAAATAAAAAGTGGATGTCGTATTTGTTTCCATGAAAGATATTTCAGTAGCAGTACAGCATGTTCATCACTTTTGCCCAAAACAATTGCATCAATTTATCATTTAAATACTCTATATATTGATTTGTTTTTTCATGCTAAGAAAATGAAACAGATATTTACCACATATAAGTGAAGTCCATAATTATAGTATCATCATACTGAATACTACTGAGGCAAAAAAAACTTTAGGGCCTGTTTGGTTTTAGAAAATGTTTTCTGTTTTAACTTTTAATTATAAAACTGTCACCTTGATATCATTCTGTTTCCTGTTTTCAAAGATTTGTACATGAAACAATTAAAACAACTTTTTTTTTTTCACTTTTCCCTGGACAGATCCTTAAAAACAGGAAATAGAATGAAAACAAGGTGGTAGTTTTGTAATTAAAAGTGAAAACATGAACTGAAAACAGAAAATGTTTTTACAAACCAAACAGACACAACAACCAAGAAATCATTTTGTGACAGGATTTAGAGTGTAAGCTGTTAGTTGAAATAATCATCTCCATTTATCATCTGCCATATCTGTAGAACACAAAACAGACATATACCATTCCATGCATGCTGCATCAACCATACTTAAGTTGCTGCTTTGTCTGTTCTTCCTAGAACATGTGGAGTTATGAACTGCATGATAGTTAGATTTATTCATGCAAAACCTTTATTAAAAAAAAGCTTTAGTCTGTATCAGTTTGAACAAGGATAACCATATTTTCTTCTTTCTCTGACACTTGTGTTTCATATCTTTTCAGGAAAGGAACTTCCTTATGAAAACACTTGGAATGGAGTCTTCATCCCTCAACCCAAGTGCCAATACCTCACAACCCCCACTCTGCAAAAGAGCCCTCCTACAGAGTTTATAATCTGAATATTTAATTCATCTGAAATACAAAATATTTCTTCTGCAAAAGTGTCCTTTCTCCTTTCTGGATACTTTCTCCCTACTCAAGGCAATGTAGCCTGTTAGTTCTTCTCTGCCTGGTTTGAGAAAGATTGCAATTTTGTTCAGCCTAAAATTTTGATGGCCATACCCTATCCCCTAGAATGTTTGGTACATTCTGAGGACCTTCAATATATCTAGCAGGGTCCTTTTTCTCTCCTCCTCCACTCATTATTACCTTTCATGATACTGCACCAAAATTTAGTGTGCTTAGTGTGTCATTCTTTGGTTTGCCTTCTGGGTTTGTTTTTCTCCAATCCAGCATTTGGTCTTGGTTTGCTTTTTTGTACAGAGCCTGCTGCGTGATACTAGTTATCCCGAGTGTGTGTATACATCGGCAATTCGCCTATCCTACTTCATATAATGAACAGAGACATAGATAGTAGAGAGAAAGAAGAAAAAAAGAGTAAAAAAAAAAAAAAAAGATTAACCAGTGGCAAACTGGATTCCTATTTGTTGTTTTGGGTGTGCATAGGTTATAGAATAAATATTCTTTTTCCTTTTTTGGTTCTGATGTACTGAAACATAGTTATAATTGGAGTGGAAATGCATTTTGGCTTTGGTGTGCAGATGTTTCTGTTCTGTCTAACCTGAATTTAACACATAACCATATCTATACAATTCTTCAAACAAAGGAAAAGAAAAGTAAGAGCAAGTTCTCAGAAGAAAAGAAACAGCCATGAAAAACATACTTCCCCCCAGAATATGAAAGTAAAGTTTAAAGTTTACTTCCCCAACCCTGTTTTCAAGAAGAGAAATGGAAGAAAAATTGCCATATAACATCACTCAGAACCACAGATAACAAATGCCAACCAATTTATTAAATTGCAAGTTTGGTGGTCATTCACTATTCCAAAAGGCACAACTTTCAGCAATGAGCTTCATTTTCATTCCAGAAGGCATAAAACTTGACAAGAAATAAGAAGAATGCAAAAGTTGTGAACTTAAATACTGTACAACAAACCTCACAATCTGGTCTGACAGAGCCATGCAAACATTCCTAACTCCCCCCCCCCTTTTATCTGAGCTCTTAGGAACATAGTTATTTTGCCATGAGTGTGAACTGTGCTTTGCAGAAGAACAAGTCTGGAGTATGCATTCTTATTTAGTAGGATGATTAGTTCATGGATGGTGGTGGTGGTGGAAGACAGGAGACAGATAATAATGACTATGGCAAAAGCATTTGGTAAAAAGAGGGAGGGAACTCCCTACAAAATAAAGCACATTCGTTAGCTGTTAACTTTCTCATAGGAAGGTACACTTTGACTAATTTGACCTCCCAATTTCCTCTCATTCAAGTAGGTCTTACCTAAACAAATAAGCAGGTTAAACCTCAGTTGATTTTTGTTTTGAAGTAAGTAAAATTAATTTAAAATGAGTAATGCTATCTAATTATTTATGTATCTTTTTTTGGGCAAATATACAGTAAAATTGTTATTGTAGCTACAATTGAACAGTCATTCGATTCCAACTTTAAAATTAGTACATAAAGTACTCCTCTAAAGAATAGACATGCCCCCACCTGTTATAAAGTCAGGTTGGCCATGGAGATCCAACCATTCAGATTTAACCATAATAATTTCTTTTTCTTTCCCTTTGCTTCCCCCCCCCCCCCTCCCCCGGCACACCCTCACACTATTTCAAACACATGTTGAGTTGTCAGAGTTGATACTGTTCAAACTGCAAATCCCAAATAAAATATACTGGTTCAATAAAATGTCATTAAATAAAACAATATTTCAGATTAGTTTATTTTACAGCCAAAAGTTCGTGCATTTTGATTGTAAGCATTACTGAAAGCAAAATAAACAGAACCAAACATGAATTCGACAACCAAAAAAAAAAAAAAAAAAAATTCGTATAAAGCAAACAATTTTATAAAGCTACTTTTGTAAGTCATACAATATTGGGATAATCTTCTAAATAAACCACAGAAGATGAGATAATCTGAAAATCATGTTTACATAGAGTATAACTTTGCCATAGTATGCTATAAAATTAAAACTAGCTGTTCTTACAATGCACAGGCAACAATCATTATTCATTAGCACAAAATGAATAAGAAAATGGGGTCTAAACTTTTAACTTTTACTTCTTAAAAAGGATCTATCCAATTACAATTACAAATATCCCTCTGTATAAACCTAAATCTGGTTCATTGAACCTTTCAAGGTTTTAGGTGATATAACGATGGTTGAAGGGCAAATTAGCTACAATAGAATTGATGTTGGACTTCAAAATTGCTGCAGGGCTTCACATGGCTCTTCTCCTCTGCAGTCTCCGCAACTTCTGCCACTTGAGGTAGATCTGGTATGACAATCCAGAGAATACCATAAAAACACATCCCCATTGCTTTGTTGAGAGGGGATTCCCACTCAATAGTGAAGATACCACAATGCTAACAAATTTGCGAGTGGTAGTGATGGTAGTGTTAGCCAAAGAGCCAAATCGGCTTATAGTCAAGAAGATAAAATTCTGACCCACGGCACCACAGCAGCAAAACAGAAAAATATCCCATGCTGCCTCTGGATGCTGTCTGCAAAAGTGAACTGCCTCAAATCCACTGCCATGGGGCCATCCAAACATGTAGATCATATTATATATGGTTCCCCATAAATTCATGCCCAACATAATATCCCAAGCACTTGTTTTTGGGTACCTGAGTAAGACAAACCAATAGTATGAAAGATAAACATTAAGACCAATGAATCTTTATGTAGGATGTTCAAAGAATCATTTGCCACAAAATAAAGCCTAACAATGTCGACATATTAGAAGTCTACATTCAAACACCCATTTGACACGTGAAAGCAACAACAGGCAATTCCTACAAGCAACATCACATGGGAGAAGGAAACACGATCAATGGTATTTAGTTTTGTTTGTGACTTAACTATCAAATTATCCACCAGAGACAATCATAAGGACAAATATTATCAGCCAGTAACCTTGCTAAGAAAGTCTCAAATTGTAAGCCAGTCCAGTTTGGTTTTACTTTTTAACTGCCAATATTGAACTTATCTCCATAATTGAACCTACCAGAATTAATTAATATAACAGCAGTACATACTTCATAGCTGGATTAAAAGACAACACCTTAAACAGAGATAAAATTCCAAAAGCTGTCCATTCAGAAAATTTTCAGATTAGGTGCTCTTGATTTATATTTCACATAGATTACAACTTTCATTAAAATATTGTTTCTTATCTGTCATGCCATAAAGAAGAGGAAAGGAGTGAAAAAAGAGGAAATCAAGTAAGCATATGAGTGTAAATTTTGTAATTTACAAGCTATCAGACAGACTAGAATTGCTATATGCCAAATCAAAAGAAAGAAAAGCTTCTCGTCTATTACCTTGCTTTTAAGGAATCCTGGGTTGCATTAGTAAATCCATCAAAAGCAAGGTTCAAGAAACATAGCCCATATCCAAGGGGAGCATTTGGATGTGCTAGCTTGCTGATAGTTTTTGAGCTGGTCTGCAATGCATAAACAAATAAAGCTGAGCTGCATTCAAAGACCGTGAAAATTCCTAAACTAGACAGGTAAGGTCTGTTATTCTGAGAAGTTCCTAACCTTTAGAAGTGCAAATGTTGATACCCCTCCAGCAACAAGGAAAGTACAAAGGTATTCTGGAAAAGTGTATCTTATACCGTATACTAGTGTACCCATCAGCATAACTGCATCGAAATGAATCATTTGTTAGACATTTTAAGAGTAGACTACAAGCTCTCAGGATAAATTTAAATTTTCAAAAAAAAAAAAAAAAAAAATTGAATATAAAATTTTTCTATTATCGTTTTCCACCAAATGCTCATACACCAGAACCAGCCAGAAGCTCCTCCATTTAAGACACCCGAAAGATGGTAAAAACCGATGAATGAAATTAACCACCCTCACGTGGAGAGGAAGGAAAGGGTGCATGGTAAGTAGAAGTTTATGACACTAGTCAAGATGAGTTATCAGGTCAAAAGCAATTTAACATTCAAGCACAAGTACAAGAAGAAGCAGAAGGGCAAGAACTACAGAAGTCTCCATGATTACCAACCACAAGAGTGGCCAATGTTCTGGTTAAGTACTAAAGAAAATGATATTCATCAACATGTTACCCTTAATCCCCCTTCACCCAAAGGATACAACAACAAATATCAAAGCGCTTAAGCACAGAACGTGACTATATAATTCAATCATAAAATGCAAGACAACTACGTAAATAAAACAAAACCTCAGCTAATTTTAAGTTGCTTCTAATTAAAATGCAATCTTCTTTTTTAGCATCAAGCACAATGTACTGACCTGGTATCATTTTTGAGGACTTCGCCAGCACCTGCATGTAGTAAAAGTAACACCCCTTTTAAAAAAGCTTAATAGTCTTGAGCCAAAGACATTTGAATAACAAGTCACAACAAATACTGCAGAATGAATAACTAAAACTTGCTTCTACAAGCGATGTGTTGGTAGCTTATGCTTATTTATCATCTTTTGTTTTTCCTTTTTTTTAATTTTATTTTAATCCCATAAATATTTTTTGACATTTCATTAGTTTTTTTTTTTTTCAAAAAAGGGGGCGAATATTCGCTGACAATGCCAATTCAAGTAATAACATTTCTACACTTGTAAGTCAAATTCTAATCCCCCCCCCCGGTTTCCAAAAAAGTAGTTCATGCCAAATTTCGCACTGCATTGTTCCAGATCAAGTACCACCATTTCAGATAAAAATCAAAATAAAATATAAAAATCCTACACCAGATTAATTAAATCAAACATAATTTATCAAAAGGAAATCACATGAAAAAAAAAATAAAAAAAAGAAAGTACGGAAGAAATCATGCCTGAGCAGGGTAACTAATATACTTCAAAGCTTCAATTCCCATAGCAGGACCAATGGTGTTGGTAATACCAGCACTCCAGTAAGACCACCATGGAGCACCACCAGAATTACCACTAGACCACATCTTTATCACTGTATACATAACAACCCCACAAAAAAGGAAACAAAATTACAATAAGTCTACACAGTAATTACCAAGAGAGAAAGGGGGGAAAAAAACAAAAAGGAACATTTGGTATAGAATAAGAATCTTACTTATATATGACCAGATTAAACACACCACGTTCTGTGCCAAGTTCAGAAACGCAAGGTGCTCGAACCTCTCCCCGTCTGGACCGAATCGCTTCGTTGACCTGAAAACCAAATCATAACAAACAAACAAAAAGCACACAAAGAGCAATTAGTAGCTGCATTTCAAAATTCATAACGATTGCGGAGATCGAAAGAGCGTTTGACGGAAGTGGAATCTTACAGGGTTTCCTGAAGAACGCCTTGGTAGATGTAGGCCGACCAGATTCCGGCGACGCAGAAGGCTAATACAAGGATGCGGCGGAGACCGCCGCCGTGAGCCTCCATATGAGCACCGAGATCTGCCGGTTCGGTTTTTTTTTGGTGATCGGTTTTTTTATTCTGCGAACCGGAATGGGGAAGATCGGAGAAGCAACGAGGGAAATGAATAAAGAGAAAGTGAGGTGGGCGCCAAGTTAAGTAACATGAGTTCGCCACGTGGAGTGTTTTGATTGGTTGTGACACGCCACCGTGTTCCTCATTGGATGCGATGACGCATGCCTCGTTTTCACGTTTTCGGTGGTCGCACATTTTATTTTATTTTTTTACTAACAGTGGTCGCACTTTTTAACACTGTATTTTAATTTTAATGCGAAATAAAAACACGAGGAAAAGAAAATAAATAAATGAATAATTGAGTGAATTTTTGAGCTGTTTAAATTGAGTAGGTGCTTGGTTGTTTTAGATTTTGGAAGATAAAAGTAACGTAAATATAATTGAAAATCATTATTTTTTGTGTTTTGAATTTTTCTCTCCTCTAGGATTTGCACAAGTGTGAGTTAGGGCTTGGGTGTCTGCCTTCTTTTCTGTGATAAGAGTTTCTGAGCTTCCAACGCGGGATGAAGGTGGTACTTGCAAGGATACTTCAACACTCATGTCAGTATTGAGTGTAGCTAGCTAGAGAGAATGTGAACAATGCACGTACCTAGAGGAAAATTCCCTAAAGGCATCTTGGGGATGGGGACGGGGAGCATACTCCCCACCCCACGGAGTCCTTGTCCCTGAAAATATTACAAGATTACGCTTAAATATATTTATGCATTATAAATATTGTCTTTTTTAAAAAACAACAAAATTTTGAAAATAAATTATCTTAGCTTATCTAAAAAATTACATGGATTCTATTTTCATATATTAAATAATAAATTTTGAAAAGAATATCAACTTTTTTTGTGTAAACTATGTTGCTGCTTATTTTCTAAATTTTATGCCTACCCCGCAGGGATTTGTGGACATCCGCGGGGACGGGGGATGAGGTAGAAAAACCTCTCATGGCAGGGATCGGGGATAGGGGCCATTTGGAGGACGAGGAGCAAGGGAGTACTCTCTGCCCTGCCCCCGTTAACATCCCTACTATTGGTTATACCCTTGTGTTAGGTTTTTTGCCGTTGTGGCGGTCGGGCTAATGGCCCTTTGATAGTACCCTGTCTTTACTTGTAGACGCTTGGGTAAGGAAACAAAGTGCATACCCAGTCTGATGTGACCTCCTCCTTTATATAGACGGGTGTGGTATTTATTTTGTGGACAAGATCCCTTGAATGACGTTGACTTAGATATCCATTTCTCTTTTCTCGAGATACACAGTCGACTGTCCTCAGACTGGTCTCTGCTATCATCGCCTAGGGTAGGTTATTCAATTCCTTTGCTGCACTAGGAGATCTTTGTGACAATGACATCCGTTTCCATATTTTTATGTTAACCATGCAGTTGGACCTTTATTTCATGTGGGCTGGCATATACAAATTTAAAAATGAAGCTACTTCATTGACCCGAAAAAATGAAGCTACGTTTCTTTTAAGTAAAATTGTGTCTGCTTCATTATTGGCTTTCTCATCTTCCCATTACTTCAATTCCATTCTTGATTAGTATTTATTGTTGAGAGAGTTAGTTAATTCAGTTTTGTTGAGTTAGTTAGATTAGTTATGCCAGTTGTAATTGTTGTTCAGAGTTTGTTAGTGAATATTGAATGTGTACTCGATGTGGGACTTGGAATACATAGTGTATAAATAACAGTGTTGAGCTGAATAATATTCATTCCATTCATTCCAAATTTTGTGATTGATTCACTTGCTTTCATTCTCTCTTTCTTTCTGTAATCAAACTCGTGAGTGTGTGTGATATTCTTCTCCCTCTTCCAACAGTTGTTATTCAGAGCAAAGGCGTTCCTGGATCTTGTGATAATGGCTACTCTTTCCAATGGCCATTTTCCAAGGAATCTTCCAATTCTTGATGGCAAGAATTATGTCAAGTGGTCTAAGCAGATGAAGGTCTTGTTCGGCTTTCAAGATGTGTGGGAAATTGTGACAAATGGAGTTGAAGATCTTGCTGAAAATGCAACTGAGGCGCAGAAAACAGCTCAGAAAGATTCCAAGAAGAAGGACTTCAAGGCATTGTTCATCATACACCAATGTGTGGATGCTGCTAATTTTGAGAGGGTTTCAGTTGCTGCTTCTTCCAAGATTGCTTGGGATAACCTTAAAAGTGCCTATGCAGGCATGGATAAGGTGAAAAAGGTGCGACTCCAGACCTTTAGGGGGCAGTATGAGCTACTGCAAATGGAGGAAAAGGACGGTGTGGCTGCATTCTTCATACGGGTTCTGACATTGACTAATCAGATGAAAACATGTGGTGATACACTCACTGATCAGTCAATAATAGAGAAGATCTTGAGGTCTCTTACTCATAAATTTGATCACATAGTGGTGGTCATTGAAGAATCCAAGGATCTTGCAACTATGAAGATTGATGAGTTGCAAAGTTCACTTGAAGTGCATGAACAAAGAATGACTAAAAAGGTGCTGCTGAGAAATCTGCAGATGTGGTACTGCAGGCACAACAATCAAATAAAGATAAGAAGGAAAGGGAAAATGGAAAGAGAATCGAGGAAGAGGGCATTACAACAATGTGGGAAATAGGGGTCAACAAGAAAACTCTTCTGCTGGAAATGATTCAAGAAACAGTGGTGGTTCTCGTGGTGGTTGAAGAGGCTTCCATAGAGGGGAAAATTCATCAAATCGAGGCAGAGGAGGTAGAAAGAAGTTTGACAAGAGCAGTGTGCAATGCTACAATTGTCAAAAATATGGACACTTTGCAGACGAATGCTATGGTGACAGAAAGAATAAAGAAGATGAGGCAAAGCTGGTTGAAGAAGATGATAATAATGACTCTTTGCTGCTGATGGTTACAACAAGAGAAGAAGATACCACTACAAATCAATGGTATTTTGATACAAGCTGCTCCACACACATGACTGGGAGGAAAGACTGGTTTGTAAAGCTGGACAATTCGATGAGAAGCAAAGTGAGATTTACTGATGACAGTACTCTAAGTGCTGAAGGTGTTGGTGAAGTCTTGATACAAAGAAAGGATGGAAAACAGTCTTTAATCACTGATGTGCTTTTTGTTCCAGGAATGAAAAGCAATTTACTTAGTCTTGGCTAATTGCTGGAGAAAGGTTATGCTATGGTCATGGAGAATAATCACTTGAAAGTGCTTGACAGTAAGAAGAAGCTGGTCTTCAAAGTTCCTATGTCAAAAAATAGGACTTTCAAAGTTAGCTTAAATGTGATGGAGCACAAGTGTCTAGCCACAGCAACAAGTAGAGAAGAATGGCTATGGCATTATAGGTTTGGTCATTTGAATTTCAATGACCTAAACCTCTTGAGCAAGCAAGGATTGGTGGAGGGACTGCCACTGCTGAATCTGCCTGCAGAAATGTGTGAAGACTGTGTAAGATCCAAGCAGCACAGGAGACCTTTCAATCAGGATATTGAGAACAGGTCTAAGGACAAGCTGGAAGTAGTATATTCAGATGTGTGCGGCCCAATTCAAACAGAAACTCATGGAGGTAATAGGTATTTTGTTTCATTCATTGATGATTTGAGCAGAAAAATGTGGACCTATTTGATTAAAAGAAAATGTGAAGTGTTTGAAGTGTTTAAGAAGTTCAAAGCCTTAGTTGAAAAGCAAAGTGGCTTGTCAATTAAAAGGCTAAGAATAGATGGAGGAGGAGAGTATGTCTCAAAGGAGTTCAATGAGTTGTGTGAAAATGAGGGAATTGTGCATGAAATCACTCCACCCTATACTCCACAGCACAATGGTGCTGCTGAAAGGAGAAATAGGACCATACTAAACATGGTTAGGAGTATGCTAAGGGGAAAGAATTTGCCTAAGTTTTTGTGGGGTGAAGCAGTAGCAACAGCCACTTACATTCTTAATAGATGTCCTACCAAGAGGTTGAAAGGGGTCACACTTGAGGAGAGTTGGTCAGGAATTAACCCTAATGTCAACCATTTCAAGGTGTTTGGTTCTATGTGCTTTTGGCATATACCTAACCAATTAAGGAGGAAACTTAATGATAAGGGAGAGCAATTAATTCTGGTGGGATATCATGCTACAGGAGGGTACAGGTTGCTTAATCCAGTGACCAAACAGATTGTAGTGAGTAGAGATATCACAATTGATGAATTCAACAGCTGGAATTGGAGTGAAAGTGCAAAGAAGAAATCAGTTAGCATGCTCATTGATGATGGCAGCAATGCTACTAATCCAGAAACACAAGATGGTGGAGAGGGGCATGAGAAGATCACAAAGGGCAAGAATACAACCAAGGAGGTTACAAGATTGTGAGGTGATTCCTGATGATGTTGTGAACTCTGATGGGGAATTAGTGCATTTTGCACTTTTCTCAGAAGCTGAACCAGTTAATTTCGATGAAGCCATGAAGGACTCAAAGTGGATTTGTGCAATGAAAGAAGAGCTGGGATCAATAGAGAAAAACCAGACTTGGGAATTGACTGAGTTGCCACCTGACAAGAAAGAAATTAGGGTGAAGTGGGTGTTTAAGCTCAAGCTGAATCCAAATGGTGAGATAGTGAAGCATAAAGCAAGGCTTGTGGCCAAAGGTTTTCTGCAAAAACAGGGCATTGACTTTGAAGAGGTGTTTGCTCCAGTAGCCAGGCTTGAAATAGTGAGAATGGTGACTGCTCTTGCTAGTTTTAAAGCTTGGCCTCTATCAAATGGATGTGAAGTCAGCATTTCTGAATGGACCACTTGAAGAGGAGGTTTATGTTGATCAACCACCAGGTTTTATTGTGAAGCAGCAGGAATCCCAAATTAAAGAAAGCTCTATATGGGTTGAAACAAGCACCAAGGGCTTGGAATAAAAGAATCGATGGATTCTTAATCCAAGCTGGGTTCAGTAAATGTGTTTCTGAACATGGAGTTTATGTGAAGAATGGTTCTAAAGCTGCTTTGGTGATTGTATGTTTGTATGTGGATGATCTCATAGTGAAAGGAAGCAATGAGACTGTGATACATGAATTCAAGTAGAAAATGATGAAAGAGTTTGAAATGACAGATCTTGGCCACCTCTCCTATTTCCTGGGAATCGAATTTCAAAGAACCAGAAGTGGAATTATGATGCATCAATCAAGGTATACTGCTGACCTGTTGAAGAAATTTGACATGTTTAATTGCAATCCTGCCGTCACTCCAGCAGAAGCAGGTTTGCAATTGGTCAAAGAAGGAAGTGATGAGAAGGTTGATGCAACTCAGTATAGAAGGATTGTGGGATCATTGAGGTATCTTTGTAATACTAGACCTGATTTGATGTTCAGTGTGGGACTAATCAGCAGATTTATGGATTGCCCTAGGATCTCACATATGCAAGCAGCTAAGAGGATACCAAGATATGTGAAAGGTACCTTGGATTATGGAATTCTAGTGCCTAATCAAGGTGCTGTGACAGAGGCTGACATACTTGGCTATTCTGACTCTGATTGGTGTGGTGGCAAGGAGGATAGGAAAAGCACTGCAAGTTTTGTTTTCTTGCTTGGAGGAGCACCAAGTTGCTCTATCTTCCTGTGAGGCAGAGTATGTTGCAGCCTCCTTAAGTGCATGTCAAGCTATGTGGCTCGATGAATTGAAGAAGGAGCTGAAGTGTAAGAGTGATGAACCTGTGGTATTGATGGTTGACAGCATATCAGCCATCAACTTGGCTAAGCACCCGATTGCACATGGTCGAAGCAAGCACATAGAAACTAGATTTCACTACTTGAGGGATCAAGTAAGTAAAGGAAGACTGCAGCTGGAACATTGCAGAAGTGAGGATCAAGTTGTTGATATCATGACAAAGCCACTAAAAGGAGAATTGTTCAAATGCTTGAGGAATAAACTTGGTGTAGTATCTTTGTCCAAATCTGAATTAAGAGGGGAGTGTTGAGAGAGTTAGTTGATTCAGTTTTGTTGAGTTGGTTGGGTTGGTTATGCCAGTTGTAATTGCTGTTAAGAGTTTGTTAGTGAATATTGAATGTGTACCCGATGTAGGACTTGGAATACATAGTGTATAAATAATAGTGTTGAGCTGAATAATATTCATTCCATTCATTCCGAATTTTGTGATTGATTCACTTGCTTTCATTCTCTCTTTCTTTCTGTAATCAAACTCGTGAGTGTGTAAGTGAGTGTATGTGATATTCTTCTCCCTCTTCCAACATTTATAGCCATATAAACAAATAGATCATTTTCACCTCCGCCAGAGGTGGATCTTCTCGGGACCGGGGAGGCGCCGCGACACCCCTCATTTTTTTTTTATATAATCCAAATGATTGATGATGCTGAGGGGTTGGAGAAAATTGAGAACCTCCAGAGACCAGAGTCATGACAACACTGAGATTTATGAAAAGGCGGTGAAGATTCTCGAGGCATACTGGTTGGAGGAAGAAGATGAGACTATACAGATCTGTAGAGAGAGGAAACATAGTGGATATTCAAACATAGTTGTAAATGGAGGGACCCCGAAAGCCTGAAATCTCTGCGATCTTTTGTTGTTCGCGGTGAGAGTGACCGGAAAAACCATCATTTCTGGTGATGGAAAATACAGAGAGAGGGGGGAGGGAAACGACGATGGAAGAGAAGAAAGAGGAGGAAGAAAAGGAGACGCGTTCACCAATATGTTTTACTGTTTCTATTCTAGATCTTCTAGATTTTTTCTTCTCAAAAAACACAAACCCACTTTAATAAATGGTCACTACCTGAACACGTTATGTACAAAGTAGAAACCCACTAGATAAAAGCCTCAAAAGGTCACTAGAATTGGACACGTTGATGCCAGAACACACGTTAGTTCAGCTTTTTGCTTTCTTTTTAGTCTTTTATTATTATTAATTTTATTAATTATTAATAATAATAATATCGTAGTGTGATTTTTTGGGTATATATATATATATATATATATTAATTTACAAATAGTGGTAAATAGAGTGTACTGGACCGGCTTGGGTTTTTGAAATGGTTAGTTTTTTTTTTTTCACATACATCATGAGCTGGGTGATTTGTGGCTTTCTTTTAGAAGTATTTTTTTTGGTAAGTGCTTGCATTTCGTAAAATTATGGTACAAGGTGAGACACCAAACTTCTTATACATGGATTATTATCTTTTGCCTTAAAAATTAATTTATGCAATGAATTTTTTTGGCACTCTCAAAGTTTTCGTTCAAGATCCGCCACTCGCGTCGTAAAATTGTGATATATAACTAAGGTCTCTGTTACGAAACTTGCGTTTATTTATTTATTTATTTTTATTTCCTTTGTACCTTCCCCAGTCCTACGTTCTTTCTTACGTTGTACTGTAATTATTTTAGGATAAAACTTAGGTAAGGTTCCTTAGGTATGGTTTGTGCTGTTCCTCTCATAAAACATGATAAAAACTGTTTTGATAGTGATAGTTATGAGAGATTAGAGATAATAGAAGTAAATAGAGAGAGAACAATTTATCTATTTTATGAGAAGAATAACACTAACCACACATAAATAACCTTACCTTAGTCCATTATTTTATCCTTGAGGTGATTGTTTTGTCACAGCTGTTTGGTTTTTTCCATATAGACAACAAAATTTCAGTGAAGAGTAGGGGTGGACAGATATAGCCGAACCGCCCGAAAACCGAAGAACCCGAAATGAGAATCACGTATGCGGGTGGTGCGGTGCGGGTCACGGGTTAGCGGGTTCGTTGTCTCAGTTACGTTTGGTTTGTAGCGGACGGGTTTAGGTTTTCCATAAAATGCCGTCGAAATCCGAATGAGACCGAAATGTGTTGCTTTTTTCTTGAATTGTTGACCACCGTTGGATTCAATAGACACAGATTACTACTTTAACCAATGGATGAGATCTAAAATCTTTGTGCTTGTTTTGAGAGAGTAAAAGAAGCCCCCATATCTCTCGTTCTCTCTCTCACTTTACTGATGCAAACTTCTTCTTTCTCTCAACCTCTCTCTTCATCTCTACTTCTGATTCAAAAATTCCTAACTTATCTTTCTCAATCTCTCCTTCCCCTTTCTCTTTCTCTCTCAGGTCTCTATTTCCTTCACTCATATTCTTTTTGTTTTTCTTGACAGGGGTCTCGCATAAAAGGGAGCACGGTGGCTCGGGGAGGTGAGCCGTGAGCGTCTTCTTTCTATGAGACTGCGACCACCAGATCGGTTCTGTGGTTGTTGCGAGTGACAGTGGTAGTCACGGCCATATCTAAACATCTTCTTCTCACCTTCAACTGAAGGTGTCTCTACAAGTGTTTTTTTGGTTGGTGGGAGCCAGACCTGTTTGGTGTTTTTCTCACCTTTATTGTGTAAAAACCCAGATCTGTTTATGCATTTTTGTAAGTGACCACGTCAATGTTCTTCAGGATTATTGTTTATGTTTGTTCAGATCTATTTGTTTATTATTTGTCATCTCTCATCTTCTATATTTTTGGTTAAATTCTGGGATTTTTCGAAATTTGAAGGTCTAAAACCGTGTTAACCCACCCGTTTAACCCATCTAACCGACCAACCCGCACCTGGAAAAACCGATATACCAGACGAACGGCATTGGACCTAGTTTTTGGCACCGCGGTTTTCACTGGTTTGGCATTTTTCTAACCGAAACCGACCAAAACCGTCCGGTGTCCAGCCCTAGTGAAGAGTTCACTTGAAGACGCATGGTTTACAAGAACAGTACATAATCAAAAGTAACACTAGTGTGTTATGAAATGACTTCCCCAAGAAGTGTGTGAACTATTCCCAACCATCTTGATCAACTACTAGGAACATTATAATCTTAATCTTAATATATACTCCATCTGTCCCGTAATATATTTCATAGTTACAAAAAATAATTATCCCAAAATATATGTCATCTTCAATTTTCAATACAAAATTAAATGCTTGTTTGTTAATTATACCCTCAAGTATTCCACTTTGTATTTATGACAATAGTTAATATACCAATAGTTAATAGGATTACTTTGGTAAAATTATCATTCTCTCTTTTATTTATTGTTTTTTCTTAAACTGTGTGACTTGCCCAACTATGACATATATTACGGGACGGAGAGAATATAAAGTAAAGTGGCCGCTGAAGTAAACTTTTCCCGCCTATTGTAGTGGCAAAATTGTAATATTCCCATAGAACATTAACACTATGTTTGGTTTGGGTGATTTAGAAGAGAGAGGGTTAGAGAAGAGAGAAAAAGAAGAGAAGTGTCGTATTTCTACTGTTTGGTTTGAAGAGAATTAGGGAAGAGAGAACAAAAAATTTGGTGGGCCCCATCACTTTTTCATTTCTTCGCTAAATTGCGAAGAAAGAGCGGAGAAGTGAGGAGAGAAGAGCGCGAAGGGAGTCAGGTTCCATCCATACTCTTGTTGTGTTCCCGCGAAACTGCTTCTTCCTGCGCGAGATCTGGTGCTTCTTCCCGCGACGCTGCTTCTTCCTTCCTCGGCGGCGAGCGACGCTGCTTCTTCCTTCCTCGGTTACGGCGACGCTGCTTCTTCCTTCTTCGGCCGCGCGCGACGCCGTCTGTTCCTTCCTTGACCGCTCACAGTGAAAGCGTGAATCTGAACAGTGTCCTGGTTCTTCCTTCCTCTGACGCGGGCGATCCGGTTCTTCCTTCCTCTTCCTTGGTCCTGCTTCTTCCTTTCTCTATTGCTGCCCAGATCCGGTTCTCCACTGCATTCCTTCGTCACCACTGTTTCCTCTTCCCCCTTATACTTCTGCTTGATCAAGGTACACCCATTCTTTATCAACAATTTCTCCCTATTATGCCTTTGATTTTACTTATTTATCTGCCTTTTTTGTGATATCTGTGTTCAAGATCGAATTTTGGAATTTTCAAGTTGGCCTGCATGTCTGCCTTTGATTAATTGTTGATTAATTTTCTCTAGTTATCTCTACTTGAATTTGAGTTTTCTTTGTGGGATCTCTATCTGTTTTAGTAGTGTATCAGTGCAGTGTACATATAGATTTATACTAGGTGCCACCTGCATTACTTATCTAAGATTGACTGTTGAATTCAATTTTAGTGTTGAGATTGTGCTGGAATATGTTCTTGTTGTTATTCAATTTCTCCCCAAATTTCCTTATATAACTGTGTTAAGCAATTCATTTCTTTATGTGACATTTCTATCAAATGACTGCATGGTGTATATATTAATTCTACCAGACCTTCTCGATTTGGAAGTGGGGAACTTTTGTAAGAATTTCTTTGCAGTGATGACATTTTAGTAATTTGAATTTCTTTGCAGTGCTATGAATTTCTTTACAATGATGATAAAAAGAAGGAGCTGATTTTTGGTTTGCCCCCTCACTTGCGGCTACAAGTTCTCTTTCAAATTATGAATGTTACTGGGCACTATGGAGGCAGTATGTAGCTGCCTCATATCATCGGTTGGTGCCTACAGGTTTTTTTTTGTTTTGTATAGCCAGTATGTAGTTGGCTGACATGTTGGTGCCTAGAAGTTATTTTTTGTATAGGCAATATGTAGTTGGCTCGTATTATCAGTTGGTGCCAACATGTTTTTTGTATAGGCACTTTGTTGGTTCATATCATCACCAGCTTGTGCTTACAGGTTCTTTTTTGTATACCG
Source organism: Calophaca sinica (assembly GCA_037113605.1). Taxonomy (NCBI): domain Eukaryota; kingdom Viridiplantae; phylum Streptophyta; class Magnoliopsida; order Fabales; family Fabaceae; genus Calophaca; species Calophaca sinica. Next base: position 39,002,209 of record CM073736.1, on the reverse strand, counting down.
AATATGTAGTTGCCACATATAGGCAGTAAACTCTTGTGTTGGTTCTGCTATAATAGTAATACATAACTTGTTCTGTAATTCTAGTAAATTGATTGTAAAATTATTACTAACTTGGTGTTGGTGCATCATGTGTATGATGTTTGGTGTCCTTTTTAATTATTGTAAAATTGAAGGAAGGATTATGTAGCCTTTTTCTTTCAGTTACTCTCATAACAGTTGCAATTTCATTTAACATCAGCTATGTGGACTTGAAGCCTCACCTTATAGAATTGGTTGGACTCATATAGCTCATGAGTTAGATGTTAATACTTTCCAGGTTAGAAAATATTTACCATGTTGCAGGGACATTTTGTTGCATAGTTACATGTAGTTAAGAAGTGTTTGATTATGAATAAAAAGTGTTCGATTAGAATTAGAAATATACATGTATAACAGGTGGCTATAACTTGGGCAGTTAGAATGGGTTGGAGATTGTAGTAAAGGTCCTAAGTTTAAAGCTCCAAGTCATGGTGAAAACTTCCCAAAGTACCTAAATAAACCATGCATTTTCAGCAAAATTTTCATGTGAATTGTTTTATGGGTACTTTCTGATAAATTGGTAATAACACTTTTGGCTAGATGTTCACAGGATCACCTGTTGAATTTTACCTCTATTGGAAATGATTTTCTCTCTAGATGGGCCAAACTCTGAACATGATTTAATATGGTGTGACATATCTTTAATCAAAGTTTGGCAGGAAATAAAAGTTACATATTTTAGCATGGATCAATTTTAATTTGTGTCTATGATTAGCTTGTCCGAGCTGTTGAAGTAGGAACTCTCAACTACTTTGAGATAGATGGGAAGAACTTGTTTTTTATTAATAAACATGTAATTGAAATTTGAATCTCCATTTTTAATAAACAAAGAATTGACATCCCTTGTGCCTGTTATCCATTAATAATATTCCTTTTGATTATAAAAAAAAAACAACTCACAAATTGCCACAACATAAATATTGTTGCAAGAATGTTTGAAAGAAAGAATGTGGAAAAAAAAAAGGGTTACCACTTCACCTTATAATTTGCAACGTCACAAATTTTTTTATGGCCATACAAGACAATTCAAATAAAATAAAGATGTAACCCAAAAAAAAAGTAAAATAAAGAAGAGAAGTTAACAATGGTATTTTTGTCCAATGATAAAATATTACCATTTCTCTCTTCTCTTTTTCTACTCAACCAATCAAAGGGAGAGAGAACTTTATACTTCTTTCTCTTCTATTTCTATCATTTTTCTCTTAAACTAAACAATACCACAAATCTTCTCTATTTCTCACATCTTTCTCTCTTTTCTCTCTCTTTCTCACCTCTTTCTCTTTTTTCAATTTCTCTTCTATGCCAAACATAGGCTAATGGTGTGATTGGTTGAGGAGAAGTTGGGAAGAGAGAGTGGGGTGAGAGAGAAGTTGGGAAGAGATGAGAAATTTCTCTTGATTGGTTTAGAGGAGAAATAGGGGAGAGAGAAAAAAAATCAGTGAGACCCACCACTTTTTTCAATCTCTCCAAAATAGAGAAGAAAGAGAAGAGAAATGGTTAATTTCTTGCTTAGTTCCATTTATGCCCTTAATTGATAATAATTCAATGCATTAAAAATTTGTACCGTCTCGTAAAACAAAAAAAATTGTACAATGACCGGCAAAGTGAATCACGGGAATGGATCAATGTTAGTTGTCTTGCACACAGTGATATAAAACTAAATTCAAAGCAACATAAATTTTGAATTAATAAATCTAATAAAATGTTGGTTGAAAAAACTAGATTAATTAAAATCAAAATTAAAAGTTAAAATCAAAAAAAGTAAATTAATAAAATTATATAAATTAATTAATTGAATTCAAATAAAAAAACATATTAATTTTGATAAGAAATTACATTCAAACAAAAAATAAATTAATTTTTAGCATAAGGATATTTTTATCTTTTCAAAAATTAAACACATTTCTCTCTCTTCTATTTCTCTTCTTTTTCTCTTAAACCAATCAATACCTCAAATCTATTCTATTTCTCACTTCTCACACTCTTTCTCACTTCTTTCTCTCTTGTCAACTTCTTCTCGGAATCAAACATAGCCTAAATGCTATTGAGTAATAAATTACTTAATATTTTTAAAAAATCACTTTTTGATTGTTTCCAAGAAAAGATTACGCTGGCTTTCAATGGCTAAGGAAAGATTTCCATTTTATTTTGTTTTTGTTGCTTTTCTCGATGGGGCTAGATTAGTAGGTTGAATAGTAATAATTTACTGTTTAGGTTAGTTTGCTGCCATTGTTTCTATGCCAATGCTAATTCCCAATGTCGCATAGCATGAATATTAACATTTTAATATCGCATTTCCCAATTATCCCGGTTGTTTTTCGTCAAAAAAAAAAATTATCCCGGTTGTTAAAAAAAAATGTTGCACTTCACAGTAACCGGTGGGTATTTGTGTAATGCATTTTTTTTTCATTTGTCATTTCATTGTTTCAGTTCTTTAGGGACATAGGTGATTAAAAATTTTGATTATGTTGGGGGTTTATATATGTGGTTTTTGATCTTTTGGGGGTCATATATGAATTTGATCTTTTGAGTATCAAATTGTTATAACTATCTTATCTAAATTGGGTTGCAGTAGTTGTTTTTTTTTTGACAGGAAATTGGGTTGCTATAGTTGCTATAACAATTGTCAGTTATTGCTTTTAATCCTTTTTGTATGAACCTCTTATAATTCTATCCTATATTGATTACTTCTTTTGAGACTTGCTATATATGCAGAGCCCCTGTTAATGCTTCCTTAATGTGTTTCTTTGTGTACAGAATTGTGGCTGCAACCCAATTGTTGTAATTTTGAAGAATATGGATTACTATTTTGTAACTGATGAGAGACATGTTTCTCTTTATACGCAACTGTATTTGCAACCCAACTTGGCTGTTGAAAAGAGACATGTTGCTGTGATTTATTTATTTATTTCTTGCTATCTTGGTTAGAATCAATTTTGTGCCGGATTCATTTTAAAGTATGATTTGAATGTAGTTGGTTCTATGAGGAATATTTTTGTTTTAAAATTTCAATTTAAGCTTTTCAAAATAAAAAAAAATATATTACTCCATACCCATAATTTATCCCGTGTATCGCACGAGTACACACGCTAGTTCTTATTTACAGATTATTCTACGTAGAACTAGCAAGATACCAGTGCGTTCGCATGGACAGAGACAAATCCACTTGGAGGTAATTGGGGGCACTAACTCACTGACTTATTTGTTTTTTTATTAATTATTAAATAATTTTATTTTTGACCCCACTTAAAATTTAGACTATGTTTGGAATAGAGGAAAGATAGGAGGGAGGATGGAAAGAGGGTGGAAAGTTATTTGGAAATTGTGGTTTGTGACATGGGTAAGTGTGAAGAGCCAATGTTGGTGTGGCACCTATGCTAAAATTCAAAAATATTTCCTTTCACTTTCTTTCTTCACACTTTCCTTTCCAAACCAAACATAGTGTTAGTGTTGACCCACTAAAGAGAAAAAAAATAAAAAATGAGCTACTCTCTTTTGATATATTTGAGAGATAAATTGTTGAATGATTGCTTGGTCACATACATAAAAAGACATATTTTTAATAGTGTTGAAAATGTAAAAATCATATAACAATTTAAAAATATAAAGACATGTAAAGAACAATTATAATTCGTAGACATTGAGATGTCTTCAATTTTTTGGGTATATAATGTTATAGTTTTTATAATCTCTAATTTCTTGCTTAATAATAATGATGTCATTATTTTATCACTTATTTATTGATGCATTTTTTATATAAACATAGGGCCCGTTTGATGGTCATGATAGGATAAGAAATGATAGGATAAGAGGGTTGGATAAGGATATGATATTATAGAGACATGATAAGCTCTTATCTTATCATGTGTTTGATGCGCACATCACAATAAATTAGATAACATTATATTATCATATCACGTGTTTGATACGAACTAAATAAAAGTGTAGCAGGATATAAATTATATAAAATGACAAAATTACCCATATGACAAGTTAAATAGTTCTTTATAAAATTAATTTCTAATATTTTTTTATTAATTTGATAATTTTTAATATGAATTTTTAATTTAAATATTTTTATATTTTATTAGATTTTATTTTTATAATTTCTATTTTTTTATAACTTTTGATTTTTGTATCATATCTAATGACAAAATTTGCCTTATAATTTTTAATATTTTTAAATAATTTTTAACTTAAATTAATTACTTTTATAGTTTTAAATATTTATTTATAGTTTTTATTTTTAATATTTTTAATTTTATTATATTTTTATTTCATAAAAATAATATAGAATGACAAAATTACCCTCATGGCAAATTGCATGTGGTTTTTAAAATTAATTAGTTATTTTTTATTACTTTTTTATAATTTTACTTTGAATTTATTATTTTTAATTTAAATACTATTTATTTTTTATTTATTTAATGTATAATATTAATGTTTTTCATTTTTTAGTTTTTTCTTTTAAATATTATATATTTTATGAGATTTTAAATTATGTTTTGAAGGGTAAACGAGGAAAAAATTTCTTATCCTATCCTATTGGTTTCTAACCTAGCCCCCACCTCAGGATAAAAATTACATTAGAGAGACAAGATATGATAGAGTGACAAGATTGACTTATCCTATCTTATTGGCTCATCAAACGCTAGATTAACACAGGATATGATAGCTTATCCTATCCTGTCAGCCTTATCCTGACCATCAAACAAGCCATTATAGTATATGATCTTGCCCCCACTAGCCGAAATTCCTGGATTCGTCCTTGCGCACGAGTCACTCTATTTTCACATATTTTTTAAATACATTTGTTTGTAAAAATAAACTTTTAGATTGTGACAAATATATTTAGTAGTTTTAGTTTTCTAAAAATACAAAAAGATTTTGAGAGTATTCAAAGAGAGAAAATAATTATATCGACAACATATAATGCTTCTCTCAAAGACATTGAAATTATACTAATATGTTATGTTTGCCTCGGAATTCACAAAGTAAAATAATTATTTATAAATAATTTTTAAAAAAATTATAAAATTGATATATGCTGAAAAATAATAAAATTATACCGATAACAATAATGTTTCACCGTCAAGACTCAAAAACAAAATATTGAATATCTCTGTTTTCATAGATGTTTGCTTATTACAGGCGATGGCTAGGGTGGTCCAACGTAATAAATGGTTTACGGTGGATCAACGCTTGAAAATCGTTCGAAACTCTAACGACGATTGATGCCGCAGTAAAAACTCACAGTCCCTATGTCCTCACGGTCCTCAATGGTGACTTTGCTGTTAGAATTAAAGTGTGAGTGGTTAGTCCCACATTGGCTAGGATTAGGCTAAGTGAAAGATATATAAGAGAGGTGACTCATATACCTAATGCATTAAGATTTTGGGTAGAGATGTGGTGTCGGAGTCTCTTAGTGGTCCTTGTCCTTAGCTCGTTGTTGCTCTCAGGGCTCCCCGAACTCCCCAACAATTAGTATCAAAGCTGTGGTTCGGCCTGATGGGGGAGTGAGAGTGGATCCTGTCGGTTCTCTCAAATGTGGGGGACTCACACTTGGGAGAGATTGTTAGAATTCAAGTGTGAGTGGTTAGTCCCACATTGGCTAGGATTGGGCTTAGTGAAGGATATCTAAGAGATGTGACCTATATACCCAATGCCTTAAGGTTTTGGGTGGAGATGTGGTGTCTGAGTCTCTTAGTGGTCTTGGTCCTTAGCCTGTTGTTGCTCTTAGGTGCTCCCCGGACTCCCCAACACTTGCCAATATTGGTTTGGCAAACAAAAAAAAAAGGAAAACGAATATGAGTGTCTCAATATTGATCTGATCGGTTTTTCCTTTTTTTGCAGGACCGACACTGATCAGGTCACCGTTGAGGACTGTGAAGACGTGGAAGACCGTGAACTTCTACTTACAGAGGTGACGTCGGCCATTATTAGAGTTTTGAGTGATTTTCAAATATTAGTCTACCGTAAACAATTTGTTGCATTGCACCATTCTAGCCATCGCCTAAATTACCTAAGTATATTTGCAACTAAATACTGTATATATTGACTAGACTAGATAGCTGGCAGCATAACACGCGCTTCTGATCCGTTTCAAGTGCCATTGAACCTAGTCTATATATGCTTCACATCTCAATCTTAAGAAGGGTCAACGTACCAGTCACGCAACATTTTTACATATCAAGAATCAAGACCCTCCGTCACGGCGAGGGTACTTGTCAGTTGTCTTGACCATCAACTAGAATTTGTACCGAGACAGTACAGTCCCGCAATCTAGTCTTAGGACAATGTACAATGCATGTGATTGACTTTTATTTTCTAAGACAAGCCAAGACATCTTGGTAGGAGTGGGATAAAAATAAAATGATCAAATTCGTAACTTTAAATATACTATTTCCAGTCTTATATATAAGAGATAAATACACTTTTTAGGTTCATTGAATAATTGATGTATCTGGTCTAGGTTTATTGAATAACTCTACATCAGTTATTCAATGAACCTAAAAAGTGTATTTATATCTTATATATAGGACCGGAGGTAGTATTTTGTTAAATGTTGTAATAACTATTACCACTACTAGACCCAAAATAAAAACTAGGTGACAACTCGTTGATCTCGCGGAAGTGTTGGATACTGATACCTAAGTGAGTTGAATCAATGAAAAATACCCACTTGTATTCACTTATCATGTTATCAAATCCACCTTAATTATTTTGTCAAATTTTTTTTTACCTTAATTACCTTAAATTAGTCATTTGACTTTTTTAAAATGTATATACACCCCTTTTAAACTAAATAATTTTTATAAAAAAAAATTCTCAACAGTGTTTATTTGTATTCTTTCTTTTTCATCTTTATACCCCTTCACAGTTCTTTTTCTTCTGATATAAATTTGATTTCTCTTCATCTTTTTCTTATGGAGCTTAGATATCGAAAACAAGCTAACATTGATATATGTTTACTGCTCTTTGATTCTTCACTTTTTCTAATAAGATGAACATTCTAAATGTACAAGAGGAAAACAGAAGGTCAATATATCAACAAATTTGTAAAATATTTTATGGGCACCAAAATAATTATTCATAAACTTACTACTTAATTTTTAAAATAATAAAAAATGTATGTCTTAACGTTTATATGAAAAAAATTGAATAAGTGAACTATTTTTATTGGACCACTTAATACCCAACTAATTTTGAGTCAAAAAAAAAGTACCCAACTAATTTAAAGGGTATCTAAGATTCTACCAAAAAACTATTACTACTAAGAAAAAATCATTGAGGTTTGGTGATTCAAAATATAAGCAAATCTAACTAATTTTACCATATTAATTATATCATTCCAAAAATACTCTTTATTTAATGCATATTTTATTTTCCAATAACTCCTTTTTATTTCCATAAAACAAGTTCCTATATAAAATTAAATGAAAGAAAATGACACTTTAGAAAATACAGTTAGTTTTTTTATTACATCAAGAAAATTAAATGAACTTAATTAACATTCTTAATCTATGTGAAATTAGATATTTTTTTTTTATATTCGAGTCCAACGAGTACTATGCCATTGGATGTAATCATTTTTTTTCGCTGTGGATGTGACAACTTACAGTAACATCACTTCCATCCTTGAAAAACTATTGATATTTTAGTTTTTTTTATTTTAAAATTATTGATGTTATTTAAATTTAAGATTTAATTTTTTTAGCTATACCCTTATTTAACTAGTGTTTTGTTTCGTGCGATGCACGGGATATAACTATTTTAAGTTGCATATACAAAATTTATAATTTAAAAATTTTGCAAAAATGAATGAAAAGATAATAGAAATGGGGCATAGAAATATATAGCATCATGAATTTAAATATTCAATAAGTTGTAACGCATGAGAAGAATTTTGATAATTTCATTTAAATATATAGTAAATTTGTATAATTTCTCTAAATTTAAACAAGTTTTTATAATTTTAATTTTTTAATAAATAACCTATATTTTAAAAGCTCATTTAACATTATTCCTCAATAGTATTGATTATATCATTGTACTACCATACATTCATACACAACGTGTAAACACCTTTGAACTTCTCGGTCAAAGATGATGACTTAACCAAAAAGTATCATATATAATTTCTTATTATTAAGATACGTACTATAAAATATATCTGAAATAGTTTTTATTTGCAAGTGTATTTCTATTAAAATGTTCATAATAGTAATATATATTTTAATTTTTTCATGTAAAATAACTGTATGCCATCAGGTAAATTATCTAACACAATTATTTACTATTTACTAATAGTTAACATTTACCTTATTTATTGAAAAAATAAACTATAATTGGAAAAAAGAATAATAATTAAAATTAAAATATAATTTATATAAAATTACTTTTCAGTAATTTATATTATATTAAATTTTAATTAAAAAATATTTAAAAAATTTAGTTATATTATACAACCAAATTAATATTTATATATTGGAAAATTTATTCAAACATAGAAGATAGAAAAGTTTATTTAGACTAAAGAAAAAAACAGCTTTCAAGTGTAATTTGTCGACTTGAAAATCTAGTTCTCACTAGTGCAAATTAGGGATTTAAAATCGGTTATTTCGGGCTTTAAAATCGGTTAGACAACCGATTTGAATGATCCGGATTTAGTATGTCTGGTGATTTTAAATCGGTTGTTTGACCGATTTAAATACTACCTTTTAAATCGGTTATTTAAAAACCCCGATTTAAAAAGTCTGAATAAGATCCCAAAATCTGCTTAAATTCGGGTTTTTAAATCTGTTGTTTAAAACACCCGATTTAAAAAGTAACCTTTTAAATCGGTTATTTATAACAACCGATTTAAAAGGTCCTAGTTTTTAAATCTGTTGTTCCAAACAACCGATTTAAAATGTTACTTTTTAAAAAGTAACATTTTAAATCGGTTATTTATAACAACCGATTTAAAAGGTCCTAGTTTTTAAATCTGTTGTTCCAAACAACCGATTTAAAAGGTATTTGTGCTTTTAAATCTGTTGTTCCAAACAACCGATTTAAAAGGTTACTTTTTAAATCGGTTATTTATAACAACCGATTTAAAATGTAGTTTTTTTTAATTTATATTTTTTTTTCAGCAACCATATGTACCTGTAAATACTTTAACTAGAACTTTAACAATACAAACTAAAACTAAATACAAACTAAACTAAAACTAAATACAAACTAAAACTAAATACAAACTAAACCAAATACACCTCAGTAACCACAGCAATTTTTCCAACCAAATTTTCAGCAATTTTCAGCAACCAATTTTTCCACACCTACATACATGTATTTCTTCTTTCAAAATATGATGAAGATAAGCTAAGCATGCTGAGCCAATGAAATTACACAGCAACCACAGTAAACTAAGCATCCCCATAACTTTCTGTCCATCAAATGAAGCCAGCCAACTATACAACCTCATAGAGTCAATCAATCAGGTGCGTGTCAACCTTCAACTTCACTATTTGTTTTTTCCACCATTTTTTTTCTTCTTTTTCCTCTTTGGCTCGTATTTCAAGTCGGTATGGAATTTGCAAAAAAATTCTGCCCAGAGTTGTCTTATGCTCAAAAGCGCCTCATTTGACATTGTTGTTGTGTCATTGAATACCTGTAAAAAAAATATAAACACTAATTAATTTTAATTAAGTACGAAATCAATTAAGCTTATTGAGTTTTTAAATATTACCTCCATCCAATTTTCGGTTATCCCCGCCGAGATAATGGTCATCATATTCTTCATGACATATATCGCACATGCCCACCCGTCGTTTTGTTGAGCCACCTACAAATAAATATACAAGGTGTGCACTCAGTTAATGTTAAATATCTTAATCTATTATAAAAGTTGTGCACTTCTTCATTTCACTTTTGATGGAGTGGTATTAGTTTTCAGTGTTTTAGTTTTTCTCCCTATAGTAGGTTTTGGTTTTTTAATAATCCATTTTATTATTATATTTTCAATTTTGCATCTATGCTTACTCTAGAGTTTTCAAGGGATGTTCCATGCTTTTAATTACTTTCATGGCTTTATGCTTTTTGGGTTGCAGGGGATCCAGGGATAAGAAATGAAATTTGGAACCTAAGGCAGACCCATAAAGTGATCAGGCAACTGTTGGTGTCATTTGTTTCATATATAGAAAATTACACATGTTATGGCAGAGGGAAGAAAGGTATCAAATTACATTATGGAGTTTGATATTGCTATTGTTCTTTTTGTAATATAATATTAAGTCAGATCTTGCCCAAGGTTATTCGCAATCCCTCTATTTTCGGTTATTCTATGTCCTTCCCTTTCATCCATCTCCATATGCTTTAAAATTGGCCTGCCACATACAGTTACAGGACTAATTAATTAAGATTAAGCTATACTCAAAAAATGGAAGGGAACAAAAATACAAGTTCTTTATGATGCTTGCTATGCCTTGTTTTCTCAGGGAGGGCTTCCAACTTTTCAACAAATCTATTGCCTGAAAAATCTTCTAGGTGAGTTCCTATAACAAATCTTAATGATGAATCTAGTGTATATGTTTTGTTTGTCTTCATATTCATAATTTTCTCCTCTAACTTCAATATTTGATTGATACAGTTTGCAAATGAAAAGACTAATTCATGAGTTGGGGACAATGAATTTGCAGACAAAATTGAAGCAATAGATGTGGGATATTGTAAATCACGGGTATCTTACTAGTATATTGTAAATGAAATATTATTGAATTTAAACCACTTACTTTGGGCGATAACCATTCAGGTGCATTATTTCTCCTAACTCCTTTAAGCCTGTTATATCCAGCGATTGCACTGATAAAAGAATATTCATGATAAGTCGAAATTCTAAAATTATATCATAAAGTATATGCTAAATTAAATTGAATCTTACTTATTAATTCTTTCTACAATGGTTGGATTAGGTCGATAACCCAGGGAGCACATCCAGACGACAACGTGGTCTTCAGGACAAATGACGACCAACTGCCAATGCTCACTGCAATATTGAACGTAAAATCAATAAACAAAACATGAGAAATTAAGAAAAAGTACTAACCAAAAACTGAGGCTCATTTCGACTCTTAACAAACAAATCCCATGTTTCTTCTGAAATGGATTTATACTTATGACATGGGGTATTAAATCCGTCCTTGTCACCAGTGCCAAAAACATAAGTCCTGGTGAGCATAGTCTTGTGTGACTTCCAACGATCAGCAGCATAAGATAGCCATCTCTTCTTAAGCCCCTTATCGCCAGGATCAATATCAAATGTTTCCTTAAATAGACAATAAAATGGTATTAGTAATAAATAGATTTAGTTAAATGGTATAAGAAATTAAATGAGTTTGTAAAAAGAGGTATTACCGTCACATCCTGCCAAAGTAAGTTTTTTGTGCCGTCATCCACGTTCTCCCATTCATTTACCAATATGCTAACCTTATTTCTAGCCAACATAGCCACAAATGTCTTGAACTTAGTTGCATACTGCCCTGTAGGATGGCCTGTGTCCCCATCAAACTCTACTGGATACCTATATCCAGTCGGACGTCTAGAAGTCAACTCCTGACAAGAAGTGGCTGATCTAGTCTTCTTTTTTGTAGATGTCGTACTATCTACAGGATCAGCCATGATATCTGTTTAGAGGACAGAAGATAAATGTCAAAAACAATAATATAGGACAAAGCAGAATAAAATCATTAATAAACACAATAACAGATGTAAATTTAAATATAAAACAAAATAAGCACAATCAATGTCAATAACAAATAGGTATTAACCTTTAAAATTAATCTATGGGTGAAACACAGATGTTCTCCCATATCCCTTCATTATGATCACTACGAATGGCACGTACATCGTCCACATCTCGTTCTTCTATGAAAGTAGGAATTTGTGTTGTGAATGAAGGAGTCTCAGAAATATTAAGGGTTGAATCTTCATTTTCATTATTATCATGAATGTTTTTCCCTTGTAGGACCACTGACCAATTTTTTCTAGAAGGATCATTGACATAAAAAACTTGTTTTGCCTGTTCTGCCATGATGAAAGGCTCGTCCTTGTAACCTACTTTGTCAAAGTCCACCAATGTAAAGCCCATTTCATCGGTTGTTACTCCATCTGCTATCAAGTAACCCACTTACATTTAAAAACAGGCACCTTAAATTTGCAGTAATCAAGCTCCCAAATCTCTTCAATTACCCCAAAGTAGGCTACGGATGCAAGAATGGGGTTTTTATCCCTTGAACTAGAGAAATGCATTGAAGAAGCCATTACCATAACCCCACTGTTTTGAACGGTACTCTTGTCATCTTGTGATTTTGTGTAAAAGGAAATATTGTTTATATCGTACCCACTCCAACACAAGACATTAAAACTAGGTTCATGTGCTAGCCTACGTAATGTATCAGAAGCAGTATCATATTCCTTCATAATCTGTGCTTTGAACCAAGATAGGAATGCCTTGTTATGCTCTCTCAACACACTTTTTTCATTCATTCGAGGGTTACTGGCCTTGACAATTCTTTTGTGAGCTTCTAAGTAAGGTATAACCTCAGCATTGTTATTCAATATATACAGATGTGCTTGAAGCACCTCCACACGACTCATGCTCTTAACGGTTAACCCTCGTGTACCCTTACCTTCATATCTTCCAACATGACGAGTCTTAGGAATCCCTACAGGTTCCACTTCTGACAAGTAGTCTGTACAAAACTCAATGGCTTCTTCTGTGATGTATCTTTCAACAATGGATGCTTCGGGGCGGTATTGATTCTTAACATACCCTTTCAAGATCTTCATATATCGCTCCACTGGGTACATCCACCTTAAATAAACGGGGCCACACAATCTAATCTCCGGCCCTATATGAACAATTAAATGGACCATGATGTCAAAGAATGATGGAGGAAAATACATCTCCAACTGACACAATATAATAGCAGCCTCGTTTTCCAAGTCGTCCAACTTCATAGGGTCAATGACTTTGGCACATATAGCATTGAAGAATAAGCACAATCTAGTTATGGCATGTCGGACTTCTTTTGGCAAGATGCCACGGATAGCCACTACAAGTAATTGTTGCATCAATACATGGCAGTCATGAGACTTTAAGCCAATTACTTTGAGGTCTTTCAGTGAGATTAGGTTTTTAACATTGGAAGAGTAACCCTGTGGCACTTTAATTCCACGAAGACACTCGCAAAAACTTCTTCTCTCTTGTTTTGACAAAGTATGGCATGTCAGGCAGATATGTGGCATTACCTCTTGGCTCGAGCTAATTTATGTCGCATACCCATTGCAACCATATCTAGACGAGCATTCACACTATCCTTTGTCTTGCCCTGAATGTTGAGAAGAGTACCGATTACACTATCGCACACGTTTTTCTCCACATGCATGACATCAATACAGTGTCCTATATCAAGATCGACCAAGATGGAAGATTGAAGAACACAGACCTCTTCTTCCATATATTTTTCACAATGGATCGCTTTTGTTTCTGTTTCTTGCCAAATATGACTTTGATGTCCTTCACTCATTGATACACTTCTTCCCCTGTTAAGGCATTCGGAGCTACACCATTTTCCTGACATCCATTGAAAGCCTTTTTCAACCTACGATACGGGTGATCACGTCGAAGAAATCTACGATGCCCAAGGTAAACAGTTTTTCTTCCATGTTTCAGTTGATTGTAGCAAGTGCCCTTTTCACATACAGGGCACGCACTATGCCCCTTAACACTATATCCGGACAAGTTCCCATATGCTGGAAAGTCATTGATGGTGCAAAATAACATGGCACGCAACTTGAAATTTTCATTGGAATATGCATCGAACACATCAACGCCCTCATCCCACAATTTCCTCAAGTCTTCAATCAGGGGACTTAGGAAAACATCTATGTCATTTCCAGGTTGTTTCGGGCCCGAAATCATCATGGATAACATCATGTATTTGCGTTTGATGCACAACCAAGGAGAAAGGTTGTAAACTACCAAGACAACAGGCCATGAACTGTGGTTGCTACTTAAGTTACCATACGGATTCATTCCTTCAGAAGCAAGCCCAAGCCTAATGTTTCTTGGCTCATTGCCGAAATCTAGAAACAGGGTATCAATTTTCTTCCATTGCAAAGAATCGGCAGGATGGCGAAGTTGTCCGTCACACTTCCTCTCATCCACATGCCATCTAATACTCTTTGCGTCTTTTTCATTGGCAAACAATCGCTTCAATCTTGGAATTATTGGAAGATACCATAAAACTTTTGCAGGTGCACCCTTTGTGCTCTCATCGTCGCAACTGTCAACGTCGTCCTTCACCTTGTAGCGTGATAGCCCACACGTGGGGCACTTGTGAACATTTTCAAACTCTTTTCGGTACAATATGCAGTCTTGGGGGCATGCGTGTATTTTCTTATACTCCACACCCATCGGACACAAGATCTTCTTCGCATCATACACACGGTTCGGCAATGTGTTGCCCTCTGGAAGCATATCTTTAAACAACTCAAGCAAGTCGGTGAAGCTCTTGTCAGTCCACCCATTTATTGCCTTCAGATTAAACAATCTCAACACGGCAGACAACCGTGTGAATTTTGTGCACCCCTTATACAAAGCCTCTTCATTGTCTTTTGTCAAGGATTCATAAACATGTGCTCGTTTAAAAGACTCAAGTCCAATATCACGGATCATGTCTTCTAACCGATCGTCCATTTCTACGTCAGCTTTCTTTCCTTCGGACACACTTGACATTTCCTTCTTCTCACCATGCCATGTCCATGTTGTATAACTGCTGCAAATCCCATAGACAATTAGATGTTCCCGTATTTTGTCGACTTTTTGTGGTGTCTGGTTCACACAAATAACACACGGACAAGAAAATGTTCCGCCACTTTTAGGAAGCTTCGTTTGAGCAAAATTCAAAATCTTCTACTCCCTTCTCATACTCTTCACTCAAACGATTTTGTTGCATCCAACTACGATCCATCTGGGGTTAAGAGAGCAAGACAGGCAGCGAATGATGTCAATTTTTTTCAATATTTAATTGCTCAGTA
This sequence comes from Calophaca sinica, assembly GCA_037113605.1. Taxonomy (NCBI): domain Eukaryota; kingdom Viridiplantae; phylum Streptophyta; class Magnoliopsida; order Fabales; family Fabaceae; genus Calophaca; species Calophaca sinica. Next base: position 38,987,050 of record CM073736.1, on the reverse strand, counting down.
GTTATGAACTGAGGTTTCAATTCAACTAGTCATGAACTCTCAATTAAGCCAAGCCACACAATAATGGGGAAGCAATGTTGACATAGGCATGAACTCACAATTCAACTAGTCATGAACTCACAACACATAGGCAATCTAGTCTTTCACTCTATTTTGCCTTTTAATTTCAAAGATTCAATTACCACAAAGAAAATGAAGAAAGAAAAAGAACAGAAAACAAAGAAAACAATTGCATGAATACAAGACAAACCTTATTTCTGTGATTTAAGCAACACCCCTTTTATGCTAAATTGATAAATTCACAGTAGTTAACTAATAAATCTAATGGTTTCCATGTTTTCTTAAATGTGCTATTAATACAAATGCTATATGCTAAGAAGACATCAAACACAAGAAATGATTTTCAGGTAGTCAAAATGTTCACATTTTTATTATTTCTTAGGCACACCCCCTTATTTCTTAGGCACACCCCCACGGACTGGCCGCCGCCACAATTAACACCGCCGCTAAATTTATCACCGCCGCTATCAATCGATTTGGCCGCCAAAATTATTCTTCCATACTTACATACCAAAGTGTGCCATTGGGTTCAAGAACCATTGGCCTAATAATAGATCCTGCACCTTGCCTTTCCCTTTAACCATTGCCATGACGAGTTTAATTTGCTCCACCATGTCAGAAATCACAACATTTTTTGCTTGGAAGATCATGTAATTCCTAGCTTTCCATATTGACCATATGCATGCATACCAAATGGTGATGAACTCATCTTTATGTTGATATAAACAACCTTTCACTTTACTAAAAATAGTTATAAACCCATGTAAGTTTTTAATTTCATTCTTTTGTATTGTTCTAATCACACATCATGCTAATCTAAATAAATAAAGTACAAGAAGTATTAATCCAAAATAAACAATCAAAAAAGACATTAAAAAGATAGTTTCCAAAATAAACAAAGTACATCAAGTGGAATCATCCCAATATGCTTAGTTACCTTAATTTTGTCCTGGGAAGAATGTCCTTGGAATTTGCCTCACCTATTAAAAGACATAAAAATGATAGTTTTAGAAGTCAATTACATGTAAAAAGAAAATAACTTCCAGTATGCAATGAATGTTGAACATAAATCAGACAAGTTCCAAATCTTATAGAAACATCCAAGTTGTGGTACATGCAAGTTGAAATAATAAATCAGAGTTTCTTTTCACTAAAAAAAACAATCGTTACTAAAAATATGCAAGAAATCCAAATGAGGCATCAATAACATAAATCATTAGGCTTTCAAAACTTGCAGTGAGTTAGTCCTTCATGTGCCCCTCTTCCCCATCATGATAACAGCACCTTATATTACATTTGGAAATGCTGAAATATATGCAATTTTGATTGGATTTCCTTCAAAACGTAGCATCCAATTCAAGGTGAGTAGTAATATCATTATCATTTTCATCATTGCTTTTTTCTTTTATTTTTCAGCATAAGCATGTTTTACACTTTACCCCAAGAACCTGTTTTTTTCCCCCTCCAACTTAGCATATGAGATGCAAGCTATTGCTTGTCGAACAACCTCCAAGAGTACAAAATCATTTAAATAAGTACAAAAGAACTAATTAGAATGCTAATGAGATTGGACATTGTTTTGAAGTGAGCATCTTATTTTCAGTAAGATAAAACAAAATATGGATTAGAAATGTTACTTAGTTAATTCAAAAAATGTGATCTTTTTGCAATGAAGTTAAGCAATTTGTATGACCCACACTCCCACCTACAATGAGTTATATTGAATAATGGGTCACTAGAAAACAAGACTCCCAAAAAGCATCTAATTTAAAAACAATAAGGACATGTACTAATAAACAAGCATGAAAAGAGAAGGTTTTGAGAGTTTTTCAAAGATGGTATTGCTTGATTGAAGTAGGGAGAAAATCCAGTATACATATTGCAAACACTTTTTTTTCAATGGTAGGAGTGATCATCTTTAGTTCAAAAAAATAGAGAAGGATAAGAATTAGAAAAGGAGACGTGCCCAAAAAGATAGAATGGAAATGCCAATGATAGGCACTGCCCTTGAAATTGCAATCTAAGTTGAACTGCATAAAGCACATGAGACCCACACTGTAAGATAGGCACAGATTGCAACAGCAAAATCTTCTTTTATATACATAACTACACAGGGAAAGTGAGCCAAAGGAAGGGTTCCAATCATATTGGGACTGGGCCACACCTTGCTAAATTATATTGAAAATTTCAGTGGAAGAGGATCAACAGTGATATAAAATCAAGCTTTACTATGTCAAATTACAAATATTTATCTAACTCCGTGCAAAAGGGTGAAAAAAAAAGCCAAAATTTCAAAGTCTACATGCAACTCAAATTAACCCAAATATGCATAACCAAAAGTAACCTTTACTAGTTCAAGTGATATAAAGAGTTCTGACATGCTGATTTATTCCCCAAACCCTTATCCTTCTCTTCTATAACATTCTAACTCCATTTAAAAACCTATAAGCATAAAAGGAAAACCAGATAGTATCAGCCATCATATCCAGAACCAGTTGCAGCAGAGATTAACAAACTGAAATTTCAACATGTATACCAAACTACAAACACATATTCCAATCAATTAGAAAATCCTATGCGAACATTTCCCCATCAATTGCCTTGCGAACATTTCATCAAATAGATCAGTGTGTGTGTGTGTGTGTGTAAAACAACAAGCAAAACAACTCACATTATTTCTAATCAAACCACAGAACATGGAGAATCAATCCATTTCAACCCTAAAGCTTCTTTCGGCTGCAGACACCAAACAGGATAGCCTCTTCACCTCCTTTTGTTTCCTTCCTGTAGAAAATCATCACATTAGAAATTTAAGATAAAGTTTAAATTAAACTAGAATTTATCTATCCTGAGGAACACAAGGGCAATAAACACACAGGAAGCACGAGATCAGAAACCACAAGCCACTCACTACAACCCTTACCCTAGTACGCCGAGCTACAGGAGACTGATTTTCAAACGCAGCATATCCACCAAAACCAGGTTCAAATCCGAACTCAAATCCAGGAAAAGAGACAAACTAAGCCTCCCAACTCAAATCCAGATCCGCACCAGCTAACACCAAAGCAATGTTCCTCAACGTAATGTAATGTAGTGAATGCAAAACGTAGCGAATGCACTCATTGCAAGGAATTTACCCATCTTTTCTCAGCCTCATTTCTTTCTTCTTCGAAAATCTGAGAGAGTTCGAATGGCGGCGGCGGCGGCAGCTTGAAGAAGAGGATGAGTGGCTACGGCGGCTTGAACGAGAACGAACGGCGTGAAGACGAGTCGAGTGGCAGCGGAGTTTTAGCTAACAGTGTCTTGGCTCAACGGGCGGCGGCGGCAGCTTGAAGAAGAGGATGAGTGGCTACGGCGGCTTGAACGAGAACGAACGGCGTGAAGACGAGTCGAGTGGCAGCGGAGTTTTAGCTAACAGTGTCTTGGCTCAACGGGCGCTGTAGGGTTTGAGAGGGAAAAGAGGGAAAAGAAAAATAAAATACGTTGAAGCCCTTCTAAATCGGTGTTTATTTGATAGATTTAAAACATTAGGGATTTTAAATCGGTCACCTCAAACAACCAATTTAAAAGCCTGTTTATTTTTTTTACTTGAGATTTGAAATCGGTTCTTTATCACAACCAATTTAAATTATTTTTTCCTTAAAATCTTTTATATCGGTTGGGATAAACAACCGATTTTAAATGTCACGCTGAATCATAAAACTTCAATTTAATTTCAAAAATGCCACCGCATTTCTTTTTAAATCGGTTGTTTAAAACAACCGATTTAAAATCCCTGTTCCGAAAGTCAATTTCATAGTAGTGTCTGCGTGTACAACAATCTCAGCAATACCCGTAAAATACACAAGCATGCTTTGAAAAATAATACTTGACCATTTATTTTATGTAAAATGTTTGATCCATGTTTTTACTCTGTATTTAAATATTCAAATATTAATAATTTTTTTTAACAAATTCCTCAGTAAATTAGTTGGGTGAATACGTAGAACATAGGAATACTCTATTAAGAAATAAGTATATGAATAAAAAAAAATCCATAATAGGTTGGTTCGTGCCAAAATTAAATTGTTATCTATTAAAATATTGAAATAAAACATTTGTCAAAGAAAATCCCACTAAAACAATGAAAGGAGCAGAAACTGTATAAGCAACTTGAATCTGAATTTCTTTGACGTTTACTCCATCAACAAATACACACCCAATAAAACTTGTCTCCATAATTTCTCATAGTTGATAGTTCTATCCCGTTAAATTAAATAATTAAAAATTAAGCACAGGCTAAAGCTGAAGTAGTCTGTCAATAGAAAATAAAATAAACCATCATAAGACAAATATAAGCTTTGAGTAACACACATAGTTGCTTTCGGACCATATCAGATCAATGAGCCCAGTGGGAGTAATTAATTTAAATTAATTACCGCACCATGTTGTTTATGGCATTATATACTTGAGATATGGCGCAACGCCTACCCCTCCAATTACATTGTGCTTTTCAATGCAATCCCTATGTAAACTATATAATGTCAAACCATTCAATTAAATATTACTATTTTAACAATTAAATCAAACAACTTGTGCATGACTGATTATGCAATATCTATTGAACCAAATTGTCATGCAACCATCCCCTATGCCAAACATCAAATATCTATTGAACCAAATTGTCATGCAACCATCCCCTATGCCAAACATCAAAGAACAAATGATCGAATTCGAAGCGGTGCATAGAGATGGATGTCAATTAACGTCACGATTTGTTTGTGTATATAGTTAGTGAGTCTGAGAGACTCTTTTGATATAACTTGGTTAAGAGAGGTCCCTTTTTACGTACCTTTTGGATTGCTATATATATTTTATTATACTTGGTACATATTTTAGGATCCTACTATTGGGGCCTAACTTGTGCGTGTGTGTATTTTTTTCTTGCCACGCTTGTATATTTACTCTGATTTTACTACTACTTCAAATTTATCCGTATTTTCACTATCCGTGCTATCGTTTTATTACACGTTTAAGACTAGTTATCTAGGTTTGTCTATAATGGGACGACGAATCGTCTCATATTACATGTTTCTTTTGTCACCCAGAACTTAATCTCTGTTTCTCAACTATGCAAAACTAATCATGTCTCTGTTGAACGTTTCCCATCATGTTTCGAGGTAAAGATCCTAAGCACAGGGGTATTTCTTCTGCGTGGCAAGAATGATGATCATGAGTATCAGTTGTCCTCTAGACCTATCCCATAAGCCTTTCATGCCCTTTGTCTTCCCTCCTAATTGTGGCAATACTGTCTTGGTCACCAAGCCTCTCTAGTACTCAAGCATGCGTTGCAAAGTTCTCAAATTTCATTGAAGACATCCCATAATCGTTGTCTTGATTGTCTTGGCGGCAAAAGTCACAAACTGCCTTTTCATTAATCAAGTCTTACTAGTTACAGTCCTATTCATAGCGTCTATTCTAATGTGAATTCAATAAATGGTTCTTCTTATTATGCCATTTTCATTGAATTATTTTCAAAACATATTTGGCTATACCCAATCAAATTAAAATATAAAGTTTTAAGTATTTTTCCAGTGTTGAAATCCCTCGTTGAAAATCAGTTAAACACTAGAATTAAAACCCTATACACAAACAATGATGGCTAGTACATTAAGCTACGACCGTTTCTCCAAATGCATGGCATTTCTCACCTAACCACTCCTCCCTGTACCCCTGGGCATAATGGAATTTCTGAATGCAAGCATCACCATATTGTCAATACAACTCGTTGTCTATTTCACCATGCATATCTCCCTCTCAAATTTCGGTGTCATGCGCTGCAAACTGTGGCCTATCTCATAAATCGCATGCCAACTTTTACGTTGGAAAAGAAGTCACCTTTAGAAGCTTTGTTTGGTTGTCAACCCAATCACTACAAGAAATCGCGGGATTACCGACGGCCAACAGCCGTCGGTAATCCACAAATGCCGTCGGTATTCCAAAAATTCCGACGGATTACCGACGGGCTGATATTCGTCGGTAAAAAGCGCGTCGCAAATGCGTACCGACGGCTTTGCCCCGTCGGTATAATCTTCGGTAAGTTCCGACGGCTTTAGCCCGTCGGTATAATCGTTCAGTATGTTCCGACGGCTTTAACCCGTCGGTAATGCCGAGTCTACAACAATTGACATTTCCGACGGCCATGACCGTCGGTAAGGCCGAACTTTAAATTTTTTTTTTTGAATTGAAAATTGTTTAAATTTTTATTAAAAAAATTATTTAATTTTTTAAATTATTTAATTTTAATTTCTGTAATCAATTTAATTTATTTATCCATTTAATTAACGATTACTAGTTATTACATTTAATTATTAATTTATTCCTGTATTTAAAAATGCGATGCGATAACGTAAACTATAAAACAAATTAAAAAAAAGAAACGTAACAAATAAATAAAAAAATTCGACGAACAAAGCAGTAATAAAAAAGATATCCGGAAATATAAAAAAATATCGATACAAATATAACTAATAGTCCTGATAGTCCTGATCATGATCACCATCTGCATCATCGACATGATCACCAGTACTATGAGGCGGAGGCGGTGGAGGAGGCGGCTCGCGAGCTAGCAAATGGTACAGATCCTCCCAGCCGCGGCCTGAGCCAACATGGCAGCCGTCCGGCGGGCCTCCTCCTCCTGCTGGGCCGCGATTCGCTGCTGCTCGGCCGCAAACCGCTGCTGCTCGGCCATGGCCCGCTTCAACTCTGCTATCTCCCGCTCATCCGCGGCAGCACCACTGCTGGACGACTCTCCAATGGAGAGGCAGCGGGCCCCTTTCTTGTAGTTGCTGGCAAGGTCGCTAGCACCGTATAGGCGACCCTTCTTCTTGCCGCCAACAACATCTGCCCAAACCATCAGCGATGCAGTTGGATCCTCTGGGCTCTGAGACGGGGAGCATGACGATGTCTGAGATCTAACCTGAGATATCCTCGCCTCAAACTCCTCCTGTCAAACATAAACAAATTAGTCAATTTTTATTGTAATAAAACAATATAAACATTGTTAAAAAACTATTTATTATGTTTTATAATTACCTGGGTCCGCCTCGACCGCTCATCTACAAAATCACTGGTACCTTTCCTAATATGAGTTGCACGATGGTGCTCGTGCAACTGAACCTCCCTTTTCAACCGCTGAGACTGTAATTATTTAATAAAAAAAGCTTAACTAAATAATAATAATAATAATAATAATAATAATAATAATAATAATAATAATAATAATAATATAAAACGTACAAGTCGAGCTGTGTGCTGCGCCTGACTGACCGAACCTCCAGTATGCAAGCTCCCACCCTTTTCAGAGGCTCTATTCTTCTTCGCCTTCTCGCTTACCGCCTTGAACTCAGGGGAGTTCCAGCGCTGCAAAATGCGAGCTCATCTCCTATCCAAGTGGGCTGCCCATTGAGGCGGGCATCTCTAAGCATATCAGATAGGTGGTGGGAAGCCTTCATATGGAAGTTCTTCTTGATATGCTCCTCCTGCTCTTCCTTCCAAGAAACCCTCTCCTGTATGAATATAATACGTTATTAAAAATAATTGAAATTCATGAAATAAAAAAATAATACGCAACAAAAAAAAAAAACAACTTACTCTGAAAGAATTGAACATGTGCCTCCGCTCATCCACCGTCAGCGTCCCCCAGGTGGGCCAATAGCTGTGGTAATTTTGCTCAATTACTTCTGTGATAGCCTTCGCAGCTGGCTTTGACGGAAGGAACCTAAACAATAACAACATACCAAACAAGTTAAAAAAATATAGGTTAAATTGTAATTTTCGTCCCTTATCTTTTTTTTAGTTTTCATTTAAGTCCATTAAGTTACAAAAATTACTTCAATTTCGTCCTTTCTTTTTAATTATTCTTTTTTTGTCTTAGATGAAATACCCTCTTACACGTGGCAGTTTGTTTTATTTTATTTTTCTGCCACGTGTCAGATGGTGATTCGTCTAAGAAAAAATGAATAATTAAACAGAAAAGACGAAATTGATGTGATTTTTGAAGTTTAAGGGACTTAAATGAAAACTAAAAAAAGATAAGGGACGAAATTGAAAACTAAAAAAAGATAAGGGGCAAAAATGTGTATTCAACCTACATACTCACCCTCTACCAACTGGCCTGATAGCAACTCGGCCATCATGCAACATCTGAATATCATCAAAGACCTTCTGCTCATCCTGCTGCTGCTCAACCTCCTCGTCCTGCTGAACCCCGGTCTGATCAGGTGCCTGGCCCGCACTATGCTCATGATCGGACACATGAGTGTCGGGCACCGTCTCAGACACAAAATGAGAGGAAGAAGCGGCAAGTGTCTGCTGGAACCCTGGGGTGGGCATCATGTAAATGGGTGTCGATGCAGAAGGTCCTGCATGCTGTGTAGGTGCCGAATGTGACGTAGGCTGCGTAGGGGCCGAACTCGCTGGAGCCTGTGTAGGCATAGATGTATGCGGACGCTGTGTGGATGACAACATCGCATAGCCAGCATCATCAATCCTAATAATGTTCGGCCTCCGACGACGAGGGGGGTCGACAGCGATGCCCTTCCCCTTCCGTTGACCACTACTGGGTGGTCGGGGGGTCGGAGCCTGAACCTCCTGATGCCATATATGTCTATAGAGCAATTCAATAATAACAGTCATGAAATATTATATTTAAACATAACAATATTAAAAATGAATTCCAAAAAATAAACAAGTTATATGAAAATAACTGACAAAATAAAATATGTTGTTAGACATTAAATTCTCTAATTGTAAAAAGTTAAACAAATTTATTCTGCCCATTCTGCCCACTCTGCTTCGGCATCGTCTTCAGATCTTGATGGTTCTGCCACTTCTTCATTTAATTCCTCATCACCATTTACATCTTCATATGTGATTGGATCGTCACGTAGTCGAGAAATGGGTTCAACTTCATTTACTACGTTGACATGAGACATCTCATCCACTTGATAAGCCACTTCTTCCTGTGGATCATCTGCTTCAATGCGACCCCTTGGTTTTGTCTTTATTGCAACACACCAACCTTGTTTGTCCCTTCGAGTTGACAGATAAGGGACATAATACACCTGTCTTACATGTTGTGCCATGATAAACGGATCAAACATTTGGTATCTTCTGCTCATGCATATGTCAACAGTATTATATTTGCGATCCATTCTTGTGCCTCTACTTGACGGATCAAACCAATTACAATAAAATAGCACTATTCTTTTAGTATAGTCTAAAGTATTGTACGCCAGCTCATATATATGTTGAATCACGCCGTAGAAGTCGTCTTCACCTCCATCTGTGGCACCTTTTACATAAACTCCGCTGTTAACTGTTTTTTTCCCCTCTGTTTTTGACTGGGTTTGAAATTTGTAACCGTTTACGAAATACGTGTGCCATTCTTTTACACATGATTTAGGACCATGAGATAAATTTCTCAAGTGTTCGATTATGGGCGATTCTGACTCGCTATACACCTGCGTATACACATGCACAAGTGATTTATGGTTCCTTTTTGCAAACAATCTTTTGTATTTTCAAACAAAAAATAGTTGAAATAGGACTAAAAATACATATCTGGCTCATAAACCACGTTGGAAAATATTCATGAATATAGGCAGAAGAGTCTTGTTCGCTTGTGGGCTTAGTTAACAAGAATGCCCTGAACAAGTCATTATCAAACAAATGATCATGAATAGTTGTGGACTAAAGAAATTGAAAGTGGTCAAAATGATACATACGTAAGATATGGTGATACTTCGACACAGTTGATCAACACGTGAACGTGTGCTGACTTCCAATCTTCTCCCGTTAACCAGGGCTTCAGCTCCTTTCCAGCATGACGACCGGGAAGACAAAACACTGATAAGGCCAGCGGGTGTCTTTCACTTTCAATTTCTATTTCATTCCTATTATTTGTTGGTGTCAGCATGAAGTTCGTAAACTAATGGGAACAGAAATGAATTGTCTCACGGTGTAAGTAAGTTGCACAAATAGATCCTTCAACCCTGCGCAATTGCTTGAAGCACCTGTGCAATTATCGCCAACCCCTAATTCAACCCGAGGTAACTCTTCACCATGTCTAGTCCAAATCCAGTAATTAGGCATAAATCCAACTCTCTGCAGGTGCAGCATGACCTCACCTGGGCTCTTGATCTTTCTGCAATCGCATTTAAGGCACGGACATCTAATCCCTCCATTAATTTCGAAATCTTCGTGTGCCATTGCGACTTGAACGAAGTGATCAATCCCATCGCAAAAAGATTGTTTCAAACCCCTCTTCCCTGATACAACCTATCGTGACATCCAACTACGATTGAAGGAAAAAATTCCATCTTCTCGCATGTCAAAAAAATGACAATTTCAAAGAAGACGACATTCTTACAACCACTCTCTTTCTTTAAATGGTATGACCTTATCCCATTCGAGGAAAAACTTTTTCAGAACTTCGTATAATAGTCATTTCTTAATTCTCATATCTTATACTTGACAAAATTTGTGACATTTCCCATTGGTCTCTGAGTACACAAAATGATCGCAGCTTAGGAACAAGGCAATCAAGTATGCACCCAGAGAACAAAAGGAAATGAATCTAACCGAAATTTCATCAAATATCAAGATACGAGAATCAAGCAACAACTATTATACAAGTAAAGAAAAAGTTTTTTCCCAAACTGTCCGACTTGGACAATTCAAGGTTCAATATACAATGAACACGTGGTATCTAAAAGAGTACACGCACTCAATAATATATTGAACCTCAAACGGGAAGCTAAGGCTTTTCTCCGATACTAATAACAACAATCAAACATCCATTTCATCAATAATTAAAAAGTAACATGTTGAAAGTTGACATCCTCTTAAAGGATAGAATTAAACAAGCAGAAGTGGCAAGGGAAGCATAAATCCTTTTAGCAATTTTTGTTTTCATAGTGGTTTGGCTTGGTATATGCCATGCAATTAGAGCTCCTATATAGCCACATCTACCATACATCCTAATCCATTAATTGGCCAAAAAGCAATCATTTTCTGTTTCTGCAGTTAGATGATGCTTGCCAAAACAAGAGAAAAGGCGTAAGCTTTGTAACAGAGTTGCTGGCGGGGAAACAAAAAGGAATTCAAACGATGAAAGAGAAACAGAAGTAGACAAGAATAAGAAAAATGGCAAAGGCACTGTTGCAATAGATGATGGTGATAAGAATCAAGACACTGTCTATGGAGTGAAAGATGGTCCTGAGGTTTGGGCTGCAAAAGATTTTTTCTTTGATCCTCGAAGTTTGGCTTCAAATGGTTTTTCTTCCAATCCTAATCCATGTGGTGGGAAAGAAGAAATCCATCAAAAAACTTGTAATGGCACTGTAGCTACTGATGATGGTGTCAATACCCAAATGGGCATATGTCCTGTGAGCTTGTTGACAGAAAAAACTGAGGAAGAAATTTCTTTGCCCCCTGGCACTGCAATTACAAAAATATTGGGCATTGAGGTTCCACAAGAAGATGTTGGCAATGCATTGCAGTTTTTAGAATTCTGCAGAGTGTTTGGAAAGGTATGTCTTTATGTTAACACTGTTAACATTTGTTGGTTGTATGGAAGTATGTTTTTCTGATGTTGAATTTTCTCTTAAATCTGTTTTGATTAATTGCAATTTATTGCAGTAAGCAATAGTTTACCAACTGAATATATAGATTTTTTATAAAAAAAGATTGTTCACAAAATTTCACAAAATTTTAATTTATATGCAGAAATTTGTCTAATTCAAGGATAGTTGCAAGGGGGGAAAAGTGTACATCTTTGTTTTTTTGATTTACAAAGAGAAGTTGTGTGGCAGAGGAACTCAAATGGAATGTTTAGCAGTACTGCCTGAAAATAGAAAGTGGAACTAAAAAAGGGGTCCACAACACGAGTGAGCAAAAGTAGGAGGAAGGAACACTATCTATAAAGGATATAGTGCGGTTTTCCATTGGTTATATCAAAGATTTCATGCGTTAATTTAGTCCCTGTATTAACGTACAAATTTGGTCTACTGGGAACCAAATTGATACAACCAGAATGTGATAACTTCCCATATATTTAGGTACCAAACCAGACAAGCGCATCAGGTCATAGTACTAACTATGCCGTCAAACCAAACTAGCGATCACTCATAATCAAATTAAAATTATTGAAACCTACCAAATCAAATTAAAACTAAACAAAACAAATTTCAGGAAACCTACCAATGAAAAAAATAACCAAATAGCAAACCAACATAATGAAAAAAAAAATATTAGAAAATAAAGAAAAGTACACAAAAAACTAACCCACAAAACCAAAAACCACATATAAGAAAACACTGAAAAACCTAAATTTTCCTCCCCTAAATAGAGTTATGGAGAAATTTTTAGGATAAAAGCTACATGTCTTAAACATATTAACACATTATTAACCAACTATTCATTAGAATTTTTTTACCTAAGGCAATCAACTAATTAACAATATATTTGAACTGTTTCATATCTTGTATAGATTCTTCTTGAATAAGCAATTGTATGGTTAGACTCTGAAATACTCAACGTGCCCTAGAGCGCGTGTTATTATATTTTTATTCCTCCAAACTAATTGAACATTTTTCTTCTCATCTTGGGTTCAATTGCTTCTAGGCTTTTCTCTCATTTCACCATCAACTAAATGTGTAGGAACAAAATGTCAATTTTCTATAGCATCCCAAACATTTAGATCATGAGATAAGATTGAGATCCATATTTTTTCTTTTAAATACTGATAACCTTCTCCATTAAAAATAGAAGCCTTGTTATAGGATCCATCTAGTTTGAAAAATCATGTTTGAGGCCATGATCCTCTTAAAGCCGGCAAAGCCAATCACACATAGACGACATGCGATATCACTTGCTAGCCTAAGTGGCCTCGGACACGATATGAACCCTGTAGAGGAGGTGAATAGGGTTCTTGAGAATTTTCACAAAACTTTTCACTTTTAGAAAACCTCTTAATATTGGTTAAAAAATTAATGAGTTCTAGATGTAATTAGATCAAGATCAACATTTTGTGAAAAAGAAGATCAAGACCAACATATAAGCCCTAAAGCATGCAATTTTATTCCATATTATATAAACCTTAAAACAAAAAATAACAAATCACAATCAAAATTAATAGAGATAGGTTTAGAAGAATTGTGCTGCTATGTATATTTCTTAGGTCACAACCACTGTGACCTACATCCAGTTCCCAAGCAATGCCTGAGAGTTTTCACTATAATCACATTGATTCCAAAGTCATAGATCAAAGATTATACTTGGTGATGCCCCACACCAATAACCCTCTTCAACACAACTAGGAATACCCCACCCTAATAATTACAACAAAATTTCCTAGGAGATAACTTATTCCTTGATATCACCAACACAGGGATCACACCACAAAAATAAAAATCAAAAAATCAAGAAAAAAACTCTCCAAAATAGAGCAAAAATTACAAACTGAAAGCTCAATAAATCTCTCAAAGATGCCAAATAAAGTTTAAGAATTAATAGAGAATGTTTCTGAATGATTTTCTTTGAATGAATAAACCCCGATGATTTAGAATTCTTTATATAAACTACTTAAGAGATAAGATTGAAAGCAAGGTATGAACTAGCGTAGCTGTTAAGGAAAGCCCATAAAACTGTTATAGGGTTCTTGTGAATCAATTCCAATATTCCATGAATCGAATCACAGATGGAAAAGATCATTAAAAAAGTCTTATGCCCATGTGAATCAATTCCTATCATGTTTGAATCTATTCACAGCCATTCACTTTGTTCTACCCTTCTATGATTCAAACGAGTTTCTATATGATCATGCAACTTAGAACTTATGTGAAATAACTTTTGAGCATGTTATAAATGGCTTGTAATTCCTATTGCATGCTTGAACATACAGGGCATGTTTATATGGCAAAATAAGAACACTTGTATGGTCAGTATGCATCAAAACTTAATCTTATTCCATGAGATGCTTGTGATGCATATTGGGTTTCAATTCTCTTAAGTCTTTTAATGCATCAGCCATTCTAAGTATGTCTTAAGAGATTTTTACAAAAGTCCTAAGCCCGCGAGCCTTGATGTCTCCATCTTTAAGTTCCACGGCTTCTTGACTTTTAGACTTCACACATCTTCTTCCTATTGTTAATAATGCTTAATGCTAATTAAATTTTAGACTTCACACATAAGCATAGAAGTTTTTTTCTTTCTTTTTCCTATTGTTAATAATACTTAATGCTAATTAAATTTTTTGACTGATTGATGAACATAAACCGACAGAAATTGAGTTTATGTGTTGCTTGCTAAATGAATAATCTACATGCTACCTTTACTCTAACATAAAATATACATCAGACAAAATTCCCTCTGTGGAGAGAACTATACGTCACTTCAACATAAAACATCCTTTGTTAGCCAAAACACACATCACCTCAAAATTCTCTCTCTGGAGAGAACTATGAAGCAAATCAAATAAATATGTCGGTGTGGGGGTCAACAGCCAACCCTTTTCCACCCAATGAGTCAACCGACATTTCGTTAGAGTGCATACCTAATTCTCAGAACAAGAAAGTGTCCACGTCCTTCGATGTCAGTGGCAGTCTCGGAGCAGTGTGGTGGCCTCGAACAAAAAATACTGAAAAAACATAGAAAATTTTAACTTACAAGCTACCAAATAGCAATCAACAAAAATGAGCAGGATGCCAACCAAACAACAATCATGTTATAAAATAAATCCAAATAAACCCCAAGTAAGCTTTTTGCCTTTCACTATTTTTATCAAATCATGAATTCTCAAAAGCTATTTAACCTCCTCATCTAAAACATATAATAGAGCATAATAGAAGTACACAATACACAATTTACAAACAAACACAAAAAAAGTTGAACCAACAGGGAAAAAAAAAGAAGCAGCAATGGCAACCTACTTCTTCTTGTTGTTGAACCTGTTCCCAAATGCTCCCAATCGATGGTACAACGAATCTGAAGGGGGAAAAGTTGTGAAAATGTGAAAATACAGATAAATAAAAGCAATATTGAGAGAGACAAAGGAAATATACCTATGTGGCGGTGGCAGAGGCAACTGTGGACGCGCGGTGATACCGAAAAACAGACTTTCGTGGTGGTGATGGCGGCGGAAACAGAGAGGAAGGACGGAACAGAGAGGGACGTGGCGGTGGCAGAGGCAATGGTGGTAGTGGTGGTGCCGGAAACAGTCGTGGTGGTGGTGGTGGCAGCGAGACTTTCGTGGTGGTGATGGCGGCGGAAACAGAGAGGAATGACGGAATAGAGAGGGACGTGGCGGTGGCAGAGGCAATGGTGGTAGTGGTGGTGCCGGAAACAGTCGTGGTGGTGGTGGTGGCAGCGAGACTTTCGTGGTGGTGATGGCGGCGGAAACAGAGAGGAATGACGGAACAGAGAGGGACGTGGCGGTGGCAGAGGCAATGGTGGTAGTGGTGGTGCCGGAAACAGTCATGGTGGTGGTGGTGGCAGCGAAAACAGAGATGGACGAAAATGAAGAATGGGGAAGAAGAGTCGGTTTTTGGTTTGTATCGCACGTTACCGACGACCTTTTATCGACGGCTTAAACCGTCGGTAAATTTTTCGGCCTTACCGACGGGTTCTTTAAATTACCGATGGACGTGGACCGTCGGTATTTAAAAATTAAGCGCGAAAATAAAAAATGTTGTGGATATACCGACGGTTTTTGTCCGTCGGTAAATCGAATCTGCTGAACTGACGGTTTAGACCGTTGGTAATAATTTACCGACAGCTAATTTCATCGGAAAATCCTTTTTTTTCCTACGGGCTGTGACCGTCGGTATTTGGCCGTCGGTAGTTGGGATATTTCTTGTAGTGAATTACCATAAATTAAGAGTTTTTTTTGTTGTCTTTGCTTTCCATGGTTCACTTAATACAACTAACAAACTTCAAACTGGGTCCAAACCACGTGTCTTCTTAGGATACAATCTCACCCAAAGCACATATCTTTGCTTTGATCTAACAGATGCCATGTTATTCACCTCAAGGCATTTTGAATTTGTTGAGGATATATTTCCTTATTCTTCTTTTAATTTGAGTCCTTCCCCAACAACCACACTCTTGTCACAATATTCTTGGCTTGTCCCTTCATTTTCTCACCCCAATCCTTTACTTCAAATTAACTACATGAACCAAACTTTTCGCTATCGAAATCACCCCTGGAAATAACCCTCCCGTTGAAACCGTACCATACCCAAAATACTTACACCTAAATTCCACAAGCCCTATCCACAATTCAAATCCCACAAATTCTGCAAGTCCTATACAACTAGCTCCAAATTCACACCTTGGCACCACTAATCCCGTACAAATCCTTTCAACCAATCAAATTTTGCACTCAGTTATGAACAACTCATCCCAATTTACCATACCTATTTCAAGTCGCAACAGCCAATCAAACGTACAACAAACTTCTAAACTTTATCCATCTGACCAAAATTCGCAAGTCACACCAAATCTCACTAATCTTTCACCCAACAAACAAACATAAACCAATTCACCACAAACCCACACCCTAATACACAGACCAGAATCATTCTCCCCAATTATCTCAATTTCAAAAACACAGCCCAAATTTTTCACTTGTTACCTATTGTCCAACCAATAATGCGTATCTCCCAACATAACCACCTTTATCCTCACCCTCCAATTTTGGTACCTCTCTCTTTCTCTCTTGCTTTCTTCTGTGTCATCTCCCTCAGACACATATTTTTCCTCAACATCCTCCAACAACTAGTACACATGCTCATCATCTCCTACAAAAGTAGAAGCTCATTTCCCATGCTACACGAATCCATTATCAAATACTCCCCCATGCTAAGAATGGAATTTTTAAACCTAAATTGGTCCATCTAGCCACCAAACTTCCCTTACCCTCTCTAGCTGAGCCAACATGTGTCACATAGGTCATGAAATACTCTGAGTGGAAAACAGCAATGCTAGAAAAATTTATTGCTTTCATCACAAATGGTACATGGACACTTGCCCCCCCACAGCCTAACCTCGATGTCATTGGGAACAAATGGGTTTTTCGGCTCAAACACAATATTGATGGCTCTATTGCTTAGTACAAAGCTCGTTTTGCTGCAAAAGGATATCATTAATGCCATGAAATTGACTACCATGATACTTTCGACCTAGTGGTGAAGCAACAAACAATCAAACTAGTTCTTTGTCTTGCCATATCCAAGGGTTGCTCTATGAGCCAATTGGATGTCAATAATGTATTTCTTCACGTCATCATCTCTAAGGATACCTTCATGTCTTAACCTCCTGACTTAATTCATCCACAATTCTCAATTTATGTTTGCAAGCTTAACAAGGATTTATATGGTCTCAAACAGGCACCAAGGGCATGGTATCATGCTCTCAAGAGTTTTCTTTTGCATTATGGATTTGTCAACTCCAAATATGGCACATCACTGTTTGTCTACTATCGTGGTTCAATTTTAGCTTGTTTTCTCATTTATGTTGATGATTTGTTCCTCACTAAAAATGACAATTTATTTATTGTGACATCCTGAAGATTTAGTTAGCAAAATTATTTTGGAAAACTTAGGATTAGGAGAAAACGACAAGAAACCAAGCCAAAACGTGAAAATTCAAAATCTTAGAGTTTCGTAGATCGCGACGCGATGAGGGAAAGAATAAGGAAAATCACGACGGATCAGGCTGACATGCCACCATAATTTGGCGACATATGGACCCAAAATATCAGGAACCTATGCGACGTGATGAGAAAATGAACATGCGCTAATCGCGTCGCGACCATAACGCAACGACACGTGTGGTGTCAGAATTTAGCGCGCTGTGATAGGATGGGATTATCGCATCGTGATGAGTCAAAGTCTTGCCTATAAATATCAGCTTCTTCTCCCTCTTGCTTTTCACCTTTCTTCTTTCTCTCTATACAAATTTCTCTCTCTAGAAATTTGGTTGTGGATCTCCACCTCGGGGGTTCCAACGCTGAGGGTCGAGAGTATAGGGTGAGAGCAGAGTCTCGAGGGGCAGCCTTAGGGGCAGGCCTAGAGGGAACGAGTAACAGAGCAGGAGGGTACGAGTGGAAGCTCCAGAGGTAGGTTAGGCCAGGTAGGGAGATCTAAACCCTATTCACTAGGCAATATAGGAATAAAACTAAGTATTAATTGGTGTAGGGTGATCTGAGCCCTACTAGGGGTTGGTAACCAACGACACCTCAGTAGAGGGGTTGTGACCTATAATGGCTGAGGATAGTCGTTATAAGTCTTCCAATCATGTGAACAAATTCTTGAGGATGGATGAATCTAGGATAAATGACTTAAATCCTAGAATAAAAGACTTATCAATTATTTGTGTGTGATAAAATGTAGCAGACGGTCGCCCTTAGCAGTGATAGGTCTGATCCTGCACACGCTTCAGGTTGATTGTGATTGGTGTTGTATATGTTTGTATGGTGAATGTTAGTTACATATAAGTTATTATATCGATGATGATTTGGTGAGGAGACTGGTATTGGTTGTTTAGTTAGAGGTGTGGCCTGAGTAGAAAGATGCACCGTGATGAACATAGTTGAATATGATTACTGATGGCCAATTAGGTGCACTGTTAGGAAATGATCTGGGACGAAGTTGCAAGGAACATATAAGCATAAAATCACTGTCGTACATGTAGGTTGGCGTATGAGGTTAGGTACTTGAGTGCGGGTACGAGTACTATCACTACAGGACACGCTGGTCCTTGGGGATAGCCTAGGTCCGACAAGTTCCATAGGTGACAATAGTGTACCTGTTATTGTGTCGTGGCGTCAGAGTGTCTGGTCATCCTGACGGGGTACTTGGTCTCATCTGCCCATAGTGATGATGTCGAGTATCACCCCGACATCTGTTCCTATCGCTGAAGTTGGGGAGCGGGGAAGCACTCTTAGGGTATGATGAGCAAGATATATGGATGAAAAACTGACTTACCACCCTTCACTGACTGTTGGGGGTCGCTATCACAGTATCGCTGAATCAATAATAAAGTGGGGCCGATTAGACATTGTGGCCACTAGGCATGTAGTATGTTAGGAACTCGAGAGCATGGACTGGGGTAGTTAGGTGACGATATACACGGTTCGAGGATGGATGCGATTGCGACATGTTTGTGCTTGCATTCTATTTACCTGCTTTCCTTTACTTTATGGTGGATAGTATGTTCTTATCTCTTTATTCTTTTCATATTGTTTTGTTTTACCTTCTATTGTAGACATTAGGGAAACATCTGAGGACGAGACATGTATTACCCTTGAGGACCATGATCCATTACTTCCACCCTTCGATGCAGACTGACCCGAGCATCCTAGTTTGGGGTGACTTCGAGATTTACTACCATGACATGGACGAGGACTACTGGAAGATTGATCATTGTCGTCATGTACATGTCGTGATCTATACGGGTCTAGTTAGTATGTATTTCTGTGTATTAGGTTCACTAAGAGCCTCCTTTGTAGGTGATTTCCATATAGACCAGAGATTGCCCTTCAGACGCATGTGGCGAGAGACCAGGCGTCCATACCCTGACCACTACCCCACCTATTATGGTGAGATTCCCTCTTCAGCATCGTCGTATTTCGTGGACCGAGACAGTGGGAGAAGGGGTGGTTGGAAGTTTAGGCGCAAGGATGGGAGACATCCATACCATCTCCCCTTGTGGTCCCAGTAGTCATGCCTTTGAGGGTATATGACCATCGATGCCAGGGGCACCTATTAACACACCAATTTGTCTATATTTATAGGGCATTTTTAGTATCTAATTATACCATTTTTGCACTAATTAATGCACAAAGGTACTCATTTATGTCTTATTATGCAGAATTATCATGAAGACACCACTCAGAGCAAAATATGCGAAAAAGGACAAAAAACTGGCTAGTTTTGGAGAGTTTTAGCACTACTGGAGAAGCGGTACGACCTAACCTACCAACGGTATGGCTGTACCTAGAGCAGAACCTCAGTAGGGGCGTACCCCCTCAGTCTATACCACTTGACGCCGATAAATAGTCCATTACGGCCGTGCCAAAGGCAGTACGGCCGTACACAAGTGATGTCAGGGCAACAACATGCATGGGTACGGTCCAGCATCATCAACGAAGCTCGGTACGACCGTGTATATATGCAGTACGGCCGTACCCCCATCCCTGATCAGTGCAGATTTGAAGCCAGATAGCCTAATTCGTTGCCTAGTCTATAAACAGGGGCTCTTAACATGTTACAAAGACCTTTTGACGAATTCGCAAGTCAAGAGCCCCTTGTTGAGAATCAGTCACAAACACCATACGATTGGAGTAAGTTTTGGAGCATTGGAGCTTCCCATCAATTCAGAATTGCTGCTGGAGTCCGTGGAGACGTGAGGAACACACGAGAGGATTTTCGTCATACCGAAAGGGTGTCCCGGTTCTTTAACTCATGTCTTTTAGGAGTTTGGATTTGTTTTACTTTCTTTTGTTGCATAACATTATGAGTAGCTAATTCCATCACTAAGGGTGATGTGGGATCTTTTACGATGTTCTTGATATCTATTTAATTGTTATTTTGAATTCCTTATTATCTTCATGAATGTGTTAATTCTAGTATGCTTAATCTCATAGGGAATAGCTAACCCTTATAAAATTAGTTAAGTGTGGTAATAGGATCATAATTAATTAGTAGAACTCTATGATCACAGAGCTCGCGGTATACGCCGAATAGGTTATTGCTTGTTTCCAATCAGTTATTAAATTAATAAACTTGCTTGCTCTTAATGCTCTTTCCCTTAGTTACTTACCTGGACCAAACAGAGTAATTAGTTGGGAGGAAGGCTACTGTACGCGAGGATAGCCCTTAGTAATTTAGAGTAAGTGGTTGGCATTCAATGAGGAAATACAATTCATAAAAGCAAGGAAGTAGATTCAAGAGCTAGCATTCGTGAACCTGGTTCCCCTAGGTTTCTCCTATTTGATCTTGTTCTAATCATCTTAGTTTAAAGTCTTATTTTCATTCCGCTTAGTTTTCTATTCAATTCCAACCCAATTATTCTGTTCGTTTAAAGAATTAAGGATCTTTATTACGCTGGTACTTGTGCATTCCCTGTGGGTTCGACATTCGGGGAGTCCTAATTATACTCTACCTTATTACGAGTTACGATCAGGTGCACTTGCCTGAGCCGTAACAGCACCCCACTATGGGGAACACACGAGTTCTACCATGGCATCGTGTGATCTCTAGCATTCAGTCTTATTGGCTAGTTGTGTTGATGTATAGTTGGATGAGGTCTTTGTAGGTTTTTGGACACATGTGAGACATTGCTTGTATTACCCACATTTTTTATTATTGATGTACATTTTATTATTTTTTTGGAGGTCCTCAAGCGAGAACCCAAACTATATATATATATATTCAATCCTATAAAAGGGTGATCTGACCATGTTGTAAATCACCTTTCAGTTTACCTCTAAGATAGTGAGTTTAGAGAAAAGTTAGAGATAGATGCTCTGAGCTTCTGAGTAAGCGTTCTTCTTTCTTTATTTCACTTCTTGGTATCAGAGCCTGATGAGAAAGTAGGAATGTGATATTAAATTTGAATTGATTTTTATTTCTCTAAGTTATTCTTTACGATGGATATCCTGATTTATTGGTAGTACTCGATTTATTATTCTTAACAAAAAAATCGTTGATTCATGAATTATTGTGAAATGAATATAGCTTTTAGATCTAGCTTTTAGACTGTATGACTGTAGCAATAAGTCCTAGGGGAGGTAGTAAGTCTAATCGTCATAGCAATTGATAGATCTGAAAGAATCTTATTGTCCTTGGTTAAGAATAGTATTTATTAGGTGGCTTTGGTCAAATCTGGAATAATCACATATGATTAAGCATAAATGAATGAATTAGAAAATAAATCGTTAATTCGTGTTTAATATTTATATTTCTAACTAACCAGGTGATGGCGAAGATACTAATGGGCAAGAAAAAATTATTTTTAAGAATGCTTTGATCTTTTTCCTCTCACTTTTCTTTTAAGTCTTCCCAACCTTCGTCCTCTTCGCTCAATGAGCGTCAAACTCAAACTTTTTCAAACAAAGTCTTCAAAGAAGAAATCTGTTTGAAGATATCAATCAAGATTTAGATAATTGTGAAATATCAAAAATATCTCCCAAAGATCTATACAAACCGGAAGGATCTTTCTTCCATAAAACTGATTATATAATCAGAACTGTTGAACAAAAATACAAACTAAAATCTGATGATGAAGAAATTCATCTGCTTTCTGAGAAAAGCCTCAAAGAACACAAAAATAAAAATTATAACTACCTGCACATAGGAAGTGGTCAAGTAGGTCTTAAACCCCTTACTAGAGGATCTCTAGATGTAGCAGTACTTCTGTGTTTAAGGGATAATATAAGACACAATCGTTTTCATGATTCCCTCTTAGGAACGGTTGAATCCAGCCTAAGTCATAGACCAATCTTTTTCACCTGTTTTCCAGACTTAACTATAAGTCTCGATGACAAAAATATCCTTGATGTTTTATTTCTTAATATCAAACTCCATGGGTATGATATGAAGGAAGGATCTGTTCTTATTACCTTAGTGTATAGGGTTCAATACAAGGTTATGAATTCCATCAGATCCAATTTTCTCAAAAGCAATTGTGATAAATCAGGAGAAACAACTTTGTTTCTTATAGATGAAACTAAGGCCAATATTATTGTGCCAAAAACTATTCAGTGGAGTGACATAACAATCCCAGAAAAATGGTCTTTAGAAAAGGCAACACCAGTCCTGTTCAGACTCACACCTGAGTTTCAAGATATAGTCCAACATCATTAAGGAAAAGTAGAGTTAGTCTCTGATAGAAGAAATTCTTTCTTTATTGCTAGTTCTATTAGATCTGATGAAGACTTTAAGTCAGCTATGTCTAGGAGATCTTTTTTGGTCTCCAGATCCATCCCTAGAACTCAACCTGAACATTCTCATGAACGATCAATAATCCATTTACAGGGATTTGAGACTTTAACCCCTATAAGAACTCCATACCAAAAGGATGAAGAAGAACAAAGATCTGTTCAATCACCAATATTTTCCTACCTTAATGAACCTTATGATGTCATCTGAGTTCATTATAGATAAGGAATCCCTTAGGAATAATTCTATTCTGGGGAATGGTCTCCTCATAGAGAATGGTTCTTTCGACACTATAAGGGAAACAAAAGAAAGAAAATCCAAGAGAAATTTTATAAATTTCTCAACCAAGTTCAATTTAACATCCCATTCTTTGACCGGTTTCATGCTTATACAATCAAGAAAAATATTGATTTTCTTTTCCAAACAGAATTGATTGGAAATAGAACATTAGATGTCATTACAATATGAATTTAAAGGATGGTTAAATGGTTCAATCCGAAATTCCTCCAAAAACACCTTTTGCCCTTAAAATTAAGGAGCAAAATACCCCTGTTATGGCGTCTCCCTTCAAAACAAAAGCTGAAGAAGAACCTATATCAGCCAAGCATATTAAAGATCTTATGGAACAATCCAATTATACAAATAAATATCTTCAAGCTTTAGGAGAAAACAGAGGAAAAGAAAAAATTCCTTTAGAAACACCCAAGGATGTACTTCTATCTTCCTCTCTTAACCAAATAGAAAAACCCTTGTTCAGACCGTTTAAAATTTCTAAATAGCTCAAGAAAAACTTACAATTTTATGATCCAAAGAAACAGATCAAAAAATAAGTTGAAGAAGTTAAGGATGAACTTCTTGCAAAAGTTAATGAACAATTAAAACTATTCAAATCAGTTGTTCAAGAAACACCAACACCTCCACCACCTCCTTCTAGGCATATTAATACTAAAACGATTAATACGATAGGTCAGTCATCTTCAGCATCTACAGAAGATATAAATTTTGATATTAATCATAATATTATTATCAATATCGTCATAACTAGTCCAAAATTCAATTGGAAAAATTAAACCAACTTTATTACCCTCGAGCCACAGCTTCAGATCTTCTTTTAGAAGAAAAAGATTCCAATTTTAAGAGTTTTAGTGCCAATAATATCTATGAATGAGACATAGATGGCCAAATTGAATATGGTATAACCAAGATCCTCCAAAATATGACAATGGTTGCTACAGCCTATGAAACCTCCAACGACTGTTTATGTTGTGGATTAATCACGCAAACAAACAACCAATATGCGGAATTAAAACAACACGAAATTAAAGAGAAAAAGAAGAAGAATATGACACCAAGAATTGGTAACGCAGTTCAGCCTTGTGGCCTGCGTCTGCGGGGGAGGGAGCAATCAAACCAATCCACTATGGAAAAACAATTATACTAGATCAGGCCAGTGCATAGAGTACACTTGGCCCTTGTTCACCACTGTTGAGAAACAGCTACAAAATCCCCAAGCCCTTTCAACACTCTATTTTCACAACTTCCCCTGATCTCTAATCTCTTTAATCTTCTTTTTAATAAGTAGAGAGTTTACGTCAAACCTCACAAATCACACACCCTGATCTAATCTAAGAGAATTACCCAAAACATATTAAACCATAGAGATATTTTTAATAAGTAGAGAGTTTACGTTAAACCTCACAAATCACACACCCTGATCTAATCTAAGAGAATTACCCAAAACATATTAAACCATAGAGATACCCCTATGACTATTTAGATAAGTGAAAAATACAAGCTTCAGCCAATAACAACTTGTAACAGAAATAAAAGAATAACAAATTCAGTTACGGCCAGTAACTGAATAACATAATTCACTAACAGGTGCTGCACGACTAGGTATTGTGGCACTTGAAACTTCAACAACAGGTCCTGATGCATCTGATGCCATATCTGATGCTATTGGCACTTGTAACTGAATGTTGATTTTGAGACACATTCAAAAATTCTCCATCTTGTCTCTAAATCAGACCAGTCCCTTCATTGGTCTTCCCGTGCTCCCCCACCAGATTCATCACTCTTCACAGAAGCCAACCAAGTCCAAGTAATGTTTGAACTTTTCCTGGGGTAATGACTTAGTAAGTGCATCTGTAGGATTGTCCTCAGTTGCAACCTTTTCCACTAATACCTCCTTGCTCTCAATTACATCCTGAATGAAATGTAACCTAAAATCAATGTGCTTTGACTTGTCATGATAAACTTGATGCTTGGACAAGTGAATAGCACTTTGGCTATCACAAAACACAGTAACACTGTCTTGTAGAATTCCAAGTTCTCCAGCCAAGCCTTTAATCCACATTGCTTCCTTGAAACCTTCTGTGAGAGCTATAAACTCATCCTGAGTGGTTGAAAGTGCCACCACAGACTGCAGTACTGACCTCCATGATACAACAGTACCAAATAAAATGAAGATATAACCAGATAAAGACTTCCTTGTGGCTTTTTTGCCTCTTCACTTCTGTCCTTCTTTTTGAACTTCAAACCAGATGATGCAGTACCATTTAAGTACTTCAGGATCCACTTCAAAGCTGCCCAATGAGCTAGTCCAGGATCTGCCATGAACCTGCTAACCATATTCACAGCATATGCCAAATCTGGCATGCTGCATACCATTCCATACATGATGTTGCCAACACCACTTGCATATTGAACTGGTTGCATCTTCTCCTTTTCCTCATCTGTTCCAGGAGCTTACTTCAATGACAGTTTGTCATGTTGCCCCAGTGGAGTTGTAACTGGTTTAGGCTCATGCACCCTAAACCTTTTAACCACTTTCTTCATATAATCGTGATGTGATAAGAATAATTTTCCCTTGATTTTGTCTCTGCTTATTGTGACGTCCTAGTCAATCTTTTTTCAATATATTAAATATATTAGTTTATACAATAATGGTGGAAATAAATTTTATTTTATTTTGGCAGGCAGAAGTGTACAATTGTACCCAAAAGTACCCAACTTTAAGGCCCTTAATTGTACAGAGTGTCTAATAGCTAAGACTCCTTTAAATACTGACTTCAACTCACTGGCTGTGGATTAACAATCTTTATCTTTCTTTCTTCTGATACCTGCTAATATTCGAAGACAGATATATATGCAAAACGAGAAATAGAACGGGAGATTCATAACACTCTATATGCACAATTTAAGGGGAAAGCAGGAATTAGAATTCATGTATAAAAAGGCAAGCACATCCATGTAAGCAGAATAATAGAACATGTGAAGGATTAGACCACACATCTCCCGACCACTATTTGGATCATCACCTAGCTACCCTGCCCATGCAACCTGCGTCTATATGCCTATGTGGCCACACAGTTTAATTATGGCAGAAGCAGCCCCACCTTAGCCACTTTGCCTTTATAGATAACAGCAACCTCTCACTGGCGTGTGAGTAGGCCAAGCCAGTTGTCCATCCCCTTATCCCGCTCATCGTACCCCTAAGAGTGCATCCCTGCTCTTCAATAAGAACAGGTGTTGGGGCGGCACCCGGGATCGGCACTATGGACAGTGATGCAGCAGTACTCCGTCAAGATGACCAGGCTACCTGACGTCCCGACAGGATGGTAGCTAGCCATCCGTTACCTATAGACTTGTCGATCCCAGACTATCCTTAAGGACCGGCGTGTCCTATACCGACTACATCGTGTTGCACTCTGGCACCTGGCCTCGTACACAGCCTATGTGTACAGAGGTGGATTACCGCACATGCATATGATCATTTATGATTCTGCGTTTTTACAGCTTATCATCATTATTCATTAGTGTCACTCAGGCGACCTACTACTTACATGTTATTAATCCACACACTAGAAATTACACACATAATTATAAGCAATCATAAGGAACCAGCATCACATCAATCAACATCCATAAATATCAACAGATCTTTCCTATGTTTGATAGACCTCTGACAACTGTCCTCAGCTATCATAGGTCACAACCCCTCTCCTAAGGAGCTGCTAATATCAACCTCTAGTAGGGCTTGGGTCACCCTACGCCTAGTTATACACTTATTCTAATCCTACAATCCTTAGTGGATAGGGTTCAGATCTCCCACCTGGTTAGAAGACCGTTGCAACTACTGCCACTCTCTATAATTCTCGCCGCTTCCTGCTACTCGTACTCCTACCTTTCTAGGCCACTCTCAACTTCCCCTCTTTGAGGACTACCTACTAAGGGCTTTCTGATGCACAAGATCCTCACTTGAGGCAAGTGCAGAGCATACTTGCTCCTTAGTGGCCCTCTAGGTCTTACTCCCTTTCTCAATCTCAAGGATTACTTACTAAGGGTTTTCTGATGTGCCAGATCCTCATTAGAGGCAAGCACAGAGCATACTCACTCCTTAAAAGTCCCTAGAGAGAAAAAGTTAGAGAGAGAAGAGTATTTGGGGCGAGTAGGAATAGAGGGGTGAAAGGGGTATTTATGGCCATATTAGGTCCATTGTGTCGCAATGGTTCAGACATAAGGGCCATCGCGTTGCGACGTGGTACACGTGTCACTCATTTATAGGTTGCGATCATCGACTTTTAATTTTCTATAGTTTCCAGGATTTTCTTTCCATCACATCGCGATGCATCCTAGTACAATCTGGTCGCGACGCGACCCAGCTTAAGGAGACATTCCTATTTTCTTCCATTTTAGACGTTTCTAAGGGTAATTCTGTCCTTTCTATGCCTATTTTTCCTTAAATTGAGGTTTTTAACACTTATTAGATGCCTAATCTAATTATCAATCTAATTGTATTAAATAAGATTATCTGAAAAAAGGGATGTTACATTACTATCCCCCTTAAATAATTTTCGTCCTCAAAAATTCGGCGGTGGTTATACCTCTAAATATATTACTATCTTGAATTTTACCTTACTGACCTTTATTAAAGGGGTTTCTCAATAATAGTTATGATTTGTCTAAATTCCTTTTGCAATTTTATTAGGGTTGCACTAAGGTTGCTGTATATTATTCTGGTCTTGTTACATTCTCAAATCCTTTCACCTTCAACCATACTTTGTTATTTCTAATTCCCAAACGCTATATCACAAGTACATATAGACTTGGTTATTTTCAAGAGTCAATCCTCCATCTTCCTTTCTTACTTTTCTTCAAAGATCTTAATTCCTATGTTCATCAATTCTGTACTATATTCATCCTTGTTATCATCATCCTATAAACGGGTTCTTTCCAGTCCTTCTCCCAGAATAGATTTTCTAGCTAGATCCTTCACCTTGATTCTCACTAATCTATTGATCACACAATTTTCATTTCAATTCTTAGAAAAAACCTTTTTGCTTATCTATAGAAACTATTAAGAATGCTAGTTCTGTTATTAGGTCCATTGTAACACCTAGATTTATTAAAGCACTCCATATTCTAATACACAATTAAGCCTCCTAATCCCCTTTCAATTAATCCTTCCAAGTCTCTCTATTACTCGTCCAAGACTTTACCTATGGTCGTACGCGATTCCTGTAATCTTGGCCTAACACTCAGCTCAACATTTAGCTACTTCTTAACTAAACTTTATGAATCTGTTGCCCACTCCTTAGGTAAGCCTTAGTTATACTTCACACACACCTCTTATGCTTATGTAATTCATAATCTTCGCACTATTTCAACCTTAATACAGTCACTTCCTAATTCTAATCCAAGGCTTAAACTTTACACTCTTATCTTCTTAATTGGTTTTAAAACCCAGGAGGTTACCTTAATAAGTTTATTATTACTCCTGCTAAGAGAAAAACAACTTTAAGGAAAATGTGGGAGTTTTCCTATAAAGGTATATAATGAAAGATGAGAGATTCCATACCTATCACCTTTAAGGGTCTTCTAGATAAGTGGGATCAACAATTGGTCCGATAATTTCGACTCTTAGATCAATATCTACTAACGGACCTAAAATCGTTTTAGTTAGACTTTATCTAGTTTTACTATAATAAGTTGCTCCAAACATATCCATCCGGAAAAGATTGTCTCCTTCCAACCTCTGACAATTATCCTATAGATGATCGTATTCCTAATTGACTTCTAAAATGATGAATAGATTGGTCAATATCCCTTATTGTCCCTGGGTCTTTCCTATTTTTACGATAAATTCTCTTTATAATTATTACTCCTAATCCTACAGGTTATTATGGTTCTCCTCAAGACTTATCTTTAGTCCGACACTCTTCATACTTTCATCTTACACTGTTCCCATCTAGACCAAATCCTTCACTTTTACTTTTAACTTCTTCTCTCATATTGATAGATCAAAATCTTCATTTTCCCATAATTGTCGTCCTAATCACTGACAACCTTATCTTATCATATGGAAGTCCATTCTCTTACTATACTTCTCTCTAATAATAACGTTATTCACTTTTTCTGTTCACCCTAATCCTAGTCCTTACTTGTTCTATCGGTCACATGATAGAAACTCACTCCTTAGAAAAATTCTTAAGGGTTCCAATCCAGTTTGTTACTTGTAGATCTTATTCTAGGGAATCTCATTCTACCCTTATGCCTAACTTCTAGATCTATGCTAATTCCTCCTTTTCCATTATAAAAATCCTCCTGCATCCATGACTTTGTCTAAGACTTCCGAATACTTTTCCTTTCATATGTCACACCTTGTCTTTACCAATGCTTTTACTACATTTATCCAAACCCTTCCTTTTCTTACTTCTTAATAACAATTGCCCTGATTGCTAACCTTGATTAGCTCATATCTTATCATCTAAAATTCTACTTTCTTACTATCTTGATACTTTGCACCTTTCCTTCTTATTTCCTTTGGTTTCAATTTTTTCATCCTTACTATACGATTTTATCCTAACCATGCTTTCTAATAGATCCACCGGTCATATAGTGGTAACTCATTCCTCCCAGAAAACTTTCTAGTTTTACTGGTTGGTGACACTATCTTATTTTAAGGATTTCTATTCCATCTCTATGCTTAATCTTTTGAATCAAAACCTATATAAACATCAAAATTGTCATAAAAGAATTCGTTCTTGAAACCACTGCTCTTTTTGATACCAGAGCTGATTCCAAGTGTATTTTAGAAGGTTTAATTCCTACTAAATACTTTGAAAAAAACTCAGAACAACTTAGTACTGCTAATGGTTCTAAATGAAAAATTAATTATAGATTGTCAAAAACAATCATTGAGAACCAAAATCTCAAGATTGAAACATTTTTCTTGTTGGTCAAAAATCTAAATAACAAAGTGATTTTGGGAACTCCCTTTATTAGATCACTTTTCCCTTTACAAATTACAAATGAAGGGATAATTACCCAACACTTGGGCCAATCTATCACATTTAGGTTTTTGAAAAAACCTATTATTAGAGATGTAAATCCAATTTTCTATAAAGAAAATCAAAACAATTTTCTTAAAGAAGAAATTTCCTTTAAGAATATTGAACATCAAATACAACAACCAAACATTCAACAAAAAATAAAAAATCTTTTGGATCAAATTCAATCTACCATTTGTTCGGATTTACCTTGTGCTTTTTGGGAAAGGAAACAACATATTGTTGATCTTCCTTATGGAAAGTATGTTAAAGAAAAACGGATCCCAACAAAAGCTAGGTTGATAACATCAATATTGTATCATTTTATTAGGGTTGGTAGAGTGTGATTTAAATAAAATATTGAATATTATCAATTGAAATTCACTCTCTTTTTCTCTACATTTTGTAGAAATGGAAAATTAGACAATACAGTGGTCAAATACAGTTACGGGCTTGAAATTGGGATAAAAACTAGGCCCAGAATGCTAAACCAGACCTTCAACACGGCCTGTACATGGCAGCACAGCCTTGTGGCAGTTTAAGAAGCAGAGCACAGCCTCTTCATTGACCAGCACGGCCTCTTCATTGACTAGCACGACCTCTTCATTGACCAGCATGGCCTCTTCATTGACCAACACAGCCTTGAGGCGGTTTAAGAAGCAGAACACGGCCTCGTCATTGACCAGCACGGCCTCTCCATTGACCAGCACGGCCTCTGCATTTGACCAGCAAGGCCGTGCTCAAGCAAAAATATCAGAAAATCATGTCGGTAAGGTCGGTGACGCGTAAAACAGGTGTATATGGAGCACGACCTTGGAGCACGGCCGTGCTGGTGTTGTGCTGACCCCAAATTTTGCCTATAAAAGGAACGCTCAGCAGAACATTTGAAGGTTCCCCGGGATTGATTCTCTCCCAATTTTCTTCTTTTCTCTGTAATCTTCTAGTCTTACTTTATAGTTGTTCTGCTAGTTTTAGTTTTAAATATGTCTTTTGTAAACATGTTGCTAACTTCAAATATGTTTAGAAACTAATCCCATCA
Organism: Calophaca sinica; assembly: GCA_037113605.1. Classification (NCBI taxonomy): domain Eukaryota; kingdom Viridiplantae; phylum Streptophyta; class Magnoliopsida; order Fabales; family Fabaceae; genus Calophaca; species Calophaca sinica. Next base: position 38,955,635 of record CM073736.1, on the reverse strand, counting down.
TTGAGGTAACGGGGGATCTTTTACTTTATCTGTGATATCTTTATGATTTATAATATGAGTGTTTAAATCCTTTTGATTAAATTATTTCTGGTAATATTACTTTAAAAAGAATTAGCTACTCTTTACACAGTTAATTAACTGTTCGGCGATCGTACCTTGAATTAATTAACAGAACTCTAGGAATAATTGAATCTGCGTGCTCTGCCGGATCAAGGATTGCGTGTTCATTTTCAGTCAGTCATTGAATTGATAAATCTATTGACACTTCATGCTCTTTCTGTTTAAATACTTTGCATGATCAAAATGAGTAATAAATTAGAAAGAAGACTGTTAATATTGCATGATCATTGGGTATTAATAGCTTTTAAATAGGTGATTGGTAATCAGTAAGAATTGTTACTCATGTTTTAAATTAATCAAATACACATATATAAGTATTAGTGAACCCATTACCTTAGTACATTTATAATCTAATTCCTTTATAAAATATTTTATAATCTCTTTTCTACTTAATTTTTATACACTCTTTATTTAAAGTTCACTTCGAATCATTTGTCTAAATAACAAATTGATCTAAGTAGAGCAGTAATCATTTCAATTCCCTGTGGAGACGATAATCTTTTATACTATAACTTGACAAGATCGTATACTTGCGATTTTGACCGAACAAGTTTTTGGCGCCGTTGCCGGGGAGTTGTTAATGATATTGATCAAAATGATTAATTGTTAATTTAGACGCTTTTTGTAATTATTTTCCTTTTTCTTATTTTTATTATCACCTCCTACATGGACGGTTAGCTTTTATTTTGATATTTCGTCTCCTGGTTGGAAGACTAGATTTTATTTTGTGTAGCGTCTCCTGGTTGGAAGACTAGATTTTATTTTTATATTTCGTCTTCTGGTTGGAAGACTAGATTTTATTTTTTGTAGTGTCTCCTGGTTGGAAGACTAGATTTTCTTACTATTTTATTACTTAAACTTATTATTTAGCGTCTCCTGGTTGGAAGACTAGATTATTTCTTCTTTGTTTTAATTTTTCTTTTTCTTTTCTTTAAACTAACCTTAAAAATAATTAAAATTTCAGTTTTTGATCACGTGATCCAGCTTTGTTGCAGTGTATGCTAACACGCTCTCAAGATCCTATCTTTCAGTTTGATCCTGAAATTGAAAGAACTGCAAGAGCTCTCAGAAGACAAAGAAAAGCTGCTAGAAGACAAAGAATAACAATGGCAGAACAGGAATTGGCTATGAATGAATACTTCACACCGACTTGTGAAGAACATGATAGTATCCAATATCTAGCGGTGGAAGCCAACAATTTTGAGCTTAAACCAGGCCTAATTTCTATGGTCAAAGATGTGCAATTCTCAGGCTTACCACATGAGGACCCAAATGCCCATCTAAAAAGATTCCAGCGAATTACAAAAACTGTAAAAATTAATGGGGTTCCTCCGGAAGCCATTAGACTCCGCTTGTTTACTTTTTCTTTGCAAGGAAAAGCTTAACTCTGGTTGGACTCATTGGAAGCCAATTCCATCACAACTTGGACAGATCTGAAGAGTAAATTTTTGAACAAATATTTCCCACCAGGGAAGTCTGCTAAACTAAGAGCAGAAATTTCTGGATTTACTCAGAAAGATGGTGAAACTATGCATGAAACATGGGAACGATTCCAAGATCTAATCTTAGGCTGTCCCCATCATGGTTTTAATAAATCCCTGTTAGTTCAAATTTTCTATAATGGTCTTTCTTTTCAGGATAAGGCAGCTATAGATGCAGCATGTGGAGGATCCTTAGGCTACAAAATACTATCTGAATGCTATGAGATTATGGGCATGATTGCCCAGAATAGTGCTCAGTGGGCACCAGGAGAGAGACATATCCCAAAAAAATCTCCGCAGCCAGGTATGTTTAAAGTAGATTCTAATACTGCTTTAGAGGCCAAGATCGAGGGAATGAGCAAGAAGTTAGAAGCTCTCTTAGCCTCAAAGTCTAAAACAGTTGCCTCAGTTTCTCATGACAATGATGAATGGCCTATTGAGTTTAGTGGCATGACTGAAGAAGTTAACGCCATCAAAGATTCTGATCCAAAACTTGAAATGCAAGAAGCAATGCTCAAATACATGCAAAGGCATGGACATCCGTGTATGGGTGTATTGGCTAGTTATATGGAGAAAACCAATGAAAGGCTAAAAAGCATTGAGAAGAAGGGCCCTATGGCCTCTTGTAATTCTTGTGGAACAGTGGGTCATGAGGCCAATGATTGTTTAGAAGAAATTAATTTTGTAGGCACTAGCTCTAGGCCTAGAAATGATCCATATTCTAATAACTATAATCCGGGTTGGAGGGACCATCCCAACTTCGCGTGGGGGGGCAACAAAACCAGAATCAGAATCAGAATAAAAATCAGATTCAAGCCCCCTACAAACCCCCTAACATGCAAGTCCAACCTCAACCACAAAGAAGGCCATACCTTCAAGATCAAATTGATAGCCTTGTGGGAACTGTTAAATCACTAGAAAATACAGTAAATACTTCAGTTTCCAACCACAAAAATTTAGAAAGCCAAGTTGCCACTCTGGTGCAACTAATGACCAAAAGGGAGCAAGGGTCGCTCCCCAGCCAGCCTGAACAAAATCCTAGGGAGCAAATGAAGGCCATGAGTACTAGAAGTGGTAAAATTCTTAATTCACCGATAAATGAGAGTAGTCTAGTCCCTACTGAAAGGGACTCAAGTGAAAAAATTGAAGAAAAAGAAAAAAATGAACAAACTTCATCAATTCCTGCAGTTTCATCACTTCTACCCCAAAACCCTAAGCCAAATATCCCATTTCCACAAAGGCTAAAAGGTAACATAGCTGATCCACAATTTGCCAAATTTTTGGATATGTTAAAACAACTAACAATTAACATACCCTTTGTGGAGGCAATTTCTCAAATGCACAAATATGCAAAATTTCTGAAGGACATTGTGTCCAATAAAAAAAGGCTAGAGGAATTGCCACAGTCAAACTTAATGAGGAGTGCTCTGCTATATTTCTGAATAAATTACCTCCTAAATTGAAAGATCCAGGTAGTTTTACTATTCCCTGTTCAATAGGTGATTTACATTTTAAAAAGTGTCTGTGTGACTTAGGCTCTAGTATCAACTTGATGCCTTTGTCCATTCTGAGAAAGTTGGGAATTCAAGAACCAAAACCTACAACTATCCAAATCCAATTGGCTGATAGATCTGTGGTGTATCCATGAGGTATAGTAGAAGATGTTCTTATTAAGGTAGATACATTTATCTTTCCGGTAGACTTTGTGGTTTTTGATATGGAAATTGATAAAGAACCGATTCTTCTGGGAAGGCCATTCTTGGCCACGGGTAGGACTCTAATTGATGTTCACCAAGGGAAACTTACTCTAAGGTTAAATGATGAGGAGGTTGTGTTTAAAGTTTTTAACTCTATGAAAACCCCGTCTACTTTTGAATCCTGTAATTTTATATCTTCTGTGGATAACATTAGTGCTTTAACTCAGTACAATTTGCAGGAACTATTAAGTAGTAACAATCTTGAAAAAGCTTTAACAATGAGTGAGTTTGATTTTTTGGATAATATGGAAATGTTGGATGAAGTCAAAGCCTTGGATGCTGGAATAAATCAAAGAGGTGTCAAATGGAAAAGGCAATATGAAAACTTGGAAAGAGATAATCTACAAAAAGCCAAGCCTTCCATTGAAGAACTGCCGGAGCTTAAGCTTAAACCTCTGCCTGCTAATTTAAAATATGCATTCCTACATCCCCCTTCCTCTTTGCTTGTTATTATTTCTTCATCTTTGACAGGTATAATGGAAGACAGGCTATTGAGAGTTCTTAGGGAACACAAGGAGGCATTTGGATGGACTATCCATGACATCAAAGGAATAAGCCCATCCATTTGCACTCACAGAATCTATATGGAAGAGGACCACAAGCCAAGGGTTCAACCCCAAAGAAGGCTCAACCCAAATTTAAAAGAGGTGGTAAAACAAGAAGTTATCAAACTTCTTGATGCAGGTATAATCTATCCTATATCTGATAGTCCTTGGGTGAGTCCTGTCCAAGTGGTCCCGAAAAAAGGAGGGACGACGATGGCGAAAATGATAAGAAAGAATTAATTGCTGTTAGAAAAGTTACTGGGTGGCGTGTTTGTATTGATTATAGAAAATTAAATGAAGCCACTAGGAAAAATCATTTCCCCCTCCCTTTTATTGATCAAATGTTAGAAAAACTGTCCGGGCATGAATATTATTGTTGTCTAGATGGCTATTCCGGATATATGCAAATACCCGTGGCTTTTGAAGATCAAGAAAAGACCATTTTTACGTGCCCATACGGAACATTTGCATATAGACGAATGCCATTTGGTCTATGCAATGCACCTGCCACCTTCCAGAGATGCATGATGTCTATCTTCTCTGATATTTTAAAAGATTGCATAGAGGTATTTATGGACGATTTTTCTGTGTATGGTACATCATATGATGCTTGTTTAATTAATCTGGGACTTGTGATGAAAAGATGTACAGAAACAAATTTGGTTCTGAACTGGGAAAAATGTCAATTTATGATCAGTGAGTGCATTGTACTCGGGCATAAAATTTCTGAAAGAGGGATTGAGGTAGATCCTGCCAAAATAGAGGTTATTGCAAAACTTCCACCTCCTAATTCTGTAAAAGCTATCAGAAGCTTTCTGGGTCATGCTGGATTTTACAGGAGGTTTATAAAAGATTTTTCAAAAATTGCAAAGCCTCTATCAACCCTTTTAATAAAAGATATGCCCTTTCAATTTTCTGAAGATTGTTTGAAATCTTTTAACACTCTAAAAACAAAGCTGATTGAAGCACCTGTTGTTATGGCACCTGATTGGTCACTGTCTTTTGAACTAATGTGTGATGCTAGTGATATGGCAGTGGGGGCTGTTTTGGGCTAGAAAAAGGATAAGGTATTTCATGTCATTTATTATGCCAGTCGTACTCTTGATGATGCGCAACAAAATTATACGACAACTGAGAAAGAGTTACTGGCAGTAATATTTGCTTTTGACAAATTTTGTCCTTACCTGGTTTTATCTAAAATAATTGTTTATACTGATCATGGGGCTATTAGACATTTGCTTGCTAAACAGGATACTAAGCCAAGACTAATCAGATTGTAAGTCTGGTATGCAACCTAAGAGGGGGGGTGAATTAGGTTGACCAATTTTCGAGTGACTTTTAGAGATTTCTTGTTCTTTTGTTTTATGGATAAACAGATGAAGTTTGATTGATAAAACAAAAGTAAAAGGATAAGGAAGAAGATTGATACACAAGAATTTATCTTTGGTTCCCTAACCACTTGGGTACATCCAGTTCTTCCGACACTGCAGAACAATTCACTATGATAGAATTCTTGTTACAAGCAAGCCTCACCCCAAGGCTCCCTAACAATATCTATACAATGACAAGATAGCACCCCACTATCTTTTCAAACCAAAAACTCAACACAAGGATGAATTTACAATAATGAAGAATGGTATGGTCAGATCAGATCAATATCACTTTGTAACTATACAACTTAGTGCTCAAGAACTTTTTCAGAATATGAAAATTATATCAAAGTTCTAGGCAAGAAAGTTTTGAAGGTTTAAAACTTGTAAAAATGATATTGAACTCTTATGATTGAAAGAATGAAAGTTGTATATATTTTTACGATGTAAAAGGTATCTATTTATCCATCAGATCGTGTATGAAGCAAGGTGATCATTTGGCAACTTTTCAGAAACCAAACCACACCATTTGAAATCACAACGTTTCAGAAAATTTGATTTTGCAGCAGTGGTAATCGATTATGTCGTTATGGTAATCGATTACATGTGTACGTTGAAAATCAGATATTCAAAAATTTAGTTAATGTAATCGATTACACAATTAAAGAAATCGATTACATGTGTATCACCGGGAGTTTATGTAATCGGTTACACATTATAGGTAATCGATTACTGAAACTAAGAAAATGTTTTTGCACATCACCGAGCATTTATGTAATCGATTACAAACGTGAGGTAATCGATTCTTGGCGAAAAATGTTTTTCTTAAGATTTCAAAAGGTTTGCTTCAACACTAACTTTGCAAATAACTTAGATTAAGTTTTTAAACTTAAGGAATGATTTGTTTGAGCACATCTAAGTTATATAATCACAGTTTTGCAATATGTCAAAGATACGAACCATACTTACAGAGAATTGAAAAAACATAATTAACAACTCTGTAGAATCTTTGACTTGATCTATCGGAGTCTTTTCTTCTTTTTGATCAGCAAACTTGTCATCATCGAAACCCAGCCAAGTTTAAGAAGGAAATCTTCTTCACACAGATGGGTACTCTTGCTTCAAGAGTTTAATGTAGAGATCAGAGACAAAAAGGGAGTTGAAAATGTCATTGCTGATCATCTGTCCAGGATTGATCCTGAGGTAAGATCAAATGTTGTTGAAGGGATAAAGGAAACCTTCCCTGATGAACAATTGCTGGCAATTTCTGAATTACCATGGTATGCAGATTTTGTAAACTACTTGGCTGGTAATGTTCTTCCTCCTAATTTATCTTATGCTCAACGAAAGAAATTCTTTTCTGATGTTAAGCATTATTTTTGGGATGAACCATACTTATTCAAGGTCTGTGCTGACAATATCATTAGAAGATGCATTCCAGAAGTGGAATTTAATTCCATTTTAAAGCATTGCCACTCTAAAGAAGTGGGAGGTCATTTTGGTCCCACAAAGACTGCACACAAAGTTTTACAATGTGGTTTTTACTGGCCTAACCTTTTCAGGGATGCATACAATTTTGTCAAATCTTGTGATAAATGTCAAAGAAGTGGAAATATTTCCCGGAGACAGGAAATGCCCCTAAACAGTATTTTAGTCTGTGAATTGTTTGATGTTTGGGGCATAGATTTCATGGGACCTTTTCCGTCTTCCTATAATAATGTTTATATTCTGGTTGTAGTTGTCTATGTGTCCAAATGGGTAGAAGCGGTGGCTCTAACTAAAAATGATGCTAGGGGAGTGATTAAATTTTTAAAGAAAAATATTTTCACTCGTTTCGGTACTCCCCGGGCAATCATAAGTGATGGAGGCTCCCATTTTTGTAATAAACAATTTGAAAATCTGTTAGTAAAATATGGAGTAACTCACAAAGTAACAACTCCTTACCATCCACAAACAAGCGGTCAAGTTGAAATTTCCAATCGAGAAATAAAGAAAATTTTGGAAAGAACTGTTAACAATTCTCGAAAAGATTGGTCATTAAAACTTGATGACGCTTTGTGGGAATATAGGACGGCATTTAAAACTCCTATTGGCATGTCTCCTTATAAATTGGTTTTTGGAAAAGCTTGTCACTTACCTGTAGAATTGGAACATAGGGCCTATTGGGCCATCAAATATTTGAATTTTCAAATAAAAGATGCAGGTGAGAAGCGGTTGTTACAACTGGATGAGATGGATGAATTCCGTCTAGAAGCATATGAAAATGCTAAGCTATACAAAGAACGCACAAACAAATGACATGACAAGCATATTCTGAGATGAGAGTTTCAAGTAGGTGATAAAGTTTTAATTTATAACTCTCGTCTGCGTCTCTTCCCAGGTAAACTTAAATCCAGATGGACTGGACCATACAAAATAATCAAGGTATTCCCATATGGAGTTATTGAATTACAAAAAGATAATGGGGAAACTTTCAAGATAAATGGCCAAAGGGTCAAGATCTATGAGAAGGGTTTCCAACAAGAAACCCTTACTGTCAATTTAAACTAAGCTTTGTGAAAAATTTATCCGTCAGGCTCGGGACGTTAAACACTCGCTTTGTGGGAGGCAACCCGTATTTTATTTTAAAAAAAAAAATACAGCACGGTCGTGCTCCTCGATGCAAAGGTCGTGCTGCTCGTCTTCCAGCTTAAAACCAGAATGAAGAGGCCGTGGATCTCATTAGCACGGCCCTCTACTATTCACTCTAGAGAGAAAAACGAGAGAACACTTGTTTTCTTGATCTTTTGTGCAGTTCTTTGTGTATTTCTTCATCAATCCAAGCCAGGTAACATCCACATCTCTATTTCCTCTAAAGATCTATGGTAGTTTAGGGATTTATTGATGTTTTTGGAGAAATCTCATACCTAGATCCTAAATACATGATATAGATGTGTTTTTAGACTTAGAAATCAAATAGAACTCGTTTTGTATGTTGGGTGAGGTCTATTCTGCGTGATTCTGGCTCAAAAATGGTGAAAGTTAATGTTTTTTTGGATCTGAACTGATTCTGCAATCTGGAAATCGCGTCTGACAAGGGAGCACGACCATGCTCCTCATGAACAGGCCGTACTCCTAGGCCGTGCTGAATTTTTTCCCGCTTAAAGGCCCTAAAATGTTATTCTGACAAAATTATATTTTTCCTTGTTATATTGTTTAATCTATTTTTCAGGAAAAATGCCTAAAAGGGCCAGACATGACCATGCTGTCAGATCCAGAGTGCTAGCTCCTGTTCCAGGTCATATCCCTCTGAATTTGAGGGAAAGATACCGCCAGGTCCGAGGATTTGAGTTCCATCCTACCAGGTACCTAGACGAGCACACCCTAGACAGATTTCATATGCGAGGCACAGTCACCACCTGGCTGGAGAGGATCAGATGGACGCGGGTTGCTGCCATACGACATCCCACTTACATAGAGCCGGTGATCGAGATTTTAGGTACACTGACGTACTACGATGCACCAAACCCAGAGGAGGAGTACCGGGTCAAATTCATGCAAGATGAGGTGGAGCATGATTATTCTTTAGCAGAGTTCAACATCCATCTGGGGTTCCACACACCAGAGGAGGTCGAGACACATGCATATGAGGGGGCCCATCATGATGTTCCTGTTCAGAACTGGTTTGACGGAGTTACCTGGGTAGAGATGACAGGTGAGCCAGCTGCTGCTTACCATCCTAGGCAGTCCAAAGCAAGTAAGCTCCGCAACCCTATTCTGAGAGCCGTACACCGTTGGCTCTCTTCATCGGTGCACGGTAGGTTCTCCAGTGAGGGGGTTGTCTCTAGAGGCGACCTTTTCCTCTTATGGTGCATGACTACGGAGGATGGACAACCCTACAACCCTGGTATGTGGTTTTTACGTACGTGCACTAACCTAGGCAAGAGGTTAGCTGCCAATAACACCTGACATGTGGTGTTTGGGTCATTCTTATCCCAATTGGCTGTTAACCTCGGTTATCAGCCTACTGAGGAAACCACTACTATTCCAATGGAGGGGATTACTCAGACTACTTTATTATCCATCGGTGTTCTCCGGCGGAATGACCAGGGAGTCTTAGTTCTGGATTATGCTGCAGAGGAGCCCCATCCTATTGCTGAGATGATGGATCAGGATGAGGGGCATGATGAAGATCAGCCAGAGGCCCACGGGGAGGATGATGAGGACATAGCGCAGGAGTTTGATCAGGCACCCCCTCCACCTTCACCAGCTCATGATCAGGCACCACCTCCACCTCCACCACATTATCAGCAGCCTTATGACGAGTATGTTTAGGGGCTGGATCAGCGCTTCCATGCCATGAGGCAGCATTATGACACACGATTTAACCAGATGGCTGCAGACTTTCAGGAAATACGGCAGGATTATACCGCTCGATTTGATCAGGTAGACCAGAGCCTACACAGACTAGACCAGTCACAGGCTACCATCACAGAGCTTCTCAGGCAGATGCAGCTGCACTACCCGCATCCACCCCCGCATTGATGCCATGCTTTCGTGATATTTTGTACAAAAAGTGTTTTGCTTTTGTATGATGTATTCCAGGACATCTTACGGGAGTTTTTATCGCTTTATTATATTTTCGTATTTTATTTTGATATTTGGATACGTGACGCCATTGATGTTCTTTTATTTTTCTTTCACTAGCTTTTTGGTATTTAGCTAGTAATAAGTGTGGGGGGGAGAACAACATGACTCATTAATTCTCAATTAAAATTGGAAAATTGAAGTTAATTAATTTTTGGAGAAATTAAAATTTTTAGACAGCTTTAAATTTCTTAAAAGAAAATATTTTCTGAAAAGCTGAGAAATTTGAATAAGCCCTTCATTGACAAAATCTCCAAGAAAAACTTCTATATGTGAGAATTCGAGCCTAATCTAGGGGTTACATTTAACAGATTGATTTTTAAAACTCGTATTTTTCATTTGAGTGTTTTCAGTAACAATTGTGTTCTAGAACTTGACAAGTGACAATTCAAAGCGAAACTAATTTACAAAATTTTTGAAAAATGATTGAGGCACTTAGAATTGTTTCTAGCCTCCAACACTTTGAATTGGAAATTTTTACCCACTAGCTGCCCACTTCGAGCCTTCAAAATAAAATTCATTTGATACCTCATATTCCTTTGAAAGAACTACAAAATTGGTTATCATTGAGTTATAAAGAGCAACGTGGCATTGGTAAAAAAAAAATATTGAGAGGAAAAAGAAGAAAAAAAAGTACGATGAGGAAGGTAAAAAAAAAAAACAAGTTTATGAAAATGTGGTTTTCTGCACCTAAAAATGCCAAAATTGTGAAACAAGGATTTATGCTCAAAAAGAAATAACTGAATTTTTCAAAGCCCTTGTAAAACCATTTTTCTGGATCTTCATACCTTGAATTTCTAGCCTTAGCCTCATTACAACCTTATACCAAGACCTCTTGATTTCAAAATTTTCTGTGAATTGTTAGTCGAGTTTTGGTCTATTGTCAAACCTATGGTAATGCATTGTTTCTGAGAAAATTGTGTGAATTCCCCTTAACTATTGACACACTTGAGAGATTGAAAAGGAGTGACATATTCTTGGTTGATTTAAATATCAAAGTGCTTATCTTTTTTAAAAGTTTCAATCAAGTGGAAATATTTTTTTTCAAAGAGATAAAAACTGTCTTTCAGAAACATTTGCTCTGCCCCATTCATTGTTAGCTGTTGTTGAAAAAATTATTGAGAATTCATAAAACCAATTTGCTTGAGGGCAAACAAAATTCAAGTATCGGGGTATTGATAACATCAATATTGCATCATTTTATTAGGGTTAGTAGAGTGTGATTTAAATAAAATATTGAATATTATCAGTTGAAATTCACTCTCTTTTTCTCTACATTTTGTAGAAATGGAAAATTAGGCAATACAGTGGTCAAATACAGTTACGAGCTTGAAATTGGGCCAAAATCTAGGCCCAGAATGCTAAACCAGACCTTCAACACGGCCTGTACATGGCAGCACAGCCTTGAGGCAGTTTAAGAAGCAGAGCACGACCTCTTCATCGACCAGCACGACCTCTTCATTGACCAACACAGCCTTGAGGCGGTTTAAGAAGCAGAACACGGCCTCGTCATTGACCAGCACGGCCTCTCCATTGACCAGCACGGCCTCTGCATTTGACCAGCAAGGCCGTGCTCAAGCAAAAATATCAGAAAATCATGTCGGCAAGGTCGGTGACGCGTAAAACAGGAGTATATGGAGCACGGCCTTGGAGCACGGCCGTGCTGGTGTTGTGCTGACCCCAAATTTTGCCTATAAAAGGAACGCTTAGCAGAACATTTGAAGGTTCCCCAGGATTGATTCTCTCCCAATTCTCTTCTTTTCTCTGTAATCTTCTAGTCTTACTTTATAGTTGTTCTGCTAGTTTTAGTTTTAAATATGTCTTTTGTAAACATGTTGTTGCTATCTTCAAATATGTTTAGAAACTAATCCCATCACTGAGGTGACGGGGGATCTTTTACTTTATCTGTGATATCTTTATGATTTATAATATGAGTGTTTAAATCCTTTTGATTAAATTATTTTTGGTAATATTACTTTAAAAAGAATTAGCTACTCTTTACACAGTTAATTAATTGTTCGGCGATCGTACCTTGAATTAATTAACAGAACTCTAGGAATAATTGAATCTGCATGCTCTGTCGGATCAAGGATTGCGTGTTCATTTTCAGTCAGTCATTGAATTGATAAATCTATTGACATTTCATGCTCTTTCTGTTTAAATACTTTGCATGATCAAACTGAGTAATAAATTAGAAAGAAGACTGTTAATATTGCATGATCATTGGGTATTAATAGCTTTTAAATAGGTGATTGGTAATCAGTAAGAATTGTTACTCATGTTTTAAATTAATTAAATACACAGATATAAGTATTAGTGAACCCATTACCTTAGTGCTTTTATAATCTAATTCCTTTATAAAATATTTTATAATCTCTTTTCTACTTAATTTTTATACACTCTTTATTTAAAGTTCACTTCGAATCATTTGTCTAATAACAAATTGATCTAAGTAGAACAGTAATTATTTCAATTCCCTGTTGAGACGATAATCTTTTATACTATAACTTGACAAGATCGTATACTTGCGATTTTGACCGAACATAGGCCAATTCAAATGAATGAAGAACTTCTTCAATTTTGTCAAAAGGAAATCAAAGATCTTTTTGACAAATGTCTAATTTGCAAAAGCAGAAGTCATTGGTCTTACTCTACTCTTTATGTTAACAAGCAAGCTGAAATTGAAAGAGGAACTCCTCGTCTTGTTATCAATTGCAAACCACTTAATCAAGCCTTATGTTGGATTAGGTATCCAATCCCTAATAACAAAGATCTTTTAAATCGTTTACATGATGCAAAAATCTTTTCAAAATTTGATATGAAATCTGGATTCTGACAAATTCAGATTAAAGAAAAGGATAGGTATAAAACTGCTTTTACTGTCCCCTTTGGTCAATACGAATGAAATGTCATGCAATATAGGTTAAAAAAATGTCCCATCAGAATTCCAAAGAATAATGAATGAAATCTTCAATCCATATTCAAAATTTTCCATTGTCTATATTGACGATGTGTTGATATTTTCTAAATCAGTAGATCAACATTTCAAACATATTAGAGTTTTTATCACTATTATCAAGAGAAATGATATTGCAGTCTCATAAACAAAGATTAGTTTATTTCAAACAAAGATCAGATTTCTTGGTCACAATATTCATCAGAGAACTATTGTTCCTATTAATCATGCAATTTAGTTTAGGGACAAGTTTCCAAATCCAATTATTGATAAAACTCAATTACAAAGATTTCTAGGTTGTCTAAATTATGTCTCTGACTTCTTTCCATACAAATGTCCTTGGACAGACGTTCATACAAATGTTGTCAAACAAATCAAATCTCAGGTAAAGGATCTTCCATGCCTTTATTTGCCAAGTCCTCAAGCTTTCAAAATTGTTGAAACCGATGCCTCTGACATTGGTTACGGTGACATTCTCAAACAAAGGATTTCTGGTAAAGAGCAAGTTATAGCTTTTACATCCAAGCATTAGAATCCTACACAGCAGAAATACTCTACTGTGAAAAAAGAAGTTTTGGCAATTGTTTTATCTATTTCAAAATTTCAATCTGATTTATTAAATCAAAAGTTTTCAGTACGTGTTGATTGCGAATCTGCAAAAGACATTTTACAAAAAGATGATAAAAATCTTGCATCAAAACATATTTTTGCCAGATGGCAAGAAATTTTGAGCATTTTTTATTTCGAAATTGAATATCTCAAAGGCTCAGAAAATGCTCTCCCTGACTATCTCACTCGTGAATACTTACAAGGAAAAGAGTAACATGTCAAGTTCGACCAGGTCTTCTTCCTCTCGGGGTAGAGGAAAAGGTAAGTTAATTTTAGTTGGATTATCAGCTAGAAAGCAATTTGGGTCTTCTATCCTAAATCAATCTGGGTCATCAACCCAAAACAAATTAATTGGGTCATCCACCTAAAACCCATCATCTGGGTCATCAACCCAGAAAATTTCAAACCAATCTTCTATTGAAACCTCCAAACAAACCAAAGCAGATTATGCTTTCCCAATCCAAACCTTTCTAGCCTTCAAAGAACAAGGTTTAGACATTCTTCCCAGAAAGACTTGGGCAGATGCTATTGAAGAATTAGGAGATCAAGAAGAATCATTAGATTTCCTTATCCAAAACCTAAAAAACAAGGCTATTCAAGTGAATCCAAAGCCACTTCAACTAACCTTACCCAAAATTCCCAAACTCATTACTTCCCAAAATCTAATTTTTGGCCAGTAATCTAATTAGAACCAAAATTCTGGGATAAAAATTCAAATAGAGTTCCAACAAAGATATTTCCTCCTGGGTTTCACTTCATACCCTTTGCTCCAAAAAAAACCCAACAATTTTATGAATTCATTCTTGTGGATTCTGATTCAGTCTCTATCAAACATTATAGAGACCCCAAAGATAATTCAAACATCACCCATTCAACACTCCAAATCCTGAAAGTTCTAACACCTTCAGCCTTTGGTCAAAATCCAAGTAAAACCAAAAAAATTTCTCAAAATTTTGACAAGACAAGACACAATTATTGGGACTATTTTAATGCCCGGTATTATGTTATCCTTGGTTTGCAAAATAAAATCTTCAAACATTCTTGGTTGGTTTATTTCAAGAAAGCAACCAGTTATTTTTTTCCAAACTGGTTCCTCCAATGGTGGGATTATTTTGGTCCAATTCCTCAAATTTTTCCTTCTGAAGTCTTGGAAGGATTCCAAGTTTTTTTTTTCTAAAAGATTCAACACGGATCTCAATAATCTCCCAATTGAGTTAAACTTCTTTACCACATTTTCACTCTCATGGGTTTTCTCATGGCAGTATAAATTCGATAAACACTCCAATCCAAAAGTTTTGCCAACTCTTTAGAAGCAAGCATTTGTCAAATGGTGGTCTTGTTTTGATGCTTCAATGGCATCACTAGGAGATGTCACCATATGGTTTAAAAATAACCCAATATTTGCAGGTAGCTAATCCAGACACTTGCAAGTTTCTCAATCAACGGGGTCGAATTACAGTAGCCCTAGTAGCTTCATCATCTGAAGAAAATATTCTTCAGAATCTACAAAACATTGTCCAAATTTTGCAGCCAGGCCAAGCTCAATAAAAAACGAAGGGTAGCAAGTTCTTCCTACATCCTCTTCATCATCAACAACAGATTCATCAAATCAGAATGAAGATGATTGTCTTGGAATATTTTCTCCCGTCAATTTCGATGATGACTAAACCAAACTGTCGGCAATCAATTATGAAGTCAGAAGACTAAAATCCTTCAATTATTGTACTATTCACTGTACTATAGAAATAGTAAAATTTCAATTCTATAAAAGGGTGATCTGACCACGTTGTAAATTACCTTTTAGTTTACCTCTAAGATAGTGAGTTTAGAGAGAAGTTAGAGAGAGATGCTCTGAGCTTCTGGGTAAGCGTTCTTCTTTCTTTCTTTCTTTCTGTCTTTCAAACTCTTCTTTAATCTTTGTATTTTCTAGTTTTCAATAAATAATCTTTTGTTTTCATTTTCGTTTTAAGGAAGGCTGAGCCTCCTATCTTTTGTTGTCTTTTATTTTTTGCATTTTATTTCCTGTTTTTAATTTCATGTGCTAAGCATTTCGTCTGCCTCTTACTTCTCAACTTTTTTTTCTTTTATTTTTTTAGTTCTTGCTTCCGACCCCCTCTTGGTATGTGTGTGTGTGTGTGTGTATATTATATATATGGGTTAGGGTCAAATGACACAAGGTGTCAAACTTAGCATAATGACAGCTCTAATAACTTTGTGTATAATGCAAATTTCGCCGATCTAACCGTTGAATTGAAAGCTCTTAGTAAATAGATTCAACATATACATCAAAATTCATAAAATTCTAAAATTATTTGATACTTCATCGAAACACTTTATTTGATATATTCCATTCAGCAATGCTATATATTGCGAATGGTTTTCATCGCGATCATTGCGAATGCATACATGTTTCATTTTTAAAAAACAAGAGTAAATAATAAATACCCAAATTGGTCCGACCAAAAATCACGGAGACTAATTTAGTCCCTAAAAAATATCAATTTGGTCGTTAAGAATTCAAATCAATATCTCTCTCTGTCTCTCTCTCTGTCTCTGTCTCTCTCTCATAAGGTCAAATATAGCTTTCCTCGCCAATAAGCTATCTCAATACATGCAGGCTCCTACTAAAATCCGCATGCAAGCTGCCAAACGTGTCCTCATATATCTCAAAGGCATAATTGATTACGGGCTTTAGCTACGGTCCTTTATTTTGAGATCAATACCTCCATGCCATTGTGATGATGACTGGGCTGGTGACTTATCGAATATGAAGTCCACGTATGTCTATGTCATTTACTTTGGCTCGAATCTCATCTCTTGGATAGCTATAAGAAGCAATCCATCGTTACTATGTTTTCTAGAGAAGCTGAATACCGCACAATAACGACAACAATCACTTATCTACTTTGGCTTACTCAAGGAACTTTAGATTCAACCTGATCCTTCTCCAACAGTCAGGCCCGGCCCAAGGGTGAGGCAGCTAAAGCCCAAGGGCTTTAGGCCTCACCCAAAACAAACTTTCTTGCTTAGTATAATTCATATCCCAAGGCCTCATCTTGCGGTCATAACTACTGATAAGCAACGGCCTATGTTCTTTTTTATCCAACTTATTTGTGATCCAACTGCCTTTGGCCCACCACGTACCACGATGGCGGAAGTCAATTGTTTATTTAAGATCAAGGAAGTCTCCGCAGAAGTCTCCCAGGAAATTTGAAAAGGCCCGATTTCATTGTTGGCTTTAGGCCTCAGCCACTGTTGGGCCGACCCTGCCAACAGTGCACTCTTATAACATAGGTGCAACATATCCATGTTAGTGGAAGAATAATAAATATTTCATTCAAAATTGAATGCAGTTGTACAGAAGATATATATAGAGATACAAGTGAATAACTAAATCCTAAGATGTATGTCCACAATTTGAATTTAAGTTACATTAACTTGGAATAACTAAATCATAAGATATCTACAATTTGAATTTAAGTTACAACAACTTATAACTAATTGTTCCAAGTGATAAGGAGAGGATAAGTTGAAAGTTAAAAGTAGCAAATGGTGTATCAACAAGCTCATGAAAGGTATCACAACTTACCAGAGTTAAGAGCCGAGATATTTTTCATAAGCTGAATAAACTTAGGGTAGTTTAATTCTAACAAATTACTAACTAATGATTAACCATAATCATAACGACTCATAATTACACATTTCCAAACATCACAACATACTATTTTAGATTTAGATTTCTTTTTGTATCATTTTTGTTAATTCCTTTATAACGTTAGGTATGGATGGAGAATGATATGGTCTTACAGGTTGGCATATCTATTGATTAGGAAATTAGGGGTTATCCGTGAGAAAATGTTGTTCGTGCTCCATAAATTAATTTTTTATTTTTATTTTTTATAATACAATCTGTTCGCAAGTTCAAGCATAGAATTGACTATATACTTTTCACATTTACTTTTGTTGAGATTTATATAACTCATATAAAAGGATGCCTTAGTTAAAAACTATAAGAAACATTTAAATTATCCAAATGCAAATGTTCTCATCGGAGACATTTTAAATTCTATAAGAATACTTATTCTGAGCTAATCTAAGAATTATATTGTTTTGGACCAAACCAATATCTCAGATATTTGGCCCAGTGGACCAAAAGCCCACTAGCAAGGCCCAAAGGCTTGATTTCGAAACATATAGAGTCATTAAAATAGATAACGCCCAACAAAGGTGATCATAGTCGGATAAGCATGCGCTAACGGCCAAGAGAGTCGGATAGGAGTCTACAATGGCCATAACAGTTAGATAAGGTTTCCTAACCAATCTAATGACTATATCTCAATAGAGTTGGCAGAAAACTACACACACACACACACACACACACACACACACACACATATATATATATATATATATGATTCTGGATCAAATGACACCGGGTGTCAAACTTAACATAATGACATCTCCAATAACTTTGTGTATAATGTAAATTTCGCCGATCCAACCGTTGAATTGAAAGTTTTTAGTAAATAGATTCAAAATATCAAAATTCATAAAATTCTAAAATTATTTGATACTTCATCGGATCACGTTATTTTGACGTATAATATGATACTTATTACATATCTACAAATGTTCAAATTATCTAAAAATTTGTATATATGGTTATGGAGTTAATATAACATGATTCAACGGTTAGATCGGTAAAATTTACATTATACACAAAGTTATTAGAAGTATCATTATGTTAAGTTTAACATCTGATGTCATTTGATCCTGACCCTATATATATATATACTTCTCGGAATCCAATTATGCTCTCATTCCCTAGATTCTCTAATATCATACACTCACTAACTTGAGCGTCAGAGTCCTTACAAGTGGCCACCACTGTGTCTCTGGGAGCTGCATCGTGCCACCAGCAACCTCAAAGAAACTATTGATCAAATCACCGTTTTCATATCTCTTAAAGATTCTCGTCAGATCATCAAATTTGTAATTTCACAGCTGAACAAATATTTATTTTTTGACAAAACACACATGAACAAATATATTCTTATTGTTTTAATTATATGTAAATTTTGTTATATAATATTATAAATTTAATATAATCACAAGTATTCCTGATCAGTGTGATATTTGGGTTTATATTTAGTTAGCGATGTCCTTCATCACTAAATCTTAAAGCATGTTTTTTCCGAAGATATATTATATGTGCTCATGATGAATTTGACTAGTTCAAACTATGTCTGACTTTTTTACACTCCAAAGTGCCCTAGGGGAGGCTCTCAATAGTGCTATCAAACATGGTGAAAATGACATGTTGAGGCTGTTAGTAGAGGCCCAAACCAAATGTGTGATTTTTATCCTGTACTGGCTCATAGCCTCATACTGCATGCAATATCACCAAGTTACAGATGTCAAACATTCATTCTTAGAGAAGGTAAAAGTTGTTTCCCATATTTTTAACCACTTCTGTCAATCGCCATTGGTCAAGTATGTCGTGACTTTATGCTCCTATTATATCGAGACGGATCTATAAATCTATCGAATGGCAGATTGAAAAATTTTTATTTAATAATTATTTTTATTACTTAAGAAAGCTAATGTCATATTTATTTTAGGTCTAGACATATATGTTGGGTAGTGATTTTAATTACTTTATTATTCACATAAAATCTACTCAAATAAATTATTTTTTTAAAATATATCTTTGTCTATTATAAATTATTTTTTGAATTTAATTTTCCAAATTTATTTATTAATATCAATTCTTTTAAAATGAAGTTGAAAGGGGCAAGTGCCCATGTTTGCCCTTCTATGAGCTTATATGTTATAAAAAAAAAAAACTCACTCCCTCCGTTCCTTTTTGTAAGAAACAAAATGGTCCATTTTTTAGTCCATTTTGTAAAAAACATGGGCTTATTTTCAAATAGATTAAATGCCAAATATCATTGATACCCTTATTTAAAAGAATTTAATATTAGAAGTAATTAAATTAGTGAAATTTGAAGTAATTAATATAGGGGCATTTGTGAAAAACAAATTAAAGTTATAGCAGTATAAAATGAAATCAGTTGTTTCCAATGCTTTTCCTTAGTCTTGATGAATTATAGTTTTATTTTTTATAATAAGGACCGGAGAGAGTATTTCTTTTTCAACTATCATCCTTACTTTATTTTATTAGATAATAAAACAAGGAATACATATTTATAATAATTTATATTAATTTATTTGATTTTTACAATTTTATCATTGTAGATGGAGTTTTTAGTCTTCATAAGTGGGACTGAGCCAGCCTGACCAACTGGGGCAAGACCTTTTTCACGAGTCAACCCAGAGGCTCAAAAGTCAAAAGTCATTTGTGAGTAGTAAAGCAGAAGACTTTTTAAATTACTTTTTTATATCTTCCTGTTAACAGGGATGATTAATTTAATTAGGCCTTTAGCAAATAATATTGCCCCGACTAACGTTAAAATATCTTTTGAAGATTCAGATATTGATTTTATTTGCGCGAAAAGTCTGTCAAAAATATAGCATTTATAGTAATATTTTTCTTCGTTCAGTGTTTAGTGTCAAATTAAACATGTTATCTTAAAACATTTCATCACCACAATATATTAAGACTATATTTGCAATTAAATTTTGTGGAGATTGGTGTGCCTTAAAATAATTTTGGAAATCATTGGAAGTCATAGAAATGAGTTTTCAACAGGTGTGGATCGAATCATGGATCTCTGGAATCGATTCATGATATGCCTTGGAGCTTTGGAGAAGTTTTGGACTTACTGTGAATCGAATTGAAGGAGTGTGAATCGATTCACTCACTTAGGATCACAAAACGCGTAGGATTTGTACCTGTGAATCGATTCACACTTACTGGTGAATCGATTCACCACTGCTGTTTTTTAAACCAGAACGCTGTGTTTCCAGACTAGATCCCATGGAGTATATAGCTTCACCAAGTTGAGCGGTCTAATCACAGAACACATGAACATATCTTCAAAATAAGCAGTTCCAAGATTGGATTCAGGTACCTTCTCGATGATACCTACAGTAGGGATTGTTGCCTTCTCTGCATTACAGCAGTTGGAAGATCCAGTTCTCCATTGATCTTTCTTCAGAGCACTCAGATAATACCTTCTGGCATGATCTTCAGAAATTTTCTTTACCGGAAGCTGGGTGAACTCCTTGACCTTGTAGTCTCTGGGAGCTTTCTCATATTCCTTAGGACCTATCTTACTGAATGACATTTTGCCAGGTGCAGCTTCCTTTCTTTTTCCAGGAATAGACCAAGGTAACCACCTTTGCCTATCTGGAACAATCTTTATAGAGACAGATGATGGGTCTCTATATTCGCCAATGACTTCAAGCCTTTTTTGCTCATAACAATGAGCCATCATACAAAGCCAAACACGTGATCCACCTACCACATTCCTCTAATGTAAGAGGTTCATTATGGGGCAGGAACCTTGGTACATCAACAGAAAAGGGAATAGCCCTGGTGTTTGGTTTGGGTCTCAGCCTTCCTTTAAAGGACATCTCAACATTGTCTTTTCCATCCTTGAAGACAGCATTCATTGGAGGGGATATCTCCAGTCTTGAAACTCCAGAGGTGAAGGTCTTCAAGTGCCATAAAGATGGGTGATTGTAGATAGAGTTATATGACTCATATCTAACAAATTTTGGTCTAATGTCAAGAGGGACAGGTTTCTTTGGAATTAGGGCAGTAGTTTTTGGTGTCACTACTGTGATATTGTACTTGGGGGGAATGTTGGGTTTGAAAGGATTAAATGAAGGGACTTTGAAAGGAGGTTAAAAGGATGAGAATGAAGTTTGGAAATGTATGAAGTGAGGGAGGTATATGTGGAGGTTTGAGGTGAGGAGATGGTGAGTGTATTGGTCTGTGTTTGGGTAGGTTGTTTAAGGGCTATGGTTGTGTTTCTGGCTTTCTGTGCACGAGTTTGAATGGTTGATGGTTTTGCAGCAGATATAGGTGGAGCAGGAATGGTATCATCAGTTTAAAAAACAGATACAGAATCATCAGTAAAATTCAGTACCTTTGGTTCAAGCTCGATCGCTGACCAATCTCTTCACCGTCTAGGCGGCGGTGGAGGCGGATGTTGAATTGCCTTCTTCAGGCAGGACGCTGAAACTTGTTTCTCGACCGCTTGCTTCTTTTCCTCAGAATCTGACTGATGGGAACGCGGTCCTCATCTTCTGATTCAGTCTTTCTTTTAGGTGCAGGAGCCTCATTCTGCTTCTTGCTTCTTGTCTCCTCTTCTGGAGAATTAGAAGTCCTTTTCACACCAGTTACTGAGCTTCTGGTGGTTTTGTCAGTAGTAGACTTCTTGCTAAGAGAGGGACCAGATTCTACTCCCTGTTCCTTTTTCACCTTCTTCATCTGTTCACCAGTGATCAATTTCATTCTGACCAAGCTGTTAACTCCAAAGGTGTCAGGAATCACAACACTCTCAGTGCCAAAATACTTTACCTTTTCTTGATCTGGCAAAGCAGTCAGCTTGTTTACAACCAGATTCTTGGCCATCATCTTAGTGAGAAGAACACCATAAGGAATGTACTTGTAGGTGTTTTTCTTGTCAGCAATACCTTTCCTCGAATTAACCAGTGCATTAATCAGGTTGTTGTAGATCAATCTTGGCAGGTTTACCTTGTGACTAGCCATGTAGTGCCTCATAATGAACTTCTGTTCATAGTTGACTATGTCACTAGAACCAGCCTTTAACCATACGCTCTTAGTGATTATCTTGTGAAGAACTCTGTAATGACTCTTCAAATGCTTTGCAGTAGGGGTTTCACTAGATTCTTTCAGCTGTTTATAATTCTCAAACAAATCCTCATTGACCTTCTCAAGGCCATGAAATGCATCACCCAACTGTAGTAAACGATACCTTCACAGGGACAACCAGTGACTTCAGAAATGTTGGTAATGGTAAAAATGAACTTGTAGCCTCTCACAGTTCCTTCAAAGATACCACCTTGGTGTAAACAAGCATTACCCCAAAATTCCTTGATAGCAGTAACTAGAACCTCAACTTGTTTCCAAAAGAAGTAGTGTTCCCAACCCATTGCCTTGAAACCACTGTAGAAATCGAAGCCATAGAGTTTGAAGTTCTTTAAATCAATTCGATTTTCCAACAGAACCTTTCCTTCAGCCATGGTGTCGTAAATAGCAGTATACTCAGAAGTTGTTACACCAGACATGATTGCAGTTGAGAGATAGAGAAATGGAGGTTTAGGGTTTCAGAACAGTCACGAAGAGAAGAGAAGAAAACTGTTTTTTCAGACTGAAAACAGAGCGAGTGATTGTGGAGCGAAAAGGAAGGAGTAGTAGGAAGGTTTTGTAATTGGTACAGTTACTTTTCAAAAAACCTCTTCATTATCCGAGTAATAAAAATAAATTTAAAAAGAAATTAAAATAAAGATACCTCTTTTCATTAAATGCAGTTGCCAAAATAAAGTAAAAGATTTTATTGAAAACATAAATAATCATGACTCAGATTAGGTGTGATGAGACGCTTAAGTTCCACACGAGCTTACCACATGTGTGTTTCGGATGCTCATAGTTGAATCATCAAATGTTGAGTTACGATGCAGTTGGCATATAAAAATTCTTACTCGTATGATGATGATGTCATACCAGATGCTCAAATGATATCTATCATAAGACGCTGAGATTAATCATTCTTTTATAAGATGGAAATTTAAATTTCTTCTTATAAAATTGAATCTATCTTCAGCAAGGGGTTTTGTAAGAATATCAGCCCACTGGTGATCAGTGTCTACAAATTTGATTTCAAGTGTCCCCTTCTGAACATAGTCTCTTATAAAATGATGTTTAATCTCAATGTGCTTTGCTCTAGAATGCAATATAGGATTTTTAGTAAGACAAATGGCAGATGTATTATCACAAACGATAGGAATGTTACTCTCTTTTATCAAGTAGTCTTCAAGTTGATACTTCATCCACGTAAGTTGAGAGGCTGCAACTTCTGCCGAGATGTATTCACCTGCATTGAGAGTGCAATAGTGCTTTGTCTTTTGCTTGACCAAGACACAAGATTAGCTCCAAGGAACCGGGCAGCCTCCACTTGTGCTCTTTCTTTCAATTCGGTCTCCAAAGAAAGTCAGCATCACGAAACCTACTAATTTGTAATCTTTTGATTTCTTATAAAGCAAACCAAGATTAGTAGTTCCTTGCAAATATCTGAATATTCTTTTAACAAAGACTCAGGTGTGATTCTCTAGGATCTGATTGAAATCTAGCACACAGGCAGACGCTGAACATAATGTCAGGTCTTGAAGCCGTAAGATAAAGTAGAGATCCAATCATACCTCTGTACATTTTCTGATCTACCTTCTTACCAATTTCATCTTTACTAAGAGAGTAGGTAGGATGCATAGGTGTACACATAGGCTTGCAATCCAGCATCTTGAATTTCTTCAATAATTCTTTGATATATTTGCTTTGATGTATATAGATACCATCACTGCATTGCTTGATTTGTATTCCAAGGAAAAACTTTAATTCTCCCATCATACTCATCTCAAATTCAGCCTGCATAAGCTTAGAAAATTCTTTGCAAAGGCTTTCATTAGTGGCTCCAAAAATGATATCATCAACATAGATTTGAACAAGTATGAAATGCTTGTTAGAAGATTTGCTGAAAAGAGTAGTGTCAACTAAACCTCTTGTAAATCCATTTTCCATTAAAAAAGAACTCAGTCTATCATACCCTGCTCTGGGAGCTTGCTTAAGACCATATAGAGCCTTTTTAAGTTTAAAAACATGTTCTGGAAATTCAATATCTTCAAAACCAGGAGGTTGTTTAACATAAACTTCCTCAGTTATAAAACCATTTAGAAAAGCACTTTTTACATCCATTTGATATAGAGTTATCTCATGATGTGCTGCAAATGAAAGTAAAATGCGAATAGCTTCTAGTCTTGCAACAGGTGCAAAAGTTTCAGTGAAATCAATACCTTCTTCTTGTGAGTAACCTTGAGCAACTAACCTTGCTTTATTTCTCACAACTTTACCATCTTCATCAAGCTTATTTCTAAATACCCATTTAGTACCAATAGCTTGTTTATCTTCTGGTAGAGTGACTAGCTTCCATACATCATTTCTTTGGAACTGATTTAGCTCATCTTGCATTACTAGAATCCACCCTTCATCTTCCAACGCTTGATCAATCGTCTTAGGTTCCATTTCAGAGAGAAGTGCAAAATCAGCATGCTCCTTGAAAGAGGATCTGGTTCGTACTTTATCACCAGGTTCTCCTATGATTTGATCTTTTGGATGATTGGTTTTGTACTTCCAGCTTTTTCTTGCTTCAGCTTCTGCTTGAGTAGAATCCTTCGTCTTGTCACCACCGGATGATGAAGATGCACGTTCACCGTCTGACTTGTCACCGAGGTTTAATTCTGAAAATAACTCATCTAGCTCTGACATAGCAGTGTCAGGCTTCTTATCATCAAACTTGACATGAATGGACTCTTCAACTATCAAAGTTTCTTTGTTGTATATTCTAAAAGCTTTAGATCTTTCAGAGTATCCCAAAAAGATTCCTTTGTCAGCCTTGGAATCAAACTTACCAAGCTGATATTTAGTATTCAAAATATAACAAATACAACCAAAAGGGTGAAAGTAAGAAATGTTTGGTTTTCTACCTTTCCACAATTCATAAAGAGTCTTATTCAAAATAGGTCTTATAAGAATTCTATTTTGAATATAACAAGTCATGTTTATCGCTCACCAAAAATGTTTCGCAATATCAGCTTCATTGATCATGGTCCTGGCCATTTCCTGGAGGGACCTATTTTTCCTTTCTACAACACCATTTTGTTGAGGTGTTCTAGGAGAGGAGAAATTGTGGGAGATGCCATTTTCTTCATAAAATTTTTGAAAGTTTTCATTTTCAAATTCTCCCCCATGATCACTTCTAATAGAAGAAATACAGATGCCTTTTTCATTTTGAACTGATTTGCAGAATACAGTAAATACCTTAAAAGACTCATCCTTGGGGGCAAGGAATTTAACCCATGTCCATCTAGTAAAATCATCAACAATGACTAATCCATATTTCTTTCCAGTTAAAGAGGCTGTCCTTGTGGGACGAAAAAGATCAAGATGTAAAAGTTCAAGTGGTCTAGAGGTTGAAACAACATTTTTTAAATGAAAGGAAGTTTTAACTTGTTTTCCTCTTTGACAAGCCTCACACAGGGCATCAGATTGGAACTTAAGATTTGGTAAGCCTCTAACAAGATTGTGCTTGTTTAATTTTGAGATTAACCTCAAATTGGCATGACCCAATCTTTTGTGCCAAATCCATTGCTCATCTTCAATGCACATAAGACACTTGACATCTTGTTTTGCAAGTTCAAAAGATCAACTTTATAAATGTTTTGTTTCCTCTTTGTCAGAAAGAATATAGATCCATCATTTTTGCTTTTTCTTGAACATCCATTTTCTGTAAAGACAACATTATAACCATTGTCACATAATTGACTTATGCTCAATAGATTATGTTTCAGTCCTTCAACATATAAAACATTATCAATAGAAGGAAGAGAGCCGTTACCTATGCGACCAATTCCAACAATTTTACCTTTCAGTTTCCTCCAAACCAACGAATCCAAACTTCTCTAGGTTTTAGTTCTTGGAACATATGCTTTTCTCCCGTCATGTGACGTGAGCATCCACTGTCTAAGTACCAAGATAGGTGTGTTGACTTTGTTGCTAAGCAAGTCTGCAACATAGACTATTTTATCTTTAGGTACCCATATCTTTTTGGGTCCTTTCTTGTTAGTTCTTGAAGGATACTTGTCCTTCTTAGTTGTAAACACAGTACACGCACTTTTCAAATGACCAGATTTATTGCAGTAAGTACAATGCAAGCATTCACTATGATCATTGGTGTCATCAGATGCTGAATCATTTTCTAAAGGAGGTTTATCTAATATATAACCAAGACCATGAGTTGTCGTTTTACTGACACCCCAAATCATGGAAGCTTGCTTGCTTCGAGTTACACTCTCTGCAAGAAACTTTTGAAATGCATGTTCATAGTCATTTGATTTGCAGTTAGAATTGCCTGTAACTACAGAGCTTTTAACTTGAGAGCTCTCAGCTTCTGGTTGCTTGTTAGCTTCTAGACGTTGGTTATCCACCAGACGCTGATTTTCAGTTTTCAGCTTCTGGTTCTCTTCATTGAGTACAGAGTTTTCATTATGTAAAGAATGAAAATCTTGTGATAGTTTTGAAAATTTCTTTTTCAAATTCTTATACTCAATAGAGAGAGTGGCAGAGTCCTTTAACAGATCATCAAATGCAAGTTGAAGTTCAGAATAAGAATCATATATTATTACCTCTTTAACTTCTTCTTCTGAATCAAGATCGATTATGCGCCATGAGGGCATTGTGAGCTTCTTCTTCTTTATCTTCCTCAGAGGAGGATAAGTCAAGATCTTCCCATGTTGCCATGAGACCTTTCTTCTTTTTCTTGAAGGAGCTTCTTGTGGACTTTTCCTTAAGATTAGGACACTCGGACTTGAAATGTCCAGGCTTCTTACATTCATAGCAAATGACTTGGGCTTTGTCCTTGTCTTTGCTTTCCTTCTTGTCCTTTGTTTCTTTCTTCTGAAACCTCCTTCTGAAGTTTCTCTTCTTCCACATTCTCTGGATCTTCTTAGATATGAATGCTAGCTCATCGTCTGATCCATCATAATCTCCTTCTGAAGCTTCATCATCTGATTCTTCTTCTTCAGCCTGAAAAGCTTTAGAAGTACTAGGTTTATGTTGATTAAATTTTAAAGCAATAGACTTACTCTTCTTGGAAGGTTCTTCTTCATTTAGCTCAAGTTCATGAGCTTTCAAAGAACTCATAAGATCTTCAAGCCGAAGGACATTTAGATCTTTTGCTTCTTGAATAGCAGTGACTTTGGGTCTCCACTGCTTAGTCAAACTTCTCAAGATCTTTCTCACATGGTCAGGTGTAGTATAACTTTTTCCAAGGGCCTGCAACCCATGAACAAGTGTTTGGAACCTTCCAAACATAGTTTCAATGTTTTCTCCATCTTCCATTTTGAATAGCTCATACTGGCGAACCATCATGCTAGCCTTTGTTTCTCTTACTTGGGCAGAACCCTCATAAGACAAAACAAGAGAATCCTAGATTTCTTTGGCAGTATCAAACTTACCATATTTATCATATTCTCTTTCTGTCATAGCACAGATGAGGATAAATCTAGCCTTCTGATTGGTTTGATATCTCTTTTTCTGATCATCAGTCTAGTTTTCCCTAGGTATTGCAACACCAAGGGCATCAGTGGGAGAAATGTATCCACTTTCAACTATATCCCACAAATCAAGATTTTGTGCCTCAAAGAATGCTTTTATCTTATCTTTCCAGTAATCAAATTTTTCTCCATTGAATATAGGAGGACGGTTCATATGACCACCTTCAGCAGACATGTTCACAATAGGATCTTTACTCTTAACACTGTTAAGTGCTCAACCAAGAGGCCGAGCTCTGATACCAACTAAATGTGAACACAAGAAGGGGGGTTGAATTGTGTTGAAAACTTTTCGCAAACTTTATGTTAAAAACACTTAGAATACAGGTTTTTCAAAACAGTTTGTGTATCGGACGCTGGAAATAAACCGGACGCTGGAAAAGCAGTTTGTGAAAACATGTTTTTAATAGAACACGATAAAGATAAATAGAAAGCAGTAAAGCAGTAAAGCAAGAGACACGGAGATTTATACTAGTTCACTACCAAACTGGTAGCTACGTCTAGTCCCTTCGTTTCTGAAGGATTTTCCACTATAATCAACTGATTACAAAACCTTAATAGTATTCTACTGTCACAACCTTGACAATACTCTCAACTTCTCAAAACGACTCAGTACGTTCGAGCCTTTGAGGGTACAGCCTTAACTAGGCCAAAACAACTTTTACAAGTAAGTTGAATACAATCAGAAATAACCCTCACAGAGAGGATAAAAGATTAAGCTCAATACAGAAATGCTTTCTAAAAGAAAGTGTCGGACGCTGAGTTCAGTTCTTGTAGTCCAGAGACTTGGCACGAAACTTGATTGCTCACAGAAGCAGTATTTTTAGAGTATTGACTCTTTGTAGTGTATAGCAACAGTGCTTGTCTCAGTAAATGAAGCAATATTCTCTTGTAGAGTTTCGGCAGTTTCTTCAATGGATACTATGGGGTTTTTATAGGAGTTCTAAAGGATATTACCGTTACAGTAAAAAATGGCTCCTTTCCATTGAGTGAGGTGATTTCAAAAAGCTGTCTCTTTCTTCCTTTCCAGAGAATATCTCAGTAGTACACATTACCGTTTTCGTACTACCTTGCTTTTCACAAATGCTTGTTCGATTTTTATCTTTAGCTAAAGGTGTCACCTTTGATACCTCGTACAACAATTTGAGCGCATAAGATCAAATTCGAAATCCGTTCCAGAAGCTTCTGAGAGGACGAGCAACTACGTGACCATCACGTGATTTAAAATGAAGTTCAGACGCTCGCTCAGAACAGGAAGGTCGGACGCTCATAGCAAATGGATAAGCCTTGTGTCACAAAAAGATAATTCCAGACGCTCATGAAGACAATATACTAGGATGAGCCGGATGCTGACATATGGAGTGTATCCTTCTCTTGTGAACTTCTTCCTTCTTGCTTAAGTGGCTTAGAAGTATATGTAATATTAGTATCTGCACACTTCAAGAATTGTTAGAACATAAATTGTTCTCTTGTGAATACTTTGTTATCATCAAAATTAATGAGGGTCTAAACTTCTCAATCGTTTAGGTTCCAAAAATGGGGATGAAGTGCAAAGACCTGGAGAATAATAGCTTAGAAACAGAGGTGGAGAAGACTCAGTTTGAGGTGCAGCCTTCCACTAGTGAGACCAGGGATGACAGGGAGGACAGTCCTCCACCATCAGGTTCTAGAGGAAGACAACCAACAGTGGATCCTGGCTATCAGTTGGCAAGAGATAGGGAAAGGAGGGAAACTGTGGCACCTAAGAGGTACGGCTATGAAGACTTAATTTGTTATGCTCTAAATGCGGCTGAAGAGATGCAAGGCTCAGAACCAAAGACATTCAGGGAAGCAGTTGAGAGCAAAGAAGGTCAGAAGTGGTTAGAGGTAGTGAATGAGGAAATGAATTCATTGGAGAAGAACCAGACCTGGAAACTTGTGAAGCTACCTAAGAAACAGAGGGTGGTTGGATGCAAGTGGATCTTCAAGAAGAAGGAAGGCATTCCGGGAATGGAAGAACCAAGGTATAAAGCAAGACTTGTGGCCAAGGGTTTTACACATGTTGAGGGAATTGATTACAACGTGATTTTCTCTCCTATGGTGAAACATTGTTCCATAAGGGTTCTTATGGTAATCGTGAATCAATACGATCTTGAGTTGGAGCAAATGGACGTGAAGACCGCATTCTTACATGGTGACCTAGAAGAGACAATCTACATGCAACAACCGGAAGGTTTTGTAGAAGACAAGTCTAAGGTGTGTCTTTTAAAGATATCTTTGTATGGGTTGAAAAAAAGCCCTAGCCAATGGTATCTTCGTTTTGACGATTTTCTTCTTAAGACGGGATTTGTGAGAAGTGGGTACGATAGTTGTGTTTACATATTGAAGAGGGGTGAGGAAGTTGTTCTCTACCTACTTCTCTATGTTGATGATATCCTGATGGCAAGTTCTAGCAAAGAGGAGATCAGCAAGCTCAAGGAGAAACTAAATTCGGAATTTGAGATGAAGGATCTTGGGGCTGCAAAGAGGATACTTGGGATGGATATCGTGAGGGACTGGAATAAGGGTGAATTGTTCTTATCTCAGCATGGGTACTTAAAGAAAGTGGTGGAGCGGTTTAGGATGCATGAAGCTAATCCGATTAGCACTCATTTGGGTCATCACACAAAGCTCTCGGTGACACAAGCTCCTAAGTCCGAAGAGGAGGTGAGGAAGATGGATACTACTCCATATGCTAGTGGGGTAGGAAGCATTATGTATGGCATGG
This sequence comes from Calophaca sinica, assembly GCA_037113605.1. NCBI lineage: Eukaryota > Viridiplantae > Streptophyta > Magnoliopsida > Fabales > Fabaceae > Calophaca > Calophaca sinica. The sequence goes on along the minus strand of CM073736.1, from coordinate 38,925,109 downwards.
TTTGTAGTAGACCGGACTTAGCATATGTGGTTAGCATAGTGAGTCAGTTTATGGCAAATCTGGGCTAAGCACATTAGGAAGCTCTGAAGTGGGTTTTGAGGTATTTGAACGGGTCACTCAAAGGTGGTTTGAGGTACACAAGAGCAACTCAAGGAGAAGACGCTTTGAGGGTTATGTAGATGCGGATTATGCGGGAAATGTGGATACAAGGAAATCATTGTCTGGTTTTGTGTTTACATTGTTTGGAACGACAATAAGTTGGAAGGCAAATCAACAGTCCATTGTGGAGCTATCTACTACTCAGGCGGAGTATATCGCCCTAGTTGAAGGGGTGAAGGAGGCCATATGGTTGAAAGGTATGATTGGGGAGCTAGGAATTACACAAGGGTGTGTGAAGGTACATTGTGATAGTCAAAGTGCTATCCACTTGGCAAATCACCAAGTGTATCATGAAAGGACAAAGCACATTGACATCCGCTTGCATTTCATTAGAGACGTCGTTGAATCTAAGGAAATTGTGGTTGAGAAGGTTGCATCGGAGGACAACCCGGCGGATGTTTTCACCAAGTCACTACCTAGATCAAGGTTCAAGCATTGCTTGGACTTGATGAATTTCTCTGAAACGTAATTCCAGTAATGGAGAGAGCAGCAAGTGGTTGATGGCTAACATTGAACATCACCACTGATTTAAAGTCAAGGTGGAGAATTGTGGAGATTGGTGTGCCTTAAAATCATTTTGGAGATCATTGTAAGTCATAGAAATGAGTTTTCAACAGGTGTGAATCGAATCATGGATCTCTGGAATTGATTCATGATGTGCCTTGGAGCCTTGGAGAAGTTCTGGACTTACTGTGAATCGAATTGAAGGAGTGTGAATCGATTCACTCACTTAGGATCACAAAACGCGTAGGATTTGTACGTGTGAATCGATTCACACTTACTGGTGAATCGATTCACCACTGCTGTTTTTTAAACCAGAACGCTGTTTTTCATTCCGAAGCGCGGGCAGTTTTCTAGGGTTGTGTGCAGCCGTTCTTGTGCGTCCTTTGTGAGGTTTTAGGGGCTGGGAAACACATTCAAACACCTAGGGATCTTAGGGAATCATAGAGGGATGATTGAAGGCTTTCTCTATTGTTGTTCTTGAGAGTTTATCATAGAGGGAAAGAGAGAGGGGTTGTAAGAACTCTTGGGCTTGTTTATATTGAACAATTGGAAGGGGTTTAGAACTTTTGTATTCTCTTGTAAAGACTCTTTGATAGTGAAACGGAGGGCTGCTCTCTCCCGCAGACGTAAGTCATCTTTTTGGGACCGAACTGCGTAACCAAATTGCGTTTTCTTCTCTACTCTCTACTCCTTTTGTTTGTGTTATTTTTTTCCTTTGCACCTTGTTGATTGTTTGGTTGCTATTATTTAGTTATTGGTTGCCGTTGAAGGTTGTTCAATTATTTCTTGTTCGAATCTCAACAAATTTGAAATTCGATGCATAAATATAGGAGGCACAATTTTGTGATTTAGTGATTTATATTCGGTAAAGTATTTTATCTTAATGTTTTTGCATGTGTAATAAAAATATATTCGCGGCGAGAATCTTTGTCACATTTTAAGATTTTTTTTTTTTTACAAATAATTTTTTTAAGTTGTAGGGCATTTTTTGTATTGTAAAATTTACTCATACCTCTTGTTTGTTGTAATAAATGTATAAAATATACATGTTGTTATTATTCATAAACTCAAAGTTTTAACAAGATTTTATTCTGTAAAAAAAAAAGATTTTATCAAGAGAAATTACCGGGGCAGAAGAGTGACAAGCGCGAGGGACCCTTGTCTCGTCTTGATGGTTCCGTGCCTTTCACTTCGGAGTGTATGAATTCCGTGATTCCTCTAATCTTATCCATCATTTTCAAGCATTACCCAGGCCAAAATCAATCAATTATTATTCACTTTATGCATACGTATAAGATTACGTAATTGTAATTCCGTACTGAAAATTTTCCCCCAGTAATTCTAACGAGTGTCCTAAAGGTGCGGGTTAAAGACTTAATAAAAAGAAAGTTTGTCTCAAGAATACAAGTAAACATTTTTCAATGTAATAAATACATTATTTTTTCATACAAACTTACATCGTTTGATTACTTAACCAATACTCGAAAGATACTTGTTAGCATTCTCCTATTTTTAATAACAAAATTATGTATATTCTTAGGCACTGTTACAGTACGGAAGATGTTACTCACTAAATTGTAAACTTCCTTTTAGGAGAAAGGAATAACCCAAAAAGTTAAGGGAGAATAAAATGGAAAGGAATAAAATTATGCTTCGTTTCATTTCATATCTTGTGAAGGAGCTACAGTGTGAGTTAAACAAGAAATTTGTTTGCCTAAATTCTAGGATTTGACGCCAGGTGTAGGGATCTCCTCACCTCAGCCTAACAGAAATTAGAAGGTCATGCATAGATAATATTATTCCACTATACTCATATGCGCGCTCTCACTCCCTATTCAGATTTTAATTGAGCCACAAACATAGTCATCTAGCCTTTTGGGTTTGGTCTTCACCCGTATGGGTCTCTGATCCATAGGCCCACTTTGCTCACTTGGCCCAATGCGATTTCCGTCCTCAGCATTTAGACGTGTATCATCACTCCCTCCTCCACATGTGACCTTGTCCTCAAGGTCTTTGTCAGGAAAAGTTGCCTTGAAATCCTGTTCGTCTTCCCACGTAGCTTCATCTTCCGAGAACCTTTGCCATTGAACCAAGAGCTGGTTCTTTGTCCGGGCCGCGATGCGCAAGTGTTGTTGGCCCAAAATCTGCGCTGGTTGCAATGCCATGTGAGTTTGAGTTACTTGCAGCGCCAAGGGTGTAATCATCGCCGGTGGGATGCCATGAAAGGCTTTGAGCTTTGAAACATGAAAAACTCTGTGGATCTTGGCATCTTCGTGAAGGCCTAATTCATAAGCTATAGGACCAGTGACGCGAGTGACTTGGTAAGGGCCAAAGTACCTCTTAGTGTGTTTGGGTGCCGAGCGGCCACAAAGGGAAATTTGGCGGTACGGTTGAAGCTTGAGGAGAACCCAGTCTCCGATCTTGAAAGAGCGCTCACGCCGATGACTATTGGCCTGAGATTTCATGTGAATCTGGGCAACGACCAAGTTGTCGGGCAGAAGGAGGAGCATTTTGACGGTGCTGGGACGTAAGAGTGGATTATTGGAGGGGTGCGACCATACAAGGCCTCAAATGGTGTGGTGCGTATGACAGACTGATACGAGGAGTTGTACTAGAACTTGGCTAGAGACAAGTACTGAAACCAGAGGCGAGGAAAATCTCCGAAGAAGCACTGAAGGTACGTTTCTAAAATCCTGTTAGTGACTTCAGTTTGCCCATCGCTCTATGGATGGTATGCATTGGAAAATGAGAGCTTTGTACCGCTAAGTCGAAATAACTCCTTCCAGAAGCGGCTTACAAACACACGGTACCGGTCACTAAGTATGGTTTTTCGCATCCCATGTAGGCGATAAATCTCAGAGAGGAACACCGAAGCCAAGGAGGCGGCAGAAAACTGCGTGGGCAAGGCGATGGAGTGTGTGTACTTGGTAAGGCGATCGATGACAACCCAAATCACCGTTTTGCCGTTTACTGGGGGAAGGTGAGTGATGAAGTCCATGGCAATGTCTTCCCAAACCTGAACTGGAATGGGCAGAGGCTACAGTAACCCTGGTGTTTTCTGGGTGGAGTACTTTTGTTGTTGGCAAATAAGGCATTCCTTGACAAACAATTTAACATCACGAGCCATGCCAGGCCAAGAAAGGAAGCTGTCAAGCGTGTAAGGGTACCCTTGACTCCCGAGTGGCCCCCCAGGGGTGTGCTATGGTAGAGAGTAATGAGGGTCGCAGGTCAGTCTCTTTTGGCACAAAATGCGGTCCTTGTAGTAGAGTATTCCCTGTTGTTGTGGAATTTCTGTAATAGGGCTTGCCCCCACAGCATCATAGGCATAGAATACTTGGAGTTGGGAAAGGATCTGTGGTTGACAGGTAGCGTGAGCAGAATACCGGCTCAGGAGTCTCAGAGATGCGAGAAAGGCCATCGGCAACCACATTGGCCTTGCCCGAAGTATACGAAATTTCTTAATCGAAGTCGAGAAGCTTTGTCAACCATTTTTGCTGAGCCAAGGTTTGGATAGTCTGATCCATGAGTCCCTTCAGACTATGCTGAAGATGCGAAAATGATGCCCCAGCAGGTAATGACACCATTTACGAACTACTTCAGTAATTGCATACATTTCCCTCTCATATGCTGAAGCTGTTTGCATCGTTGGGCACATTTCTTGCTAAAGAAGGCTAGAGGATGTTGCTGTTGAGACAAAACGGCACCAACTGCTATGGCCAAAGCATCTGCGGTAACATCGAAAAAAGTGGAGAAGTCTGGCAAAACCAGTGTGGGTAGATTCATGATGGCCTGCTTCAAGGTATCAAAAGCCGCTTAAGCCTCAGAACTCCAGACAAAACTCTGTTTTCGCAACAAGTTGGACAAGGGACCTGTAATAGCGGCATAGTTTTGGAGGAAAACGGCGATAGTAGCCCATAAGGCCGAGGAATCCGCGCAAGGCAGTGGTGGAGTGAGGTGTGGGCCAGTCCTGGATAGCCTGTATTTTGGATGGATCAGTGGAGACACCAGTAGCATAGATAAAATGACCCAAGTAATCCACTTCATTTGCTCCAAAAGTGCATTTGGATTGTTTAGCAAAAAACTGGTTTTGGACTAAAATCTGGAGGACTTGCTGCAGGTGAACCATATGAGAACTCCAATCCTTGCTGTACACTAGAATGTCATCAAAGAAAACAAGGGTAAAATGACATAAAAAGGAACTAAAAATAGAGTTCATAGTTGCTTAGAAGGTAGAGGGAGCATTAGATAAACCGAACGACATTAATAGAAACTCGTAATGCCCATTGACTGTATGAAAGCCGAATTGAAGGTGTCCTGAGGTGCTAACCGAATCTGATGATAGCCGGCACGAAGATCCAGTTTGGAGAACACGGTGGAGCCATGAAGTTCGTCCAAAAGCTCGTCAACGGTGGGTATGGGAAATCAATCCTTAATGGTGATGGCGTTAAGAGCCCGGTAATTAACGCAGAAACGCCACGAGCCGTCTTTTTTCTTGACCAACAGTACCGGTGAAGAAAATGGACTGGTGCTAGGTTTAATGAGCCCCTCTTGTAACATTTCTTGGATCATTTGTGCCATGACTGACTTTTGGCATTGTGGATATCTGTAGGGTCTGACGTTGACCGGTGCAGAATTGGGTTGGAGATGGATGTGGTGGTCTTGTAAGCGTGGTGGGGGAAGGCCATGAGGGGGTTGGAACACATAGGCAAACTGGTGGAGCAACTGGGCTAAATTAGGGGAAAGGGCAGTGGTGTCCAGAGTGGCAGCTAGGCCTGGACACCAGTCGGTTGGGTGGGTTCGGGCCCAAAACCACCAATTTGGCCCAATCTACGGTGAATGTATACAGACCCAATTCCGTCCGTTTGAGCGTCCGGTTTTGGCGGGTGGCGGGTTGGGCAGGCTGAACGGGTGGGTTAATCCGGTTTACAACAGTATCGTTTGGAACCAGTGGTTTGGAGAAGAAAGAAGGAAAATAAGCATTAGTGAGCTCGCAAGAACAGAGGGAGACATGGAGATGAAGACACACGCCATTGTACTCGCCTTCACTTATAGAGACTCAGACGAGGAAGATGGAGAGACACGCCATGGTGAATGATGGAGAGCTGCTCCTCCTCTCTTTCTCATTTTTTCCTGGCTTTACTCTTTCTCATGTACGGGAGTGCCTTTCAAAATTAGTGACAGTAAAGCATTTTCCAATAAAGCTTTGGCCTTTTTAATTTTCAATAAAAAAATACTTAATACATATTTTGAGTCTTTTAGGCGGTTGCTGTAAAGCATTATCTACTGTCATGATTGACTAGGGAAGGGATAAATAGAGGGAAGAGAGAATGAGGAGATATTGTATTGAAACAATAAATAATTAATACAAATTGAAGTAGGAAAAAGGGCAAAGGGAGCAGAGCATTTAAAGTTGGCATTTTTAACAATGCTCAATGCACACGTTCCCAATAAAGCACAACTGCACCTCTTCAATAGCCAGTAACTAGTCACTGTCATGGTAGCTTTTGAAGATGTTACTACTTTAAATCGATCGGGTTCGGATTTCGTCAATTTTTTATGGTAAAACCGAACCCGCCCAGTAAAATCCGCATATAACTGAAACAACACACCGGCTAAACCGTGACCCGCCCGAACCCACCCACACACTTGTTTGTCATTCCGGATTCGTCAGGTTTCGGACGGGTCGGCTAAATCTGTCCATCCCAAGTGGCAGCAGGGGTAGTGTCTAAAGGGGAAATTGAAATAGAGTGGGCTAAGTGAATCGCATCAGTAAAGAAATACCAACAAAATTGGGAGTAGGAGGCATGGGTTGGGGAAACCGAAAGAGTTCCATTGAGGGTGACTGCCCGTGAGTTGTGTATGAATTGAATGGATGAGATTGAGTAATAAGAGAGGAACAGACCCAGTGATTGCAGCCACTGTACACCTAACACAATATCAACACTATGTATAGGAAGCACATAAGAGGGGACCGTGAAGATTTCATCAGATAAAGTGAGGGGGACCTCCTGACAGCAACCCTCGCAATGAATAGAATCTCTGTTGCCAACAATCACAGAAAAAGGGGTAAGGGCCACAACATCCAAATGTAGAAACTCAGCAATGCGTGGCTGAATGATATTGTAAGAGCTGCCCGAATCCACTAGCACAGTGACGACCATCTCGCGAACACGACCCTGGATGCGGAGTGTGTGGGGGCGATGGCGAGCCACCCAAAGCCCCATAGGAAGCTGAAAATGGGTCACATCGGATGGTGGTTCATCGGTGGGCAGTGGAGCAGGGGAGTCTGGGGTGAGAGGCGCATCCGAGCAGCGCTCGTATCCTCAACGGTGCAACCGTCATCTGGTTCATCCGCAAGGAGTAACATAAATTGTTTGGCTTGACATTTGTGACTGGGAATGAAGCGCTCGTCACAGTTGAAGCAAAGACCACGAGAGCGGCGTTCCTGCATTTTTGATTGCATCAAATAGTGGATTGGCAAAGCAGGAGCAGGGGACGCACCCAGTAAGGGTGGAGCTGGTTTAGATCTCGTGGAAGACGGAGAGCCCCGTTGGAAACGCTGTGCGGAGGAGCGTGAGGCTTGAAACTTAACCTCTAACAATTTGGCCAAGCCGATGGCGTGCGAGAGGGAATGAGATTGCAAGATTGCAAGTTCGTGTCGTAGTTTCTCCTTTAATCCGGAGATGAAATAACTCAGCAGAGCCTCCGCCGGCAATCCGACCACTCGGTTAGAAATGGTCTCGAATTGCAATTGGTAATTAGTCACCAAACCAGTTTGGCGAAGATTGAACAAAGCAACCTGGTGGTTGGTGAAAGAAGAGGGCCCAAAACGTTGTTCAAGGGCACGAGTGAACACTTCCCATGTGGTGAATTGGTGGTTGGCGTGCATCCACTGATACCACCCTAAGGCGCTGCCCTGCATGAAGAATGCGACCAGAGACAAACGTTGAGCAGGTGGTGTGTGTGTGTGTGTCAGGGAGAAATATTGCTCTGCTTGAAAGATCCATTCAGGGGTTTGGAGCCATCAAAATGGGAGAGTGTGATTTTGGGAATTTTGGGCACGAGGGATGAAGGTTGACCAAGTTTGGTGGTGGATTTTGGGTTAGAATAAAATGGTTGGTCACGTAAAGCAGCAAGTTCAGAAGCAAGGGTTGAGAATTGGCGTTCATGCTGTAGCTGCATATCTTTGATGAGGCCTGGAAGCTCATCAAAAGATATGTCAGTTTTCTCAGCCTTATCTGGTTTAGGAGGCATGAGAATGGAATAAAAGCACCAAAGATGTTACGCACTAAATTGTAAACTTCCTTTTAGGAAAAAGGAATAACCCAGAAAGTTAAGGGAGAATAAAAAGGAATGGAATAAAATTCGATTTCATTTCATATCTTGTGAAGGAGCTACAGTGTGAGTTAAATAAGAAATTCGTTTGCCTAAATTCTAGGATCTGACGCCAGGTGTAGGGATCTCCTCACCATAGCCTAACAGAAATTAGAAGGTCCTAGATAATATTATTCCACTATACTCACATGCGCACTCTCACTCCCTATTCAGATTTTAATTGAGCCACAAACATAGTCATCCAGCCTTTTGGGTTAGGTCTTCACTCGTATGGGTCTCTGATCCATAGGCCCACTTTGCCCACTTGGCCCAACGCCATTTCTGTCCTCAGCATTTAGACGCGTATCAAAAGTGCGCAAACGAAGATTGGTCCAGTTGATAAGAATTCGACTCATATCTCATAAGAATGTGGGTTCGAATCCCGCTGCTGACATTACGATATTGGTTTTGCATTTTTTTTCTGACAATACGATATTTTTTGTTGCATAAGCAAAAGGAATTTTATTAACAAAGTAGACATGGGCTCAAGTAGAGCCTAGTCCAGGGAGTAATACATCACCATGGGCCCTGATAATAACACCCGATAGTATCATTCACGCGCACTCAATGGAAACAGAAAAATGCAAATACATACACATTATGCCCGTCTCAAAAACCACTTGACAATACGATATTGACTTGTCATTATGATGTTTTTTTTATATAAACCTTTATAGTAGATGATCTTACCCTATTAGACGAATTTCTCGATCCGTGCCCCTTACACCCAATTGTTATTTCTATCATGTCTGTGATAAAGCTTTTATAAACAAAATATTCAAGTTGAAACTAGTATTAGTTTAATTAGTATTCTTGTAGCAAAATATTATTGTAGGAATCGTGTTTGAGTTTGAGTACATAGTAAAATATTAAAAATATTCAATCTTTCACCTTAACTTTTAGTCATAATTAAATAATTATCTTATAATTTTATTTTAATTGTATTTTATGCTGACTCAGTCTTGGGTTTGTCCAAATCTAAAAGCTGACTAAAGTCCAGAGAATTGACCCAAAACTTAGGACTGAATTAAGGACTGGTCCCTCGCTCCCCATAAGGAAAAGTACAAAATCCAGATCTTATAAGATGACATATACGCAGATAAGAAATTTTTGGACGGAACATTTTACTACTAGGCAATGTCAAACCAGAAGATGATGGGTTCGGAAAAAAAATGGCTAGTTTAGCAGTGCAGCCTTCTCGCTTTTATTTTATTTTTATTTTTAGCTCTGGCTAATAATTTCGCCTATCAACCTAAAAAAATTGAAATTCATTGTTAAGCACGTTACTTTTCCTCGCAAAAAATGTCAATTTATCTTTTAAAAATAAACAATGAGTAATGACTAAGAAATAATTACATATTTTTTAAATTTAAATTTGAGATTGCCAGCTTGGAACAAGGATAGTGATTTGTGCATACATAAAAGAAATGATTCATCTATAATAAAGTTTATTAGGTTCACATCACGTGCATTTTAAAATACCACTACAATACCAAAAAAATAAAATAAAATACCACCAGATGCTTATATGGTATTTGATAAGAACTGTTGTTTTGTTTAATAGGGACACATATAGGCATGTTTGATTATATTTTTTATAAATAGTTTTTTGTTTTTAAAAATTTAACAAGAATAAAATTCGTTCTTTGTTTATGATCTGGAGTGGCTAAAAGGCCTACTCCGCAATGGGCTGATCCGACCCAACAGGGAAAATTCACCCCGAAACAATACTGACCGAACAGGCCCAAGGCCCACTTCAGTCAACCGACCCGACTCAGGAGTTCTATCCTCAGGGCAATAAACCCTAGGGACCCCATCACCATGACGCAAAACCCTAGAGTACAAAGCATTGCGGTGCTAGCCCTAAAAGTAACCTTGTCACCACGCAACCCTAGAATCAACATCGGCCATCGGATCCATCCAACGGCTGATAAGCGATCTAGGGTTACCTGAGAACATCCACACGTCAGCAACCTGATCTCACCTATAAAAAGTTCATGACCTAATCAATAAAGGTATGCACTGTTCATTTTCTTGCCTCATCTTATCCGGATACTAACTTAGGTATTGGAGTGTGTGCAGATACACCCCTATCGTTGTACTCCGTCGTGCTCCGCCGTTCGTGATCCTACTTCGATCACTTTCGAAATTCACTTCAAATCGGTCAATATTTAAAAATAGAAAAATTCCTTTTAAAAAGTGTATCAAATATACTCATAATCCCTCAAAAGGTATATGTGTGACGTGATTTATAGACTTTGACATGTATATATATTTCGTTTACATTTTTATTTTATACGCATTAAAATATAAATTAACATTCTGACGGAGTTATTCCATTGAAGACGGTGGGTCCTGTCCTAGTGTGAACTGGATATATATACGTCGCAAAGAATAGTGAAAAGCCTCAATGCATTATGCATCCACTTGTTTGACCAAAAAGAAAGAAATTAGATATTTGGAATTTAATAAATAATAACTAAAGAAACTATATAATTGAGTTGGGAGATGATGCCCTGTCTTTTTCAGTTTCTAGCGACCTGTTTGTTGACGCCCTTGCTTAGCTAAAAATGACGACTACAAACGATTTTGTCCATGATACCCCTTTCGATTTTTCTTTATTTCTTGATAAACGACATTCAATGGTAGGAGAAGACGATAATGAATCAATTTTTATATTAAGATAATAAAAAATTCAATTTCTTTCTAAAAGTATAAATTGAATGTGAAAAAATAAAGAATTTTAACAATATCAAGAGTTTAAGCTTCGCATAAAAACATTTGTAAAACGAAATAACTAATATTCAAGTGAGGGTTAATCTCATAACTAAGGATGGGGAAAATCATGAGAACATAAAAGAGAGTTTTTTTTTTTTTTATAAATGAAAATTTAGGGTAAAAGAATGGCGTCCCAATATAAGATAAGGGAAAATTCTAGGCTCAATAAGCACTTATAAAGAGAATTATATTAATTTCACCCCGAAGAACTAGTGGGTATTTGAACCCACAACATGTCATGTATAAGCTCTGCTCCACTAAGCCAACCCCTTGAAGTTTAATACAGTTATTTTGATACTGTTAATAAAGTTATTTTAATCATTGAACTATAAGTGACACGTAATTAAGAAAGTGTGACCTATATTTGTAAAAAAAAATAAGTGTGATCTTTTATATAAATGTCATAATTAAGCCTTGACATGTTCCACTATGCTAAACCCTTAGGGTTATTTAAGAAGGGAATTTTTTTTAGATGATGACAATGCACGATTGAATAATCAAACTGATTTTAAATGGAAATTTTGAATTTGCATGGTAATCATGTTATCAAATTGTAATATTCAATTTAAAGCACTCTTTTCATATATACCCATTCCATAAGTATAATAAGAGACAAAATTTTCCTCAAAAAAAAAAAAATAAGAGACAAATTCTTAAATCCACTTATGTTAGTTAACTTTTGAAGTAACTGCACGTACATCTTACCAAAAGGAAAAGCATAGGCACTCATGCAAATGCAATGATATATTTCCAAAGCATAAATAGGGAAAAAAAGGACCTGGATTCTCAGGTATTAGCTATATTAGCTATATGTTCTGTTAAAAAAAAAAAAGGTATCGGCTATCTGTTCTTGCTCCCTAATTCTCCTTCGTAAAAGTAAAACCAACCTCGTTGGGCAAGAAAATTGACTCGGGTATCAGAAACAACAATATTTGTGGCATAACTTTAAAGAGACAACGAGTCAAAAAAAACAAATAAAATTAAAGAGACAAACAATTTTGACTAAAAAAAAAGGGTTTAAAAGTTCAACACGCATCCAGTACAAGTAAATTGCGTAAGAGCTTATGTATCATTTTACATAGATAGATTAATTTTTATTTTTATTTTTCGCAATAAAAAGAAAGCAACTATACAAGAAATGCTTATTACTTTTTTTTTTTAACGAAAGAAATGCATATTACTACTTAAAATAAAAAAAGGAAGAAAAAAAAAAACAACACGGGGTAATTTTGGAAATTCGTCGATGGCATCAACCAGAGTTGACGAACCGGTCTTAACGAGACGCAGAGTTCCCACGTGTCCACGCGCGACGCGCTTCCAACGTCAGTGTCTGTCTTCCTATCCCTCTTAGGCGAATCCAAAAAGAAGTGTTCCTTTCATGTGAGTTGTTGTTTTTTTCCCTCTGTTTCCGACCCACACAATTCCTCTGATCATTCTTTCTTTCTTCTCTATCCAAAGTTCCTTCCTTTTTAACTCTTCAACCACCCAAATTTCCCTTCACTTCCTTGGGAATTGCAAATCAAAAGTCACTGCTTTTTCTTCTTCTTCTTCTTCTTCTTCTTCTTTTTTATTCTCTTGTACTTGTCTCAGTTGCAGAAGCTCTCAGAGAATTGAGTTGAGTTGAGAGAATTGTGGCAGGGCCTAATGGGTAACTGCCTAGATTCTTCTGCTAAAATTGATGCAGCTCAAAGCTCCAGATCCACTTCTGGTAGATTCCCCTTCTTCTGATTTTTTTGGCCTTTGTGTTTGTGCATTTAAGGTTGAATTATATTATGTGTGGTATAAGGGTTCAAATTCTTTAACATAGGATCCTCTTCCACTTTAATGATTATGGGGATACTGAAGTACTTCTCTATATGTTTTGACACTTTGGTGATTCATTCCCAGTATTTTAGACATGAATTATTTTGATAATTGAAGTTTGATTTCTTTTTATCTCCCTAAATAAGGAGTTGATGTACGTTCTTATCTTTATATCTTTATTTTTTAAAATTTTCTGCTTAATCTATTTTCAAATCGTGTGTATTTAATTTAATACATCAAAATGGGGAAGCAAAATTTCAAGTAAATTATAAGCAATTCAAAACTTATAAAGTAGGAGAGTTCAGACTTCATAAAGCAATTAAACTAAGATAAAAATTTGGCTAGCTTTGTTTTTATGTAATTATGTTGATTGTGGAGTTAATTAAAGGATAAAATTGAACTATAACTAAAGAAAAGCACTATTCTAATGCATAAAGCATAAATGGTCACTAGTATTATTGATGGTTGAATTTGAAAGGTTATTTGAAACTACCCACTTTTGTGTATGTAATGGCATATTAAGTGGACTAACCATTTTTTTTTCTTCTTATGATGGCATCAGGAATCTCAAAAACTACTCCTTCAAGTTTATCTATTCCATCATACAGTGACAAAAGCAACTCCTCAAGTGTTCTTCCAACACCAAGGTCTGAGGGTGAAATCTTGTCATCTCCAAATCTTAAGCCCTTCACATTCAATGAGCTGAAGAATGCCACTAGAAATTTTCGTCCCGATAGTCTTCTCGGTGAAGGGGGATTTGGTCATGTTTATAAAGGATGGATAGATGACCACACATATACAGCTTCAAAACCCGGATCAGGAATGGTTGTTGCTGTCAAAAGGCTTAAGCCTGAAGGTTTTCAAGGTCATAAGGAGTGGTTGGTAAGTGCCTCCTTTCTAATTCTAAGCCTCAAATGAAAACTATGTGGTTTTGTTGTTTCTTATAAATATTAAACCCTCAATTTAGTCCTTAAACTAACACTTTCTCTCCTATTTAGTCTTTAAAGTATATGAAAATAATAAGTAGTCCCTAAAGTTTTGGAATCCGTCATAGTCCCTAAAGTTTTATAAGTAATCCCTTGTAGAGAATAATAAGACGGATTTCACAAAACTTTAGGGACTACTTATTATTTTCATATACTTGAGGGTTTACTTTTCTTATAAATGATAATGGAACTTTAATCTTTTTCCAGACTGAGGTTAACTACCTTGGACAACTGCATCATCCTAATCTTGTTAAATTAATTGGATACTGCTTGGAGGGAGAGAACAGGCTATTGGTATATGAGTTTATGCCCAAAGGGAGCTTAGAGAACCATCTCTTTAGAAGTAAGTTGCCATAATCATTGCACTTTTCATTCAAATTTAGCTTCAATTCAGCTATTACTTTAGTCATTTTGTCATCAAAGAAACTCAGAAGAAAGAAATCAAGAATAATAGAATACCGCTTCCTTTCTTAATTAAAATGTTTAAAAATTGAAATTTCAATTTGTTGATGGCCAAAATAATTGATATAACTGTACTTAAGAAAGTTGCAGAAATTTCCAACTTGTGTGTTCATTGTATTTGACAGGAGGACCGCAACCGCTCTCTTGGTCAGTGAGAATGAAAGTGGCCATTGGTGCTGCTAGAGGACTCTCTTTTCTTCACAATGCTAAATCACAAGTCATATACCGTGATTTTAAAGCTTCTAATATCCTTCTGGATGCAGTAAGTTCATTGAGATTATATAATTTCTGAAGTTTTGTTATTTGTGTGAACTGCTTACTTATCATGCATTGGGATTGCAGGAGTTCAATGCTAAACTCTCTGATTTTGGCTTGGCTAAGGCGGGTCCTACGGGTGATAGAACTCATGTGTCTACTCAAGTCATGGGTACTCAAGGATATGCAGCACCCGAATATGTTGCAACTGGTATGCTTTAGCTTCACCTAAACGGTTATCGGTGCTTAACCTTTGTTATTAATATTAATTTCCATTTCAACTTGCTATAGAACTAGTCAATCCTATGAGAGTCTGAAGTATTACTCTGATATAGTTTGTGTTGTAGAATGATAAATTTCTGACTGAAATTTCTCATTACACGAATAGTTGGTGTCAATGGGCTTAATGATTTTCCTTTTGAAGTTCGTTTTTTTTTATTTTGTACTATGGCGTCTAGTGATCTATGTAGCCGACCCCACCTAGTGGGATAAGGCTTGGTTGTTGTTATTGTACTATTTGATAGGATAAGGAATGTTAGTAACACACTCTCTAAAACACTTACTATTGGGTGAAATCTCATGCTGATCTTGCTAAATAACTTGGCGCGCTATTTATTGACAGAATCAGCATGAGATTTCACCCAATAATCATGTTGTGAAAGGAAGTGTCTAATAGTGATTTGTTAGCGAATCTTTGTACAACATAGATTAGAAGACTACTCATTTCACATGTCTCACTATATGTTAAACATTACACTAAAGCTAGCCTTGATTGATGTACAGGTCGGCTGACGGCCAAAAGTGATGTATACAGCTTTGGGGTTGTTTTGCTCGAACTACTGTCTGGAAGACGTGCCGTCGATAAAACAATAGCCGGAGTGGAGCAGAATCTGGTGGACTGGGCAAAACCATATTTGGGCGATAAACGAAGGCTATTCCGGATCATGGATTCCAAGTTGGAAGGGAAATACCCACAAAAAGGAGCCTTCACGGCTGCTACACTTGCTCTACAATGCCTTAACAGGGAAGCCAAGGCAAGGCCTCCAATGATAGAGGTTTTAGCAAATCTGGAACAGATAGAAGCCCCCAAACATGCAGGCCGGAGTTCCCTACCAGAACATCACAGACTCCACACTCCTGTAAGAAGGTCTCCGGCGCGAAACCGTACCCCTTTGAATATCACTCCTACTGCATCCCCACTGCCATCTGTCCGGCAATCGCCTCGCGTGCACTAGGCTTTGAACAATGAACATTTGTATGTAAATTTCTTATTTTTATCAGGTTGTGTTTTTGGAAGCATTTGTTGAGGCATCTACTTAAATGCAGTTTTGGGTTACGTATTGTTCAATAGATAGTTATCACCATTTTTCTAGATGCTGTCTAGATGTTATCCGCCGTATTCTGAATCAATGTACTTCTCTTTTTCAATCCTTTTTCTACCAGGAATGTCGCATTGATAAATAACAAAGATGTACATTAGTCCTAGTTGTTATTGAAGTTTACTTCAACATGAATTTTAAATTAAAAGGAAATCAATGTCTGAAAGTCAGTATTAGTTGTTATTTAGATGTTAGTTATAGATATTATTATTTATTTAATTTAATTATCATACTATTTTCATCTTATTAGTATAAAATTCAAAGGATGCAAAACAAGGTTCTTAAAATTTTGGCTTATGGCCTAACTCAATTTCACAAAATCGGTTTGTAAGGTGAGAATTGTCTAAGCTTTATAAACACTACTTAGGCTAAATCTCTAGTTGAGAGTATCGATGTGAGACTCTCAACACATTTCCTCACGTTCAAGACTGAACATCTGAAGCATGAACCAATGCGAATGTAATAACAGAGATAATGTGTAGACTTCATGTACAAAGACTTTCAAGAATTTTGAAATCCAGTGCTATATAATATATATACACGGATGAGCAATATAATAGCAAACGAATGTAATTATAATCAATTTTAGCTATCAAGAACCCACTTGTTCTGTAATAATCGATTATTTAAGATGTGATTAGAAAATATCTGGCACAAAGTTTGGAATTGATTTAGGTGACGTCTGTCACTCGGAAAAGTGATGATAAGTTTCATTTTTTTTAAGCAAGGTGACCCTTGTTAACAATAGGAATCTATAAAGAAGAGGAGAGAAGAAGAAGAAAGGAGGCTAGGGTTCCAATAACATAACAACGCAAAAGTCTGAACAATACAATGCTAAAAGGAGAATATATAGTAGAATCAAAAAAGACTATACTACCCTTATAAACTAATATTATCTAATATCCCTCCTCAAACTCACGATGCATTAACAGAAAGCATTGAGAGTTTGTCAGTTAAAAAACGAAAATGATTAATAGAATGAGATTTGGTGAACAACTCAGCAATCTGCATGGAGCAAGAGACAAAAGGTAAAGTATAAACTAATATTATCTAATATCCCTCTTCATACTCACGATGCATTAACAGAAAGCATTGAGAGTTTGTCAGTCAAAAAACAAAAACGATTAATAGAATGAGATTTGGTGAACAACTCAGCAATCTGCATGGAGCAAGAGACAAAAGGTAAAGAAATGGTGCCAAGTTGAAGATGATGGCGAGTGAGATGACAATCAACCTCAATATGCTTGGTGCGTTGATCAAAACCCCAGTTGTGGGTAATTTGAATAACACTATTGTTATCACAGTACATAGGAGTTGGTCCAGAAAGAGATACACCCATATCAGAAATTAACCAACGTAACCAAACTATTTATGAAATGGTGTCTGCCATAGCACGATACTTAGCTTCTGTAGAAGAGCAGGAAACAACTTCTTGCTCCTTCAAGAAATAAGAGAATCTCCTAGAAAGATGCAAAACCCTGTGGTAGACTTGCGATCAGTGGGGTCACCAGCCCAATTGGCATTAGAGTAAGCACGCAACTCCAAAGATGAAGATGAGGGAAAAAGAAGACTCTGAAACTGAGTGCCCCGAAAATAACGAAGAATGCGAAGAACAGCTTCCCAGTGCACTGTAGTAAGAGAAACCACAAACTGACTGACAGCATGCACTGCATAAGCAATGTCAGGTCTAGTAATAGTAAGGTACACCAAGCTGCCAACTAGTGTGCGATGCAAAGTGGGATCTGGTAAGTCTGCTGCTCGAGTATCAGAGAGACGAGCTTGTTCAAGAATGTTGCCAATATACTTAGATTGGGAGAGAAGATAACCTCTAGGAGAGTAGGAAACTTCAATCTCCAAGAAATAGCGAAGATGACCTAAATCCTTCATCTCAAACTTCTTGGCCAACTGTAACTTCAACTCATAAATTCTATCAACATCATCCCCTGTAACAATCATGTCATCAACATATAAAGAGAGTATAACACGACTATGAGAAGTAGACTTAGGAAACAAAGCAGACTCATGATCACTAGGATGGAAGTCGAGAGAGGCAATCACAGTGGAGAACTTTTCAAACCAAACTCTAGGAGTTTGTTTAAGACCATAGAGAGCCTTCTTTAACTTACAAACTTCCCCCTGATTATGAGAAACACCTGGGAGAGGAACCATGTAAACCTCTTCTTCAAGATCACCATTCAGGAATGCATTTTAACATCTAACTGAGAAATATGCCATTGGCGAACAGATGCAACTGCAATAAGAGTACGAATAGTAGTCATTTTGGCCACAGGAGCAAAAGTTTCTTCATAATCGATGCCATATTCTTGAGAGATTCCTTTAGCAACAAGACGGGCTTTGTAACGCTTAACTGACCCATCAAACTTGGTTTTGATCTTGTATACCCAACGAGACCCAATAGCATGTTTTCTTGGTGGAAGAGGTACTAAGTCCCAAGTATCTGTCTTGTGTAAAGCAGAAAGTTCATCTGCCATAGCCTGCTGCCAAAGGGGATCAAGACTAGCCTATTTATAGGAAGAGGGCTCAGATAAACTATGAATAGTGGTTAGGAAAGAAGCAAAAGAAGTGGAATAAGTGGAGTAAACATAATCTGGTAATTTAGTGGACTTACGATCACGTAGGGGATACCGAGGAGGAGGAGGAGGAGAAGTAGCTGCAGGATCAACAACCACAGGAGGTTCTTGAGGGGCCGTGGGGACGGAGGGTACGTTTGGAGCTGTAGAAGTACTAGTGTCATCAACCCTGCAATTCTCAATATCAGAGTCATCAACATCCATGAAAAATGGATCAATACGTGTGAGATCAGACCTAGTGAGACCATGAGAGTTAGAGGAATAAAGTAAAATGATATGTGCTCAAGGAATACAACATGACGGGAAACATATAGGAGTAATTCTGTCCATTCAATTGCACACTAATGGATTGAAGAGAATTATCCTTTTCAGTTGCCATCTCTACAACTATCAAATACCCAAGAAACTACTAACAAGAGAGGAGATAGCTAAATACCAAAAAAAAAGGACACCACGTGATGTTGTGCAGGACGGGGAAACACCACTCCAAATAAAGAATGTTGTAAGAAAAGGCACTAACTTGATGTTTGGTGATGCTTGTTGCTTGAAATATTTCTGGACCGAAAGGCCACAAAATAGCGCACACCAAATTCCAAAAAGTGCACAACAAATTCCACAAAACAGTGCACACCAAATTCCAAATAGTCAATAATGTGGTGTTGATCCCAAAACAGTGCACACCACAAATGGAAGAAACGCAAGGAGATGCAGACTTTGCAACCGGCGTGACAGATGCTAAGAAGAAGTTGTTCCCAAAATCAAACATTGCTATTTGATACTATGTTAACAATAGGAATCCATAAAGAAGAAGAGAGGAGAAGAAGAAAGAAGACTAGGGTTCCAATAACATAACAATGCAAAAGTCTGAACAATACAATGCTAAAAGGAAATTATATAGTAGAATACTAAAAGACTATACTACCTTTATAAACTAATATTATCTAATAACCCTAATGTCACCTTACGAACTCGTTCCAATGAACATTTGAAAGAGTAATTAAAGACACTCTTTATTTTTGCTAACATGCACTCTTCTTCCAGAAGTTTATTTTCGGAGGTATATCATTTTACCATCCGAAAATAAACTTCTGAAAGGAGGGTGCGTTCTAGCAAAAATGGGTCACAGACAATTGCTACCTATTCAATCTTCTTTACTTCTCACACCTCTCATTTTTTTCAAATGTACCCTCGCCCCACACCCCCATGCCCCCCCACTCCCCTTCCCTCCCTCACCCTCACCCTCCCCTCTGCCCCACTCCCTTTCCCCACTACCTATTGCAGCAGTTAGAGAAGATGGCACAAACATGATGTGGTGGTGCCGGTAGGAAGCTTGATTGCAACGTAGTGGGACAGTCACAGGAACTTGGGTGTGGCGTGACTTAGGTTGTGTGGTGGCGTTCGACGATGATTGTTGTTTTGTTTCTCATTGTTTGAAATTGCTTTTGGCTAACTTTGATTGAGGCTTGAGCTTACTCTTTGCTGATGAATGTAGTCCCAATCCTCCTCTTTCAGCCTTTTTGCTACATGCTACTCTGTTGATCTCCTCCAAAAATCCTCCCAACTGCACCTTTTTTTATTTTTTTAAATTAACCCAACTTATGCTAATAGAGATGGATCAGAAACAAAGAGGAACAAATGTGGTTTTAATACCTTTTGAAATTTAATTAACAAAATTGGAAATTAGTTTTCGAAACACAGAATTATGCATTCCAGAAATTTAATTCCATAATGCATAATTCTCTGTTCCATAAATTAAGTTCTAAAATGTTAAAAAATAAAATGGATTCTAAAACTTAATTTTCGAAACACAGATTTATGCAGTTTGGTTGATCCTAGAATGTATATACTTGTATTCCGAAAATTATGTTTTGGAAAGTAATGAAAAAAGTCCAGTTTCAGATTTTCAAAACACATCATATTTGGGTTCCAAAATTAAGTTTCCGAAAAGAGATATTTTTGGTTAAATAAATTTAAAAAAAAAGCAGTAAGGGGTGTGGGATGTAAAAAGAGGATGTAGGTAGGAATTGCCTTTATCAAAGTATGAGTAGGAATATTGTCAGATAGCCACTTCCCATCCAACTTTTGGATAAGCATGAGCTTACGGATATCTCCATACATGCAATTTGTGGGCCAGTCTTTTTTAAGCCATTCTATTGTTTTTGCGTGTTTGTTATTGTTGACTGACAAATCGAGGCTTACCCATATGTTTAAAATTTTTATAGTAATTATATGTATGTTTTTTAATAAATAAAAAGCTGAAAAAACTTATTTTAATCTTGATCAAAATAAACTTATTTTAATATTCTTTCAAAAAATAAAAATGATTCTTTAGGTTGTGTACACGTGTGAACATAATTAATTATAGGGCAAATTACACTAACCTCTCTTGAGTTTTCCTTAAATGACACCCACACCCCTTCTAGTTTTAAAAAACAATCACCTCCCCTATGTGTTAACGGCATCCAAACTCCGTTACATTTTTTTACAAAGCAAAAAGTTTGGTCTTCTTCTCATTGATTAACGATTCACATATTATCAATAATGCACAAATCCACAAAAGGCCTTCTCCAAATAGAACGACCCATCTAATTCTCTCTCGTTCTATTCATAATCTTTAACTCATCTATCCTAGGATTTAAAATGGTTCAGACATGAATGCGATTTCGATTAGGAATTATTGCAGACAAGTTCTTGGAACCATGTTGTGCCCGAGAGGGTCAAGAAGAAGGAGAATCCTATCCACCCACCTGCGAAATTGCAGCAAGAGTCGCCGCCACTGCCGCAGCCGCCTGCCCCTGCAAGTTCTTCCAACCCTCCGTTACTGTAGTCTCCTGTTCGAACGCCGTCCCCAATCCAAGCTCCGTTACTGACTTTTTTTTTTTTTGACAAAAGCCCCGTTGCTGACTTGAATATTTTTTTTCTCGCTATTACTGACTTGAATAAAATAAATTAGGAGTCCCATATTCCTTCGTTTGTCTTTGAACAGTGTCCTAGTTTCTTCCCTTGAAAATCAGAAATTGATCAGAATTAAGGGTAATGCATCCAACAGATTCATATTGAGGGTAAAATTAGGGGTTTCAAATACAAAAAACTGAAAGGAAAAAAAAGGAAAATGAAAAGGCAACTTCTAGCAATGGTGGAGAAAGAAATGGGAAAATATTTCAGCAATGGGGAAGTATCCTTAAGACTGAGAATCGTGGAGCATCTTGCTGTCCTCTGTGTGTGGAGAGTAACCTCATGATTGAGTGAATTAGATAACTCGTCATTTTATCTTTTAACAGAGAAGGAACAACGTTTAAGGTGCAAGGGAGGTATGTGTCAATTGAAAAATAAATAAAGGAGGTTAGTGTCCATTTCAAAACTTGAGGGGTTATGAGTGTCATTTAAGAAGACCACAGGGGAGGTCAATACAATTTCCCGTTTATTATAAAGCCATATACTTTATTCTAGCAAAAGCAAGGGACCTAATAATAATATTTCTTTTTGACCAATAATAAGAATATTTCTTATAACTTAAGTCTAAATAGTTGACATAATTACGATTTGAACCTGTAACATGTGTCTAATTACAAGTTACATGTTTATCAATCACTAAACCAACAGCCTCTTTTATTGTGATTCGATTTAAAATGTTTTGGAAATTTACAAACGTCAACACATCCAACCAAATTAAAATACACAAAAAATAGAGCCAAAAAGCATTACCACTCACTAACCATTTTCTTGGTAGAAAATCAAGAATCAAGTACCTCCGGGAGTTCCCCCAAACACTTCAGTGTGGACTAGCTTTGGATATAACCATAGAGCCCATAATGAAGTGTTCAAGGGAACTCTTGGTGAAACCTGAATTATATATGCAGCTGCCTTAAGTCCTTCTTTGGTTTCTTAGGGTAGAAACGATTGCTAATTAAGCTGTTATATTTATAGTGATCTTTTTTTGTCGCAATAATGTTGTTTCAGCAAAGAAGTATCTTCATAAATCACAAAGTTTGTAGTGAACCTAGACAATTTAACAACCTAGATTACACACAGAGCAGGAGAGAATCTTTATGTCAGAGCAGTTTTCCCAAGTATCTTTTTCCGCACATCCATCACAGCCTCAATTTGTTCAAACGTTTTACTTTCGGTTATATTTTGACATAAGCAATATTAAAAAAAATATCCTTTTTCTAAAAGACATGCTAATAATGTGGTAGTGTCCTGTGTAACGTAAGATGTCATTGTCACATAGTCTCAAGAGATTGGTCTAGTGGAACATGGAGTAAATGTAAATTCATTTGTAAGTACTCTTAGACCTCGGAGGCAATCTCTGCCTTAGACTGAGACGCCATCTTCTTACCCTAAATTTTTAATATAAAAAAAAGATGCATTGTGATATATGGCAAAATTGAAGACTGATATAATTCAACTACAAATCTAGGCCATATTCGTCACCTTTTATCAAAATTTGGTAAAATTTGAACCGAAAATCTGTATTCTATTTTCAGTATATTTGTGATGAATCCATAAATTCTTACATATAGTTGAAGCAAGATGCCATCAATCCTTAAACTAATTATTGAACTTGATATTGAAGATTTGATATCATGAAAGAAAATGGAGTATTGGTTCATATGAAAAGGTTGAAAGGGATGGCACAGCATAGATTTATTCGAAAAGCTGAGCAGATATACCGTGGTCAAGCATCTTGAATGTTATTCTCTTGCCATCTCATTTATCCCACAGTTGTGACCAAATTCACCTACGTAAGAAAGATCTATACATGGAGATCTCAAAAGGGATTTTCAATGGTCAAAATTCCTCACGAAGGATATTTGATTTGGACATAAAGATTGTGTTGCATTGTGCATTTCATCACCACATGGAAGCAAATCAAGCAAGAGACAATGAGTTACAGGTCAGCGGTTTTCTAGAGTTCCCGTGAACACTTCACCATTCTATAGTCCTAGCATGGAATTAAGCGTGTAAAATTTGCGGTTAACTACACCAAATTTGTAAAGGGCAAAATTTATATCAAGTTTTATTAGTCAATTTTGTCATGTTCTTTATTAAACACACATAAACACTCATGAAACAGTTTGACCTTAATTATCCACCCCTTGAACCAGAAATAAAACAACAGTCAGGTGAACCACACCCGATTTTAAACCTAGATTTTAAGCCCAAACCCATTTTCATTTCTGTCTTTCTGTTTTTTTCTGAGTCAACCAAATCTAAAATTAGGTAGACCAAACCTATTATGATAAAAATCTACGCTAATAAAATGTGGAATCAGATCCCACCAAGAATTCCTCTAAGAGCTAACTCCAAAATTGACTAATTTATCTGCACAATGATTCCCTTTCCGATAAATATGGGAAATTTTAAAACTCATGCTCTGTGTTAAGAGAACATAATTTTTCCATCTGGTCCTCAACTTCCAAGAATTCAAATTTGGAGAGGAAAAAGTCAGAACCACCAAGGACGAATCATATTCTAACCAAAATTTAGACCAACCTTTTTGATGAGCCATCGCAATAGCAAACATTGTAGCAAGCAACTCAACATGTAAGGCAAAAGAGATACCATAGTAGGAAGCAAAACAACATAGAACAGTAACACTCTTGTCTCTAAAAATACCTCCACCACTTACATGCCCGGGAAAGCTCTAGCAACCCCATCAGTGTTACATTTAATCCAACCACAAGGGGGAGGCAACTAGTCAACTAGCTTGATATAGGGAGCTTTGTTAACATGGATAGAAATGGCAAATAATTTGAGTAAAGAAAAATCCTCAACAAAAGAAAGCATGCCCTTGGATGAATTACCTGAAAGGGAAGTGGCTGTAATAATAGATTTAATAGTAGAGTGTATCCGAGACCTCTGATTATCAAATCTTAATTTATTTCGACAATGCCAAATGCACCAAAAAACATTGATAATGACTGCCAAAACAACATCTTTCACCTGTGGACTCCAAGGCTTATTATAGACCAAGAAAATAGACTGAAATGAAGATAAATCTATAACAAAATTGATAATTGAGCCAAGCTAATTCCAAAGGGAATGGGAAAAGCCGCAAGGCAAAAATAAGTGGTTATATCGCATAAACTACACATGGACACTGTAATCCAGATAATACTTTGTTAAATAAATATTATTAGAGGTAGTTTCAAATAATGTTTGCCAGGTCGCACTTTATTTGAATGTGTCATTCAGAGAACACACATGTTTTTTTTTCTGCGGGCGTCTCTGATAACACTTTTGAAGCTTTATCTGGAGTTATGTGCTCATCAGAAGATGCTGATGCGCATAACGCTTTAGTACGTTATAAGAATAAAAAAGGCTAAACTATACTTTTTGTTCATTATCTTTATTTTATGTTTTAATTTGGCCTCTCTTTTAATTTTTATGCCGAATTGTCCTTTATTTTGTAAAAATTGTACCAATGTGTCCTTTTCGTATAAGTTGGGTTTATGGTTGGTCCTTTATCTGTAAAAGTTATAACAATGTGATATCTTATTTAGTACTTTGTTTCATTTTGGTCCTGTATCTGTATTAAGGATTTCCAATTTGGTCCTTTAGTTGTATTATTGGTTGTATCTTTGGTCTAGTAAATTGGTAGGATTTGCTACCAGTCCTTGAGGAATTGTTACCATCGGTGAATCAAAGGTTTTGTTTAAGACACATGTACAACAATTCCAGGACCAAGTAACCCAATTTAAATAGCGTCAGTAACAAAGTTAACAGAGAGGACCACATTGGTATAACTTTTGTAAAATAAGAGACTATTTCGGAACAAAAAATAAAACTAGGACCAAATTGAAACTTAAAATAATGATAAGGGACCAAAAGTATAGTTTAGCCAACAAAAAATAAATGCCATCCGAGTGCTATTTCGGCGCAACGTTCGTAGGAGGATTCGATTGTGGAGCAACAAGTTTGTCAATTTTGGGGGAATGATTGTTCTATTAAATTTCGTACTTTGTTCCATTCCCATTTAGTATCTCTCTTTCCTTAAAATGCCAATGAAGGTGTGGAAATTGGCGATCCAAATCCAGAGGGCCATCCTTTGGGGAGGTCTAAAGGAGGTGATAAATCTTCATCATGTGAATATTTATAAAGCCAAAGTTGAGTTTTGCATGATGCATGAAAAATTTTTGAAGTGAATTTGAGGTTAAATTGCATGATTCAGTGTATTCACTTGATCCCATTCTAACGTTTGTGTATTAGTGTTTTCTATGATTTTTTATCTCTAAGTGCACAAGAATGGGAGCATAGCCAAAAGATTGACTTGGAAGCACGCCTGGAAGCGCAGTTTCCTAGGAAAGAAAGATTCCAAAAGCTATATCTTGAGCCACACTAATCCAAATAATATGATCTTAGCATTGTTGCAAAGATAGAAGAATTATCTACAACTTTGATGAAGAAATCGAGACCTAAATCAATCTCTAAGTTGGGGTAATTTGTACTACAAGTTGATAAGGTGATGCTGCCCCAGCCTGACACCTGTTCGATGTTTTAATCATATCTGGAGTTTTAGGTGTCCAACTGAGATGAAATTGGTGCCATTGGAAAGCTAAGATCCATAGCTTTAACTTTCATGAAGACACTATGAGCTAATTCGGACTTTGCAGAGGTGAAAAATTCAAAACTGCATGAAGCACGGCCTGACCGTGTGCTAAAGCACGACAGTGCTTCGAGGCGGAGAAGCACAGCCTGGCCGTGTCGCATGCCACGGTCGTGCTACGGAAGCGACTTGAACAGGAAAATTCACGTTTTTATATGTTTTGGGCTTGTTTTTCACTCCTTTTCACCCTAGACTATAAATAGACACTTTAAACACTTACCTAATTGTTGGAACTTTGATATTTTGGAGGCACGGTGAAGGATAGGATGGAATCTCTTCCTCTCTCTTAATGAATTTCTGGTTTGGTTCCTCGTTCTCTATGAGTAGCTAAACTCTTTTAGGCCAGGGTTGGATGAATTTTGTGGAAACCTTTATGTAGTTGGATTCTATTATTTCAATGCAAGTTTATTCATGTTAATTGATCCTTCATCTCTGTTCTTAATGCCTTTTGATAATTGATCACTATTAAACTGAATTTGGGTTATGCTCACGATTGAAAAATTGGGGTTTTTAACTAGCATTGAGATTGTTGGACATATCTATATCTATAGGGTTATAGGAATATAATTCTATTGGTATGAGTTTGTATGAATCCCTATTCTTTATGCTTGGTATAATTAATTTGAACCTAAGGAATTAGGGCTTATTAGTTGAATCAAAGGGATTAAGAGGAAATGAATTTTCGTTAATCTAATTTAGAGGATTTAAACTTCAATTGTTCATGAGTATCGCTTACATTTGTTTGAATTCAATTGCATAAAGGTGGAAACAAAAGGATTCAACCCCTAGTCGCTTTTAATCATTCGAATTCAAATAGTTTGTTTTTGTTATCATTACAATTATTCTCAATTTCAAATACCCAGAATTTGTTCTCGTTCAAAGTAAATACGAACTTTGTTAAGTTAATTAATCAATCACAATCCTCGTGGAGATGATACTCTACTTTCACTTTATTACTTGTACGATTCGGTACACTTGCCGAAATTCTCAACGAGTTTTTTGGCGCCGTTGCCGGGGATTGTTGAATTGATTTTTAGCAAGGCAAACTAGTAATTTTGTTTGAACAATTTTAATTTTTGTTTATATATATAAAAAAACCAAAAATTTAAAATTTCTTTTCTCTTCTTATAAAGTTATTGTGTTGCTCACAATTTTCTGAGCTTCTGTAGCATGCAGCTTCTTAGATGTGATTTTTGTGGAGGAAAACATAGAAATGACACTTGTGAGGATTTCTTAGTCATATCACTAGAAGATGAGGATCTCTTAGTCATGGTGGAAGAAGAAGGGGATTATTCCATGGAAAGTATCATGGGAAAAGAAGAGTCACATCCTCAAACTCAATTTGAAGAATCACATGACAGAGACACTTACCTCAAAAATGTTCTTGTTGAATTCATGAGAGCCAACAAAGCTTCATTTGATAGATTTGAGGTTCAATGTGAGAGGTTATTAGAGAAAATATCCCAATTTGAGCAGAAGAAAGTGGAGATAGAGAGTGAACATAACTACATTGTGGCATTAGAAGAAGAATTGAAAAACAAAAATAGTGACACAGAAGAGGACCCAAGGTTGAGGCATAGAGAGATTCATGTGATAGCTCAACCCTTGGTCATTGAAGAGAATGGTCCTTCGCGAGAAGAATTTGATGTGCTTCAAGATAAAGAGTGGGGGAAACATTATCCCAAATGTCTAATTGTTGGGGCATGGGAACACTTACTTCCCTATGCCAAGTACATGGGAATTCTCCCCAAAAGAAGGAAGCGGAAGGATGAAATCTTCTTCTTGTCATATTATCCACCCTAACTTGGGTGTTGAAGCATCAAGCTACTGACGTTAAAAAAACGCTTCATGGGAGGCAACCCATTGGCAGTTGTGTCTGGCGGCCCACCTTTCTCGTTTCAAGTTAGCGGTTGAGTCAGACAGCTCACCGCACAGGTTTTATCTTTCTTTCTTTTCTTTTGCTGTTTATTTTATGTTGAAGTTATTTTCTTTTGTGTGTGAAGTTGATTCCATGCACCCTATGACTGACTGAGCTCTTTGTTACTCTATGGTGTTCCATGTCATCTTGTGTGAATTGTTACTCTTGTTGTGTGCATGATGTGTGTGATCAAGAAGCTGAAACTTTTGTTGACATGAACCTTTTTAAGCAGCTCCTTGTAACCATAACTCTTAAGTACTTCAGTGGTCATGAATCTTTTCTCATTACAAAAGCAAAAATCTGTGAGTGTTTGAGCCTAAACAGAAATTTATTTATTCTTGAGTGCTCCACCATTTGTATGAATTCTTCAGAACTTGATTCAGTTCTTGATTGCTTTTGCATTGTATGTGAGCACACACACAAATGATTGTGATCTTTATTTTTGTTTGAACAGCTAGAGCCTTTGATTGCCTATCCTTGTGATATTATCCTTTGCTAGCCCTTTTAAGCCTTAAACCCTTTTGTTGAATATTAACCACAATACAAGCCAATAACCGAAAAAACCAATTGTCCCTTTAAATTGGAGTTGAGAGATTGAGTTCTATAAAATTGGTTATTTGGTTGTAAATTATTGCTTGGGGGCAAGCAACAATCTTAAGTTTGGGGTGGCTACACAATGTATGTAGTTCATTTCAGGAAAAAAAATGAACAGGTCAGAGGAGAACAACAATAGAAAGATCCAAATTGTAAATTCAAAAAAAAAAAAAAAGAAGGAAAAGAGAAATCAATGAGAAAAACAAAGAAAAATTTCTCATTTGGCTTGTCGGTATACAAAGCGTGATAATTGGGGGAAGTTGTGAATTGATACAAGGTATGGATAAGAAATAATGGAGACATCTCTTGACTCCAATTAAGTTAGCTTAGATCCAAAAATATATCCTCCCTTACCTAAGCCCCATTTCACCCTTTGAAAAGATCTCATAATGTGTATGGCATTTGTGTGTATTTGCTTTCCTAGAATTTTGTCAAGCCTATGGTAGATGATTGCATTTGGTGTGAATTGAGTGTAAACAGTACCCCTTAGACACTTGAGTGGAGTGAAACACATTATTTGGAAAGGTGTAATGGGAATCGATTTGTGCTCTGAGTAAATAATTTCATTTTGGTTACTTGAGTTGTAATGATTGGAAAACATGAATTCAAAAGAGTAGGTGAATTGATTGTGTATTGATTGTTGAAAATTATTTGAAAAGTTCACCAGATGAATTGGAATTATTCGAAATCTAACCCGTGTTTTCAATTGAGTTTGCTTGAGGACAAGCAAAAAGCTAAGTTTGGGGTTGTGATAAATCTTCATCACATGAATATTTATAAAGCCAAAGTTGAGTTTTACATGATGCATGAAGAACTTTTGAAGTGAATTTGAGCTTAAATTGCGTGATTCAGTGTATTCACTTGATCCTGTTCTAACGTTTGTGCATTAGTGTTTTCTATGATTTTTTATCTCTAAGTGCACAGGAATGGGAGCATAGCCAAAGGATTGACTGTGTGAAGCACGGTCTGACCGTGTGATTGAGCACGACCGTGCTTCGAGGCGGGAGCAGCGAGAGTAAGAGAGAAGCATGGCCTGGCCCTGTCGCACACCACAGCCGTGCTGCGAAAGCGACCTGAACACAAAAATTCACATTTTTACATGTTTTGGACTTGTTTTTCACTCCTTTTCACCCTAGACTATAAATAAACACTTTAAACACTTATTGGAACTATGATATTTTGGAGGCACGGTGAAGGATAGGATGGAATCTCTTCCTCTCCTCTTCATGAATTTCTGGTTTGGTTCCTCGTTCTCTATGAGTAGCTAAACTCTTTTAGGCTATGGTTGGATGAATTTTCTGGAAACCTTTATGTAGTTGGATTCTATTATTTCAATGCAAGTTTATTCATGTTAATTGATCATTCGTCTCTGTTCTTAATGTCTTTTGATAATTGATCACTATTAAACTGAATTTGGGTTATGCTCACGATTGGAAAATTGGGGTTTTTAACTAGCATTGAGATTGTTGGACATATCTATAGGGTTATAGGAATATAATTCTGTTGGTATGAGTTTGTATGAATCCCTATTCTTTATGCTTGATCTAATTAATTTGAACCTAAGGAATTAGGGCTTATTAGTTGAATCAAAGGGATTAAGAAGAAATGAATTTTTGTTAATCAAATTTAGAGGATTTAAACTTCAATTGTTCATGAGTATCGCTTGCATTGATTTGAGTTCAATTGCATAAAGGTGGAAACAAAAGGATTCAACCCCAAGTCGCTTTTAATCATTTGAATTCAATTAGTTTGTTTTTGTTATCGTTACAATTATTCTCAATTTCAAATACCCAAAATTTGTTCTCGTTCAAAGTAACACTACAAAAAAACACGGGATTACCGACGGCCAAATCCCAAAAAGCCGTCGGTAATACAGAATTTCCGACGGGTTACCGACGACCTTAAGACCGTCGGTAAAACGGGCTTCGCAAATGTCTATCGACGGCGCTTTCGTGGCCGTCGGTAATACCGACGGTTAATGCCGTCAGAAACATACCGTTGGAATTTTCCGACGGCTTTGGCCGTCGGTAAATGGGCAAAACATTTCCGACGGCCATGGCCGTAGGTAAATCCTTTTTCTTAAATAAAAAATTAATTAATTAATAAAAAGATAATTGAAATATTCATTTAATTTAATGAATTTAATTAATTGAAATATTGTAATTAATGAATTTAATTTATTAAATTATTTATTTATTTAATTATTAGAAATAATTGATTCCAATATTAAAAAATATTTATTTATTAATTTAATTAACTATTACTAGTAATTTAATTTAATTATATTTGTTACTTTTAATTCTTAATTTATTCCCATATTTAAAAATGCGATAACGTAAACGAAAAAGATCAGTAATAATTAAAAAAAAAGAAACGTAATAAATAAATAAAAAAACCGACAAATAAAGATCAACGGTAACTAAAAAGATATCGAAAAATATGAAGAAATATAAGTACAAACAGAGCTAATAGTCGTGGTAGTCCTGATCATGACCATCATTACTAGGAGGTGGAGGTGAAGGCAGATGCGGTAGAGGAGGCGCCTAGCGAGCTAGCAATTGGTACAACTCCTCCTATCGCTTCAGCACCTCAGCCAACATGGCACTCGTCCGACGGGCGTCCTCTCGCTGCTCGACCGCGATCCGCTGCTGCTCGGCCATGGCCCGCTTCAGGTCCGCTATCTCCTGCTCATCCGCGGCAGAGCGACCAGTGGTAGCACCACTACTCGACGACTCTCCGATGTTGAGGCGGCGATCACCTTTCTTATAGTTGCCGGCGAGGTTGCCAGCACCGTATAAGCGACCCTTCTTCTTGCCGCCAACAAGATCAGCCCATACCCTGAGTGGTGCAGATGGATCCTCAGGGCTCTGAGTGGGGGAGCATGATGATGTCTGAGACATCATCTGAGACATCCGCGCCTCAAACTCCTCCTGTCAAACATATACAAATAAGTCAATTTTTTTTTGTCATAAAACAATATAAACATTATTAAAAAACTATTCATTATATTTTATAATTACCTGGGTCCTCCTCGACTGCTCATAAACAAAATCACTGGTACTCCTCCTAATATGAGTTGCACGATGGAGCTCGTGCAACTATACCTCTCTATCCAACCGTTTCGACTGTAATTATTTAATACAAAACCTTAACTAAATAATAATAATAATAATAATAATAACAAGTAAATAATAATAATAATAATAATAATAATAACAACAAGTAAATAATAATAATAATAATATAAAACGTACAAGTCGAGCTGCGTGCTGCGCCTGACTAACCGAACCTCCGGTGTGCAAACTCCCACCCTTCTCAAAGGCTCTATTCCTCTTCGCCTTCTTGCTTATCGCCTTGAACTCAGGGGAGTTCCAGTACTCTTGCAGCTACTGCCAGAGCTGATCCCCTATCTAGTGGGCTATCCACTGAGGCGGGCATCTCTAAGCATGTCAGAGAGGCGGTGGGAGGCCTTCATATGGAAGTTCCTCTCGATCTGCTCCTCATCCTCTTCCTTCCATGAAACCCTCTCCTGTATGAATATAATACATTATTAAACATAACTGAAATTTATGAAATAAAAAAATATTATGCAACAAAATAAAAATTACAACTTACTCCAAAAGATCTGAACATATGATCCCCTGCATCCTCCTTCACTTTCTTCCAGGTGGGCCAAAACGTGTGGTAATTATCCTCAATTACCGCTGTGATAGCCGTCGCAACTGGCTTTGAGGGAAAGAACCTGAAAAATAACAAGATGTCAAACAAGAGAATATATATATATATATATATATATATATATATATATATATATATATATATATACATGTAAATTATTAATAACTCAAAAAAAAAAAGTAAATACTTAATCTTTACCAACCGACCTCATAGCAACTCATCCATCATGCAGCATCTCAATATCATCAGCGACCCCCTGGTCAACCTCCTGCTGCTCATCTCCGTCCTGCTCAACGCCGGTCTGATCAGGTGTGTGACCCGTACTATAGTCATGATCGAACATATGAGTATCCGGCGCCGTCTCAGGCACAAAATGGGAGGAAGAAGCGCCAGGTATCTGCTGGAACCCCGGGTTGGGGATCATGTGAATGGGTGACAAATGGGGTGTTGAAACAGAAGGTCCTGCAGGCTGTGTAGGTGTCGAACGCACTGGAGGCTGTGTAGGTGCCGAACGCATTGGAGACTGTGTAGGGGCCGAACGTGCTGGAGCCTGTGTAGGCGTAGATATACGCGGATGTTGTGTGGATGACAACGTCGCATAGCCAACATCGTCAATCCTAATAATGTTCGGCTGACGACGACGAGGGGGGTCGATGGCGATGCCCTTCCCCTTCCGTTGACCACCAGTGGGTGGTCGGTGGGGTCGGATCCTGCACCTCCTGATGCCATATATGTCTATAGAACAATTCAACAATAACAGTCATGAAGTAATATATTTAAGCATAACAATATTACAAATGAATTCCATAAAAATAAACAAGTTACATCCCTTTGCAGTAATTTTTTTTGGTACCAACGCAATTTTTTTTACACGAACATCAAATTATATTTAGCTATGGTGTCGTGTCTTAGTAATATTTCTCAAAATACGTATAAATATCTACATAGTGAGATATGATTAGATATGTGCAGAACTTTTTACATTGTGAATGCATAATAATGAAATTCAAATTGTATATCTACGAATTATCCCATATAGTGTCACATCGTAGTACGTATTTTTTATTTTGATTTAGACTCTCAGTATAATTTGAGTCGAGCTGTGTGAACCCATATTAAGGCAAAACTCTTCTAACGCCTATTTTACCATTCAAAGACTTGAACTCGAGACATTATTTAATTAAAAGAAACCAAACTCCTTACCACTTAGATTAACAGATGTCAGTTGTAATATTATATTCTAGTTAGAATACGTGAATAAATATCCATATGGCGAGAATAATTAAAAGAATTTTATACATCGATTACAGTAAATAAAAATATATTGTTAGACATTAATTTCGCTAATTGTAAAAAGTTAAACAATTTCATTCTGCCCATTCTGCCCACTCTGCTTCGGTATCGTCTTCAGATCTTGATGGCTCTGCCACTTCTTCATTTAATTCCTCATCTCCATCTACATCTTCATATGTGATTGGATCGTCACGTAGTCGACAAATGGGTTCTACTTCATTTACTACGTTGACATCAGACATCTCATCCACTTGATAAACCACTTCTTCTTGTGGATCATCTGCTTCAATGCGACCCCTTGGTTTAGTCTTTATTGCAGCACACCAACCTTGTTTGTCCCTTCGAGTTGATGGGTAAGGGACATAATACACTTGTCTTACATGTTGTGCCATGATAAACAGATCAAACATTTGGTATCTTCTGCTCATGCATATGTCAACAGTATTATATTTTCGATCCAATCTTGTACCTTTACTTGATGGATCAAACCAATTACAATAAAATAACACTATTCTTTTAGTGTAGTCTAAAATATTGTATGCCAGTTCATATATACGTTGAATCATGCCGTAGAAGTCGTCTTCACCTCCATCTGTGGCACCTTTTACATAAACTCTGCTGTTAACTATTTTTTCCCCTCTGTTTTTGATTGGGTTTGATATTTGTATCCGTTTACGAAAAACGTGTGCCATTCTTTTACACGTGATTTAGGACCATGAGATAAATTTCTCAAGTGTTCGATTTGAGGCGATTCTGGCTCATCAGACACCTCAGATACACATGCACAAGTGATTTATATTTCCTTTTTTCAAACAACCTTTTGTATTTTCAAACAATAAATAGTTGAAATAGGACTACAAATACATACCTGGTTCATAAACCACGTTGGGAAATATTCATGAATATAGGCAGAAGAGTCTTGTACGACTGTGGGCTTAGTAAACAAGAATGCCCTGATCAATTCATTTGAAAACAAATGATCATGAGTAGTTGTGGATAAAAGAAATTGAAAGTGATCAAAATGATACATACGTAAGATATGGTGATACTTCGGCACAGTTGATCAACACGTGAACGTGGGCCGACTTCCACTCTTCTCCCGTTAACCAGGATGTCACCTTCTTTCCAGCATGACGACCGGGAAGGCAAAATACTGATAAGGCTAGCGGGTATTTTTCACTTTCAATTTCTATTTTGTTCCTGTTATTTGTTGGTGTCAACATGAGGTTCGTAAAATAATGGGAACAGAAATGGATTGTCTCATGGTATAAGTAAGTTACACAAATAAATCATTCAACCTTGGCCTTATTTTTCACCGATCGTTTTGGGTCACCCATAAATCTACAAAATAACAAGGTTGATGATATAAATTGATACATTTAAATTTTAAAGAATATTTTATTATATTACCTTTCGAATGGATACATCCATCTGTATTGAACCGGTCCACCAAGCCTAGCTTCATGTGCAAGATGCATTAGTAGATGCTCCATAGAGTCAAAGAAACCAGGGGGAAATACTCTCTCCAACTTAAAAAGAATGACTGGTATGTTCTGCTCCATTGATAACTTAGAGTCTGCAGACCCTTCAAACAACGGCTTATTTGTTGCTAACAAGAGATTATAAAATTTTTGTGTTGTCTCGTTTGGAAGTTCATCTGTGTCATCATACTGTTGCTCCTCGAATGATACGTTAACCCCCAAGGCATCACAAACCATATCTTGCATTAATTCAATCTGCTCACCATATCCCGTATGTACGCAACTGCTTGAAGCACCTGTATCGCCAACCCCTAAATCAACCCGAGGCAACTCTTCACCAAGTCTAGTCTAAATCCAGTAATTAGGCCTAAATCCAACTTTCTGCAGATGATATATGTCCTCACCTGGGCTCTTGATCCTTCTGCAATCGCAATTAACGCACGGACTTCTAATCCCTCCATTAATTTTGAAATCTTCATGTGCCATTGCGGCTTGGACAAAGTGATCAACCCCATCGCAAAAAGATTGTTTCGAACCCCCTCTCCCCGGATACAACCTATCGTACATCCAACTACGACTCAAAGGGAAAAATTCCATCTTCTGCATGTCAAAAAAAAAAATGAGAATTTCAGCAGCATGACGTTCTTACAACCACTCTCTTTCTTTAAATGGTATGACCCTATCCCATTCGAGGAAAAACTTTTTAAGAACTCGTATAATAGTCATTCCTTAATTCTCATATCTTATACTTGACAAAATTTCGGCAGCATTTCCCATTGGTCTCTAAGTACACTAAATGATCGCAGTTAAGAATACCACAATCAAGTATGCACCCAAAGAACAAAAGGAAATGAATCGAACCGAAATTTCATCAAATACAAAGATACGAGAATTAAGTAACAATATTATATGAGTAAAGAAAAAGTTTTTTCCTAAATTGTCCGACTTGGACAATTCAAGGTTCAATATACAATGAACACGTGGTACCCTAAAAGAGTACATACACTTGATAATATATTGAACCTCAAACGGGAAGCTAAGGCTTTTCTCCGATACTAATAACAAAGCAAATGATTCACTAAAAATCAAAAGCAGAGATGATAAAAGTAGAAAATCTATTTGGTCATTTAAAAAGAAACAGGTTGGAAGTTGACATCCTCTTAAAAGATAGAATTAGACAAGCAGAAATGGCAAGGAAAAGAATTACAGAGAGATGTGCAAAGCAAATTACAGCCAATGATAGAATTAGATCTGTTTTTTTTTTTGTTTCTCTACTTTCTAATTATGAATAGAGATGAAAGTAGATTAGGTTAAGTAAAACTTTCTTAAATAAGTCTAACTTATTTTAAAAATTTAAAGCCTAAGTTTGACATGTTATTTGTGATAGACTTTTTATAAGTTTGTCCTAAAATTTTTAAAAGTTTGACTTGACTTTTTATAAGCCAGACTTATTTATCTAAGATGAGTCTCATAGAAAACTATACTTATACAATCCTTTTTATTTTTTTTAACTTATCCCTAATATTCTCATAGAAAACTATGCTTATACACATACACACAACTTGTGTGAAACTAGTGGATCATAAGACACAACTAGGATTTGATGGTTTATGTAAGCAAAATCATTCTATTTATTATATCTATATACGAAACCTTGTAGGAAACTTTATGGTGTCTTTATTTGGTCGCGTCTTCCATAGACGATTGGGGAATTTAGGATGGTGCAGTACTACTAATTAACACATTTTACATCATTATAAGTGGCTTGATACAAAAAAGAATAATTATCTAACACTATACTATTATGCACCCCTATTTGATAAAAAATGTTTTCTTATCCTTTTCAATAAAAAATTAAAACTCATTTCATTATTTCTCGTAAGGAAGTCAATACGAGAGAACTCTACAACCGTGCAAGGCATGACATCTAATGAATATTTCTTGCACGAAATAATTAAAGAAAATGAAAACACATATGCACCATTCAAATTGATGGGAAAAAGAGGAGGAATCAAAGTAGGATAAATTGATATATTAATTTATGTATGACTTTTATATAAGCCATACTTATTTATCTTAAATAAGTATATAGTTTTTAAACATTTAAAAAACTATTAATATATTATTTATGTTTGCTTAACTAATCCGGTCAGTTA
Source organism: Calophaca sinica (assembly GCA_037113605.1). NCBI lineage: Eukaryota > Viridiplantae > Streptophyta > Magnoliopsida > Fabales > Fabaceae > Calophaca > Calophaca sinica. The sequence continues at coordinate 38,888,089 of CM073736.1, read as the reverse complement.
GGCCTAACAAATTTTTTTACATTGCCTAAAACCTTTATATTTTTAGCTAAATACTTCTAAAAAAGACTTGATCTAGTTTATTTAATAAATAATTATGTGCTGGCTTAGAACTAATATAGCCTATGCCTTAGCCTTAGGCCAATAATCACGATGATGTTGATTGTAACAAGAGCATTGCAGTTGTGAGAGAAGTTCTTAAATTTTGTGTGACTCGAGCAAAAGATTTCTGCATCGAAGAACCATAAGAACTTGTGTTTATTTTCTGTTTCTCTACTTTCTAATTATGAATATATCTGTTTCTCTACTTTCTAACATAAAACATACATCAAACAAAATTCCCTCTGTGGAGAGAACTATACATCACTTCAACATAATAACTTTTTGGCAGCAAAAAAACACACATCATCACTTCAACATAATAACTTTTTGGCAGCAAAAAAACACACATCACTTCAAAATTTCCTCTGTGGAGAGAACTATGAAGCAAAACAAAGAAATATGTCGATGTGGGGGTCAACAGCCAACCCTTTTTCACCCAATGAGTCAACCGACATTTCATTAGAATGCATACCTCAATCGTACAGTAGTAGTAGAGGCACGAGCGGTGGTGGCGGCTGTGGTGGCGCGGCGAAGTGGTGGACTAAACAGAATCTACAAATTCACAAAATGAAAAAACACAGTTAAATTCACAAAACACAAGAGATTCAAAAACCTTAAATTGACCTGTCATATAACATAGAAAGAGAACCTTAAATATAGGAAAATGAGGTGGCAAGCTGTGCGCAGCGGAGCTGTGTGCAAAAAAAATGGGTTTCAACAAGTATTCTTGAGACGTACAACAATTGTCTTATGTAATGTAGCTGGTTCTCCACTAATTTTTACTCAAACGGCCACACAGAAAGAAGCAACTTCTAAGGAGAGTCTTCTTATATAAAAGAGACGCAAGTGGAAGAAAAAAATGATAATAATAATGAATAATTTTTTTGCAAATAATGTAGTTGCTTCTTTCACTCTAACATTTATTAAGCTAACTAGTCGCTTCATTTATTTTCAATTATCTATTCAATTGCTTCATTCTAAGTCCTTATACCACATGGCAACTCAAGAAGCAGAATAAATGATTTTATATCTTCAATCATCATTCCATTCCTGACTCCAATATTGATATAATAATGTCACACAAATTGAAAGTTGAACAAAGCAATGAGAGATAATTAACCCCAAATTGAAAGCGGAAAATCCAATAGAACCGTGCAATTTCAAATAATAATATTTAATAGCAGAACGAAAAAATATACATATAAAAATAAAGATTCATTGTTTAACAGATTCATTTTTTATAGAGGAGTGCGAATGAGCTAAGGTTCAGCTGTTTCTAACAACTCCGAAACATAAGTTAAATAAAACTGCCTAATTACTAAATAGTATTCTCTATTATTGCTTCTGAAGGCATAAGTGCTGAACTTGCCACCCAAAACCTTTTCAACCAAGTGACCAACCCCAAACCTCCTAATACGATGAATTTCAGTCAGAAAACATGTCAAAAAATTTGTCACATCCTAAGCATATCTGGAGTTATCTACCATGCATAAAGTACAACTGAATCATCAAGAAGCTTCACCGTACACGAAAAAATCAGTTCTTTCCATTTCATCTTAATGTCTCCTATCCTCTTGTATAAATTAAAATAGAAGTAATTAAACCAAAAAAAAAATCACATTGTGCCAAACTCCCAAACAAAGCTATAATGGCAAAAAGGATAAAAAAAAATGGCAATCCTTTTTTTTTGAGTTAAACAATAATCTTTTTCAATACTTACAATTTTACAAATCAGTCATTACTCGATTCAGCAATGTAACCTAGTCACGAAACAATTCAAACCTAGCCGATGTCTGAGTATCCACAATGCAGAAACTCACCAAATTCTCATAATTTCTACTAGTCAATTAACGACATCATGTTTGGATTCGCTCAAATACGAAGTAAAAAATGGCTTAATTAAAAAAAATTCTGATTATAACGACAAAACTCAAGATAAAACCTGATTATGAAAACTGCATCTATAAACATAAAGGATAGCAACAAACTCAAGATGAAAATGCAAAACTTTCAAGGACTCACCTCTCCTAACACCAGAACAGTAGTGCCTGCCTTCTAAAATCACAACCTAGCAAAGACTCATCAACCTTCAATCTGGCATGGAAGGGAAAGAATAGTTAAGAACAAAAGGATGAGATCAAAGACAAAAGAAAACAGAACATGTGAGGAGCGAATGAAGAAAACAAAAAACAAGAATTTTTAACTTTCTCTTATCCAATTTCAATTGAGGAGAATCAAGGGTTGCTGAAAACCCAAAATTACCCATTGTTGAAAAATTGCCACCTGTCCTTTTTTATGGTATTTTGGTAACATCATCTCACAATTCAAATTCAAATTTACGTTTCCTTCTTTTACTTTTCTTGAAACAATTTTCCCTCTCACTTATTTCACAAATTCTCTCACTCCTTAAAAAAAAGCAACATCAAAGAAACACATATCTTCAGCTTCCTGCATCTTCCCCCTCATTCATCTTCTTTCTTCCATTCTCTGATACCATTTCCCTCTTTCTAACCCAATTTTGTTTTCATTTTCTCCTAGCTCCAACATGAAATATACCCTAATCACAGTGTGCTGCTACTCCTGCAGAAGGCTCCTACATTATGTAGTATTAGAAAATGGCATTGATACCTTTGGCAGTGAATTAATTCTCAAAATTAAGGCAATCAAAGGATGGGGCAAAATTATTTCAAAAATTGATTAATTTAGTTCAGTTTACAGTGGTGAGTCTATTCCCATTTTTTTCGGAAGGTAAACTAAATACTAGCTTTCAATAAGCACAAACAGAAACGTTACACTGACATATAACAGCTTGCCCCAACCAAGTTCTCGATCCTAATCTTTATACAAACCAACCAAACCATGAGTTACAACTTTCCTATCTCTATTAATATGAACTACATGAATGTCAGAGAAATGATTCATGAGCATTTCACTACAAGAAAATTCGGATTTACCGACGGGCTTATACCGACGGTCACAGACCGTCGGTTAACATGGGATTTTCCGACGGGCAAAGCCGTCGGTAAAACAAAAAGTCCGTCGGTAAATCGAATCTGATTTACCAACGGTCAATGCTCGTCGGTAATTGAACAGATTTTTCATTTTGGCACCTATTTTTCAAATACCGACGGCCTTATACCGTCGGTAAATTAACAAACCCGTCGGTAAGGCCGAACATTTTACCGACGGTGTAGGCCGTCGGTAAAAAGCCGTCGGTAATGCGCGATAATAACCAGAAACCGAGCCTTCCCTTTCTCCTCCATCTTCATCCCTCTTCTCTTTCACTTCCCTCTCTTCCTCCGCCACCACCGCCACCACCACTACGCCGCCACCACCACGACCACCACCACCACCACGCCCACACCACCACCAGGCCGCCACCACCCTTTCTCTTCCATCTTCACCACTCTGTTCCCTCACTCTTTCTCTCCACCACCACGCCGCCGCCGCACCACCACGCCGCCAATCTGTTCTCTCAGCTCCTCCTAAAAGGTTAGGTTCTATTTCACATTTCAAACTCTGTTGTTGTTGTTGTTGTTATTCTTTGCCAAGTGATTGTTGCTAATGAAAATTGGTAATCTTTATATAGCTGCCAGCTTGTCATCATAATTCAGGACTTGTGTCATGGTTGATTACTTTTTCAATTTTTTAGGATGATTATTAAGGACTTTGATTTTGGTAATTTAACTCTAAAGCAGTTTTTCAAGTTATGGGCAAGTCTCCATTTATATCATCACTGCCATGTTTTGAATCACTTGATTGTTTTGTGTATGTGTTTGTGTGTGTTTCCACTTTCCATTCAAACATGGGCAAGTGTTTTTGTGTTTTTCAAGTGCATTGGGGATGCTGGTGTGTTGTTTGCATTGGATTTGTGGAAGATTGTTGGGATATGATTGAGATGACTGAATGCTGAGCAATAAATTTGATGCTTTATTGTTGTGATTTGTGAAGTTTGTTGTCATAGTAATTCAGCTAATGCCTAATATGTTGATTATGTATCCAGGTCTGGGCAATCTGGTTGGTAGGACTTTAAGTCTTCAACTTTTTCAGTATTTTTAGTTCGAGGCCACCACATTGCTCCGAGACTGCCACTCACATCGAAGGACGTGGACACTCTCTTGTTCTGAGAATTAGGTATGCACTCTAACGAAATGTCGGTTGACTCATTGGGTGGAAAAGGGTTGGCTGTTGACCCCCACACCGACATATTTATTTGATTTGCTTCATAGTTCTCTCCAGAGAGAGAATTTTGAGGTGATGTGTGTTTTGGCTAACAAAGGATGTTTTATGTTGAAGTGATGTATAGTTCTCTCCACAGAGGGAATTTTGTCTGATGTATATTTTATGTTAGAGTAAGGTAGCATGTAGATTATTCATTTAGCAAGCAACACATAAACTCAATTTCAGTAAGTGAATCTCTGATCCTATGTTCATCCATTTTTTGAATTTGTGTTGTCTTCTTCTTAAGTGAATCTGCCCACACACTAAAATGGGGCTTAGGGATTTTTATTTGAAATTCCCAACAGTTAATTACGAAGTCAAATTGGTCAGCAAGAATTATGCAGAAGCTCAACTCCTAGATTTGAAACTTTATCTTGTTTTAATGGCTGGTATAGGTGTAATTGTGATCTTTTGTTGCCACATAATAAGAGAGTGTATGGGTTACTGCCACGTCTCACTATACTTATAGAAACTACTCTTTCGCTATGCGTTTCCATGGCAAGAATTATTTTTTACCCAGCTGTTGCCTTTTACTCATGTTGCCGGGACTTTAACTATCACATTTCTAGTGTTTGATAGGACACTGAATTGTACCAACGCATTTGTTACTTAGATAAGTTTTGTTCTTTTTCTTCGTTTTTGTTGTGCCTTAGTGGGAAAATTCTTCATTGTTGTTGTTATTGTTGTATTCCTAAGCATATCATTTTGCACTTTATATTATATCTAATTTTCTTTTCTTCTTAGGAAGTTTTTATTTATGTTATTTAGAAATGAAGATAAATTTGAAGAATCATATTCTTTCTGTTCGCTACTTTTGCTTCTGCTCCCCCTATTTTGTCTGTAAAACAATTCATTTAATACTATAAAGTTAAAAGAAAAAACAAAGATATGTCAAGCACTTCGGTCTTCTGGTTATGAAGCCTTCACATAATGATCTGTAAATAATGTGATGATATGTATTAAGGTCATTGGAAACAAACGACATGTGGGAATGATAGGTCACTGATTTGGAACCTTTCTATTCCTTAATTATGGCCGCGACTAAGTTTCCTTGCCTTTAAATTGTAACCCAAGAAGAAACATTGCTATTAAGCAGGGTTTGGGCATATTATTCTGCCTATATGTACCAGTAGCTGGAATCAACATATTCTTGATGAAAAAAATGATCAAGTTTTAATTCAATGGATGACTTCAGCTGCTGCATTATTTGTCTTTTCATGCATGTTAGCATCTGGCATATATAAATGGAAATCAAGTGGTGAAAATTTCAGTTCAGTGGAGATTTTTCACTTATATTTCATTTTTATTTTAGCATATTGGAATTAGGAAGGGAAACTACCTAAACTGATGCAAAGACTACCTGGGTGTTACAATATACTGATATAATTATATGGTCTTATAAAAGACGTTCTTTTACAACATCCTCTTTTAAATTATGTCTGGCTAGCACCTTGTAGTTTATTGGAATTTCCATTTATCCGGAGCTATCATTAAAATTAGCTTTGAAGGATGATAGAACCTGCTATATGAAATGATTGTTTGTCTTTGTAAATTATGATTGATCTGTGTGTGATGTTAATGTTCACCTGAATTTTTTTTTGTTTACAACAATATTATGCACGCAGTTATTTTACAACAATATTATACAACAATAACAACAACAACAATCGTAAAAATATCAAATATAATAGAGGTTGGCAAAGGCATTAGACAGTGTGTGATTTAAACATCGTAAAAATATCAAATATAATAGAGGTTGGCAGTTCGGTAGAAAAGTTTGACCTTGTGTGACCATCAACTGCCTTGGTTAGTGTAGTAGAGTCTCGTTCTAGGCTAGTTTTTAACTGCAGAAATGTAAAATGATTGTTTTTTGGCCAATTAATGGATTAGGATGTATGGTAGATGTGGCCATATAGGAGCTCTAATTGCACGACATATACCAAGCCAAACCACTATGAAAACAAAAATTGTTAAAAGGATTTATGCTTCCCTTGCCGTCGGTATGCTTGTTTAATTCTATCCTTTAAGAGGATGTCAACTTTCAACATGTTACTTTTTAATTATTGTTGAAATGGATGTTTGATTGTTGTTATTAGTATCGGAGAAAAGCCTTAGCTTCCCGTTTGAGGTTCAATATATTATTGAGTGCGTGTACTCTTTTAGATACCACGTGTTCATTGTATATTGAACCTTGAATTGTCCAAGTCGGACAGTTTGGGAAAAAACTTTTTCTTTACTTGTATAATAGTTGTTGCTTGATTCTCGTATCTTGATATTTGATGAAATTTCGGTGAGATTCATTTCCTTTTGTTCTCTGGGTGCATACTTGATTGCCTTGTTCCTAATCACGATCATTTTGTGTACTCGAGAGACTAATGAAATGTCAATAAATTTTGTCAAGTATAAGATATGAGAATTACTGAATGACTATTATACGAGTTCTGAAAAAGTTTTTCCTCGAATGGGATAGGTCATACCATATAAAGAAAGAGAAGCGGTTGTAAGAATGTCGTCTTCTTTGAAATTGTCATTTTTTTGACATGCGAGAAGATGGAATTTTTTCCTTCAATCGTAGTTGGATGTCACGATAGGTTGTATCCGGAAGAGGGGTTTGAAACAATCTTTTTGCGATGGGATTGATCACTGCTCAAGTCGCAATGGCACACCTAAGATTTCGAAATTAATGGAGGGATTAGGTGTCCGTGCCTTAAATGCGATTGCAGAAAGATCAAGAGCCCAGGAGAGGTCATGCTGCACCTGCAGAGAGTTGGATTTATGCCTAATTACTGGATTTGGACTAGACATGGTGAAGAGTTACCTCGGGTTGGATTAGGAGTTGGCGATAATTGCACAGGTGCTTCAAGTAATTGTGTAGATACGGGATATGGTGAGCAGATTGAATTGATGACACAGATGAACTTCCAAATGAGACTGCGCAAAGATTTTATAATCTCTTGTTAGAAACAAATAAGTCGTTGTTTGAAGGGTCTGCCGACTCTAAGTTATCAATGTGTGTGAGACTTTTAGCTCTCAAGTCCAACTGTGGTGCTACGGATGTGTGCTTGGATCTCGTAACGAAGATGATGTTGGACTCGTCACCAATCAGAGATGGTTTGCCAAAAAGTTATTACGAGGCTAAAAGCTTAGTGTCCAAATTGGGGTTGGAATCTAAAATGATTGATTGTTGTGTGAGAGGGTGTATGTTATATTACGACAATGAATTTGGTAAAAACGATAGCGCGCTGGTTGAATGCAAATTCTGTGGTGAGCCAAGGTATATGTCACATACTGATAATGGGAAGGGTAGACAAAAACCAGTTCCACGGAAGGCAATGTTTTATTTGCCAATTATTCCAAGGCTGCAAAGAATGTTTGCGTCAACACAGACTGCAGACAAAATGACTTGCCACTATGAGAATAAAAGCACTTCAGGTATGTTGCGACATCCATGTGATGGTGAAGCTTGGAAGCACTTTGATCGTGTGAATCCCGAATTTGCAGCAGATCCACGTAATGTACGACTTGGCTTATGCTCTGATGGTTTTACCCCATATGTTCAATCAACGGCGAAACCTTATTCTTGCCGGCGATTATTGTTACCCCATACAATCTTCCTCCTGATATGTGCATGTCTAAGCCCTATATGTTCTTGACTTGTATTATACCGGGTCCAGATAATCCAACAAATGGTATTGACATCTACTTACAGCCTCTCATTGACGATCTCAAAAGGTTGTGGAATGGCGTTGTGACTTATGATGTTGCACGAAAGAAGAACTTTACAATGAGGGCAGCTCTTATGTGGACCATTAATGACTTCCCTGCATATGGTATGTTGTCTGGTTGGGGTACTCATGGTAAGATGGCATGTCCCCATTGCATGGAGCATACAAAGGCCTTTACCTTGAAATTTGGGAAGAAGAGTTCTTGGTTTGACTCACATCGCAGGTTTTTACCAGCAGATCATCCATTTAGACGGAATAAAAACGCCTTCAAGAAGGGGGAAGTTGAATTAGATGGCCCGCCCCCGAGGTTGACATCCGAACAGATTTTTACCAGAGTTATGGATCTGCCAAAAATCACAGATTTTGGTGAATTGGATCGATTTGAAGGATATGGACAATGACACAATTGGACTAAAAGAAGTATTTTTTGGGATTAGCCGTATTGGAAAGATAATTTGTTGAGACACAACCTTGATGTTATGCACATTGAAAAGAACGTTTTTGACAATGTTTTTCTCATAGTGATGAACGTTAGAAGAAGAACGAAAGACAATGATAAGGCCAGACTGGACTTACCACTTTACTGTAAGCGAAAGGACTTGCATTTGACGACTTAGTCGAATGGGAAAACCCTGAAACCCAAAGCCTGTTACTCTTTAACTGTTGAGGAAGCTAGGTCAGTCTGTCGGTGGATAAAAGAACTCCGAATGCCAGACGGTTATTCTTCTAATTTGGCAAGATGTGCTGATGTGAACAAAGGAACAACGATTGGGATGAAAAGCCATGATTGTCATGTATTCATGGAGTGTTTACTTCCTATTGCATTTAGTTCCTTGCCGTCAAATATTTTAAATCCACTTACAGAACTCAGCCAATTTTTTAAAGATTTGTGTTCTGCAACATTGAGAGATGATGATCTTATCAAGATGGAGCAGAACATACCAGTCATTCTTTGTAAGTTGGAGAGAATATTTCCCCCTGGTTTCTTTGACTCTATGGAACATCTCCCAGTGCATCTTGCACATGAAGCTAGGCTCGGTGGACCGGTTCAATACAGATGGATGTATCCATTCGAAAGGTAATATAATCAAATATTCTTTAACATAATTATTCACTGCCCCGGGTTAAATGTTGAAATGTTGATCACCAACCTTGTTATTCTGTAGATTTATGGGTGACTCAAAACGGTCGGTGAAAAATAAGGCCAGGGTTGAAGGATCTATTTGTGCAACTTACTTACACCGTGAGACAATTCATTTATGTTCCCATTATTTTACGAACTTCATGCTGACACCAACAAATAATAGGAATGAAATAGAAATTGAAAGTGAAAGACACCCACTGGCCTTATCAGTGTTTTGCCTTCCCGGTCGTCATGCTGGAAAGGAGCTGAAGTCCTGGTTAACGGGAGAAGATTGGAAGTCAATATGAAGATGTAAATGGAGATGAGGAATTAAATGAAGAAGTGGCAGAACCATCAAGATCTGAAGACGATGCCGAAGTAGAGTGGGCAGAATAAATTTGTTTAACTTTTTACAATTAGAGAATTTAATGTCTAACAACATATTTTATTTTGTCAGTTATTTTCATATAACTTGTTTATTTTTTGGAATTCATTTTTAATATTGTTATGTTTAAATATAATATTTCATGATCAAGTATTATTGAATTGCTCTATAGACACATATGGCATCGGGAGGTTCAGGCTCAGGCTTCCGACCACCCAAAGAAGTGGTCAACGGAAGGAAGGGCATCATTGTCGCCGACCCTCGTCGTCGGAGGCCGAACATTATTAGGATTGATGATGCTGGCTATGCGATGTTGTCATCCACACAGCGTCCGCATACATCTACGCCTACACAGGCTCCAGCGAGTTCGGCCCTATGCAGCCTACGTCACATTGGGCACCTACACAGCATGCAGGACCTTCTGCATCGACACCCATTTACATGATGCCCACCCCAGGGTTCCAGCAGACACTTGCCGCTTCTTCCTCTCATTTTGTGTTTGAGACGGTGCCCGACACTCATGTGTCCGATCAGGAGTATAGTGTGGGCCAGGCACCTGATCAGACCGGGGTTCAGCAGGACGAGGAGGTTGAGCAGCAGCAGGATGAGCAGGAGGTCGTTGATGATATTCAGATGCTGCATGATGGGCGAGTTGCTATCGTGCCACCGGTAGAGGGTGAGTATGTAGGTTGAATACACATTTTTGCCCCTTATCTTTTTTTTAGTTTTCAATTTCGTCCCTTATCTTTTTTTAGTTTTCATTTAAGTCCCTTAAACTTCAAAAATCACATCAATTTCGTCTTTTCTGTTTATTTATTCATATTTTCTTAGACGAATCACCATCTGACACGTGGCAGAAAAATAAAATAAAATAAAACAAACTGCCACGTGTAAGATGGTATTTCGTTTAAGACAAAAAAAGAATAATTAAAAAGAAAGGACGAAATTGAAGTAATTTTTATAACTTAATGGACTTAAATGAAAACTAAAAAAAAGGATAAGGGACGAAAATTACAGTTTAACCTATATTTTTTTAACTTGTTTGGTATGTTGTTATTGTTTAGGTTCCTTCCGCCAAAGCCAGCTGCGAAGGCTATCACGGAAGTAATTGAGCAAAATTACCACACCTATTGGCCCACCCTGGGACGCCGACGGTGGTGAGCGGAGGCACATGTTCAATTCTTTCGAGTAAGTTGTTTATTTTTTTGTTGCGTATTATTTTTTTATTTCATGAATCTCAATTATTTTTAATAACGTATTATATTCATACAGAGAGGTTTCTTGGAAGGAAGAGCAGAGGAGCGGATCAAGAAGAACTTCCATATGAAGGCTTCCCACCGCCTATCGATATGCTTAGAGATGCCCGCCTCAATGGGCGCCCACTTGGATAGGAGATGAGATCTGGCGGCGACTACAAGCGCGCGAACTCCCCCGAGTTCAAAGGCGATGGCGAAGGCGAAGAAGAATAGAGCCTCAGAAAAGGGTGGGAGCTTGCATCGGAGGTTCGGTCGGTCGGTAGAAGACGCAAATTTCGACTTGTATGTTTTATATTATTATTATTATTATTATTATTATTATTATTATTATTATTATTTAGTTAAGCTTTTTTATTAAATAATTACGATCTCGTGATTTGCAAAGGGAGGTTCACCACGAGCTCCATCGTGCAACTCATATTAGGAAAGGTACCGGTGAGTTTGTCGATGAGCGGTCGAGGCGGACCTGTAATTATAAAACATAATGAATAGTTTTTTAACAATGTTTATATTGTTTTATTACAATAAAAATTGACTAATTTGTTTATGTTTGACAGAGGAGTTTGGCGAGGATGTCTCGGGTTAGATCTCGGACATCCTCATGTTCCCGCCTCGAGCCCAGAGGATCCAGTGCGTCGGCCGATGGTTTGGGCGAATGTTGTTGGCGGCAAGAAGAAGGGTCGCTTATACGGTCTTGGCGACCTTGCCAAAGAACTACAAGAGTGGCCCGCCGCTTCTGGCCGAGAGTCGCCCAAATCGTGGCCGCGGATGAGCGGGAGATAGCAGAGTTGAAGCGGGCCATGGCCGGCAAAGAATTAGCGGCCGAGCAAAGAATCATCGCGGCCGCCCAAGAGAGGAGGCCCGCCGGACGGCTGCCATGTTGGCTCAGGTGCTGCAGCGACAGGAGGATCTGTACCATTTGCTAGCTCGCCAGCCGCCTCCTCCACCGCCTCCGCCTCCGCCTCCGCCTCATAGTACTGGTGATCATGTCGATGATGTAGATAGTGATCATGATCATGATTATCAGGACTATTAGTTATGTTTGTATCGATATTTTTTTATATTTTCGGATATTTTTTATTACTGTTTTGTTCGTCGAATTTTTTTATTTATTTGTTACGTTTCTTTTTTTTAATTTGTTTTATAGTTATGTTATAACATTGCATTTTTAAATACAGGAATAAATTAATAATTAAGTATGTTTGTATCGATATTTTTTTATATTTTTGGATATTTTTTATTACTGTTTTGTTCGTCGAATTTTTTTATTTATTTGTTACGTTTCTTTTTTTTAATTTGTTTTATAGTTATGTTATCGCATTACATTTTTAAACACAGGAATAAATTAATTATTAAATGTGATAACTAGTAATCGTTAATTAAATGGATAAATAAATTAAATTGATTACAGAAATTAAAATTAAATAATTTAAAAAAGTAAATAATTTTTTAATAAAAATTTAAACAATTTTCAATTAAAAAACAAATTTAAAGTTCGGATTTACCGACGGTCATGGCCGTCGGAAATGTCATCAGAATTATCGACGGGTTAAAACCGTCGGAGCAGCCGTCGGAAATTTACCGACGGGTTAAAGCCGTCGGAAATGTCATCGGAATTATCGACGGGTTAAAACCGTCGGAGAAAACCGTCGGAAATTTACCGACGGGTTAAAGCCATCGGTAAGTATTTGCGACGCGCAGTTTACCGATGGACATTAGTCCGTCGGTAATCCGTCGGAATTTTTTTATTACCGACGGTATTTGTGGATTACCGACGGCTTTTGGCCGTCGGTAATCCCGCTATTTCTTGTAGTGTTTTACAATATTGAATAATAGAGTCTATTCGTTTAATAAAGCATTTAGCATTTAACATTTGATTTCTGATAGCTTTAACTTTCTTTTCAAGGGCTATAGTAAAATACATATACACATGGCGAAGGAACTCTTTAATTACAATTTGGCATTTTCCTATTTCAAGGGCTTTAAATAATTTGACATTTTCCTATTTTAAATGATGTTGATATAGGAACTCTCTAATTACAATTTTCATTATGACATGTAAATTTTGTTTAGTTTTGTGAGAACAGTTACATGTGTTACTATGGCATAGTTGTGCAGGAGCATATGAGAGTCACTGAAGATTAGATGGTGTGCAGGCTTGTAGATGGTGAGAGACATAGTAGACAAGAAAAGTTTCTGCCACCATGAGGCTGTTTGGGCTCCTATTGTAGGGGCAAGGAAGTGTAACCTCGAAGTTCTGATGCTTCTCTTTGGGTACATAGCGATATGCTTATGCAGTAAATGTGCGAGTAGCTAAGTTCTTCAATATCAAGGAATGCATGCTGGAGGCTTAAATCGTGCAGGTGCTGAAGTGGATGAACATCTATTTTTTTATCTATTTTATACATAAGCTGATGTACTTGGAAAAGTTTGCAATGATTTTGAAGTGTCATGGTGTTGGTCTATTAGGAGTTGGTCTTATTTTGGTTGGTTTGATATTGTAAATAGGATAGCTAATCTCTGGATGTGTGGCAATTATGCTTAAAACTATATTGTTTTGTTGAAGTGGGTATAAGTGTATTTAGGTTTGAGGTGCGTGGCCACTGATTGTACATTATCACCATGGAATATAATTTCCATGTGTTTTGTAAAATCATGTATCAATGTAGCATGATAAACAATGCCTCATGGATTAATCTTCTTTATGGATCAGTCAATATGGTTGGCCAATATTAAATGATTGGGTAACACTTAAATCATCAAAAACGCAATTTAGTATAACTTCGATTGAAGAGACATGCAGCTTTGTGAATTGAGCTAATCACTTCAACAAATTAGAAATTTATTTTTTGTTTCATAACTATACATAGCAGTGCTCATTTGTAGATAATCAAGTCTATTTTTTCTCATGACTCTGTATGAACTTAACTTCACCACAACTATGAATTCAACTAATCACTTTACTAACTATAGCATACTGCAACTGTACTGATTTTTATATAATATACTCTAATTCTTTGGATATTTTGATCAATACTTTGAGTTATGTAAAATCACTAAGCATAAACATAATTGCTTGCATTTCATTATTACTCAGACCACAAATTACTTTCTGGCTGCAAGTTTTCAGTAAGTCACGATCAAAATAGAGGGTAATACTTCATAACACTGACTTCAGTCCAATCATTGGAAGCAAATGCAAAACAAAATAGTTACTCTGAAATCAAAATGGTTACCTGTGTATATGCTCTTTGGAAGTGAAACCAGATGCGATTGATGCTCAATGGTGCGCCGTCGCCGGTGGATGTACAGTGCGAAACTAGAATTGCTCCTCTTCTTTTTCTTTCTTCTGAATCACAAACCCCAAACCTTCAGAAAGAGGAACACGATTTAATTTACGATTAGGAGGAGTAGGTAGGGTCACCGCGAGCGAAGCCGGAGCTAACCGGTGCGGCGAAGCTGCAGGGGCATGCGGCGAAGCGAAGCTGTGGCATTTTGGGACTTAGGTTAGGGATAGCATAGCAGAGAAGCGATTTGTGGTGGTGGTCGTCGTTCTTGTGTGTGGTGGTGGTTGTCGTGGTGGTGGTGCTGGCTGGTGGCGCCGGAAATACGAAAACGGGGGAAGGGGGAGAGAGTAGAGAATAATAGGTTAGAATGAAAAATGGAGGAGGAGAAGGTCGCGTGTCTGTGTGAAACAGGAGATTACCGACGACCACACTAACATTACCGACGACCATATATCCGTCGGCTAAGCCAGTCGGTATTTGAAAAATTGGAGGGAACCCTAAAACGAGGTGAAAACAGATGCTGGGATAGCGACGGACTTTTACCGATGGGCATAGACCGTCGCACAAAAACCGGGATTTTCGACGGGTAAAGTCGTCGGTAAACTTCGGCGTATGATGGCCTGGATTTGCCGACGGCTTTAGCCGTCGGAAATCCCGGTTTTTGTGCGACGGTCTATGCCCGTCGGTAAAAGGCCGTCGCTATCCCCTGTTTTTCTTGTAGTGTAAAAACGAAGTTTGTTAAGATAATTAATCAATTACAGTCCTCGTGGAGACGATACTCTACTTTCACTTTATTACTTGTACGATTCGGCACACTTGCCGAAATTCTCAACAGGAGGGAAGAAGATCTTGTGTGTCAAGTCGTCTGAGGTTTGTAAACCTAAAAGTGGGGGTGGGCTACGTGTGAAGAATCTTAGGCTCTTTAACCTTAGTTTTCTAGGAAAGTGGAGATGGAGGCTTTAGTAGATAAGGGTACTCTTTTGAGAGAGGTTCTGGTAGCAATATTTGGGGCCAGGGTGAGTTGTTCGCCTTCACTAGTTGGACCAAGATTACCATATTATGTCTCGGTATGGTGGAAGGATATTTACTTGGTGGAATTGGATATGGGGTTGGACTCGGATTGGTTCTCGGGTAGTGTGGTGAGAAAGATTGAAAATTAGGCTTCTATTTCTTTTTGGCACGATACCTGGTCGGGCTCCTCTCCTTTCAGACAACTTTCCCGAGGCTTTACTCAATTTCAGATTAAGTGGGAGGTTTGGTAGCAGATCTAGGGAGGTGGCAGAGTGGTGTTTGGGAGTGGGGGTTCACCTGGAGGAGAAGTTTCTTTGTTTGAGAACAAAGCCTGGTAGGTGAGTTCCTTATCCATGTTTCCTGTACTTCACTATCGTTGGAGGAAGATGGATGGTCTTAGGTGTGTCACCCTGTTGGTGTGTTCTCAGTTAACTCGACTTATGCTTCCTTGTCAGCTTCCTATTCCCAGATGGTTGGCCTCTCGGGCCAGGAGGTTTTCGTGTTAGGCGGGTTATGGAAGAGTTTTGCTTCCCCGAAGGTAACCATATTCTCTTAGCAATTGCTTTTGGATAGGATCCCAACTCGAACCCTGATGTTAGTGCCGCAATGTGTGTCTTTTGTGTCCTTTCCAGGAGTGTACGCTTCAGTTGTTTGCCAGATGTGATTTCTCATTCTGAGTATGGCATAATGTCTTCAGATGGTTGGGATGGGAATTGGTGATGCCTCCTGATTTGTTTCATTTATTTTCGTTTTTTTAATCCTTTAGGTCTGGGGCTCGAGCTAAACAAGGATTTAACTTGGTTTGGCATTTGATGTTTTGGGTTCTTTTGGACCTGAGAAATGGTTGTATTTTTGCCGACAGGGTGCCAGATTTATCGCAGTTGGTGGATCAGATCAAGTTCTTTCTTGGAGGTGGTTTTTGGCCATGGAAAAGTGTGGCCCTTGTCTATTCTATGAGTGGTTCGTGGGCCCTTGTCTGTTCTCAATGATGTTTAAGTGGTGGTTTGTGTTTTTTCTTTTTCCTTAGGTATTCCTGGGCTTCGGTGCTGTGCTCCCTCTTGGGTTGCCACCTTTTTGTTGTGTGCTTGTATTGAGTTGGAGTTAGAGGCGGAGCCTTTCATGTCAATAGGATAGCCATTGCTACCCAAAAATAATTGAAAAAAAAAGTTAAAATCAGGTATAATAATAAGCCATTGCTAGCCCATAATTTAATGATGTCTTGTTATACTTTTACCATCTGATAGTCGAGGTTTAGGGGTAGGACCATAACCTTTAAGCTTTCAGTATAAATCATTCTTAAATATATCAATTCCTTAGCAACATGAGTTTTTGAATTTATGATAATTTGGTTATGCTTTATTTTATAAAACAATTTGGTTATGCTTTAAGGCTTTAAGCTTATCCTTTATTACTTTTCCATTTCTGTTTTGGCGAGTTGCATGGTGTAAAGCGATTAGAATTTTTTTTTAAGCCTTATATTAGTTAATTGAATTAGGCTATTGTTTTTTGTTTTGTTTTGTTAAACTAGAGAGTTTGTTATTTTTCCTTAATTGTTGTTTGTATCTAAACTCCTGACATTTTTGGTTTTTTTTAGAGCACTGCTATACATCGCGAAAGAAAGAGGTCGCGAACATCACGAAGTGACACGCATCAGGTGTTGGCGGAAATCGCGCGTCAGGTTACAGCCAAATTTTGCGGAAATCACACGTCAATACCCAATAAAAAAAGTCTGTGAGCGTTCGCGATGTCACTTCCTCGTGACAACAAGCATTTTCCTTTCTTTTAATGAAGTTCATTTTGCCTATAAAAAATAACTCTTTATATGTGACCCCTTCATAAAAAATAAGCTAGCTCTGCCACTAGTTGGAGTAACCATTGTACTCCTTTCTTTGCCCTAAAAAATTGAACCTAGACGAAACATTGGACAAAAGGGAATTGAGTAGGATGAAGAATATTATCAAGACAGCCGATATCGAGTAGCCACATTCTATTATGCTATTTTCTCTGTTTTACACTTTTCTGATGCGCAGATGCAAGTGTTAAATGGAATCTAATACGTGAAAGTGTGTAGACTTCAAATTTGACATTATAACTAGAATCTCCAAGATGTGATGCCGATGCAACAATAATGTTTTTGGCTTGCCAGAAGCCAAGTAGACAACTCTCCCACCTCTTAACACATATTTACGTGAATTTTAAAATTCATGACAGTGAAAAAGACAAGAAGAAATTGAGGAAGGACCTTTTAGATTTTGATGATTTCAATAACTTTAATTTTTCTTTCATCCCTCTATTCTTCTTGCCAAACATCCTGACTATATTCAGAGGTAGAAAACCAACTTCATGCATTGCCACACAAATTTTTCACCTTTATTGGTCCTTTGAACACAATCTCTCTACTATATAAAGAGCACTTGCTATGCATTGTTTAGCCAAGACAACACAAGACAACAAGCTAAATAGTACAGCATGCATGTCTAGGAGACTAATTATTGTTTGTTGAGTGTCTCTTGGAGTTCCTCTGAACGCTTCATATATAGAAAGGATATATATATAGTCCTTAATTCTTCAATGAAGTGTTTGGGGGAACTCTTGGGTTCATCCAACACTATCACATCGAGAATACTACACAAATCAAAGTCAGCTGATTCATGTATATTACGAATATTTGGTAGATGTCCTTTTCATATTCCTTAGGATGCTTTATAACTCTTATGAGTAAAAGATTTTTACTCATTGCTATTAGTCTTAATTTCATATGTTAATGTCACATTATGCTAGGCCTTAATATGCTGTAAGTTACAAGACTTGTGTTCTATAGATAGGATTCATGTGGCATTATAAACCTTACACCTAGAAGAGCATAATAAAAAGACTCTCATCTTCTCTCTTCTCCATTTCTCCCTTATCTCTATTCTTCTATATGTTATCTTGCTCTATTTTCGATTTGTTTCATAACACGTTATCAACACGATACTCTACCATATGAGTGATGGCTACTTGAAAGCTATACTGCAAGAATGTTTCTTCTTCTCACTATTGTTCGGTTAATCTAATTCATAATCATGTTCTTTCTCGTAGCTTTATATTGACATGTTAACTTTTTATATTTCATGTATATAAATTTTATTATGAATTTTGTTTAGCTATCACAATTATATATTTTGTTTATTCTTGATAAATTCTTGAAGAATATAATATTTAAGCATTCCTGTAGGATTGCACAAACGATGATTTTTCTTGGTCATCATTTATATGAAGATTTGTGGTATAGTTCTTGAAGAACTAACCCTTTAGATCATAATTGAAATTTAAAAGATCTATTTGATCTTATTTAGTGCATTTTGAAACTAAGAAAAGTGAGAGAAGAATCATGTATTTTTTATCTCTCAAATATGCTCTTGGAGTAGCAAACGTGAACAAATTCTTTCAAGAATGTTTTGAAAGTATATGCACTATTGTGATTGAACACAAGTGCTATTATTGATTAAAAAATTTGAAATATCTCATAATGGATTGACTTTTACTCCCAGAAGTGAATGTTTCATACTATAATTTTGGGTATGACAAATTTTGTGGTTATGGTTATCGATGTAGTGGAGATTAACATTGTCTTGGTGATTTAAGATTTTCATACCTCATACGAATAGCATAACAACGGAAAAGAAAAGAAATATTGAAGGTGTTATATGTGAAGGGTGATGAAAATGTCATAGTATCATTTGTGGTTATGACCTTTACTATTCCTAATAATGATGTAGTAACTCATACATGTAACTTCTTCACCTACTTATGCTTAGAATTCCATGTAAAGACATTATTTCGTAGGAAGAATAAGAAGAATTGATGGTCAGACTAGTTCTTAAATAAATAGATCGTCTTATGATCTTATTTTGTTTGTATGTTCTCTTCTTCTCTTTTAATGCTAGCTTAATGTTGTAGCATATAAGAAATAACATTAATCATACCTGTTACATGTCAAAATTTTGCTACGTATTAAGAAGGTAAATATGCATGTTTGTCTCTGAAATCCCACAGCCACATGCTAGTTTTTCTTTTTGTGCAGTTTCAGATGAACAGGCACACATTTTCTCTTATTTTGATTTAGTTTGTAATTACTTAAATAAAAAATGTATGTATGGTTTCTAGAGTTTTATTCATCGAAGAAAATAGTGTGTTCCTAATTCTTTATAAATGTATTTTTCTCTCTCCATATATGCAAGGTAATACAAAAGGTAAATTAAGTCTCTAGAATAACTTCTATATTTTGTTATTTGGATGATCAACGTTTAGTAAATTATTTTTATTAATTATCAATTCAAATAGATAAAAGTGTAAATAAAATTATGCTATATATATATATATAGTTTTAAACCTGAAGTTTACTAGTCTACTTAGATTTATTACTTGGTATATGGTCAGCTAGGTTATCCTAAATTAACAATGATGTCTCATACTGATATTTTTGAAGGACCGAAAGATTCTTCAATATAATGAGTTTGTATCTGTCATATGTTCTTAATGCATGTTAATTATAAGACTATTTACTAGCTAACTAATAATAGAGTTGAATTTGGTAAATATTCTAAATTTTTAGAATATATTTAAGATGATATTTGTGCATTTTATAATAAAACATGTGTACTATTTATATATTTATAGCTAGAAGTCATATTGCCATGTGTGTACTTATTATAAATTTGCAACTAAAAATTTGCAAATGTAATTGAATGCTCTAGAAGAGCTAATGTATTGCTGCATGAAGGAACAAAGTTACACATTGATACTGTATTTTATTCTAAGTCTCATAGAAACTTATTAAGTTTCAAGGATATCTGTCTAAATGGATATCATATCGAAACAACAAATAAATGAAATATTGAATATCCTTATCACGAGACTTATCTTAGATAAAAAATAGATATTGGAAAAATTATTCATTTTTTTCCTCCGAATTGTACTAAACGCATATTAGTACAATTAGAACAAATATTATCATAAACCATATATAAGTTTATGGATCATAGTATAAATTGTTGTTTGGCATGACTGGTTGGGCTATCCCGGATCTATTATGATGCGAAACATAATTGAAAATTCACATGGACATCCATTGAAGAGCCAGAAGATTCTTCAATCCAATAACTTTTCATGTACAACTTGTTCTCAATGGAGGTTGCTAATTCGACCATCACCAATAAAAAATTGGAAGTGAATCTCGCTTATTTTTAGAATGCATACAATGTGATATTTATGGACAAATACACCCAACGTGTGGACCATTTAGATATTTTATGGTTTTAATTGATGCATCAACTAGATGGTCACATGTCTGTTTGTTGTCAACTCGCAACCAGACGTTTGCAAGATTGTTTTCTCAACTAATTTGTCCCAATTATGTAATTAAGAAAATATGCCTTGATAATGTTATTGAGTTTACATCTCATGCTTTTAACGAGTATTGTACGTGTATTGGATTGATATTGAACATCCTATAGCACATGTTCATACACAAAATGGACTTGCAGAATCATTCATTAAACGTCTAAAGTTAATTGCAAGACCAATACTTATGAGATCAAAACTTCCAATTTCTACTCGGGGGCATGCAATCTTGCATGATGTGGGATTGATTCGCATCAGGCTAACACGTGATCATAAGTTCTCCCCTTAACATATGGTTTTTGGTCAGAAACCTAATATTTCCCATCTAAGAAAATTTGGATGTGTTGTCTATGTTCCAGTTGTTTTATACGACGCACTAAGATGGGTCTTCAAAGAAGGATGGAAATAAATGTCGATTATTATTTTGTTGTTTTCCTAGTATTAGGGGGAGAGAATAAGCTGCTGGAAAATGAGATTATTCGAAATGAATTATCATTATCTCATCTTGATTCTCGTAAAAAACAATGTGAACTGGAAGTTGAAAAGATAATTCAGTTGCGAAGCTTAGCAAACCAATTACCAAATGCATTCACTGAGATGAAAAGGGTGATTAAATCATATATACCAGCTGCTAATGCTCTAATCAAAATTGATGTCACTATTGGACAATCTAACATTGCAAATGAGTCTCAATCATGCATGAAGCGTGGTAGACCTATCGGTTCCAACAACATTTTCAGTCATAGGCTACGCGTAAAAAGTGTTGTATAAGGTTAAAAAACCGTTTCCGTTTCCAAAGGCAATGGTTTTACAACCGTGGTGTTCTCAGGCGTTGCCTATTCTATAGGCAACGATTTTTTTTGAATAAAGGCAACAACTACCAAAAACCATAGCCTTTGATAGTGTATAGACAACGATTTTTTGTTTACTCTAGGACAATGGTTTTACTGTGTTGCAGTCAATGCCAACAGTGTAAAACCGTTCCCTTTAGATGTCAAAGAGTACATAAAAAAACCATTCGCTTTTGTGTTTCACTTTCCATAACGACGGTTTTTACATAGAGCAAAGTTTAGAGAACGGTTTTTTTTATATGACAATAAATAGACATAGAGAACTTTTTTTTTCTAGAAAAAGCAAGAGTTTCATTACTTAATATAAAAATATAATAATTTTATTTATCAAAGAAACCACTTATTAAGATAACAATATAATCACTAACATCAACTAAGTAATGACAAGAAATTTCATTAGCCATCTCATCATTCTTTACCAAAATAACATTGCAATCATAAAATAAAAGTCAAGGTAATTATATTTGGAACGCTGCTATTCCCCCATCCAAGTCTTTTATAATGTGACATCTGGTTCATAATCGTATGCCTACTGAGGAGCGCCTGAAATCTAGTGGTTGTGTCTGTGTTTCGATCTGCAGTTTGTGCTATGCGGCTGCAGAATCTTCTGATCATTTGTTCCTTACTTGTAGCTTTGCCAAGTCTCTTTGGGGTTGGCTTGCCTCTTTGATTAACTATAACATTGACACCTCCACAATTATAGATATTTTTACAGGTCTGCAATCTTAATTGGAGCCCGCAAGCTAAAATCGTGGTTACTGCTGCTATCATCAACATTTTGTGGGTGATTTGGTTTTACAGAAACAAGCAGAAGTTTGATAGCAAGAATATTCTTATTCGGACAGCTATGAATTTCGTTGTAAGTGTGACCTCTCTGTCTGGTAATTTAACTAATTGTTGTACGTCTTCTTCCTTGCAGGAGTTCTCGATTCTTAATTAATTTGGTATTCGAATCCACGCTCCAAAAGCTCTTGTTATCCTCCAGGTTGATTGGATCCCTCCTCCTTGTGGTTGGGTTAAAGTCAATACGAACGGATCTACTAGGGGCTCTCCTGGGTACTCTTGTGGTGGGGGTATTTTTAGATATAAAAGTGGCGCTATTCTTGGCTGTTTCGCCAACTATTTCGGTATTGCTTCCTCTCTTGAAGTGGAGCTCATGGCTGCCATGATGGCCATTAAGGAGGCTAGGCGCAGAAACTGGACTCGTCTTTGGGTGGAATGTGACTCTTCCCTAGTTGTTCAGGCTTTTCATAACCCTGTCTTAGCTCCGTGGCATTTAAGGAACCGGTGGAAGAATTGCATCCATTTAGTTTCTTCTATGACTTTCAGAATTTCTCATATTTTTAGGGAAGGCAATCACTGTGCAGATAGACTGGCCTCTTTTGGAGTTTCTTCCAAAGCCTACACCTGGTGGAACTCTATTCCTAGCTTTATTAAGACTGATATTTTTCGTAATAAGTTTGGTCTCCCAAACTTTCGTTTCAAATAGCATTGTTTATTTTCACGGGGCTGGGTCTAGTTTGGCCTTCTCTATTTGGTTTTGATGTGCTGCATATGATTGTTAATGGCTTTGGTGCCAACATAGTTGGGATGAAAGTCATTATAGTGATGCTTGTGCATGTCAACCTCTGTTTTTGCCTTTATAGTGCTTTTTATTTAGGCGGGTTTTTCTTTCTTGTTGGTTTCTTGGTTGTTTTTATTCATGGGTTTTGGCCTAGTCCCCCCATGTTTATTTGTTTCTCTTTTTTCTTTTTTTCAATAAAATTTAGGCGGGGGCACTCTTTTTCCTTCTTGATGTTTTTTTCCCTAAGGAGGGTTTTGCATCAGAAGGTTTTAATAAGTCGTAAGTACAATAATCATTTCTAATTATGTACCAAAAAAATTGTTCATAATCCACAGTGAAACTACATAACACTAATCAATCATCAAGACATGTCTTCATCTTCTTCTACATCCAAGTCATCAAGCAATTGACCATCATCCATATCATCATCGGGTTCCTATAAAATTAAAATAATACTATTTAATAAAGAGATGTGAGTATAAGAATAATAAGAATGAAAAAGTTAAATAAAGAAGATAGTGCAAAAAGTTAAATAGGGATTAAGTGCAGTAACTCTTTTAATAGGGATTAAGTGCAGTTGACATGTATCAAGCTATTAGCTTTTAATAGGGATTAAGTGCACTAACTCTTTTTTAATATTGACCAAACTTGATACTGGTGCCTTATATTGTATTAAAATGTATGTCCTGACCTTTGTCCTGAAACAGTTTTAGCCACTTGTTGTTGCTAGATTCTTCTCTAATAAGTGGCTCATTCATTTCAAGCTTTCAGTATCAGTGAATACTAAACAATTAATTTCAATAAAGTAATGGAATTGATACCAAAAAACAACTTGTTATTTCTTCCGAATAATAACAGCCAAGTCAACGAAAACTCATAAGAGAAATTAAAACAATCACACTGCACAGTCTTCTTCCACCAAAAATTCATACTGTGATTTACCAAAATCAACAACTCAACTGATAAAAAAACAATAAATGAATATGCTCAATTACATAGAAAGCAGCAAGCAGATCAAGATATGGGGAATATCCATGCAGTTCTCACACCAACCAAAAATCAGCAAGCAAATGAGGTTTCCCAGAATCACGCAAAAAGAAACAAAAATGTATTCTTTGGGAAGGGGGGATGACATACCAGAGAAGAGGCCCCTTTTTCCAGAACGGGGCAGCCAAGATATGAGAAGGAAAAAAGGGAGGGTTGGAAAATGATATCAATGTAGAAGTAAAGAAGAAAAGAAAAAAAAAAAACAGAGAGAGGGAGAAAAAGTCAGCAAAAGAATAAAAGTGGGTGTGGAATGTGGATTGCCATGGCCCAGTACCAGCTTTATTTCTCTCATAAAAAATGTAGAAGGTTAGGGAAAAAAAGAGCAAGTCAAAAAATGAAATAAAATAAAAGGAAAAGGAAAAGGATTAATATGTGACAAAACCCCGACCGACGAATACATGGGGTCAGTGTAGTGTCAAGTTTCGTAATATGGCACAGTTTGTTGGATTTTGGAGATTTCAGCAAAGGATTAATATGGTATTCCATTACCTCATGATTATCTAGAGCGTGTGTTGATGTCAAAGAACGTAGAGCACTATTAGCATCGGGCGGGTTTGATAACAAATCTGCCAGAGCCTCCAGATTTGGTCTTAAGTTGTTTTGATTTAACATGTTCTTTTTAAGAAGCTGAAATTTTTCCTTCATCCCTTGCTGAAATTTTCGGTTTTGATCTTTTAATTCCTTCACCTCACTAGCATGTGCTTCTCTTAGTTGCTCCACCTCATTAGCATATGCTCTCTTAATTTCTGCTATTTCTTCATTTTTTTTCAATATAGTAGCCGTTGTTGTTCTTCCATGGCAACACACTCTCCCTGGTTTTTCTTTACCAAGTACATTTTGAAAAGCTTCTGAAGAAGATTGACCCAAACTCACCAAGTCCTGGAGCTTTATCTAGATATTTAAAAAGCAATATTAACTAAGGATATATGTATTTATATTTGGAATAATAAATTCATAAAATAAAACTTACAATTGCATCACTTGTTTCGGTGTCCAATTCCTTTCTTTTCTTACTTTGCCGTGTTTCGATGGACATTTCAGCTTGAGAAGGAGACTCTCTATCCTCCTTACTTGCACACTACACCAAGAAAACAATGTCATTAACAAATTAATAGAATCAAATAATTTGAATATTCACTTACAACATTAAAATATGGAATATTATTCTCTCCCTTATGCGAGCAAAGCTTATAGTACCCGCTCGGTGTCTCCATTTCTGTTGAGCTATATTTTGGGCATTTTGAAGACTGATTTCCTATGTTCATTAATGGAGAATTCATTTTATTAAATTTGGAAAGTGTAATGCAAAATAGTACACAATTTATCATTATATCTTACTCGAATGACTTCAATTCTCCAATATTTCATTAACTTTCTGAAGCGTTCTTCCAGTATGTCTTCAGGACGATTTTTCAACCGTTCTCACAAGTTTTTATACTTGCTAAAATGCTTTTTTCAATACAACATTTATATCTCCTCCAAGCATAATTTATAATAGCATACACGGCCTTCTTTCCTTTCTTTGATACGATGTATTTTTTCTACAAAGAAAATGAACTTAATTAGAAAGGTCTAATTCATTAGAGTACACTAACACACACATATACATATTCAACTAACTAAGTTATTAGGTTGACATAACCCCATATTTTTTTTATCTTTCTCTGGTATAGCCTTCCAATTAGTGTAAGTAAGAGGACATAAATCTGAACTTCTTGTTATTGCTCCCAAAAAGCTGCTGAATTGTGAAACTATCCTTTCATTTGGCCCAATGGGTTGTCCTTCTTCATTCAAGGTAATTTCTTCTCTATCATCATGTGATAGTGTATGAATTTTTACACATAATGTTTTTCCTTGCTTTCTTTTTGATGCTGCCCCTAAAAAAGCAAAGACAATAATTCTTAAAAAATTTCCTTGGAACTTTGTGAGCTCGATTATTTTCCTCAACTTGATAATCTCCTTGGGCATTGTCAACCCACCACTGCTCACCACAAACATAGCAGGATGTGTCATTCTCATGATCTTTCCAATACAACATGCAATCTTTAGGACAAGCATCAATCTTTTTATATTCGAGCCCTAAGTCCCTTATCATGCCTTTGGTTTTATTTAATGTATCAGGAATGTTCAACTGAGGCATAGCTTCTCTCAACAGCTCTAAGAGAGCATTGAACGATGCATTGCTCTAACCATAAAGACACTTCAACAAATAAAGTCGAATGATGAACAATAATTTAGAGAAGTTTTTGCAACCCGGATACAACTCTTGGTTTGCTTCTTCTAATAGATCATAGAACTTTTTAGCATCAATTGTAGTCTAAATTGACTACAATTGGAAGATCATCAAATTAAGCAAGTTAAATCTTAGCTAAACGAATTTAAATTTGAATTATTGTAATGCAGTGAATTCATCTAAGCACGCATTCTAATTAAATTTAAAAAGCAAACAGTTAATGTTGCATATGTTCTCTTTCCATGTTGTTACAATAATGATAAAATAAGAAACATATATTGGTGACAACCCAACTCAAACTATGATAAAAAAAGCATTAAATATTATCTTTTCGACCTGTTCTGGAAGAAGAATTATAGAACAACTGTTATGACAAGTTGAAGCCAGAAGTGAAGAGAAAAACTTGTGGGTACCACCCCAATCTATTTTGACAAACAACAAAAGAAAATAGTCAATCATTTATGAATGAACAGAATATAAACATAATATAGTGTGATAGTCATAGAACTTGGACTATACTATCTAATTATTTGGAAAAAAAAAACTCTTAAATGGACATATTATAAAAGATAAATAGACAGAAAGAAAAAGAAAAATAATAGTGTAGTGGAGTATCAGTTCAAAATTCAAACTTACAGCTGCAGCTCTGTCTCAATCAAGACTAAAAGAAACATATTTAGAATTTGTAGCTTCCTACTTGTAAAGTTCACTTTTTAAGTTGTAGTGCTCAATGCTCATCCTACAAACAATGAGTCCAAACTGTTAGACATAGACTTTATCAAACCTCAAGAAACATTAAGAAATAACTGGCTATACATATAATATCAGGATATGAAATATTCCAAGTGCAATTGTATTACTCAACAGAAACACAATGTGTAATCACGTATTAAGGTTAACAATCCAAAGAAGCAATGAACATTAATAGAAGAAGAAATAGTGAAAATGAATTACTATGACAGCATTAGTAGTTAATTACTTCATTAGGCCTTTACAGCTAATCCTCTTTCATATTCATGCAAACACTACGCTTCCTTCTCCCCACCTTACCTCCTTTTCTAGCCAAAACCCTATAACTATCATTAACTTCATGTTAATGAAGACAATCTTATTATTTTCAAAATGATGTAATAAAAAAAAAGTAAAATACATTCTTACCCTTCAAATCCTTTTTTTATGGCAAAGATGCAGCCCAATTTAAGTAGTTAAAAGTTGCACGTAAAAAATGATAGTAAATTCAAGTATATTCTAGCTGAAAAATAAACAGGGCCCAAGTTTCTAATACTAATAATAGCAAATCGCAAATCAACCCCAAAAATTATATATATATATATATATATATATATATATATATATATATATATATAAAAACCCCAAAATCAAAAAAAAATGGGTTGAACCTAAACCAAAAATACCCAAAATCGCAACCCACAACAGTACCAAAAAATTTCAGGCATCCGTGAATAGCATTGAACAGGAAAGGAAGGAGGAGAGTAACCCCAAAAATAAGAAAAAAGGGTTGAACTTTAATGATTTAAATATGTCCCAAACCACAAATCGCATCCCAACCCCAAAATTAACCCCAAAATAGCAACAAACCGGAAAGGAAGGAAGAGATTAACCCTAAAAAAATGGGTTAAAAATCAGTCACATACCAAAACTGGCAACCCAACCCCAAAAATTAACCCTAAAATCAGAAAAATGGGTTGAAGTTAAAGACTTGAAGTTAAAAAGTTTATACCTGGATTTGTATAACAAAATCGAATGAAGAAACTTGCTCAAAAATTGGAAAAAAATGAAGAGGCTTCGTGGGGCTCTGAGGAAGGAAGAGGCGCTGTTCAGTGGGTTTAGGGGTTGTGAAAGAAAAATGCGGTCCTAGGTCTGTGAGAGAAAAACATGGTCCTGATTTTGGGAGAGAAGAAGATGCACTGTGAGACAGGAAGAGACACTATTTCAGTGGCTGCATGTGGGGTTAGTTTAGGTTGAAGATGGCGTGCTGGTGCGGCAGTGCGGTGTGCGGCAGTGCGACGTGCGGCGTTCGGCGGTGCGACGGATGCGAGAGAGACTGAAATGCGACAGGCGCTACCCACACGAGAGTTTGCTTTGCATTTGGAGAGATTGAAAATGAATAAGGGTTTGTTTTGGAGAGACTGAAATTATTTGCTTTGCGTTTGGCGGGTGATGAAAAGGGGATTTAGCACCTAAAGAATTTAGAGACACGAGACATGCACTCTATTTTTATTTTAATAATAACAAATTAATAAATTAATAAAGAACATTTTTAAACTGTTGGGTAAAAAAATTTAAAAAAAACTGTTGTCATTAAATTTTTGAGAACGGTTTCTCAATGTTGTATATAAAAAATATAAAAGATTGTCTAGGATGCCAACGGATTTAAAAAACCATTGCCTAATTCAATGTAAGAGAACGGTTTTTTAAGCGTTGCAAAGTTAGGCGTTGCCGTAGGCCCAAAATGTTGTGGTGCAAGTAAAAATCCTCGAACAAAAAAAAAAGGAGCTAAAAAGTAAGATGGCCCAATGAGTATATGAAAACTCCATAAGAGTTCTTAGACATAAATAATTTTTCAGTTCCAGAAGTGATTGATCAAGTACCTGGGATTTGTGAAATAAAGAGATCTCAATAAATTATGTCATGAATGGAATACAATGGAACCGAAACGAAGTCAACATTGACAATGTTTTTGCATATAATATAGCTCTAAATGTGATAAATAATGATGAGGATCAAGAACCAAAGTCTATTAAGGATTATAGACAAAACTATGATTGGCCAAAAAATTTAAAGACACTATTGAAGCGAAATTAAACTTGTTTTGCAGGTGAAACGTTTTTGGACCTGTAGTACGAATGCTTAATATGTGAATCCAGTTGGATACAATTATGTTTTTATGTGAAAATAAAACGAGAATGGTGAAATTATGAGATACAAAGCTCAACTTGTTGTTCAAAGGTTTTCACAATGACCTGACAATGATTTTAAAGAGACATATTCATCCGTGGTAAATGCAAGTACCTTTCGATATTTAATTAGACTAGTTGCACATGAGGGGTCTCAATTACATCTAATGTATTTGAAGGTCAGCCCCGAAAATGATTTCTACCTGGAAAATCCTTGAAGGATTAAAGACATAAAGAAATATATTTAATGAAATATTTTTGGAGGACAAAGTTTTGTCTTGATCGAGCTGTAGATCAAACAATTAACTAATTGATTTTTTTTTGTCTAACAAGTTATAAGGAACTAATTCTTTAGTGACTCATGATAATTATATCTATTGAGTACATAAGTTGTATGGCAAGTAGATAACAAATATCTTGGTCCCGAAGATCATAACTCAATGCTATAAAAACATACGTGCATATTATTAAATGCTACATGGCTTGATTTAATAATATTTTGTTATACCTATTAGTAAGATATAGTTCATCACCAGCCAAAAGGCATTAGAACAAAATGAAATATATATATTTTTATACTTTCACAATACATTTGATGCTGTTATTTTATGAATATATGTTCAACAAAATCATCATGCAAATGCAAGGTATTTTCCTTATCAAGGTCAAGTCAAATCCCAAACTTGCTGTTATTTACTTGTGGTGGTATTGAGGCATCATTACGATCTACATACAATCTATAGTTATCACTTCTTCATATCATGCTAAAATGCCGACAATTCAAGGAAGAGGTCCTGAAGATAATACTGATCGCAAAGTTCAATTGAAAGGAGGATATATCAAAACTGACAGAGCGAAGTATATTACTTCAAATGCACTAGGGGAAGAAAATCGAATGTTGGAATACATATTCTTAAGTGATTCTTCTAATGGGGGAGAAAACTGCACTCTTTATTCCTTCGTCGTGGTTTTGTCCCATTGGGTTTTCCTGGAAAAGTTTTTAACGAGGCAGGTCCCACATAAGAGGATGTTGTACTTTTTTTCCTTCAATAGGATTTTTTCTCATGGAGTTTTTTTCTACTAATGAGGCATATCCTCAATTGACATCCAAGGGGGACTATTATGAATATTTGATAGATGTCCTTTTCATATTCCCTATGATGCTTTATAACTCCCATGTGTAAAAGACTTTTACTCATTGTTATTGGTCTTAATTTCATATGTTAATGTCACATTATGCTAGGCCTTAATATGCTGTAAGTTACAAGACTTGTGTCCTATAAATAGGACTCATGTGGCATTGTAAACCTTGCACCTAGAAGAGCATAATAGAAAGACTCTCATCTTCTCTCTTCTCCATTTCTCCCTTATCTCTATTCTTCTATATGTTATATCTTGCTCTATTTTCGGTTTGTTTTATAACACATTGTCAGCATGATACTCTACCATATAAGTGATGGCTACTTGGAAGTTATACTGCAAAGAATGTTTCTTCTTCTCACTATTGTTGGGTTAGTCTAATTCATAGTCATGTTCTTTCTCATAGTTTTATATTTACATGTTAATTTTTTATATTTCATGTATATAAATTTTACTGTGAATTTTGTTTATCTAACACAATTATATATTTTGTTGATTCTTGATAAATTCTTGAAGAATATAATATTTAAACATCCCTGTAGGATTGCACAAACTATGATTTTTCTTGGTCATCATTTATATGAAGATATGTGGTATAATTCTTGAAGAACTAACCCTTTAGATCATGATTGAAATGTAAAAGTTCTATTTGATCTTATTTAGTACATTTTGAAATTAAGAAAAGTGAGAGAAGAATCATGTATTTTTATGTCTCTCAAATATGCTCCTTGAGTAGCAAAAATGAAAAAAATTCTTTCAAGAATGTTTTGAAAGCATATGCACTATTGTGATTGAACACAAGTACAGTTATTGATAAAAAAAATTGAAATATCTCTTAATGGATTGACTTTTATTCCCAGAAGTGAATGTTTCATACTATAAGTTTGGGTATGACAAATTTTGTGGTTATGGTTATCGATGTAGTGGAGATTAACATTGTCTTGGTGATTTAAGATTTTCATGCCTCATATGAATGGGATAAAAATGGAAAAGAAAAGAAATATTGAGGGTGTTATATGTGAAGGGTGATGAAAATGTCATAGTATTATTTGTGATTATGATCTTTACTATTCCTAATAATGATGTAGTAACTCATACATGTAACTTCTCCACCTACTTATGCTTAGAATTCTATGTGAAGACATCATTTCGCAGGAAGAATAAGAAGAATCGATAGTAAGACTAGTTCCTAAATAAATAAATTCCCTTAAATTCTTATTTTATTTGTCTAGTCTCTTCTAGTAAGACTAGTTCATAAATAAATAAATCTCACAGTCACATGCTAGTTTTTCTTTTTGTACAGTTTCAGATAAACAGGCAAACATTTTCTCTTATTATTTAGTTTTTAATTACTTAAATAAAATATGTATGTATTGATCGACGAAAACAGTGTCTTCCTAATTCTTTATAAATGTATTTTTTCTCTCTCCATATATGCAAGGTAATACAAAAGGTAAATCAAGTCTCTAGAATATATAGCTTCTATATTTTGCTATATGGATGATCAAAGTTTAGTAAATTATTTTTATTCATTATCAATTCAAATAGATATAACTGTAATTAAAATTATGCTAAAGTAAACCAGAAGTTTGCTATGCACCTATTTATATATATATATATGAAGTTTACTAGTCTACATAGTTTTATTACTTGGTATATGGTCAACTAGATTATCCTAAATTAACAATGATGTCTCATATTGATATTTTTGAAGAATCGGAAGATTCTTCAGTATAATGAGTTTGTATCTGTCATATGTTCTTAATGCATGTTAATTATAAGACTATTTACTAGCTAACTAATAATAGGTTGAATTGGGTAAATATCTAAATTTTTAGAATATATTTAAGATGGTTTTATGCATTTTATAATAAATAATGTGTACTATTTATATATTTATGACTAGAAGTCATATTGTCACGTGTATACTTATTATAAATTTGTAACTACAAGTTTGCAAATGCAATTCAATGCTCTAGAAGAGCTAATGTATTGCTGTATGGAGAAAGTCATGTGGACTGTATTCTTATCAATAATACACTTACTTCATTTCATTATCAATAATAATCGCAATAAACTCAGGAACATAATCAAAACTATTGCTATAAGGCTTAGTTACAGCCGCCCGTGCAAGAGCATAAGTAACAGTATTTGCTTGTCACTTTAAGAATTTGACTTGAAAAAAAAAAAGAATATTTGCTTGTAATTCAATTTGTTTTATCGTTTGACTTTCGGTTATACTTTGACATAAGTAATATAAAAAAAATATCTTTAATTTTTCTAGAATATCTATCGTCTGGCATGCAAATAATGTGGCATGCACTATATTTCCTATGCAACGGAAGATGTAAGTTTTTTTTGGGGACCAAATTATGGCCAAGTTGAAGACTGTATTCTACTTATGCGATTAATTTAAGTATATTTCTGATAAATCCATAAATTCTTAAATCGAGTTGAAGAAAGATGCCAGCAATTAACTTAAGCTAATTATTGAACTTTTTTTTTTGTATTGAACTTGATATTTAAGATTTGATTATACCAAGAAAGAAATTGGAGTACTGGTTCATATGAAAAGATTGAAAAAAGGGATGGCACAGCATAGATTGTTCGAAAAGCTAACTAAGGACAGATACCGTGGCCATGTACTTTCAAATGTTATTCTGTTGCCATATCATTTTTCCCACAATTGTGACCAAATTCAACTAGCTAGCATGGACATCTCAAAAAGGATTTTCAGTGGGCCATGGTGTATATGAAGGAGATTTGGATATAAAGATTGTGTAACGGTGTGCATTTCATCACCACATGGAAGCAAACCAAGCGAGGGATACTGACAGTTAGAAGATCAAACAGTCATTATTTCCTGAAAGCGATGTGGCTGCAATAATAGATTTAATAGCAGAGTGCATCTGAGACCTCTGATTATCAAATCTTAATTTATCCCGGAACGCACCAAAAAACTTTGATAATTATTACAATGTGTAAAATGGCAAAAGGTGATTTGCATTAAGAGAATGAGAGTCTATATACAATACAAGCAAGCTGACTATGCAGCAACAACTAAGGCTAAGCTAAAGCTAACCGAATAATAAACGAACTAACTATGAGTAACACTAGTTAATTTAAGTTGATATCCCCCCACAAACTGAATCATATATGTCATTTAAGTTCAGTTTGGACAACAATGAATGGGAAGCCGAGGGATGTAATGACTTGGTGTGTATGTCAGCAACTTGGTTGGCAGAGGAAACAGAAATTAATTGAATGACACCAGCCTAAAATTTCTCTCGTACTAGGTGACAATCAATTTCTATGTGCTTCGTCTTATCATGAAATGTTAGATTTTGGGCAATGGCAACGACTGACTTGCTGTCACAATAGAATGGAACAGGGCCAACACGAATACATTTCAGATCCTGCAGAATATAGAGAAGCCATTGAACTTCTCTGGTGGTGAATGCCAATGCTCGATATTCGGCCTCAGAACTTGAACAAGAAACAATGGGCTGTTTCTTGGACTTCCAAGAGATCAATGATGGACCAAGAAACACTGAATATCCTGTAACTGATCTTCTAGAATCTGGACAAGAAGCCCAACCCGAATCACTGAATGCAGACAGCTTTAAATTAGAAGATGCAGAGAAAAATAAACCCTTTCCAAGAGATCCTTTAATGTACTGCAGGACATGTAAAGCAGCAACATGATGTGTCTCATTAGGAGTTGAAACATACTGACTCAGTCTATTGACTGCAAAGGCCAAATCAGGCTGAGTCTTTGTAAGATAGATCATGCGACCAATAAGCCTGCTGTATGCTACTGGATCAGAATATGCAACACTATCATTAGCTGAAAGTTTAAGGTTTGGAACCATTGGTGTTGAAGCCGGTTTGCACCCTAGAAGACCTGCATCATCCAAGAGTTCTAGTGCATACTTTCTTTGGCAAAGGGAGATACCCTTAATGGACCTTGCAACCTTAAGACCCAAGAAGAATTTAAAGTGCCAAGGTCTTTAATTCGGAACTGAATATCAAGCTGGGCTTTAACAGAAGCAATCTCATCAATATCATTCCTTGCAAGTACAATATCATCCACGTATACAAGCAATATTGTAATCTTTGAATCAAGATGCTTAACAAAAAGGGAATAATCTGATTTTGATTGTAAGTAACCAAGCTGCAATAGAGTAGAAGTTAGCTTGAAATTCCATTAGCGACTGGCCTGCTTAAGTCCATAGAGTGACTTGAGCAATTTGCAAACTTGGTTAGGTTGAGATGTCTTAAAACCAGGAGGTATGGTCATGTAGACCTCTTCATGTAAATCCTCATGCAAAACGGCATTGTTCACATCTAATTGGTGGAGATGCCAACCTTTGACAGCTGCTAAAGCAAGTCCAATTCTCACGGTTGTCATTTTTACCACGGGTGAGAATGTTTCAAAATAATCAAGGCCTTGTTGTTGGGTATATCCCTTAGCAACAAGCTGGGCTTTATACCTCTCAATGCTACCATCTGACTTATATTTCACTTTATAAACCCACTTGCATCCAATAGGATGCTTACCAAGTGGTAAGTCAGTGAGTTTCTAAGTGTCATTTTGCTCCAAGGCAGAAATTTCTTGGTCCATGGCTTGCTGCCAACAAGCATGTTGTGCAGCTTGTTTATATGTTTTAGGTTCAGGTATATGGGAAATAGCAAGGCAAAATGACTTATAAGATGGAGATAAATGATCAAATGTGATGTAATTAGAAAGAGGATAAGAAATACCTGATGATTGACTTGGTGACTACTGAGTATGAACTATATTGCAATGGTAGTCTCTGAGGTATTTAGGTGGATGTTTAGATCGGGTGGACACCCTAAGTATAGGAGGAGAGGCAGCAGAAACAGAATTCTCTGAAGATGCAGAGACAAAATTATCTACAGAGATAGAACCAGAATTTTGTGAATGTTCTGTAGGGACAAAATCTACTGTAGAGACCGAACCAGGATGCTATAAATGCTTTGCAGAAGCAGAACCAGAAATGGATGAAGGAGGTGTGATAGCATCATTGGTTACAAGAGGTATGAGTGGTAAGGCAGTAACATCGATAGAGTTTTTATGATGAGGAAGACAAATAGGAAAGTTGGAAGTGGATGAATTATGAGATGCAGAATCAGAGATAAAGGGAAAAGTGTGTTCATAAAACATCAAATGCCAAGACAAGAAAAATTCCTTGTTAATGAGTTTAAAAAGAATGAAACCTTTAACTCCTTCTTTATGTCCTAGGTAGACACATTTTCTAGCTCTAGATTGAAACTTCTTTCTATGAGCAATTAATGTAGAAGCAAAGCATAATGACCCAAAAACCTTAATATGAGATAGGTCAGGTTGTTTTTGGTAAATTATGGAGTATGGTGACTGATTCTGTAATTTGATGGATGGTAAAAAATTAATGAGATGGACAGCATGTGAAATGGCATAAGAGCAAAAAGATATGGGAAGATGAGATTGAAACATTAATGCTCTCGAGACATTTAGAATGTGTTGATGTTTCCTTTCAACCACCCCATTTTGTTGGGGTGTTTCAACACAAGAAAGTTGATGAATGATACCCTTACTTTTGTACAAAGATTCAAATAAAAACTCTTGGCCACTATCTGACCTTATTGTTTATATTTTTGGAGAAAACTAAGTTTCAACAAAGGTCACAAACTGACTTAAGCAGGGTCTAGTATCGGATTTAGATTTCATTAACCTAATCTAAGTAAATCTTAATTTGTCATCAATAATTGTGAGGAAATATCTATGACCAGTGATGGAAGGAGTCTCAAAGGGACCCCAAATGTCAACATGCACAAGATCAAACACATTTTGAGAAATTGAAGAACTAAGAGGAAAGGATAATTCCTTTTGCTTAGCAAAATGACAAGTATCACATACAAAGTGAGTCAAAGAGGAAACATCATTATTATTCTTTTGAATGAGATTGTAACATTGCAAAGATGGATGGCCTAATCTATAGTGCCATATATTGGAATGAGGAATATTTGTACAAGTGTTATTTGCAAAATGTAAAAAGGAAGATGGAACCAGATTGGAATGAGGAAGAACCACTTCATATAGTCCATGAGCCACTCTAGCTTTGCCAATCATCCTCAAGTTATTAATTTCCTATACAAGACAATGATCATTATAAAAGGAAACAAAACAAGGGGAATGGTTAGTAAGCTTGGTGACAGAAATGATATTAAAAGAAAAATGAGGAACATATAGAACATCAAATAAGGTAATGGTGTGTGTGAGATGTATGGTGCCTCTAATACTAGTGAGAGCTTGTTGATCACTGGGTGGGTTTATAGAAATTGGTTTAATTGTTCTATATGTGGTAAAATATTGAAGTGAAGATGAAATATGATCAGTTGCCCCTGAATCTATGATCCAAGGGTGAGAGGTACTACCTGATGTAGTCACAGATGAGGCATGATGGGAGATAATCAGGTTGGTTGAAGCAGTGTTGGCTGGCTGTGGTGAGGCAGCAACCGATGATGTGGACAGTAAGGACATAAGACCTTGAGTCTGCTCTTGAGTGAAACCAGGTATGGAAACTGAAGTAGCAGCAGCAGCAGTCCTAGATTCTGGAGTGGTGACTGCATTGATTGATTTCTTGGTCTTGTAGCCTAGTGGAAACCATGCTTAATGAAGCAAGTATCCACTGTGTGGTTAAGGCGACCACAATGAGTACATTGCCTTTGAGGCTTCTGATTTTGTTGATTAGAAGGCTTGAAATTTTGACGAGATTTCCATGATCGTGCATAATTATTAGCAGAACCAGAACCCGAATTAGAAGAAACATCCAAAGCATTAGCTGTAGGAAGAAGTGGCAGTTGAAATTGGCGTTCCTGTTGAATCACCATTGAGTACACCTTGGACAGAGGAGGAAGTGGTTCAAGGAGTAGTATCTGAGACTTAACTCCAGGAAAATTATCATTAAGGCCTTGTGAAAATGACAAGACAAACTCATTATCTCGATACTGTTGCATCTGATTACATTATCTCGATACTGTTGCATCTGATTAACAACATTGCAGCAACCAGAAATAGATGATGTACAGCTAGAAATAGGGCAAAAATTACAGAGTTCGTCCCAAACAATCTTCATCTTGGTGAAATAACCAGTGATTGATAATTCTCCTTGTTTAAGGGAATAACTTAGAATGTAATTGGGAAATACGCACCATATCACCTTGAGAAAATCAATTTCGGAGCTCCTGCAAAACCTGATAAGCTGTATCCAGCCAAATGATGCTTGAAGCAATTTCATTGTTCATTGGATGATGAAGCCAAGACAGAACCAGTGTGTCGCAACGTTTCCAAGCCTTGAAGCGACGATCATCAATAGAAGGCTTCAGAATTGAACTGTCAACAAAGTTAAATTTGTTCTTCATTTGCAATGCATTTGACATAGCACGCGCCTAACCATGGTAATTAGAAGGCTCCAATGGAGGAGAAACCAGAACCAGTGAAGGATTCTCATTCAGATGAATGTAGAACATATCCAATGGATCTTGAAGTTGTGGTTTCAGAAAGGCAGGATTAGGAATCACCGATGCAGATGCAGGCTGAGATTTCGGTGAATTTGATGTGGAAAAAGATTTAGACATATTGTTAGGGTTTTAGAAAATCGCGAATCAGATAAAAGAAGAATCGTAAAAGAAATTGCGAAGCAAAAACGGGAAGCAGAACACGAACGTGAAATAGAACGCGAATCAGAAACACAAGCAGATCACAAAAAGAAGGAAGATGACGGTGATAAAAATCGTGAAAAATTGAAAGAAAAATAGAAGAAATCGATGAAAGAGAGGAAAACCTGAGGAGATTAGGTTTAAAAAAATCTGTGAATTGATCACAAAGGATGATTGTGATGAAGAAATCACAATCAAATCGATGAAAGAAACGATGATGCGATG
Organism: Calophaca sinica; assembly: GCA_037113605.1. Lineage (NCBI taxonomy): Eukaryota > Viridiplantae > Streptophyta > Magnoliopsida > Fabales > Fabaceae > Calophaca > Calophaca sinica. The sequence goes on along the minus strand of CM073736.1, from coordinate 38,849,897 downwards.
AAGAAATAGCAAGAAGATCTCAAGAACTCGATGAACTCGATGGAACAAAAAAAAGGGTTTCGAGGAGAGAAGAGCGGAAGATAGTTATTTCTTCTGATACCATAATACAATGTGTAAAATGGCAAAAGGTGATTTGCATTAAGAGAATGAGAGTATATATACAATACAAGCAAGCTGACTATGCAGCAACAAACTAACTAAGGCTAAGCTAAAGCTAACCGATTAATAAACAAACTAACTATGATTAATACATAACTAACACTAGTTAATTTAAGCTGATAATAATGACCGCCAAAATAACATCTTTCACCTGTGGACTCCAAGGCTGATTACAGACCGAGAAAATAGATTGAAGTGAAGATAAATCTATAACAAAATTGATAATTGAGCCAAGGTTGCTTTTAATTTGCACAAATCATGTTTTTGTGCATCATGGGAAAGGTTTTATTTTACCTTTAATTTCCTGTTGTCGCCGGTCTTTTTGTTCTTACATTTGTACCCCATATATTTGAGTAATAATTAAAGTTATTGCCTTAGTTTTGATTCCTCTGTACCCACGTCGGTCATTGTCAGACTTCAGAAATCAGCTCATTTCAAAGCGATTTATGTCTATTACGAGATGTTGTCTTAAAAAAAAAGGCATGTTACCAGATCTACCATTATAAATGCGGAGTTAATGACTAATTTAGTCCCTGACATTTGAAAAAAATCTGTTTGGTCCCTTACTTTATCAATATTCTAAATTAGTCCCTATATTTTGAAAAAAGTGTATTAGTTACATCCCTCCGTCAGTTTTGCAGGGACCAAATTGACATTGAGTTATAAATCACAGGGATTTGTTTGCTAATAAGTGGCTAGATTGAAGGACTATTTTGGAACTCTGTTAACAGGCAGAACTGACGGAGAGACGTAACTGATACACTTTTTCAAAATACAGGGACTAATTTGAAATATTGATAAAATAAGGGACCAAACTGATTTTTTTTCAAATTTCAAGGACCAAATTGGTCATTAATTCTATAAATGCGATTAAGAAATCTTCTACCTGTACCATCAAATAGAATACATTAAGGCGTAATCGATGGCGTTCAGCGTTTAACCACAGAAGAAACTATAGCGACTGAAAAATTTGCGATGAGATTCGTTCGTGGTTTAATGGAGCCGCCACCAATAATTTATTTGTTTAGGGAAAAATATTGGAAAAAAAATCCTTTTTTGAAGAAATTGGCCATTAAACCAGACTTGGATTCGGAAGTCGATTATGTGTAGGGAAGTTATTATCCCCCTACGACATCCTTTCGAAAAAGGTTACCTCTAATTAATTGTGCAAACTTTTGTTAACTTTTAAAAATATTTATTTCCCCTTTTATAAAAAATATGATTATAATTTAATGAAAATATTTTATATTTTTATTTTTGATAAATATAGAAAAAGAATTTATTTCTAAAATAAAAAGAATATATAAAAATTTATTTTTGTTGCACTTGACAGGAGTGGTCCCCTGCTCCTACGTATTTCTAGGTACAGTGGAGAAATAAATGGCTACGTAGTTCTTGGGTAAAAATTGTTGATGTGTTGACTGATTTTAATATTTAAATGATATTAGGACTTTTGAGCTGTACAACTCATACATCCTGAAACACATGATTACCCTAGCTGTACAACCAGTTTAATCATTTTTTAAAAAAGAAACGTTTTAGGGCTTTTGAGCTGTATAGCTCATACGTCCTAAATTATGGAATTAACCCGACTGTACAGCCGACTTAATCATTGAAGATTTGTTTTGATTTTTTTTTTTTGAAAATAATTTCAGGATTTCTGAGTTGTAACAACTCTTACGTCCTAAAGCATGTAATTAACCCGATTGTACAACCGACTTAATTATTAAAAAGAGACTTTTAAGGGTTTTGAGCTGTACAACTCATACATCTTAAAATATGAGATTAACCTGACTGTACAGTCGACTTAATCATTAAAAATGTTTGGAAAATGAATTTATTTTTATAGAATAAATTTCATACTCTCACAATGTCCAAATAAAAAGCAATTTTGAGTGTCCATTGCTAATAGAATAATTTTAATGATTTTATTTTTTATTTATTATTATTTTTTTTAAAAAGGAAGTTTTTTTTATTTAATACGGTCTCAAAAATTTTGTGATAAATTGAAATTGGGTTGATTGCGAGTGAAATTTGGGCTAAGCCCATTATTCTGATTTAACTCATAAATGTTATAATAATAATAATAATAATAATAATAATAATAATAATAATAATAGTGTAAGTATTATAAAATAAATAAAATAAAATATCAAGCGGTGTAATTAGTAAAAAAGATGGGTTGATAATGAGGTTAAAAATGAAATAGGGGAGGACGAAGTTGTATTGTATTGTTACTTTTTTGGGGGAGGACGAAGTTGTATCGTGGTGGTACTTTTTTTGGTATTTTGTTACCTGATACTCCTTCTGGACTCATTTAGAAGCCAAAAAGTCCTTTCAACAGTCGTTTAAAATGTATGTATTTGGTCCAAATTTTGGATCAAATACATATATTTTTTAACGAATGTTGAAAGAACTTTTTTGCTTATAAATGAGTTCGAATGGGGGTACTTTGTTTTTTTTTTGTGTGGTTGAAGTGTTCTAAAGCTTCCGGGGAAGGGTAGGGTAGCATGTTGCATGTTGGGCCGTAGCCCATAACTAGGCCCATAATGTAAAATATTTTGCTACTTCTGGACAACAAATGTGAAATATGTAATTAATTTTGTGCTAGAGTATTCTAATTATGCTATGGAATCATTAATTGAAATGTGTTATCCAGTGGTTTCTTTATAGGGTAAATACCGTTTTTGGTCCCTATAATTTGAGCGAAATCCGGTTTTAGTCCCTATAAATTTTTTGTTTAGATTTTGTCCCTGTAATTTAAGATTCTTCTAGTCCCTGCCGTCAAATCTCTATTAAAAAATGCTGACGTGGCTAATAGAGAGGTATGACGAGAGAGACTAAAAGTGGAAGAATCTTAAAATTATAGGGACAAAAAGTGGAAGAATCTTAAAATTACAGGGACAAAAACTCAACGTTTTTAATAGAGATTTGACGGCAGGGACTAAAAGTGGAAGAATCTTAAATTACAGAAACAAAATCTAAACAAAAAATTTTACAGGGACTAAAACCAGATTTTGCTCAAATTACAGGGACGAAAAGCGGTATTTACCCTTTTTTATATTTGCATATATTAATTGGGATATCATGGTAAACCTGGTTGAGCAAGAGTACTGATGAAAAAGTTGGAACGAACCATATTGGTGTTGTAGCATCTGCATGTAGCATCTCTGTTTTGTTTTAGTACAGGTTGATTAAGAACTAACACAAAGGCAGATTGATTTTCTGATTGATAGTAAGCAATTGTATTGTATATGTTAGTTGATTAAGAGTATTAAGCAATACGTATTCCAACATTAAAAAAATTGTTCATTTTGTCACTAGTTAAATGAAATAAATGTACGTATTAAACAGATGTAATGGTTATATACTATACATGCTTTTTGATGACAGGAAAAGAACTAACAGCAACGTAATAAAGATAAAAACTACTACTACTTTTCTTGTTTACTTAAAAATAATTGGTTTAATAAAAAATAATTTGTTTTCCTAAAAAAAATAATAATTAGTTGTTTATAGTGTTGAACTGTTGAACATCCATGGTGGAATGTGGTCAGTCTAAATCGAAAATGAAAAATGTGATATATGCTTTTATAAGGACTTTTTAATAATACATAGAAAAAGACAAATTTCAATTTCAGAAGAACAAACATGTGGCCAATCTTCCATGGAAAAAGAACTCGAGAATAGAGCTTGTGTCAGCATCCATACAGCTGTCAACACAATAATTAAGTTAATAAAAAATAAACTTTGTAAAAATCAACTTCTCCAAGGACCATTTTGTGAACAATGGAGATTTGAATACCAATAACTCTTTCAGGTTGCCATTCTACAATCTGGACCGTCGAATATATAATGAATATATCAACGGTTTCATACAAACTTCCCATAATGCACAAAAAGTATAACTTTTGCAGGTTAAAAGCCACCTTGAGCCAAGCCAATTCCAAAGGGAATGGGAAAAGCCGCAGGACAGAAATAAGTGCTTAATAGATTCATCAGTCATACCGCATAAACTACACATGGACACTGTAATCCAGTTAACACTTTCTTAAATAAGTATTATCAGAGGTAGTTTCAAATATCATTTTCCAGGTTGCACTTTATTTGGATGTGTCATTCAGGGAACACACATTTTTTTTTTGCGTGTGTCTCTGATAATGCTTTTGAAGCTTTATCTGGAATTATGTGCTGATGAGAAGATGCAGATGTGCATAACGCTTTAGTACATTATAAGGATAAAAATGGCTAAACTATACTTTTTGCTCATTATCTTTATTTTATGTTTTAATTTGGTTTATAAGAATAAAAAAAGGCTAAACTATTCTTTTTGTTCATTATCTTTATTTTATGTTTTAATTTGGTCTCTCCTTTAATTTTTATTCCGAAATTGTGGATTATTTTGTAAAACTTATACTAATATGTCCTTTCCTTTTAAGTTGTGTTTATAGTTGGTCCTTTATCTATAAAAATTATATCAATATGGTCTCTTATTTAATACTATGTTTCATTTTGGTCCTGTATCTATAATAAGGATTTCCAATTTGGTCCTTCAGTTGTATTAATAGTTGTACCTTTGGTCTAGTAAATTGGTAGGATTTGCTACCAGTCCTTGAGGAATTGCTACCATCGGTGAATGAAAGGTTTTGTTTAAGACACATGTCCAGGACCAAGTAACACAATTTGAATAGTGTCAGTAATAAAGTTAACAGAGAGAACCACATTGGCATAACTTTTGTAAAATAAGAGACCATTTCTGAACAAAAAATAAAACTAGGACCAAATTGAAACCTAAAATAATGATAAGAGACCAAAAGTATAGTTTCCCCAACAAAATATAAACGTACTCCGGGTGCTTTTTCGGCACAATATTCGTAGGAGTCTTCGTTTATAGGGCAAAAATCAATTTTGTGGGAATGATTGTTCTATTAAATTTTGTACTTTGTAGCATTCCCATTTAGTATCTCTTTTTCCTTAAAATGCTAATGAAGGTGTGGAAATTGGCGATCCAAATCCAGAGGGCCTTCCATTGGGGAGGTCTAAGGAAGGGAAGAAGATCTTGTGTGTCAAGTCGTCTGAGATTTGTAAACCTAAAAGTGGGGGTGAGCTAGTTGCGAAGAATCTTAGGCTCTTTAACCTTAGTTTTCTAGGAAAGTGGAGATGGAGGCTTTAGTAGATAAGAGAGCTCTTTTGCAAAAGGTTCTGGTAGCAATATTTGGGGCTAGGGTGAGTCGTTCTCCTTCCTTGGTTGGACCGAGATTACCATATTATGTCTCGGCATAGTGGAAGGATATTTGCTTGGTGGAAGTGGATATGGGGTCAGACTCAGATGGGTTCTCGGGCAATGTGGTGAGAAAGATTGGAAATTAGGCTTTCGTTTCTTTTTGGCACGATACCTGGTTGGGCTCCTCTCCTTTGAGACAACTTTTCCCAAGGCTTTACTCAATTTCAGATTAAGTGGGAGGTCTGGTAGAAGATCTAGGGAGGTGGCATTGTGGTGTTTGGGAGTGGGGGTTCCCTGGAGGAGATGTTTCTTTGTCTGAGAACAAAGCCTGGTAGATGAGTTCCTTATCCATGTTTGCTCTACTTCACAGTCGTTGGAGGAAGATGGATGGTCTTAGGTGTGTCACCCCGGTGGTGTGTGCTAGATTAAATTGACATATGCTTCCTTGTCAGCCTCGTCTTCCTAGATGGTTGGCCACTCGGACCAAGAGGTTTTCGCGTTGGGCAGGTTATGGAAGAGTTTTTCTCCCCCGAAGGTAACCATATTCTATTAGAAATTGCTTTTGGATAAGATCCCAACTTGGACCCTGATGCTAGTGCCGCGATGTGTGTGTTTTGTGTCCTTTTTCAGGAGTGTATGCTACATTGGTTTGCTAGATGTGATTTCTCATTCTGAGTGTGGTATAATGTCTTCAGATGGTCGGGATGGGAATTAGTGATACACCTTGATTTGTTTCATTTGTTTTCCTTTTTTTTTATCCTCACTAGTGTAAAAACTACCTTTAATCGCAGTTTTTTTGGACTTTTAATGCCGGTTTTCAATCCGGCGTGTTTTCTTTCGACGTTGTAAGTGTGAACATTTAACGCCGGTTTATAAACCGCGATTAAAAGTCACTTTTTATCGCGGTTTGTAACAAAACCGGCGTTACATCCCGACGTAAAGGAACAAAAATTTTTAAAAATCGAAAAAAATAAAAATATTTAACCGTGGTTTTTTGGGAAAACCACCATATGTGACATTTTAGCGCGGTTTTGTGAAAACCGGCGCCATAGGTAACTTTTAACGGCGGTTTTGTCAAAAATCGGCGCCATAGACTACTTTTAACCGCGGTTTTACATAAAACCGACACCATAGATATGTTTTAAATACTTTTTTTGAAATCCCATTACCTGTTTTAACGCCGGTTTAAATGAAAACCGGCGTGATAAGTATTTTTTTTAATGTTTTTTTTTAAATTTCGTTTCCAGCAGACAAACAATATCAGAACACCACAAACATCACTGCGATACAGAATATATAAAACCACCACAAAAACACAAAATATATAACACCCCCACAAAAGTTCCTTCTCAAAACTCCACTGCCAAACGAATTATATAAACCACCACAAACACCCTAATAATCCCACAACAACCTATTCATTATGTAAATAACATAATTAATCGAAAAGAGCCACCAAAAGTCATGGCATCTAAGAAAAGTTGAAGGCAATTAGAGTCAACAATGCAACGAACCGGCGCCATGTCATTTTTGTTGTGTTGCTTTTCTTGCTCGGCGTCTTGGTGGTTCTGGGTTTATATTTTGCTCCTCAATCTTAGTCACAAAAAAGCGTGCCCAAGTTTATCGAAGCTCGACAATTTCATCAGCACTGTATGGTTGTATGCCACGGGCATCGAATTACTACAGGTTCAATTCAAAACATATTTAATTAACTAACTACAAATATTGAAAGGTATCAACAAGATCGATTAACAAGTTATGAAATATTTTATTACCAAATCCCATCCAGAGGTAATCCTCATCGTGACAATGGACAACATGGTTTTCATAACATAGTAGCCACACGCTCATGAGTTGTCTTGGTAAGGCCTCTACAAATGACAATATAAATTAGTACAAATTATATATACACATAACTAATACGGCTTTGAATATGTAAATATCATATAAAGACAAACCACTTACCGCGAGTATGTTCCAATTAGGCTTCTTTCCTTCTCCCAAACCTTTCTCACTATTATAGTTCACCATTGCTCTGATAAAATAATATAAGTTATAGATATAAGATAAATACATATATGACATCACAAGTATGACAAATAAATTAAAAGTTTACCCCTCAAGTACACGCTTAATCTGTAGGTTTGGCCTTTGATGAAGTGAGCATATCCAGACTATGAGATTATTCTTAGGACAAATGACAATCAATTGCCAATGATTACTAGGTAACAACAATAATGGTGTATTAGAAGCACAGAGAGAAAAACGTATGCTATGAATAAAAATGTACTCACTTGTGCCAGTACGATCCTAAGAAAACATCTTTGTCCTGCTGAATTAGCTTATCCAGTATGTAAGTTTAAACAGATGTGTTAGGCTATTTTGGGTTGGGCTTGACAACCATCAACGTTGGATCCAAGAATCCATATACATCACTGATGTTGTTCTGAATACAGATACGTTACAGATACCTAGGTGTTGAAACAAAATAATGTTAATTATATATAATTGATACAAAGGAAATAAAAATGTACAAATATGTTAATTAATACCTACATGCACCATAATTGCAAGTGTTGATTGGCAAGCCAGAACTCCTCACCGAGCGACAGGTCCATTAAGTCCTTCGCAAAAATGTAAAAAATTGGAAGATCGTCATGCTCCAAGGTAATCCCAACTTGTCCGTCCGGAAGATCAAAAGCCATGTGACCAATGTATTTTAAAATGTTGTCTTTAGGATCCTCCTCATATACTGGCGAACAACTACCATTGATGCTGACACCTGCATTAGCTTTAGGAGAAGACACTAGCTTTTGACTTTGTTGGAATTCCATATCTGACTTGAGCTGAGATTTGTAAGCTTCAAACTTAGCTTCAAACATTTGACTAACCTCCTGCATGATCTGATGTCTCATGGCATCCATGTCTATTTGCTTTGACTAACTGCGTGAAGTTCCTCCGAAGAATTTCTTAAAGCCGACACCTCGACCAGCAGTGCGGACACGACCATAGTGCTCGGGTGTTCCAATGGCAGTAGTCAAGAAGAAGCCATAACCATAACCCCACTGTTTTGTACGGTGCTCTTGTCATCCTGTGACTTTGTATAAAAAGAAAATTCGTTGATATCATATCCTCTCCACGTCAAGACATTAAATTTAGGATCATGTGCTAGCCATGTTAATGTCTCAGAAGCAGTATCATCACTCAAAATCTGTTCTTTAAACTAAGTTATGAATGTCTTATTATGCTCCTTCAACACCCAATTTTCATTCATTCGAGGGTTTTTGGCCTTGACATGATTTTTGTGAGTAGACAAGTAAGGTTCAACCTCATCAATATTATTCAATATATACAAATGTGCTTGCAACACTTCCGCTTGACTCAAGCTCTTAGTTTTTAGACCTAGTGTACCCTTACCTTCACATCTTCCCTCATGACGAGACTTGGGAAGCCCTACAGGTGCCGCTCCTGACAAATAATCAGAACAAAAATCAATGGCTTCTTCTGTTACGTACCTTTCAACAATAGATACTTCGGGACGATATAGATTCTTCACATACCCTTTCAATATTTTCATATATCGCTCAATAGGGTACACCCTTAAATAAACCGGGCCACACACTCTAATATCTCTTACTAGATGAACAATTAAATGAACCATGATGTCAAAAAATGAGGGAGGAAAGAACATCTCCAACTGACACAAAATGATAGCAACCTCATTTTCCAACTCGTCCAATTTCTGAGGGTTAATAGCTTTGCTACATACTGCATTGAAGAATAAACACAATCTAATTATGGCATGTCGAACATTTTTTGGCAAGATGCCACGAATAGCTACCGGTAGTAATTGTTGCATCAAGACGTGACAATCATGAGATTTTAAGCCAACTAATTTGAGATATGTCATCGATACAAGACTCTTTACATTTGTAGAGTAACCCTGTGGCACTTTCACACCCTGTAGACACTCGCAAAATCTTTTTTTTCTCTTCTTTTGACAATGTATGACAAGCTGGTGGCAAATATGTCTTGTTGCCTCTTGGCTGAGAAGTTAACTCCTCTCTTATACACATGGCAACAAGGTCTAGACGAGCATTCACTCCATCCTTTGTCTTGCCCTGAATATTGAGAAGCGTACCGATTACACTATCACACACATTTTTCTCCACATGCATCACATCAATACAGTGTCTTACATCAAGACTTGACCAGTATGGAAGATCAAAGAATACTGACCTTTTCTTCCATATGTTTTTCATAGAAGAATATTTTTTCCTCTTTTTTTTCCCAACTTAACATTGATGGAGTTCACCCGTTGATAAACTTCTTCTCCGGTTAAAGCTTTCGGAGCAATTTCATTCTCTTGACATCCATTAAAAGCCTTTTTCAACCTGCGATATGGGTGATCACGTCTCAAAAATCTTCTATGCCTAAGGTAACAAGTCTTCCTCCCATTTTTTAGTTGAAAGAAACATGTGCCGTCTTCACAAATAGGGCATGCTTTATGCCCCTTAACACTATACCGGGATAAGTTCCTATATGCTGGAAAGTCGTTGATGGTGCAAAACAACATGGCACACAACATGAAATCTTCACCTGAAAACCTATCAAACACATCAATGCCTTCTTCCCACAATATTCTCAAGTCATCAATCAAGAGACTTAGACAAACATCTATGTCATTTCCCGGCTGTTTTGGACAGGAAATCATCATAGATAACATAATGTGCTTGCGCTTCATGCACAACCAAGGAGACAGGTTGTAAATTACTAAGAGAACAGGCCATGAACTATGGATGCTACTTAAGTTACCATATGGATTCATTCCAAATGTAGCAAGTCCAAGCCTAAGGTTTCTTGGCTCATTGCCGTACTCCGAAAACAATGAATCAACTCTCTTCCATTGCAAAGAATCGGCCAGATGACGAAGCTTTTCATCACATTTTCTATCATTTGCATGTCATCTAAGGTTCTTTGCATCATTTACATTGGCTAACAGTCGCTTAATCCTTGGAATAATTGGAAGATACCATAACACCTTCGCAGGAGGACCTTTTTTGCTCACATCATCACAACTATCATCACCGTCCTTCTTTTTGTAGCGTGGTGTATTACACTCGGGACACTCTTCTTTGTCTTCGTGCTCTTTCCAGTACAATATGCAATCCTTCGGGCATGCGTGTATTTTTTTATACTCCACACCCATCGGACATAATATCTTCTTTGCTTCATAATTACGGTTCGACAATGTGTTACCTTCCGGAAGCATGTCATTCAACAGTTTAAGCAATTCGGTGAAGCTCTTATCTGTCCACCAATTTATTGAACAATTTCAACACCGCTGACAACTGTGTGAAATTTTTGTAGCCCGGATACAAAAGTTCTTTCTTGTAGCTGCATAGAGTTTCATACACATGTGCTCGCTGAAAAGACTCTTGTCCAATATCACGAATCATGTCCTCTAGTCGATCATCCTATCTACATCAACTTCCTCTCTTGTGGACACACTTGGCTTGTTTAACACTTCACCATGCCAGGTCCATGTCGTATATCTTTGCCAAATCCCAAAAACACGAAGATAATTATGTATCTCCTCAACATTTAGTGTTGGCCCATTCAAACACTTAACACAAGGACAATAGAAAGTTATTTGATTAGGAAATTTTGCTTGGGAAAATTGTAAGAACTCTTCGATCCCGTTCTTATACTCATCGCCTAAACGATGTTTTTGCATCAAACTACGATCCATAAATGTGTTCTGAAATAATATACACACACTTTTATGCTTAGATATTTAACTAACATTGACATGTTTGTATGCATAAGTTAGAACAAAAACCTATCCATCCCACAAACCCAACCCGCATCACAAAAACAAAATTCCCAATTGAAATAATTTCTCATTGATGAATTCATCAGAGCAAAAGCAACACTTCCCACATCATAATTCACAATACACAACAAGGGTATTAAAAAATTGAACTTAAAATCATGTACATACCCTATTCATTTCCAACAACTTATTCATAATCAAAACAAATTAAATCCATTGTGCAGCAACCACAACACATTGTATATCCTTCAAATTAAAAAAAAATTTAGAAGTTAACAGCAACCAGCTCACTTTATATCAATATCTAAACACACAAAAAATCAATTACTCACAAAATCAACATACACACCTAAATTCATATTATTTCAGCAAGCAAGGTTCCAATATAAACACATGCAAAGTCACAAAACATTATCCAAACAACATATAGACAGAATCCTAACACCAAATCATCAAGGGTTTGGGAACTCACTTAATTGAAGCTAGAAAATGAAGACTTAGTGACTCCCTCTTCCTCTTTTGATTTTGGCCGAGTTCCTCCCCCTTTCAACCTACCAATGTCTTCACTTGCTTCCTAACCAAATTCATTTAAGAGCAACAATTACTGTGGTACCTAACTTTAGTTGTCAAGTAAATAAAGAGGCTCCGAGACCTATGAAACCAAATTAAGAAAAAAAAAACACAACAAAAATTGTTAAATCAAACCAAATAAACATAACCAACCTTAGTTTATGAACTCATGAAGAAGAAGACCTTGAAACTTAAAGCTACCTTTTGAAGAAGAAGACATTACAATGAAGAAGGCGACGGATTTGAGCCCTTTATAGTGCCACACCCGCGTGACCTGGCCACCTGAAACTCAATGCACGCAAAACGAGAAAGGTACTCGCAGTGCCGAATGAGGAGGAAGGAGGAGAGGGAGGAGTATCGCGGTGGAGAGTGAGGGACGGCGCAAGGGAGCGACGACGCGAGGGAGGACTGTCGCGGTGGAGAGTGAAAAACAGCGCGAGGGAAGGAAGGAGGCAACCAAAAATGAGAGACGATGATGACGCGAAGGAGAGGAAGGATGGAACCAAAAATGAGTAAGGGAGGGCGAGGGCGAGGAAGGCGCGAGGGCGAGGATGGCGAGTGAGGGAGAGGGAGGGCGAGGGCGAGGACGGCGCGAGGGAACATAACGAGAATGAGGGAAAATGAGAACGAGGAAGAGAACAGAACGAGGGAAGGGTCTTTGGATATTTTGTAAAAAGGCTTTTAACCGCAGTTTTCTTAAAAAACCGGCGTCATATATTATAACCGCGGTTTTATAAAAAAACCGGCGCCATATGTTTAACATTTAACCGCGGTTTAGTTTAAAAACCGGCGTTGTATCTTTTGGCTAGATTTAACTTTTCACTTATTTTTTAAGATCTAACCGCGCTTTTCTCAAAAAACCGGCGTCATATCTTTTAACCGCGATTTTGTCATAAAACCGGTGCCATAGGTTTAGCCTTTAACCGCCGTTTTTCAAAAAATCGGTGTCGTAACTTGTCTCTCCTTTTGGCCGGATTTACCTTTTAACTTATAACGACGGTTTTTTAAAAAACCGGCGTAAAAAGTAACGCATTAATTTCAAAAATGCCACCGCGTTATATGTTACGCTGGTTATCTCCAAAACCGGCGTTATAAATATGTTTTTTAAGTGTATTTCGCACTAGTGGCTTTAGGTCTGGGGCTCGAAAACAAGTATTTAACTTGCATGGCTTGGCATTCGATGTTGTGGGTGTTTTTGGACCTAAGGAATGGTTGTATTTTTTATAACAGGGTGCCAGATTTATCGCTGTTGGTGGATCAGATCAAAGGTCCTTTCTTGGAAGTGGTTTTTGGCCATGGAAAAGTGTGGTCTTTGTCTGTTCTATGAGTGGTTCGTGGGCCCTTGTCGTTCTCGATGATATTTAAGTGGTAGTTTGTGTTTTTTTCTTTTTCCTTCATGGCTAGGTATCCCTGGACTTCAGTGTTGTGCTCCATCTTGGGTTGCTGCCTTTTTTTTGTGTGTGCCTGTATTGAGTTGGAGTTAGAGGTGCAGCCTTTCATGCCAATAGGGTAGCCATTGCTACCCCATAATATAACGATGTCTTATTATACTTTTACTATCCAGTGGTCGAGGTTTAGGGGGAGGACCATAAACTTTAAGCTTTCAGTCTAAATCATTCTTAAATATATCAATTCCTTAGCAACCTGAGTTTTCAATCTCATAAACTTGAATTGATGATAATTTGGTTATGCTTTATTTTATATAATAATTTGGTTATGCTTTAAGGCTTTAAGCTTATCCTTGTATTGCTTTTCCACCTCTTTTTTTGCGTGTTGCAGGGTGTAAAGCTATTTGAAATTTTTTTAAGCCTTATAATAGTTAATTGAATTAGGCTACTAATTTTTTTTTGTTTTGTTAAAATAGGATGTTTATTATTTTTCCTTACTTGTTGTTTGTATCTAAACTCCTAGCACTTTTAGTTTTCTTTTAATGAAATTCGTTTTGCCTATAAAAAAAAATGAATAATTATATTTGGCCACTCATAATGTTAACAGAAAATAGGCACATAGTTTTTGGAATTATGTGTGTATTCTGAAAATTGTGTTTTGTACAAGGATACAATATGTTATATACAGGTGAGCACTAGCTAAAAAGGGAAATATGGAAGCAATAATCTCCAATAATCAAGCTATTCCTAAAATAACATAGTCAAACCAGAATCTCCTAATATCTCGCTAACACCCTCCCTCAAACTCTAGTTGGTATGGTGGATGCCAACTCGAGTTTGCTCAAAAGATCCTTGAAGCGAGCAGGTTGATGTGTTTTGGTGAAGATATCAGCAATTTGGTCAGCAGATGGGACAGAAATCAAGTGTATGGTACCATTAGCAACATGATCGCGTACGAGGTGGCAATCAATCTCAATGTGTTTTGTGCGCTCATGAAAGACATCATTATGAGAAATCTGGATAGCACTTCTATTATCACAATGAAGCATAGTAGCAGAAGGATGTGTAACACCCATATCAGTCAATAACCATCGTAACCAAAGTAGTTCAGAAGTAGCATCAGCAAGAGCACGATATTCAGATTCTGTGCTAGAGCGGGAAACAACAGTTTGCTTTTTTGCTACGCCAAGAAATAAGAGAACTTCCCAAGAAGAAACAATAACCAGATACTGAACGATGATATGTTGGATCACCTGCCCAATCAGCATCAGAATATCCGAATAGGACCAAAGATGAATTAGCAGAGAAGTGTAAACCATGGAAAAGAGTTCCTTTAATGTAACGGAGAATTCGAAGAACGACAGAAAAATGTGATGATCGAGGAGCAGACATAAACTGACTGACTACATGAACAGCATATGCAATATCAGGGCGAGTAACAGTGAGATAAACCAGACTACCAACAAGCTGCCGATACAAGGTGACATCTTCAAGAGGAGTGCCATCAAGTGGTGTGAGCTTGCAGTTGAGTTCCAATGGGGTTGATTCAGTCTTGCTATCTGTGATACCTGCTCGAGAAAGCAAGTCAGATGCATACTTTGCTTGGGAGAGATAATAGCCTTTTGAATCTTGGGAGACTTCTAGACCCAAAAAATAGCGAAGAGTGCCAAGGTCTTTCATTTCAAATTGTTGACCAAGATAACGTTGCAATGATGAAATTCCAGACTTATCATCTCCAGTTATTATCATATCATCAACATAAAGCAGCAGAATTACAATACCACCATCAGTTCGTCGAGTAAACAAAGCATTATCATGTGGACTAGAAAGAAAGCCAAACTGTGTAAGAGTAGAACTAAACTTGTCAAACCAGGCCTTGGGCGCTTGTTTCAAACCATATAAGGCTCGTCGAAGCTTACAAACCTTATGTGGAGAATGATAGCCAGGAGGAGGATGCATATAGACTTCCTCTGTTAAATCACCATGAAGGAAGGCATTTTTGACATCCATCTGAAGAAGCTGCCATTTGCGAACTGCAGCAATAGCCAAGAGACTACGAACAGATGTTATACGAGCCACCGGAGCAAATGTTTCTTCATAGTCTATCCCATACTCTTGAGTATACCCTTTGGCTACTAACCGAGCTTTGTAACGATCAACAGTTCCATCAGAAAAGGGTCTTAATTTTATAGACCCATTTGCGATATGAGGGTCTTGTCTGGAGGAGATCAACCAGGTCCCAAGTATGTGTCTTCTCTAAAGCCTGAATTTCTTGAGACATAGCTTCTTTGCCAAATGGGGTTAGTACTTGCTTCACGATAAGAGGGCGGCTCATGAAGGGTTGCAATAGCGTAATAACAATGGTAATCACTAAGATACTGAGGAGGTTCCCTTCCCCGGGTGGAATGACGAGTAGCAGTGGTAGGTACAGTATCACCAACCGGAGCAGTTCAAGGGAGCGGTGGGGAGGCGATATTGAGCTCATCGTAAGTACCGCATCGTAACTTGGAAATAACTCAATAGAGGATCGAGTAAAAATATGGAGTCGATGGACGGCAAAGATGGTGAAATTTAGACAGAGAAGAGAACATGGTGTTTTCCCGAGCGTAACATGGCGTGAGATGCGTGTCTGTTGGAAATGGGATCCCAACAACGATATCCTTTATGTTCAATGCCATAGCCAAGAAAACAACATAAGCGAGCACGTGGTTCTAATTTTGTGCGCTCATGAGATTGTAATGAGAACAAAACAAGCACATCCAAAAGGTTTAAGAATTGAATATTCGGGAGGCTTACCAAGCAGTTTTTCAAAAGGAGACAAATTTTGAAGAACCAAGGTGGGAAGTCGATTAATAGTATAGACAACATTAAGAGCGGCTTCCCAAAATTTTTACGGACATGAGGCGAGAGAGGAGAAGAGCACGAACCGAATCAAGGATGTGCCGATGTTTTCGCTCAACTCGACCATTTCTTTGAGATGTGTGAGGACATGAGCGTTGAACCCACAGTGCCTTGTTGGATCGAGAAATTGAAGCAAAGAGGAATCGCGATATTCCATTGCATTATGCAATGCCAAGAGTTTTGATAGCACAAGAAAATTGAGCCTTAATCGTATGTGCAAAAGAAATGTAAATTTGGGTTAATTCAGATCGATTTTTCAAGAAATATATCCACGTAAAACGAGAAAAATCATCGACAAATAAGACAAAATAACGAAAACCATTAATTGAAGAAACCGGGGAAGGTCCCCAAATATCTGAGTGAATTAAACAAAAAGGTTCTCCTGAAACAGAATCACTACTCTTAAAGGGTAATGCAGGCTGTTTTGCAAGTTTGCAATTCAAACAATCAAAAGACTCAAACTTTGTAGATCCTAACAATCCACGAGAGATTAAAGGCTGAATTTTGCTGGCTGAGGCATGACCAAGTCGGAGATGCCACTGATGAATGGGGGAGATGATAGTAGCTGCAGACACATGTTTCTTTGGAAGATGAAGAGATTTGAGCTCAAATAGCCGACCCACCCTGCGACCAGTCCCAAGAATCTGTCTCGTTTGTGGATCCTGTACCTGGACACCAAAAGGAGAAAAAAGAACATTTAGTCCTTGTTCACACAATTGACCAACAGAGATAAGATTAAGTGTCAAGTTGGGTATGTAGTAGGTGTCAGGAAGAGTGAGGTTGGAGGTCGATACTTGACCAGTGTGAGTGATATTCATTTTATTTCCACTAGCTGTGTGGATTGGTGGGAGACAAGAAACAGGTGATGCAGAGGGCAGTGATTTAATGTCAGTGGTCATATGATTACAACAGGCAGAATCAAAAAACCAATGAGAATTACCCGGAATAGCAGACATGGCAGTAGAGGTATTGTTAGAGATAACCTGTTTGAGTAATGCCTCAATATCACTCATAGTAATACCAGTAGAGCCCTCAATGGCAGCAGCAGAAATGGAGGACTCATGCTTTGGGACGTAACCTTGATGTGGCAGCGATAATGGAGGAGGACCCGATCTTTGTGGCGATCTTGGATTTGAAAGATCCACGATTACATCTTGGAGGTCGTGTGGGACAGTTCTCAAGAATGTGGCCAATACTATGACAATACCTGCACTCTATAGTAGGATAATTAGCAAACACATGACCAGTTCGATTACAATTCTTACAGGGATGGTGGCTTGATTTTTGTTGTGAGAACCGAGTAGTTGCCAGAGCAGCATCAAGGTGATGGGTTTTGTCCAAATTCAAGCGTGTTTCTTCAAATATAATCTCTTGAATAGCAATATCCAACGATGGAAGTGGATGTCGATGCAACAGTGAGGCTCGGACAGCTTCATATTCTAGCCGCAGAGCCATAAGGACTTGAATTAGATGAAGATGATCTTCACTGATTTTGGCCTGAGATAGTTGATGCCAAATTGGTTGGACTTGGGCAAGGAAGTCATTCACTGATTGGCCAGATTCTTGTTTGATATTGAGAAGTGTAGTCCACAACTGGTAATAGTGAGCAAGTCCAGTGGTCTGATATCGACTAGACAAAAAATCCCAGACTGCTTTTGCAGAATCATAAGTGGCAAATTGAATATGAATAGATGGAGCAGAGGTATTGCGAAACCATGTGATGACTGATGATTTTTCTTTGTCCCAATCCTCAAGACGATCAGTAAATTTTGCATTAGTTTCATCTTTTTCCTTGGTTGGCTTGGTGATATCTCCTGTGACAACACGCCAAAGCTTGCGGCCAATCAAGAAACTCTTCATTGCTTGAGCCCAAAGGTTGTAATTTGATCCGATCAAAGCGATTGTGATTGGTTTTGAAATTTGATTTCTCCATGATGAATGTTACTGAGAGATAAACGGTCACGAGAAAACAAAGCGGTTTTGCACGAGGCAAAAGCGAAACACAAGAAGACAAAAACACGGTTGAAGAACAACCCATCGGTGACTAAGCAAAACGCAGAGCGTAAACACAAGAGGCGGCGTAGCGCACAACCTAAACCGCAAGATGCGAAGCAAGACGCAGAGAACGCAGAAACAAAAAACTCAAGTCGTAGGGCCAAAAACTTCGGAAATCCCGAGTGCGAGAATCGAATCGCGAGCACAGCGCAGATGCTGAAAGCAGCCAGCGGCAAGCGAAGCGGCGACCCGTAGCGAGTCAACAACGAGATGGAACCCGGAGAGCAGAAGCGCGAGCGAAGGTTAGGGATGAAGCACGGCGACGGTACGGTTGGGAGTTGGTGGCGAGGCTGAGAAGAGCCAAAACGCAAGAAAAAGGGTCGCGAGGTGGTCAAGTGGCGTGGCTGAGAAAGAAAGAAAAAAATATATTAGGGGCTAGGGTTAGAGGCGTGAGTGGCCTGGCCGAGAGAAAAAAGGATTAGGGGCTAGGGTTTGTAACCAAAGCTCTTGATACCATGTTAACAGAAAATAGGCACATAGTTTTTGGAATTATGTGTGTATTCTGAAAATTGTGTTTTGTACAAGGATACAATATGTTATATACAGGTGAGCACTAGCTAAAAAGGGAAATATGGAAGCAATAATCTCCAATAATCAAGCTATTCCTAAAATAACATAGTCAAACCAGAATCTCCTAATATCTCGCTAACACATAAAAATAAGCTAGCCCCACGACTAGTTAGATTAACCATTGTACTCCTTTCTTAATGCATTTTCTTTGCCTTTAAAAAAAAAAAAATTTGAACCTAGACGAAACGTTGGACAGAAGGGAATTGAGTAGGATCGATTAAGAATATTATCAAGACAGCCGATATCGGGTAGCCACATTCTATTCCGCTATTTTCTCTGTTTTACACTTTTCTGATGCGCAGATGCAAGTGTTAAATGGAATCTAATACGTGAAAGTGTGTAAACTTCAAATTTGACATTATAACTAGAATCTCCAAGATGTGATGCCGATGCAACAATAATGTTTTTGGCTTGGCAGAAGCCAAGTAGACAACTCAACCACCTCTTAACATATATTTACGTGAATTTTAAAATTCATGACAGTGAAAAAGACAAGAAGAAATTGAGGAAGGACCTTTTAGATTTTGATGATTTCAATAACTTTAATTTTTCTTTCATCCCTCTATTCTTCTTGCCAAACATCCTGACTATATTCAGAAGTAGAAAACCAACTTCATGCATTGCCACACAAAATTTTCACCTTTATTGGTCCTTTGAACACAAAAATCTCTCTACTATATGAAGAGCACTTGCTATGCATTGTTTAGCCAAAACAAGACAAGACAACAAGCGATATAGTATAGCATGCATGTCTAGGAGATTAATTTATTATTTGTTGAGTGTCTCTAGGAGTTCGTCTGAACGCTTCATATATATTATTAGAAAGGATAAGGATAGTCCTTCTTTCTTCAATGAAGTGTTTGGGGGAACTCTTGGGTTCAACCAACACTATCACATCAAGAGTACTACACAAATCAAATTCATCTGATTCATGTGTTTAATTAGGAAAATTCCATCTGTTCGATTATTATCCGGGCTCCTGCTGGCCTGTTTTATTTATCATTTATGATAGTATATTATTATTGCACAATATAATGAAGCACACAAATTTACAATTAATATTCATTTTATTCTCTATTAGCTAGCTAACTGAAGTAGCCTCATGTCCTTCTTTGGCTTCTTGGTGTGGAAAGGTTAGCTAAGCTGTTATATATTTATGTCACAAAAATTTTATTGTTTCGTTTGAGCAAAGTTTCATCGCAAAGCATAAAGACAGGCTAGATAAAACAGAGAGCAGGAGATAATCTTTGTTTCAGAGCAGTATTCCAGATTTCTTTATATATATATATATATATATATATATATATATATATATATATATATATATATATATATATATCCGTTAAAGACTCAATTTGTTTTTTTTTTTTTGAACAAAAATGTATTTATTTCATTTCATTATCAATAATAATCGCAAAAACATAATCAAAACTATTGCTATAAGGCTTAATTACAGCTGTTCGGCAAGAGCATTAGCAACAGTATTTGCTTGTCGTTTTACAAATTTGACAAGAAAAAAAAAGAATATCTGCTTGCAAGACTCAATTTGTTTTATGTTTGACTTTCAGTTATTCTTTGACATAAGTAATATAAAAAAAAATATCTTTAATTTTTCTAGAATATCTATGAACAAACATCTGCTGTCACAAAAAATGGTGTCTTTCTATCTCCCACTAATCAAAAGTCAGGAATATGCATATGTGTTAATAAGTTATGATTTTATTTTATTATGTGGCGACTTATTATTAGTGGGAGACAGAGAATGTGACAAGAAAGTGAGACAGGAGATTTTCATCCGAATATATCTATCATCTGGCATGAAAATAATGTGGCATGCAGTATATTTCCTATGCAACGGAAGATGTAAGTTTTTTTTTTTTTTTTTGGACCAAATTATGGCCAAGTTGAAGACTGTATTCTACTTATGCGATTAATTTAAGTATATTTCTGATAAATCCATAAATTCTTATATCGAGTTGAAGAAAGATGCCAGCAATTAACTTAAGCTAATTATTGAACTTTTTTTTTATTGAACTTGATATTGAAGATTTGTTTATATCTAGAAAGAAATTGGAGTATTGGTTCATATGAAAAGATTGAAAAAAGGGATGGCACAGCATAGATTGTTCGAAAAGCTAATTAAGGACAGATACCGTGGCCATGTACTTTCAAATCTGTTGAATTGTGACCAAACTAGTATTCCAACTCGTGTCATATACGGGTATGTGTCTTATGAACATTTCTATAAAATAATTGAAACATTATAATTTTTTCTAAGCATTTGTAAAATGACTGGTATACAGAAATTTATATAATATTTAATTTATCTCATTCATGGACCAGAGAGTATAATAATTTTTTAAATACTAATTACTATATATATATATATATACCGTAAAACAGTCTATGATTCCATTAACCCGTATCATTCATGAGGTAATTGACGTTGGTAGAATATGAATATTTTATGTGAAAAATAAATTATTATATTTAACAAATGTTGTTAATAAGAAAGAAAGGGACAATAATTCCCTTAGAAATTATTAAGACTTTAGATTTTAAACTTGTACGGAAAATATTCATCTTCATGAATTAACTTAAGTGTATCTTTAAGTGTAAGTCCTTCTATTTCTTTCTTTCTTTTTTTTTTCTTGACCAACCCTCTATTTCTTTCTGGTAAAGTTTTATTCACACATTTAATGTTTTATAAGTGATTTCTATATTGATCAGTTTACATATTGATATTAATGTTTTTATGTGTAAAATATTGTATTTTCTTGTAAAGTGCTCATCCCCGTGTCTTATGCTTTATATATAATACTAAAAAAATTGTAATTTTATTAGATAAAAAATATTTGATAATTGTTTACAATATATCTATAATTTTTTACAATATTTAGAAGAATCAACATTATTTATACATTCAAACTTCAATATCTAAGATTCTATTTGAGAATAAATTTAGATCATAGAATCATTTTTTTCCACAATATATATGTAGGCCCATGCTACGCACGGTATATACTTAAAAATTATAATCATACACCAAGGGGTCAGAAGAAGCAACATTCTGTATATAATCAAACTTTCAATATATCTAAGTCTCCCTTTGAGAATATATTTATATCATTGAATGAAATGTTTTTACAATATATTTGAATCTTGTGATACGCACGGTATACACTTAAAAATTATAATCAAACACCTAGGGTTTAGAAGAATCAATATCTAAGTCTCCCTTTAAAATTTTCTTAGATAAAAAATATTTGATATTTTTTCACAATATATCTAAAGGTCATAGGTCCGTGCTACGCATGATATATATACTTAAAAAATTATAACCATACACCGAGAATTTAGAAGAAGCAACATTCTATGTACATTTAGATAAAAATTACAAATATATATATATATATATATATATATATATATATATATATATATGTATAGTGATGTGTATATGGGTCAAAATCTTCCCACTACTACAATTAATACAACTATAAGTATTTTTTCCTTATAAATTTATAATTAAGATGTTAATATAGTTTTACATAAAATGTCCAATATCGTATATCAAGTATAACTTTCTCTGCATACTTTCATAAAAAATATTCATATATGTGTGTTATATTAATCTATAAATTTTACATTAATAATTCTATAAGATTTTAATACATATATAGAATGCGTAAAAAAATTAAATTTCTCAAATAATTTTTTTTTTGAAAAATTAGTTAGGTGAGAAGATTGTAAATAATAAAATTATAATAATTAATTAAAAATATTAAAATTATAATAATTTTCTTTTATTTGAATGCAAAAGTTTTTTATATAGATAAATTATCTTTGATTTTATCATGTAATTAAATCTAGATTAATTATGTATAAGAAAATTTAAATTTATTTGAAAAAAATAAAATGTATAATAAGTTAGTCAATAAATAAAATAGATATTAAATCTTAAATCTTGGTTTCCTTTGTGTTTTAATTATATGGATTATCACAAAACGATCAACAAAAATCATCGCACCTTAAATTTTTAAGAACTATATTATTATAGATTATTATTAAAATGAACAAATAAAAACATGTATTTCTATAATTTTTAATGAATTGATATTATAATTATAATAAATTTTATATTAACAAATAAATGCATATTGATTTTACTTGCTTTCCAAATCAACTTATTTCAAACTTTAAAATAATTTTGTATCCATACTCTCAACTGATCAAAAGTCAAAGTACTAACAAAAAATTGATGTACGTGACTCAAGAAAAATAACAATAAAGAAATTATTAGAAACTATTGAATAATTATATTAGTAAGAGCATATTTTCTCGGCAATCTCGACTTTCTGTTTAATCTTGAGCTCTTCAAATTGTTTGACAAATATTGCATTGACAACATGATAAAACTTGTAATGGCTAAAGAAGAAACTGTGTTCAGGACATGATCAAGAGCAATTTTCCATTCATCAAAAAGAAAAAGCATCACAGGGAAAATTCCAATGCCAACCTGAGACAGTTGATTCAAGATCTAGTTGTCTGCTTGTGCGATTAAGATATTGAGTGCCATCAAAATGTAAAATTTGCACTCAAATATTTTCAACAGTGAACAACAATTCCAGTTGAAATTAATTCCCAATTAGCAACTGCATGTGCTGTCTTTGGGATGATGGGATAATACATGTGAGAAAGCTATTTATAGAAGTCAGAACAACATGTCAGTACTTTCATTAAAAAAAAAATAGTGACTTTGGTTAAAATATACACTAATATTGATTTCTCGATAATTTTTGGTCTAAAACTTACTAAGGGTAATAATGCACCTGAGTCAGCAATGGATTCATGAGCAGAGTTATCAAATTAGCATAACCATTTCCTGGATAAAGTGTGGTGTATTGGTTGATTCCACAAAATTTATTGCATCCTTAAAAAGAGCATCCTCATATTGAGAAATAAATTAGTAGTATGCTTCCTACTTCTCTTCAAGCTTGGATATTTTTCAAACAAAGAATCAAGAAACCTGTCACTGAGATTTTTAACATTCTAGATTGAGTTATGAAATTAGAAGGGAAATGAATAAATTAATGAAAGCAAGTGTCATTTACAATTTACAACTACGTAAGCCTTGGTAAGCAGCCAAATAAAAGCTTCAACATTCCAGGAAAGAAAAAATTACTAACTTGAATCAATGACCAACAGATTTAAAGTGTCATCATTTTGCAAGAAAAGGATTATTCTTGTAGCATAGGCCTTTGGGTCATGGTGATCAAGTATGAACAATATTTTTTGGACAAATTTTCAACAAAAAATAATTTAGATAAACTATGCAAGACCTCCAGAAAAGTTAGCAAGCTGAGTAAAATGTAAAATGTAAATGACACATATTGTAATTGTTTAATAGACACACATGAAATATCAAATTTTCACCTCATTGTCAGTAAGCATCATTTCAATGGATAACGGAAAACTGTTTGTTTGTGGTGCCTTAGTGCACCACATACGAAAAACACTAACTACTAAATTCCATTTCTGATCAATGGAAGAAAGAATGTCAGAAATTAGATTATGGTTGGGTTTCATTTTCGTTAATGAAAAAATTTGAAAAAAAAAGTAAAAGAATACCAAAACAAAAAAAAAACTAAAACATTGAGAAATCCGATCGAAATAAATATGTATCGTTTTATCAACTATTTATAGAAATCTGAATGCTTAGAAATTGGTAGGTCTATGTTTTTGAAATGGCCTAAAACCCTAATTCGACTGGCTGTAAATAATTAATATTTAATAGGTTACATAACCGTATCAAATACCTTATTATTATTTAGATTATTAGTCAATGGACCTACCATGAAAACGTTTTGACTATAAATTACGACCCCATGATTTGCCTCAAAAAAATTGTTCTGCACGTTTCTTTAATTGGCTAGAAAATCTGCACGTTTTGTAAAAAAACTATTCGAAATGAACAATTTATTGCTAATTGCCTATTTAGTTGATTATTCATTATTCAATGCAAACAATTTTAAAAACTTTCTAAAAAACAGTTTGGCTATAAAATAGGACCCCATGATTTGTCTGCTAAATGATTATGTACGTTTGTTTTATTGGCTAAAAATTCTGCACGTTTGCTCTAAATTATTTTTGGAAATAAACTATTAATTATTTTTAACAAATGCATCCTAGACAATATTCACTTTGTTACAACTTAATGTCATTATAGTCCCGGCGAATACTAACAAAGGGACGAACCCGATTAACGTTTTGTAATTTTATAGATCATTTTGGAATATTAATAATATGAAAGACTAAATTGATATGGTTCTACAATTTCAGGGACCAAGCTATGTATTTACTATTGTTCAAACCTTATTCGTCTGTAGTTTTATTTCATAATTCTCAAATGTCTTAAGCCTATCTTCATTCTCGTGATTTATTTGTACGTTGTTGATTTAATTCTTCATCGATGTTAATCTGTTAAAAGTATGTACATTCTTCCTGTTTGTACAATCCTAACTTGAAATCTTAGCTTGCTTTCTAGTTGTCTTCATTTCATTATAAAACCCTAATACTTTTTGTACGTCTTTATTTTCACTTTTTGTACGTCTTTATTTTCAATTCTCAGCAAAATCCTAACATTTTTTGGGGGTCTCCATAACATGTTCCCACCAAAAGATTTTATTATATCCATTGGATTCCACAGCGTCTATTTGAACGTGAACACAAGAAGGGGAGTTGAATTGTGTTAAAATCTTTTCGCAAACTATGTGTAAAAACTTCAAAATAAGTTGTTCAAAACTGTTTTGTATATCGGATGCAGAGAATTAAACAGGACCGAATGCAGAAATTTAATCAGTTTATAAAAACTTGTTTTACTGAGCAAGGTAAAGATAAATAATGTAAAGCAGTAAAGGATGAGACTCAGAGATTTATACTAGTTCACCACCAACTGGTAGCTACGTCTAGTCCCTTCGTTCCTGAAGGATTTTCACTATAATCAACTGATTACAATTTCCTCAAGAGTATTCTTCTGTCACAAACTTGACAATACTCTCAACTTCTCAAAACGACTCAGTACAGTCGAGCCTTTGAGGAACAGAGCCTTAACTAGGCCAAATACACACTACAACATTTTTTCTTTATGGGAACGGTTAAAAAATGTTGTCTTAACCAAGAAAACTGTTGCCTAAAAGTATAGGGGATAGTTTTCAAGAAATTTGCTTATCTGACCGTTGCCTATTACTTATGGCAAGCAGTTTTACGCACTTTCTGGCAACGCTTCTTAAAACTGTTCCCTATACCATAGGAATAGGGGACAGTTATGACGCTAACTAATGGGAACAGTTTTCAAGTGTTGCCATTACTAGGTACAGTTCGTAACTGTTGCCTGATGTGCAAATGCAACATATTTTAAATGTTGCTTTAACTTATATAGGCAACACCTTTTAACTGTACCTATAGATTATAGGCAACATTTTTCACCTTAAAAATAATTTTGTTTTGGGCACAATTGATAATTGTAGCTTAAAATTTTATGGGCAATATTTTACATTAATTGTACCCATAGGTAATATTATCTTTTTCCTAATCATCTTTGAAAATGGAACCTTAATTTGAACCTATACAATAATTACTCACATTTTCTTTTTAATTTTAATTTGGTCACCAATATTTGCATAACAAGAACTAATTCATAAATTACTGAAAATTAATCAATCTGACATAATACTATAAATATGTTCCACAATAGTTGCTAATCTGAGAATCAGTACCATAATAGTCAACAAAGGACATGATTTGATCAAATCTCATTTTGATGTACCATAATAGTCAACAAAGGACATGATTTGATCAAATCTCATTTTGATGTATGTGTCTAACAAAAAGTTAAATCCAAAACAAATATATATCTAATCAAAAAAATAGGATCAAAATGCATCATCTTGCAACTCTTCATCTATGTCCCCTTCATTGATAGCTTTCTGTGTAAGAAAAAAGTATTAAATCAGTTAAAAATATTTGATGATTCATGTTCATGTAAAGTTATTAAATCTATTTTATGACAAAAGATAAAAGGCCAAAAGCAGATAAATGAAATAAAATCTATTTTATTTCATTTACATTTTCAATTTCATTAGAAGCTACTACAACATGTGAAAGAGAAAACCCATGTATATAGAACAAATGGCCCATACAAAACAAAAAGCACTTATGGAGCTTAAAAACATAAACAAAGTAAACATACAAATCAAGAAAGCACTTAAATCGATGCAAATCCATCAAAGACATCACATCTGTAAACATCTTTTATTTTTCTTTGGTTAATTCTTCCAGACTGAAAACAATCACTGTGCTCCATGACTAAGAAGATAAAACAAAAATAGAGCAAAAAATGCTAAAACCTGTGAAACAATTTACTAGCTAACCTCAGAGTAGTGGCAATAAGCAAGTCGAGATAATCTGCATTCTCAGCTTCTAATTCTTGATGGTATGAATCGCACAAATTAGTATAAAAAACCACATTGTAAGTAGTAAAATGGATTAGGCATATTTAAAACTCTCATCATAATTTTTTTAATTATTAGAATAAAACAAGCACAATGACACAAATACATTCCATTTCCAAATAAGGAAAATAAACTCACACTACTCTACTTCCATGTTTTATAGGCACACTGAACATAATCACAAGACACATGATATATTCTAGATAAAAGTGATAAAATGAAAATATCTAAAAAGTAAATCACATCGAATAAGAGCTCAATTGTAGCCCAACCTACAATCACTAATTTAGAAATACGAACCAATAGAAGCTTTACACTTCATGAATCAGATTATCATCATAATAGATCTACCTTTACACAATCACAAGGTTATATATATATATATATATATATAGAGAGAGAGAGAGAGAGAAAGCTTCAACACCAAATTATGCCATTCCTAACCACTCAAAGAAATATATGAACAAAAACAAAACAGATGTTAACAAATTCATTATAAACTGATGACAAAATAAAAGATTAAAATGTATGTCTAAAGACAAGAAAGCAAACCTGCATGTCCTTCAAAAGTATGTAAACAAGTTTTTCCTTTCCAGGTCTTTAAAGTAGTGTCACTTGAACCTAAATGTCAGAAGAAAAGTCAACAAACTCACTTCAGTCTAATACCATTTCAATATCGTTTACAAGAATAAAAGGCTTATAGGTAACATGAAGAGATCTTAGGCAAGCTCTGCAGAACACCAAGTATAAATACTTCCTTAACATGACTATAACCAAACAACTGACAACGAAAAGCTGTTCACAAAAATGTATCAACAAGTAGCTATACCTGTAACAAGCTTGCCGGTAGGTAGCTTTATAACTGCTTGGATCGGTGCCTTATAAGCCTCCCAGGTCTCTATACACTGCCCCTTCCTCCACCATCTCAAAGTACTGCCCAAGAAACCCAGGTAGTAAATAATGACAAAAAAAAAAATCCAGATGAGAAATTTTACAGTATATATAATATAACCTCAATATATATACACAACAAGTCCAGCAGTGTATCATTGTCAAATACAACAGTAAAGTTTGCAAAATATGGGTTAAATTAAAGCAATGATAATTTGTTTGATCTGAAACATAAACCAAAGATCAAGAGATTCTAGTTGCTCCCACCGGAAAAGTGGAAAACCTAAGATGTAAAGAAGCCTATACTAGAAAATTTACAAAATAAGGCACTACACTAGCTCACTTGAGGTTGATCTGAGGCCAAGGCAGCTATGAGGTACTCTTGAAGTAAATGAAGTTAATTGGCTCAATACATTATATTTGATCTCATCCAAATCTCAAAAATAAGGAATCATCAATCGGAGTAAAGCTGAGAAGTGCGAGGCAATTAGACTTCAAAAGAAATTGATGATGTTAAAGTGAAATTGAAATAGAAAAAAAAAACTACCAATCAATAGAAGAGGATACAACATCTCCATCATCGAATGCAATGCCGGTGACTGCAATTGATGACCGAGAGGTGTGAACCTTCTCACGGTGTTCAAGTCCCACACCATCACGAGAGTGTCCATGTCGCCAGACACAACCCCACCTTGTGGCAATTCAGGGCTCGGTGGAATCCATGTCAAGGGTCCCACAAAGCTCGAGTGCCCTACCAGAACCTTGGAACACACGAACTTACGATTGTCCTGAGACCACAACCTAACTGATCCGTCCCTCGATGACATCGCTATGCCCTCGTTGCCGCCCCCTCAACAACAAATTGGAAGGTGGACGAGGAGAGAGAAGGCGAGAGGGGACCTTTGTGGATCTTGAAGGCGGGCTTCTTGGCGGGTTGAGGAGGGCCAGGGTGGCTCTCTTCTTTGGAGTGATTGGCGGCCATGACGCCGGGAGCCATGGTGTCGTAAATCGTGATGGTGTCAAATGTGATTAGGGTTCAAAAGTGAAAAGAGGAAGGAATATGAAGGTTTGGCAATGTGGGGAAGGTTAAAAAATTGAAGAGGCGGGGAAGGATAAAAAAATTACCTCCCATAATTTCACTAATTTCACTAATAGAGCAACAACCAATAAACGTTGCCTTTTATCAAAAAAAGTGCAACAGTTAAAAACTGTCCCCAGATATAGTTTAGGGAACATTTCTTAACTGATGCGAAAAAAATGTTCTAGTAACAGTTCAAAAATGTTCCCATTTCAATTTGAGGGGACAGTTTTTCAAGTGTTACATAAAAGGTGTAGTGTAAAACACATATTTAATGGCAACAGTTGTCAAATGTTGGCTAATCCACTTTTAGGCAACATTTCACACCTGTTGCCAAAAATAGTGTTGCCAGAAACAACATTTGTTGTAGTGACAGTTTTACAAAAGAGATTATGATTTTGATAACAATCGAAATAACTCTCACAGAGAGGTTGAAAAGATTAAGCTCAAAACAGAATAGCTTTCTAAAAGAAAGTATAAGACGCTGAGTTCAGTTCAATGTAGACCAGAAACTTGGGTCGAAGCTTAATTGCACACTTGAGTAATATTGCTTTCAGAATGAAGTTTCTTCACAGTTTTTCTAACTCTTCTTCAATGAATACCTTGGGGTATTTATAGGAGTCTTCAAGGGTATTACCGTTGCAGTAAAAATATCTCCTTGCCATTGAGTGAGGTAATTTGAAATGCAGTCCTTTTCATCCTTTTCAGAGAATATCATAATAGTACACATTACCGTTTTCGTACTATCTGCAATTTGCAATTGCCTTGTACGATTTTTGTCTTATGCTAAAGGTGTCACCTTTGCTTCCTCGTACATCAAAATGAGCGCACAAAATCAAATTCGAATTCCGTTCCAGAACAGTCTGAGGCTGAGAGCAAAAACGTGATCACTACGTGCTTCATTAAAGAGATCAGACGCTCAGAACAGAGGACGGACGCTCGTAGCAATTGAGTGTTCCACGTGTCAAGAAGTCACCTTCTTTGGGCGCTTCTTTGTTAACAAGACGCTGAAGTGGGTTCGGATCGACACTAGTGGATTGTATTCAATTCTTTTGTATATTTCTTCTTCTTTCTTGAGTGATTTGTACATATATAAATGAAGCTTTTGATACCTGTACACTCAAAGATATGTTAGAAGATAAATTGTTCTCTTGAGAAATATTTTGTTATCATCAAAATTAATAAGGGTCTAAACTTCTCAATCGTTTAGGTTCCAACAATCTCCCCCTTTTTGATGATGACAAATATCTAAGGTTAATGAACAATTTAATTTCAAAATAACATCAAAGGTCTCCCCCTGACTTTAACACTTTTGATGTATAAGACAATTCTAGTATTAAGGCGATTGTTGATAAACAAATTCATTTAAGTGATCGCAAAAATATATAGATGAATCAGAGCATATTTTTAACAAGGTGAGATCGAATGCTGATTTTCATTTTATCAAAAAGATTTTCATATTACCAACTTTATTGATCATTGTTAGATTATTGGGTCAATGAATATCAATACAGTTAATAGATATTGGAGCAATGAATAACCATACAAATGCTATGTATGAAATGATATGCATGATAAATTCAGTTTTAGTGTATTCATCGGACGATGAATTTGTTAATCAGACTTAATTAGACTCTCACGTGTTCATCAGACCTTTCTTTTACTCCCCCTTTTGTCATCAGACAAAAAGAGTGTAAAGCACATCATAGTCAAAAAAATGGCTTAGAAAAATTTGAATGTATATAAACATATAATCAGATAAAGGCATGTATAGTCAAATAATCAGAAAAACAATGAATATATAAAAAAAAATAAGAGTACCCAAAAAAAATTTATATCACGTAAATTTTTTTTAAGGGTTTGGTGGTGGAGGAGGGATGTTGAGACGTTCATATAGAAGTTTCAGTGCATTCTCCAGCTGAGTGACTTTCAGATTAGTAGCCTTCATTTCTTTAAACTCTGCTTTAGGAATGGTGACCATTTCAACTGCAGGAGTAGAAGTAGAAGGTCCAGCTTCTGGTGTAGGTTTCATCTTCTGATGCTCTGCTAGCACCCAGTTGGAAAGTTTCAGTCTCAAGTCCTTCTTTTGTTGAGCCTTTTGAAAGAATGCATCATTTGGTGTAAACCATTTGATGATACTTCCAAGTTTCCTCTGCTCAGATTCTGACTGAATTCTTCTCCTTTTCTCCACCTCTTCTGGATACAGCAAATCCATGAAGACCGTTTCCCTATCTGAAAGCACGTCGTGATGAAAGCCTCAAACTTATTCCCAGCTTCTTCTCCCCATATCCTTCTGATGAATTCACTCAATGCTTCAGAAGCAAAAGAGATTCCTTCATTTTCTGCCAGGTACAATCCTCTCACATTTTCCCTGTCATCTTCTGTAAGCACCAGGGGGACGAGGCATGGTAACAAAGCTTTGTCTTTCCATGTCTTCGACCATTGACTCCAAGTGAATCCAATATCAAAGTGCTTTGTCACTACAGCCCATTGGACATAAGTCTTCATGCAGTCGTGTGGTCTGATTACTGAGCATCTGAACATATCATCGAAGTAAACTGTTCCCAGATTGATGTCAGTAATTCTGCTGATTGTGCCAACTGTTGGAATAGTGGCCTTCTCGGCATTGCAGCAGTTTGAGGAGCCAGTTCTCCATTCATCTTCCTTCAGAGAATTTAGGTAAAACCTTCTGGTATGATCCTCAGAGATCTTGGCAATCGGAAGCTTAGAGAATTCCTTAAGATTGTACTTCTTGGGAGCCTTCTCATACTCCGTGAGCCCGATCTTACTGAATGGCTGCTTGCCAGGAGCAGGTTCTTTCCTTTTCCCAGGGATAGACCAAGGTAGCCACCTTTGTCTGTCTGGTACAATCTTCACTGTTACAGATGAAGGATCCCTGAACTGTCTGATTACTTCAATCTTCTTCATCTCAAGACAATGTGCCATGAAGGCAGCTTCTTCATCTGTGATCCACCTTCCGCATTCTTCCAACGTGAGCGGTTCAGTTTGTGGTAGGGATCTAGAAAGGTCAACAGAGAAGGGAATTTCTCTGCTACCAGATACTGGTCTCAATCTTCCTTTAAATGACATCTGAAAGTGGTCTTCTCCATCCTTGAAGGTAGCACTCATCGGAGAGGCAATCTCTAGTCTGGCAGCTCTAGAGGTAAAGGTTTTCAAATGCCATGTGGAGGGACGATTGTAGATGCTATGATATATCTCATACTTAACAAACCGTGGGTTCTTCCTTCCACCAGCGTCTGTAGGTTTATGGGTAATGGTGAGTAAGGTGGAAGTGGTTTTGGTGATTTTATAGGTTTTAGGTGTGTAGAGTTTGAAGGGATTAACGGGAGGTACTTTGAATAATAGATTAAAGGGATGAGAGTGAAGTTTGGAAATATATGTGGTAAGTGAAGTATTTGAGGAATTTTGTGGTAGGTCAAGGTTGAGTGTAGAGGATGATGGTTGGGTAGATTTAGGGAGGGTAGAGGTTTGTCGGAGGCTCATTCTGGTTTTCTTGGTTTGTGGTTGTGTTTGTGGTTGTGAAACAGACAATGGGGGTGCAGGAATAACATCATGAGCATCAAAGACAGATACTGATTCATCAGCAGTAAAATCAAGTACCTTTGGGTTAACCTCTGAAGACTTAACCAACCTTCTTTTCGATCCTCTCGTGACAACAACAACAGGAGGAGGAGGAGGGATTTGCTTCCCTTGACTGGACGCTGAAGCATTCTTTTCAGCTGCTGGTCTAAACTGTTTCTCCAAGACCTTTCTGATGGGAATTCTATCCTCATCTTCTGGTTCTTCAACAGTAGGTGCAGGAGCCACCTTCTGTTTTGTTCTTCTTGTCTCCCTTGAAGGAGACTCAGCAGGTCTTTTCACACCAGTCATTGAGCTTCTGGTGGTTTTCTTTTCAGCTTCTCCTTCCTGTTGCTCTATTTTCACTTTCTTGATCATAGAGCCAGTAATTAGTTGCACCTGACCAAACTGTTGACTCCAAAAACTTCTGGACGAACAACAGCGCCAACACCAAAGTATTTTTCTTTTTCCTCTGTGTTGATGGAGTCAGTCAGCTTCCTTACAATGCCGTCTTTGATCATCATAATGGAGAGAAGAACTACATAAGGGATTATCTTGACGATATTCTTCTTATCGACACTCTTCCTTGAGAAGACAAGGGCATTTATCAGATTGTTGATAATCAACCTTGGCAGATTGATTTTCTTCCCATCCATGTAGTTCCTCATAATGAACTTTTGCTCGTAGTTCACTATGTCGCTTGAGCCAGCCTTCAGAATCACGCTCTTGGCGATGATTTTGTGCAGTACTCGGTAGTGGCTTTTCAAGTCTTTGGTCGTGGGAGTGATGTTCTTCTTCTTCAGTTCACGGTAGTTCTCAAACAGGGCTTCGTTGACGTTTTCAAGTCCTCTGTAAGCATCAGCCCAGTTTGAATGGTAACTGATTCCTTCACACGGACACTTGATCGTCTGAGCAATAGAGTTGATGGTGAAGCGTAGTTTGAAGCCTCTGATGTGTCCTTCTATGACTTCCCCCGGAAGTAAGTACGCATTCCCCCAGAACTCCTTAATAGCGTAGCTCAGTACATCAACTGGTTCCCAGATGAAGTAGTTTTTCCAGCCCAGTTTCTCAAGACCTTCTTCAAAATCAAAACCGTATAGCTTGAAGTTCTCGAAATCAACCCGGTTCTCATTCAGAAGTTTTGCCTCGGAGAAGACATCGAAAGCAGCAGTGTATTGTCCAACCTTTCTGTCGGCCATTATAGCAGTTGAAGAGAAGGTGATGGAGGTTTTAGGGTTCGAAAACACACACACACACACAGAGAGACAGAGAGAAAGAGAATGGTTTTGCAGAAAACGCAGAGTGAAGTGATGGAGCGAAAAATGTGGAGTAGTGGGAAAGTTGATAGAAAATGGTACAGTCCTTTTTCAAAAAATCGCTTCATATTTCCACATAAAAATTAAATAAAAAAGAAAAGAAAATAAAGATTCGCCTTTTCATTAAATGCAGACGCCAAAAGAAAAGTAAGATCAAGAAAAAGATTTTATCGAAAGACATAAATAATTATGACTCAGTAGATGTGATGAGACGCTTAAATCCTTAACACGTGTGACACGTGTGGGTGTGCTCGGACGCACACAACCGATTCACTAGACGATGAGTTATGATGCATATGACAAATAAGATGCTTATTCATATACATGCTTATGTCATACCAGATGCTGAGATTTTGTATATTATCTGAAGTTGAGATTAATCATTCTTCTATAAGATGAAAATTTAAATTTCTTCTTATAAAATTGAATCTATCTTCAGCAAGGGGTTTTGTAAATATGTCAGCCCACTGATGATCAGTGTCTACAAATTTTATTTCTAGAATACCCTTCTGAACATAGTCTCTTATGAAGTGATGCTTAATCTCAATGTGCTTGGCTCGTGAATGCAATATGGGATTTTTAGTAAGACAGATTGCAGAAGTATTGTCACAAAAGATAGAAATGTTAGTCTCTTTTATCAGATAGTCTTCAAGTTGATATTTCATCCACAGAAGTTGAGAGCTGCAACTTGCTGCTGAAATATACTCAGCTTCTGCTGTTGAGAGTGCAATCGTGCTTTGCCTTTTGCTTGACCAAGATACAAGATTTGCTCCAAGGAATTGGCAGCTTCCACTTGTGCTTTTTCTTTCAATTCGGTCTCCAGCAAAGTCAGCATCACAGAAACCTACTAACTTGTAATCTTTTGATTTCTTATAAAGCAAACCAAGATTAGTAGATCCTTGCAAATATCTAAAGATTCTTTTAACAGCACTCAAGTGTGATTCTCTAGGATCTGATTGAAACCTAGCACACAGACAGACGCTGAACATAATATCAGGTCTTGAAGCTGTAAGATAAAGTAGAGATCCAATCATACCTCTGTACATCTTCTGATCTACCTTTTTACCAGTTTCATCTTTACCAAGAATACATGTGGGATGCATAGGAGTACACATAGGTTTGCAATCCACCATTTTGAATTTCTTTAGCAATTCCTTGATATATTTGCTTTGATGTATATATATACCATCATTGCATTGTTTGATTTGAATTCCAAGGAAAAACTTCAGTTCACCCATCATGCTCATCTCGAATTCAGCCTGCATTAGCTTAGAAAATTCTTTGCAAAGGCTTTCATTAGTAGCTCCAAAAATAATGTCATCAACATATATTTGAACAATTATAAAGTGCTTGTTTGATGTTTTTCTAAAAAGAGTAGTGTCTACTAGACCTCTGGTAAATCCATTTTTCATCAAAAATGTACTCAGTCTTTCATACCAAGCTCTGGGAGCTTGCTTAAGACCATAAAGGGCCTTTTTGAGTTTGAAGACATGTTCTGGAAATTCAATGTCTTCGAATCCAGGAGGTTGTTTTACAAAGATTTCCTCAGTTATAAAACCATTCAAGAAAGCACTTTTCACATCCATTTGATAAAGAATTATATCATGATGTGCAACAAAAGAAAGCAAAATGCGTATAGCTTCTAACCTTGCAACAGGTGCAAATGTTTCTGTAAAATCAATACCTTTTTCCTGTGAGTACCCTTGAGCAACCAATCTTGCCTTGTTTCTCACAACCTTTCCATCTTCATCAAGCTTGTTTCTAAATACCCATTTAGTACCAATAGCTTGCTTATCTTCTGGTAAAGTAACCAGTTTCCATACATCATTTCTTTGAAACTGATTCAACTCTTCTTGCATGGCCAGAATCCAGCCTTCATCTTTCAATGCTTGATCAATCGTTTTAGGTTCCATTTCTGAGAGTAGTGCCATATCTGCATGCTCTTTAAAAGAGGATCTGGTTCTTACTTTATCTTCAGGTTTTCCTATGATTTGATTTTTAGGATGATTGGCTTTGTACCTCCAGCTCTTTCTGAATTCAGCTTCTGAATATTCTTGTGTCTGGTCACCACTGGACGATGAAGATGTAGGTTCACTATTTGTAGTATTACCTATATTTAATTCTGAAAATAATTCATCTAGCTCTGACATGGCTGTGTCAGGCTTCTTGTCATCAAATTTTACATGAATGGATTCTTCCACTGTCATAGTTTCTTTATTGTATATTCTAAAAGCTTTAGATCTTTCAGAATATCCCAAAAAGATTCCTTTGTCAGCTTTTGAATCAAACTTACCAAGCTGATCCTTAGTATTTAAAATGTAACACGTGCAACCAAATGAATGAAAATATGATATGTTTGGTTTCCTTCCTTTCCACAGTTCATATGGAGTCTTCTTCAAAATAGGTCTAATAGAAATTCTATTTTGAATGTAACAAGTCGTGTTCTATCGCTTCGCCTAAAAATGTTTTGCAATATTAGCCTCATTGATCATGGTCCTGGCCATTTCTTGGAGGGACCTATTTTTCCTTTCTACAACACCATTTTGTTGAGGTGTTCTAGGAGAGGAGAAATTGTGGGAGATGCCGTTATCATCGCAAAATTTTTGAAAGCTTTTATTTTCAAATTCTCCCCCATGATCACTTCTAATAGAAGATATGCAAATTCCTTTTTCATTTTGAACTGTTTTGCAGAATACAGTAAATACCTTGTATGACTCATCTTTGTGAGCAAGGAATCTAACCCATGTCCATCTAGTGAAATCATCAACAATGACTAACCCATATTTCTTTCCAGTTAAAGAGGCTATCCTTGTTGGACCAAAAAGATCAAGATGCAAAAGCTCAAGTGGTCTAGAGGTTGAAACAACATTTTTTGAATGAAAAGAAGTTTTAAATTGTTTTCCTCTTTGACATGCCTCACAGAGAGCATCAGATTGATACTTGAGATTTGGTAAGCCTCTGACAAGACTGTGCTTGTTTAGTTTTGAGATTAATCTCAAATTGGCATGACCTAATCTCTTGTGCCAAATCCATTGTTCTTCGTCAACAGACATGAGGCACTTGACATCTTGTTTTGCAAGTTCAGAGAGATCAATTTTGTAAATATTTTGTTTCCTCTTAGCAGTAAAGAAAGTAGAGCCGTCTTTCTTGCTTTTTACTAGACATCCAGTTTCTGTAAAGATGACTTCATAACCATTGTCACATAATTGACTTATGCTCAATAAGTTATGTTTAAGTCCTTCAACATATAGTACATTATCAATAGAGGGAAGAGAGCCTTTACCAATGCGACCAATTCTAACTATTTTATCTTTCTGGTTTCCTCCGAAACCAACGAATCCTGCTTCTTTAGGCCTTAGTTCTTGGAACATATGCTTTTCTCCCATCATGTGACGCGAGCATCCACTGTCTAAGTACCAAGATAGGTGTGTTGACTTTGTTGCTAAGCATGTCTACAACATAGACTATTTTATCTTTAGGTACCCATATCTTTTTGGGTCCTTTCTTGTTAGTTCTTGAAGGAGGCTTATCCTTCACAGTTTTAAAAACAGTACATGCACTTTTCAAATGACCAGGTTTATTGCAGTAAGTACAATGTAAGCATTTACTATGATTATTGGATTTATCAGATGCTGAATCATTTTCTAAAAGAGGTTCATCTGATATATAACCAAGACCATGAGTTGTCGTTTTACTGACACCCCAAATCATTGAAGCTTGCTTGCTACGAGTTACACTCTCTGCAAGAAACTTTTGAAAAGCATACTCATAATCGTTTGATTTGCTACGAGTTACACTTTCAGCTTGAGAGCTCTCAGCTTCTGGTTGCTTATTAGCTATCAGACGCTGGTTATCCATCAGATGCTGATTTTCAGTTTTCAGCTTCTGATTTTCTTTGTTGAGTACAGATCTTTCTTTTTTTAAAGCTTGAAAGTCTTGTGATAATTTTGAAAATTTCTTTTTCAAATTCTTATACACAACAGAGAGAGCGGCAGAGTCCTTAAGAAGATCATCAAATGCAAGTTGAAGTTCAGAGTAGGAATCATATACTATTACCTCTTCAACTTCTTCTTCTGAATCAAGGTCAGTGTCTGCCATGAGAGCGAGATTTGCTTCTACTTCACTATCTTCCTCAGATGAGGATGAATCTAGATCTTCCCATGTAGCCATGAGACTCTTCTTCTTTTTTCTTGAAAGAACTTCTTGTGGACTTCTCCTTAAGATTAGGACATTCGGACTTGAAATGTCCAGGCTTTTTACATTCATAGCAAATGACTTGAGCCTTGTCCTTGCTCTCTTTCTTGTCCTTAGTATCTTTCTTCTGAAACTTCCTTATGAAGTTTCTCTTCTTCCACATTCTTTGTATCTTTCTGGATATAAACGCGAGCTCATCTTCTGATGTGTCAACATCTCCTTTTGAAGCTTCATCTTCTGATTCTTCTTCTTCAGCCTGAAGGGCTTTGGAAGAACTGACTTTATGTTGAGAGACTTTTAAGGCAATAGACATGCCCTTTTTGACTGGTTCTTCTTCATTTAGCTCAAGTTCATGAGCTTTCAACGAACTCATAAGATCTTCAAGTCGTAAGACATTTAGATCTTTTGCTTCCTGAATAGCAGTGACCATGGGTCTCCACTGCTTAGTCAAGCTTCTTAAGATCTTTCTGATATGGTCAGGTGTAGTGTAACTTTTTGCAAGGGCCTGTAACCCATGAACAAGTGTTTGAAATCTTCCAAACATGGTTTCAATGTTTTCACCATCTTCCATTTTGAATAACTCATATTGGCGAACCAACATGCTAGCTTTGGTTTCTCTTACTTGGGCAGAGCCTTCGTAAGATAAAACAAGTGAGTCCCAGATTTCTTTGACAGTATCAAATTTGCCACATTTATCATATTCTTTTTCTGTCATAGCACAGATAAGAATGAATCTAGCCTTTTGATTGATTTGATATCTCTTTTTCTGTTCATCATTCCAATCTTCTCTGGCTATCGCAACACCACGAGGATTAGTGGGAGGAATGTAACCACTTTGAACTATATCCCACAACTCAAGTTGTTGTGTCTCAAAGAAAGCTTTTATCTTATCTTTCCAGTAATCAAATTTTTCTCCATCGAATAGAGGAGGACGGTTCATATGACCACCTTCAGTAGACATGTTCACAGTATAAGATCTTTTCTCTTAACACTGTTAAGTGCTCAACCAAGAGGCCGAGCTCTGGTACCAACTGAACGTGAACACAAGAAGGGGGATTGAATTGTGTTAAAAACTTTTCGCAAACTATGCGTAAAAACTTCAAAATAAGTTGTTCAAAACTGTTTTGTATATCGGATGCAGAGAATTAAACAGGACCGGATGCAGAAATTTAAACAGTTTATAAAAAATTGTTTTACTGAGCAAGGTAAAGATAAATAATGTAAAGCAGTAAAGGATGAGACTCAGAGATTTATACTAGTTCACCACCAACTGGTAGCTACGTCTAGTCCCTTCGTTCCTGAAGGATTTTCACTATAATCAACTGATTACAATTTCCTCAAGAGTATTCTTCTGTCACAAACTTGACAATACTCTCAACTTCTCAAAACGACTCAGTACAGTCGAGCCTTTGAGGAACAGAGCCTTAACTAGGCCAAATACAGTTTTACATAAGAGATTATGATTTTCATAACAATCGAAATAACTCTCACAGAGAGGATGAAAAGATTAAGCTCAAAACAGAATAGCTTTCTAAAAGAAAGTACAAGACGCTGAGTTCAGTTCAATGTAGACCAGAAACTTGGGTCGAAGCTTGATTGCACACTTGAGTAATATTGCTTTCAGAATGAAGTTTCGTCACAGTTTTTCTAACTCTTCTTCAATGAATACCTTGGGGTATTTATAGGAGTCTTCAAGGGTATTACCGTTGCAGTAAAAATATCTCCTTGCCATTGAGTGAGATAATTTGAAATGCAGTCCTTTTCATCCTTTTCAGAGAATATCAGAATAGTACACATTACCGTTTTCGTACTATCTGCAATTTGCAATTGCCTTGTACGATTTTTGTCTTATGCTAAAGGTGTCACCTTTGCTTCCTCGTACATCAAAATGAGCGCACAAAATCAAATTCAATTCGCCTGCATCGCCGAGGTCGAGAGCAAAAACGTGATCATTACGTGCTTCATTAAAGAGATCAGACGCTCGCTCAGAACAGAGGATGAACGCTCGTAGCAATTGAGTGTTCCACGTGGCAAGAAGTCACAATCTTTGGGCGCTTTGTTAACAAGATGTCAAGTGGGTTCGGATGCTGACACTAGTGGATTGTATTCAATTCTTTTGTATATTTCTTCTTCTTTCTTGAG
The DNA here is from genome assembly GCA_037113605.1 of Calophaca sinica. Lineage (NCBI taxonomy): Eukaryota > Viridiplantae > Streptophyta > Magnoliopsida > Fabales > Fabaceae > Calophaca > Calophaca sinica. The sequence continues at coordinate 38,809,481 of CM073736.1, read as the reverse complement.
TGATTTGTACATATATAAATGAAGCTTTTGATACCTGTACACTCAAAGATATGTTAGAAGATAAATTGTTCTCTTGAGAAATATTTTGTTATCATCAAAATTAATGAGGGTCTAAACTTCTCAATCATTTAGGTTCCAACACTATTTTCACAAAATCTTGAGCAAACGATTAAAGGTGAAAATATAATGTCAGATTTTGTATACTCTACATAGTAGAAATTTCTCTGAACGATGAGTTAATTTTTGCCAACGTCCGTGTTCGAAGACCAACAACCATCACATTATCGAAAGACATTATATATAGCAAAGGCTCATATTGAATGTTTTGATGGGTTGCTATGTTCTACACATTTGAAGCATTCTTAAATCTCTTTGGTACAACATGTTATGCCACTCTAGTGTTTGTACATGAACAAATCTTCGTGAGAAGGCACTTGAGTTTGTAGAGAATGAAAATTTTGTACAACATAAAAAGTTTTTGTATAATGAGATATTACATTTTAATAATAATGTGGTCTCCTTTTCATTCTGGCTGGACCTATTTTGTTTTATTCCAGCTTGATCTTTGAAATTTGGTTGTAAATTTGAACAAAGCGAAATATGTGTTAGGCTTAGCTGGGTTAGATGCAAGAAGCCAGCTATTTTGGTTAGTGGCAAAATTTTGTGGGTCTGGTCTTCAATTTTCTAATTAGTGTAGTAGTCCATCGGATTGTGTTAAGATGTCTGTATCTTGATTCAGTTTAAACCTTTATATACTGGTTGGAGCACTCATTGTTCTATGTTTAATAAATTTACCTGGAAAAATAATATCCAAGAAGCTATTTTTTAAAAAATCACTTTGGATAGCAGTTTCATGTTCATATAGTTGTCCATTGTTACTATAGATAGTCATTCCAAATAGGAATTGCTACGATATGCTATCTATTGGCACCTAGGTTAGTGGTTCTAAAAGGGGATCATCACTCGAGCTTCCATCATCTGTAGCATTTTTTAACCACTACTGTATCCCATCTTATTTTGTTAATCTTTTTTTAACAGCAAAAGAGTATGAATTAAATGGAGTACAAGGGGTACCCCTAACTCAATACAACAAGCAAGAAAAAAGAGCGGTGGGCAAAAGCCAACTCAGATGCTTAACCGGAGTAAAATCCAAAACCAAACTACCAAAAGACTACCTCTTGTGGGATTTCTAATGCTTGAGTACAGAAAAATAACTTAGTGTATTATAGAATGATCAAGCTAAAGACTCTCAGAGATAAACCCCAGAGGATGATGCGCAATAGTCTTGAGTGTGGTTGAGAGGATGATGATTGGAGACTTGATTTTCAATACAACACTTCAATGCATGCTCACAAAGTTTCCCAAGTGATATTTTGCTTGTTATAGTCAAGGGAAATGATTTTGGACCGTTGACGAGGTCCATTGCATCAGCTAAAGCAAATTTGACATTTGCAGGAAAAAACAACTATTTTAGTACTTTTCTGTAGAAACAGTCCTGTCACACAGCAGACAGAACCTTTTCATCCTGGTGCTTATTTAGTGTCTTCTCTGACTTTGCCTATGAATTACCTCAGCATTAGATTCAAGTGATGAATCTTTATTTAAGTACAGTCTCAAGTTTGGCAACTATTAATTACTCACAAATGCTGCAGTTCTTCTCAAGGATGATGTGTGATTGGTATGAGAAGGTTTAGGTCTTCAAAACTACTCATCTTGAGTAGGTTGATCTTACTTGTTAATTTTATCGACCTGATTTCCTTTTCTTTTGATGGTTGCTTCTTTTTTGTGCTTCTTTCATGATGCTTAGATGGTTGATCTGAGATTTGTTCATTTAAGCTTTTCATCCTTTAGAAATGGTTGTTCTTGAAACTTATCCTTTTGTCTTCTCTTACTTGAGAAGGTTGGAACCTACTCATTTCTGTTCATACTCAATTAATGTGATTAATAGACAAATGGTCAGATAACTTAAGCATCATTCATTGAGTTTGTTTTCATCAAAACATTATGTGGATGAACGCATCCCCTATGCGTATTGAAGATGATTTTGAATATGTCAAACATATGAAGACTTTGGTTCTACTAGTTATATTCATTTGTTTTATCTTCTTCCTAGTTAGAATCCATTGTAAGAGTCTCAAATATGATAGTGGATAAAAGTTAGAGATTGCCATTTTCAAAATGAATTGAAGCATGCATGCATAGTGATCTTAAAGTGTTTAAAACTTTTATAATCAAATTGGGTATGTTTAAAAATTGTTTTTATCATTTTTTAGACCCAATATTTGTTTTCCTAAGTGTTAAAATATTTCATGCGGTCAAAACAATTATTCTATGCATTTTGATAAGCATGAATCGATTCAAAAGACGATGAATCGATTCACAAAACGTGCCTAGATCCTAAATTTGGTTCTGTGAATCAAATTGTTACTTGGTGAATCGATTCACAAATTGGTGAATCAAATTCTGCATAAGTGAATGAATTGATTCATGCTCCTGGTGAATCGATTCACACATTGTTTTTTCTACAGAATTTTCAGTTTCGTGAAACCAGTTTGGGCACTAATAAAGGCTCCATTTTAGGGTTTTCATAATCTCTTTTACGCATTTTTCTGAACCTTACATTGGGCGTTCTCTCTACTTCACATCTTCCTCATATTCTTGAGACTCATAGGCTTTCACATTTTAACATTATCACTTCAAGAGTGAATTTCAATTTACTTCTACCTTCTATTTTCTCTATTGTGTAAGGGTGAGGTATCCCTAGTGTTTCTTAAGTGAGGTATCTCAAAAGTGTATTTTTCAGACTGTGGAATCACTGTGTTGTAATTCAAGAATGGTGTAATCTTTGAATTGAGCTAGTGGAAGAAAATTTAAAGCTTGGCTTGGGGACTACATGTAGGCCACAAGTGGTTGGTGGCTGAACTAGGATAAAATCCTCTGGTTTGATCTTCTTTTCCCTTAAACTTTTTAATTTCTATTTTTAGGGTTTTTGTGGATTTAATCTTTGCGGTGAATCTTGGTCATAATTTCTCTTCTATTAGTCAATTGATTTCTAGGGTAAATTTCTCTTATATCCAATATAGATAAAACCCTCACAAACTAAGTTTTCCTAAAGTTTTTAGAAAATTTTCAATACTCAGTTCACCCCCTTGAGTATTCTGGCCACCTGAGTAACACATTACTTTAGAGATCTTGCCTTAACAAAGTGTGTTGGAACCTAGAAGATTGATAAATATAGACCCTCAATAATTTTGATGATAGCATTGACTGTCTTGATTGAACAATGTATCTTATTATATCTGATCAAGTGTATTCTAGTGAGTAGAAAGTTATTTTAACAGGAAACACTTGAAGTATCCAAGGAAGTCATTGTGAGTCTGGATAAAGATCAAGTGCTATCAAAGATAAACTAGCATATGCATCTGTTCTCACTCAGAAGAATCTCTACATGTGTTTATTATCAACAGAAAGACTTCATCGTTCGTCTTGTCTATACCAAGTGCATGCATATGATAAAGAGCAACCACTTGCATCTACTTGAAGACAAGCTTAACAAAACTATAGCGTCCGCTGTCACTGTACGAGGAAACATTCAAAATATTCCTCATACACCAAATACGATGAAGAGTGACAGAGAAAGCAACAAAGGATTAATTCAAATTTTCGCTACCTCGTCACAAAGAAATGATATTTTTGGAAGAATACAGAGTCACCATAGTACATCATACAATTGCTAGAGCAATCATCAAATAGTATAACGTGACCTCAATAAGAACAAAATAAATGGATATTATTTGAATTTCAACAGTGATGAACGCCTTGAAGTCTCAACATGATTATTGCCATGTGTAAACAGCTATTATATCCAGTGGCTATAAATACCTATGTAGAACGAAGGCAAATTACAAGCAAGCAATCCATCACAGCTGATACTCTAAAAGAATACCTAATCAAGCTTAATTTCTTATTCTCTCTGTTTGAGAGTTACTTTGTTTACTTGTGCTTAAATTTTCTATTCTCTCGTGTTGAGATTTGAGCCTAACACTTTTGTAAAAACCCTTTCTTTATCTGTTGTAAGCCTTGGTTAGGCATATTCCTTAAAGGCACAAGATTGTTTCGTTTTAAGAAGTTGAACGTATAGTCATGTTTGACTAGGAGACGTGTTCAAGTTGTAATCGTCTGATTATAGTGAAAATTCTCAGGAACGAAGGGACTAGACGTAGCTATCAAGGTTGATAGTGAACTAGTATAAATGGCTCCATGTGCTTCTCATTACCTTTTACTCTTCGTTATAACACTACAAGAATGTTTGTCATTTCGGAGGGCCAAAAGCCCTAGGAAATGCCAAAAAATCGCAGGAAATGCCAAAACTTTTGAGGACCCACCGAGGGCCGCATGGCTGTAGGTTATTCGCTGGTAGGAAACGGTTTTCGAGGGCTAAATTTTAAAAACCTTAGGAAATTTCCTAGGGCTTTTTGGCCCCAGGAAATGCCAAGGTTTTAATAAAAAACAATTAATTTATTCAGAAACAAAGTTTTAATAAAATTTAATTTAATTAATAAAAAAATTAAATTTAATTATTTTATAACATAAGGTTTAATTCTTGAATTACATAATTGAAATTTAAAATTAAAAATACAAAAAAAAACCAAAAAATTACAAAAAAATTTACAAACAGAAAACAAAAAATACAACAAAATAAAATAAACAAAGAATGGTGAGATCCTCGTCGTCTTCTTCTTCTTCTTCTTCATGATATCTCCATTCCTAAAAAAATACATATTTAGAGTAAAAAAATTAAAAACGAATTCACTAAATAAAAAAACAAAAAACCAAGAAATTAAAAAAAATGAAAACGATGAAGTGGAAGAGGAAGAGGGTGGGGGTGCCCTGGGGTGGTGGTTATGGTGGCCGTAGGTGGCGGTGGAGGGTGGCAGTTGGAAGGTGGACTTTGTGGTGTAGGAAGGGGAGAGAGAAAGAGGTAGAGGCCAAATAAAAAACAGCCGCTTTTTTTCCATCCATGACCAAAAACAGCAAATACAGAGAACAAAAAAATGAGTAAAAGTGGAAGAACACCTCCAGATCCATTCATCCACCGCGGTCGCCGTGACAGACCACCTACACAGCCGCCACTAACCCTCTTCGCCGCTCTGCATGCGAGATAGATGTGTTCTACTTCAAGATCTGGATCCATTAAATCGAGGTTGATTCGATGGCGTATAGAATGAGACGGCAGGGGATTTCAAAGCCTTCTATTTCTTCGATTTTTGATGACGAAGGAATTCGGAACCCTAACCCCGTTGCACCTTCTTCCTTTTCTTCTTCTTCTTCGACAAATGAGGACATTGACGCTTCGTCTTCGTCTTCGCTTGCTGCCAAATCCATAAGGGTTTCTTCGGCTCGTCACGACTATTCCCTCTCCTCTGTTTACATTCACTCCAACCTCTCCCATGCTTCTTGTTCTCAACCGACTCCAACTGCTCCTCCCACCTCTAACCTCGATTCAAGAAGAAGGGATAAAGTGAGGTAGGGAGGCGGGATAGAGGGGGAGAGGCCGAGAGGGTTGCTAGGGTTTGTTAGGAAATGAGAAGGAGCGGAGAAGATGGGGAGAAGAAGAAGAGAGGTGGGATAGAATGAGAAAATGGGGAGAAGAAGAAGACAGCGCCCAGCCCTTCTCGGTCCAATTTTTTTTTTTTTTTTAAAAGAAGGGCTTACCGAGGGCCAGCCACTCAGTGATGTCCACATTTAAAAAAATAAAAATAAAACAAAATCAGTGTATTTTATTTCCAAGGGTTTGTTTTAAAAAGCTCTTGTAAACTATGATATGGGTATTTTCCTAGGGCTGTGACCCTAGGTAATTTCCTAGGGTCACAGGCCCTAGGTAATTTTTGTAGGTAATAGCGTGAATTCTTGTAGTGTAACTTTTTTTTTTTCAAAAGATCGTTTTAGATTTATCTTGAACTGTTTTGTTAAAATTATCATTATACTTTTCTAACAAGCTTAGTGTGTCTGCCTTAGTGGGTGTATACTCACTATGTAGGACTTTACTGTGTCTGGCTTGTGAGAAAGCTTTGAAAAATAGTGTTTTACGAAAAAGTTTTTCAAAACAAAATTCAACTCCCCTTCTCGTGTTTTGTTCTTTAGATTTCAAAGTGAACTATTCATTCAATGAAATTCAATTCAACTACACTGTTTCATTATGAGTTGTATGCTTCCTTTACACAGTTCTTCTATGTACATTTTCTTTTCTAACATGGTAACAGAGCAGTTTGAAGGGTTATGTCACAGATGATGAATTGATTTCGTGCCTATGAAACTATATTTTTCTTTTTCTTCGTCCATAATAATTGATTGATGAATCAATTATTTTCAATTGTATCTTTCGAGTTATGAAACACGGAAAAAAATCATTGGCTTATCAAATTATCTATCGAGCTATGAAAAGGATTCAACAAAAGATAGAAACAAACCCACAGTCTGTTTTACGTAAAGCAATACGTAGAGTAACTCCCAATATAGCAGTAAAAGCAAGACGCGTAAGCGGATCGACTCATCAAGTTCCCACTGAAATAGGATCCACATAAGGAAAAGCACTTGCCATTCGTTGGTTATTAGGGGCATCCCAGAAACGTCCGGGTCGAAATATGGCTTTCAAATTAAGTTCTGAATTATTGGAATGAATTGAAATAACAATGGATATGACCGAAAACGATATATGAGTTAATATATGCTCTAAAGTTTTCATATATGATATATGAAATCGAGATAGTTACCTTTCAGAAAATTCTAATAAGAGTGTAAATGCCGATGCTTTATTCTTCTTGAAAAAATTGTATAAGAGTGGAGTGCTTTATTTATGAAATAGCGCATACTTGATAAAGACAACTAGCATTAAAGAGCTTAGTAGTCGTCTCCCGCTGGTTTGGTTTCCCTTTCTTTTCAGTTTTAGGTTCTTCTTTAAGAGCCATACTCTTAAAGTATACTATTTTTAATGAACTAAACAACGACGATCATTAGAAATTGACGAATTAGAGATGCTGTAATATACTCTTTCCCATAACTTCTCATACCAGACCAACCCACTAAAATACAAATAGGGATCAGAAATGTGGTCAATATCACGAAGAAAAAAGAGAGACCGTCTATACCCAAATTAAAATTGATGTTTTCATAAGGAAGCCATCGAAGGCTTTCCACAAATTGAGATTTGGCCGTAGAAGGATCGAATTGTATCCGAGGAACAGGGGAATACAAAAAAGTAATAAGAGAGGCACACAGACCAATACGATGGTGTCAATTGCACAAACTACTGGAAGCTAGCTTTTACCTCAACATACCTTATGGCACTTTAGATTACGACATTTATCAAAAAGTAGAATGTTATCCATGAAAGAACAATTTCCTTTTGTTTCTGTAGATGATCACTCCGTTTGTGATATCTGTGATTATACTAGAAATGAGAGAATACCATACTCTTCAAGTTTGAATAAAGCTTCCAAACCTTAATGGCCATAAGTACTTCTTGACTGTTTTGCATGATTTTAGTAGGTTTTGCTTGGATTTTACTCTTAGAATATAAATCAGAAGTTAGATATCAAGATAAAAACATCATTACAATGGTTGAAAATCCATTTAATGTACTTGTGAAGATGATTCGGACTGACAATGGCCCTGAATTTCTTTTGAATGAATTCTATACTTCTAAGGGAATTATTCATCAAACAAGTTGTGTAGAATCTCCTCAACAAAATGGGAATTGTTGGTAGAGCGTTGCTTTTTCAATCCAAACTTCCAAAAACATTTTGGTCATACCCAGTTTTGCATGCCACTTTTATTATCAATAGAGTTCGAAGTTCAGTCTTGAATAACAAGTATCCTTTCACAATTTTATACGGTTGTCAACCAAATTTATATGATCTCAAAGTTTTTGGATCCCTTTGTTATGCTTCCACTCTTTATGCACATAGAACTAATATCACCACAAAACAATACATTCCCTTAACCAGTCCATTAGTGCCAAATATTCATCATGAGCCAATAATTATTTCCACTCCTTCCACTAAAGTTGATTCAAAATCTATTCATGAGGATGCCACTCTGGAAACAAATTATGCTTATGAATTGCTGAGTAATTTTGCAAAGTCGAAATTGACACAAGAAGCTACAAGGAATTCCACAATAGTAAGGAGCAAACCAGGCCATTTAAGGGATTATGTATGCAACCTTTCTACTGACTCTGCTAGACCAGAATCCTCAGGTACTCCTTATACAGTTTCTCAATTTCATTGTTTTTCGAATTTGTCTCCTTCACAAAAGCATTTTGCAGTAGCCATTTGTAATGACACTGAACCAAGTTCTTATGAAGAGGCTAGTCAAAGTAAATGTTGGATTGATGTAATGAAATTAGAACATGCAGCATTAGAAGCCAGCTTATGTAAATCCAATTGGCTGTAAGTGGGTGTCTAGAATCAAACACAAGGTAGATGGTTCAATAGAGAGATTCAAGGCTAGGTTAGTAGCCAAGGGATATAATAAAGTTGAAGGATTAGATTTCTTTGATACCTTTTCACGAGTAGCAAAGTTAGCTATAGTGAGAGTCCTACTTGCTCTTGCTTCAATCTTCAATTGGAACTTGCACCAACTTGAAGTAGATAATGCATTTTTGCACGGAGAATTAAAAGAAGATGTATACATGGTTATTCCACAAGGTAGGACATGTAATAAGCTTAATCAAGTGCGAAAGTTGCTTAAGTACTTGTATGGCTTAAAGAAAACAAGTATAAAATGGTATGAGAAGTTGACAAACATGTTATTGTAGCAAGGTTATAATCAGTCTAGTTAATATTACTCTTTGTTTATCCTCAAGTCTGGTGAGAATATCACTGCACTGCTGGTTTATGTGGATGATGTAATACTAGCATGAAATTCCATGGAAGAATTCAATAGAATTAAGAAGATTCTTGATTCTGCTTTCAAAATTAAAGACTTTGGTCTGTTGAAATATTTCCTTGGTTTAGAAGTCTCAGATTCTGAATAATGAATCACCATTTTTCAAAGAAAGTATTTCCTTGATTTGCTTATGGAATTAGGATTACATGGTTTAAAACCAGCAAAAACAATACCATTGGATCTGTCAATCAAGATGCACTAAGATGGAGGGAAGCCTTATACATATATTGGAGCATATAGAAGGTTGATTGGAAAGTTATTGTACTTAACTACTACCAGTCCCGATATAGCATTTGCAACATAACAATTTAGTCAATTTCTGAGTTGTCCAACTGTTACTCATCATAATACAGCCTGCAAAGTTGTGAGGTACCTGAAATCTAGTCCATGCCGTGGGTTGTTCTTTCCCAGAAAATCCGTTATGCAAGTCTTTGGTTTCTGTGATGCGGATTGGGCAAGATGCCATGATTCCAGAAAGTCTATTATAGGACATTGCTTTTTTATTGGATCTTTATTGATTTCATAGAAAGCTAAGAAGTAGCAAACTATCTCAAGGTCACCATCTGAAGCAGAATATAGAGCCTTGTCTATGGCAGCATGTGAATTACAATGGATTCTTTATTTGCTTGATGACTTGAAAATTAAATGTGATAGGGCACCAGTTCTTTATTGCGACAATCAAAGTGAATTGCATATTGCTACAAATCCTGTGTTTCATGCAAGAATAAAGCATCTAGAAATAGATTACCATTTTGTTCGAGAAAAATTGCACAACGGAATGTTAATGTTTCTGCCAATTTTTTTAAAGTCTTAGCTTGTAGATCTATCTACTTTATGAAAACAAACCCCTTGGCAGGACATGTCAGCCAATGGGGAAATGTTTTCCCTCCCAAATAATAATACTCTTTTAATATTATTTTATTACTTTTTACTTTGTAATTATTTTTTATATTTTATAAATTTATTTATTTTATTTTTATTTTTATTCAGTTTTTATTTTCTGATATTTATTTTTTTCCTTATTTCATATTTTTTATTTTTTTAAATATTATTTTCTAATAGTTTTTTATTATCAAATTATTTTTTTCCCATTCTTTTTACTTTTTAAGTTTCCAGTTTTTTCTTATATTTATATTAATTATTTTCTTTTCATTTTTTCCGAATGGTTTTAATTTTAATTTTCTAATATTTTATCTATATAAATAATTATTTTACATTTAAATTCCAACGGGGAACCTTTATAATTGTCGGTATAATTTCATCGTCATTGATCACGTATCAAAATTTATAAATGTCTTTATAATTTATAAAATTTATTTTACTTCTTTGAGCACATTTCATAATCAAATTTTATAAATGTTTTATTATTTATAAATAATTATTTTACTTTTGAGTCCCCACAGAGAATTTTTTTACTTCTTAATTTTTTTGTTTTATATGTATATTTATCTTTTTTTATTTTATTTTTGTTTTTTTATTTCTTTTGTTTTTCAATTTCTTTTAAATTTTTTCTTTATAAATATCGTTATTATTTATAAATGATAAATGATTATTTTTCTTTTTACTTTTCCTATTTTTTGTTATATTTGTATTTTGTTATTTTCTTTTCATTTTTTTCGGAAAGTTTTTTATTTGTTGTTTTTAATTTTGGTCTTTATAAATATCTTTATTATTTATAAATGATTATTTTACATTTAAGTCTCAACGAAGAAACATTACATGTTGTCAGTATAGTTTCATCATCTTTGATCACGTATTAAAATTTATAAATATCTTTATTATTTATAAATTATTATTTTACATTTTATTCTCGACAGGAAAACATTTTATGTTGGCATAAATGAAAACATTTCTTTTGCGTCCTGATGGGATAACACTACATGTTGTCGATATAAATTTATCTTATTTGAAAACCTTTTAAAATCAAATTTAATAAATATTTTATTATTTATAAATAATTATTTTACTTTTGAGTCCTCACGAGAAATCTTTTTTTTACTACTTACTTTTTTATTTTTCATAGATGTTTACATTTCTTATTATTTTCTATTTTTTAATTTTTGTTATTTCTAGTGTTTCTTTAGTTTTTTATATTTTATCTTTATAAATGTCTTTATTATTTATGAACAATTATTTTTATTTTAAGTCCCAACACGAAAATATTACATGTTGTTGGTTTTATCGTCTTTGATCAAGTATCGAAATTTATAAATGTCTTTATTATTTATAAGGGATTATTTTATTTTTGATTCTCGACGGGAAAACATTATATGTCGGTATAAATAATTAATTTTCTTTTGCTTTCTGACAGGAAAACATTACATTTTGTCGGTATAATTTCATCGTTTTTAATCACATATCAGAATTTGATAAAGGTCTTTATTATTTGTAAATAATTATTTTATTCTTGATTCCTGACAAAGAAATATTACATGTTATCAGTATAATTTCATCGTCTTACATAACAATTTTACAAATCTCTTTATTATTTATAAATGATTATTGTACTTTTAATTATTGACCGGGAAATATTACATGTTGGTATAAATAATTACTTTTCTTTTGCTTCCTAATGGAGAAACATTACATGTTGTCGGTATAATTTCAATGTCTTTTATCACGTATCAAAATTTCAGAAATGTGTTTATTACTTATAAATAATTTTTTTATTCTTGAATCCCGACAAGAAAATATTACATATTATCATTATAATTTTATTGTCTTTTTTTATTTTTCCTATTATTTATAAATGATTACTTTACTTTTGAGTTCCTACGGGAAATTTTTTTACTTCATATTTTTTTTTCTTATATTTATATTTCTTATTTTCTTTTTGTTTTTTCTTAATGTTTTTTATTTCTTTAGTTGTAAAATTTTATCGTGGTAAATTACTTTATAATTTATAAATGATAAATGATTGTTTTGCTTTTTAGTCCTAACAGGTAAACATTACATGGTGTCAGTATAATTTTATTGTCATTGATCACGTTTTAAAATTTATAAAGGTCTTTATTATTTATAAATAATTTTTGTACTTTTGAATCCCGATTGAAAAACATTATATGTCGGTATAAATAATTACGCTTCTTTTATATCCCACGAAAGCGTTACATGTGGTTGGTATAATTTTATCGTCTTTGAACACGTATCAAATTTTAGAAATATTTTATTATTTATAAATAATTGTTTTACTTTTGAGTCCATACACGGAATTGTTTACATTTTACATTTTCTATTTTTCTGATATCTATATTTCTTATTTTTTTTCCTTACTGTTTTCTTATTTCTTTAATTTTAATATTTTTATTTTTTTATATATATTATGATTATAAATGTCTTTATTATTTATTAATTATAAATGGTTATTTTACTTTTAAGTCTTAAGGGGGGATCATGACATGTTGTCGGTATAATTTCGTCATCTTTGATCATATTTCAGAATTTGATAAATGTCTTTGTTATTTATAAATGAATATTGTATTCTTGAATCCCGATGAGAAAACATTACATAATATCAGTATAATTTCATTTTCTTTACATAACAATCATATAAATCTCCTTATTATTTCTAAATGATTATTTTACTTTTGAGTCCGGACTATACACGTAATTGCTGCTAAGGACAACCTGCACATTTAGAGGTTACGAGATGAAGTTCCTAGCTTTACGAATTCTTGAGTAAGATCTTGATTTCAGGAAATAAGTTGTTGTAGCTCAGTCTCCACATTCATGACTACAAAAATTCATTGTGATGTTGAGAGTATACTTCTTCAACTTTAAAACAAGCATTGATCCTATCAACAAACACCTCAAATCTGACTCAAGTTTCTGCAACAAGACCCCAGAGAGTCATAGACACTTATGTTATGCACCTGGCAGTAAAAGCATAATCTTTGTAGTAAGTGGCAACGTTATCCACTGGAGTTGATTTAGCTTTTGATCTTATGATTATTCTTTGTTAATGAAGGTACAAATCATATGGAGAGAAGGAAGAAATGGAAGAGAAGGAGAAAAGGGAAAGAGCCCCCTTAGGAGAATATATAGTAGAATACTAAAATATATAGTGCTAAAAGGAGAATATATAGTAGAATACTAAAAGAATATACTACCCTTATAAACTAATATTATCTAATATCCCTCCTCAAACTCACAATGCATTAACAAAAAGCATTGAGAGTTTGTCAGTCAAAAAAAGAAAACGCTTAATAGAATGAGATTTGGTGAACAAGTCAGCAATCTGCAAGGAGGAAGAAAAAAAGGTACTATTGAAGATGATGGCGAGTGAGGTGACAATCAATCTCAATGTGCTTGGTGCGTTGATGAAAAATCGAGTTGTGGGCAATTTGAATAGCACTATTGTTATCATAGTACATAGGAGTTGGTCCAAAAAGAGATACACCCAGATCAGAAATCAACTAACGTAACCAAACTATTTCTGAAGTGGTGTCTACCATAGCACGATACTCAGCTTCTATAGAAGAGCGATAAACAACTTCTTGCTTCTTGCTCCTCCAAGAAATAAGAGAATCTCCTAGAAAGATGCAAAATCCTGTGGTAGATTTGCGATCAGTGGGGTCATCAGCCCAATCAGCATCAGAGTAAGCACACAACTCCAAAGAAGAAGATGAGGGAAAGAGAAGACTCTGAAGTTGAGTGCTCCGAAGATAACGAAGAATGTGAAGAACAGCTGCCCAGTGCACTATAGTAGGAGAAACAAGAAACTGACTGACAGCATGCACTGCATAAGCAATATCAGGTCTAGTAATAGTAAGGTATACCAAGCTGCTAACTAGTGTGCGATACAAGGTGGGATCTGGTAGAGGAACACCATTAGATAAGGCATATTTAACATTAAGCTCAATAGGAGTGTCTGTTGCTCGAGTAACAAAAAGATGAGCTTGTTAAAGAATGTTGCCAATATACTTAAATCCCTAAGAAATAACGAAGAGGACCTAAATCCTTCATCTCAAACTGCTTGGCCAACTGTAATTTCAACTCAGAAATACCATCAACATCATCCCCTGTAACAATCATGTCATCAACATATAAAGAGAGTATAATACGACCATGAGAAGTAGACTTGAGAAACAAAGCAGAATCATGATCACTAGAATGGAAGCCGAGAAAGGAAATCACAGTGGAGAACTTTTCAAACCAAACTTTAGGAGCTTGTTTAAGACCATAGAAAGTCTTCTTTAACTTACAAACTTCCCCCTGATTATGAGAAACACCTGGTGGAGGAACCATGTAAACCTCTACTTGTATATCTCCATTTAGGAATGCATTTTTAACATCTAACTAAGAAATATGCCATTGGCGAACAGATGCAACTGCAATAAGAGTACGAATAGTAGTAATTTTGGCCACATGAGCAAAAGTTTCTTCATAATCCATTCCATATTCTTGAGAGAATCCTTTAGCAACAAGACGGGTTTTGTGATGCTCAACTGACCCATCAGACTTGGTTTTGATCTTGTATACCCAACGAGACCCAATAACATGTTTTCCTGGTGGAAGAGGTACTAAGTCCCCAGTATTTGTCTTGTGTAAAGCAGAAAGTTCCTCTGCCATAGCTTGCTGCCAAAGGGTATCAAGACTAGCCTCTTTATAAGAAGAGGGCTCTGACAAACTATGAATAGTGGTTAGGAAAGAAGCAAAAGAATTGGAATAAGTGGAGTAAACATAATTTGGTAATTTAGTGGACTTACGATCACCTAGAGGATACCGAGGAGGACGAGGAGGAGGAGTAGGAGAAGCTGCAGGATCAACAACCATTGGAGGTTCTTGAGGGGCTGTGGGGATGGAGGGAACGTCTGGAGCTGTAGAAGTACTTGTGTCATCAACCCTACAATTCTCAATATCAGAGTCATCAACATCCATGGAAAAGGGATCAATACGTGTGAGATGAGACCTAGTGAGACCAAGAGAGTTAGGAGGAATAGAGTAAAATGGCATGTACTCAAGGAATACAACATGACGGGAAACATATAGTTTTTGACTTGAAGGGTCATAGCAACGATAACCCTTCTGGCCATCCCCATAACCAAGGAAAACGCCTATCGTAGAACGAGAAGATAATTTACTACGTTCTACATGAGTGCAAAGGACAAAACAAGTAGAACCAAAGACTCTCAAGGACGAGTAATCAGGAACACAACCATACAATTTTTCAAAGGGAGACAAACCTAAGGTGACATGGGATGGAATTCTATTAATGGCATGCACAGCAGTAAGAAAAGCCTCACCCCAAAACTCACTAGGAGCAGAGGCAGACAAAAGAAGGGACCGAGTAGTTTAAAAAATATGGCGATGTTTTCTTTCAGTAAAGCCATTTTGTTCTGCGGTATCATTACAAGTTTGGTGCAAGGTCCCATCAGAAGCAAGTAACTCAGAGAATTTATTAGTGGCATACTCACAACCTAAATCACACCGAAAACACTTTATAACAGCATTATGTTGAGTTTTAACCAAAGCACGAAACATATGATAAATACCAAAAAAACTCATAACGATGTTTCATAAGATAAACCCAACAATAACCAGTACAATCATAAATGAAAGATATATAATATCTAGATCCACCCTTGATAGGAACTGGTGATGGACCCCATACATCAGAATGAACTAAATCAAAAGGTGCATTAGAAACTGAAACACTTTTGCTAAAGGGTAAGGCAGAAAACTTAGCAAGTTTGCAACCACAACAATCAGAAATATCATTTGTTTGCAACTTTCCTAAGGCACCAAGAAACATGTCCAAGATGAGAGTGCCGCAAATAAAAACTAGAAGAAGATGAACTCATCTGAAATGATGACAAGTCAATAGTAGAAGCTGCAACATCTGGTACTTTCAGCTTATCCAAAAAGTAAAGTCCCCCTGCCTACAGCCTGTCCCAATCATCCTCCCAGATTGCTGATCCTGCACATAACAATGACTGGGAGAAAACAAAACTAAATTACCAGAATCACATAATTGACCAACAAAGGCAAGACCCAATGTGAGATTAGGAATGTAGTAAACATTTGAAAAAGACAAGTTAGCTATGGAAATTGACCTAATGCCTGCTAATGGCATGGGAGTGCCATCAGCAGTCTAATAAATCTTCATCACATGTAGATTTATAGTGTTAAATTGGATATTTGCTTGGTGAATGAAGAGAATTGAAAGCGATTTTATGCTTAAATTGTTTGATTTAATGTATTCAATTGATCTCATTCTAATGTTTGTGCATTAGTGTTTTCTATGATTTTTTTATCTCTAAGTACACAGGAATTAGAGCATAGCCAAAGGATTGACTTGGAAGCGCGCCTGGAAGCGCTGTTTCCTGACAAAGAAGATTTGAAAAGCTATATCTTGAGCTACACTAATCCGAATGAGGTGATCTTGGTCTTGTTGGTAAGATAGAAGCATTGTCTACAACTTTGATGAAGAAATCGAGACCTAAATCAATCTCTAAGTTAGAGTACTTTGTGCTACAAGTTGATAAGGTGATGTTGCCCCAACCTGATACCTATTCGATATTTTAATCATATCTGGAGTTTTAGGTGTCCAAATGAGATGGAACTAGTGCCATTGGAAAGCTAAGACCCATATCTTCAACTTTCATGAAGACACCTTGAGCTAATTCAGACTTTATAGAGGTGAAACATGCAGCAGAAGCCAAAAATTTATGTGTAGAGGCGTGCTTGAGGCGCGTCCAAGAGCTTTTTGGCACACTTCGTTTCTGTCTGTCAATGCTGGCGCGCATTTTGGGAGCGCTGGAGCGCTTTTATTACGCTGTAATCATCTAAAAACACGATTTTCACGATTTGAAGGCTTTCTTTATCATATCTAAGACCTAAAACGTAGGGAGGCTTGTCAAGGAGTGCTAGGGTTTCAATTTCCACCATCTCCAAAGAGGACTCAAGCTTGGGAACAATGATTTGAGTCATCAATGGAGTGGTTCTCTATCATTATTTCTATTTTCTGGTTTGGTTTCTCGTTCTCTATGAGTAGCTAAACTCTTTTAGCTAGGGTTAGATGAATTTTATGGAAACTCTTATGTAGTTAGATTTACTTATATCAATGTAAGTTTATTTCATTTATTTTTGAGCCTTCATCTCTATTCTTAAGGCTTTTGGTGATTAATCACTATCAAATTGATTTTGGGTTCGTCTCACAATTAGGAAATTGGGGTTTTGAACTTGACATTGGGATTGTTGGCCATAATCATGATGAGTATAGGGATATAACTTTGTGATTATGTGTTCTTATGAATCACTATTCTTATTGCTTAACCTAACTTTCAATCACCTAAGGGATTAGGGGTTCTAGTAAGAGTAAAGAGTTTATAGGTCAAGGGATTGTCCTTAAACTAATTTAGTTGATTCGAACTTCAATTTTACATGGAATAACTTTTGTTGATTGTATATTAAATGCATAACAGTGGAAACAAGAGGATTCGATCCCTAGTCGCTTTTAATTATTCGAATTCAAATAGTTTGTTTTTGTTATCGTTACAAATATTCTCAATATCAAATACCCAAGATTGGGTTCTCGTTCAAAATAGATACCAAGTTTGTTAAGTTAAATAATTAATCACAATCCTCGTGGAGACGATACTCTACTTATCACCTATTACTTGTACGATTCGGTACACTTGCTGAAATCCTCAACAAGTTTTTGGCGCCGTTGTCTGGGATTGTTGAATTGATTTTTAACAAAGCAAACGAGTAATATTTTGAACAATTTTATTTTCTGCTTTTTAAAAAAAACCAAAAATTTAAAATTTCTTTTCTCTTCTTATAAAGTTGTTGTGTTGCTCACAATTCTCTTAGCTTTTGTAGCATGCAGCCTCTTAGATGTGATTTTTGTGGACGAAAGCATAAAAATGGCTGTTTTGAGGATTTCTTGGTCATATCACCAGAAGATGAGGATCTCTTAGTCATGGTGGAAGAAGAAGAGGATTATTGCATTGAAAGTATCATGGGAGAAGAAGAGTCACACCTTCAAACTCGATTCGAAGATCCATATGACAGAGACATTTACCTTAAAAATGTACTGGTTGAATTCATGAGAGCCAACCAAGCTTCATTTGATAGATCTGAGGTTCAATGTGAGAGGTTATCAGAGCAATTATCCCAATTTGAGTAGAAGAAAGTGGAGATAGAGATTGAACATAACTTCATTGTGGCATTGGAAGAAGAATTGAAAAACAAAAATAGTGACATGGAAGAGGACCCAAGGGTGAGACATAGAGAGATTCATGTGACTAAGGGTGTTCACAAACCGATCCAATCCAATTCAAACCGCAGCCACCGAACCGAAAAACCGCAAACCGAATTAACCGCAAACCGAAAAAACCGAAAACCGCAAAAAACCGAAATTTTGGATTGGATTGGATCGGTTTTCGGATCCTTCTAATGGAACCAATCCAATCCAAACCGATCCAAAGTATTATTACATAACATAATATTATACTTATAATTACCAAACCGATTGGATGATTAGAGTAAAAACCAAAAGGATTGGATCGGATGGTTTTTCCCCTTAAAACTGATCCAATCCAATCCGCGAACACCTACATGTGACAGCTCAACCCTTTTTCATTGAAGAGAATGGTCCTCCGTAGGATGAATTTGATGTGCTTCAAGATAAAGAGTTGGGGAAACAGTATCCCAAATGTATCATTGTTGAGGCATGGGAAAACTTACTTCACTATGCCAAGTAATGGGAATTCTCTCCAAAAGAAGGAAGCAAAAGGAAGAAATCTTCTTCCTATCATATTATCCACCCTAACTTGGGTGTTGAAGCATCAAGCTAATGATATTAAAGAAGCGCTTCATGGGAGGCAACCTATTGGCAGTGGCGTCGAGTGGCTCACCACAAAGGTTCCATCTTTCCTTCTTTTCTTTTGTTGTTTATTTTTTGTTATTGTTTTCTTTTGTGTGTGAAGTTGATACCATGCACCCTATGGCTGACTGAGCTCCTTGCTACTTTATGGAATTCCATGTCATCTTCTGTGAACTGTACTCTTATTGTGTGCATGAAGTGTATGATCGAGGTGCTGAAACTTTTGTTGACATGAACCTTTTTAAGCAGCTTCTATTAACCGTAACTTTTGAGAACTTTAGTGGTCATGAATCTTTTCTCATTACAAAAGCAAACTCTGTGAGTGAGTGTTTGAGCCTAAACAGAATTTTATTTATTCTTGAGTGCTCCATCACTTGTATGAACTCTTTAGAACTTGACTCAGTTCTTGATTACTTTTGTATTGCAAGTGAACACGCACACATATGATTGAGATCTTTATTTTTGTTTGAACAGCTCGAGCCTTTGATTGCCTACCCTCGTGAATTTATCCTTTACTAGCCCTTTTGAGCCTGAAGCCCTTTTTGTTGAATATTAAGCTCAATACAAGCCAATAACCGGAAAAACCAATTGTCCCTTTAAATTGGAATTGAGTGATTGTTTTCTAAAAATTCGTTATTTGGTTGTAAATTAAGTTTGGGATTGCTTGAGGGCAAGCAACAATCTTAAGTTTGGGGTGGCTACACAAAGCATGTGCATGTAGTCATTTCAGAAGAAAAAAAATGAACAAACCAGAGGAGAATAACAATAAAAAGATCCAAATTGTTATAAAAAAAAATCAATGAGAAAAGCAAAGAAAAAGTTCTCTTTTAGCCTGTTGGTATACAAAGTTGAATGTAATTGGGGGAAGTTTGTGAATTGATACAAGGTATGGATAAGAAATAATAGAGGCATCTCTTGACTCTAATTAAGTTAGCCTAGATCCAAATAAATATTCTCCCTTACCTAAGCCCCATTTCACCCTTTGAAAAGATCTCATAATGTGTGTGGCATTTGTGTGTAGTTGCTTTCCTAGAATTTTGTCAAGCCTATGGTAAATGATTGCATTTGGTGTGAATTGAGTGTAAACAGTACCCCTGAGACACTTGAGTCGAGTGAAACACATTATCGGCAAAGGTGTAATGGGAATTGATTTGTGGCTCTGGGTGAATAAATTCATTTTGGTTACTTGTGTTGTGATGATTGGAAAGCATGAATTCAAAAGAGTATGTGAATTGATTGTGCATGGATTGTCAAAAATTTTATGAAAAGTTCACCTAGATGAATTAATTGGAATTAAATGGAAATCCAACCCATGTTTTTGATTGAGTTTGCTTGAGGACAAGCAAAGAGCTAAGTTTGGGGTTGTGATAAATCTTCATCACATGTAGATTTATAGTGTTAAATTGGATATTTGCTTGGTGAATGAAGAGAAATGAAAGTGATTTTATGCTTAAATTGTATGATTTAATGTATTCACTTGATCCCATTCTAATGTTTGAGCATTATTGTTTTCTAGGATTTTTTATCTCTAAGTACACAGGAATGGGAGCATAGCCAAAGGATTGATTTGGAAGCGCGCCTGGAAGCGCTGTTTCCTGACAAAGAAGATTCCAAAAGCTATATCTTGAGTCACACTAATCTGAATGAGATGATTTTGGTCTTGTTGGAAAAATAGAAGAATTATCTACAACTTTGATGAAGAAATCGAGACCTAAATCAATCTCTAAGATTGGGTAATTTGTGCTACAAGTTGATAAGGTGATACTGCCCCAGCCTGACACCTATTCATTTTTTCAATCATATCTGGAGTTTTAAGTGTCCAAATGAGATGAAACCGATGCCATTGGAAAGCTAAGATCTATAGCTTCAACTTTCATGAAGACACGTTGAGCTAATTCAGACTTTACAGAGGTGAAAAATGCAGCAGAAGCCAAAAATTCATGTGCAGAGGTGCGCTTAAGGCGTGTCTAAGCGCTTTTGGCGCACTTCATTTCTTTCTGTCAGTGCTGGCGCATGTTTTGGGAGCACTAGAGCGCATCTGTTACGCTGGAATCATTTAAAAACACGATTTTCACGATTTGAAGGCATTCTTTATCATATCTAAGACCTAAAACGCTGGGAGGCTAGTCAAGGAGTGCTAGGGTTTCAATTTCCACCATCTCCATAGAGGATTCAAGCTTGGGAACAAGGATTTGAGTCATCAATGGAGTGGTTCTCTATCATTATTTCTATTTTCTGGTTTGGTTTCTCGTTCTCTATGAGTAGCTAAACTCTTTTAGGCTAGGGTTAGATAAATTTTGTGGAAACTTTTATGTAGTTTGATTTACTTATATCAATGCAAGTTTATTTCATTTATATTTGAGCCTTCATCTCTATTCTTAATGCTTTTGGTAATTAATCACTATCAAATTGATTTTGGGTTCGTCTCACAATTGGGAAATTGGGGTTTTGAACTTGACATTGGGATTGTTGGCCATAATCATGATGAGTATAGGGATATAACTTTGTGATTATGTGTTCTTATGAATCACTATTCTTATTGCTTAACCTAACTTTCAATCACCTAAGGGATTAGGGGTTCTAGTTAGAGTAAAGGGTTTATGAGGCAAGGGATTGTCCAAAATCTAGTTTAGTTGATTCGAACTTCAATTTTACATGGAATAACTTGTGTTGATTGTAGATTAAATGCATAAGAGTGGAAACAAGAGGATTCGGTCCGTAGTCGCTTTTAATTATTCGAATTCAAATAGTTTGTTTTTGTTATCGTTATAAATATTCTCAATTACAAATACCCAAGATTGGGTTCTCGTTCAAAATAGATACCAAGTGTGCAACTCAAGAATCAAGTATCCATAAGTGTGAAGATATACCTGACGGGCTATGGGAAGGCAAACCTTTAAAGGAGGAGGCAGACATGGCATGTGGCTGAGTGGCAAGAAACTTTTGGAACTGCTCCACAAGATTAGATACTTGAGACGTGGTCTCAGAAGAGGATACATGTCCATTACCAAGAGCATCTGGGGGAGGAGCAGTAACAAAAACATTTGATGAAGGGACCTAAAATTCTTTGATTCGATTGATTTGAAGGAGGGTGCCATTGAGAGGACTGTTGTGATTTCCCTAATCTTGGACATTGTGCCTTCCAATGACCCTTCTCCTTACAATAGCAGCAATAATCAGAATCAACCTTCCCATGAGACTTGCCTTTGTTAAAAGGAGCAGCAAAGACAGATGGAGTAGGAGTGGAGAGAATGCCTTTTTCAGAATGAAAATGAGACTTGAGTTGAATTTCTTTGCTAACAACTCATTAACTACTGAATTAATCAACACTTGGAAGAGGATTACGGTTTAAGATAGTCCCACGAAGGCCTTCAAAATCATCCCTAAGAGCCATCAGAAATTGAACTAAACGCTGCTCTTCCCTTTGATTAGTATAAGGTGTGAAGGCTTATAATTCAACAGATTCAGTAAGAGCCAATTGATCCCACAGATTTGACATAGCAGAATAAAATTCCTGAATGCTCATATTGTTTTGCTGAATAGCTCAAATATCAATCTCCAACTGATATTGTTTAGCAAAGTTGGACTGTACATATAGCCGTGTCAAGTGATCCCAAACAGCCTTAGCAGTGTCAAATTTTGCAAGTTGCATGCCTATTGACTGTGAAACTGAGTTATTAATCTAAGTAATGATCTTCTAATTGTTAACTTCCCAATTTTCTAACTCCTTTGCATATTTAGTTGCATCTTTTTCTTTATCTTTATCTATGGGCTTAAAAGAGGTGCCCTCAATAGAGCTCCACATTCTTTTTCCTTTCAAACTTTTTTTCATCACATAGCTCCAATAGCAAAATTTTGTCCAGTCAATTGCACACTAATGGATTGAAGAGAATCATCTTTTTTAGTTGCCATCTCTACAAATAGCAAATACCTAAGAAACCAACACAACAAAGGCACAAATACCAGACCAATAGCAGACGAAATACCAGACCAACACAGGAAATATGGAGCAGAAGGGAGAAAAACAAATACCAGCACCAAAGAATAGATGCACATCGGAAGGGAAGATCCACGTCGGAACAAAACCGCCCCGAAAAAACCACAACAAACCGTATCACGTCGGAATGCCAAACGGAACCGCGCCTGAATACCACGACAGAACCATGCTAGAGAAAAAAAATAGAAACAGCGACGGAGAAAATCCAGAAATGGGTCGCAAAAGCTGTGGATCGTGCTAATGTTTTTCCCAAAATCTTACTAGCTCTTTGATACCATGTTAACAAAGATACAAATCATATGGAGAGAAGGAAGAAAAGGAAGAAAAGGAGAAAAAGGAAAGAGCCCCCCTAGGGTTCCAATGTAATAATAATAGCAAAGTCTAAACAATACAATATTAAAAGGAGAATATATAGTAGAATACTAAAAGACTATAATACCCTTATAAACTAATATTATCTAATAAGCATTACTGAAATGAACTCGATCCATTAAATCTTTGAGCAGCTTCGGCTATGCTTCCGTCTTCCAATAACCTATTATTTACCAATCCTTCTATGCCAGATATATGGACATGTTTGTATATGCTTTACTGATTTTCAGTTCTGCATTTTCCTTTTTGCAATGGAGCTAATAAGGACCTTAATTGTAGCATCAACAATGTTTGGAATTTTAAGCGCATATATATATATATATATATGTATTCTGCGGTGCTGCCTTATTTTACAAGTTTGGATGCATTGGTGCTTTCATTCATCCAGAGCACTTGATGTGAAGTTTCCACCCTATAATCACATCAAGTATGCAAAGGAATACACTAGCATCAATACCTTTCTATGAGAGCAAAGCACTCGATATTTGAGATGTAACTTACACTCAACATCGGCACCTACATAACTGCGGAATCTAGATTTGTTTTTCAACTGTCTTATATAACCTGCTGATATACCCATGTCATGTTGCAGCCACCAATTATGCAAACTAACATTGAAAGATCAATGAGATTCTTTATACCTCTATCAAGGTTTTATGACAAGCAGCATGGACTTAATTGAACCAGCTTGTTGCCATCAATAAATGTTTAAACCAGCATAATGAAAAGAACATGTTGTCTCATCACTTGTATATGATTGTTAATTAGCCAAGCATGTTTTTTTGGTGGTAGAGTTTCTTATCAACTCTATAGAACCTATAATATAACAACCACCCCCAATCTGCGAAAGATAAAATTCTTTGAAGCGCCTTATGATGGACTGATAGTATTTAGTTCTAGAATATGTTTTTTTTAATAGCCTTCTAGAATATGTTTGCATGCTCTTGCAGGGGGCACCTCTGCATATTATTCTTCCAGATCATATTGCGGTCGAGAACTTTGACTTCACAAGAAAGCAACCTTGTCAAGTTCACTATGCTTATAAGTCGGCTCCACATTTGCTTGAGCAACCAACTTGGGGGCAATTGTTCCGGACCTGTACAAGGCCCAAATACTATTTAGTGGGCTCCAACTAAATTGGCCCAATTTACATAGCTTCTCATAGAAGCTAACACTTGATGGAAGGCTATATAGGCCTAATATAGTCATCTATTCAAGTATGCTACATTCTAACTTTTTCACCCACCTCATTCATAGACTAACTTGAGCGTCGGAGTGTTTGTAGGTAGCCACTACCGACGTCTTCCACTAGAGCACGGAGCGGTTCACCTTTATGGCGGCGATCTCTTCCATCATTCCACTACTGTGATGTATCACTTACCTCTAACTTTTATGTTCGTCCGGAACACGTATCTTGCTAGTTTCTTCAGTTTTTCTTCCTTTTATTTCCAAGCTAAACATGATGGATATTTACCATGCTTCAACTTGCGAGCGGGTGATAAGTCATGCACATTGGCAATCCGAGGGAACTATGCAGATGTGGCAATCCAAGTGAATGAGAAGAAGTGTCATGAAGAAACGAAGGGAAAAGCGGTTATAGATTTGATTTCTGTTTTAGAATAAATGATCAGGTGTGACTTAGCTCACTTGGTGAGTTGGATCTTTGCATTCTTCTTCCATTATAAATACCAATACCAATTGATGTAAAGTGAACTATTCATTCAGTGAAATCCAATTCGACTACAATGTTTCATTATGAGTTCTCTGCTTCCTTTACACATTTCTTCTATGTACATTTCCTTTTCTAACAATAACACAACTCTTTAAAGAATAAATACTGAATTTAATACCGAAGTTAATAAACAATTAAATAATGACTGTTTAATCTTCTAACTGTCAGTATCCCTTGCTTGGTTTGCTTCCATGTGGTGATGAAATGCACACCGTAACACAACCTTTATATCCAAATCTCCTTCGTATAGACCATGGACCACTGAAAATCCTTTTTGAGATGTCCATGTATAGAGCTTTCCTAGCTAGTTGAATCTCTATTATATACAAATTAAAATAACCTCATTGATTATCTTCCAAATGGCAACTTCTAGAAAAATTAGCAATAAATAATACTTATATGTCATCTTTTAAAAAGAAAAATTAGGTGGTTAAATAAATGTGACTTGGAGCAATGAAATGATAATTATGTGTCCACCATGTTTTTTGCAAAAAAAAAAAAAATTAAAAATTAGATTCAGCACATAAGTATTATCGGTTGACAATTTTTTTGGAAACATAATTATTATGAAAGATCCCTGGATAGCAAATATGAGCAAAATAAACGTGGATAATTAATTTAAACTTTAAGAAGAATAAAAACGGAAACTAAAAATTTTTTTTGATAAAAAAGGGAAGTAAAGGTTCATATAAAAAAGGGAAGTAAATATGAGCAAATTGTGTAAAAAAGCGTGTATGAAAAACATGATCAATTGAGTAATGGAGGAAACCGATTTATGGACAATAATTTGGACAGTACGGTCTCTCTCCCTCATTTCTTATTATGAAAATTTTTATTATATTTTGTAATTTTTTAAACCGGCCCAATTAGTTAATTAGGTCATAAAAACCGTTGACCTACTAATTTTCCTATGCAATTACAGAGTCTATAAATAGTGGATAGAACCATGCATGCTCATTATATTGTGTGTTTGACATGACAACAACCACTTTAAAAACCGGACAGAGGGACGAACCTGATGAACATTTTACAATTGCAGGGATTATTTTGAAATATTGATAATGTGAAGACTAAATTGATACGGTCATATAATTTCAAGGACCAAATTTGGTATTTATTCTTTTGAAATAATTATAGGTAAAGCTAGAGGAAATGAGACAAACCATATAAAGAGCCTTGGTCATAAGACAAATATTTGACAAATTATAAGGTGCTCATTGGAAACATCGGAAAACTTATAAGCCCTCCTCTCCAAAACCCTCCTTCCAAACATACCTTAAGAAAACTCTCTTGATGAATGTACATTGGTAGCGGTTCTATTCATGAATGCCTATAAAAGTGTAAAACAAGGTAGCGGTTTTTTCCATGAACCGCTACCCAAGTTTACCTATGACACAACCCTCCACATGAAGTTGTTATCAATTTACTCATTCAGTAATAGTTTCGTGTAAAAATTGCTATCGTATATTTGTTATATTTTGACAAATCTAACTAGTGTTTAAAAGTTTAATAGAAAGAATTTTTTCAAAGATACACAAAGAGATAATAAAAGAAAATACAAATGAAGACCACGGTGACAAAACAGAGTTTTACTATTGTTACTATCTTCTTCCCTCTCTTTACTTATAATCATTATAAGATACCGCCAGGTGTTCCCCCAAACTCTTCAGAGAAAATAGCTTATTAAAAGGCATAGTCTATGAAGAGTTTGAGGAAACTCTTAGGGACACCTGATTTATTTAACATACTCCATATATATTTTATTGGTTTGACTTGTTACGTCCAAACTCACTATTTATAACGAGTTATATTTGCTTTTTGTATTGGCCTAATAAATTTGTTCGTGTTCATGAAAAAATGGAGATAAAGATGTGAATTGCAAAGCAAGTGAACCTAGACGAAAGATTGGACAAAAGGGAATTGAGTAGGATGAGAATATTGTCAAGACAACCGATATCGAATAGCCACATTCTATTCAGCCATGCTTTTGCTATGTCCTCTATTTTAAACTGCAAAGATACAAGTGTTAAATGGAATCTAACACGTGAAAGTGGGTGACATCAAATTTGACATTACAACTTGGTGTCTTCGAGATATGATGCTGATGCAATAAGAATGTTTTTGACAACTTTCTCACTCTTAATTTTAAAATTCATGAGAGTGAAAAGGATCTCGGAAGAAATTGAGGAAGGACCTTTTGTAAGATTTTGATGATTCTAATCACTTTACCGCAATTTTACACAACAATAAGATTCTTTCTTTTTGTCCCCCATTCTTGCCAAAAATCCTGGCTATATTCAGTCGTAGAAGACTACATGCATGGCCACACATGAATTTAATTTCATCTTTATTAATTTGTCCTTTGAACACAATCATTCTACTATATATAGAGCACTTGCTATGCATTGTTTAGCCAACACAAGACAACAAGAAGCTATATAGTGAAGAATGTCTAGGAGATTAATTTATTATTTGTTGAGTGTCTCTTGGAGTTCCTCTGAATGCTTCATATATATTAGAAAGGATATATAGTCCTTCTTTCTTCAATGAAGTGTTTGGGGGAACTCTTGGGTTCAACCAACACTATCACATCAAGAGTACTACACAAATCAAATTAATTCATCTGATTCATGTGTTTAATTAGGAAAATTTCATCTGTTCGATTGTTATCCGGGCTCCTGCTGGCCTGTTTTATTTATCATTTATGATAGTATATTATTATTGCACAATATAATGAAGCACACAAATTTACAATTAATATTCATTTTATTCTCTATTAGCTAGCTAACTGAAGTAGCTTCATGTCCTTCTTTGGCTTCTTGGCGTGGAAAGGTTAGCTAAGCTGTTATATATTTATGTCACAAAAATATTGTTGTTTCGTTTGAACAAAGTTTCCCCACAAAGCATAAAGACAGGCTAGATAAAACAGAGAGCAGGAGATAATCTTTGTATCAGAGCAGTATTCCAGATTTCTTTACATACATATATATATATATATGTCAAAGACTCAATTTGTTTTTTTTTTGTTTTGAACAAAAATGCACTTACGTTATTTCATTATCAATAATAATCGCAATACACTCAGGAACGTAATCAAAACTATTGTTATAAGGCTTAGTTACGGCCGCTTAGGCAAGACCATGGACAACAGTATTTGCTTGTCATTTTACAAATTTGACTAGAAAAAACAAAGAATATTTGCTTGCAAGGCTCAATTTGTTTTATCGTTTGACTTTCGATTATTCTTTTACATAAGTAATATAAAAAAATATCTTTAATTTTTCTAGAATATCTATGAATAAAAATCTGTTATCCCAAAAAATTGTGTCTCCCTACCTCCCACCAATTAAAAGTCAGGAATATGCATATGTGTTAATAAGTTATGATTTTATTTTATTATGTGGCGACTTCTTATTGGTGGGGGACAGAGACTGTGACAGGAAAGTAAGACAAGAGATTTTTATCCGAATATCTATCGTCTGGCATGCAAATAATGTGGCATGCAGTATATTCCCTATCAAAAAAGATAGGCCGACAACCCTTTTTGTTGTCGGACACCGTATTTCATACGGTTTTTATTTTTTTAATATTTTTTCTCTACCACGGTCAAATTGATGAGCAGTGTTTTGTGTGTGTGTTTGTACGATGTCCAGCTCGGTTGTCAATTTTGGGTTGTTTGAATAACATAGCTCATTTCCTATGCAACGGAAGATGTAAGTTTTTTTTTTTTGACCAAATTATGGCCAAGTTGAAGACTGTATTCTACTTATGCGATTAATTTAAGTATATTTCTGATAAATCCATAAATTCTTATATCGAGTTGAAGAAAGATGCCAGCAATTAACTTAAGCTAATTATTGAACTTTTTTTTTATTGAACTTGATATTGAAGATTTGATTATATCAAGAAAGAAATTGGAGTACTGGTTCATATGAAAAGATTTAAAAAAGGGATGGCACAGCATAGATTGTTCGAAAAGCTAACTAAGGACAGATACCGTGGCCATGTACTTTCAAATGTTATTCTGTTGCCATATCATTTTTCCCACAATTGTGACTAAATTCAACTAGCTAGCATGGACATCTCAAAAAGGATTTTCAGTGGTCCATGGTCTATATGAAGGAGTGTTGGATATAAAGATTGTGTTACGGTGTGCATTTCATCAACACATGGAAGCAAACCAAGCTAGGGATACTGACTGTTAGAAGATTAAACAGTCATTATTTAATTGTTTATTAACTTTGGTATTAAATTCAGTCTTTATTCTATAAAGAGCTGTGCTATTGTTAGAAAAGAAATTAAATGTACATAGACGAAATGTGTAAAGGAAGCAGAGAACTCATAATGAAACATTGTATTTGAATTGGATTTCACTGAATGAATAGTTCACTTTACATCAATTGGTATTGGTATTTATAATGGAAGAAGAATGCAAAGATCTAAGTAGAGCTGTCAATCTGGCCCCCAGCCCATGGGACAGTCTACTAAACCCACACTAACAGCCCTATTTTTTTTGACCCACTTAAAAGTGGGGCTTTTAAGCCCCCAACCCAGACAACCCACATGTTGGAGGGGCTAGACACTGGGCTTGAAGGGCCAGCCCACACAGATTGATACTTCGTTCCTGAAACAGTAACTTTCGCACTCAGATCCATGACACTTTAATTGTTTATCTTGCAACATACATTAAAAATTGGTTTTTCTTTAATTGTGGCTGTCAGATTTTTACCAATTTTTTTTCCCTAGGCTTTGAAACTGTTCGGTGCAATCAATATCACATAATTCACCTGGAGGGTGAAGTAGGCGAAAACGAAATATGCTTTATATCATTGTATTAAAATTGTAAATACACTCGGTTTAACCTGATTTTAAAAGTTAACTCAAAAGGATATGATTATCTAAATCATTGTAAGGGGTCTTTTGCAACTACACCTTTTAAACTAATTAAAATTAAATTTAAGCTTAAAGACAAAGTACTACGATTTTTTTGTATATTCAATTAGAATATATATATATATATATATATATATATATATATATATATATATATATATTTATATTCTAATTTTGTCCTGCATAGTTATCTCAAGATTGGTTCTCTAAGGGTGCGTTTGATACGCAATGGGGTACAGGACAAGGAGAACAGCAATGGACAAATGCTTAAGTCACAACACAACTATTTGTCATGGGCATTATTTGTTGGACAATATGTTCCGACCTCAAGTCTGAGGCATCGTTTTTCGAGGTATTGTCCACTTTGGGCCACATGTGATGTGGGCCCTCAGCCTCGGTGGGTTAAGACATGTGGGTGTTTATAAACTCCCCTTGGCCTTGATTCCCAAACAATGTGAGATTTTTTTGTGTTTCCGGAACAGTAGCCCCCCAGTCAAGGCCAAGGGGCTAAAGGGCCGTCAGCCCTCGTGCGTGGCTTAGGCCCTCCTTCTAGCGCCAATGTTCCGACCTCAAGTCCGCAACATCGTTTTCCGAGGTATCGTCCGCTTTGGGCAACATGTGATGTGGGGCCTCATGGTTTTATCCTTAAAAGGCGCATCGGTGGGTTAAGGCATGTGGGTGTTTATAAACTCCTATTGGCCTTGATTTCCAAGCAATATGGGACTTTTTGGTGTATCCGGAACAATATATAATATAATATACAAATATAATAACACAGTAGTATTTGTTATATAAGTAAAACGTACTTTTACATTTTATAATTAACAATATATTTGTGTATAATTTGTTTCAAAAAAAATATATTAGTGTATAAATTATAATAATGTCCGTTTTACGTTTTTTTATCGGTGGATATCTTTTTTACGTTTTATATAACAATACTATACTGTGTTTTACGTTATACATATATATATATATATATATATATATATATATATATATATATATATATATTGTTAGAAGTCCCACATAGAAGAATGAGATGACCTGATTAGTGGTTATAAGTGGAGGGCAACCCTCACCTTATGAGCTAGCTTTTGGGGTTGAGTTAGGACCAAACCCAAATTCTAATATGGTATCAAAGCCTATCATAGATCCATTTTGTTGGGCCACCCGTTATCGGGTCACTCGGGTCACGCTCCAGTTGTCTAGTCCTGAGCGTGAGGGGGGTGTGTTAGAAGTCCCACATGGAAGAATGAGATGGCCTTATTAGTGGTTATAAGTGGTGGTGATGGGATAAAGCTCGCCCCGACTATCACATCTCATTAGTAGCTTCCCCGTCTGAAAATCCTTCACAGAAAACCCAAAGGGATCAAATTCAACAAAAACGGAGTTATCAGTAGTAAATTTCCTAACTGACACTAAGTTTTTAATAAGTTGAGGAGCATGAAGGACATTTTTTAGAGATAAAGGAGGGTTCGGGGAAGACGAATTTGTGTGACCACAACCCCGAATTGGAATTGAATGACATTTCCGACAATTATACCACGATTATTATTGCTCAACTTAAAATAAGACGAGAGATTACCTTGCGAGGACGTCATGTGAGAGGTTGCACCG
The DNA here is from genome assembly GCA_037113605.1 of Calophaca sinica. Taxonomy (NCBI): domain Eukaryota; kingdom Viridiplantae; phylum Streptophyta; class Magnoliopsida; order Fabales; family Fabaceae; genus Calophaca; species Calophaca sinica. Next base: position 38,778,086 of record CM073736.1, on the reverse strand, counting down.
GTATCCATATACCAGTTCAAGTCCGGAGGAGTAAGCCCAAGTGTGTGCATTGCCTGCTCGATGTCAGTTGGTGTATGAGTTGTGGCAGAAAAGGCCTGCTGAGGCCTAGGCCCAAGAACCCCTGCTGCTGGGTAGGTTGGGCGTTGCTGAGCATTGGGCCTGGCCCAAGGAGTGGATGGGTAAGGACATGGAGGGATAGGCCAAGGCATCCACTGCCAAGGCCACTGTCCGTTATTCCAACCTCCCTGCCAAGGTTGCTGCTGGCCGCTACCACGGCCGGTGCCGCTGCCACTGCCGCCACCGCCCTTGCCACCACCGCGGTTTTGACCCTTGTTGTTGCGGTTTTGACCCTTTTTGCCACCACTGTTGTTACGATTTTGAGGGTAGTTGTCTACATATGAGGTGCATCAACCGACTCCCTAGCCACCATTGTTGCACCAGAACCGGTAGCCACCTATTTTGCCATGCCCGCCTCCTCCAAAGTAAGCGTAGATCGGGCTTGCTAGAATTGGGGAAGCGGGTTGCTTTGCCGTATGAGTGTTCCAACACCACGATAGGCTTTGGTGAGACCCGCGACCATTTGAAGAATGAGCTGGTTATTCGAGACCGGTGCTCCGACGTTCTTGAGTTAATCCGACAGTACTTTGAGCCTTTGACAATATGCAGAGGCATTCGGGAAATCCCCCATGTTTGTGTGAGAAAATTCTTGCACAAGGGTTACAACACGTGAATTTTTGTTATCTTGGAATATGTCACGCAATTGATTCCAAGCCTCCATTGCCGTTGAGTTGGGTTCAAGAATTGTGTGCAATAAGTCACTAGAAATCGTGGCATAAATCCACTACAAGAAAATTCGGATTTACCGACGGGCATATACCGACGGTCAGGGACCGTCGGTTAAACGTTGGATTTTCCGACGGCCAACCCGTCGGTAAAACAACAAGTCCGTTGGTAAATTTACCGACGGTCAATGCCCGTCGGTAATGCCGAAGATATTTCATTTATGCGCCTATTTTTCAAATACCGACGGCCTTATACCGTTGGTAAGTTAAAAAACCCGTCGGTAATGCCGAACAGTTTACCGACGGTCTAGGCCGTCGGTAAAAGGCCGTCGGTAATGCGCAATAATAATCAGAAGCCAGGCCTTCCCTTTCTCCTCCATCTTCATCCCTCTTCTTCTCTTTCACTTCCCTCTCTTCCTCTGCCCCCACCACCACGCTGCCACCACCACCACGCCCACACCACCACCACGCCGCCACCACCACCACCACTCTATTCTCTCTGTTCTGTCACTATTCTCTCCTCCATCTTCATCCCTCTTCTCTTTCACTTCCCTCTCTTCCTCCGCCCCACCACTACGCCGCCACCACCACCACGCCCACACCACCACCAGGCCGCCACCACCACCACCACTCTATTCTCTATTCTCTCTGTTCTCACCGTTTCTCACTGTTCTCACCACCACCACCACCACCACCGCGCGCACACCACCACGTCTTAGTCGCCACCACCACCGCGTTTCCTCTGCCACCACCACCACCACCGTGTCTGTCTCTCTCTCTGTCTCTCATCTCTCTCTCTCTATCCGCCGCCACCTCCACAGAACACCATCTCGCCGCCGCCACCTCCACAGCACCACGCGTCCGCCGCCACCACCTCCACAGTACCTTCCGCGGCCACCTCCACAGCACCGTGGTCTGCCGTCACCTCTGCCACCACCGTCTATTCTCTGTCTCTATTCTGTCCTTCTTTGTTCGTGTTTTTTTCTTCCGAATCCCAAATTGATTTTGTGTTCCTTTTCAATGTTTCAGGAACGATTGAAAGTTTTTGACGTGATTTTGAAGGTTTTTGGTGCATCACAGGTATTCTTTTGTGGCTTGACCTCCAATTTTGTGTTCTGTGATTTTGGGAACTAAGGTTTGTTTGTATTCCCTGTTGTTGGTATTTGATTTTTGTTTTAGTAGCTTTGCAAGAGTAGCACTGCGTGAGATTATTAGTTGTTTGATGGTTGTTCTGTTGTTATTGTTTTTGTGGATTGTTAGTTGTTTGACGGTTGCTCTGCTCTTATTGATTTTGTGGATTGTTAGTTGTTTTAAAAGTTTAGGATACTTATATTATGTCCAAGGTTAAAAGTTTGTCTTAAGCATGCTAATTAGAAGGGAAAAAAAAACAATTCTAGTTGGCGCATCCTCGCTTCAGTTAGCATCATGATTTGAAAAAATATTGAAAAAAATATTGGAATAAAGTCTTAAATCTGCAAACCTATGCCTTTGTTCGCTTTGTTGTAATTCGATTATTTTCGCTTTATATGCTCATGATCGACCAATGTTGACAACAAATGAACAATGTCTTTAGATGGAAACCGTGGTCGAGGTAGGGCTTCCAGGAGGCCGATGATGTCTGCAAGGGAGTATCGGAATAGCTTTGTGACGATTGAGGATCGCGATGCTCGCCATCATGATCCTCCTATGCCTCCTAGGAGGCCGATGATGTCTGCGAGGGAGTATCGAAATAGCTTTGTCATCAGGACTAAGGATCGTGCTGAGGATCGTGATTTGATGAACCAGCATGGTGATCCCAGAAGGCCTGTAGCTACCGGTGATGCTCATCGAGGGACATACATCGTTCAGGTCTCCAGCGATGACGATGAGATCTTGGAGTATACTCCATCCACACCGGAGTATTCTCCAATCGGAGAGGATTACACTCCGACCTCACCGGAGTATTCTCCAATCGGAGAGGATTACACTCCGCCCACACCAAAACATTCTCCCACCGCAGCAGAATACACTCCATCGACTCCTTGAGGATTCTACCGCCCGATTTTGTCCTGGGACCCCTCAAGGAGCCGCCACTAGCTAGCCTCTATTTTATATTATGCATGTTATGTACATTAGTATTTGACTGCTTTAACATTTTAATTGGATAAATGTATTAGGATAATATATGATGTATGTCTTTACATTTGTGCTTTTCTATTTAATTTTTGTCTTAAGCCTAAGTTCCAATTATTCCAACGTTTCAACGATTGTTCGTGAAACCAGGCCGCCACCACCACCATCACCACTCTATTATGCTCTATTATATGTTTTACATGAGGAGGTTAAATAGCTTTTGAGAATTCATGATTTGATAAAAATAGTGAAAGCCAAAAAGCTTACTTAGGGTTTATTTGGAATTATTTTATAACATGATTGTTGTTTGGTTGGCATCCTGCTCATTTTTGTTGATTGCTATTTGGTAGCTTGTTAGTTAAAATTTTCTATGTTTTTTCTGTATTTTTAGTTCGAGGCCACGACATTGCTCCGAGACTGCCACTCACATCGAAGGACGTGGACACTCTCTTGTTCTGAGAATTAGGTATGCACTCTAACGAAATGTCGGTTGACTCATTGGATGGAAAAGGGTTGGTTGTTGACCCCCACACCGACATATTTATTTGATTTGCTTCATAGTTCTCTCCAGAGAGAGAATTTTGAGGTGATGTGTGTTTTGGCTAACAAAGGATGTTTTATGTTGAAGTGATGTATAGTTGTCGTAGTTTTCGAACAAGATATCAATCCACATTGAAATTGATTTTCGATTCAAAATTGAATTCAATTGAAGAGTAACTCTATTTTTTTTAAAAAAACATTTTTTTTTAAAAACAGTAGTAGTTCTAGTGGTTGACTCGCTTTTTTTAAATTGAAGTAATTTTATTATTAACAAAAGGTACCGGAATAAGAAAGGGTAACGCAGATAAAATACGAGCTTGTTTTATAGCAATCGTAATTAATCGTTGTTGTTTTAAGGTCAATCTATTCACGCGTCTAGATAATATTTTTGACGAATTCGAGGGGTCCCGTTGAGTTCTTCATAATCATAATATTTTGGATTCGTATAAATGACTCAATAGCGCGCTGGTTTCCTATGTTTCAAAAAATCCCATTTCATTTTTTTTAATGATGTTTTTGAAAAATGAACTTCATTAATTGATTCAAAACCCCTCTTTCTGGATAATATATGTCGATACTTTTTCTTTTAAATTGAAAGAAAAGTAAAAGAGAAAATGATTCACTCGATTTACTTCTCTCCACAGAGGGAATTTTGTTTGATGTATATTTTATGTTAGAGTAAGGTAGCATGTAGATTATTCATTTAGCAAGCAACACATAAACTCAATTTCAATAAGTGAATCTCTGATCCTATGTTCATGCTACGTCTCGCTATACTTGTAGAAACCAATTTATATTGAGATAGTAACCATATTAATCTCCAAAATATTTACAGATTATAACTATATACTATACTGTAAATACAAACAATGTTTATTAAACTAAAAAATTTAACATATGAAAGACATATTATTACACAAAGACATGAATTCTGTCTAGGAAATTGATTCCCAAATTAATCGTATCAGACACTAATTATAAACTATTAAAATCCTATATTTGATGAATTTAATTATGTGATGATCTTATTTTTTTTAAAAATAATAAAGTAACCAATTTTATGTTGTTTAGAGATACCATCAACTGCCTTGGTTAATGTAGTAGATTCTGGTGCTAGGCTAGTTTTTTAACTGCAGAAACAGAAAATGATTGTTTTTTGGCCAATTAAAGGATTAGGATGTATGGTAGATGTGACCATATAGGAGCTCTAATTGCATGGCATATACCAAGCCAAACCACTATGAAAACAAAAATTGTTAAAAGAATTTATGCTTCCTTTGCCGTCGGTATGCTTGTTTAATTCTATCCTTTAAGAGGATGTCAACTTTCAACATGTTACTTTTTAATTATTGATGAAATGGATGTTTGATTGTTGTTATTAGTATCAGAGAAAAGCCTTAGCTTCCGTTTGAGGTTCAATATATTATTGAGTTCGTGTACTCTTTTAGATTCCTCGTGTTCATTGTATATTGAACCTTGAATTGTCCAAGTCGGACAGTTTGGGAAAAAACTTTTTCTTTACTTGTATAATAGTTGTTGCTTGATTCTCGTATCGTGATATTTGATGAAATTTCGGTTAGATTCATTTCCTTTTGTTCTCTGGGTGCATACTTGATTGCCTTGTTCCTAATCACGATCATTTTGTGTACTCGAGAGACCAATGGGAAATGTCACAAATTTTGTCAAGTATAAGATATGAGAATGACTAATGACTATTATACGAGTTCTGAAAAAGTTTTTCCTCGAATGGGATAAGTCATACCATTTAAAGAAAGAGAGCGGTTGTAAGAATGTCGTCTTTGAAATTGTCATTTTTTTTTGACATGTAGAGGATGGAATTTTTTCGTTCGAATCGTAGTTGGATGTCCGATAGGTTGTAACCGGGAAGAGGGGGTTTAAAACAATCTTTTTGCGATGGGATTGATCACTTCGTTCAAGTCGCAATGGCACACGAAGATTTCAAATTAATGGAGGGATTAGGTGTCCGTGGTGCCTTAAATGCGATTGCAGAAAGATCAAGAGCCCAGGAGAGGTCATCCGCACTGCAGAGAGTTGGATTTATGCCTAATTACCGGATTTGGACTAGACATGGTGAAGAGTTACCTCGGGTTGGATTAGGGGTTGGCGATAATTGCACAGTGCTTCAAGTAATTGCGTAGATACGGGATATGGTGAGCAGATTGAATTGATGCAAAATATGGTTTGTGATGCCTTGGGGTCAACGTATCATTCGAGGAGCCACAAGTATGATGACACAGATGAACTTCCAAATGAGACCGCACAAAGATTTTATAATCTCTTGTTAGAAACAAATAAGCCGTTGTTTGAAGGGTCTGCCGACTCTAAGTTATCAATGTGTTTGAGACTTTTAGCTCTCAAGTCCAACTGTGGTGCTACGGATGTGTGCTTGGATCTCGTAACGAAGATGATGTTGGACTCGTCACCTATCAGAGATGGTTTGCCAAAAAGTTATTACGAGGCTAAAAGCTTAGTGTCCAAATTGGGGTTGGAATCTAAAAGGATTGATTGTTGTGTGAGAGGGTGTATGTTATATTACGACAATGAATTTGGTAAAAGCGATAAGCCTTGTTGGTTGAATGCAAATTTTGTGGTGAGCTATGGTATATTTCACACACTGATAATGGGAAGGGTAGACAAAAACTAGTTCCAGTGAAAGCAATGTTTTACTTGCCAATTATTCCAAGGCTGCAGAGAATGTTTGTATCAACACAGACTGCAAACAAAATGATGTGGCACTATGAGAATAGACGCACTTCAGGTAAGTTGCGCATACATGTGATGGTGAAGCTTGGAAGCACTTTGATTGTGTGCATCTCGAAGTTGCAGCAGATCCACGTAATGTACGACTTGGCTTATGCTCTGATGGTTTTACCCCATATGTCCAATCAATAGCGAAACCTTATTCTTGTTGGCCAGTTATTGTTACCTCATACAATCTTACTCCCGAAATGTGCATGTTTAAGCCTTATATGTTCTTGACTTGTATTATACCGAGTCCAGATAATCCAACAGAGGGTATTGACATCTACTTACAGCCTCTCATTGACGATCTCAAAAGGTTGTAGAATGGCGTTTTGACTTATGATATTACACGAAAGAAGAACTTTACAATGAGGGCAACTCTTATGTGGACCATTAATGACTTCCCTGCATATGGCATATTGTCTGGTTGAGGTACTCATGGTAAAATGGCATGTCCCCATTGCATGGAGTATACAAAGGCCTTTACCTTGAAATTCGGGAGGAAAAGCTCTTGGTTTGACTCACATCACAGGTTTTTACCAAGCGATCATCCATTTAGACGGAATAAGAATGCCTTCAAGAAGGGGGAAGTTGAATTAGATGGCCCGCCGAGGTTGACATCCCAATGCATTTTTACCGAGTTATGGATCCGCCAAAAATCACAGATTTTGGTGAATTGGATTGATTTGAAGGATATGGACAATGGCACAATTGGACTAAAAGAAGTATTTTTTGGGATTTGCCGGATTGGAAAGATAATTTGTTGAGACACAACCTTGATGTTATGCACATTGAGAAGAACTTTTTTGACAATGTTTTTCTCACGATGATGAACATTAGAGGAAGAACGAAAGACAATGATAAGGCCAGGTGGACTTACCACTTTCTTAAGCGAAAGGACTTGCATTTGACGACTCAGTCGAATGGGAAAACCCTGAAACCCAAAGCCTGTTACTCTTTAACTGTTGAGGAAGCTATGTCAGTCTGTCGGTGGATAAAAGAACTTCGAATGCCAGGCGGTTATTCTTCTAATTTGGCAAGATGTGCTGATGTGAACAAAGGAACAATGATTGGGATGAAAAACCATGATTGTCATGTATTCATGGAGTGTTTACTTCCTATTGCATTTAGTTCCTGTAGTCAAATATTTTAAATCCACTTACGTAACTTCACCAATTTTTTAAAGATTTGTGTTCTGCAACATTGAGAGATGATGATCTTATCAAGATGGAGCGTAACATACCATCATTCTTTGTAAGTTGGAGAGAATATTTCCCCTGGTTTCTTTGACTCTATGGAACATCTCCCAGTGCATCTTGCACATGAAGCTAGGCTTGGTGGACCGGTTCAATACAGATGGATGTATCCATTCGAAAGGTAATATAATCAAATATTCTTTAACATAATTATTCACTGCCCCGGGTTAAATGTTGAAATATTGATCACCAACCTTGTTATTCTGTAGATTTATGGGTGACTCAAAACGGTCGGTGAAAAATAAGGCCAGGGTTGAAGGATCTATTTGTGCAACTTACTTACACCGTGAGACAATTCATTTCTGTTCCCATTATTTTACGAACTTCATGCTGACACCAACAAATAATAGGAATGAAATAGAAATTGAAAGCGAAAGACACCCGCTGGCCTTATCAGTGTTTTGCCTTCCTGGTCGTCATGCTGGAAAGGAGCTGAAGTCCTGGTTAACAGGAGAAGATTGGAAGTCAGCACACGTTCACGTGTTGATCAACTGTGCCGAAGTATCACCATATCTTACGTATGTATACTTTTGACCACTTTCAATTTATTTAGTCCACACCTATTCATGATCATTTGTTTGATAATGACTTGTTCAGGGCATTCTTGTTAACTAAGCCCACAAGCGAACAAGACTCTTCTGCCTATATTCATGAATATTTCCCAACGTGGTTTAGGAGCCAGGTATGTATTTTTAGTCCTATTTCAACTATTTGTTGTTTGAAAATACAAAAGATTGTTTGCAAAAAGGAACCCTAAATCACTTGTGCATGTGTATACGCAGGTGTATAGCGAGTCAGAATCGCCCATAATCGAACACTTGAGAAATTTATCTCATGGTCCTAAATCACGTGTAAAAGAATGGCACAATTATTTCGTAAACGGTTACAAATTTCAAACTCACCAAAAGCAGAGGGAAAAAGCGAGTTAACGGCGGAGTTTATGTAAAAGGTGCCAGAGAGGGAGGTGAAGACGCCTTCTACGGCGTGATTCAACATATATATGAGCTGGCGTACAATACTTTAGACTATACTAAAAGAATAGTGCTATTTTATTGTAATTGGTTTGATCCAGTCAAGTAGAGGCACAAGAATGGATCGCAAATATAATATCGTTGACATATGCATGAGCGAGAAGATACCAAATGTTTGATCCGCTTATCATAGCACAACATGTAAGACAGGTGTATTATGTCCCTTATCCGTCAACTCGAAGGGACAAACAAGGTTGGTGTGTTGCAATAAAGACAAAACCAAGGGGTCGCATTGAAGCGAGATGATCCACAGGAAGAAGTGGCTTATCAAGTGGATGAGATGTCTCATGTCAACGTAGTAAACGGTTGAACCCATTTCTCGACTACGTGACGATCCAATCACATATGAAGATGTAAATGGAGATGAGGAATTAAATCAAGAAGTGGCGTAACCATCAAGATCTCAAGACGATGCAAGCGAGTGGGCGAGAATGGGCGTAATAAATTTGTTTAACTTTTACAATTAGAGAATTTAATGTCTAACAACATATTTTATTTTGTCGATTATTTTCATATAACTTGTTTATTTTTTGGAATTCATTTTTAATATTGTTATGTTTAAATATAATATTTCATGATCAAGTATTATTGAATTGCTCTATAGACATATATGGCATCGGGAGGTTCAGTTCAGGCTTCCACCACCCAAGAAGTGGTCAACGGAAGGAAGGGCATCATTGTCGACCCCTCGTCGTCGGGAGGCCGAACATTATTAGCATTGATGATGCTGGCAATGCGACGTTGTCATCGACACAGTCAGTATACATCTACGCTCACACAGCTCCAGCCGAAGTTCGCCCCCTACGCAGCCTCACGCCACATTGGGCACCTACACAAAGAAGGGACCTTCGTGATCGACACCCATTTACATGATGCCCACCCCACGGTGCCAGCAGACACTTGCCGCTTCTTCCTCTCATTTTATGTTTGAGGCGGTGGCCGACACTCATGTGTCCGATCAGAGTATAGTGTGGGCCAAGCACCGATCGACCGGGTTCAGCAGACGAGGAGGTCGAGCAACAGCAGGATGAGCAGGAGGTCGCTGATGATATTCGAGATCTTTGTATGATGGCCGAGTTGCTATCGTGCCACCGGTGGTAGAGGGTGAGTATGTAGGTTGAATACACATTTTTGCCCTTATCTTTTTTAGTTTTCAATTTCGTCCCTTATCTTTTTTTAGTTTTCATTTAAGTCCCTTAAACTTCAAAAATCACATCAATTTCGTCTTTTCTGTTTATTTATTCATATTTTCTTAGACGAATCACCATCTGACATGTGGCAGAAAAAGTAAAATAAAATAAAACAAACTGCCACGTGTAAGATGGTATTTCGTCTAAGACAAAAAAAGAATAATTAAAAAGAAAGGACGAAATTGAAGTAATTTTTATAACTTAATGGACTTAAATGAAAACTAAAAAAAAAGGATAAGGGACGAAAATTACAGTTTAACATATATATATTTTTAACTTGTTTGGTATGTTGTTATTGTTTAGGTTCCTTCCGTCAAAGCCACCATGAAGGCTATCACTAAGTAATTGAGCAAAATTACCACATTTATTGGCCCACCTGGGACGCTGACGGTGAGCGGAGGCACATGTTCAATTCTTTGCAGTAAGTTGTTTTTTTTTTTGTTGCGTATTATTTTTTTATTTCATGAATCTCAATTATTTTTAATAACGTATTATATTCATACAGGAGAGGGTTTCTTGGAAGGAAGAGCAGGAGGAGCAGATCAAGAAGAACTTCCATATGAAGGCTTCCCACCGCCTATCTGATATGCTTAGAGATGCCCGCCTCAATGGGCAGCCCACTTGGATAGGAGATGAGATCTGGCAGCAGCTACAAGCGCACTGGAACTCCCCTGAGTTCAAGGCGGTAAGCGAGAAGGCGAAGAAGAATAGAGCCTCTGAAAAGGGTGGGAGCTTGCATACTGGAGGTTCGGTCAGTCAGGCGCAGCACGCAGCTCGACTTGTATGTTTTATATTATTATTATTATTATTATTATTATTATTATTATTATTATTTAGTTAAGCTTTTTTTATTAAATAATTACAGTCTCAGCGGTTGCAAAGGGAGGTTCAGTTGCACGAGCTCCATCGTGCAACTCATATTAGGAGAGGTACCGGTGAGTTTGTCGATGAGCGGTCGAGGCGGACCCAGGTAATTATAAAACATAATGAATAGTTTTTTAACAATGTTTATATTGTTTTATTACAATAAAAATTGACTAATTTGTTTATGTTTGACAGGAGGAGTTTGAGGCGAGGATGTCTCAGGTTAGATCTCAGACATCCTCATGTTCCCGCCTCGAGCCCGTAGGATCCAGTGCGTCGCCGATGGTTTGGGCGAATGTTGTTGGCGGCAAGAAGAAGGGTCGCTTATACGGTCGGGCGACCTTGCCAAAGAACTACAAGAAAGTGGCCCGCTCTCTGCCGAGAGTCGCCCGATCGTCTTCCGCCGGATGAGCGGGAGATAGCAGAGTTGAGGCGGGCCATGGCCGAGCGGCGGCGATTAGCGGCCGGCGGCGGCCGGATCGCGGCCGCCAGCGAGGAGAGGCGCCGGACGGCTGCCATTTTGGCTCAGTCTTTGCAGCGACAGGAGGATCTGTACCATTTGCTAGCTCGCCAGCCGCCTCCTCCACCGCCTCCGCCTCATAGTACTGGTGATCATGTCGATGATGTAGATAGTGATAGTGATCATGATCATGATTATCAGGACTATTAGTTATGTTTGTATTGATATTTTTTATTTTTTCGGATATTTTTATTACCGCTTTGTTCGCTTAATTTTTTTATTTATTTGTTACGTTTCTTTTTTTTAATTTGTTTTATAGTTATGTTATCGCATTACATTTTTAAATACAGAAAGAAATTAATTATTAAATGTGATAACTAGTAATCGTTAATTAAATGGATAAATAAATTAAATTGATTACAGAAATTAAAATTAAATAATTTAATAAAAGTAAATAATTTTTTAATAAAAATAAATATTTATTAAATTTTCAAAAAAAAATTTAAGTTCGGATTTACCGACGGTCATGGCCGTCGGAAATGTCATCGGACTTACCGACGGGTTAAAACCGTCGGAAACACCGTCGGAAACTTACCGACTGCTTATAGCCGTCGGAAATGGCATCGGAAGTTCCGACGGGTTAAAACCGTCGGAGAAAACCGTCGGAAATTTACCGACGGGTTCAAGCCGTCGGTATGCATTTGCGACGCGCAGTTTACCGACGGCCTAATGTCCGTCGGTAATCCGTCGGAATTTTTTTATTACCGACGGTATTTGTGGATTACCGACGACTTTTGGTCGTCGGTAATCCCGCTATTTTTGTAGTGATCCACTGGAGAACCGTTGCATCGAGGGTCGACCATAGCTCCTTTCCATCAACGGTTGTTGGCACCTTCTCCTTGCCTTTTTCCGGTGAGATGATGTGGTTGATAACCTTATGTGATCTACAATGAATTTTGAAGAGCTCCGCCCACGTCGCATAATGGACATTCTCCATCTCAAGAGTAATGGAGATGTGGGTCTTGATGTTCGAAACAGCAAGAGCGGGATGAAAGGTTGATTTTGGGTCAAACATAATGGCATACAGAGGAAGAAGGGGTGGGGTTAGGAGGAGCAACACCAGGCGCGGCGGAAGCGTGAAGGAGAGGAAAAGTGCCTAAAGTCTAATACTATGAGCTAGCTTTTGGGGTTGAGTTAGGCCCAAACCCAAATTCTAATATATATATATATATATAGAGAGAGAGAGAGAGAAGGGGTATTTACTTATTAGTAGAATATTAAAGTGGGTATTTTTGTCTTTTGGTAGCTTGTCCATGGTACAACTTTTTGTCCTTTGGTTTGATGGGGGACAAAATTTTGGGTTTTTGTGCCGTCCTTCACCCCTTATTTTGTTCTGTCCCATGCTCATTTTTTGAATCAAACAAGGAACAATGACTTTTGTGTTGTCCATTACATTATATTTTTGCAAATCAAACGCACCCTAATTATGTTTAAATTGGAATGTAGACAAGTCAAAAACACCCTAAAATTTTTGAAAAAGTTAATTAAACTTAGGGCTTTGTGGGCCAACGTATAAAAAAAAGGGGCCAATCAGCCCACTCCATGGGCTGGCCCCAGGGATGAGCAAAATTTTTTTTTCTAGATTTAAAAAGAAAAAAAAGTTTTAAGGCCCATGGGCTGGCCCTAGCCCATAGGGCTTAATGGCCCTATGGGCTTTTACACGAATGGGCTTTTTGGCCCCAACCTATATGGGTTAGGATTGGGCTGGCCCATATGGGCCAAATTGATACCTCTAGTCACCAAGTGAGCTAAGTCACACTTGATCATTTATTTTAAAACAGAAATTAAATCTATAACTGCTTTTCCCTTCATTTCTTCATGACACTTCTTCTCATTCACTTGGATTGCCACATCTGCATAGTTCCCTCGGATTGCCACATGTGCATGACTTATCACCCCCTCGCAAGTTGAAGCGTGGTAAATATCTATCATGTTTGGATTGGAGATAAAAGGAAGAAAAACTGAAGTTGGAAGAGCTTTTGTAAAGAAACTAGCAAGATACCTATTCCGGACAAACATAAAAGTTAGAGGTAGGTGATACATCACAGTGATGGAATGATGAAAGAGATCGCCGCCATGAAGGTGAACCACTCCGTGCTCCAGTGGAAGACGTTGGTGGTGGCCACCTATAAACACTCCGACGCTCAAGTTAGTCTATGAATGAGGTGAATGAAAAAGTTAGAATGAAGCATACCTGAATAGATGACTATATTAGGCTTATATAGCCTTCCATCAAGTGTTAGCTTCTATGAGAAGCTATGTAAATTAGGCCAATTTAGTTGGAGCCCACTAAATAGTATTTGGGACTTGTACAGGTCCAGAATAGTTGCCCCAAAGTTGGTTGCTCACGCAAATGTGGAGCCGACTTATAAGCATAGTGAACTTGACAAGGTTGCTTTCTTGTGAAGTCAAAGTTCTTGACAGCAATACGATCTGGAAGAGTAATATGCTGAGGTGCCCCTTGCAAGAGCATGCAAACATATTCTAGAAGGCTATTCAAAAAAAAAACATATTCTAGAAGTAAAATAATTAGAGAATAAAAAACTAGTAGAAAATAATATTTAAAAAAGTAAAAAATATTAAATAAGGAAAAAATAAATATCTGAAAAAAAACTGAATAAAAATAAAATAAAATTATAAAATATAAAAAATAATTACAAAATAAAAAGTAATAAAATAATATTAAAAGAGTATTATTATTTGGAAGGGAAAACGTTTTCCCATTGGCTGACATGTGTCCAGCCATGGGGTTTGTTTTCATAAAATAGATAGATCTACAAGCTGAGACTTTAAAGAAATTGGCAGAAACATTAATATTCCGCTGTGCAATTTTTCTCGAACAAAATGGTAATCTATTTCTAGATGCTTTATTCTTTCATGAAACACAGGATTTGCAACAATACGCATTTCACTTTGATTATCGCAATAAAGAACTGGTGCTCTATCACATTTAATTTTCAAGTCATCAAGCAAATAAGGAATCCATTGTAATTCACATGCTGCCATAGACAAGGCTCTGTATTCTGCTTCAGATGGTGACCTTGAGATAGTTTGCCGCTTCTTAGTTTTCCATGAAATCAATAAAGATCCAATAAAAAAGCAATATCCTATAATAGACTTTCTGGAATCATGGCATCCTGCCCAATCTGCATCACAGAAACCAAAGACTTGGAGAACGGATTTTCTGGGAAAGAATAACCCACAACATGGACTAGATTTCAGGTACCTCACAACTCTGTAGGCTGTATTATGATGAGTAACTATTGGACAACTTAGAAATTGACTCAATTGTTGTGTTGCAAATGCTATATCGGGCCTGGTAGTAGTTAAATACAATAACTTTCCAATCAACCTTCTATATGCTCCAATATCTGTATAAGGCTTCCCTCCATCTTGGTGCATCTTGATTGAGGGATCCGGTGGTACTGTTTTTGCTAGTTTTAAACTATGTAATCCTAATTCCATAAGTAAATCAAGGCAATACTTTCTTTGGAAAATGGTGATTCATTGTTCGGAATCTGAGACTTCTAAACCAAGGAAATATTTCAACAGACCAGTTTTTAATTTTGAAAGCAGAATCAAGAATCTTCTTAATTCTATTAAACTCTTCCATGGAATTTCTTGCTAGTATTACATCATCCACATAAACCAGCAGTGCAGTGATATTCTCACCAGACTTGAGGATAATCAAAGAGTAATATGAACTAGACTGCTTATAACCTTGTTTGCTTTAAGCCATATAAGGACTTAAGAAACTTTCACACTTAATTAGGCTTATCACATGTCCTGCCTTGTGGAATAACTATATACATCTTCTTTTAATTCTTCGTGCAAAAATGCATTATCTACTTCAAGTTGGTGCAAGTTCCAATTGAAGATTGAAGCAAGAGCAAGTAGGACTCTCACTGTAGCTAACTTTGCTACTCGTGAAATGCTATCAAAGAAATCTAGTCCTTCAACTTGATTATATCCCTTGGCTACTAACCTCGCCTTGAATCTCTCTATTGAACCATCTACCTTATGTTTGACTCTATACACCCACTTACAGCCAATTGGATTTACATGAGCTGGTTTCTAATGCTGCATGTTCTAATTTCATTGCATCAATCCAACATTTACTTTGACTAGCCTCTTCATAAGATCTTGGTTCAGTGTCATTACAAATGGCTAATGCAAAATGCTTTTGTGAAGGAGACAAATTCAAAAAACAACGAAATTGAGAAACTGTATAAGGAGTACCTGAGGATTCTAGTCTAGCAGAGCCAGTAGAAAGGTTGCATACATAATCCCTTAAATGGCCTGGTTTGCTCCTTACTATTGTGGACTTCCTTGTAGCTTCTTGTGTCAATTTCGACTTTGCAGAATTACTCAGCAATTCATCAGCATAATCTGTTTCCAGAGTGGCATCCTCAAGAATAGATTTTGAATCAACTTTAGTGGAAGGATTGGAAATAATTATTGGCCCATGATGAATATTTTGCACTAATGGACTGGTTAAGGGAATGATGGTATTGTTTTGTGGTGATATTAGTTCTATGTGCCTAAAGAGTGGAAGCATAACAAAGGATGCCAAAAACTTTGTGATCATATAAATTTGGTTGACAACCATAAAAAATTGTGAAAGGAGACTTGTGATTCAAGACTGAACTTAGAACTCTATTGATAATAAAAGTGGCATGCAAAAATGTGTATGACCAAAATGTTTTTGGAAGTTTGGATTGAAAAAGCAAGGCTCTACCAATAATTCCCATTTTGTTGAAGAGATTCTACACAACTTGTTTGATGAAAAATTCCCTTAGAAGTATAGAATTCATTCATAAGAAATTCAGGACCATTGTCAATCCGAATCATCTTCACAATTACACTAAATTGATTTTCAACCATTGTAATGAAGTTTTTATCTTGATATCTAACTTCTGATTTATATTTTAAAAGTAAAATCCAAGTAAACCTACTAAAATCATCCAAAACAGTCAATAAGTACTTGTGGCCATGAATAAATGACATAGACAATGGACCCCAAATATCAAAATATAAAAGCTCTTAAGGTTTGGAAGCTTTATTCAAACTTGAAGATTCTCTTATTTCTAGCATAATCACAGATATCACAAACGGAGTGATCATCTACAAAAACAAAAGGAAATTGTTCTTTCATGGATAACATTCTACTTTTTGATAAATGTCATAATCTAAAGTGCCATAAGGTATGCCGAGGTAAAATCTAGCTTCCAGTAGTTTGTGCACTTGACACCATGGATTCTTTGGCTTCAACCACTAAGTGACATAACCCTTCAAACTGCTCCGTTACCATGTTAGAAAAGAAAATGTACATAGAAAGAACTGTGTAAAGGAAGCATAGAACTCATAATGAAACAGTGTAGTTGAATTGAATTTCATTGAATGAATAGTTCACTTTGAAATGTAAAGAACAAAAGGGGAATTGAATTTTGTTTTGAAAAACTTTTTCGCAAAACACTATTTTTCAAAGCTTTCTCGCAAGCCAGGCGCAGTAAAGTCCTAGATAGTGAGTATACACCCACTAAGGCAGACACACTAAGCTTGTTAGAAAAGGATAATGATAATTTTAACAAAACAATTCCAGATAAATCTAAAACGATCTTTTGAAAACAAACTTACACTACAAGAATTTACGCTATTACTTTCAAAAATTACCTAGGGCCTGCGACCCTACGAAATTACCTAGGGTCACAGCCCTAGGAAAATACCCATATGATAGTTTCCTAGTGCTTTTTAAAACAAACCCTCGGAAATAAAATACACTGATTTTATTTTAGTTTTTTAAATTTGGACATCACCGAGTGGCTGGCCCTCGGTAAGCCCTTCTTTTAAAAAATAAAAAATTGGACCGAGAAGGGCTGGGCCCTCTCTTCTTCTTCTCCCAAATTTTCACATTCTATCCCACCTCTCTTCTTCTTTTCCCCATCTTCTCCCCTCCTTCTCATTTCCTCCCGAACGCTAGTAACCCTCTCGGCCTCTCTCCCTTTATCCCGCCTCCCTACCTCACTTTATCCCTTCTTCTTAAATCAAGGTTGGAGGTGGTAGGAGCAGTTGGAGTGGGTTGAGAACTAGAAGCATGGGAGAGGTTGGAGTGACAGTAAATAGAGGAGAGAGAAGAGTCGCGACGAGCCGAAGTAGCCCTTATGGCTTTGGCAGCAAGCGAAGACGAAGACGAAGCGTCAACGTCCTCATTTGTCGAAGAAGAAGAAGAGGAAGAAGGTGCAACGTGGTTAGGGTTCTGAATTCCTTCGTCATCAAAAATCGAAGAAGAAGTAAAAGGCTTTGAAATCCCCTACTGTCTCCTTCTATACGCCATCGAATCAACCTCGATTTAATGGATCCAGTTCTTGAAGCAGAACTCCTCTGTCTCGCATGTAGAGCGGCGAAGAGGGTTAATGGTGGTGGCGTAGGTGGTCTGTCGTAGCGACCGCAGTGGATGGCTGGATCTGGAGGCGCTCTTCCTGTTTTACTCCTTTTTTTTTGTTCTCTGTTTTTCCTGTTTTTGGTGATGGATGGAAACAAAGGGGTTGTTTTTGATTCAGCCTTTACCTCTCTCTCTCTCCCCTTCCTACACCACAAAGTCCACCTTCCAACCGCCACCCTCCATCGCCACCTACAGCCACCATAACCACCACCCGAGGGCACCACCACCCTCTTCCTCTTCCACTTCATCGTTTTCATTTTTTTTATTTACTGAATTCATTTTTTATTTTTTTACTCTGAATATTTTTTTTAGGAATGGAGATATCAAGAAGAAGAAGAAGAAATAGAAGAAGAAGAAGAGGAAGACGAGGATCTCACCATTTTTTGTTTATTTTATTTTGTTGTATTTTTTGTTTTCTGTTTGTAATTTTTTGTAATTTTTTCGTTTTTTTTGTATTTTTAATTTTAAATTTCAATTATGTAATTCAAGAATTAAACTTTATGTTATAAAATAATTAAATTTAATTTTTTAATTAATTAAATTAAATTTTATTAAAACATTGTTTCTGAATAAATTAATTTTTTTATTAAAACCTTGGCATTTCTTGGGGCCAAAAGCCCTAGGAAATTTCCTAGGGTTTTTAAAATTTGGCCCTTAAAAACTGTTTCCTACCAGCGAATAACCTACAGCCACGCGGCCTTTGGTGGGCCCTCAAAATTTTTGGCATTTCCTGCGGTTTTTTGGCATTTCCTAGGGCTTTTGGCCCTAGGAAATGACAAACATTCTTGTAGTGTTATAACGAAGAGTAAAGGGTAATGAGAAGCACATGGAGCCATTTATACTAGTTCACTATCAACCTTGATAGCTACGTCTAGTCCCTTCGTTCCTGAGAATTTTCACTATAATCAAACAATTACAACATGAATATGTCTCCTAACCAAGGCTTACAACAGATAAAGAAAGGGTTTTTTACAAAAGTGTAAGGCTCAAATCTCAACACGAGAGAATAGAAAATTTAAGCACAGGTAAACAAAGTAACTCTCAAACATAGAGAATAAGAAATTGAGCTTGAGTAGGTATTCTTTTAGAGTTTCAGCTGTGATGGATTGCTTGCTTGTAATTTGCCTTCGCTCTACATGGGTATTTATAGCCACTGGATATAATAACTGTTTACACATGGGAATAATCTTGTTGAGACTTTAAGGCGTTCACCACTGTTGAAATTCAAATAATATCCATTTATTTTGTCCTTATTGAGGTCACGTTGTACTATTTGATGATTACTCTGGCAATTGTATGATGTACTATGGTGACTCTATATTCTTCCAAAAATATCATTTCTTTGTGACGAGGTAGCTAAAATTTGAATTGATCCTTTGTTGTTTTCTCTGTCACTCTTCATCGTATTTGGTATATGGAGAATATTTTGAATGTTTCCTCGTACAGTGATAGCAGACACTGCAGTTTTGTTAAGCTTGTCTTCAAGTAGACGCAAGTGGTTGCTCTTTATCAGACGCATGCACTTGGTATAGACAAGACGGACAATGAAGTCTTTCTGTTGATAACAAACACATGTAGAGATTCTTCTGAGTGAGATTAGATGCATATGCTAGTTTATTCTTTGATAACACTTGATCTTTATCCAGACTCACAATGATTTCCTTGGGTACTTCAAGTGTTTCCTGTTAAAATAACTTTCTACTCACTAGAATACACTTGATCAGATATAATAAGATAAATTGTTCAATCAAGATAGTCAATGTTATCATTAAAATTATTGAGGGTCTATATTTATCAATCTTCTAGGTTCCAACACACTTTGTAAAGGCAAGATCTATAAAGTAATGTGTTACCCAGGTGGCCAGAATACTCAAAAGGGGTGAATTGAGTATTGAAAATTTTCTAAAAACTTTAGGAAAACTTAGTTTGTGAAGGTTTTATCTATATTGGATATAAGAGAAATTTACCCAAGAAATCAATTGACTAACAAAAGAGAAATTATGACCAAGATTCGCCGAAAAGATTAAATCTACAAAAACCCTAAAAATAGAAATTAAAACGTTTAAGGAAAAAGAAGATCAAACCAGAGGATTTTATCCTAGTTCAGCCACCAACCACTTGTGGCCTACATCTAGTCCCCAAGCCAAGCATAAGATTTTCTTCTACTAGATCAATTCAAAGATTACACCATTCTTTAATTACAACATAAAGATTCCACAGTTTGAAAAATACCCTCTTGAGATACCTCACTTAAGAAACACTAGGGATACCTCACCCTTACACAACAGAGAAATTATAAGGTAGAAGTATATTGAAATTCACTCTTGAAGTGATGATGTTACAATGTGAAAGCCTATGAGTCTCAAGAATATGAGGAAGATGTGAAGTAGAGAGAATGCCCAATGTAAGGTTCAGAAAAATGTGTAAAAGTGATTATGAAAACCCTAAAATGAAGCTTTTATATGGTGCCCAAACTGGTTTCACGAAACTGAAAATTCTGGAAAAAAAACAGTGTGTGAATCGATTCACCAGGAGCATGAATCAATTCATTCACTTATGCAAAATTTGATTCACCAATTTGTGTATCGATTCACCAATTCACAATTCGATTCACAGAACCAAATTTAGGATCTAGGCGCGTTTTATGAATCGATTCATCATCTTGTGAATCGATTCATATGCCTATCAAAATCCATCAAAATCCACAGAATAATTGTTTTAACCACATGAAATATTTTAACACTTAGGAAAACAAATATTAACAAATATTGGGTCTAAAAAATGATAAAAATAATTTTTAAACATGCTCAATTTGGTTAAAAATGTTTTATACACTTTAAGATCACTATGCATGCATGATTCAATTCATTTTGAAAATGGCATTCTCTAACTTTTATCTACTATCATATTTAAGACTCTTATAATGGATTCTAACTGGGAAGAAGATAAAACTAATGAATATAACTTGTAGAACCAAAGACTTCAAGTGTTTGACATATTCAAAATCATCTTCAATACGCATAGGGGATACATTCATCCATATAATGTTTTGATGAAAACAAACTCAATGAATGATGCTTAAGTTATCTGACCATTTGTCTATTAATCACAATAGTTGAGTATGAATAGAAATGAGTAGGTTCCAACTTTCTCAAGTAAGAGAAGACATAAGGATAAGTTTCAAGAACAACCATTTCTAAAGGATGAAAATCTTAAATGAACAAATCTCATATCAACCATCGAAGCATCATGAAAGAAGCACAAAAGAGAAGCAATCATCCAAAGAAAAGGAAATCAAGTCGACAAAATTAACAAGTCAGATTAACCTACTCAGGATGAGTAGTTTTGAAGACCTAAACCTTCTCATAACAAGCACACATGATCCTTAAGAAGAACTGCAGCATTTGTGAGTAATTAGCAGTTGCCAAACTTGAGACTATACATAAATGAAGATTCATCACCTGAATCTAATGCTGAGGTAATTCATAGGCAAATTCAAAGAAGAAACTAAATAAGTACCAGGATGAAAAGGTTCTGTCTGCTGTGTGATAGGACTGTTTCAGCAGAAAAGTACTAAAATGGTTGTACTTTCCTACAAATGTCAATTTTGCTTTAGCTGATGCAATAGACCTCACCAACGGTCCAAAATCATTTCCCTTGCCTATAACTAGCAAAATATCACTTGGGAAACTTTGTGAGCATGCATTGAAGTGTTGTATTGAAAATCAAGTCTCCAATCATCATCCTCTCAACCACACTCAAGGCTGTTGTGCATCATCCTCTGGGATTTATTTCTGAGTGTGTTTAGCTTGATCATTCTATAATACACTAAGTTATTTTTCTGTACTCAAGCGTTAGAAATCTCACAAACCAAATACCTTGTATCCTTGTACGTTGTTTCATTCTACCAAACTACCTAGGTGGGTGAGTGTTGGTGAGAAGCTACTGGATAGATTCTCCTTAAACTTGAAGCAAGTTTTTGGAGTAAAACAGATTTGTAGATCTGTTGAAGAAAACTACTAGATCAGTAGGTAGAACTGTGGAAGAAATCTACCAAGTGCTTTTGGCCAAGGTTGGTCTAAAAGTGTAGTAATTATTTAAGAAGAAATAGTGAAAACTCTCACAGGAAGCGAGGAAAGGATGTAGCCTACATTGGGTGAACCACTATAAATCTTTTGTGTTTTATTTATGCTACTTACTCTTATAATTACTGCACTGATCTTAAAGCTTGTGAAAATCTTCTCCGCATAATTTTGAGGTTTGTTTTCCTTGAACCTTCTCAATCTGAAGAAGAACACTGATTTGGGATTCCCTAATGATTAAGAACTAATTTCTTTATCATTAATTAACATCTTAAAGCTTGCACTATTAAAAAAGTATTCAAACAAGTTTTCAATCATTTCTAGTAAATCATTGAAACTGTTTGATTCTGACACAGTTTTAACCTACTCAACTAAGGATATTCCTGCCCCCACTGTTGGTTGCTTTGGCAATTTCAGTGACATGGGGACACCTGGACCGGGGTTCGAACCCGGGTGTTGCCGTTTAGACGTGTGTATGTTTGTTGTTTACCATTTCTACTAGCTGACCAAAAAAACTAAGGATATTCTTGAGAATGTTTAATTGAACTATACTTGTCTTGCCTTCTCACTCCAAGTTCTCACTTGAGAGGATTTTGTTTGACTATAACATGAAAATTTTAAAAGGGACACAATTCAACCCCCTCCTTGTGACACTTGCTAGTTCATTTCACACTTTACATCAATTGGTATTTATAATGGAAGAAGGATGCAACTAAGATCGAAGTGTGCTAAGTCACACCTGATCATTTATTCTAAAACAAAAATTAAATCTTCCTCCATTTCTTCATGGGCGGCTTCTATGGTAGACCGATGCTTGAAAATAGCTCAAAACTCTAACGACGACTGACGTTGCATCCCATATGTAGAAGCTCACGGTCCTCCACATTCACACAATCGAGACAGCAACCCAATTAGTGCCGGTTCAGCAAAAAACAAAGAAAAACAAATATGTTGAGTTTTAAGGCACTCATATGCGTTTTTTTTTTTTTGCCAAACCGGCACCGATTAGGTCCCAGTCTCAGTCGTATGGATGTGGAGGACCGTGAACTTCTACATACGGGAGGAGACATTAGTCGCCGTTGGAGTTTTGAGCTATTTTTAGGCATCGATCTACCGTAGACCACATGCTACACTATCTCACCCTAGCCATAGCGTTCTTCATGATACTTCTTCTCATTCACTAGGATTGTGATATCTGCATAATTCCCTCGGATTGCCACATGGGCATGACTTATTAGCTGAGTAATTATTTCTTAACAGTTATATTTATGGGACCAAAGATATACTTTTTGAATATCAAAAGTTGTTCATCAGAATTTACAGATTGACCTAAAACTGTACATGCTCACTTTTCTTGTCCAAAAATCTCAAAAAAATATTATTTAAAATAAATTAAAATTTCATATTTTCAACCTTTAAGTATTTAAGCAGGAAAGAAGGAGGAGGAGAAGAGTACTATTGCAATATGAAAATTATGTTTTGGTTCGACTTTAATAAATTTAAAGGAGTTAATTATGTTTTTAGTCCCTCAATTATAGAAAATATTCGGCTTTAGTCTCTAAAGTTTAAAAAGTATCATTTTCGTCCCTAATATTTAAAAATATGCTACAATTGTTCCTTGTTGTTTTGTTTTAGTTACTATAATATTATTTTTTTTCTTCGTTTTAGTACCGGTAATATTTGATTTATGATTAATTAGTCCCTGTGTGATAGAGGTTACAAGGAGTAATTAAAATGAGAAAAACGATAATATTATAGAGACTAAATTAAAATAACAAGAATCAGCTG
Organism: Calophaca sinica; assembly: GCA_037113605.1. NCBI lineage: Eukaryota > Viridiplantae > Streptophyta > Magnoliopsida > Fabales > Fabaceae > Calophaca > Calophaca sinica. The sequence goes on along the minus strand of CM073736.1, from coordinate 38,754,716 downwards.
TAGCACATTTCAAGAAATTGAGGACGAAAAAGACACTTCTTAAACTCTACCAAAACCGAATAATTCACATGATTCGGGGACTAAAAACATAATTAACCAAATTCAAAATTATAAAATAAGTTTAAAAATTAATTCTATAGGTTAACAATTGTTCCACTCCGCTTACAATCTACCAATAACCTATGAAATAGACATAGCAAGTTAAATGGATTAGTAAGTAACATAACCCAACTTGTTAAAAATAATTGACTAAAGGGTTAATTGTACTTTTAGTGTCCCAATTAATAGAAATGTTTTGTTTTGGTCCCTAAAGTTTAAAAAGTATCTTTTTTGTCTCCAATGTTTTGAAATATGCTATGTGGCCTCTTCTATGAATGGTGTGTTCGTTGGAATGTATCTTCACGGGGTAGTCTTTTTGTAGTTTGGTTTTGGATTTTACTCCGATTAAGCATCGGAATTGGCTTTTGCCCACCGCTCTTTTTTCTTGCTTGATGTATTGAGTTGGGGGTACCCTTTGTACTCCATTTAATCCATACTCTTTTTCTGTTAAAAAAAGATTAACAAAATAAGAAGGGATACAGTAGAGGTTAAAAAATGCTACAGATGAAGGAAGCTCGAGTGATGATCCCCTTTTAGAACCACTAACCTAGGTGCCAATAGATAGCATATCGTAGCAATTCCTATTTGGAACGACTATCTATAGTAACAATGGACAACTATATGAACATGAAACCGCTATCAAAAGTGATTTTAAAAAAAAATAGTTTCTTGGATATTAATTTTTCAGGTAAATTTATTAAACATAGTAAAATGAGTACTCCAGCCAGTATATAAAGGTTTAAACTGAATCAAGATACAGACATTTTAGCACAATCCGATGGACTACTACACCAATCATAAAATTGAAGACCAGACCCACAAAATTTTGCCACTAACCAAAATAGCTAGCTTCTTGCATCTAACCCAACTAAGCTTGACACATATTTCGCTTTGTTCAAGTTTACAACCAGAATTCAAAGATGAAGCTGGAATAAAACAAAATAGTTCCAGCCAGAATGAAAAGGAGACCACATTATTAATTAAAATGTAATATCTCATTATACAAAAACTTTTTATGTTGTACAAACTTTTCATTCTCTACAAACTCAAGTGCCTTCTCAGGAAGATTTGTTCATGTACAAACACTAGAGTGGCATAACATGTTGTACAAATATTTGTCAGATCTGTAGATGAATCTCTACTAAAGCATGTAATAAAGTTGAACCAAAAAGATTTAAGAATGCTTCAAATGTGTAGAACAAAGCAACCCGTCAAAACATTCAATAAGAGCCTTTGCTATATATAATGTCTTTCGATAATGTGATGGTTGTTGGTCTTCGAACACAGACGTTGGCAAAAATTAACTCATCGTTCAGAGAAATTTCTACTATGTAGAGTATACAAAATCTGACATTATATTTTCACCTTTAATCGTTTGCTCAAGATTTTGTGAAAATAGACGCTGTGGAATCCAATGGATATAATAAAATCTTTTGGTGGGAACATGTTATGGAAACCCTAAAAAATGTTAGGCTTTCACTGAGAATTGAAAATAAAGACGTACAAAAAGTGTTAGGGTTTTATTATGAAATGAAGACAACTAGAAAGCAAGTTAAGATTTCAAGTTAGGATTGTACAAACAGGAAGAATGTACATACTTTTAACTGGTTAACATCGATGAAGAATTAAATCAACAACGTACAAACATGTCACGAGAATGAAGATAGGCATATTAAGACATTTGCGTATTATGAAATAAAACTGCAGACGAATAAGGTTTGAACAATAGTAAATACACAGTTTGGTCTCTGAAATTGTAGAAAATATAAATGTAGACCACGGTGACAAAACAGAGTTTTACTATTGTTACTATCTTCTTCCCTCTCTTACTTGTAATCATTATAAGATACTGCCAGAGTTATATTTGCTTTTTGTATTGGCCTAATAAATTTGCTCGTGTTCATGAAAAAATGGAGATAAAGATGTGAATTGCAAAGCAAGTGAACCTAGACGAAAGATTGGACAAAAGGGAATTGAGTAGGATGAGAATATTGTCAAGACAACCGATATCGAGTAGCCACATTCTATTCAGCCATGCTTTTGCTATGTCCTCTATTTTAAACTGCAAAGATACAAGTGTTAAATGGAATCTAATACGTGAAAGTGGGTGACATCAAATTTGACATTACAACTTGGTGTCTTCGAGATATGATGCTGATGCAATAAGAATGTTTTTGACAACTTTCTCACTCTTAATTTTAAAATTCATGAGAGTGAAAAGGATCTCGGAAGAAATTGAGGAAGGACCTTTTGTAAGATTTTGATGATTCTAATCACTTTACCGCAATTTTACACAACAATAAGATTCTTTCTTTTTGTCCCCCATTCTTGCCAAAAATCCTGGCTATATTCACTCGTAGAAGACTACATGCATGGCCACACATGAATTTAATTTCATCTTTATTAATTTGTCCTTTGAACACAATCATTCTACTATATATAGAGCACTTGCTATGCATTGTTTAGCCAACACAAGACAACAAGAAGCTATATAGTGAAGAATGTCTAGGAGATTAATTTATTATTTGTTGAGTGTCTCTTGGATGCTTCATATATATTAGAAAGGATATATAGTCCTTCTTTCTTCAATGAAGTGTTTGGGGGAACTCTTGGGTTCAATCAACACTATCACATCAAGAGTACTACACAAATCAAATTCATCTGATTCATGTGTTTAATTAGGAAAATTCCATCTGTTCAATTGTTATCCGGGCTCCTGCTGACCTGTTTTATTTATCATTTATGATAGTATATTATTATTGCACAATATAATGAAGCACACAAATTTACAATTAATATTCATTTTATTCTCTATTAGCTAGCTAACTGAAGTAGCTTCATGTCCTTCTTTGGCTTCCTGGCGTGGAAAGGTTAGCTAAGCTGTTATATATTTATGTCCCAAAAATATTTTTGTTTCGTTTGAATAAAGTTTCCCCGCAAAGCATAAAGACAGGCTAGATAAAACAGAGAGCAGGAGATAATCTTTGTATCAGAGCAGTATTCCAGATTTCTTTACATATATATATATATATATATGTCAAAGACTCAATTTGTTTTTTTTTGTTTTGAACAAAAATGCACTTACTTTATTTCATTATCAATAATAATCGCAATACACTCAGGAACGTAATCAAAACTACTGTTATAAGGCTTAGTTACGGCCGCTTAGGCAAGAGCATGGACAACAATATTTGCTTGTCATTTTACAAATTTGACTAGAAAAAACAAAGAATATTTGCTTGCAAGGCTCAATTTGTTTTATCGTTTGACTTTTGGTTATTCTTTTACATAAGTAATATAAAAAAAATATCTTTAATTTTTCTAGAATATCAATGAATAAAAATCTGTTATCCCAAAAAATGGTGTCTCCCTACCTCCAACCAATTAAAAGTCAGGAATATGCATATGTGTTAATAAGTTATGATTTTATTTTATTATGTGGCGACTTCTTATTGGTGGGGGACAGAGACTTTGACAGGAAAGTAAGACAAGAGATTTTTATCCGAATATCTATCGTCTGGCATGCAAATAATGTGGCATGCAGTATATTTCCTATCAAAAAAGATAGGCCGACAACCCTTTTGGTTGTCGGACACCGTATTTCATACAGTTTTTATTTTTTTAATATTTTTTCTCTACCTCGGTCAAATCGATGAGCAGTGTTTTGTGTGTGTTTGTACTATGTCCAGCTCGGTTGTCAATTTTGGGTTGTTTGAATAACATAGCTCATTTCCTATGCAACGGAAGATGTAAGTTTTTGTTTTTTTTTTTTGACCAAATTATGGCCAAGTTGAAGACTGTGTTCTACTTATGCGATTAATTTAAGTATATTTCTGATAAATCCATAAATTCTTATATCGAGTTGAAGAAAGATGCCAGCAATTAACTTAAGCTAATTATTGAACTTTTTTTTTTTTATTGAACTTGATATTGAAGATTTGATTATATCAAGAAAGAAATTGGAGTACTGGTTCATATGAAAAGATTTAAAAAAGGGATGGCACAGCATAGATTGTTCGAAAAGCTAACTAAGGACAGATACCGTGGCCATGTACTTTCAAATGTTATTCTGTTGCCATATCATTTTTCCCACAATTGTGACCAAATTCAACTAGCTAGCATGGACATCTCAAAAAGGATTTTCAGTGGTCCATGGTCTATATGAAGGAGTGTTGGATATAAAGATTGTGTTACGGTGTGCATTTCATCAACACATGGAAGCAAACCAAGCTAGGGATACTGACTGTTAGAAGATTAAACAGTCATTATTTAATTGTTTATTAACTTTGGTATTAAATTCAGTCTTTATTCTATAAAGAGCTGTGCTATTGTTAGAAAAGAAATTAAATGTACATAGACGAAATGTGTAAAGGAAGCAGAGAACTCATAATGAAACATTGTATTTGAATTGGATTTCACTGAATGAATAGTTCACTTTACATCAATTGGTATTGGTATTTATAATGGAAGAAGAATGCAAAGATTCAAGTAGAGTTGTCGATCTGGCCCCCAGCCCATGGGACAATCTACTAAACCCACACTAATAGCCCTATTTTTGTAGACCCACTTAGAATTGGGGCTTTTAAGCCCCCAACCCAGACAACCCACATGTTGGAGGGGCTAGAGACTGGGCTTGAAGGGCCAGCCCACACAGATTGATACTTCGTTCCTGAAACAGTAACTTTCGCATCCATGACACTTTAATTGTTTATCTTGCAACATATATACTTTAAAAATTGGTTTTTCTTTAATTGTGGCTATCAGATTTTTACCAATTTTTTTTTCCAAGGCTTTGAAATTGTTCGGTGCAATCAATATCACACAATTCGCCTGGAGGGTGAAGTAGGCGAAAACGAAATATGCTCTATATCATTGTATTAAAATTGTAAATACACTCGGTTTAACCTGATTTTAAAAGTTAATCTCAAAAAAAAAAAAACCTGATTTTAAAAGTTAACTCAAAAGGATATGATTGTCTAAATCATTGTAAGGGGTCTTTTGCAACTACACCTTTTAAACTAATTAAAATTAAAATTAAGCTTAAAGACAAAGTACTACGATTTTTTCGTATATTCAATTTTTTCTATAACAGATACTTCATACACACACAAATATATCTTCATACACACAGAGATATATTTTATAGATATGATCTATTTGATAGTATCTTTCAATCCAACGGTGAGTTTTGTAATACAGGTATCCGGTACAAAGTTATTGAACAGTGTCACGATACCCAAGTTTGACACCAGTGTCATTTGATCCTGACCCATATATATATATATATATATATATATATATATATATATATATATATATTGTCCTGCATAGTTATCTCAAGATTGGTTCTCTAATGGTGCGTTTGATACGCAATGGGGCAGCATCATTTTCCGAGGTATTGTTCACTTTGGGCCACATTTGATGTGGGCCGTCAGCCTCGGTGAGATTTTTTGATGTGGGCCCTCAGCCTCGTGCATGGCTTAGGCCCTCCATCTAGCGCTAATGTTCCGACCTTAAGTCGGTAGTATCGTTTTCCGAGGTATTGTCCACTTTGGGCAACATGTGATGTGAGCCCTCATGGTTTTTCCTTAAAAGGCGTCTCGGTGGGTTAACGCATGTGGGTGTTTATAAACTTCCCTTGACCTTGATTCCCAAGCAATGTGGGACTTTTTGGTGTATCTGGAACAATATATAATATAATATATAAATATAATAATACAGTAGTATTTATTATATAAGTTATAAAACGTACTTTTACATTTTATAATTAATAATATATTTGTGTATAATTTCTTTCAAAAAAAATATATTAGTGTATAAATTATAATAATATTTGTTTTACGTTTTTTTTAGCAGTGGATATCTTCTTTACGTTTTATATAACAATACTATACTGCGTTTTACGTTATATATATATATATATATATATATATATATATAAAAAACGTAAAACGCTATATATATATATATATATGTATTGTTAGAAGTCCCACATGAAAGAATGAAATGACCTGATTAGTGGTTATAAGTAGGGGGCAACCCTCACCTTATGAGCTAGCTTTTGGGGTTGAGTTAGGCTCAAACCCAAATTCTAATACGGTATCAAAGTCTATCATAGATCCATTTTGTTGGGCCACCCGTTATCGGGCCACTCGGGTCACGCTCCAGTTGTCTAGTCCTGGGCTTGAGGGGGGTGTATTAGAAGTCCCACATGGAAGAATGAGATGGCCTGATTAGTGGTTATAAGTGGTGGTGATGGGATAAAGCTCGCCCCGACTATCAAATCTCATTAGATGCTTCCACGTCTGAAAATCCTTCACAGAAAACCCAAAGGGATCAAATTCAACAGAAACGGAGTTATCAGTAGTAAATTTCCTAACTGACACTAAGTTTTTAATAAGTTGAGGAGCATGAAGAATATTTTTTAGAGATAAAGGAGGGTTCGGGGAAGACGAGTTTATGTGACCATAACCACGAATTGGAATTGAATGACTATTTCCAACAATTATACCACGATTATTATTGCTCAACTTAAAATAAGACAAGAGGTTACCTTGCGAGGACGTCATGTGAGAGGTTGCACCGGTATCCATATACCAGTTCGAGTCCGGAGGAGTAAGCCCAAGTGTGTGCATTGCCTGCTCAATGTCAGTTGGTGTATGAGTTGTGGCAGAAAAGGCCTGATGAGGCCTGGGCCCAAGAACCCCTGCTGCTGGGTAGGCTAGGCGTTGCTGAGCATTGGGCCTGGCCCAAGGAGTGGATCGGTAAGGACATGGAGGGATAGGCCAAGGCATCCACTGCCAAGGCCACTGTTAATTATTCTATCCTCCCTGCCAAGGTTGCTGCTGGTCGCCACCATGGCCGGTGCCGCTGCCACTATCGCCACCGCCCTTGCCACCACCGCGGTTTTGACCCTTGTTGTTGCGGTTTTGACCCTTTTTGCCACCTCTGTTGTTACGATTTTGAGGGTAGTTGTCTACATATGAGGGTGCATCAGCCGACTCCCTAGCCACCATTACTGCACCAGAACCGGTAGCCACCTGTTTTGCCATGCCCGCCTCCTCCAAAGTAAGCGTATATCGGGCTTGATAGAATTGGGGAAGCAGGTTGCTTTGCCGTATGAGTGTTCCAACACCATGATAGGATTTCGTGAGACCCGCGACCATTTGAAGAACGAGCCGGTTATTCGAGACCGGTGCTCCGACGTTCTTGAGTTAATCCAACAATACTTTGAGCCTTTGACAATACGCAGAGGCATTCGGGAAATCCCCCATGTTTGTGTGAGAAAATTCTTGCTCAAGGGTTACGACACGTGAATTTTTGTTATCTTGGAATATGTCACACAATCAATTCCAAGCCTCCATTGCCGTTGAGTCGGGTTCAAGAATTGTGTGCAACAAGTCACTAGAAATCGTGGCATAAATCCACTGGAGAACTGTTGCATCGAGGGTCGACCATAGCTCCTTTTCATCATCGGTTGTTGGCACCTTCTCCTTGCCTTTTTCTGGTGAGATGATGTGGTTGATAACCTTATGTGATCTACAATGAATTTTGAAGTGCTCCGCCCACGTCGCATATTGGACGTTCTCCATCTCAAGAGTAATGGAAATGTGGGTCTTGATGTTCGAAACAGCAAGACCGGGATGAAAGGTTGATTTTGGGTCAGACATAATGGCTGACGGAGGAAGAAGGGGTGGGGTTAGGCGGAGCAACACCAGGCGCGGCGAAAGCGTGAAGGTGAGGAAAAGAGCCTAGAGTCTGATACTATAAGCTTGCTTTTGGGGTTGAGTTAGGCCCAAACCCAAATTCTAATATATATATATATATATAGAGAGAGAGAGAGAGTATTTACTTATTAGTAGAATATAAAAGTGGGTATTTTTGTCTTTTGGTAGCTTGTCCATGATACAACTTTTTGTCCTTTGGTTTGATGGGGGACAGAATTTTAGGTTTTTGTGCCGTCCTTCACCCCTTGTTTTGTTCTGTCCCATGCTCATTTTTTGAATCAAACAAGGAACAATGACTTTTGTGTTGTCCATTACCTTATATTTTTGTAAATCAAACGCACCCTAATTGTGTTTAAATTGGAATGTACACAAGTCAGAAACACCCTAAAATTTTTGAAAAAGTTAATTAAACTTAGGGCTTTGTGGGACAACATATGAAAAAAAGTGGGCTAATCAGCCCACTCCATGGGCTGGCCCCACGGATGAGCCAAATTTTTTTTCCAGATTTAAAAAAGAAAAAGAAGTTTTAAGGCCCATGGGCTGGCCCTAGCCCTAGGGCTTAGTGGCCCTATGTGCTTTTACACAAATAGGCTTTTTGGCCCTAACCCATATGGGTTAGGATTGGGCTGGCCCATATGGGCCAAATTGATACCTCTAGTCACCAGGTTAGCTAAGTCACACCTGATCATTTATTCTAAAATAGAAATTAAATCTATAACCGCTTTTCCCTTCATTTCTTCATGACACTTCTTCTCATTCACTTGGATTGCCACATCTGCATAGTTCCCTCGGATTGCCACATGTGCATGACTTATCACCCCCTCGCAAGTTGAAGCGTGGTAAATATCTATCATGTTTAGATTGGAGATAAAAGGAAGAAAAACTAAAGTTGGAAGAGCTTTTATAAAGAAACTAGCAAGATACCTATTCTGGACGAACATAAAAGTTAGAGGTAGGTGATACATCACAGTGGTGGAATGATGGAAGAGATCGCCGCCATGAAGGTGAACCACTCCGTGCTCCAGTCACTAGTGCGAAATACACCTAAAAAACATATTTATAACGCCGGTTTTGGGGATAACCGGCGTAACATATAACGCGGTGGCATTTTTGAAATTAAATGATGAAATTGTGAGATCTATGGCGCTGGTTTTAGGGTAAAACTGCGGTCGTATCTCCAACACCTATGGCACCGGTTTTAAGTTAAAACCGCGGTCGTATGTAACGCGAGACATATGGCGCCGGTTTTACCCTAAAATCGGCGCCATATGTTTAACCCAGTGTTAAAAAATTGTGAGACCTATGGCGCCAGTTTTAAGTAAAAACCGCGGTCGTATGTTATGGCGCCGGTTTTTCACTAAAAACCGCGGTTGTATCTCTACATATGGCGCCGGTTTTCTAAAAACCGCGGTCGTATCCTTTCTTAAAAAATTAATTTCCCTCCATATCTATTAATCTCTCACTCCCTCTGTTCATTCGCGCCGTCACCTGCGAACTCTCTCCCTCGCGAACCGTCCGCCATTCTCGTTGCACCGTCCTCTCCTCTGCACCGTCGTCTCCCTCACGCCGTTCGTCTCCCTCTACGCCGTCCCTTTCCTCTGCACCATCCACTCTCCTCTGTGCCGTCACTCTCCTCGCGGCAAGCAAACAACTCTCCTCGCCTTCCACTCTCCTCTACGACGCCATCTCTTCTTCTTCTTCTCTCTAAATGTTTCTTCTCTCTTCTGTAAGTTTCTTCTTCTCTCTCTCTTTGGGTTACATTGCTAGCTATTCTGTTGAAACGTTTGGTTTTATTTGTTGATATTTGTTGGAAAAAAAACCAGGAAATATGAATAAATGTGTGTGTCTCGCTGGAAATATGATGTGTGTCTCCCTGTGAGTGTCTCCCTGTATCAGGAAGTATGATTCGCTGGCAAACCATTTTTTTTCGGTTCCAAGGTTTAGTGGTAGTGAATGAGTGTGTTTTGGTCTGTTTTATAAATTATGATTTGGGAATAATAATGAATGATGAACGGTGGAAGAGAAGATGAGGGAATTGGAGATGCTAGATATGAGCAATGTGGACTATGTGATAGATATTAAAGAGGTTATTCTTTATTATTCTAAACTTAGTTGGTGATAGTGAGTGTGTTTTAGACTATTTTTTAATACCATTGTTGTGTTTGTGAATTTTGACGTGGGAAGTGTTGCTTTTGCTTTGATGAACTGGTCAATGAGAAATTATTTCAATTGGGAATTTTGTTTTTGTGATGTGGGTTGGGTTTGTGGGATGGATTGGTTTTTGTTCTTTGTAAGTGATGCTTTTGATTGTGTGCGCCTAATGTATCGAAACAGTGAGAGTCTTTGCTTGGCCGGTTGCTAATCCTGCGGTGACGTGTGCTTCTGTTTCTGATTCTGGTTTTCCCAGTAATTTTGTTGCTGACCTTTTTCATTTTAATCAGGTAAATGCTTCTTGTAACTCTTTGCTCGTTTATATATCTGGTGCTTCCCGCTTCTATGTACATAGTGTTGCCAAATAAGATCTCAATTTGATCCCTTTTTAATTGCCTGATTTTGAGGCGTGCATACAACTTTCTATTAATTATTTTAACTCATGCATACAAACATGTCAATATTAGTTAAATATCTAAGCATTTAAAAGTGTGTGTATATTATTTCAGAACACAGTTATGGATCGTAGTTGGATGCAAAAACATCGTTTAGGTGATGAGTATAAGAGCGGGGTCGAAGAGTTCTTACAATTTTCCCAAGCAAATTTTCCTAATCAAACAACTTTATATTGTCCTTGTGTTAAGTGTTTGAATGGACCAAAACTAAATGTTAAGGAGATACGGAATCATCTTCGTACTTTTGGGATTTGGCATATATATACGACATGGACCTGGCATGGTGAAGTGTTAAACAAGCCAAGTGTGTCCACAAGAGAGGAAGTTGATGTAGATATGGACGATCGACTAGATGACATGATTCGTGATATTGGACCAGAGTCTTTCCAGCGGGCATATGTGTATGAATCTCTGTGTAGCGACAAGGAAGAACCTCTGTATCCGGACTGCAAAAATTTCACACGGTTGTCGGTGTCTTTGAAATTGTTCAATCAAGGCGATAAATGGGTGGACTGACAAGAGCTTTATCAATTGCTTAAACTGTTGAATGACATGCTTAGATAGAGAACACATTGCCGAAAAGTAATTATGAAGCGAAGAAGATATTATGTCCGATGGATGTGGAGTATAAGAAAATACACGCATGCCCGAAGGATTGCATATTGTAATCGAAAGAGCATGAAGACAAAGAAGAGTGTCCCGAGTGTAATACACCACGCTACAAAAAGAAGGACAAGAATGATAGTTGTGATGATGTGAGCAAAAAAGGTCCTCCTGCGAAGGTGTTATGGTATCTTCCAATTATTCCAAGGTTTAAGCGACTGTTCGCCAATATAAATGATGCAAAGAACCTTAGATGGCATGCAGATGATAGGAAATGTGATGGAAAGCTTCGCCATCCCACGATTCTTTGCAATGGAAGAGAGTTGATTCATTGTTTCCGGAGTTCGGCAATGAGCCAAGAAACCTTAGGCTTGGACTTGCTACAGATGGAATGAATCCATATGGTAACTTAAGTAGCATCCATAGTTCATGGCCTGTTCTCTTAGTAATTTACAACCTGTCTCCTTGGTTGTGCATGAAGCGCAAGTACGTTATGCTATCTATGGTGATTTCCGGTCCAAAACAACCGGGAAATGGGAAGCAAGACCTCCATTCTGATTCCTAAATGGAGAGATGTCCCTGAAAAAACCAAAGATATGATATGGGAAGATGTCATGGTATTGACCTTTATCTCTATTTGTATACAGATTTGTATTTAGCTTTATTGATCCTTGTGTGTATGTATTTACTAACACCACCATTTTGTTGTGTATTGTAGGATAAATTTGATGTTCCCCTTGATAAAAAGTTTAGGGACCGATGGTTGTCCTATGCGGGTGAGCGTTGGAAGGACTTTAAGTCTAAACTCTGCAGGACATTTATATTTGGGAAAGGAGACAAAAATGGTTGCACAAATCCTTGTCAGAAGTATAATTTCCTTTCAGAGGACATATGGAATGAGTTTGTTAGGAGCCGCACGGAAGAAGCGTTTCTGGTTAGTTTGAATTATGTTTTTTTAACTTGGCTAATATAATTTTTTACTTATTTTATTTTGTGGTGTGTTACGTTATTTGTAACAGAAAAAAAGAGAAAAGGGAAAGACAAATGCTGCAAAGAATATCTACCCCCACCTATTGTCTCGTGGGGGTTATGATAGACTTGAGAAGAATGTAATAGCACACAGAAAGAAAGCCTTGCAGGAAGAGGCTGGAGATGAAGCCTTGGAATCCCCTCCAAAACCAAACCGGTATGAGCTATGGGCTATGGCTCGAACAAAACCATCAGGATCTTATACATCTGATGTTGTGGCCTCGCTGCTTCTAAAATTGTAAGTGTATCCGCTTTATTTAATATTATGTGATTTGTAACCAATTTAGGTCGACTGATCAACGACTTCTGTGATTGAATTTGGTTGTAGGAGTCATTGGTTGAAGATGAATCTCAGGGTACTTTTATTCCAACTGGACGTCAAGATATCTTGACTACTGCCCTTGGAACACCCGAGCACTATGGTCGTGTCCGCACTGCTGGTCGAGGTGTGGGCTTTAAGAAATACTTCGGAGGAATTTCACGTAGTCAAAGCAAGTGGACGTGGATGCCATGAGACATCAGATCATGCGGGACCTTAGTCAAATGTTTGAAGCTAAGTTTGAAGCTTACAAATCCCAGTTCAAGTCAGATGTGGAAGCCCAACTAACTCAGAATATAGTGCCTTCTCCTAAAGCCACTGCGCATGTCAGAATCAAGGATAGTTGTTCGCCAGAAAATGAGGAGGATCCTAACGATGACATTTTAAGACGCATTGGTCACATGGCTTTTGATCTTCCCAATGGACAAGTTGGGATTACCTTAGAGCATGATGATCTTCCAATTTTTTACATTTTCGCGAAGGACTTAACGGACCTGTCGCTCGGTGATGACTTCTGGCTTGCCAATCAACACTTGCAATTATGGTCCTCGTAAGTATTAATTAACATATTTGTATATATTTTAACTCCTTTGTATCAATTATATATAATTAACATTATTTTCTTTCAACTCCTAGGTATCTGCATCGTATATGTATTCAGAACAACATCAGTGATGTATATGGATTCTTGGATCCAACGTTGATGGTTGTCAAGCCCAACCCAAAACAAATTTAATGACTCTGCTCAAGCTTACATACCGGATAAGCTAATTCAAAGAGAAAAGGATGTTTTCTTAGGACCGCACGTGCACAAGTGAGTACACTTTTATTCATAGCATACGTTTTTCTTTATGTGTTTCTAATATACATTTATTGTTGTTACCTAGCAATCATTGGCAGTTGATTATCATTTGTCCTAAACATAATCTCATTGTCTGGATATGCTCACTTCATCAAAGGCCAAGCCTACAGATTAAGCGTGTACTTGAGGGGTAAACTTTTAATTTAGTTGTCATACTTGTGATGTCATATATGTATTTATCTTATATATATAACTTATATTATTTTATCAGAGCTATGGTGGATTATAATAGTAAAAAAAAGGTCTAGGACAAGAAAAGAAGCCTAATTGGAACATACTCATGGTAAGTAGGTTGTCTTTATATGATATTTACGTATTAAAAGGCGTATTAGTTATGTGTATACATAATTTGTAGTAATTTATATTGTCATTTGTAGGGGCCTCACCAAGATAACTCATGGGCGTGTGGCTACTATGTCATGAAGACCATGTTGTCCATTGTCACAATGAGGATTACATCTGGATGGGATTTGGTAATAAAACATTTCTTAACTTGTTAATTGATCTTTTTTATACCTTACAATATTTGAAGTTAGTTCATTAGATCTTTTTTGAATTGAACTTGTAGTTATTCGATGGTTGTAACCCATACAGTCCTGAAGAAATTGTTGAGATTCGGAAAACTTGGGCACGCTTTTTTGTGACTAAGATTGAGGAGCAAAATCTAAACCCACAGCCAGCAAGACGCCGAACAAGAAAAGCAATACAAAAAAAATGACATGGTGCGATAAAATTTGAATGAATTGTTTTTGTACTATTGCTTATGTTAGATAATTGTTTTGCCTTTAATTGCTCTTCATAGTTTACATCCTTCAATGCCTTTGTGGATAAATGTATCATGTGTTATGCCTTTGTGGATCAATGCCTTTATTTGTTTTGGAAGTTATGTTTTGTGAATTATGTTTGTGAATATTGTATATATCCTGTGTGGATAAATTTTTTGACCAGTTATGTTTGTGAATTCTGTGTGGATATTGTTTATATCCTGGTACCGGGAAATTTAAAAAAATGTATAAAAAAAAATTATACCTACGGCGCCGGTTTTCCTAAAAAACCGCGGTTAAAAGCGACCTACGGCGCCGGTTTTCTGAAAACCCGCGGTTAAAACTGTTTTTTCGTTTTTTCAAATTTTCAAAGTGACATACGGCGCCGGTTTTGTTATAAAACCGCGGTCAAAAGTGACCTACGGCGTCGGTTTTCACTAAAAAACCGCAGTTATAACTTTTTTTTATTTCATATTTTCAAAGTGACATACGGCGCCGGTTTTGTTAAAAAACCGCGGTTAAAAGTGACCTACGGCGCCGGTTTTCCGAAAAACCGCGGTTAAAACTGTTTTTTCGTTTTTTCAAATTTTCAAAGTGACATACGGCGCCGGTTTTGTTATAAAACCGCGGTCAAAAGTGACCTACGGCGTCGGTTCTCACTAACAAACCGCGGTTATAACTTTTTTTTATTTCATATTTTCAAAGACATACGGCGCCGGTTTTGTTAAAAAACCGCGGTTAAAAATGACCTACGGCGCCGGTTTTCCTAAACAACCGCGGTTATAAGTATTTTTTTCGTTTTTTCAATTTTTTTGGTCCTTTTACGTCAGGATTTAACGCCGGTTTTGTTAAAAACCGCGATTAAAACTTACTTATAACCGCGGTTTAAAAACCGGCGTTACATGTTTACACTTACAACGTCGGAAGCATTGACGCCGGATTGAAAACCGGCGTTAAAAGTCCAAAAAAATCGCGATTAAAGGTAGTTTTTGCACTAGTGAGTGGAAGATGTCTGTGGTGGCCACCTAAAAACACTCCGAGTTAGTCTATGAATGACGTGGATGAAAAAGTTAGAATGAAGCATACCTGAATAGATGACTATATTAGGCTTATATAGCCTTCCATCAAGTGTTAACTTCTATGAGAAGCTATGTAAATTGGGTCAATTTAGTTGGAGCCCACTAAATAGTATTTGGGACTTGTATAACTCCGGAACAGTTGCCCCAAAGTTGGTTGCTCACGCAAATGTGGAGCCGACTTATAAGCATAGTGAACTTGACAAGGTTGCTTTCTTGTGAAGTCAAAGTTCTTGACGGCAATACGATCTGGAAGAATAATATGCAGAGGTGCCCCTTGCAAGAGCATGCAAACATATTCTAGAAGGCTATTCAAAAAAAACATTCAAAAAGTAAATACTGTCAGTCTATCACAAGGCGCTTCAAAGAATTTTATCTTTCGCAGATTGGGGGTCATTGTTATATTATAGGTTCTATAGAGTTGATAAGAAATTCTACCACCAAAAACCTTGCTTGGCTAATTAACAACAATATACAAGTGATGAGACAACACGTTCTTTTCATTATGCTGGTTTAAACATTTATTGATGGCAGCAAGCCAGTTCAATTAAGTCCATGCTGCTTGTCATAAAACCTTGATAGATGTATAAAGAATCTCATTGATCTTTCAATGTTAATTTGCATAATTGGTGGCTGCAACATGACATGGGTATATCAGCAGGTTATATAAGACAAAGTTGAAAAACAAATCTAGACTCCGCAGTTATGTAGGTGCCGATGTTGAGTGTAATTTACATCTCAAATATCGAGTGCTTTGCTCTCATAGAAAGGTATTGATGCTAGTGTATTCCTTTGCATACTTGATGTGAATAAAGGGTGGAAACTTCACATCAAGTGCTCGGATGAATGAAAGCACCAATGCATCCAAACTTGTAAAATAAGGCAGCATCGTAGAATTCATATATATACAGACAATTAAGGTCCTTATTAGCTCCATTGCAAAAAGGAAAATGCAGAACTGAAAAATCAGTAAAGCATATACAGACATGTCCATATATCTGGCATAGAAGGATTGGTAAATAATAGGTTATTGGAAGATGGAAGCATAGCCAAAGCTGCTCAAAGATTTAATGCATTGGGTTCAGTTCAGTAATACTTATTAGATAATATTAGTTTATAAGGGTATTATAGTTTTTTAGTATTCTACTATATATTCTCCTTTTAATATTGTATTATTTAGACTTTGCTATTATTATTATTATTATTATTATTATTATTATTATTATATTGAAATCCTAAGAGGGCTTTTACCCTTTTCTCCTTCTCTTTCTCTTCTTCCTTCTCTCCATATGATTTATAAAATTGTTATGTAAAGAAAATGAAATTATATTGATAATATGTAATGTTTTCCCGTTAGGATTCAAGAATAAAAATATTTATTTATAATTAATAAAGACATTTATCAAATTTTGAAATATGATCAAAGACGATGAAATTATACCGACAACATGTAATGATTTCCCCTTGGGACTTAAAAGTAAAATAATCATTTATCATTTATAAATAATAAAGATATTTATAATGATAAAATATATAAAAAAATAAAAATATTAAAACTAAAGAAATAAGAAAACATTAAGGAAAAAAATAAGAAATATAGATATCAGAAAAATAGAAAATGTAAAATGTAAAAAATTTCGTGTATGGACTCAAAAGTAAAACAATCATTTATAAATAATAAAATATTTCAAAAATTTGATATGTGCTCAAAGACAATAAAATTATATCAACAACATATAACGCTTTTCCGGGACGCAAAGGAAAATTAATTATTTATACCGACATGTAATGTTTTCCTATCGGGAATTAAAAGTACAAAAATTATTTATAAATAATAAAGACTTTTATAAATTTTGAAACGTGATCAAAGACGATAACATGTAATATTTCTTCGTCAGGAATCAAGAATAAAATAATTATTTACAAATAATAAAGACCTTTATCAAATTTTGATATGTGATTAAAAACGATGAAATTATACCGACAAAATGTAATGTTTTCCCGTCAGAAAGCAAAAGAAAATTAATTATTTATACCAACATATAATGTTTTCCCGTCGAGAATCAAAAGTAAAATAATCACTTATAAATAATAAAGACATTTATAAATTTCGATACTTGATCAAAGACGATAAAACCAACATCATGTAATATTTTCGTGTTGGGACTTAAAATAAAAATAATTGTTTGTAACTAATAAAGACATTTATAAAGATAAAATTAAAAAAAAAGAAACTATAGAAATAAAAAAAAACTAAAAAATAGAAAAGAAAATAAGAAATATAAACATATATGAAAAATAAAAAAGTAAGTAGTAAAAAAAAATTTCTTGTGAGAACTCAACAGTAAAATAATCATTTATAAATAATAAAATATTTATAATATTTTATTTTAAAAGGTTCTCAAGACGATAAATTTATATCGACAACATGTAGTGTTTTCCCATCAGGACTCAAAAGAAATGTATTCATTTATGCCAACATAAAATGATCTCCAGACGAGAATAAAATGTAAAATAATCATTTATAAATAATAAAGACATTTATAAATTTTGATTCGTGATCAAAGACAATGAAACAATACTGACAATATGTAATGTTTCTTCGTTGAGACTTAAATGTAAAATAATCATTTATCATTTATCGATAATAAAGATATTTATAAAGTTCAAAATTAAAAACAAAAAATAAAAAACATTCAGAAAAAAATGAAAAGGAAATAACAAAATACAAATATAAGAAAAAATAGGAAAAGTAAAAAAGAAAAATAATCATTTATCATTTATAAATAATAACGTTATTTATAAAGAAAAAAATTAAAAGAAATTGGAAAACAAAAGAAATAAAAAAACGAAAATAAAATAAAAAGATAAATATATATATATATATATATAGATATATAAAAAATTAGTAAGTAAAAAAATTCTCTTTGGAGACTCAAAAGTAAAACAATCATTTATAAATAATAAAATATTTATAAAATTTGATTTTGAAATGTGGTCAAAGAAGTAAAATAAATTTTATAAATTATAAAGACATTTATAAATTTTGATACGTGTTCAATGACGATAAAATTATACGACAATTATAATGGTTCCTTGTTGGAATTTAAATGTAAAATAATCATTTATATAGATAAAAAATTAAAAAATTAAAATTAAAACCATTAGGAATAAATGAAATGAAATTATTAATATAAATATAAGAAAAAATTGGAAACTTAAAAAAGTAAAAAAAAATGGGAAAAAATAATTTGAGAGTAAAAAACTAGTAGAAAATAAAATTTAAAAAAGTAAAAAAAAATAAATAAGAAAAAAATAAATATCTGAAAATAAAAACTGAATAAAAATAAAATAAAATAAAATTATAAAATATAAAAAATAATTACAAAATAAAAAGTAATAAAATAATATTAAAAGAGTATTATTATTTGGAAGGGAAAACATTTCCCCATTAGCTGACATGGCGTTTGTTTTCATAAAGTAGATAGATCTACAATCTGAGACTTTAAAGAAATTGGCTGAAACATTAACATTCCGTTATGCAATTTTTCTCGAACAAAATGGTAATCTATTTCTAGATGCTTTATTCTTTCATGAAACACATGATTTGTAGCAATATCCATTTCACTTTAATTATCGCAATAAAGAACTGGTGCTCTACTACATTTAATTTTCAAGTCATCAAGCAAATAAAGAATCCATTGTAATTCACATGTTGCCATAGACAAGGCTCTGTATTCTGCTTCAGATGGTGACCTTGAGATAGTTTGCTGCTTCTTACCTTTCCATGAAATCAATAAAGATCCAATAAAAAAGCAATATCCTATAATAGACTTTCTGGAATCATGGTATCCTGCCCAATCTGCATCACAGAAACCAAAGACTTGGAGAACGGATTTTCTGGGAAAGAATAACCCACAACATGGACTATATTTCAGGTACCTCACAACTCAGCAGGCTGTATTATGATGAGTAACAATTGGACAACTTAGAAATTGACTCAACTACTGTGTTGCAAATGCTATATAGGGCCTGGTAGTAGTTAAATACAATAACTTTCCAATCAACCTTCTATATGCTCCAATATCTGTATAAGGCTTCCCTCCATCTTGGTGCATCTTGATTGAGGAATCCAGTGGTACTGTTTTTGCTGGTTTTAAACCATGTAATCCTAATTCCATAAGCAAATCAAGGCAATACTTTCTTTGGAAAATGGTGATTCATTGTTCGGAATCTGAGACTTCTAAACCAAGGAAGTATTTCAACAGACCAAAGTCTTTAATTTTGAAAGCAGAATCACGAATCTTCTTAATTCTATTAAACTCTTCCATGGAATTTTCTGCTAGTATTACATCATCCACATAAACCAGCAGTGCAGTGATATTCTCACCAGACTTGAGGATAATCAAAGAGTAATATGAACTAGACTGCTTATAACCTTGTTACAATAGCAAGTTTGTCAACTTCTCATACCATTTTCTACTTGTTTGTTTTAAGCCATATAAGGACTTAAGCAACTTTCACACTTAATTAGGCTTATCACATGTCCTACCTTGTGGAATAACCATATATACATCTTCTTTTAATTCTCCATGCAAAAATGCATTATCTACTTCAAGTTGGTGCAAGTTCCAATTGAAGATTGAAGCAAGAGCAAGTAGGACTCTCACTATAGCTAATTTTGCTACTCGTGAAAAGGTATCAAAGAAATCTAGTCCTTCAACTTGATTATATCCCTTAGCTACTAACCTAGCATTGAATCTCTCTATTGAACCATCTACCTTATGTTTTATTCTATACACCCACTTACAGCCAATTGGATTTACATGAGCTGGTTTCTAATGATGTATGTTCTAATTTCATTGCATCAATCCAACATTTACTTTGACTAGCCTCTTCATAAGATCTTGGTTCAGTGTCATTACAAATGGCTAATGCAAAATGCTTTTGTGAAGGAGACAAATTCAAAAAACAATGAAATTGAGAAATTGTATAAGGAGTACCTGAGGATTTTGGTCTAGCATAGTCAGTAGAAAGGTTGCATACATAATCCCTTAAATGGCCTGGTTTGCTCCTTACTATTGTGGACTTCCTTGTAGCTTCTTGTGTCAATTTCGACTTTGCAGAATTACTCAGCAATTCATCAGCATGATCTGTTTCCAGAGTGGCATCCTCATGAATAGATTTTGAATCAACTTTAGTGGAAGGATTGGAAAAATTATTGGCCGATGATGAATATTTGGCACTAATGGACTGGTTATGGGAACGATGGTATTGTTTTGTGGTGATATTAGTTCTATGTGCGTAAAGAGTGGAAGCATAACAAAGGATGCCAAAAACTTTGTGATCATATAAATTTGGTTGACAACCATATAAAATTGTGAAAGGAGACTTGTGATTCAAGACTGAACTTAGAACTCTATTGATAATAAAAGTGGCATGCAAAAATGCGTATGACCAAAATGTTTTTGGAAGTTTGGATAGAAAAAGCAAGGCTCTACCAACAATTCCCATTTTTGTTGAGGAGATTCTACAAAACTTGTTTGATGAAAAATTCCCTTAGAAGTATAGAATTCTTTCATAAGAAATTCATGACCATTGTCAGTCCGAATCATCTTCACAATTACATTAAATTGATTTTCAACCATTGTAATGAAGTTTTTATCTTGATATCTAACTTCTGATTTATATTTTAAAAGTAAAATCCAAGTAAACCTACTAAAATCATCCAAAACAGTCAAGAAGTACTTGTGGCCATGAATAGATCACATAGACAATGGACCCCAAATATCAAAATATAAAAGCTCTTAACGTTTGGAAGCTTTATTCAAACTTGAAGAGTATGGTATTCTCTTATTTCTAGCATAATCACAGATATCACAAACGGAGTGATCATCAAAAGAAACAAAAGGAAATTATTCTTTCATGGATAACATTCTACTTTTTGATAAATGCCCTAATCTAAAGTGCCATAAGGTATGCTGAGGTAAAATCTAGCTTCCAGTAGTTTGTGCACTTGACACCATGGATTCTTTGGCTTCAACCACTAAGTGACATAACCCTTCAAACTGCTCCGTTACCATGTTAGAAAAGAAAATGTACATAGAAGAACTGTGTAAAGGAAGCATATAACTCATAATGAAACAGTGTAGTTGAATTGAATTTCATTGAATGAATAGTTCACTTTGAAATGTAAAGAACAAAACACGAGAAGGGGAGTTGAATTTTGTTTTCAAATTTTTTTTCGCAAAGCACTATTTTTCAAAGCTTTCTCGCAAGCCAAGCACAGTAAAGTCCTAGATAGTGAGTATACACCCACTAAGGCAGACACACTAAGCTTGTTAGAAAAGTATAATGATAATTTTAATAAAACAGTTCAAGATAAATCTAAAATGATCTTTTGAAAACAAACTTACACTACAAGAATTTACGCTATTACTTACAAAAATTACCTAGGGCCTGCGACCCTAGGAAATTACCTAGGGTCACAGCCCTAAGAAAATACCCATATGATAGTTTCCTAGTGCTTTTTAAACAAACCCTCGGAAATTAATTACACTAATTTTATTTTATTTTTTTAAATTTGGACATCACCGAGTGGCTGGCCCTCGGTAAGCCCTTCTTTTGAAAAAAAAAATTGGACCAAGAAGGGCTGGGCCCTCTCTTCTTCTTCTCCCCATTTTCACATTCTATCCCACCTCTCTTCTTCTTTTCCCCATCTTCTCCCCTCCTTCTCATTTCCTCCCAAACCCTAGTAACCCTCTCGGCCTCTCTCCCTCTATCCCGCCTCCCTACCTCACTTTACCCCTTCTTCTTAAATCAAGGTTGGAGGTGGGAGGAGCAGTTGGAGTGGGTTGAGAACTAGAAGCATGGGAGAGGTTGGAGTGACCGTAAATAGAGGAGAGAAAAGAGTCGTGACAAGTTGAAGTAGCCCTTATGGCTTTGGCAGCAAGCAAAGACAAAGACAAAGCGTCAACGTCCTCATTTGTCGAAGAAGAAGAGGAAGAAGGTGCAACATGGTTAAGGTTCCGAATTCCTTCGTCATCAAAAATCGAAGAAGAAGTAGAAGGCTTTGAAATCCCCTACTGTCTCCTTCTATACGCCATCGAATCAACCTCGATTTAATGGATCCAGATCTTGAAGCAGAACACCTCTATCTCGCATGTAGAGCGGCGAAGAGGGTTAGTGGCGGCGGCGTAGGTGGTCTGTCGCGGCGACCATGGTGGATGACTCGATCTGGAGGTGTTCTTCCTCTTTTACTCGTTTTTTTTTGTTCTCTATTTTTGCTGTTTTTGGTGATGGATGGAAACAAAGGGGCTGTTTTTGATTTGGCCTCTACCTCTCTCTCTCCCCTTCCAACACCACAAAGTCCACCTTCCAACTGCCACCCTCCACCGCCACCTACGGCCACCATAACCACCACCCCAAGGCACCACCACCCTCTTCCTTTTCCACTTCATCGTTTTCATTTTTTTTATTTTTTTATTTACTGAATTCATTTTTAATTTTTTTACTCTGAATATTTTTTTTTAAGAATGGAGATATCAAGAAGAAGAAGAAGAAGAAGAAGAAGAAGAAGAAGACGAGGATCTCACCATTTTATTTTATTTTATTTTGTTGTATTTTTTGTTTTCTGTTTGTAATTTTTTTGTAATTTTTTGGTTATTTTTGTATTTTTAATTTTAAATTTCAATTATGTAATTCAAGAATTAAACTTTATGTTATAAAATAATTAAATTTAATTTTTTAATTAATTAAATTAAATTTTATTAAAACATTGTTTCTGAATAAATTAATTTTCTTTATTAAAACCTTGGCATTTCCTGGGGCCAAAAGCCCTAGGAAATTTCCTAAGGTTTTTAATATTTAGCCCTCAAAAACTATTTCCTACCAGCGAATAACCTACAGCCATGCGGCCGTCGTTGGGCCCTCGAAAATTTTGGCATTTCCTGTAGTTTTTTGGCATTTCCTAGGGCTTTTGGCCTTAGGATGACAAACATTCTTGTAGTGTTATAACGAAGAGTAAAGGGTAATGAGAAGCACACGGAGCCATTTATACTAGTTCACTATCAACCGTGATAGCTACGTCTAGTCCCTTCGTCCCTGAGAATTTTAACTATAATCAGACGATTACAACTTGAACATGTCCCCTAGTCAAACTTGACTATACGTTCAACTTCTTAAAATGACACAATCTTGTGCCTTTAAGGAATATGCCTAACCAAGGCTTACAACATATAAAGAAAGGGTTTTTTACAAAAGTGTAAGGCTCAAATCTCAACACGAGAGAATAGAAAAATTAAGCACAAGTAAACAAAGTAACTCTCAAACATAGAGAATAAGAAATTGAGCTTGAGTAGGTATTCTTTTAGAGTTTCAGCTGTGATGGATTGCTTGCTTGTAATTTGCCTTCGCTCTACATGGGTATATAGCCATTGGATATAATAGCTGTTTACACATGGGAATAATCCTGTTGAGACTTTAAGGCGTTCATCACCGTTGAAATTCAAATAATATCCATTTATTTTGTCCTTATTGAGGTCACGTTGTATTATTTGATGATTACTCTGGCAATTGTACGATGTACTATGGTGACTCTGTATTCTTCCAAATATATCATTTCTTTGTGACGAGGTAGCTAAAATTTGAATTGATCCTTTGTTGTTTTCTCTGTCACTCTTCATCGTATTTGGTATATGAGGAATATTTTGAATGTTTCCTCGTACAGTGATAGTAGACAATGCAGTTTTGTTAAGCTTGTCTTCAAGTAGACGCAAGTGGTTGCTATTTATCAGACACATGCACCTGGTATAGACAAGACGAACGATGAAGTCTTTTTGTTGATAACAAACACATGTAGAGATTCTTCTGAGTGAGATCAGATGCATATGCTAGTTTATTCTTTGATAACACTTGATCTTTATCCAGACTCACAATGATTTCCTTGGGTACTTCAAGTGTTTCCTGTTAAAATAACTTTCTACTCACTAGAATACACTTGATCAGATATAATAAGATAAATTGTTCAAACAAGATAATCAATGTTATCATTAAAATTATCGAGGGTCTATATTTATCAATCTTCTAGGTTCCAACACACTTTGTAAAGGCAAGATCTCTAAAGTAATGTGTTACTCAGGTGGCCAGAATACTCAAGAGGGGTGAATTCAGTATTGAAAATTTTCTAGAAACTTTAGGAAAACTTAGTTTGTGAAGGTTTTATCTATATTGGATATAAGAGAAATTTACCCAAGAAATCAATTGACTAATAGAAGAGATATTTTGACCAAGATTCGCCGCAAAGATTAAATCTACAAAAACCCTAAAAATAGAAATTAAAAAGTTTAAGGGAAAGGAAGATCAAACTAGAGGATTTTATCCTAGTTCATCCACCAACCACTTGTGGCCTACATCTAGTCCCCAAGCCAAGCATAAGATTTTCTTCCACTAGATCAATTCAAAGATTACACCATTCTTTAATTACAACACAGAGATTCCACAGTCTGAAAAATACCCTCTTGAGATACCTCACTTAAGAAACACTAGGGATACCTCACCCTTACACAACAGAGAAAATATAAGGTAGAAGTAAATTGAAATTCACTCTTGAAGTGATGATGTTACAATGTGAAAGCCTATGAGTGTCAAGAATATGAGGAAGATGTGAAGTATAGAGAATGCCCATTGTAATGTTCAGAAAAATGTGTAAAAGTGATTATGAAAACCCTAAAATGAAGCTTTTATATTGTGCCCAAACTAGTTTCACGAAACTGAAAATTCTGGAAAAAAACAGTGTGTGAATCAATTCACCAGGAGCATGCCCAATTTGGTTAAAAATGTTTTATACACTTTAAGATCACTATGCATGCATGATTCAATTCATTTTGAAAATGGCATTCTCTAACTTTTATCCACTATCATATTTGAGACTCTTACAATGGATTCTAACTAGGAAGAAGGTAAAACTAATGAATATAACTAGTAGAACCAAAGTCTTCATGTGTTTGACATATTCAAAATCATCTTCAATACGTATAGGGGATGCGTTCATCCATATAATGTTTTGATGAAAACAAACTCAATGAATGATGCTTAAGTTATCTGACCATTTGTCTCTTAATCACAATAGTTGAGTATGAACAGAAATGAGTAAGTTCCAACTTTCTCAAGTAAGAGAAGACATAAGGATAAGTTTCAAGAACAACCATTTCTAAGGGATGAAAAGCTTAAATGAACAAATCTCATATCAACCATCGAAGCATCATGAAAGAAGCACAAAAGAGAAGCAACCATCAAAAGAAAAGGAAATCAGGTCGACAAAATTAACAAGTCAGATTAACCTACTCAGGATGAGTAGTTTTGAAGACCTAAACCTTCTCATACCAAGCACATATCATCCCAAGTAGGTAGCTTGGTTGGTGAGCCAAGAGACGTTGAAGGAATGCAAGATGGAGGTCCTGGGTTCAAACCCAGGAAACTAACAATTTTAATAATTACTAATAACTAACATTTGCTTATAAAAAAAGTAGTTGCCAAACTTGAGACTGTACTTAAATGAAGATGCATCACCTGAATCTAATGCTGAGGTAATTCATAGGCAAATTCAGAGAAGACACTAAATAAGTACCAGGATGAAAAGGTTATGTCTGCTGTGTGATAGGACTGTTTCTGCAGAAAAGTACTAAAATGGTTGTATTTTCCTGCAAATGTCAATTTTGCTTTAGCTGATGCAATGGACCTCACCAATGGTCCAAAATCATTTCCCTTGCCTATAACTAGCAAAATATCATTTGGGAAACTTTGTAAGCATGCATTGAAGTGTTGTATTGAAAATCAAGTCTCCAATCATCATCCTCTCAACCACACTCAAGACAATTGTGCATCATCCTCTTGGGTTTATTTCTGAGAGTGTTTAGCTTGATCATTCTGTAATACACTAAGTTATTTTTCTGTACTCAAGCATTAGAAATCTCACAAACCAAATACCTTGTATCCTTTCATTCTACCAAACTACCTAGGTGAGTGAGTGTTGGTGAGAAGCTACTGGATAGATTCTTCTTAAACTTAAAGCAAGTTTTTGGAGTAAAACAGATATGTAGATCTGTGGAAGAAAACTACTAGATCAGTAGGTAGAACTGTGGAAGAAATCTACCAAGTGCTTTTGGCCAAGGTTGGTCTAAAAGTGTATTAATTATTTGAGAAGAAATAGTGGAAACTCTCACAGGAAGCAAGAAAATGATGTAGCCTACATCGGGTGAACCACTATAAATCTTTTGTGTCTTATTTATGCTACTTACCCTTATAATTATTGCACTGATCTTAAAGCTTGTGAAAATCTTCTCTGCATAATTTTGAGGTTTGTTTTCCTTGAACCTTCTCAATCTGAAAAAGAACACTGATTTGGGATTTCCTAATGATTAAGAACTAATTTCTTTATCATTAATTAACATCTTAAAGCTTGCACTATTAAAAAAGTATTCAAACAAGTTTTCAATCATTTCTAGTAAATCATTGAAACTGTTTTTATTCTAACACAGTTTTAACCTACTCAACTAAGGATATTCTTTCCCCCACTGTTGGTTGCTTTGGCAATTTCAGCGACATGGAGACACCTAGACCGGGGTTCGAACCCGGGTGTTGCCGTTTTGACGTGTGTATGTTTGTTGTTTATCATTTCTACTAGCTGACCAAAAAAACTAAGGATATTCTTGAGAATGTTTGATTGAACTATACTTGTCTAGCCTTCTCACTCCAAGTTCTCACTTGAGAGGATTTTGTTTGACTATAACACGAAAATTTTAAAAGGGTCACAATTTAACCTCCCTTGTGACACTTGCTAGTTCATTTCACACTTTACATCAATTGGTATTTATAATGGAAGAAGGATGCAACTAAGATCGAAGTGTGCTAAGTCACACCTGATCATTTATTCTAAAACAGAAATTAAATCTTCCTCCATTTCTTCGTGGGCGGCTTCTAGGGTGGGACAGTGAATTATGTGGTCTATGGTAGACCGATGCTTGAAAATAGCTTGAAACTCTAACGACAACTGACGTTGCATCCCATATGTAGAAGCTCACGATCCTCCACGTTCACACGACTGAGACGACAACCCAATTGGTGCCGGTTCAGCAAAAAACAAAGAAAAACGAATATGTTGATTTTTAAGGCACTCATATGCAATTTTTTTTTTGCCAAACCGGTACCGATTGGGTCACAGTCTCAGTCGTGTAGATGTGGAGGACCGTCAGCTTCTACATACTGGAGGAGACATTAGTTGTCGTTGGAGTTTTGAGCTATTTTTAAGCATCGATCTACCGTAGACTACATGATACACTATCTCACCCTAGCCATAGCCTTATTCATGATACTTCTTCTCATTCACTAGGATTGTGATATCTGCATAGTTCCCTCGGATTGCCACATGGGCATGACTTATTAGCTGAGTAATTATTTCTTAACAGTTATATTTATGGGAGAAAAGATATACTTTTTGAACCTCAAAAGTTGTTCATCTGAATTTACAGATTGACCTAAAATTGTACATGCTCACTTTTCTTGTCCAAAAATCTCGAAAAAAATATTATTTAAAATAAATTAAAATTTCATATTTTCAACCTTTAAGTATTTAAGCAGGAAAGAAGGAGGAGGAGGAGGAGAAGAGTACTATTGCAATATGAAAATTAAGTTTTGGTTCTACTTTAATAAATTTAAAGGAGTTAATTATGTTTTTAGTCCCTCAATTATAGAAAATGTTCGGCTTTGGTCTCTAAAGTTTAAAAAGTATCATTTTCGTCCCTAATATTTAAAAATATGCTACAGTTATTCCTCGTTGTTTTGTTTTGGTTACTATAATATTATTTTTTTCTTCGTTTTAGTCCCGGTAATATTTGATTTATGATTAATTAGTCCTTGTGTGATAGAGGTTACAAGGAGTAATTAAAATGAGAAAAACAATAATATTATAGAGACTAAATTAAAATAACAAGAATCAGCTGTAGCACATTTCAAGAAATTGAGGACGAAAAAGACACTTCTTAAACTCTACCAAAACCGAATAATTCACATGATTCGGGGACTAAAAACATAATTAACCAAATTCAAAATTATAAAATAAGTTTAAAAATTAATTCTATAGGTTAACAATTGTTCCACTCCGCTTACAATCTACCAATAACCTGTGAAATAGACATAGCAAGTTAAATGGATTAGTAAGTAACATAACCCAACTTGTTAAAAATAATTGACTAAAGGGTTAATTGTATTTTTAGCGCCCCAATTAATAGAAATGTTTCGTTTTGGTCACTAAAGTTTAAAAAGTATCTTTTTTGTCTCCAATGTTTTGAAATATGCTATGTGGCCTCTTCTAGGTGTGTTTGTTGGATTGTATCTTCACGAGGTAGTCTTTTTGTAGTTTGGTTTTGGATTTTACTCCGATTAAGCATCGGAGTTTGCTTTTGCCCACCGCTCTTTTTTCTTGCTTAATGTATTGACTTGGGGGTACCCCTTGTACTCCATTTAATTCATACTCTTTTTCTGTTAAAAAAAGATTAACAATATAAGAAGGGATACGGTAGTGGTTAAAAAATGCTACAGATGAAGGAAGCTCCAGTAATGATCCCCTTTTAGAACCACTAACCTAGGTGCCAATAGATAGCATATCGTAGCAATTCCTATTTGGAACGACTATCTATAGTAACAATGGACAACTATATGAACATGAAACCGCTATCAAAAGTGATTTTTAAAAAAATAGCTTCTTGGATATTATTTTTTCAGGTAAATTTATTAAACATAGTAAAATGAGTACTCCAGCCAGTATATAAAGGTTTAAACTGAATCAAGATACAGACATTTTAGCACAATCCGATGGACTACTACACCAATCATAAAATTGAAGACCAGACCCACAAAATTTTGCCACTAACCAAAATAGCTAGCTTCTTGCATCTAACCCAACTAAGCTTGACACATATTTCGCTTTGTTCAAGTTTACAACCAGAATTCAAAGATGAAGCTGGAATAAAACAAAATAGTTCCAAATTTAATGAAAAGGAGACCACATTATTAATTAAAATGTAATATCTCATTATACAAAAACTTTTTATGTTGTACAAACTTTTCATTCTCTACAAACTCAAGTGCCTTCTCACGAAGATTTGTTCATGTACAAACACTAGAGTGGCATAACATGTTGTACAAATATTTGTCAGATCTGTAGATGAATCTCTACTCAAGCATGTGATAAAGTTGAACCAAAAAGATTTAAGAATGCTTCAAATGTGTAGAACAAAGCAACCCATCAAAACATTCAATAAGAGCCTTTGCTATATATAATGTCTTGCGATAATGTGATGGTCGTTGGTCTTCGAACACGGACGTTGGCAAAAATTAACTCATCGTTCAGAGAAATTTCTACTATGTAGAGTATACAAAATCTGACATTATATTTTCACCTTTAATCGTTTGATCAAGATTTTGTGAAAATAGACGCTGTGGAATCCAATGGATATAATAAAATCTTTTGGTGGGAACATGTTATGGAGACCCTAAAAAATGTTAGGCTTTCACTGAGAATTGAAAATAAAGACGTACAAAAAGTGTTAGGGTTTTATTATGAAATGAAGACAACTAGAAAGCAAGTTAAGATTTCAAGTTAGGATTGTACAAACAGGAAGAATGTACATACTTTTAACAAATTAACATCGATAAAGAATTAAATCAACAACGTACAAACATGTCACGAGAATGAAGATAGGCATATTAAGACATTTGAGTATTATGAAATAAAACTGCAGACGAATAAGGTTTGAACAATAGTAAATACACAATTTGGTCTCTGAAATTATAGAACCATATCAATTTAGTCTTTCATATTGTAGTACCCTAATTTTGTCCGGCCTTTTTTATTTTATTTTATTTTATTTTAACTTTTATTTTAATTTTTATTTTATTTAGTAATAAATAATAAATAATAAATAATATTTTGTTTTTATAATAAAGAATAAAAGAGAAGAAAGAAAGAAAAGAAAAGAATAAACAAAAAAGGAAAAAGAGAATTTTTGTTTGAGGGGGTGCAAAATAAAATTGGGTTGGGCTGCTATTATCCCCGCCTCCAACTCTGCTTCCTGCACCCTTTTTTTTCATTTTTCGCACCCTCTGCGCTCCTTGCATCAGCCCAACGCATCCCAGCCCAATGCCAACCACACGCACAGTCTTGGCCCATTAAACCTCACGCAGTCCAAACCATACCTTTAAACCTAACCCTAGTTTTCACTTCCACTTCCCTCTCTCCAGAAGCATCTCCACGCCGCGGCACATCACTCTCTTCTTCCCCTCATCTCCTTCACGCCTCCATCATCCCCAAACCAAACCCTAAAACCTAATCTTCAATCCCTCTCCCTTTCTTCACGCCGTGGCACTACCACCACATCCTCCCTCATCATCAACTTCATCTTCTCCTCCACCATTCACGCTACCCCCTAATCCCCATTTCCTTCCTCCATCCAAACCCTAGCCGCGGCCAAAACCTCATCCTCTCCACTTATCTCGGCCTTCATCTCTCATCTCATCTTATCCCTAAAAACACCAAATCCTATCTTCATACGCGGCCACACCCAGCTTCATTTCATCCTCAAAATCTGAATCAACATCATAAAAGGGAGTATTTGTTTTTATTTACAAAATCACATCTTTATCCGTTTTTGATTTTGATTTTCTGTTTTGCAGAGATAAGGAGGGTGGGATCCGATTTCAAAAGGACTCAAAGTCAAGGACAAAGGGGCTATAAATACCCCCTTCTTCTGAAGGCAGAGGACACGAAAAAGAGAGGGGGAGAAACTTGGATCTCTGAAGGAACTGAAGCGAGGCAAGAAGAGAGTTTTTCCAAATTTTTTCTTTCTTTAAACACTATTAGTATTTAGGGTTCTAAGTCTGTTCTTCGCTTGATTAAGGCGTGTAAAGTCAGGTTCTTTTTCATTCCTTCCCTTTCTTCTTTGTATCTTGTCGATTGTTACATCTTTGCATCTTGATTGTTTTTGTATACGTTTGAACTTTGAATTGGAATTTGTAAACGTGATTCTATTTTACTTTTCTGAATCTGAATTTCAAAACACGAGTTGCGTTTGAATGTGATTTCATTTTTTTTGTTGATTGCTGATTCAATCTCTCCGTTGCGTTCGTGATTCTGCAAAAATGTGAAAATTAAGGTTACGGATTTGGCCTTCCAAAGGGGCCAAATCCAGGGAAGGGCCAAATCCCAAACCAGGGACTTATTTGCAATATTACTTTTTTTTATTTTGTAGATAATCAGAATTGAAAAATAATAAATATACAAAAATAAATATTTCTTTAGAGAGTTAGGCCCTATGATTGTTTATATGATTTGTTTGCCTTATTAAATAAATTATTCCCTTTTTGTTTTTATTTATTCATTTGTATATATGCTTAGAAAACTTGCATCAAAAAAAAATTAATTTTCATTTGTGATTCATTCTCTTTCATTTGTTCTTCTCTTGTAAATATTATATATGTTTGTGTATTTAAAACCTTAGGGTAGAAGACATGTATATATATTGCATTTGTTTATTTTTGCAGCGGGTAGATCTAAGTTTGCTCCTTCACACACTACACTTTATACACTTTGTTTACACACAATATGAGTGGGTGCCCTATACCCGGGCCCGAGTGAACCTTAAGTTAGGAGAGGTCACAGTGGGTGCTCACTGACGATTTGGCCAAAGAGGTTCCTACGAAAGCCTCACCTAGAGTTTGGCTCCATTTGAGAAAAAACTATCCTTTAATAGTATACCTATTATTGGTGGTAACATTTTCAAATGGGACCCTTGGCTCTAGGGACCTTTTTAGATTAGTATCTTAAATCCACCCAATGGAAAGGTACACAATACAAACCCTAGATCCTTTTAAGGAGTTACTGGCCCATATCGCGAAAGGAGCACACCTTATCCTATTTTCCACGTGACAAAAGTCCTATGACCTAAGATCTTAGGAAATACCGGCCTACATTGCAAAGGGCACACTCTGCCTGTTTTTCCATCATCCATTTATTTTCACATTTCAAAATTGTGAAAAATAATAAATGATGTTTTTCTCCAAAAAATATTATTTGTTATTCTTCTTTGCAAAAAAAAATAACATAGTTTCAAAAGATACATTCCCTTTCCATTCATTTTTCCCTCTAAATATAAAAAATAAATTTTCAAAAAGAAAAAAACATTTTCTTTTTTTTTAACAACATCATTGCATTCATTTCATTTGTTGTAAAAAAAAAAAAGCAAAACAAAAAAAAGAAAAATATTTCTCCATCTATCCATCATATCATTTTGCATAAAATATAAAAAGAAAAATATTCATGACATGCATACACATGGCACCTACATAACATAACTCATTTTTTTTCCCAACAGAAAATAGATACAAATAAGCTTTCCCTGCATCCCTACCGGACTCGAGCCCAATCTAGACTCATGGACTTGTTGGAACAGAGTCAGCAAGCAATGAAAGAAGAGTTCGACCGAATCAATAGTAAGATGGACAAGTTATTTGACCTTCTGCAGAACTTGGATACAAAATTGACCATTGATGAGAACCATTCCACCAGCACTAATGAGTATCAAGAGACTTCCAATGGCCCATCAGGAGACTCCCTAGATCAGAAGAGATTCCAAATTATGGAAGATAGACTGAAAGCTATTGAAGGGGCAAATCATATTGGGTTCAAAGCTTCAGAAGTATGTTTGGTCCCGAACGTGGTGATTCCTCCAAAATTCAAAGTTCCTGAGTTTGTCAAGTATGAAGGCTTAACTTGTCCAAAAAGCCACCTCATCATGTATTGCCGGAAGATGACCTTCTGCTCCAGCAATGATAAGCTCTTAATCCATTTCTTCCAAGAGAGTCTTACAGGGGCATCCCTACGTTGGTATATGCATTTAGAGCAAGGCAAAATCAACTCTTGGAACGATTTAGCTAAAGCTTTCATCAATCAGTATAAGTACAATATGGACATGGCTCCTGGCTGCTCCCAATTGCAAACCATGATAAAGGGGGGCAATGAAAGCTTCAAAGAGTATGCCCAAAGATGGAGAGGAGTTGCAGCCCAAGTGGAACCTCCGCTATCTGAAAAAGAGATGGTTACCACGTTCATTGACACTCTTCAACAACCTTTCTATGATCTGATGATGAGAAATGTCTTTTCGAATTTCTCAGACCTTGTTGTTGTCGGAGAAAGAGTGGAAGCCGGGATAAGAAGCGGAAGGATTGGCAACCTCAATATTCAACAACCATCGCACAGTATGAGCCAAGAGATGGAAGAAGAAACAAGTGACGCTCATCACGACATGTACTGAGGCAGTGGGCCACCCCATTAAGAATTGTTGGGCTTTGATCAACGCCAAGTGATAAAACGTTAAGGAATAGCCCTGTTTAAGCAACTTTCATTTATTTTTTACGCTTTGACCAAAGCCCTGGGGCATATCTTGTAAAGGGCTCATTATGTTCTCATCTTTTCAGTTCATCAATAAAAGTGCAATTTGAATTTTTCTTTTTTTTATGGTAAAGCAAATGCACAAGTTATCAAAAGTTAAGTTTAGTGAAGATGTGATCAGTGAAATTTTGAGATGAGGTTTGGCCGTTTTTCTCTATCCAAACACTTATTATCCCTTGCTACCTCTTTTAAGCCTAAAATGAAATTTTTTTCAAATACCCTGAATAAGGATCGTTCATACAATGAAGAATAGCACAAGTTTTCAATCGACTTTGTCCTCTCAAAAAGAAGAAGAGCAAAGTAAGTAATAAAGTATCAAAGGCAATTCAAAGAAATATCAAAAATGTGTCAAAGACACTTGCGAAGATCAAAAAGGAAACCGTAAAGGTGAAACAAATGTGCTAGCAAAAATGAAGTGCATCTTTACACTAAGGATCCTTGTTCTTATAAACCCTTAAACACTTTTTGGGCCTGAAATATCCTTTCTTTCATAACCCTTAACCCCTGGCCACGTTACAACCCTAATAAAGTCCATTCTGATCAAAGGCAATTGCTCATATTTTCTCAAAAAACTTTATTTTTGAAGGAGGAGATCCATATAAACTCCTCAGTGCAGTTGCTTTACCTAAAAGAAAAGAAGAATATAAAATAAAATGCTCGCTAGGCTGAAAACCCGAAAGGGCGGTCTAGGCAAAAGTTAGAGCGACCCGCTAGGTTGAAAACTCGCAAAGAGCGGCCTAGGCAAAAATTAGGGTCAAATTTACAAGCATGTCCACCCAGATTGGACCTCACAGATATAAACCAAGAAGCTAGGGGCAAAGTCATGCCCATCATCTACAAGCTTCAGATTCAAGATTTCGCTCCAGTTCGAACTACACAAGATGATCTGCCTCTCAACATATATCTTTCCCATCATGGTCGAACGAAGGCCAAAGGGACACTGAAAAGTCTCTATAGATCAAAGTTGTCAATCTAATCCTTCCAAAGGCATTCAAAGCATGAAGATGAAAGTTTGAAGGTCCATAAAATGATTTACCAAGGGGCAAGTACGCAAACCTAGTGCAGTACAAAGTCAGCCATTCAGACAAGCAATCTGACAGAAAGCCAACACCCATGAGTCTAGGGGCAGAGCCCTCAGAGGAATTCAGGGAAATCAAAAAAGAAAATTCAAAACAATAATAATATTTGTGCGTAGCATGCCATTCATTGCATTTTGCATAATCATTAATACCATTGGGTCCCCGACCCCCTTTTCAAAATCATTTCTGAAAAACAAAACAACATTCATGCATAGCATGCCATTCATTGCATCTAGCATGATCACCATTACTTCTGGGCCTCAAACCCACTTTCAAAATCATTTCTCAAAAAAATAAAAATTTCATGCATGACATACCACTCATTGCATCCTGCATGATCATCAAAGTTTTTGGGTCCGTTGACCCACCCTCTCAAAAAATTACATACAGTTGGTCTGTTACTCAGTAAGAACTAGTACTCAAATTTTACCCAATTTCTTTATTAGCTTAAGTTAGGAACCTGTCCTATACCTTGCTGGGAATCTGACCCACCACCTTGGGAATCTGACCCAAGCTTTTAGTCGGGAACCTGACCCGCGTCTCGGATCTTCCTCAATCATGAAAATCGATCCGTACTTTTTAACAAGAGTTAGGAATCTGACCCACCACCTTGGGAATCTGACCCAAGCTTTTAGTCGGGAACCTGACCCGCGTCTCGGATCTTCCTCAATCATGAAAATCGATCCGTACTTTTTAACAAGAGTTAGGAATCTGACCTACACCTTGTCCGAATCGACCCAACTGCTTTGAGTGACAGAGAAGCTCGTACCCTGGACGTTCACCTGCAATAGGAAAACCAGTCCATACTTTAGTAAGAGTTAGGAATCTGACCTATACCTTGCCGGGAATCTGACCCAAACTCATACTGAGTGACAGAGAAACTCATATCACGGACACTCCTTAAAATAAGGTAGCCAATCCGTACCTTTTAGCAAGAGTTGAGGACCTGACTCACTGTTGTTGGGAATCTGACCCAAACTTGTGTCGAATGACGAAGAAGCTCGCACCCTAAATTTCTCCTAAATAGAGAAATAATCAATACAAAAGATGTGAGGATTAGGAATCAGACCTATGCCTTACCGAGAATTCACTAGGAATCGAACCTAGAATCTCTCACCAATCTTGTAAGAGTTAGGAACTAAAACCTATGCCTTAACAGGAATCCACTAGGAATTAGACCTAGAATCCCAAAAGCAAAGTCGGGAGCAAACCTCGCAATCCCAAGCCAACAAGCTCGGGAGCCAATCTCGCAATTTCAAGCCACTTATTGCGGACAAAATCAGAGTCCTTTATCCTTAATTACCTTTTACAACGAATGCACGAAGACCTTCGAGTAAAACGTAATTAAGGAGGGGCAGCTGTAGTACCCTAATTTTTTCCGGCCTTTTTTATTTTATTTTATTTTATTTTATTTTATTTTATTTTAACTTTTATTTTAATTTTTATTTTATTTAGTAATAAATAATAAATAATAAATAATATTTTGTTTTTATAATAAAGAATAAAAGAGAAGAAAGAAAGAAAAGAAAAGAATAAACAAAAAAGGAAAAAGAGAATTTTTGTTTGAGGGGGTGCAAAATAAAATTGGGGGGGCTGCTAATAGCAGCCCAACCCAATAACATTATCCCCGCCTCCAACTCTGCTTCCTGCACCCTTTTTTTTCATTTTTCGCACCCTCTGCGCTCCTTGCATCAGCCCAACGCATCCCAGCCCAACGCCAACCACACGCACAGTCTTGGCCCATTAAACCTCACGCAGTCCAAACCATACCTTTAAACCTAACCCTAGTTTTCACTTCCACTTCCTCTCTCCGTACATCTCCACGCAGACATCACTCCCTTCTTCCCCTCATCTCCTTCACCCCTCCATCATCCCCAAACCAAACCCTAAAACCTAATCTTCAATCCCTCTCCCTTTCTTCACGCCGCGGCACTACCACCACATCCTCCCTCATCATCAACTTCATCTTCTCCTCCACCATTCACGCTACCCCTAATCCCCATTTCCTTCCTCCATCCAAACCCTAGCGGCCAAAACCTCATCCTCTCCACTTATCTCGGCCTTCATCTCTCATCTCATCTTATCCCTAAAAACACCAAATCCTATCTTCATACGCGGCCACACCCAGCTTCATTTCATCCTCAAAATCTGAATCAACATCATAAAAGGGAGTATTTGTTTTTATTTACAAAATCACATCTTTATCCGTTTTTGATTTTGATTTTCTGTTTTGCAGAGATAAGGAGGGTGGGATCCGATTTCAAAAGGACTCAAAGTCAAGGACAAAGGGGCTATAAATACCCCCTTCTTTTGAAGGCAGAGGACACGAAAAAGAGAGGGGGAGAAACTTGGATCTCTGAAGGAACTGAAGCGAGGCAAGAAGAGAGTTTTTCCGAATTTTTTCTTTCTTTAAACACTATTAGTATTTAGGGTTCTAAGTCTGTTCTTCGCTTGATTAAGGCGTGTAAAGTCAGGTTCTTTTTCATTCCTTCCCTTTCTTCTTTGTATACTGTCAGTGTTCTGTGCTGCATCTTGATTGTTTTTGTATACGTTTGAACTTTGAATTGGAATCTGTAAACGGGATTCTATTTTACTTTTCTGAATCTGAATTTCAATCCACGAGTTGCGTTTGAATGTGATTTCATTTTTTTTGTTGATTGCTGATTCAATCTCTCCGTTGCGTTCGTGATTCTGCAAAAATGTGAAAATTAAGGTTACGGATTTGGCCTTCCAAAGGGGCCAAATCCAGGGAAGGGCCAAATCCCAAACCAGGGACTAATTTGTAATATTACTTTTTTTTTATTTTGTAGATAATCAGAATTGAAAAATAATAAATATACAAAAATAAATATTTCTTTTTTTTTACTTTTTTTTCTCACAAAGGTTAATGATAATAAAAACAAAAAGGGAATTATTTTTTTCAAAAAGGCAAACGATTCTGTACAAGCAATTAATGGGTACCATTTTTTTAAATGGGCGTGTAGGGGTGCTAATCCTTCCTTGCGCGTAACCAATTCCCGGACCCAAATTTGGTACAAAGACATTTTTTTTTATTAAATTCAAAAATATTAAAAAAATAGGTTTTCCAATGTTTCCTATAAAAATAAAATATTGGTGGCGGCTCCATTTAAACTTTTTAAGGGTGGTTGTCACACATATTATTAATATTCCAAAATGATTCATGAAATTACAAAACGTTAATTGGGTTCGTCCCTTCGTTATTCGCCGGGACTATAATGACATTAAGTTGTAACAAAGTGAATATTGTCTAGGATGCATTTGTTAATAGATCTAGACAGAGGGACGAACCTGAAGAACGTTTTACAATTGTGGGGATTATTTTGGAATATTGATAATGTGATGACTAAGTTGATATGGTCATATAATTTCAAGGCACAAATTTGATATTTATTCTAACTAGTGTTTAAAAGTTTAATAGAAAGAATTTTTTCAAAGTTACACACAGAGATAATAAAAGAAAATACAAATGAAGACCACGGTGACAAAACAGAGTTTTACTATTGTTAGTATCTTCTTCCCTCTCTTACTTATAATCATTATAAGATACCGCCAGGTGTTCCCCCAAACGCTTCAAAGAAAATAGCTTATTAAAAGGCATAGTCTATGAAGAGTTTGAGGAAACTCTTAGTGACACCTGATTTATTTAAGATACTCCATATATATTTTATTGGTTTGACTTGTTACGTCCAAACTCACTATTTATAATGAGTTATATATGCTTTTTGCATTGGCCTAATAAATTTGCTCGTGTTCATGAAAAAATGGAGATAAAGATGTGAATTGCAAAGCAAGTGAACCCAGACGAAAGATTGGACAAAAGGGAATTGAGTAGGATGAGAATATTGTCAAGACAACCGATATCGAGTAGCCACATTCTATTCAGCCATGCTTTTGCTATGTCCTCTATTTTAAACTGCAAAGATACAAGTGTTAAATGGAATCTAATACGTGAAAGTGGGTGACATCAAATTTGACATTACAACTTGGTGTCTTCGAGATATGATGCTGATGCAATAAGAATGTTTTTGACAACTTACTCACTCTTAATTTTAAAATTAATGAGAGTGAAAAGGATCTCGGAAGAAATTGAGGAAGGACCTTTTGTATGAATTTGATGATTCTAATCACTTTACCGCTATATATGCTACACTAAAATAAGAATCTTTCTTTTCATATCCCACTCTGGACAAAAATCCTGACTATATTCAGTCGTAGAAGACTACATGCATGGCCACACATGAATTTAATTTTATCTTTATTAAATTGTCCATTGAACACAATCACTCTACTATATATAGAGCATTTGCTATGCATTGTTTAGCCCAGACAAGACAACAAGGTATATAGTGAAGCATGTCTAAGGGATTAATTATTTGTTGAGTGTCTCTTGGAGTTCCTCTGAACGCTTCATGTAAGAGACTATCTTAAAAAGGATAGTCCTTCTTTCTTCAATGAAGTGTTTGGGGGAACTCTTGGGTTCAACCAACATTAGCAGATCAAGAGTACAAATCAAATTTATCTGGTTGATTTGTTCAACAAAATTCCTGTGTTCCATTGCGATAAGGAGCACTGACATCTTTTCTTACATGCATGGTAGTTTTTTTTTTAATAGCAAAAAGAAATATTATATACTGAAGTACTAGGGGTACCCCAACCCGGGTCAAATACAAATAGAAGGAAGGGTAGGGCAAGCCACCTAAAAGGAGCAAACCACCCAAAAGAAAGGCCCAAAGCCAACCCTAACTTACAAGCCTAGCTATGATCTACCCATACAGTCTATGGGATTCGTAATGAAGGCAAGAGCCACCCATTGGCCCTCCCAAGAAGTCATCGCCAAGACAAGATCTTGATACGCTTCATCATTTGCACAACAACGGGCACCTTATCCGAAAAGATACACTCATTCCGTACCTCCCAAAAGATATATAAGACAGTGTACCAAATAAGGACAAACCCGCATTTCCGTCTATCCCCCTTCCCCGAAGTAAGAAACAGTAAGATACAAATAGAACAAATCATGCATGATAGTATATTATTGCACAATAATAATGCAAGCAAACAAATTTACCATAGTTATTTTATTCTCTTTTGTTTTTTGATAATGAAGCACACAAATTCATTCCATTCTATTCTAGTATTCTCTATTAGCTAACTGAACAAGCCTCAAGTCCTTCTTTGGCTTCTTGGCATGGAAACGTTAGCTAATTAGCTGCTAAATATTTATGTCATAACAATGTTGTTTCAACATTCTTCACAAAGTTTAACAAGCTTGATAAAACAGAGAGCAGGAGGTCAGAATATTTGTGTCAGAGCAGTACCCCCCAGATTTCTTTTTCTATATCCGTCATAGACTCGATTTGTTTTAACGTTTGGCTTTCGGTTATTCTTTGGCATAAGCAATATAATTAAAAAAATATATATATATCCTTAATTTTTCTAGAATATCAATCGTCTGCCATGCAAATAATGTGGCAGTATCCTATGTAACGTAAGATGTGTCTATGGCCAAGTTTTTTGAAGACTGATATAATTCAACTATATATATCTAGACTATATTCGTCACACATTCATCAAAATTTGGTGAAATTTGAACCGTAAATATGAGCTCTACTTATACGATTTAAGAAATTAAGAATTGATAGATTTATATTTCGGATAAATCTATCAATTCTTACAAAGAGTTGAAGAAATTAAGATGCCAGCAATTTAGTTAAGCTAATTATTGAACTTGATATTGCAGATTTAATTATATTTCATGAAACAAATTGGAGTATTGGTTCATATGAAATGATTGAAAGGGATGGCTCATGAGCATATATAGATTATTCGGAAAGCTAATTAAGGAGATATACCGTGTGGCCAAGCAGTTTCAATTAATGTTATTCTCTTGCCATCTCATTTTTCCCACAATTGTGACCAAATTCAACTAGGTAAGAAAGATCTATACATTGACATCTCAAAAAGGATTTTCAGTGGTCCATGTTCTATATGAAGGATCGAGATTTTGGGTATAAAGATTCTGTTACGGTCTGCATTTCATCACCACATGGAAGCAAATCAAGCAAAGGATACCGACAGTTAGAAGATTAAACAGCCATTATTTAATTGTTTATTAACTTTGGTATTAAATTCAGTATTTATTCCTTCAGTAGTGATATTTTGACAACCAAAATTTGACAATTTTCGCGACAACTTTTAAGTGGTTAATGTAGTTCAAATACGTGGTTAATTACGTTCAGTAAATAGTTAATGCATATATCAGGTGTTGAAACGCATTAACCATCAACATACATTCATTAGTCACGAATTTGAACGTGATTAACTACGAATTTGTACCACATTCCAAGTGTTCAACTACATGTAGATTTGAACACCTGAAAATCATGATTAATCACGTTCAAATTCGTGGCTAATGAAGTTACGTTGATAGTTAATGCGTTTCGACACATGATATATCCATAGACCATTTACCGAATGTAATTAACACTACAAGAAAAATTGCTCAATACCGACGGCCAAAAGCCGTGGGTAACACACGAAAACCGCCAGAAACCAATGGTTACCGACGGACTATCGACGGCCACGAGGCCCTGGGATTTTACCTCCTCGGTAACATTACCGACGGTCGCCCAATAGCCGTCGATAATTACCAACGGCATTGCCGTCGGTAACTATAAATATGGTCGTCAGTAAGCAAATAAAACCAACAACGTTCTGGTTGTATTTAGCCACGGCTAGGCCGTCGGTAAATTTATCGACGGATTAACGACGGCTATAACCATTTTTTACCGTGGATTACCGACGGAGCTACCGTTGCTTATGTAATGGATTTGAATTAATTTATTTCTATTTACCAACGGACACGCCGTGGGTAACGACGGCGTATTTACGTTGGAATATACTGACGATCTAGCTGCGATATCTTTATCGACGGCGTATCGACGGCTTTAACCGTTGCTTTTACCGACAGCGAATCCTTTGATTTTGAATTATTTTATTTTTATTTACCGACGGTATAGCCGTCGGTAATGTTTTTATTTTTTAAAATTTTTTTTGACCGCCTAGGCTGCATTTTTAATAAACAAAATACAAAAAACCAACAACCAACAAGGGCTCAATGGCCCACCAACACAATCATAAATAAGTGAAATAATTAAAAAATACAAAAATATGTAAATACAAATGTTATAAATGTTAAGACAAATATAAACATGTCTGTGAAGTTTTGTCAACAAACAAGACAAATAAAAACTTAATCTAATCCTCTTTCTCGTCCTCCACGTAGTCCGGATGGCGACGGGCAGACTGGATGTGGGCAATGCTGCTTGCCAACTCTCTCAGCTGTCTCTGGAAGTCCGCAGCCTGCTCTTGTGAGCGCTCCTCTACCGCCCGTAATGCCTCCTGAACTGCCTGACGAGCCTCCTCCTCGGTCGCCCTTGCTCGCTCCTCAACGGCCGCCAACTGTGCAGCCATCTCGGTGGAGTACTGACTGAGGATATGGGTAGTACTGGCAGACGCACGAGACTCCTGAGTCAGAGAGGAAACACCTGGCTTATAACGCGAGGACATATCTCCGGCACCGTAGAGATGTCCCCGAGTCTTCCCCTAGCAGATTTGACCCAACAGTCTAATATAGTCGAGGGGTCAACCTCCTGAGGGCCACTACCAGATGCCTCCCCTGACTGAGAGGCCTGTTGCAGTGCTTGCTGAAATGACTCCTGCTCAAAAGAAAACATCATTAAACTATGATACATTACCTTTTTTACAACAAAATCAAATAATAAACAATAAATACAATGTTAAATCTCACATATGTCTCCCTGGCTCTACTGTCCACCCACGCTTTGCCCTTCTTCCTCTAGTGAGTCTTCATGAAGACCTCATCCACTGAGACTTTCCTACCCAACTCTCTCGCCTTAAACAAAACAAGTAATACCAAACAGGATGCTACGGCGGAGAGCGACGACGCAAAAGGGCGCGGGTCGGGACGGAGAAGAGGTGAGATCTCACGGGAGAGAGAAAGAAGAAAGGGAAAATGAGGGAGAGGGAAAGAGGAAGGGGAACTTAGTCTATCAGATTTATGTTTATCGACGGCTTGGCCGTCGGTACATTTCGCCGAAATTTAAAAAATTAAATGCACTTCAATCCCCGCGCACCGGCCAGCTAACCGTCCAGGTAACCGATGGCTTTAATCCTGCTAGTATTTAAAAAAAATTAATTACCCAAAAAAAAGGTGCACCGTCTAGATTACCGACGGTTAGGCCATCTGTAATATCCTTGCTAATTTAAAATTTAATTATAAACAAAATTACAAACGTACCGACGGCTTGGCGGCCTTTCGTCATTTTAGTGGCGACCTAGCGAGAGACTGTCCGTCGGTAACGAATTGATTACCGACGGCCACGGGGCCGTCTGTAACATTCCGAGGGTAATATGCAATTTTCTTGTAGTATAACCACGTATTTGAACTACATTAACCAAAAGTTGTCGCGAAAGTTGACAAATTTTGGTTGTCAAAATATCATTTATCTTATTCTTTAAATAGTTGAGTTATTTGGTATGAGACAACAAAAAAAAAGTGTGTGAAAAAAAAAGAGAAAAATAAAAAGAGAGAAAATGTAAGGCCCTGTTTGCTTTCCGAAAACATTTTCTGTTTTTATTTTCTAAAATTTTTATTGATTTTATATAGCTATCAAGAAGATGAAGGACTCTTGTAGTGAATCATTGTGATAGAAAGAAAATGGAAGACAAGTTAGGGAGAATGTCATTAGAAGAAATCCCATATTTGGCCGTCGGTAATTCGAGATTACCGACTGCCTACCGACGGCCACTGGGTCGTGGGTATTTCCCTCCTCGGTAAATTTACCGACGGCCAAAATGAATTACCGACGGCTTTTCCGTCAGAAAGTCGCCTCATGACCGTCAGTAAAATCTACGAAAACAACCAATTTTTTGTTGTCTTGTGCTGACGGCTTAGCTGTCGGTAACTTTTCCGACGGCTAAGCCCACAATAATCTTGAAATTAAAACAAAAAAAAATCTAACAGATCTGAACTGTTTCTTCTCCACCATTGTAACCCACTGCACACATGCTGCAGAGGAAATAAAGCCACAGAACTTTGCCTCAAAGCTGACTGTCATGTGCAAAATTATACAAAAATATTGCCTCAAAGCAAATAGTATTGCCACAGAACCTCGCTTCACTTCCACATTGCTCAAATTAGGAGCCTTGAACTGCTCTGTAGCCTGAGTTTGCAGCTGTGAGCTCAAGTCTTCAATTTTAGCTTCCACAAATATAATGTAGGTGTCAGAAGTTGAACTCTTGAAAACATTTGGTTTTGAGATAACACCTCCCATCCATGATAACCATCCAGAAAATTCAGCCAGCACCTGGCTTCAAAATTAGTCCCCCTTCTCTTTCTTGGTTCGGCCAGCACCTCCCCTCCATGATAACCATCCAGAAAATTCAACATCAACATGACAACAAAGACAAGGCATAAATTAGGAATGGAATCCAAGTATGTTCAAGGTTTTTCAACATAACATATTCAAACTTGGATTAATGGAATTGGAAGTCTAGGGTTTTTGACAGAAATTGGGGGAAATCAAATCTGAGAAGAAACAAGGAGAGGAATCAACTCACCATGATAAGAGGAAAAAGAGATGGCCGAAATTGCAGCTTGAAGGCGGCGGTTTAGGGTTTCAGATCTGTTAGTTTTTGCGAAAAGGAGTAGACCTTTTTGTAGAGGATGATGAGAGAAGAAAAACCATGGTGGTGGCACGGCCAAACTCAGCCAGACGGTGGTGGAATAGGGCCTCAAAGGCTGCGGCGGTGGTTTCTCGGAA
The DNA here is from genome assembly GCA_037113605.1 of Calophaca sinica. Lineage (NCBI taxonomy): Eukaryota > Viridiplantae > Streptophyta > Magnoliopsida > Fabales > Fabaceae > Calophaca > Calophaca sinica. Next base: position 38,710,184 of record CM073736.1, on the reverse strand, counting down.
ATGGTTCAAACTCGAAATCAGTGGGTATTGTAGAGAATGAAGAGAGGAAAAGAATGGTGGTTTCGTGGCCAACAAAGACCGGATGAGGCTGAGCAACCGCTAGAAGTGGAGCGGTGGCGGTGCTCATGGAGAGAGAAAGATGAGCACTTCTCTCTCTCCTAATACCAGGGTTTTGAAATAACAAGAGAGTGAGGGAGGAGAGCAGGTCCGCATGGATAAGGGGGAATTTATCGACGGGCCCAACTCCATCGGTAAGGTAAAAAAAAACAAAATTAAATGCCCCCAATTTACCGATGGCTAAGCTGTCGGTAAATTTAAAAAGTAGAAATGAAATAATTTTTTACCGGCGGCGTAACCATCGGTAATTATGGACGGCTTCTAAGCCGTCGGTAAATTTAAAAACTAAAGTAGAAATGAAATAATTCTTTACCGACGGCTAAGCCGTCAGTAATGTAGTAAAAAAAATTTAAATTCCTCGCCAAAGATTTTTCTACAGACATCGACGGCCAAAGTTGCCGATAATTAAAATATTACCGAAGGACTTTGGGCCATCAGTAAATTTTCATCGGTATTCAGCAGTATTTTTGTAGTGTGTATTTTTTGGTAACAATTAAAACAATTTTTTTGGTATTTTCATGTTTTCTAAAAATACTAGATTTATTATCTCTAACGTTTCTTAGTTTAAGTGGAAAGGAGTAGAAATGAAAACAGAAAACAACGAGTGGGAAGTAACATGCCCTTAAAATTTCTTTGCAAGCTAAACAATTGTTCATTGCATTTCTTAAAGCATTATTCTCCTTCAAATTCTGGGCTTGTGCTAATTACGTAGGCTTTCATACTCATTTTGTTGATGATCCACTTATTTTGAATATAGACTCAGAAGATGATGTCAATTAGTATTTTTAGTCTGAGCTTTATTTGAGAATAATGCCCATTCTTCATTATCTTTCTTCATGCCAAATGATTATAGATTTGTGTCTGATACCAACTATTGGAGAGTCTGGGGCCTGGGGGAGCACATGGGAGCATCGACGGACTAATGACCAAGACCACCAAGAGACTACGACACCACATCTCCACCCAAAACCTTAATGCATTGGGTATATGGGTCACTTTTCTTATATATCGATACTTCATTTATCCCAATCCTAGCCAATGTGGGACTAACCACTCACACTCGAATTAGAACAATATTTATGTGATAGGATATTATTGAATAATGTAACAATGTCCAAGTATTACACTGGTATAATTTGATCCCTTCTATTAAGGAGGAGGGATCAAATTAAGAGGAGGGATCAAACTACACTGGTGTAATACATAGGCACTACTACATCATTCAATAACAAACTATCAAATAAATATTTTTCAAAATCAACCGTTGGATTGAAAGTTAATATCATATAGATCATATCTATAAATTTTTACACTAATCTATAATCATTTGTTATTTCATCAAGATGCGTCAATATTAAAGTAAATGGTGTAATTACATATAACGTTATTCTTGACGCAACTTGATGACATGGCAAATGATTATATATTTGTGTAACAATTTATAGATAAGATTTATATGGTACTAACTTTCAATCTAACAGTTGATTTTGAAAAATATTTATCCGATGGAATGTTATTAAATGGTGTAACAGCGCCCATGTATTCACCGATGTAATTTGATCCTATCTCGTTAAGGTTGATGAACCTTAAGATGTAACAACAAAATTCCAAGAAATAATAAATGGTGTTCATATTGATATTTGATAAACCTTCATCACATGTAGATTTATAGTGTTAAATTGGATATTAGTTTGGTGAATGAAAAGAATCACTACAAGAAATCGCGGGATTACCGACGGCCAAGCCGTCGGTAATCCACAAATACCGTCGGTAATAAGAAAATTCCGACGGATTACCGATGGACTAATGTCCGTCGGTAAAGTGAGCGTCGCAAATACGTACCGACGGCTTTAACCCGTCGGTAAATTTCCGACGGTTTTAACCCGTCGATAATTCCGATGACATTTCCGACGGCTTTAACCCGTCGGTAAATTTCCGACGGCTTCTCCGACGGTTTTAACCCGTCGATAATTCCGATGACATTTCCGACGGCCATGACCGTCGGTAAAGCCGGACTTTAAAAAAAAAATTCAATTGAAAATTGTTTAAATTTTCATTAAAAAATTATTTAATTTTTTAAATTATTTAATTTTAATTTCTGTAATAAATTTAATTTATTTATCCACTTAATTAACGATTACTAGTTATCACATTTAATTATTAATTTATTCATGTATTTAAAAATGTAATGCGATAACATAACTATAAAACAAATTAAAAAAAAGAAACGTAACAAATAAATAAAAAAATTCGACGAACATTAGCATCAGGTGAACATTAACATCACACACAGATCAATCATAATTTACAAAGACAAACAATCATTTCATATAGCAGGTTCTATCATCCTTCAAAGCTAATTTTAATGATAGCTCCTGATAAATGGAAATTCCAATAAACTACAAGGTCGTTTGTTTCCAATGACCTTAATACATATCATCACATTATTTACAGATCATTATGTGAAGGCTTCATAACTGTAAGGTCAAGTGCTTGACATATCTTTGTTTTTTCTTTTAACTTTATAGTATTAAATGAATTGTTTCTGAGACAAAATAGGGGGAGCAGAAGCAAAAGTAGCGAAAAGAAAGAATATGATTCTTCAAATTTATCTCCATTTCTAAATAACATAAATAAAAACTTCCTAAGAAGAAAAGAAAATTAGATAATATAAAGTGCAAAATGATATGCTTAGGAATACAACAATAACAACAACAATCAAGAATTTTCCCACTAAGGCACAACAAAAAGGAAGAAAAAGAACAAAACTTATCTAAGTAACAAATGCTTTGGTACAATTCAGTGTCCTATCAAACACTAGAAATGTGATAGTTAAAGTCCCTAAGAACATGAGTAAAAGGCAACACTGGGTAAAAATAATTCTTGCCATGGAGACATAGCGAAAGACTAGTTTCTATAAGTATAGTGAGACGTGGCAGTAACCCATACACTCTCTTATTATGTGGCAACAAAAGATCACAATTACACCTATACCAGCCATTAAAACAAGATAAAGTTTCAAATCTAGGAGTTGAGCTTCTGCATAATTCTTCTTTGACCAATTTGACTTCAGTAATTAATCATTGGGAATTTCAAATAAAAATCCCTAAGCCTCATTATAGTGTGTGGACAGATTCACTTAAGAAGAAGACAACACAAATTCAAAAAATCGAGGAACATAGGATCAAAGATACACTTACTTAAATTGAGTTTATGTGTTGCTTGCTAAATGAATAATCTACATGCTACCTTACTCTAACATAAAATATACATCAGACAAAATTCCCTCTGTGGAGAGAACTATACATCACTTCAACATAAAACATCCTTTGTTAGCCAAAACACACATCACCTCAAAATTCTCTTTCTGGAGAGAACTATGAAGCAAATCAAATAAATATGTCGGTGTGGGGGTCAACAGCCAACCCTTTTCCACCCAATGAGTCAATCGACATTTCGTTAGAGTGCATACCTAATTCTCAGAACAAGAGAGTGTCCACGTCCTTTGATGTGAGTGGCAGTCTCGGAGCAATGTGGTGGCCTCGAACTAAAAATACTGAAAAAACATAGAAAATTTTAACTAACAAGCTACCAATCAATAAGAGCAGAGCAACCATCAAACAACTAACAATCCACAAAATCAATAAGAGCAGAACAACCATTAAACAACTAACAATCTACAAAATCAATAAGAGCAGAGCAACCTTCAAACTCTAACCTTGAACATAAGTACTAAAATGAACAAAAAACAAGAACCATTAGACAATCAGAACCAATTGAAATCAAAATTCACAACATAATTGCATAAAACATGGAAGGAGGAGATGAGGACCTAACCTTTTAGGAGGAGCTGAGAGAACAGATTGGCGGCGTGGTGGTGGTGGCGGCGGCGTGGTGGTGGAGAGAAAGAGGGACGGCGAGTGAGAGAACAGAGAGAACAGAGTGGTGGTGGTGGTGGCGGCCTAGTGGTGGTGTGGGCATGGTGGTGGTGGTGATGGTGGCGGCGTAGTGGTGGTGGCGGTGGTGGCGGAGGAAGAGAGGGAAGTGAAAGAGAAGAGGGATGAAGATGGAGGAGAAAGGGAAGGCTCGGTTTCTGGTTATTATCGCTCATTACCGACGGCTTTTTACCGACAAAGGTAGGCCGCTTCAGAACCTGCTCGCCTTACCGACGGTTTGTTAATTTACCGACGGTATAAGGCCATCGGTATTTGAAAATAGGCGCCAAAATGAAAATTGCGGTAATTACCGACGAGCATTGACCGTCGGTAAATCAGATTCGATTTTACCGACGGATTTTTGTTTTACCGACGGCTTTGCCGCTTGCATTCCACGCTAACCGACGGCCTCGCATCAGCTTCGGATAAGCCCGCTTGCACGCGATTTTGCTTGTAGTGAATTGAAAGTGATTTTATGCTTAAATTGTATGATTTAAAGTATTCACTTGATCCCATTTTAACGTTTGTGCATTAGTGTTTTCTATTATTTTTTATCTCTAAGTGCACAGGAATGGGAGCATAGCCAAAGGATTGACTTGGAAGCGCACCTAAAAGCGCTGTTTCCTAACAAAGAAGATTCCAAAAGCTATATCTTGAGCCACATTAATCCGAATGATATGATCTTGGTCTTGTTGGAAACATAGAAGAATTATCCACAACTTTGATGAAGAAATCGAGACCTAAATCAATCTCTAAGTTGGGGTAATTTGAGCTACAAGTTGATAAGGTGATGCTGCCCCAGCCTGACACCTGTTCGATATTTTAATCATATTTAGAGTTTTAGGTGTCCAAATGAGATGAAACTGGTGCCATTGGAAATCTAAGATCCATAGCTTCAACTTTCATGAAGACACCTTGAGCTAATTCAGACTTTACAGAGGTGAAAAAGGCAGTAGAAGCCAAAAATTCATGTGCAGAGGCGAGCTTGAGGCGCGCCCAAGCGCTTTTGGCACATTTTGTTTCTGTCTCGACGTGTTGGCGCTTGTTTTGCGGGTGATGGAGTGCATCTATTGCGCTGGAATCACTTAAAACTCGGGTTTTTCAAGGGTAAACTCATTCTTTACCATTCCAAAGACCTAAAAACACCGGAGGCTCGTCAAGGGGTGCTAGGGTTTCACTTTCCACCATCTCCAAAGAGGATTCAAGCTTGGGAACAAGGATTTGAGTCATCAATGGAGTGGTTTTCTATCTTTTATCTATTTTTCTGGTTTGGTTCCTTGTTCTCTATGAGTAACTAAACTCTTTTAGGCTAGGGTTAGATGAATCTTATTGAAACTCTTATGTAGTTGGTTCTATTACATTAATGCAAGTTTATTTCATTTCAATTGAGCTTCCAATCTCTATGCTTAATCCTTTTTGATACTGCTGCTATTAAATCGATTTGGGGTTTTTCTGATGATTGGGAAATTGGGTGAAGAACTTGAACTGAGATTGGTAGTCATAATCATGATGAGTATAGGAATATAACTTTGTGATTACGTGTTCTTATGAATCACTATTCTTAATGCTTAACCTAATTATAAATCACCTAATGGATTAGGGATTTTAGTTAGAGTAAAGGATTTATGAGGCAATGGATTGTCCTTAAACTAATTTAGTTGATTCGAACTTCAAATTACACGAAATTGCTTGAGTTGATGTTGAAATAATCGCATGAGAGTGGATACAAGAGGATTCAACCCCTAGTCGTTTTTAATCATTCGTATTTAAATAAACTATAAATCCAATGTATGAATATTATTGATAATAAAAATATCTCTATTATATTATATTAATCCTTTTCACTATTTTAAGAATTCAAAAACGAAAATAAGTTTGTAGTGCAATGTTTAACTCGTCTAAGGCTACTTTGGGGATATCTAATCACCACTAATCTTATAAATTATTATCTAAATTTCTGAGAGTCTAATTATTCCTAATTCTAAATTTTGGGATGTTATAGAAGGTCTTTGGTTCCACCTGTTTTGTTCTTAGTCCACATGTAGAACGTAGTAAATTGTCTCCTCGTTTTGCAATATGTGTTTTTCTTGGTTATGAGGATGGTTAGAAGGGTTATCGTTGTTAGGACCCTATAAATCAAAAAATTATGTTTCCCGTCATGTTGTGTTTCTTGAGCACATACCATTTTATTCTCTTTCCTCTGATTCTCATAGTCTTTCCATGTCTAATCTCACTCGTATTGATCCTTTTTCCATGGATATATTGATAGTCCCACTGACTCTGGTGTTGAGAATTACAGAGTTGACACTAGTCCTTCTACAGATCTAGATGTTACCTCTGTCCCCAAGGCTTCCCAAGAACCTCCTGCGATTGTTGATCCTCCTCCTCCTCCTCGTTATCCTCCACGTGTTCGTAAGTCCACTCAATTACCAGATTTTGTTTACTCCATTTATTCCACTTCTTTTGCTTCTTTCCTAACCTCTATTCAAAGTTTATCTGAGCCCTCTTCCTACAAAGAGGCTATTCTTGATCCCCTTTGGTAGCAGACTATGGTAGGGGAACTCTCTGCTTTACACAAGACAGATACTTGGGACCTGTACCTCTTTCACCAAGAAAACATGTTATTGGGTCTCGTTTGGTATACAAGATCAAAACCAAGTCTGATCGGTCAGTTGAGCATTACAAAGCCCGTCTTGTTGCTAAAGGATTCTCACAACAATATGGCATGGATTATGAAGAAACCTATGCTCTTGTTGCCAAGATGACTACCATTCACACTCTTATCGCAGTTGCATCTGTTCGTTAGTGGCATATTTCTCAGTTGGATATGTTAAAAATGTATTCTTAAATAGTGATCTTCAAGAGGAAGTTTACATAGTACCTCCACCAGGTATTTCTCATAATCCAGGGGAGGTGTGTAAGTTAAGAAAGGCTCTCTATGGACTTAAACAAGCTCATCGGGCTTGGTTTGAGAAGTTCTCCACTGTGATTAAATCTCTCGGCTTCCGTTCTAGCGATCATGATTCAGCTTTATTTCTCAGGTCCACTTGTCGTGGTCGTACTATACTCTCCTTATATATTGATGACAAGATTATTATAGGGAATGATGTTGATGGAATTGCAGAGTTGAAATTACAGTTAGCCAAGCAATTTGAGAAGAAGGATTTATGCACTCTTCGCTATTTCTTGGGGATTGAATTTGCCTATTCTCCTAGAGGTTATCGTCTCTCTCAATCTAAGTATATTGCCAATATTTTTGAACAAGCCCGTCTTTCTGATACCCAAGCAGCAGACAGCCCCCTTGAGCTGAATGCAAAGTATGTCTCCTCTGATGGTGTCCCTCTACCGGATCCCACCTTATATCGTACATTTGGCAGCTTGGTGTATCTTACCATAACTATTATTTCCCTCATCTTCTTCTTTCGAGTTGCGTGCTTACTCTGATGCTAATTGGGCTAGTGACCCCACTGATCGTAAGTCTACTACTGGATTTTGCATCTTCTTATAGGAGATTCTCTCATTTCTTGGAAGAGTAAGAAGCAAGACATTATCTCCCGCTTGTCTACAGAAGCTAAGTATCGTGCTATGGCATCCACCACTTCAGAGATAGTTTGGTTGCGTTGGTTACTTGTTGATATGGGTATTCCCTTTATGGATCGACTCCTATGTACTGTGATAACAATAGTGCTATTCAAATCGCCCACAACTCGGTCTTTCATAAACACACCAAGCACATTGAGATTGATTGTCACCTCACACGCCATCATCTTCAACATGACGCCATTACATTACCTTTTGTTTCTTCCTCCATGCAGATTGATGACTTGTTCACAAAATCACATTCTATTAAACGTTTTCGTTTCTTGATTGACAAACTCTCGATGCCCCCGGCTAATGCATCGTGAGTTTGAGGGGGTGCTAGATAATATAATATATTAGTACTAAGGGTAGTTTTAGTCTTTTGTATCTTTAGTATTTATACTTCTCTATTGCCTTGTATTATGAAAGCTTTGAGTAGTCTAAATCTATTAGAACCCTAGCCTCCTTTCTCCTTCTTCTTTCCTTTTCTCATATTCTCTTCTCTATGGATTCCTATTGTTAACAAAAATATGAATATAATTTTGGGGTAAACTCTCATATAACAATGCATTTCATATGAAAATTTCATCAATTTCTAAAAGTCGATTTGCTCATTTTTAATAGCTTTTATAAATTTTTTTAGAGGAGTCAATAATATATATATCTTCTTACTTACGCATTTCATCACGTTGAGTGAAGGGCTGGTGTTTGCCAACAATTTTTACCTTGATTTAGAGAATTTTGTTGACATCGTGAGAACAAACAGAACAACATTGCGGGTTTGAAGATGTTGGAGTTCTTTCCACATTTTCTTGATCATACAGGCGTTACTTTACAGCTAGAGAATTTCCCTACCAATGACCTTATTCGGCTGGAAAGGGATCTTCAAAAGCAATATTCAAAAGTTCTAGAAGAGGAGGAGATGCTTTGGTTCCAAAAATCTAGAGAAAATTGGGTTGAGTTTGGAAATAGAAACACTAAATTTTCCATACTCAAACCATTATTAGAAGAAGAAGAAATAAGGTGACAAGCTTAAAAATTGATGGTGTTTGGAGTTCTGATGAAGATGTCTTAAAGAGAGAGGCTCTCAATTTCTTCAAGCATTTGTTCCAATCAAACATTCAGTGCGCTCCTAATAGCTTGTAACTCCCTTCAATCCCAAAAGTCAGCAGTGAATTACATGACAAACTTCTCCAACCTGTGAGTTTTATGGAAGTCAAAGACTCTCTTTTCTCTATGGATCCTTATAAGGCACCGGGCCCTGATGGCTTCCAACCAATTTTCTTCAAAAACTATTGGCACATTGTCTCTAAAGATGTCTGGGAACTTGTAGCGAAATCCTTCTAATCTGGCACCATAGATCCTTATCTGGCAGAGACCCTCATTGTCCCCATTGCAAAGATTGATGAACCTAACAACTTAGCTAATTTTCGTCCCATTAGCCTATGCCATGTCTTCTTGAAGGTTATCTCTAAGGTTCTAGTTCGGAGAATTAGGCCTTATTTGGATGACTTCATTGGTCCTCTCCAAAGCAGTTTTATACCAAATAAGGGAACTACTGATAATGCTCTCATTGCCCAGGAGCTGGTTCATTTCATGCATAAAAAGAAGGGTAAGTCTGGCTGTCTCATGTTTAAAATTGATTTTGAGAAAGCTTATGATAGAGTGGACTGGAATTTTCTCAAACTTACTCTTATTGATTTTGGGTTTCCTCCTCATGTTGTGAACTTGATTATGAGCTGCATTACTTCTTCTTCTATATCTATCAAGTGGAATGGCGAGAGATTAGAGAAGTTAGCATCAACTAGAGGTTTGAGACAGGGTGACCCCATGTCCCTATATCTCTTCTTGTTGTGTATGGAGAAGCTAGCCCTTCTAATTCAATTAAAGTTGGATGCTAATCATTGGCAACCAATACAAATCTCTAACAATGGTCCAGCAAGATCGCACTTATTCTTTGCTGACGATTGCTTACTGTTCACTAGAGCCAAATCTTCCCAAGTGAAATTAATTAAAGAGGTCCTACACTCCTTTGGTCTAGCTTTGGGCTTGAAAGTGAATATTCAAAAGTCTAGATTTCTTGCCTCCAAAAACATCTCCCGCGCTAAGGTTGCTAAATTTGAAGGAATTCTGGAATTCAAGCATACAACTAATATTGGAAGGTATTTGGGTTTCCCTATGCTCTCAGGAAGAGTCACCAATTCAGATTTTTCATTTATTATTGACAAGGTCAACTCCAGACTAGCTGGTTGGAAAGGAAATCTCCTTACTAGAGCAGGAAGAGTCACCCTTGCTAAATCTGTGCTTTGCTCAATGCCAGTCTATACCATGCACAATCTTTGGATTCCGGAAGGAGTATGTGATAACTTGGATTCTTGCATCTGTCAATTCATTTGGGGTGGTAAAACAACTCATTAGGTTAACTGGAATAAGATTTGTCAGCCTAAAAGCAAAGGAGGTCTCGGGATCAGAAAAGCTAGACCAATGAATGTTTCCATGCTTGGCAAACATATTTGGGAGATGTTACATAATAGGGACAAGCTTTGGGTTAGACTGCTCTCTGAGAAATACTTAACTGACACTACCATCCTTCATCCTCATGTTTGCAAGGGGGCATCTTATACTTAGCAGTCAATTATCAAGGCAGTGGAGAACCTTAGAGATGGATTTATCTATCGAGTTGGGCAAGGCAATATTTCCTTGTGGTATGAGAAGTGGCTTCACAAAGGAAAACTTAGTGGCTGAGTCCCTTTTGTAGACATCCATGACATTGGTTTGCAAATTAAGGACATTAGAATTGGAGACTCGTGGAATTTTAATCTGCTATACACTGTTTTACCCACTAATATTACAGATGAAATTACTGGTATCTTCACAAATGATAATATTCAGGATCTTATTATTTGGGAGCCTGCCTCTGATGGACATTTCACTCCTAAGAATGCCTATGTTTGGCTCACTCAATCTTCCATGACTAACAACATTGAGCATCCTTGCTTTATGAGCTGGAGTTGGATTTGGAATCTAAAACTTCATGAGAATATTAAATTTGTTTGGTTGGTGATGCACGGTAGCCTCCCAACTAATTACACTAGATTTCTCAGACATGTGTCCCCTAATGGTTTTTGTCAGCGTTGTGGGAACAACCAAGCAATAATTCTTCACACTTTGAGAGATTGCCCGAGAATTAATCCACTGGCACTTGCTTGGCTTTGATTTTAGCCATAACTCCAATCCAAATGCTAGCTACTGCTGTTGGTTTAGAGAAAAGGCTACTAATGCAGAATATGACAACTTGTTCACAATTACTTGTTGGTTTATTTGGAGATCCAGAAATGATGAAGTTTTCTCTGATGTGAGATGGGAATTTGGAAAATCATTAGCTATGTCAAGTCCCTTGTTGATGCTATTACATCTGCATTTGGCACTTCCAATAGTTCAAGACCTCCTCGCATGGTTGGTTGGCATCCTTCTCATGATAATTGGATTAAGCTGAATGTGGATGGCAGTTCTTTTAGCAATCCTGGCCGATCAGGTTATGGTGGACTTCTTCGCAACAATTTTGGAGAGTGGATTGTGGCTTTTTCAGGTTCTTGTGGTTTTACTACAAACATCAATTGCTTATGGTTTGAATTTGGCTTGGGAGAAGGGCTATAGAAATCTGATATGTGAATCAGATTCACAAGTGGCCTTACTTTTGATTGAATAAGGAGTACTTCAGACTCACCCTCATGCCTCTATAATTGATAACATTCGCAGGATGCAGCAAAGGTCTTGGAACCTTTCTTTTAACCACACCTTGAGGGAGGGTAATGCTGCAGCAGACTGGCTTGCTAAGCAAGGAGCTTCTGTGGACCAGGGGTTTCAGGTTTTACATCAGTGTCCACCTGCTCTTTCTTCTACTCTGCTGGCCGATGCTATGGGAGTAGAAAGGCTAAGGATCTAGGCTTCTCTTATTTTACTTGTTGTTTTATTTCCTCCTGATAAAAAAAAAGATCATAAAGGCGTTTGGAAAATATATATTGTTAGCATTAAATCTCTACTTAATAGTGTGATTTTTTTTTGATAAGCAGCATTAATGGTGTGATTGATTGTGAGAAGAAAATGAGAACAGAGAGAAAGGTGTGAAAGAGTGTGAGAAAAGAGAAAAGAGAAAAAAAATTAGAAATAGAGTAGATTTGATATATGGTTTGGTTTAAGAGAAAGAAAGAAGAAATAGAGAAGAGGGAAATGATAAAAAATTTTAAATTGACAAAAAGATCCTCATCCACATCACTCTCTTGCCCAACACTAGAGATAACACTGGAAAATAAAAGGGTAAATTACACTCCACTCCCTCGAGAGAAGCTAGAATTACACTTTTCACCCCTCTTATGTTAAAATCTACACTCCCCTCCCCTGATAAGTAAATATGTAGAGTAAATTATACTCTCCTCTCCTATGTTTGGTTCAAACGAAGGGAGGGAAGGGGAGAGATTTTAATGAAGGGGAGGGGAGGGAAGGGAAAGGGAGGAGAGAGATTTAATTTTATTTTTCGTTCGGTTGAGAGGAGTGGAGGGAAAGGGAGGGAAACCTTTGCATGTTTGTTTCAGGAGGGGAGACGAGAGATCAATTTACTTGTATATCTTTATAGCCTTTTATATTATATTATATATGAGGATATTTATGCAATTTTATTTTAAATGATTTAGTCTCTCCCCCTTTCCCTCCAAAACTCTCCACTTTTGGAGGGGAGCCAAAATTGGCTTAGGAGGGATTTTGCACCCCTCCCCTTAAAAAAAAATTGAACCAAACAAACATAATTTAAAATAACCCCTCCCCTCCCCTCCAAAACTCTCCAACTAAACAGACCCTAAGAGAAACTTGAATTACACTCTCTTGTCTTAAGAAGTAAATATGTAATACACTTTAATCTATTTTAACATAAACGAATATATTAATCATGGAAATTAACTTCAAACCATCTTTTAGGATTTTTTTTTGTAACTTTCAATGTCAATGATAATTAATTTTGAACACTTTATTGTTAATTTTTATGACTTTAGAAGATTAAATTCAGTTTTAAATAGTCATTTTATCAGCTTTAGTAATTTGCCCATGATTTTTATTTTATCTTTTATTGCTCGATTCACAAATAATAATAATAGGGTTTAAAAATATATGTTTATGATATTGTGAATCAAAAATTGAGAAAAGATATGCATAAGAAGTTTAATTATATTAAAATAGACAAAAGCGTAATACATATTTACTTTTCAAGAGTGGAAAATGTAAATTTTAACATAAATGGAGAGAAAAATGTAATTCAAGCATCTTTTAGGGGAAGAGAGTGTAATTTTATCTAATATGTATTACATAAAGAGAGGAGGGGAATGCATATTTTGACATAAGTAGGGAGGGGAGTGTAATTTAAGTATCTCTCAGGGAAAGTGTAATTTTCTTAATATAAAAAGAAGAGTTCATTTCCATCTCAATTTCCATCTCATTTCTTCTCAAATTTGGAGAAAAGTTAAAAAGATGTGAGTCCCACTGATTTTTTTCTCTCTAACCTATTTCTCTTTTAAGCCAATCAAGAGAGATTCTCCATCTCTCTTCAACTTCTCTCTCACCGCACTTTCTCTTCTCTATTTCTCCTCAACCAAACACACTATAAATCTCTACCGTTATACTCCATTAGGTACTCAAAAGGCCATGGAAAAATAGGAGAATAAGGAAATAACAATCAATAGAGTTAAGCATAAAAAAAAGAGATATGGAGAGACACTCTCTATAAAGCTAATTAAGAATTTAATTAGAAAATTTTCTGATGTGGCGAAATTATAGAAGCTGATGTGGCAGCTCAATACACATGTAACAGTTCCATTCATGAACGACTAGGAGTTTTGTCAACAAACCACTACCCAAATTTATCCATGACACTACACTCCATATGATATGATGATGTCATCAATTTCTTCATTCAGTAATGGTTTCGTGTCAAATTGCTGGTGTTTAAGAGTTTAATAGAAAGATTACACCAAAAAAATAGTTTAATAAAAATAATTTTTCAAAGAAACACACGTAGACAATAAGAGAGAATACAAATGAAGATGACCGTGGCAAAACCGAGTTTTAGTATTGTTAGGGAGTAATTCCCACGTGTTAATTACTGGTTGTTAGACGGTTATCACCTGCTGTTGCAGGTAACCGGTTGTAAAGTCAAAGATATAAAAGCTGTCCTTATAAAGTCTTGTATCAGATTACACATATAGAAATGAAATGAATTGATTCCAGATTCTTCTCTTTACTCTTCTCTCTACTCATTCTACTTCTCTGAAGATGCATGTTCTCGTTTATCATGGTATCAGTTAGCGTTTCTCGATCTGTTATCAAATACCACCGGGTGTTTCCCAAATGCTTTAGAGAAAATAGCTTAAAAGGCCTATTCTATGAAGAGTTTGAGGGGACTCTTGGTGATACCTAATGTATTTAAGATACTCCATATTCATATATGTTTTTTTTTTTATTGGTTTCACTTGCTATGTCCTACATTGTGTGTTCTAGCTCAATATTTATAACGAATTATCAGTTTTTTAATTGAACCGAATCAGACAGTTCAAACGGTTAAACCTTGAATCGGCCTTGTCTATGGTCTGGTTATTTTGGCGGTTCAACTGCGGTTTCATTCTGGTTTTAGAGATTTAAAACAGTTAAACCATGATCTAGAGGTCTTACCGGTTCGATATCCGATTCGATTTTTAAAAAATTGTGAATCATGCTTTTTGCATTGGCCCAATAAATTTGCTCTTCTCAATGAAAAAGTGGAGATAACGATGCAAATTGCAAAGCAATTGAACCTAGACAAAACATTGGACAAAGGGAGATTTTGAGCAGCTGAGAATATTATCAAGACAGCCGATATCGATTAGCCACATTCTATTCTCCCGCACACCAAAAAAAAAAAAAAAAATTCATTTTTTTTACGATAAAAAAAAAATTCTATTCTCCCATGCTTTTGCTATGTCCTCTGTTATACTACAATTTGTTGATGCACATAGACAAGTGTTAAATGGAATTTAATAACTTGACCCAAAAGAAAAAAATTGGAATCTAATACGTAAAATTATGTGACGGTGTGACCTCAAATTTGACATTACAACTGGGCTCTTCGGGATGTGATGCCAATGCGACAAGAATCTTTTTGGCTCGGCAGAAGCCAAGTACACAACTTTCTCACTTCTATGCATGTTGTTGAAATTTTGGTTAAATTGTATTTTTCATCCCTTAATTTTTTTTTAGTTTTTAATTTCGTTTTATAACTATTTAAGTTTTTATTTAGGTCTCTTAAGTTACGAAAGTTACTTCAATTTTGTCTTTTTTTTATTTTTTTTATTTTAGACGAATGACTATTCGACACGTGGAATAAAAAAATGAAAAATTAAATGAAAATTACTTACGTGTCGAACGGTCATTCGTCTAAAATAAAAAAAATAAAAAAGGATAAAATTGAAGTAACTTTCGTAACTTAAGGGACCTAAATGAAAACTTAAATAGTTAGGGGATAAAATAGAAAACTAAAAAAAAGTTATGGGATGAAAAGTACAATTTTGCTCAAATTTTATATATCTTCCTTTTTCTTTTTCAAGTATCATTTTTTTGGAAAAGATTTTTTGTTTATTATTTTACGGTACAACATAATATGAATTATTATTTTTTCAAATTTTCCTGATTTAGTAATAAGAAAAATTCTTGTTAATTAATAATATATAAAAAATAAAAGACATATGAAATCAAATAATAATTTTAATATAAGCAAAAGCATTAATTAATTTCTTAATCTGTTTGTCCTTGTCCTAAATGGAACATACAAAATGGATCGATGAAATATATATTATACAACAAAAATATTCATTTATTTACATTCACTAATGTTTAATTTTTTATTAGAAAAAAGTCTAGAGGATGAGAGAAAGTTTATCATTCTAAGGTCATCAATTCATCATTATTATTCAATTTTCTTTTATTTAAGTCAATTTTCGTTAGTAAATCATTAATATTTAGTTTTATCTCTTGTTTGAGTAAATTTATTTTACATGAAAAAAAAACTTTATATTTTAATTTTTTTCTCCTTCTTCCGCAATAAATAGAAACATTAGCTAACCATCATGCACCATGCTTTAGATATACATGCACTATTTTTTATTTTTGACTCAATATACATGCACTATTTGACTTTAGCACATATCATTTATTGGAGGGAAAGTATGGGTAAAAGTTTGAATTTTCTTAAATTTTTCAAACCAACGTGTACATAAATATTGTATCGAATTAACCTCTGGTAGTATTATTTCACATTTAAGAAATTTTTAATGGGTTGTCTGTTACAGGGAAAAAAAATAAGCAAGACACACACACACACATATGGACGACTTAGGTGAGAGCAGTTGACTATTATGAGAAATGAGAATAACAAATCATAACCGTCAAATCTTAATAATTAAAATTAATGACAGAGATCATGTGTCAAACTTAGCATATTTATACTTTTAATAACTCTTTGTAGAAAACGAATTTTATCAATCCAACCGTTGAATTCAAAGTTCTCGATGAGTAGATCAAATCTATAATATTTTATAGAATTTGAAAACTGTTTGATATTCCATCGCATCATTTTATTTTAACATATAATACGTTATTTAAAGTATGTATAAATATCTATTATCAAAACATATACCAATGAATGCCTGAATTATTTGAATGATTATAATGCTAATATAAGATGATTATACGGTTGGATTGATTTAATTCGCTTTCTATAAAAAGTTATTGAATGTGTAAATATGATATGTTTGACACCTGGTTTCAACGGATCTTGACTCATATATATATATATACATTTTGAAATTTTATAATAAAAAAGGCTACTATACAAAGGTTAAACAAATTTTAAATTAAAGGTGATTGTTTATAACGCGTAATGACACAATTTTTTTTGTGGTACATATAATGACACAATTTTCACAAAAAGGAAAAATATTCTTTTACAACAAACAGACATTAGGGGGGAAAAAACACTTATGAGTCCACGCGCGGTGTTATTCCCTCAAAGAAATTACTCCCTTTAGTCCTATATATAAGAGATACTTTTGTGAGAGAAAAATATCTCTTATATATAGGATCGGATAGAGTATCTATTTAACATGGGATATATCTAAAGCCTTGGAAATGAGAATAATTTACAATTAATTGTCCTTTTTATTGATTACACATCAGATATTTACGTGAATTTTAAAATTCATGACAGTGAAAAAGACCAGAAGAAATTGAGGAAGGACCTTTTGTTAGATTTTGATAATTTTAATAACTTTACCGCTATGATAAACAAAAAGAATCTTTCTTTCATTCTTGCCAAACATCCTGACTATGTTCAGAGGTAGAAAACTAACTTCATGCATTGCCACACAAATTTTCACCTTTATTTGTCCCTTGAACACAATCTCTTTACTATATATATAGAGCTCTTGATATGCATTGTTTAGCCAAGACAACAAGCTAATGAAGCATGTCTAAGAGATCAATTATTTGTTGAGTGTCTCTTGGAGTTCCTCTGAACGCTTCATACATATTAGAAAGGATAGTCCTTCTTTCTTCAATGAAGTGTTTGGGGGAACTCTTGGGTTCAACCAACACTATCACATCAAGTGAACTACAAATCAAATTCATTTCATTCCCGCAACATTGAATACCCCCACAAGAGCCAAATTCATTTGATTGATGTGTTTAGAAGCATTTCTGTGTTCGATTGTAGTGAGGGTACTGCCCTGTTTTCTTACCTTGCACAGTAGATTATTGCACAATTATGAAGCACACGAATTTACAATATGATCATTTTATTCTCTATTAGCTAACTGAAGTAACCTTCTCTTTTTATAACTTTTCTATGCATTCTGCTAAGTCTAAATATTGCTTTTATGAGAATTTGCAATGTTCAAACAAAATTCCTTCTTGGTTAATTTTTTTAAGAGCAAAAGAAATGGTATTAAGAAGTAAGAGCCCAACTCAATGCAAACACATAAAAGAGGCGTGCATGCAGGCTACTCATAAAGGAGCGCACCGTCCAAACCAAAAGAAAAGAACAGAAGAAAAGAAGCCAGCCAAACAAAGGAGCAGCTAAACCTACTAATACAGTCTAGAGGGTTAAAACCACTAATAGTAAAGGCTCGAGCTACTCTTCACCTTAGCCAAAAACCAAATCCAAAACCATA
The DNA here is from genome assembly GCA_037113605.1 of Calophaca sinica. Taxonomy (NCBI): domain Eukaryota; kingdom Viridiplantae; phylum Streptophyta; class Magnoliopsida; order Fabales; family Fabaceae; genus Calophaca; species Calophaca sinica. The sequence continues at coordinate 38,692,309 of CM073736.1, read as the reverse complement.
GTTGTCAAAACTGGACCGTACCGGCCGGTCTGACCGGTTGAACCGGGAATCGGACCCCTGTCCGGTTCGATTGAACCTCAAAACCGAATTGCACAAGAACCGGCCTAAAAACCAGAAAACAGGCCAAAACCGGGCAAAACGGGAAACCGGGCGATTCAGAAAAAAAATTATTTTCTATTTTTTATTTTTTAAAAAAAATAGTAAATGACATTATTTTTGACACATAAGAGATTTTTTATCCATTTTTTTACCTCGATGGATTAAATTAAATATTATAATAAAATTTAAAATTAATTTATATATTAATATTATTATGAGAATACTTACATTACAGTATTTGTGATTATTGAATATTAGAATGTTATTATAACATATTTGTTTTAGTTTAATATGTAATTTTTGCATGGTATATGTTGACTTATAACATTTTAAGCGGAGTTTAATTTTTTATGTCGTGATGTTATGAATATTATGTTATTTTTTGTTTATTAGTGCTTTATATGTTATATTAAAAATTTTAAAAATATAATTTAATTCATTGCCGGTCCGACCCTGGTTCGACCCCGATCCGACCTTTGAACCTTGAACCCGTGCTTACACCAGTTCAGTGTCCGGTCCGGTTTTGATAACCTTGTCCAAAACACAACAATAATTCGATCCGCCAGCTATGCTAGATCAGGAGCCCTACAAACTTCCTTCATGGTTGTATTTACAAAATCAATAAATCAGCAAACTGGTTTGAAGAAACTACTTGCATTACATGTAAACGTCCAACCTTCCACAATCATATGAAAAAGAGCCCACTTATTATTACCACTCCTTAGGTAAATTGTTGGAAATTCATCTTGTGAATCTCAGTTGCATTCTTTATTTCCCTCAGGTGAACCCAAATTTTAGTTACGAAAATATCCCCATTTATTATTAGCATCTCAAGGTAAATTCTTGGAACTAGTTCTATCATATTGTGAATTCCTTTTTTAGTATAAACTAAGTATCCCACACGCACAACTGTGTAGACTAATTTCTTGAGCCGGGTATAGGACCACATCGGCGGCAAAGCTCACCCTCAAAGAGTTATAATGCTGCTGCATTCCCAAGTTCAGATTCGAACCTGAGACCCTAATTAAACTAGAAAAGACCCATGTCATGTCATCCAAGCGCCCTTGGTTTTCATCTTGTGAATTTCAACTGCATTCTTTATTTTCTTGGAGTGAACCCAATTCTAGTTACTCTCTCTGTCTCATAATATGTATCATTTAAAGAAATTTGATTAATTTCAAACAATTTATCATTTTTATTATAATATTAGTAGATGTCCATCTCCCTTGGCTTTTCATATTTCCTAAGATACTCATATAACTCTCATGAGTAAAAGGCTTTCACTCACAAGTAATTACTCTTAACTCCATATGTTGATGACACATTATGTTATATGATTGTAAGTTAGAAGACTTGTGTCCTATATATAAGACTAATGTAAAGACTGCACCTTGAAGAGCATAATACAAAAACTCTTTTTTCTCTATTCTCTCTTTCTCCCCTGTATCTATTCTTCTATATTTTATAGCTTCTTGCTATTGTTTTGGTTCATTTTATAACACGTTATCAGCACGAGTCTCTACCATATGAGTGATGACTTAATCAGTTTGGATGTTATATTGCAAGAATGCTTCTTCTCCTCCCTATTTTCGGGTTAATCTAGTTCATGATCATGTTCCTTCTTGCTTTATATTTACATGTTAGTATTTTATATTTCATTTATAGAAATTTTATTGTGAATTTTGTTTAGCTAACACAATTACATATTTTGTTTATTCTTGATAAATTCTGAAAGAATTTAGTATTCAAGCATCTCTGTAGGATTGCACAAACTATGATTTTCTTGGTCATTGTTTATATGAAGATTTGTGATATAGTTCTTGAAGAACTAACCCTTTTGATCATGATTGAAATTTAGAAGATCTATTTGATCTTATTTAGTACATTTTGAAACTAAGAAAAGTGAGATAAAAATCATATATTTTTATGTCTCTCAATGCTCCTAGAGTAGCAAAAATGAGAAAATATTTTCAAGAATATTTTGAATTAAGCTTATGCATTATTATGATTGAAAGAAGAATCACAAGCCACTCAATGAATTGAACTTCATTCCTACAAAGTGAATAAATTACATTATAATTTTGGGCACAATAAAAGTTATGGTTATGGTCATTGATGTGGTAAAGGTTACCATTATTATTACAGGATACGATTTCAGTTAGCTAGTTAATTTCTCTGATTAGTAATTAGTTACTCAGTTAGTAATTAGTTATTTTGATGAGTTGGTTATTAGCTGTCAGCTGCTGTTAATTCCAAGCAGTTACTTCTCTTAGTTAGTTTTCCTTTCTTTTGTAACCTTGTATATAAGGTACTCATTGTATTACTTTCATTCTATTCATTTTTTCCTTCAATGAGAATGAGTCTCTTGAATCTATTATGTTGCGCTGCTCTCTGTTATAATATGGTATCAGTTTTTCTCTCTTCAAGCTTCCGCCATTGAAGCATTTTGTCGAACAGTTTCTCTTCAACTTCTGCAGTCATGCCGCCGCGTGTTCAACCACATGTGGTGGCTCCTAATCCGGCTCCCATGGATACCACACAAAACATGTACTATATTCACCCGAACGAGAGTTCCACAAATCCACTAGTTTCTCCTCCTCTCAGTGGCACGAAAAATTATCACTCCTGGGCAAGATTAATGCGTAAAGCCCTAATCATGAAGAACAAAATTCGATTCGTGGATGGATCGTGGACTGCTCCTCAAGATCGATTTGATCCGAGCTATGATGCTTGGGAGCGTTGCAATAACCTTGTGCACACTTGGATCATGAATTCTGTTATTCCTACAATTGCTCAAAGCATCATCTATTCTGAAAACGCCTCCGATGTGTGGAACGAACTTCGTCAGCGTTTTGCTCAAGGAAATTCGGTTAGGGTTGCCGATTTACAACAACAATTATATTCGGCAAAGCAAGGTTCGCTTTCTATTACCGATTTTTTCACTCATCTCACAATTCTTTGGGAAGAATTGGACAACTATCGTCGTATTCCTCTCTGTCGCTGTGATGCTCTGCGTGATCTGAAGAAATTCCATGAAGAAGATAAGGTCATGCGATTCGTGAATGGTTTGAATGAAAGTTTCAGTTTAATTCGCACTCAAATCTTGATGATGCTTCCTCTTCCTTCTCTTAATGATGCATTCAATCTTGTGGTTCAATTTGAGTCTCAAAACAAATTGGAACCTGAAGTTTCTGAGGATCACTCTGGTTCTGTTTCCATTAATGCTGTTGATGCACGTAGATCATATGGCAGAGGCAGAGGTGCCTCTAGCAATTTTCGCAAGCCACCTGAATGCACTCACTGTGGCAAGATCGGTCATACAGTGGAAACATGCTACAAGAAGCATGGCTTTCCTCCTAATTTCAATTTCAAGAGAGGTTCTTCATCAGTCAACAATTCCATTGCTGACAGTTCTGAGGTCAAAGAAGCTGAGATTTCCAGTGCTTCAGTCAATTCTCAGGCTGCTACTCTCAGTTCTGATGAACACAAATTGCTGTTGCAATTGGTTCAAAGGCTGAATATTACACCATCTACAACAGATACTTCTCATGCTGTCAATCATCTCCAAGTCTCAAAACCTGTTGATTCATCTGAAACTGGTGACATAGAAGGTATATCCTATGTTTTTTCTTGCACATCACATATGTCTTTAATTCATTGGATAGTGGACTCTGGTGCTACAGATCACATTTGTGGCAATCTGAATTCCTTTGTTTCTCATAAATCCATTTCACCTATATCTGTTAAGTTACCCAATGGCAATAGTATTGTTGCTAAAATTGCTGGTATTGTCCAAATTTCACCTCTGCTTGTTTTACATGATGTTCTTTACTTACCACAATTTCATATCAATCTTATTTCAATCCCTCAGTTAGTAAAATCTGGCCAATGCAATGCCATTTTTACTGACAATGCTTGTTTGATACAGGATTCCTCGCACAAGAGGATTGGTTTTGCTAAATTGCATCATGGTCTTTACCACTTGGACCCTGGAGATCCCACTGGATCCAAGAGTTTTGTTTCTGTTTCTGTGCATAAATCTGTTTCTGATCAGGTTTCTGTTTTAAATGTTGCTAAATCTGTTTCTGATCAGTTTTCTATTGCAAATGTTGCTTCTGTTTCTGCTGTAAATACCTTACCTGTTTCGGCCATTTGGCATTTTAGATTTGGCCATGTATCTCATGATAGATTGGTCACTTTGTCTAAAGTTTTTCCAGATATTAAAGTGAATAAAAACATTGTTTGTGATGTATGTCATTTTTCTAGACACAAAAGACTTCCTTTCTCTGTTAGTCATAGTAGAGCCACTACTTCCTTTGAATTATTGCATATGGATATTTGGGGACCTTGTTCCCTACCTTCTATTCACAATTTCAAATATTTTTTAACAATTGTTGATGATTTCACACGATTTACGTGGATAATACTCCTTAAGCATAAGCATGAAGTTCAGAATCATATTCAGCATTTTGTAGCTTTGGTTAAAAATCAGTTTGAAAAATCTGTCAAGATTATAAGGAGTGATAATGGTCCAGAATTCAAGCAACCTAGTTTCTATGGTCAGCAAGGTATTCCTCACCAGACAAGTTGTGTAGAAACACCTGAGCAAAATGGTCGGGTGGAACGTAAGCATCAGCATATCTTGAATATTGCCAGGGGCTTGATGATGCAATCCGGTTTGCCCAAGTTTCTTTGGAGTTATGCAGTTTTGCATTCAGTTTTTCTTATCAATTGGGTTCCTTCAAAGTTACTTGATGATCAGTCTCCTTATCAGACACTTTTTGGTACCTTGCCTAACCTTGATGATTTGAAGATTTTTGGTTCTCTATGTTATGCTTCTTCCTTGACAGCACATCGTTCAAAATTTGATACAAGGGCCCGAAAATGTGTATTTCTTGGTTTCAAATATGGTGTGAAAGGATTTCTAGTTTATGATGTTATCTTAAAATCTGTTTTCCTATCAAGGAATGCAGTTTTTCATGAGTCCATATTTCCCTATGCCACTTCTACAGCTGGTCCTCTTTGGCAATGCTTTGTTCCCATTGAACCAGCCACTTCTCTACCACCTACTGCATCAAAATCTGATGCTTCATTACCTGTCAGCACCCCACTGACCGCACCACCATCTGCACCACAATCATCTTCCTCAAATACCCCAATTCCCGTAGCCATCACTCCTACATCACCATCTCAAATTTCCCATGAATCAGCTACTGTTGCATCACCAAATTCACCAAATATTTCACCAAATGACTCCCTAAACACTCCATCAGAATCTTCACCACCCACACTTAGAAAATCCAAAAGACAAAAACACGCCCCTTCTTACTTAGCTGATTTTCAGTGTAACAATGTCACAACTTGTTCTACCCCTTACCCTATCCAAAGCTATGTTTCCTATGCCTCTGTGTCTCCTTCACACAAGACTTTTGCTTTGGCTATTTCAGCTCAAACAGAACCTTCTTCATATGCAGAGGCTAGCAAAGATCCTTGTTGGCAAGATGCTATGAATGCTGAGTTGACAGCTCTTGTTTCTAACAAAACTTGGATTATTGTTGATACTCCACCAGGTGTGCACCCTATTGGTAACAAATGGGTGTTCAAAACAAAAAGGAAATCTGATGGGTCTATTGAGTGATATAAAGCTCGTTTGGTGGCAAAGGGATATACACAAACTGAGGGTGTCGACTACTTTGATACGTTTTCACCAGTGGCAAAATTGACAACTGTTCGGATGCTTCTTGCAATTGCTTCCATAAAGGGCTGGTTTGTTCACCAATTAGATGTGAACAACGCTTTCTTACATGGAGAGCTTAAGGAAGATGTTTACATGTCCATTCCTTTAGGAGTTTCTTCTCCTGGACCTAACAAGTGCTGCAAACTTATCAAGTCTTTATACGGGCTGAAGCAAGCTTCTAGAAAATGGTATGAACGCCTCTCATCTCTCTTGGTTTCTTCTCTGGGTTTTCAGCAGGCCAACAGTGATTATTCTCTGTTTGTTCAGCATAATGATTCTCATTTTACAGCAATGTTAGTTTACGTCGACGACATTGTTCTAGTTGGGAATTCTATCTCTGTTTTGAAGCACATTAAATTTGTCCTACACTCACAATTTGGCATAAAAGATCTTGGTGTTCTCAAGTTTTTTTCTTGGTCTTGAGGCTGCACATTCCAGCCGCGGCATCAGTTTATGTCAACGACAATACTGTCTTGACTTATTAAAAGAATCTGGAAATCTTGGTTGCAAGCCTGTGAATACTCCTCTGGACCCCAGTGTTCGGCTTTCTGCTTCTGACAGTCCTGCTTATTCTGATCCAGCAAGCTATCGTAGACTCATTGGTCGTTTGTTGTATCTTACTACTACTCGCCCTGATATTTCCCATGCGGTACAGCAACTCAGTCAGTACCTGTCCAGTCCCACAGAGCTACATTTCAAGGCTGCCCAACGTGTGCTTCATTATCTTAAAAGCTGTCCAGGAAAGGGGCTGTTTTTTCCTCGCTCTGCTACCTTGCAATTGCTGGGATTTAGTGACTCAGATTGGGGGGAATGCCCAGATACTAGAAGATCTATTAGTGGCTACTGTTTTTACTTGGGTAGTTCTCTCATTACTTGGCGTTCCAAAAAGCAAACTACGGTAGCTCGGTCTTCATCGACGTATCACCGCTTGCTTCGCCACTGTGAGTCGCAGCATGGTCGCCTTATTTGTCGGGCAGATCTTCACATCAGTTGTGTGCAGCAACCTGTTTTGTTTTGTGATAATCGTAGTGCTCTTTATATTGCAGCAAACCCGGTGTTTCATGAAAGGACGAAACATTTGGAAATTGATTGTCATGTTGTCCGAGAACGATTCCTTGGTGGTCTCATGCGCTTACTTCCCATACCTTCTGCTGCCCAAACTGCAGATGTTTTTACTAAAGCACTGCACCCGACACAGTTCAAGGCTTTGATTTCCAAGCTCGGGCTCATAGACATCTACCACCCTTAAGCTTGCGGGGGGGTATTACAAGATACAATTTCAGTTAGCTAGTTAATTTCTCTGATTAGTAATTTGTTACTCAATTAGTAATTAGTTATTTTGATGAGTTGGTTATTAGCTGTCAGCTGCTGTTAATTCCAAGCAGTTACTTCTCTTAGTTAGTTTTCCTTTCTTTTGTAACCTTGTATATAAGGTACTCATTGTATTACTTTCATTCTATTCATTTTTTCCTTCAATGAGAATGAGTCTCTTGAATCTATTATCCTACTTAAATGTCATTAGTATAATTTGTGGTTATGACATTTGCTATTCCTAATAATGATCTAGTAATTCATACATTATAAGAAGTGTAACATCTCTCCCTACTTATGCTTGGAATTCTATGTAAAGACATCATTTCAAAGAAAGAACAAGAAAAATTTGTCGTATGACTAGTTTATAAAGAACTTGACACTTCTATTTTTTTTCTTTGTCCTAACCTCTTATCATCTTCTCTTCTCATGTTATCTTAATGTTGTAGCATGTATGAAATGTTATTGTTCATATCTATTACATGTCAAAGTTTTGCTAAGAATTACAAACAGGTTTAAATCAAAGTAAATATGAATGTTTGTCTCCTAATCTTATACGTGAACTACAAGTTATTTTTTTCACTACAACATTTTTTAGTTTAGGCAACACTTCTCATGCCAACAACCGAAAAACCATTGCCTAATCATGGAACAGACCACGGTTTTATAAGCATGGGTATTAATATATACATTTATTATCACTTATAAAATTCACGTGTGCAGCTGTTGCCTGTTTACTTAATGGAACGGTTTTATACATGTGGCCATACTATAGACCACAGGTTTTAGCCGTTGATGTTTTAAACCATCTTTATATCTATAAAGCGGATTGACCCTCCCGCCCAAATCTCACTGGCGTAGTTGTCACATGTTCGAACATTTCTGCGCAGACTCACCTTCCTTTCTTTCCGCCACATGTTGGAAACGTCCTGCCTAACTTTATTTTCATCTTCTCTGTGATTCGATGATTTCCACCTTCTGCGTTTGGGTCTTCCAATCTTGCCACATGTTACAAATGTTCTGCTCGCTCAGAAAAATTGTGCAACTAAACAAGCATGCATTGGTTGCTAATTCGGTGCCTCGAGAATTGGAAGAGATGAGGGAAAGAGATAGAGAATATGGCTTGGCACCTTTAACACTGCAGAAGCCGCCGCAAGAGCTTATGATGTTGCAACGAAGAAGAGCAAAGGGTTTTCGGCGTGAGCAAAGTGTTCTTATTCTTCTCCTCCGATCTATGCGCAGGAACCAGGAGCGGTGGAAGGGTTTCCGGCATTTTCCATGACCAGCGGCCGAGGATGGGGAACGGAGCGGTTAAGATCGGATGCGTAGCGGCTCACGGATTCGACGTTGGGAAGATGGGCAAGCCTGTGAATATGGTGGCGGATGGGGAAACACTCAGGTCGCCGTGGTGGAGGGGGAAACGGCGTGGGCACGTTGGAGTAGGGGAGAGAAAGATTCGACATGATAAGAAGAAGGGGAGGGCTTCAATCTATGGTGATGGTGGAGCCATGAACTGGACGGAGGCCACTAGGAAAACGACGACAGCAGTGACGAACAACACGAGGATTACCACGACACCGTCAATCGCAAGAAGAGGAAGGCAAAAGGAAAACACACTCCTCCAAACAAAGGAGTGTATACAGTTGCACATCATGCAGGCACTCGCTCTCTCTCTATTTTATATTTTTTGCTGTCACTTTTCTTTTTATATTGGTGATTCAGGGTTCGCGATTTGTCTTGGGGATGAGTTTTTGGAGAACTTGCTTCAAAGTTTAGGAACCATTTTCAGGTACAATTGAAATTCAATAGCAACTTGGGTTTGGATTCCAGATGTTTCTATTGCAATGACCTCTATGTCGTGTGGGAAGCTGGAGAAGATTGAAACTCTGCTCTTCTACAAGAGACATTAAATCTTTATGATGTTGTTTGTAAAACCTTAAGCGCATTTTATTTACTATTTTTATGTTATGGTATATTCTTACTCTTCCTGCTGCTTTGATTAGTATGGTTTCTTAGCTACATAATTACCAAAGTGGCGGTACACCAAGCCATTTGGCATTTTAAATGTGTGTGCATTTCTCTCAATAGTGGCAATAATTTCATTTTTTTTGTTTGTTTGTCAGCCGAGACAATTTGTGCAAGAACTGCAAGAGGCCTGATCATTAGGCTAGAGAATGCCCTTACGTTGCAGTTTGCCACAATTGTGGCCTCCCTGGGTATGGAATTCGATCTCTGTTTCTTTTGAACTGAGCATGTAATTCTGTAATGTTTTGCTTGCTCTGAATTATAGTGGTTTTGTTTCATGTGGTGAAAGATGATTTAGAAAATGATTGGGGAAGTTTGCCTTTTGCTGACTCCTTAGTTTGGAGCTTGCATAATTATAGTGTATGTTGGAAGTTATTTAACAGATTTATTGCATCCATTCCATTTTGAGCTTCAATTACATTTTCTTTCTTAGATTTGAATACAAGTTAGCATGCACATACATTAATTATATTTCTTCTGAAGAATTTCTCTCTATGGTTAAATCATGCTTACATGTCAGTAATGTCACCTTTGAGATGTTCTGGAAATATAGATATCCAAGAAACTGTTTATCACAACTTGCTTCTTAATCAGCCATTGTTTGAAATGTTGGATTATTTTCAGTTTTTATCTGAAATAGGTGCAAGGCCTAAAAGGAATTCCGATGATCAGTAAGCACCTCACATACACATGCACAACATAGAATTTACAATTGATATGTGTTGCATCTCTTTCTTCATTTTGATTGAAGGTTCTTTGGTTTTTTAATATGATTTTTTGTGCTTATTGGGTTGCTTGCGTTTATATTTTCATGCTATTTTCAGTGTTGAACTGCCAAGGTACAAAAATAAAAGCATCTGTGAGTAAGCCATTAATTCAAAAGTTCAAGGAAATTCTTAAACAAGGGTGCAATTATGGTTTGCAATAACTAATATTTTTTGTCTGAACTTCAGTAAAATAATATGATCATCATGATTCTTCGTAGTCGTTTTAAAAACATCTAATTTTGGTCATATTTTTATTGGTACCCACCACTCCAAGTGTGCTTACAGATTTGTGGTTTCTGTTAGTTTAGGGATTAGGGGATCGAAACCCCTTCTGGTCTTGCACACACGTTATTGCTTTGCTTCGTTCCTTTGATTTCATTTCACAAATTAGGTTTTGATTTTTTTTTACTTATTCGAATGCCTTTATTTTGTTATGGTTAGAGACGCGGATCTTCAACTGCCCTCATTCTACTTTTGAAAATGGCTTCAATTTTCTTCCTGTTTCTGTAACACATTATTGCTTCTTTCTTCCTTAACATATGAAGCTAAAGGGATTTTTAATTATATGCAGTTGGGCCATTATTGCATCTAAATTCAAGGATAAAACTACATGACTGCTGTTGATTGGGTGGGCATTACCTTGGCTGGTTTTGGCACAATAGGTATTGTAAGTTTTACATTGCCAAATAAAAGAGCATTAAGCTTAACTGTTTTTACTTCCATTCTGTTTGTGGCTTATGATTGTGTTGACCTCTTTTATCAAACTTTCATCATCATTTCATTGGTTAGATTATTCACACATAATTCAAACCAGTGGCGAACTCCTCCTCTTTGTATTCATTTTCTCTAAACTAACTTCTGCATAGCATTTCAAAGAGCCTTGGGTCAAGGGAGGAGGCTTTGCACTTTATATTTTGCTGTCTTTGCACACCATAAATAATTGCTTTGTTTATTTCATATTCCATAAAAAAAAAGGTGTCAGGTCCATTATTTTTCCGGAGTTGTATGAAACTTGATTACTTGGTGCAGGGAAGATCAAAATTTAAATTGAGTCCTATCTTGGTGTTCACCTTAGGGAGATCAAATTGGCACAACAACAAAATGCCTAATTTTAGTTAGTTTACATGTTTCATGGATCGCTTACTAGCCAAAAGAAAAAACAGTTCAAGACACATGAATATAAATTGCTAGGTAGTGCTTTGTCAATTCTGGTAAAAAAAAAAAAAAAGGTAGTGCTTTGTCAAGACAAAGATGTCACTTTCCACAAATCTAAGCAACTGAGCAACCACTACAACAAGTTTTGGCAATAAACAGCGCTTATTTTTAGCCTAAACAAATAGCTTAAAAGCTGAAAATTAAGCCATTCTTGATTGTATTTTAAAAAAGCAGCGTTTATGAAGCTATTGAAAATGGACAATAAGCAGCTTCAATAATGAGCGGCTTATTGTGTATAGACAATAAGCAGCTTCCATCTTGCGCTGTTTATTTTGAATAATTAGCAGCGCTTTCTTTTAGAAGCGCTGTCTTTTTATACAATAAGCAGCGCTTCATTATTGAAGCGCTGTTTATTCTCCTTTTTTTTTTATTAAATTTAGTTCTCTCACATTTACATTATATCTGTTGCATAATATGATAACACAAAATGCAATCAAAATTGTCATCAACATTCCCCAACATCAAAATTTAACATTATAATGTAATTTTTTCATAGATTTCTACATATCCTTACATTAACATAAAGAAAGTACAATATATTTCATAGTCAAATTTACAATTATACAGAATATATCACTAAAATATTGCACATGTCATGCTACAAATCCTACTTAAATAGTAATATCTTTTTCTTCTGTCACTGCAACTAAACATGCATACAAAGTCAAAATTCTAACAAAATTTTGGCAGAGTTTTCCTTAAAATATGGACATTCCAAAATATAAAAAATACCTGTAACAACATAACATATCATACCAAATACCAACATAAAATATATAAAATATTAGCCAGATAAAAAGAATTTTATTCCTAATTTCATGTGAACATTTCCAATTCAAGTATGCTAAACTAAAAAAACCAAATTTAACAAAAACTCACGTAAACATTAATATTAATCTTCTTCTATCTCGCTTATAAATGATAAAATTTGTAGTAAAATATCGACACCACTCTTCTTTGAGTTCGGTATGATCGATGTATGTGTCGAATTGACAATCGTGATAATCTTTGCGAAATAAAAATTAAATGAAGTTAGAATTGAACATAAGCATTCAAATGGTATGCGTAAAAAGAAAAAAATTATATAAACTTTGAAATTGTTACAAACATACCTCTGTTGGAATTTCTGTTTGATTATGAACGACAATATCCTTGAGAAACTTTAAAACATATCGGCCACAATCATCAGAGTTCGGTTGGCGAGGACACTATAAAACCAAAAATATGAAATTAATTGTTTTTATTTTTGGTAATTTGAATAATTGCATAAAAAATTTGATATAAATACCTTTATCGGTATCCATTTAGGTGGAGTAAATTTAGAAAATCGAGACTTGTTTCTTCGATAAAGTAGGATTGCCCTAAGTGCAAAATCAAACAAAATCATTCAATATGGACACATAGACTATATATATCAAATTTCTAACAAAATTTTGGCAAAGTCTCCCCTAAAATATGAACATTCCAAAATTTATAAAACACCTGTAACTTAAACAAATACCAGCCAGCCAGCACAAGATGTCACGTAGGTCAAACATAAACAAATAAACACTTCAATATTACAAGTAACTTAAACGTTTAAGAAATTGCATACATATATATATATATATACATATCTATGATTTATACACACTTACTGATTGTACTTCTCTTTCATTGTTTTGCGCATGTTGATATGTACACGCAATGGATCAAGATAGTACACAACGTTTTGATTCAAGTTAATCGCTAACAATAACCAATGATCCCTACAAAAATGTTGGACAAAAATATAAGAAAGTAAACACATTTCAATAAATTTAGTAATATTGATTAAATTAAATGACTTACACTACGTTGCAAGGTGACAAAAACAAAGTCTCAAAGTCAGGATTTGCTAATGTCAAGCGGTGAATGACATACTCAGACATGTCAGCATTCCATGATCCCATATGTGTCCGTTGTGGGCACAAAAATACAAACCTTTGAGTTTGTTCTTGTGGGATCAATATCTCTTGATACAAGTACCTTAAATTAAAACATGCATACAAATTAATGCATTAACAATAACATAAATATTTAGTGTAAAAAATAAAAATCATTGGATACTTTAAAATTTAATGCAATACCTGAGATATACACTAATAACAGTTTCACTTAACCATAGGTTGTCATTAAGAATTTCTTGAAGTGCACCATCAACACCAGCTCTTAGGTCGTGCTCATAACCCAAAATTGATTCATCCATTGGTACTTTAATGGTATCTGCTGCCTCCATCTTTGTTGCCACATGGACTCTAAGATAAATTGTAAAATCTGGAGCAGGAGCTGTAGGAGGCTGAGATACCATGACCTTCTTCACTGGAGATGTGAATGACCCATTTGTTGGCTGCTTGCCAACACTCTTGCTAGCTATAGGCAGCTTGCCCTTGCCTTTGTCCTTGGCTTTGGATGTTGGAGATACCTACATATTTTGCATTCCAACATATTGACTAGTTAGTGAGTGATCACCTAATTTAATAAATATATGCAGTATATGATAGTGAAGCATATACTTTAACATATACGTACCATATCACTTGTAACTACGAGGTGGTTTGGCCATGCCACATAGGTTCCTATTGCCTGTTCCACTGTCATCACATCTGCCGCCTCCAATGGTACAGGCAATAGTGCATCTCCCTCAAGTGCAACGTCAACTTTAACCTTTACATGATTAGGAGGTAAGGGAAGGTTGTGTAGTGACACACCTGGTTCATTATACAACATTCCCTTACCAACCATTCGTTGCGTTGGACTTGTCAAATATAGACTGCACTCATAAATGCCCTAAACCAATGATAAACGAAATATTAATATGTTAAATCTTTGAATACTTAGGTGAGAAAGTATAAAAAGAAATGTAACGATTATTACCTCGGGACTCACAATAGTGCAACTATCTCTAACACTCTTTGGGTTAGGGATAGGTGACTGATGCTCGTTCCTCTCCACTTCATCTTTATCCTTCTTGCTATCTTCCAATTCCTGAACTTTTTGGTATAGCTGAGTTACCATTCTCCTCAATTCTTCTGTTTCACTAGCATCAGCATGGCGGCTTACGCTTCGTGATCCAAAGATAGCATGCAGGAGACGCCAAATCCCACGCCTCTTACCCGACCAGGATACTCCTTGATGGGTATGGCTTGGGAAAGGATGTCTTGACCAGACAAATCTGACATAGACATTGACAGTTCATTCTGCGAGACACAAATATTATTAAATAATATCATTAATTTAAACGTTAATTAATGTTATCATATTTACAATTTTATCAGCCACTTCTCTAGTGGGTAGATGTTCAATGTCACCCTTCTTGTTTCGCCGGGCTTCTATCCACAAACAAGATCGATCAATGGATTGAGAAGTTGCATCTTCTCCTGACTCCAACAACTGTACATGTGAACAAACAAATTGAGAGAAAGTAAGAAAGAAATTGTACATACCAAGAGATGCGTTAAAACAAGTTATAATTAAAGATATTGTACATACCATTTATTCCTCAATGCGGGGATACCCTTTAACCCCTCCTCTGTAAGGGTATGGAGGATTTGACGCTCTTTGCCGATTTTCATTGCTTATTCTCTACATAAAAACATAAGAATATATTAATGCATGGTTTAATGTCATATATAAAAGTTATAAATATTATTGTACATACTATATATTCTTCATCTTCTGTTGCGCTGCTTACAAAAGCGCTGCAATCATCTGTTCTATGAGCGATGCATATTTTCTTTGGAGGTTGATGTCTGATGTTCCCGTGTTGGTCTCTCAACCACTTGTTCGCTAACGCAGTTCGGAAATTCCGGTGTGATCTTCCAGCTAACCTAAGTGTAATATCCTTTCGGGTCTCATCAACATCAAAATGCTTCTGCAAGAACATTATAAACAAAATGGTAGACTATAAGTATGTTTAGATAAATTAAAAAACAATACAACTAACCAATGTTAATTAATCCCATTTTTATATACCTGTATCTCAGTCCATATCTCATCTTTTAGCTCCTTCAAATATGGATCCTTATCCTTCCAATTATCGCGGCTAATTGGGACCGTCTTCCGCACAATAAACAGCGCTTACTAATTAAGCGCTACTGTTTAGAGAGAGAGCATGGTTTAACTTTTGGTTGTTCTTCATTGTGTGAGTATGGTTATGTGTTTTCTGAATTGGGGTTTTTTCCTCATCTATCATTAATCTTTGGTTTAGGGTTGGGCTTTGAAGATATATGCTGTGAGAAGTCTAGCCTGATGCTTAGTATATTGCAATACAACTTTCATGTAATTAATCAAAGTTAAACATAGAGCAACAGGTTCTACAAAGTAACCATACGATTATCATGCTCACAAGAGGGAGCTTTCAATTTTTCTGTTGATTATTGTAGTGCGCCACATGGATGAGAATTATTGTTCCAACCAGTATGACAGCATATATTTATCTTTATTCTCATGGAGAATTCTCATTTGTTGCATCACAACCAGTGTAATAGATGCATCCACACTCATTATCTTTTTTTGCTTGGTTATCATTTTTATCAATTTAGTATTGTCATTTCCTAACAGTAAAAATGATTCATTCATGTCAAGCATTTTTTCTTTTTAATTTATTTACATGCCATCTTTCTTCATGCCATTCAAGTCAATCAAATGTGCGAGTAAAATTTGTTGAAGTTCGGTAGATTTAGTGGTTCAAATTAAGCTTTCGATCAATTTATTTGTTGTTGCTTCCACAATATGTAAACTAAAATTACTCTATCTGAAAAAAATGCAATTGATGTTATGAAGGAAGAAGGTCCCTGGCATTCTAAATTTGGCAAATTATCTTTATTTTGTGGTATAAATAGATGTATTTATTTCTCTTTCAGCTCTCTTTGCTCAGAAAATGTCCTGTGCCATGTCTTCATTGCTTCATATTATAAATTGAAAACAAGTTGCATAATATAAGGCAGGAATGTGAGGCGAATTAATGTTGTAACGTGTAAGCCTTACCCATTTCCTTGACAACAGTATGTAATGAAAACTGGTGGTTCAAAGGAACTATAATTTGTTTATACTTTGTAGTGACCCATATTCAAATGGTATATTTGATTACTTTGAAAAGTGCAAAAGAGTGCAATTATGATTTTCGGTAACCTAATCTATTTTTAGGTGTATACATATCATGTCTGGCATTTCTTAAAAGTCCAAGAGTGTATAAAAAGCAATTGAGTTCACAAAATTTGGGCACGCCTTTATTTTTTGTTTTTAAATACCGGTTCCCATTTAACATTTCTTTTTAGTGTGATTCTCATATAACCTTTCTTTTTAATGTCATTTCCATATAACTATCCTTTTAACATGATTCTAGGATACAAAGAGGTTCTTTGAAAACATTGTCAATTATGGTCAATTGACTCATCATCGTCAAATATAACAAGCTGCTGAGGATCATGATAAGATAACTTCTGTGATCGAATTGTTGACTACGGAATTCACTTATTCACCACAAGCAAATCACTGCAAGGTTTGATTCTAGCTTGAATTTACTAATCTGAGCATGTTAATATGTTATTGTTATTATTATTGATTTTTTTTTTAATTTAACGAAGGGAGGGTTCATAAGCTTAGTTGCTGCTACTGTTGGGTTGACTAATGAAGCTGCTCAGCATCTTGAGTTGAGGGTTTACCACAATTTGCTTGAATTTATTTGCGAGTCTGTGTGTATTGTGTGTGTGTGTTTTATGCATAAATCACAACAGTAACTAATTCTTCCACTTCATACATCTGTGCTCTATATGCTTTGCAGGATCCTTTCAATAAACATGGAGACCCAGTTTGTAAAATTTTGATAGCTCGCTATGATGAGGTTTGCACAAATCGCAGCTTCAGAAAATTTGTGCTTTTTTTTTATTAAGGTAACTATATCTTGGTGGTATGAATTCTAGGCTTTATTAAATGAGACCAAAATTTCTCTACTTACCCCTGAGGTTTGGACCAAATGTATATTCTCAATCGATTCTATTTTGATGGTTGCTATCTATATATGATATGGTGTAGTGGAAGTAAAAAATAAAGAGAAAAGAGGGGGGGGGGGGGGAATAGCTATGGGTGTTGGTGAAATTTTTTTATTTTTTTTATTTTAGGAAGAGATAAGAGGTTAAAGGTAAGGAATGGCACGGGAAAGAGTTATGCAAGCTGGAGTTGGAGCAAGCTAACCTTCTCATTTTGAGAATTGGAAGCAAGAAAGAGAAAAACCGTGAATGTTCAGTTACCACTGAGAGCTATTCATTCAATATTCATGTATGTATTGCAATTCCCAGGAATTCGAAACCAATATATGGTGGCGATGCTTGACTTGCTAGAAACTTTATTCATAAAAATGTCAAAGTTTATAAAGGGCACCTCATGTATTGAGAACAAAAGTGCTTGAAGAAAATGTTGGTGAGATAAAACTAGGTTTTTGGATTTTTGGTTTTGTGGGTTTATATTTTGGGGTTTTCTATCAATTTTCGGTTGATTTGTTTCTTCATTGTCCTTTGATTTATGTTTGATTATCTTTTATGTTTGACTATCCATGTGTTGCTAGACCCTGCAAGGATTGAATGGTGCAGGAAAATGTGATTGCTAGAAAATTAAGTGGAAGGATCAATGTTTGAAGTACTTTAAGAGGGGTTGTCACTTGATTGTCCTCCAGTGCCTACTGAGTAGCTTGCCCCTCATGGCTCCCCTGCTAATGTTAGAAGTATGTTTTTGTATTTTATTTGATGTCATATTTTTTTTACAAGTATGCACTGCGATTTGTGTTTATGCTTTTGTCATTCTGCTGCCATGGGTTTCATCGGTTATATTTTTTATGTTATATCCCTTTGCGTTTATAAAGTTTTCAGGCTTCTAAGTTTGACATTTAGCATCCAATGTGGAAAGTTATGGTGCGTAGTCCTGTGTTTTTTAGTATGTTAATGCTTTTTATTTTTATTTTAATTACATTTAGTTTGTGAATTACTGAAGTCACATGGTTGCTTTCACTATTTTAGACACCTAATTCCTGGTTTAACATGAGGCCAATTAGATGTTCCTCTACTTTTCATTTTGAAGAGGATATATGCTTTAATTTAAATCTTCATTTTAAAAAGTCTTTCTGCTATCTACTTTCACAAAGGAAAAAAAATTGAATTTTATAGGATCAACAGAACTGTATTTTAGTTCCTTTCTATATATAATATTTTTATTCTATCTTTTCATATGCATGCACTTTGCATTCCCTTCTTTCTTTATTCTTATGTATATATGTCTGGATGTTCATGTTGAACATTTAAGAAAAAAATGCAACATATTGCTCTCCCTTCTTTCTTCACTTATATATTTAAAATATATGTATTCTTGTGTAAGGGTGAAGGGGTGTCTTGGCTTAATGGTTTGAGTTGTTGCCAGGTGATACTCTGCATTGTTGTAGCTTCATAGAAGCAAACTACACTTTACACACATGGACACACACTAATCATGTTAGTATACTGAAGGTTAGAAAAGCCTCTCAGCTAGATGACTGTAGATATAAGCTGACTATAAGTTTATGAAATTTTGCTATAAGTTGATTTTGAAGATTGAACTTTTTAATCAAAGGATACAATTGATATAGGGAGCACATGTCCTGTACAAGCCAACAAGATCCAATATAGGGCCATCCGTGGACACTCTCTGCTTGGAAGTTCAAAAAAATCAGAAGAATGAATATCATGAAAGTTTCCAATAGTGTGACTATGAGATCCAAATTGCAGAGGAAAGTATAACAATGTATTTATAAAGACATTAAACTTAGTCCATTAATGTCCTCTTTCTGTCTTGCACTATCACGTTTTTCTTGCATTCTTAGTTATATATGCACTTTTGGATCTTTCTTTTTGTTTATAATATACAAATTATGGGTCTTGACATTATTTCAACGGAAGAATTTATTTGAATGGTCAATAGAAGAACTTTTACACTAACAATGCCTTGAAGATATATAGTGTTAGTCTCCAGGGGAAAAAAAAGAGCAAATGTGAGGCTAGAGAATAGCTTTAATTATTCCTTTAGAATAATTAATCACTATTGTTCTTTATGTTTAGGTACATTTGGAGCTCAGTGGCTGCAATTTATAAAAGCTACATGATTAATAGGAAGGAAATGTCCCTCTCGGTGCTTCCAAGTATGATCAAAGAATCATTCATGCTAGCTGCTAAGGATGCTGAATAGAGGACTCATTTATTTTTCAAAAGTTGCTGTGATTTATTTTTGATCTAAAAGAGAGTATGATAGTTAATCCTTGCTATCAATGTCTTGAATTATGTGGTTGTGTTCAGCCTGCATGTTTTCTATGTTGACTATATTCATTGATCCTATCATCTATAGTTTTCTTTAATGTTTTATGATTTGGTCCCTCCATTTTCTTAATGTTATTATTGCTGAGTTTAAAATATATGGAAATAATTTTAGGCCCTTACTGCTAATGTTATCAAAATTTGGAACATGTTTTTTGGATTGTGTTGTTACATATTTTATTTCTCGGAAAAATGATTTTTTGTGTTGATTTTGCATCTTTCAAGCATTTGTATATTCATTGTTTCCATTACTATTTACTGTTTTATATGTGACTATGAGCATTATGTGTGAAGTTTCAATGAATGTTAGAATTCACAGTATGTTATTTCTACATTTTTGCAATCTTATGATGTTCTGGTCTGCCGTTTTTTCTTTTGTGGTACTGCTATGTATACAAGGATCAAGATGTGGTCTGGTGGAAATTTGGGTAGTTCTCTTCGCATGCATTTTTTGAGTGCTTTGTATTCTTGGGCATCTTTGTAATCTTTTTGTTTTGGTGTTTTAGTGATTTTGGAGCATGACTAGAGTTTTTCATGTGTTTTGGAGTCTTTGATACACAAGATGTCAATTCTGCTTTCATGGCGAAGCTTGCTAAGATTGCTATGGCTGAGATAATATCTTCTAAGATTCTTATTTTTTTCCCATTTTAGGCTGCATGGGTATGGGTGCTTGCTTCTAATAAGAGCTTTTGGCATATTGGCAGCCTGCATAGTTATTACTGTATAGGGCTGATAATTATAAAGATGCCTCAACACAGGTTTGCATGGTATGCAACCTATAATCTTCTATATGAAGACAAGGTTGGTGACATGATCTTAGTATGAGATTTCATTGTGCTTCTGTTTATCTTTTGTTTAATCATTAGATGTAAAATGAATGCAAGCTGATAGAAGTATTCCTTTTCTGCAGTTACAGTTATTGGCCTTTACAATTATGCTGTTGGAACCTGGAAATGACTTCTTATACAAACTAGCATCAGCATACTTATCTATGGGCAATTGATGGTCTCCAGTTTCATCCAAATCACCTGAAGATGGCTGAATTAAATGATGCAGCAGCTTGATGAAGTTCACTTTTCACATTTCCTGTTATGCCACTCATCTGTCCTATGCAATATCTGGATATAGGAACTTAAGTTGATCTTTTAAATGGGCTCTTTGAGGAGATGGTGACGGCGTTGGGACTGAAGAGTTCATATTTGAAGTTATACTAGATTGCAACATCTGGAAGGAGGATACATTGATGCATGCATATATGTAACATTTTGAATTATGAATGGAATAATTGGTGTGTAATTAGGATTTAAGAGGCAAAAAATCTACAACTTATATAGATCTAAGATTTCCAGGTTTGTTTATTTCCAAGTCACATTCACAGTATTTTTTGCTTATTTCTATATAAATATGTGCATGACATCCATACTCCTGAATTTTTAAATGTCTTGAAACTAAAGGCAGGGGTTCCTGTCATGTTGCTCAGAAACATAGATCAGTCTTTGGGCTTGTGCAATGGAACTAGACTAACAATCACAAAAATGGGGAAATACATTGTCCAGGCGAAGATTTTGTGCATATACCTAGACTTTCTTTGATCCCTTCAGATAAACGAATTCTTTTTAAGTTTCAAAGAAGACAATTTCCTTTGGTTCTTTCATTTGCAATGACTATTAATAAAAGCCAAGGACAATCTTTAAGGCATGTTGGAGTCTATCTTCCTCGATCTGTATTTTCACATGAGCAATTGTATGTTGCCATATCAAGAGTCACATCAAGAAATGGATTGAAGATATTACTCACTGATAGTGAAGGTCAAGATTTCATAGAACAATTCATATTTTCATCAAGGATCAATATTTTCTTTACATGTTAAATTTATAATCTGAATCGTAGAAATACAAGTTTTTACTTTCTTTACAGATTTCCAACGTGTTACTAGGGATGACAATTTTCACCTGTGTGTGTGGATCCTCATGAGGATCGCCCCATTTGGGGCCAGTGGCGAGGAATTTTCCCTGGGGGACGGGACGGGAAGAAAATCCCCCATGGTCGAGGGGATGGGGACGGGGATCACACCCCCCGCCCCGAACATATTACATAACTATCCCTAAAAAATACATATATATGTATTATAATGATTGGTTTTTTTATCTTTTTATGTCTTTTTTTAATTTTTAAAAACTCTAATAGTTTTAGTAAAATAAAACAAAAGAAAGGTCATCACTCATCAGATTCACAAATCATGATCATAATGACTTCACATGTTGGACTAGACATGGAAAATTGATTTTGATATTGTAATTTTGAAACTTTTTCGTACTTTTATAAAAAAAAATCAATTTTATTGAATTTCAGTGTTTTTTTTTTTTTAAATTTTCGGGGTCCCCATGGGGACCTGCGGGGATCCGTGGGGACGGGGATGGGGGAGAAAAACTCCCCATGACGGGGATCGGGGACGGGGACGGGGGGAAATCTGGAGGGCGGGGCGGGGAGCTGGGGAGCACTCCCCGGTACCGCCCCGCCCCGTTGCCATCCCTACGTGTTACACTTGCGAAATCAAGAAGTGGTTTGAAGAAACAATATGCTTGAAAGAATGGTTGATGAAGGAGTATTTTGTAATTACAAAGAAATATGCTTGAACTACCTATATGATGTTTTTGAGATACTTTCTTGCCTTATAGCTTATATTTCTAATAGTATTCCAATATAAATTACATTTTTTACAGTTTTGCATATAAATTTTTTTTTAAATGATATTCTCAGATAACTCGCGCATCGCGCGGGTGCACCGTCTAGTAGTTATGTAAGCGTGGCCTTTTACATTCCAGCATAAACCGCGGCCTCAAGGAAATAAATGAATCCTGTCAAGACACTGTTTACTTGTTTAGCGGGCTGGCTTAAGCCGAATATATTTAAGGTTTTTTTTTTTTTTTTTCAAATAATAAAACAAAAGTTGAACCCTATCTCTTTTTGAAAAAAGTTGAACCCTATCTCTGTATTTCTCAAATCGTCTCTTTTACCCAAACCTCCATCTCCCAAAGTCAATGTTTCTAAGCTAAGAAAGACCGTGAGTGACGCCGGCGTAAGTGGGGTTCTCGACGGACTCACGGAGCTTCCTTCAGTCAGCCCATGGTGGTTCTAGTGATAGAAGGGACTGTGAAGGGGCTTCATGGCGGCGACAGATTCCGAAGCAAGGTGTTGGCGATGCGACGGAGCGTTTCTGCGCTGCAACGCAGCCAGGCTCGTACCTAGAAGAGAAGGTAGGGCGCGACATATCCGATGCGGTGGCTCGTCGTTAAAGGTTCCAGGAAAGATTTGGTGGCTCTTAATGGTTAAGGAGAGGAGAGGTTCGATTCGCTTTCCAACAGTCTTTGCGCCGTTGTTGAGCCTGTCAGGTTTCGTCCAAGAGAGGGCAACAAATGAGATTGTTAATGTGGGAAAGGAGAAAGGGAGAAAGCATCAGAGACCCCAAACCCTTGTATGAATTCTCCCCTCGCTAAATAACTCTTGGCTATATTGAAGGTCTCTTTTTAGTCTCTAACTCTTCATCCATTTCATATTTTTATGTTTTCAGACCGATTTTATTTATTTACTCATGTATTTTTTTTTCATTTATTTTTTGCTTCCTTCCAGGAGTCACTCGTGTTTTCTTTGCATCAGAAACTTGTTTAGATGGGTACAGTTTAAAATATGATTCAAAATGAAGCATTATGCCATGCTAAGATTATCCAGTGCGCTTACATCATATTCAAGCAAAAAGGTGCAGTTGTTTGTCTTAATATGCATAAATTTCTCATACTAGCAGAGTGGCTTTGATATTCTATGATTAATTGCTGTCTGTCGCTTTAGTCTTCCTTTTTACGCCATCAAAATGGTTTCCTTTGTAGTTTTAATTAGTTGTCAGCAATTTAGGATTCAAACAAATATGCAGTGGCTTGTTTTTCTTTTCAGCTTAGAGAACATATTGGTTATGTACCGTATTAGCCTGCTGAGCTTTACACAACTGTAGCAAGTCGAGCTCTACTAAAAACTGAGAAATCTTTCAACGACAATAAGCTGAAATTATAAATAGCCTTCTTGTTATCTTAATAATTCATTCTCTTTAGGAAAATAAAATACTACCCTTGGTTGTAGTTAAATTTATTATTTATCCATCTATGCCGTAAAGCTTGCTCACCATTCTCTGTTGATGGCTCTGCTTACCGTAAAGCTTGCTTCAGATGTTCTCACTACAAAGGAACTCTAAGGTTTTTTCACCTGTTCTTAGCTTTTGGCGAGGTTGTTCTCTAGTGCTATCATTAGCCTTGAATTATTGGTACTCATGAATGTTAAGATAGTGAAAACCTTGCTTATTCTCTAGTTCAGGATAATCTGAGTTTTGATATTTGTTTGTCTCACATTTATAAGCAAGTGACTATGCCATTTGCATATGTTCCCCTGAGGCTCTCTGTTTAATAAATTCACTGTTTAATTTATTCTATTCTTCAATTGAATATCAAATAATAGCTAACATGTGTTAATAGGAGGACTTACTGTTTGGTGTATAGCTTGATTGACTTTTTCTTTGATAATTTAATGGTTCGTGTATAACTGTCATGATTAAGTAATTTTTAGTTTCAAATTCTATGAAGTATTTGTTTCCACTTTAGTGTCTCCATCTATTGTTACTGGAATGATGCTCTTACACTTGTTTTTTTGCACTTTATTTTGATATTTATTCATTATAGCTAAAAGGAAGAGATAATTGAAGTGTCAAAGATAAAAGATTTGATAAATAATTTTGGGTGTTATATGTTACATTAAGAATATGAGACAACTATTATCATGACTGCCCTGGAGGGTGCCTCAATCAAAATATCAAATGGACTCCATTTTTTTGAATTTCTTTTGACATTTAGTTGCAGCACCCTCCATGGTGATTGTGATAGCTGGTGTATAGTGTTTCCTCTTCATTGTGTTGATTAAGTTTTCTAGGTGAAAAGCACTCTGAATTATGTGATATCATATGGCAGGGTGACTGGTTCATATTTTGAGTCTCTATTGTAACTAAGCTTTTAGTTCAAAATATGAAATATCTTTCATTGCGTGACTGATTGATAAAATGTTCCCTTGTAAGTAATTTCAATTAGATCTTTCTATGTATAACGTGTTAGTGACACAAACCATTCAAATTCCTCACCAGTAGTGCAACCTTTGTGGCTTATATTGTGATTTGTTTTAATGATTGTTTATTTTACATAATTTCATTTTTTTGTCTCTCAAGGGTTTAGGAATTTCAAGGATTGCAAAAAATTTGTAAGCCATCCACCGAAGCAAAATAGTCATTGTCCTTAGTTCATTATTCTTGGATATTTGTCATTTTGTGTTAGTGATTGTGTAACCTAACTATTAACATGTTTTTATATGTGTAGTCTGGATGCGAAGATCATTCTCACGAAGATCACCCTGAAGATGAATGAAGCTAATGGAACTCACAGAAGCTTTAGATGTTTTAAGACTTATTAACAAGATGTAATTGAGTACTATTGTTTTATGCATACATAGTAGTGTTATAATTTTTGATATGCATAGACAAAGTTGTTGATTTGCTAATATATTTATATTAAGACTTAGTTATATTGAACTCTTGTTTATTATTAAATGGCTATAAAAAAATTTAATTAATAGCCTAAATGTTGCTTAAAACATCTGACCACATGTAAAAAAGTGTTGGCTAAAACAGTTGACAATGTTTGCATACGTGTGGCCTAAAGATATAGGCAACAGTTATAAACAAATTGTAGTTGTTTATACTGATTGGCCACACTTAAAATTGTGTTGCCTAAAAGATAGGGCAACGGTAGTATAATCGCGGCTTAAGGTATAGGCAACATTTGTCCCGTCGTGGTTTAAAACATGACCAGAAAACCGTGGCCTGAAACAGATCCAGAAAACTGTGGCCTGTTCTTGTGTTATAGGCAACGTTTATCTGAATGCCGTGGGCGAAAACTAAAAACCGTGGCTTAAAGGATTAGGCAACGGCTGCTTACTTCACGCCTACAAACCCATAGCCAAACCGTTGCCTAAAGTTTAGGCCACGCTTTTTCCGTTTTTGACCACAATTTTTTGTTGTTGCCTAAACTGATTTTTGTTGTAGTGTTTGTTTGTGCAATTTCAGATGAACGCATACACATTTTCTCTTATTTTGATTTAGTTTATAACTACGTAAATAAAATACGTATGTATGGTTTCTAATGTTTTATTTGTTGAAGAAAATAGTGTTTTCTCAATTCTTTATATATAAATGGTATTTTGTTTCCATATATGCATGGTAATGTAAAAGGTAAATAAAGTCTCTATAATATGTATTATATTGTTTTCTTTTGATAACAAAATTTTGAATGATGAAAGTTTTATAAATTATTTTTATTCATTATCAATTCAAATAGATATGAGTACAAATTAAATTTATGCTGAGGTAAACCTGAAGTTTATTATGCACCTATAAAAAAAATATTTTATATATGTTGTTGTAAACTTGAAGTTTATATGTCGTTTACTAGTCTAATTTTTATTTTTATTTTTGAAAGACTAGAAGATTTTTCAATATAATGAGTTTTCATTTGTCGTATGTTCATAATGCAGGTTAATTATATGGTTATTTACTAGCTAGAATATTATATTTGCGAGTTTTATAATAAATCACATGTATTGTTTATTATGCTGGTTGCAAATGGTCACATGTGTACTTATTATCAATTTGCAACCAGTAGTTTGCATATGTAATTGAAGGCTCTAGAAAAGCTAATATATTGTTGCGTGGAGGAATAAAGTTACACACTAATACTGCATTTTATTATAAGTCTCATAGAAACTTAATAAGTTTCAAGGATATACGTCCAAATAGATACCTATCGAAACAACAAATGAAGAAAATATTGAATATCCATATATTACGAGACTTATGATAAAAAATGGATATTGGAAAAATTATTCGTTTTTCCTCTAGTTTGTACTAAATGCATATTAGTATAATCGGAACACATATTATCATAAACTTGAAGTTTATGTATCATAATAAGTTTATTGTCTGGCATGACCGGTTGGGCTATCCCGAGTCTTTATGATGCGAAACATAATTGACAATTCACGTGGACATCAATTGAAGAGCCAGAAGATTTTTCGATCCAATAATTTTCATGTACTACTTGTTCTCAATGACGTGGATAATTCGACCATCACCAATAAAAATTGGAAGTGAATCTCTCAAATTTTTAGAACGTATAGAAGGTGATATTTGTGGACAAATAAACCCACCATGTGGACCATTTAGATATTTTATGGTTTTAATTGATGCATCAATTAGATGGTCACATGTCTATTTGTTGTCAACTCACAGCCAGACGTTTGCGAGATTGCTTGCTTAACTAATTTGTCTAAGAGCTCATTTGTCACAATTACCTAGTTAAGAAAATACGCCTTGATAATGCTGTTGAGTTTGCATCTCAGGCATTTAACGAGTATTGTGCAGGTATTGGATTGATATTGAACATCCTGTAGCACATGTTCAGACACTTGCAGAATCATTCATTAAGCGTCTAAAGTTAATTACAAGCTCAATACTGATGAGATCAAAACTTCTAATTTCTACTCAGAGACATGCAATCTTGTATGCTGCGGGATTGATTCGCATCAGGCCAACACATTATCGTAAGTTCTCCCCTTAACATATGGTTTTTAGTAGGAACCTAATATTTCTCATCTAAATTTTTTTGGATGTGTTGTGTATGTTCCAATTTCTCCACCACAGCGCACTAAAATGAATTCTCAAAGAAGGTTGGGAATATAAGTTGATATGAATTTCCATCTATAATAAAGTAGCTTGAACCGGCAACGAAATATTTATTTACAACTTGGTTTGCTGATTGTCATGAATAAGTTTTCCCAATAAAAATTGGTGTCCCTGTTGGACAATCTAACATTGCAAATGAGTCTCGACCGTGTATGAAGCGTGGTAAACTTGCCAGTTCAAAGATAAAAGTCCTCGAACATAAAAAAACGGAGTTGAAAAGCAAGTGTAACACCCCGAAATCCAGGCGCTACTTACGAGACAAAAACCACCAAGTATGAAATAGTGTGATACTATTCGATAGAAATTACGGTAGATTTTTTTTTTAAACCCTTTTGCAAATAACATGACAGAGTAAATACAGCGTTGACAGAACATGGCATACAAAGAGAATAAAAGGAAATACGTCTAGAATACATATATAAAATCCTGAGGCAATACATCCTACAAGGTTTTACAAAATACAACCTCAAAATAGGAATACATCTGACATATGAATTTCCTATAAGAAATACTCATACATCTGAGGTACTCCCGGCAGACACCTACGCAGAGGGCTGCTCCAAGAGTAGAGCCTCACTCGACTACTAAACTACTACAAGTACAGACATAATCCCAAAATACAACAGACAGACTCCGACACTAAGAAACACTAAGCTGATTAACATACTAACTCAAGCAGCAGGGGCGGCTATGTGATCTCGGTCCGCCTCAAAATGAACTACCAAGGGCGATGCCTGCCGCTCATAGAGGCCCTCCTCCTCCTCCTCATCCTCCACCATCGAATCCTCCTCCATATCGTCTACCACGGGCGTAATGACGTCGTCGTCACCAATGGCTTCGACAGTAGGGATATCAAGAGGTGCATCCCCAGTACTATCCTCCTCGTCAGATGAATCTATGATCCAACCTCCGGATCCACACCCTACCTGGCCACAGCGAGGGCATACAGAAGGATCCGCCGAGGGAGTAGTCTCAGGGATAGGAATCGGAGACGAGGGAGTATACTCTACGGGTGATACGGATCTAGCAGGGGAACCCGACGGGTCTACAGCGGCGTGAGAAGAGGGTGCTCCGACGTCCATCCTCCTGGGTCGCATGCGTCGTACAAATCTAAGCGGAGTAACGCGTAACGCTGGATCCGTAGCCCGAGGCTCGCTGCGAAAAGTGGTCTGGCGTGGAATCTCGGACATGCCCTCTGAAACTGAGGTGTCTCCATCAGGGTGTGAGTCTACCCAAGCAGCTAATATGTGTGCGAAGGGCACCGGAAACCGCATCACTCGGCGCGTGATCCCTATGTGTGTAGCCTGTCCGTCGGTATGCGTCGTCTCGACCACGTTCCCTGTGTACGTCACCTGGCCTGAGGCGTGACCTACCTCCCAGGCGAACGGGGCTCCCGAGTCCGGGAACTCAAATGTCATCATGGACGACATGACTAGCGGGGTCAGCTCGATCGTCGACATCGTTTGGGTTATATTCATTAATTGAAAGAATCACGGGCAAGGGTCAACTTCTTAACAAGACATAAATAATGACAACATATACGAATAGGCAAGCATAACACAATATCATAACGAATAGTCCACAAAATAGGATGCACCACAAATCCCTATTTGTCAGTCTATATGCCAATGCACATGATTCCGGAATATCACCCTCGCAAGGGCCTTAAGAGCTCTGGAGTCCGCTATCAGGCTTTCTCAAACGCTATTCCCCGCAGGGATTTGTGCCCAGGCGATCCCCGATGACACAACGCCCGCTTTTTTTGCTGATCGCTTGCACGCGTCGCACCTAGGTCTGGGCGACTCTACGACACCTTGCTTCTGGCATCGATGTATGCATGAACAAGCAACACTATCATCATAGTTAGTTTACCTCGACGGGATCACTCACACGGAGTGTCCGAGATCATCTATTCTTGTACTAACTCCCTTAATTAAAACCCCATATTTTCGGCTCAATGTCTCCCCTTATATTCCTAAGTCTCTTTTCTTTAGAAAATCTCCTACTAGTTATAAAATGATTTATGTTGGAAATCCACTAATAGTTCAAAATAATTAATTTAATTATTCTATCTCTCACTTAATTCTTTTTAATGAAAGGTGGTTAATCCATTACTAATTAGGGTTTTAGAAAGATCTATTTTTAAGTGTCTCTTTGATTTTAATGAAATGCCTTTTAGTTTTTATTTCAAAATCCAAGATTTATTTGACGTTGATGCGACGGTAACCCAACTCACGTGTTCTCGGAACCTCCCCAAATTATCACAGTCATTTAACAATATATTCTCAAATATAGTCAATGATCACAACACAATAATCATAATCACAAGGCATCATTTAAGAAAATCACATTGTTCATCTTATTGTCAAATACTTAATTTATGCATTCACATATTACTAATATACACACTTAAAGATGTTCTTACACATAAGTATATGGAACATAAGCATGTAAAATACAAGCATATAAAACATGTGAAACATAAGCAAGTAAAATACAAGCATATAAAACATAATCCTTAACAATATCTAAGAGTTGCCCTCACCGTAGATGCTTTTCTTCCAACGCACAATTTTGCTCTACAAGTTTACTTTCTCACACCTTCAACCAATCAAGTTATTCAACTAAGTTAGAACTCAAACTAGAGCCCTAGTTTCTACCTAAGGCCATGGTCTCCTCTATGGAATGGTAATGAGGGGTTTGTTTCCTTTCATTATTTTTACTCCTTTGAAAGTTCAAGTCTACTAAAAAGTGTAGGTTTATTTAACTACTAAAACATTATACTATTAACACAAGACCAAAAAAAATGGAAGATTCACTCCCTCTAGCTCTCGGCCACAAGGCCAAAAATGCCTAGATCATTCTTTAAATATCCATTCCCTTTATTAACAAATTATGATAAGAGAATGAAAGTAGTAAGAAACTTGTCATGGGTTACATCCTTTCATCAAGTAGATGTTTCACCCATTCAAAGTGAGGCTCTCTTTTAGATCATAGCCCAAACAATGGAGTTTTAAAATATACATATTTTGTTGTTTCAAAAACCTTTTTATTACTATATTACAAATGATGTAGTAGAGTTCTTTTCTTTGAGGTTCTTGAGTCCATAAACTCTTCAACAAGAAGGAGTGAAAAAATGGAGTTCCCTTGCTCTCAACAACTTGGGTCATGACCTTTGAAATGATCAAGCCTCTATGTGTTTCATCAAGCTCATTGGAGTTTATAACTTATCTTAAAATATTGGTAGTAGTATTAACAAAATGAAGTCTTCCAAGCAAGTTTTAAACAACAAAACCCAAGTCACAACTTTAAAGAAATGCTCTCAAGCCTTTACATAGACCATTCATGACACTTATATATATGTATCCATCTATGTTCTTGGCTTCTCATCAAGCTTGAAATAAAAAGAAAACACATGCTTAAGTAACTAGAAGTATAGAAGAAAATGGCAACACAAAGTAGCATAAAAATCCTTTTTGCTTTTGGAAGAACTTAAGTAGGGATCATGGCCAACTACTAGTCATATAAAGTGAGCTTAAGAAGGAAGAAAAATGGTGTTTCTTACCCCAAGGGGCTGCTGGTCGAAACTTGGAGAAAGAAATGCAAGTGCAGAATTTTTTTCTTGAGCAAAATAACAACAACACTTCCTCACTTTCTCTCACTATCTCTCCTCTATTTCTTGGCACCAAAACACACCATATGTAACTGAAAAAAATGGTGGTCCTCATGCCTTTATATAGGCCATGACCAGCTGGTTGGAAAGGATAAAAAAAATTTAATTGTTTTGCCTTTACAAGTACAACTATGCAAGACCACAAGGTAAAGACTTATGGTTCCAACTAGTAACTTGTAACTGAATTTTAGGAAGGATTTTGGTCATCAAAAGGGCTGATTTCCAGCCATAAAAATAGGAGGATTTGATGTTCAAAAGAAGAGGATTTGATGCTTGAAGTGATCATAGGAAAGGTGGTGAAAACTAGGAAATCAAGCAAGTATGCCACAAGATCTTTGGTGAATGATTTTGGAAGAGTTTCCTACTCAAAACCAGCTGGAATTTCGATCATGAGGAGCAGAAATTGAGGAGTAATGAGCTGAGCAAATCCAAGAAAACAAGCTTGCTCCATGCCTTCCTTACTTTTACTAAAAATGGCATCAAACTTTATCATTTAAGGTAAGTTAATCACATCACCCTATCCTTATGCCACTCTTAAAATCTAGCATAATCTAATCATATAATTTCTGATTTTACTCGCCCTCTCCCTAGCGTCTCTCAGCTCCCGATTTAAATCGTGCGTTCGGTTTCACGTGTCCCGCGTCTCCGGCGCGTAGAAAATACAGTATTATAAAAAATTAAGTAAAATTGCCAAAAAAATTCTAATAAATTAGAAATATTATAAAACATCAAATTCCCAAATATTTAATTATTCGGGTCGAATTAGAGTTTTTAATCGGGCAAAAACTTACCCGGGTAGTTCAAAACGCGACCAGAAAACGGTGGAATTTTGAACTGAAAATTTAACTGTGACTTAATATAATATATTAAGTCCCAAATGTAATTTCATTTTAGTTAAATTCATTCACTTGATTAACAGCACACAAAATATTAATTATGCATATTAATACGTAATACATGGAATTACAATACAATAGCGATAATTAAGCCGTATTAAAACTACCGGTGTTACAGCAAGATAGCCCAAGTGAGAATATGAAAACTCCAAAAGTGTTCTCAGACATAATTGATTTTCCAGTTCTAGAAAAAAACTGACCAGGTACCTGAAATTTGTGAAAATGAAGAGATCTCAATAGATTATGTCATTAATGGAATACAATAAAACTGAAATGAAGTCAACATTGACGATGCTTTTGCATATAATACAACGCTAAATGTCATAAATGATAATGAGGATCATGAACCAAAATCTATTAAGGATTATAGACAAAGAAATGTTTGGCCAAAATGGAAAGTCACTATTAAAGCAGAATTAAACTAGCTTTGCAAGCGAAAAGTTTTTTGACTTGCAGTCCGAACGCCTGAAGGTGTGAATCCAGTTGGATACAATTAGGTTTTTGTGTGAAAATGAAATGAGAATGGTGAAATTTTGAAATACAAAGCTCGACTTGTTGCTCAAAAGGTTTTCACAAAGACTTGACATTGATTTTGAAGTAAAGTGAATGCAAGTATTTGTAGATACTTAGTTAGTCTGATAGCACATGAAGGACCTTAATTTATTTATAATGGATTTGAAGGTCAAACCCGAGAATGATCTCTAATTTAAAATTTCAGAAGGATTAAAAATATAAAGAAATGTTATTAAATGAAATATTTTTGGAGGACAAAGTTTTGTCTCGCCCTGCAGATCGAACAAATAATTAATTGAATTTTTGTCGAGCAAATTATAAAGAACTAATTCTTAAGTGACTCATGAGAAATTATATATATTGAGCACATGAGTGTGTGTCAAGAAGATAACAAATATTTTGGTCTCGTAGACCATAACTTTGTGCTATAAAGTATACACGCATATTGTTAAATGTTACGTGTAACGACCCGTTTCCGGACCTTTACGAAACCGAAAGAACCTATATGTGACGCGTTTTAAAAACGGTACTCTTGTGCCCTTTAGAAAAATGCGGTACTTTTTTTTTTTAAAAGACAATAGTGCCAGTAAAGCACACACAGAGTACTTACAGCGTTTCGAAACATGGTGCAACTAGGACACAAGACTCAAATACTGATAAAACATACATGCATAAATACATAAGTCATATACACAGTATGTGCAAAATAACAGAGTAGAAAATGTGCAAAGAAATACACCTATGGTATGATAACCCTCAAGAGAGCAATCATACCCTGGGGGTACTCCCGGCAGACACCCACGCAGGGGGCTGCTCCAAAAGTGAAACCACCAGTCTACCCTGTAACAACAAAACATCACTCGGCCCAACTGGTCATAACAACTGTACACAAAAGACATACTACAGCCATCCCAAGAAAACATATAACAGACATAGTCAATTACGACAAATAAAAGTCGTCGCCTGGATCCTCGAAGAGGTCCTCCTCACCATCATCTGCTATCGGGTTCCTTGCGCCCTCGCCATAGCCTGGGTAACCACCATGAATCGAAGGTACCATGGGAAAGGGTCAACTTCTCAAACAATCAAAATAAACCAAAGCATAAAGCAGTAGGCAACCAACAGTGTATACAATTCACAAGCGCGACTGAAGACCCAAATCAAGACTCATTCTCTCAACACTTTCGCCACATACCGGAAGTAACGCGGATCCATCCACTGAATACCAGCCGTAGCCTTGGGCTCTCTCCTCACCCTAGGACATTCAGCTCAGGTTCCATTAGCATTACGACGCCTAGCTATTCCTTGTCGAACACCAGCCATAGCCTTTTAGGGGATTCTTGCACCCTAGGTGAATCGACGCAAGCTCAAAAACGTCCCGGCAAAACTAACGTCTAGCCATTCCCTACCGAACACCAGCCGTATCCTTTTAGGGGATCCTCGCACCCTAGGTGAATCAGCTCAAGCTCAAAAACGTCTCAACGACTCGACCAACTCTCGCACTCCGATGGACAATTCGCATAATTATAACAATATAATTCAGTTCAACAGCATAAGCAACATAGCAATATAACTCAATTCATCAATGATAAACAACATAAGCATCTCATCTCAAATAATCACACTTAGCAGCAACAGTCGTCAATCAATATGGAATCCATTCGATGGAATTGACAGAGAGGAACAACCAAGTGTGGGGGGTTGGGGACAGCTGCCAACCACTTGCAGACAAGCCCACTAAATAATCATCATATATAACAAAAATAAAGCGAAGGGGTACAAGACCCTCACTTCGAACCCTTAGGTTCTCAGACTTCTTCGCATGAACACTTGAAATTAAATTCGTATCTAAAAATTGCCCTTACACAAGGACATATACAACAAAAGCCTACGATGTCTAGAAGTGCCCTTACCGAACTCCAAGCTGCGCGTATCCACGTATTCCTTGTTTCCTACACCGCACAATCTCGGATCCTCAAGTCCTAAAACCACAACACAACTTAGTGCAAACCTAGGCCTAAACTAATACTAATTCCTTAGGCTCTCAAAACTCAACCTCTTAGCTAACCAAAACACCTATACTTGAGTGTCAATTTGAAATACATATATATATTTGAAGAATTAGATATGCTAGAAAATTAGCAACAATTAAAGAACGAAGTTTTAAACATAAGACTCATTTTGAAATAATACACAAAGTTGGAAAAAAAACAAGTTTTCCAAATGCTAAGTTCACCTACTCCAAAACTTGAGACACAATTCAATATTAAATCTTATACTTAAAGAAATAACAAATAATTAAAGAATAATATTTTTTTAAAACTAAGACTTATTTCTTTTCCAACTTAGAACATGAAACAACCTCATAATCAATTTCAAAATATTTATTATTAATCAACACTCTTACTTGGAACTAATTCTCAAGATAAAAGGAACAATAACAAACACGTTAAAACCAAACCTTTTTCTAAAAAAAATTTCCAAAGTCCATGAGATTCTTAAACCTACTAAATACAACTAATATGAACTAAAGTACAAAATAATTTTCCTCCCAAGCCTTGAAGAGCTCGCGGCCTTGCCCCTTTTCTTCCCAAAAATTTTGCAAGTTCCAAACTACTAAATTAAATGCTAGAACACAAAATAATTATCTCCTCCAAGCTCATGAGAGCTTACGGCCAACACCCTTCTTTCCTTAAAAAAATATTTGCAAACATTCCAACCAATTAAACAACATCATTCACTCCTTGATTTTCCTTCATAAAACAACAATTTATTCCAAAACAAAATATTATCTAAGTCCAATACCAAATTAAGACACCTTCAAGAACCAGGATTTTTGCAAAACTAACCATTCCTTTGATCCAATTCAAAATTAATAACTACAACAACAATAACAATTTATAAGAAGTAAAAGCCACAATCAATTATGTGATTCACTTGAGAAATCACAAAGCCCCTTTCCCTTAGACCATTGATCTAGGGTTCCCAAAATTTGGGGAAACTTTGATCATCTAACTCATGATCATTATCAACACATAATTAAAGCATTTAAACAAGAATTAAGCAAAACAAAACAATTCCTACACCTAAAATGGGCTCACGGCCACCACTCGTTTTCTCCCAAATTTTTTTTTGTAAATCTTCCAATTAGTTAAACAATATCATTCTATATTTAAAACCTTCCACAAAACAACAAATGGTTTCCAGAAACACAAGTCTAATTCATGGCCAATCCCAATTTCCAGAAACAAGGTTTTCATGAAACTAATCAATCCAACTTTTAATCCAAAACTAGTAACTAAAATAGCAACAATAATATCTAATAAGCAAAAATCATCAACTAATTAAATTGATTCACCTCAAGATCACACAACCCCTTTTTCCCTTAGGTTAGGGTTTTCAAGAATGTGGGGATTTAAGTGCTCATTTCTCTCGTTGATCATGACCAAGCATTACAAAGCATTAGACAAGACTTAATCAAAGAAAATAAACAAGGAAGTAAAAAGAAACCCTCACCCAAATCTGCTCTAGTGTCTACGGTTTGGTCTCAGAAAATCCAAGGGAAAGAACTTGATTCTCACTTACTATCTTTGATCAAGAAGTTAACACCAAATGGTAGAAGGAAATGAAAGTGAAGGATGGTTTTTGGAGAGGAAGGTTTCACGGCCAAAATTAAAGAAAGAAGGAGAGAAATGACTTGGCCTTTCTTCTTCCTTCATCAACACTTGAATATTGTGGTGGGAAATGAAAATCGAAGGGTAGAAATGGGGGTGCTTCAGCTGAATGAAGAAATTGGAAGCAAAAATGTGATTGGAGGAGGTGGGTATGGGGCACGCTGGAAGAGAGGAAGGAGGAGGGTTGAAACTTGCTTTGAAAGCTCTCTTCACCAACACCAAGTAGCAAGATAAAAAAAAAGAATGAGTGAGTAAAATGGGGTAGGAGACTTCGGCCTGCTGGGGTAAAAAGAAAAGGATAAAATTTTAGTTTTTAGCAAGCTATTTTACTTAGTGTTACTCCACCCAAGAATAAAATAAGTGAAATGAAATAAAGTGGTAAAAGGGGAGGGGATGTCGTGGCCTGATAAGGCATCCAGGGGGTGAGAAAAAAAAATTTAATTAAGAAGTATAATACTTGGTCAAGAATGAATTAGAATAAGCATAAAATAATTAGTCACTAAAATTGTGACACCTACACTCTAAAAAGTGAGATGCTAATCACATCAATAAGTCCTACCCATCTAATCTCACATCTCTCATGATTACCCACTAATTCTAGAGTCTAGGGGTTGTTAAAACACGGCGTCAAAAAAAAAAAACCCGCGTTACCGATAAATTCACAAAAATTAATTTAACGAGAAATTAATTCATCGCGTGATAATATTTAATTATAAATAATAAAAATCATGTCAAACACTCAAAAATAGTCTCAACAAGTTACGATTCGATTTTCATCGGAATCAGAGTTCATTCAGAATTTTATCTCATATGAACCGCTGGCGATTCGAACGCGATTTAAGCTTCGTTAGAATTTTTGGACGATATTCGAACCGTGAATCAATATAAAAATATTAATTCTCAATTATATTAACTCTTGATTTAATTAAATCACTTACTTAAAGAACAAGCAATTGCTTATTATAGCATAAATACGGCAAAACGTACTAATTAACGCTAAATAACGCATTATAAAAATACGCGTGTTACATTACGTGGCTTGATACCATAATATTTTTATGATGCTTATTAGTAGGATATAGTTTATCACCAGCTAAAAGGTATTGGAGTAAAGTGAAAATATATATAGTTAATCACCAACCAAAAGGCATTGGAACAAAGTGAAATATATATTTTTCTATATTTTCACAACACATGCAATTATTTTTATTCATATGAATGTATGTTTAGCTAATTGACCATGCAAATGCAAAATATTTTTTTGATCCAGATGAAGTCAGATCTCAAATCCACTATTATTTACACGTGATGGTATTGATACCTCATTACGATCTACAGAAGAATCTATAGTTATCACTTATTCATATCATGCTCAAATACCAACAATTCAAGAAAGAAATCCTGAAGATAATACCGTTTGCAAAGCTCAATTGATAGGAGGATAAATCACAAGTGGCGGAGCAAAGTATATTACTTCAACTGCTTCAGAAGGAGAAAATTTGAATATCGGAATTCATATTCCTAAGTGATGCTTCTAACAGGGAGAGAAAACTGTACTCTTTTTTCTTTCGTCATGGTTTTGTCCCATTGGGTTTTCCTAATAAGTTTTTAGCGAGGTAGTCCCCATACAC
The DNA here is from genome assembly GCA_037113605.1 of Calophaca sinica. Classification (NCBI taxonomy): domain Eukaryota; kingdom Viridiplantae; phylum Streptophyta; class Magnoliopsida; order Fabales; family Fabaceae; genus Calophaca; species Calophaca sinica. The sequence goes on along the minus strand of CM073736.1, from coordinate 38,654,586 downwards.
CGAATATTGTACTCTTTTTCCTTCACTAGGAATATTAGTGGATGTCCATCTCCCTTGGCTTTTCATGAGTAAAAGGCTTTCACTCACAAGTTATTACTCTTAACTCCATATATTGATGACACATTATGTTATATGATTGTAAGTTGCAAGACTTGTGTCCTATAAATAAGACTAAGGTAGCATTGTAAAGATTGCACCTTGAAAAGTATAATACAAAGACTCTTTCTTATCTATTCTCTCTTTCTCCTCTATATCTATTCTTCTATATTTTGTAGTTTCTTGCTCTTGTTTTGGTTCATTTTATAACAATTTTATATTGATTATTTGTTTTACAAGGATACTCTTATTTATTAGTATATCAACCTATAAGAAATTAATTAGTCCAACCTAACTACTATAATTAGGACATTTTAGTAAAAAAAAATAATTATTATTATTGTAGTAATCAATTGTTTATGGTGAATTTTAACCAATGTATCTTTAGTTTGACCTAGAGATATGTTAAAAGTCTTTTAATGGACTCTTTTTAAGTGCGCATGTATGATATGTAATGCAGCTTTGAACTAGAAGCCTTTTTCGAAGGCTACTTAGACATTTCGATTGGATTTTGGCTTTTTAAAATCAACAAATATATTAAAAGAATACATACATTATTATAAACAAACAACTTCAACACAATCAGGAATTCGAACAATAACAACAAATAACAACTTGTATTTTACACAATATCACTAATGGATCAGTGTTTGGGTTCGCCAAGAAGTTAGAAAATTCTTGTAATTGTCTACTAACTTCAACCATTACTCCTATAAAAATGTTGTACATAGATGAATAACCTCTCCAAATCTTATTTCAGCTCCCTTCATATATTGTTGACGAATGCGCCAATAGACTCACTACAGAGATTGTTTATGAGGGATAAGGCTCCAAGGAAGAGAAGCTCGAACGGTTATTATTACTTTTTTGTCATGCTACTATTCTTTTCGGTTTTGTGGCTAATATCTTGTGTATTTAAGCTTCAACAAAACCATCACCTTCGAAACCCGCATTGATCGAGGTATCTGTTTTCCTTTAAATTTTCTCAAACTTTGCTTTTTTGCTTTCTGATTCCCCTATCTTCACAGGCTCAAGAGGTTAAGCTCCCAAAACAAGCCTTGGAAAAGAAAGCATGCTCTGAGGTCAAGGGCAGCGTCCAAATATGATATTGCGCCTTTTGAATTCGAGGCTTCAACCTTTAAACGTCACACCCGCCACACTTCTGTGACTGCAATTCTCGCAGGAAAAGTAGACTTAACATCTCTCGAGACCTTAGAGAAACTCCAACATCAATAACGACCTTAAATTCCTTCGTTAGATTCGGTGTTTGAACCTTTCCTTTTCTCATACTCTTTGTTTTACTCCATAGGCTCGAAAGGATATCCAAGTTAAAAAGGTTGTGACAATGGCTTGGAAAATAGTTTGTTCGCCAGTTAATGAGGGCAGACTTGGTCTAAGATCTATTCGGGCAATCAATGGTGCAACCATGCTAAAGCTAAGTTAGGATTTAGTAGCCTCTAATGATCCTTAAGCTGGTTTATTAAGAGTCAGGTTTCTCAAGCATAGAAATCTTGTTGCTTACCATGTTAGATCATCATGTTTGGTCTATCATTAAAATGTTTATGCAAACTATCTCATTGAATACTACTAGGATCATAGGTGATGGCTCACAAATTTAATTTTTGAGGGATAATTGGCTCACTCAATCTATTATGGATTTGATTAACATTCCTGTTAGAATAGTGACTCCAGATCTAAAGAAAAAAGCGGATAAATAAAGCATACAAGAACATAAGCAATTTGTTAATGAGGTTCGGTAAGTGTGCCTACATCTCCGGGAGCTTCAGCGGTTGATATTCTTACTATATGAAATAGGGTTACAAAGCTTTATTTAAATACTATGATATATTTTACAATAATAACCCTCTCCCGCACCCCCAACCCACTCGTCGTAACCCCTCACGAACACTTTGGGCCAAGCCCAAAGGGCAAACACCCTCGCTTCGCTCGAGCATCTCGCCCTCCTTTCACAATTATGAGCCATGCTTAACAATCTCCACCTTGGTAAATATCAAGTCCCTTAGGAGAAAACAATCGGTCTCACACATCCTGGCAGGTTGGGTGTACACTTTCTGCTTAGCACTGAGAAACATGTAACAAGTCCAAACAATGTTTGAACTTGTCAGCGGTGACTGACTTGGTCAACATATCGGCTGTATTTTCAGAAGTATGAACCTTTTCAAGTAATACCTCTCCAGATGCAAGCATACTTTGATCTTGTAAAACCTCACATCAATATGCTTGGTCCTGGCATGATACACCTGATTCTTTGCCAAATAAATAGCACTCTGACTATCACAATGCAACTGAACGCCACCTTGTCCAACACCCAGTTCCTTCACTAGCCCTGTAAGCCATAGGGTCTCTTTAGCAGCCTCAGCTACTGCATCTACTCTTCTTCAGTCGTAGACATCGCCACAATGTATTGGACTGTTGATTTCCAACAAATAGGCCCTCTTACAAGAGTAAATACATATCCTGTCGTAGACCTCATGTCTTTCATATCACTGATATAATTGGAATCCACATATCCTACAACTGAAGGATCACCACGTTGACTACTAAACATGATACCATGACCTGTTGTACCCTTCAAGTACCTGAAAATCCACTTGACTGCTTCTTAATGTCGCTTACATGGTTGGGACATAAACTTATAGACTTGACTTATAGTCTGTGCCAAATATGGTCTAGTGTAAACCATAACATACATTAAGCAACTGACAACGCTGACATAGGGAACCTTTGACATATACTCAGCTTCTACATCTGTCTTTGGACACTGATCCGCTCGAGCGTCTCGCCCTACTTTGACAAGTATGAGCCATACTGAACAATTCTTGAGTCTTTACATCGGTCCCTGAATGCCACAGTTAAAGATTGATATGAGGCAATTCTTGGTCTTCACCTACTGTTCTGTACTCCAAATTTCAAACTTTAGTTGCTGAGATTAATAATGTGCCTATTCCCCTTTTTGATAAGGCTAATCGAGTGGTCTGGCATGATTTAGATACTGATAAAAGGTTGCTTTCAATTTCTTAAGTCTAGCAGCAGACTTTACTCATTGGACTATAATCATTTGGAATTCATGTATTCCTTCTTCTAATTCCTTCCCAATCTAGCGATTAATTCATAAGAAAATGCCCACAAATAAGAACCTTAGATCGAGAGGTTGCATTACAGTTTCCAAGTGTATCTTTGTTGTGAGTCTGACGAGACATCAGACCACTTATTCCTTCATTGCAAATTTGCACAAAGTATTTAGTCTTGGCTTAATGATTTCTTTCATTTTTCAGTTAATCTATCATATTTTATTTCAATCATATCGATTTATGATAGAAATTGGAGTAGCCAACTTAATGGTTTGTTTCTAGCAGCAGTCATTATTATCATTTGGGCCATCTGGCATTGTAGAAATTCAAACATATTCAAGAATAAAACGGTTTCTCTGAGGAGTGCCATTAATTTGATTGTTGCATCTACTTCTCTCTCTGACAAATTTTTGTTCCTTTTTTTCCTCTCATTCTACGTGATTACCTCATTTTCTGATACTTCAAATTATACTATTCCTTTCAGGATTACAACTGAAAGTTAATCGGTGAATACTTTTAGTAAAATAGTACAATTCAGTGAGTCATTTGTTACTTGCATTTAGTTCCATTTCATTTGGTGCTTTCTTCTCACCATGGCAGACAATACATGCATGAAGTGTAGGGAAATCGTGCATAAACACAGATTAAAATGCAGCAAAAAAATTAAAATTTCTCTTCCAAGGATCCTTGTGAATGAGCATGATTCAGGGATTATGTGATTTACCTCTTGTAGCGCAGACCTTTGCAGACAAAAGCTAGATTTGATCACGAACGTTATACGACTGACAACGTCTCTACGTAGTCCACACGAACAAACTTTGAATGGGAGCGGCTACCGTCCATAGTGCTAGCTGACGAACGAAACCGGTAGTCTCGATGCACACATAGGTTGTTCACATACGGCTAGGGTATCACTTCCGTATCTAAGACTTTAGCTTAAGGGTTCTATTTATAGAACCACCTATGACTGGCCTAGCGCACCGTACCTTACCATGTGTTGCATTTCTTGACTTATGTTGGTGCGTTATAAGAGCGTACCACTGAATAAAATGAGTCTTACTCATTTATTTATCTTTCATCTCCCATTAATCTGTTCTCACGTGTGTGAATCTGTAGGTTCCCGCAACGTTGGTAATAATATTAAATCACTATTTAATATTATAAACAGACAGCGGTGTCTACAATACATCACTACTACCCAAGTAACGAGAATGTCAGTGATTTTACGTAACCTTTCTGTGACCAATGATCATGTGTATAATTACCCTTTTGCCCATATATCTATATTGAACACAAGGCATAGTATGTGTCACCCTTGTATTGTTCAACATTATATTCCTTGATGCCCAAGTAGACTTAGTAACAACAAATAAGATCAATATCTCATATGGACTCATTTCAGCATGGCTTTGCATTTTACAGTCATACTCTATCAAGGGGCCCACAAATATTACTCCCGCTATGTAGGAGGGGCAAATCCCATCTAGGTCACTCATGTCCATCTGCATGACTCGTGGAGTGCCCAGTAACCGACTTTATAATTGTCCTATTACAGACAATGTTTGACTGTAATAAAACACTCAACTCCTCATGTAGGGATCATAGTGGTTTCAGGTCGAAGGGTGGCATACACCACTATCACTATGAGAATAGCTTATGACACTTACATAACACACTATGTAGTATTCTCATGGCGGGTCAATCTAGTACACAATAACCCTAATGTGTACCTATGCGGTGACTTGATATCTTATATCTATAACCTATGAGATGTGGTCATCAGTCCACACACATAATAGTCTTGATGTATTATTATTGCCTTTAATAATAATAATAATAATACTCGACTACGGATGTTAAAGAGTAAAGTTCTATAGTATCTCACAACCGAGTCGTCCACTCGATTAAAATCAAGCTTTTACTCAAGGGCTTTATTCCATTAAAATAAACATAATAACTGAAATGTCTCATATCTTAGATAATAGCATGATACAAATTCTATTTTCAAAGGAAAACATTGGCCTCTAGGGCTTACACCAACATGAAGGAGCTCCAAGTTGTCTTGCACAGATTTCTTAGGCTGGACTGACCTTGGCAACCTCACTCATTTAAACACTCGTGGAGCTCTTTATACTTGGTCTAACAATAGAAAAGGCAGCTCTCTCACTGAAAAAAGATTGGATAGAGTGATTTGCAATGATGATTGGATTAATGCTTGGACTAGTGTTGCTGCCTGCACTTTTACCAAAAGTCAGTCTGACCATCATCCTATTCTCCTTATTGCTAAACATGATAGCAAGGCTGCTGGCTCTTCCTTCAAGTTCTTCAAAATGTGGTCAGAGCATGATGATTGCCTTAGGCTTATCAAAGAAGTTTGGCAAACCCCTATTGTTGGTTATCCTATGTATGTTCTCTCTCAAAAGCTCAAGAGGTTGAAAGCTAGTCTCAAAGAGTGGAATCGTACTGTTTTTGGTGATGTCAATCTAAAGGTGCAAGCTGCTTTCACTGCTGTCAATGATGTCCAGCAGCAAATTGATAGATTGGGGGGAAATGATGACCTCTTGAATCACGAACGAGATGCTTAGTTACAGCTACAGCAGGCTTTGAACTATGAGGAACTCTTTTGGAGAGACAAGGCCCGTATCAAGTGGTACACTCAAGGGGATCGCAACACTGCTTTCTTTCACAAAACTTCTAAAATTAAGGCTGCTACAAAAAGCATCTCTGTCATGCACAATGCAGATCAGCTACTGGATAATCCTGAGGCCATTACTGAGCACATTTTGCAGTACTATTCTGGTTTGTTTAATGCTGATTCTTGCCCTCAGAATTCTGAATTTGTCACCAACATCATTCCTCATCTTGTTTCTGATGATGGCAACATGTTGCTCTCCAATTTGCCTAGCCAAGAGGAAGTTAAAAATGCTGTTTTCTCTCTCAATGGGGATAGTGCCCCTGGTCCGGATGGGTTTAGAGGCCATTTCTTCCACCATTATTGGGATGTCATTCATGTTGATGTCTACAATTCTGTTTTGCAATTCTTCAAGCATAGTTGGTTGCTTCCCAACCTTAATTCTAATATTGTTGTGTTGCTTCCCAAAGTTTATGGTGCTGATCGTATTGAGCATTTTAGACCAATTGCCCTTGCCAACTTTCAATTTAAGATTATTTCTAAAGTGCTTGCTGATAGGCTTGCACAAATTGTTCCCAAGATTGTTTCTCATAACCAGAGAGGATTTGCTCAAGCAGAAACATCTCGGATTGTGTCTGTCTAGCTTCTGAGGTTGTGAACATGCTGGATAAAAAGTCTTTTGGGGGTCATTTGGCTTTGAAGATTGACATCAAGAAGGCCTTTGACACCTTAGATTGGAATTTCCTGATGGTAGTCCTCAAATCTTTTGGTTTCAATGACAAATTTTGCACGTGGATTAATTGCATTCTCCATTCGGCAAGATTATCCATTTCTGTAAATGGTCAATCTGCTGGATTCTTTTCTTGCAATAGAGGAGTTAGGCAAGGTGATCCTCTCTCCCCCCCTTCTCTTTTGTATTGCTGAAGAAGTCCTCAGTCGTGGCATTACTAAGTTGGTGCAAGATGGCAAGTTTCAATTGATGAATGGCCCTAGGGGTTTTACTATGCCTAGTCACATTTTGTATGCCGATGATATTTTGGTTTTTGGCAGGGCATCTCAAAGTAGCTTGAGGCATTTGATGGACTTTTTTCACAAATATGCTGCTTTTTCTGGACAGCATATCAGCAGGGACAAGTCAAAGTTTTATCATGGACACATCTCAGCTAGCAGGCAGATCCACATTGCAAGTATTCTTGGCTTCAAAGCTGGTGACATTCCCTTCATCTATCTTGGTGTGCCTTTATTCAAGGGTAAGCCAAGGAAGCCTCATTTAATGCCTATTGTTGATAAATTCAAGTGTAAGTTTGGGCTTTGGAAAGGTTCCCTCCTCTCTTTTATGGGTCGGGCACAACTTATCAAGTCTGTCTTTCAAAGCACTTTGATGTACAGCTTTCGATTTTACTCTTGGCCTGCTTCCCTTCTCAAATTGGTGGATGGCTGGTTGAAGAATTTCCTTTGGACTGGCAGCATCTCCTCTAAGAAACCAAAGGATCGTCGCATGGTCTAAAGTTTGCAAGCCCACTAGTTGTGGTGGTTTGGGCATTCGATCTTTAACTTCATTAATAAAATTTGGTATTCTTAAGCTTGGTTGGGATTTCTCTTCTTCTTCTTTGGAATGGTGTCGACATGAAAGCTAGAACCTTTAAAAATTGCAAGATGATTTCCTATCATATCAGTTCCACTATTTGGGCAGGTATCAAACATGTCATTCCCACTATTTTAGTCAATTCCTCTTGGCATATTGGCTCGGGTTCTACTGTCAAATTTTGGCAGGACAAGTGGCTGTCCAGTTCAATTGCTAACAGGTTGCAAATTCCTATCAATCTTCATTGCAACTTCACCACCAAAGTGACTGATTTCATTGTGGACAACAGCTGGTGCATTCCTGGTCCTATTTTATCCTATATTCCTGGTCTTAAAGAGGAAATTGAGGCTATCATTATTCCTAAAATCAGTTTTCCTAATAAGCTGGTTTGGGATCACTCTAACTCGGGCCACCTATCCTTCAAAGATGCTTATGATTTTTATGAGCATAGTGATCAGGTCCAGCCTTGGTCTAAGCTTATTTGGAGGCCTTGTATCCCTCCTTCTAAGACTTTTGTCTCTTGGAGGCTGCTGCATAATCGGTTACCAACTGATGACCACTTAAGAGGAGTTGGCTCCATTTATCCTTCCATGTGCTCTCTTTGCAATCAGGCTGCTGAGACCTCTAACCATTTGTTCCTTCATTGTGATTATGCTCAATCTCTTTGGTCTTGGATGAGTAGTGTCTTTCATTGTGCCATTGACACTTCTTCTGCCGCCTTGGTTTTTCTCTGCTGCAATAAAACTTGGAGCTCTCAAGTGTTAGATTTAATGGTGGCTTGTATCTCTTTTATTATTTGGTCTATTTGGCATAGTCGCAATCATGCCAGATTTGAGAATTCTCATATTCCCTCCAATGTAGTCATCAGGCAGATCATCTCCAATGTTGCTCTGGTGGGGAAGGTCAGTAATGGCATAGCTTACCCCTCAGAGTCCTCTATTCTAAGCTCTTTCGGTGTTAATCCGCATCTTGTCAAGGCTCCGTGGTCACTCGGGTTATCCGCTTCCACCTTTGTCGGGCTGGGTGAAATGCAATCGATGGTCTTTGCCTTTGGTTCTCCTGGTGTGGCGACTGTGGTGGTATTTTTCGTGATAGGAGTCTGGCGGTTTAGGTTGTTTTGCCAAGAATCTTGGTATTCTTGATGCTTTCCATGCTGAGCTCCATGGTGCCATGTTAGCAATTGAGATTGCTCATTCCAGGGGTTGGCGCAATCTCTGGCTTGAATGTGACTCTATTTTAGTTGTCAAGGCTACCAAGAACCCCTCTTTGGTTCCTTGGCAGCTAAGCAATAGGTGGAATAACTGTTTGAATCTTGCTAAAAATATGCATTTCATCTGCTCTCATATTTACCGGGAAGGCAATGCTTGTGCTGACAAACTCGCCAACTTTGCCATCAATCACCACAATTTTCATTGGTGGGACTCCATACCTAATTTTTTAGGCATAGATTTCTTTAATAATAGGTTTGGCTTTCCGACCTATAGATTTGTCTAGTCCCCTTCTTTGGGCTCCGTTGTTGCTCTGTTGCTTCATGGGTTTTGGCCTAGTCCCCCCATCGCTTCTTTGTTCTCTTTTTTCTCAATAAAAACAGGGAGGAGTACTCTTTTTCCTTCTAGATGTTTTTTTCCCTAAGGAGGGTTTTGCATCAGAAGGTTTTAACGAGGCTCCTTACCTTCACATAAAAAAAAATATATTGCCTAAGTATCATAGCTCTCCCATTGGGGGCATGCAGGAATTGCTAGAGCTATGGCTAGGATGATATCTCAATTTTATCGGCCTAAAATGAAAGATGATGTGAAGGCTTTTGTGTAATGTTGCACTATATCTGTCAGCAAGCCTAAACAAATAATGCACTATGTAACACCCCGAATTTCTATGATTCTTGAGCATTAAATATTATAGGATTATTGTATGTTACTTGTATGTTTTAATAAGTATTTTAGGGTTTAGTTAAGAAGGGAGACCCTTGAAGGGACTACATAGCCTAAGAATTAGGAAACATCGCTTTTTAGGAATTTCTGAGTCTGTTCATTCTCGTGGATAAATCAATTCACAGCAGCTAACAACATTTTTTAATTAGCGGGTCAACCGTTGTGACCCGTTCGCTTCTAAAAGTGATAAGGCTTACTGATCACGACCTAGTTTGAATTGGGTTTTAGAATTTTTTTCGAAATACTTTTTGAAAACTTTTTCAAAACAATTGTTTAACAAAAATAACAATGAGAACGAGTAAAGAGAAGAGAATGAATATGGCACAGTGATATATAATAGTTCACTATCACCTGATAGCTACGTCTAGTACCTTCACCGCACTGAAGGATTTCTCCACTATAATCAACTGATTACACTTAAGAGTATACTACTGTCAAGCTGGCTATACTCTTAACTTCTTAGAACGACTTAGTACAGTCAAGCCTCTAAGGAAATACAACCACTACTGGGCTAAATACAAGGGTTCAAAAATACTTTGAAACAATAACAATAACTCTCAATAGAGAAGAATTACAACGAAAAGCTTTAAGCACAAAGATAACTTTCTAACAGAAAGAATAAAACGATTAAGTGCTAGTTCACTTGGTCTTAGAGACTTGAAATAGTTTCTTAGTTGCTCACTGTTTCGCAAGAATAAATCACTTCCCTAACCTTCTTCAAAGAAAGAAGTAAGGTATATATAGCTAGGGTTCCAAATAGTATCGTTGTGACCTAACAACTCTTTCACCAATAGACAAAACTTGAGATCCGCTTTTTATGGCTTTTAGTGAGTCATGTCATTTTCACTTTGCAGCCCGTACACTGACACAGTTGTCAAAAGTAGTTTTTGTCCTCTTGTGATCCTTTTTGAATTTTAGAAACTTTCAGAGCAAGACATATTTGATGATTATATCCGTTGACATTCTCGTTGGCCTTTGTTTCCTCGTACACTAGATGATCATCAATGAAGTTTCTTTAATGCATGAAATAGCCTTTAATGCTTCATTCAGTCTGATTTCCAACCAGAGGCATCTTCTACCAGATGATGCTTGTTACTGTGATACTTTGCTTACCAGAGTAAGCTTGGACCAGAGGCAAGTTCTTCAGCGTATTTTATCTTGGCCTATCATATACCAGAGTCTTGTAGTACCAGACACAAGGTTTCAACAGTGTATTCTTACCAGAGCATGGTCTTACCAGAGCATGATGGTCTACCAAAGGGTTGACTACCAGAGCATGGTCACCGGAGCGAGGCTATAAGACGCTGATGTCATCAGTACATATAAATATTTTTCTAAGTGCAGTTACACATCAGATGCATGCTTAAACATATAACATTTCAGAGCTCACTAAGCAGTACAATGTATCAGAGCTAAAAAAAAATTATAATGTATTAGAGCATAGGATATAAACATTCATTCCAATATTATGTATCATAGCATACCAAATAAAATGTATCAGATTACACAATGCAACACATGGTGTTTAATTCATTTTAACACTTGGTCGATACATTGAGTTTATCAATTACTCTCCATATACTTCTCTATTTCTTCTCCCTCTTTTGTCATCAGACAAAAAGGTTAAGAATATAAACAACATCATTGTCAGATAAAAAAACAGAGTATATAAAAGATAAAGGTTAAAACAGAATAGACATAAAAAGCAATTTTGTCATTAATCAAAATTGTACCAAAATTACACAAGTTTGTAACTATAATTGAAAACAAGTACAAGGCTAAAATCAAAAAGGTGAGAAAATAAATCCTAAAGGCAAGCTAAGACTTATTTAGTTTCTCCAAAATCGTCTTAAGCAAATCAGCAACCTCATCATGCTTCCTGCTTGATGAAACCATGAACTGCCTAAATTCTCTGTTGTCTTCAAGTAACCTGTCCAAGACAACCCTTGGAACAACCACGTTGTCAGACTGGCTAGAAGAGGCAAAGGCAGAGGCTTGAGCAACCATAGTTGTAGATGTAAGAGGAGAAATTATAGGTTCTAGTGCAAGAGGAGGTGTAGGTTCTGGTTCCCAAACTGCTGGAGGTTCACTTGGAGGCTTTTTCCAAGCGGGTGCAGCCAGAATTCTCCTTGTTAGCTGAAGCTGTTTCTCCTTGTGACTCTCAAACCAGCTAATCACATTATACCATTCAGCAAAGACGGCTTCCTGAGCCAGCAAAGTTCTAGCAGCCAAGGCATGGTCTTCTTCAATCCATTGTTCTATTTCAAGCTGTTTCTACTGTGGGGCCATATGTCTCTCGAAGGTAGGAAAACTGTGATGCTTTGGCAAAGGTAGTGATAAGTTTGGGCCACGGTATAAAGGAATAGAATGAGGTTGACTTGAAGAAGCAATGGCTTGGATTTGGGTTAGGGTACTAGAGGGTGGTTGTGTTTGAGTTTTAGAAGGTGAAGTAATGATGGGACTTGAAGGAATAGGTGGGGTAGAGTGTGAATCTGGAGTTGGGGGTTCAAATTCAAGTTTTTGAACAACCTCAAAGGCAATTTTCAATGTAATGACAATGTCATCTTCTAGAATTAGATCTATTGTATGTTCGGGTTCGATGTGGTATGATGATGGTGGAGGTGTTGAAATTTGTTGGGTAAAAGATAGTGAAGTAGGTTTAACAGTGGCTAAAGGCTGAAAGTCAAGAATAGTATCAAAGCTAGGTACGTAGGTTTGGGTTTCTTGGGTGATAAGTTCTGTGACAGTTACTGGTTGTGTTGGGAGGTTAAGGTTAGGTTATGGTTGAGGTTGAGGTAGAGGAGTAGGTTCGGGTTGTGGTGGAGGAATGAAATCAGTTGATTAGGGAAGGCAAACTGAAATGGGTTCAATTATAGGAAATGAGATATTTGTTCTCATTCTCTGTCTCAGAGGCATATCATCATCATTAGATGATGAATCAAAGGGTAGAGGGGGTAGAGGCTTTTGAATAAGCTTAAAAGTTAAAGGTTTAGAAGGTTGAGTAGGGTTAGGCTGAGTTACCTTAGAGGTAGAACCAGCAGAGTTAGCAGCATAAACAGACTCATAGAGTCTTACAACATCTTCAAGTACCTTTGTCTTCTTGGCTGGTACTTGATCACTGAGCTTGACTATTCTTTTCCTCTTAGGCAGAGGGACAACAGCAGCACCAGAGGCAGCGGGTACAGTTGTAGAGGCTTGCTCCTAAAGCCTTTTTGCTCTAAGTTCGTCATGGAACTTAGCGCACTCCTCTTGAGTTTTTGCCAAAAACTTTGTCATGTCAACTTTCTTTTCCTCTTGTTCTTCAGTCAACAGAGAAGGCATGAATGAAGGTCGCACTGGTGGAACCAGTGGAGGTGCCTGTGAGGAGATGGAGATTCCAGCAGCACTCCTAGTTATACTTTTGGTAGATGCAGAGGGTTCAACATCAGAAGTTTCACCCTTTTTCCTTTTCTTTTCTCAGGTTTGGTTGCAGCTTCGTCTTCTTTGACAGCTTGAGCAATCAATTCTGAAGATAATAACTTCATCTTCTTCAGATTGTTACTATCAAAGATAGGAGCAGGACACGTTTGAAGTATAACGCCAGCTTCTTGAGTGTTTAAAGCTTGAAGATGCTTGATAATGCCTTGTTCTTCCAGAATCACTGAAATAACCCTTCCCTAGGGTATATTTTTCTTTTGCCCTTTCCTGGAGAAGATAATGGCTCTTCTCAGGAAATTGAAGATAATGTTTGGCAAATTGAGAGTAGTCTTGAGGTCGTAATGGCACATTACGCACTTGTGATCTGAGGTCACAGAGTCCACTGAGCCAGCCTTGGGCAAAATGTTGCTCTTGATTATCTTGAAGAGCACCCGAAAGTAATTCTTCATATCCACTGCCTTCGTTGCATTAAGCTTCTTAAAGATGTGTTCATTAATTACTGAGATTCCACCATAAGCATTTTCCCAGTTCTCAGTAATCTCTGTTCCGAAATTAGGGCATTCGATAATTTCAGTAATTAAATCCTTTGTTATCACAATCTGCCTTCCTTGAATGTGACTATAGATGGTATCGCTTGCAGTCCACGTAAACTTCAGAATTCTTTAACAAGTTCTAGGTAGATGTCTCTGAATTCAACATAGAAATATTCAATCCAACCCATATCAGTGAAGGGAATTCAGAAGTCATAATCATTTTTAGCTAGTTCTTGAAGATCAACCCTTGTTTCACACATAACTATGAGATCCTTAGGGTCAATGTCCATTGTGGGTTGTGGAGCGTTCTGGGGAGCAACAATTTGTTGTTACTGTTGAGCCATTTCAGAAAGTTACAGTGAGAATGCAGAGAGAAGAAGAAGACAGAATGCGAAGGGGAGGCTTGGGATTCAAAGAGTAAGACTTCTCAGAGAGATAGGGGGTAGTGGATGAGTGAAGTGAGTTAGTGGGTATAAAAGTGTTTGAAGGTAAACCACCTTCATTAGTTTTCAAAATAAAATTAAAAGAATTATTAAAACTGTCATTTCAAAAATGAAATGTATTAAACACTGTGTTAAAGAGGCGCAGTAAAACTATCCTTAGGCAGTAAAACTACTAATGATTCAGTGAAGAGTAATTCTCATCCACTAACGCATCAACCAGTCTCAGAGAGACACGTGTATATTAAGATTCCCAGAAGGAACTCATAATGAATGCACCAGATGCATGTGAATATGAACAGTTACCAGATGCATGCAATAACGGATGATATATATAATATAAACAGAGGCAGCATGGTATCAGAGGCATATATGCTATCACAAGATGCAATAACCAATATCTGAGGCACATGTGATTATCAGACGCACATATGATATCAGAGGCAAATATAATCACCAGATGCAGTTCATGATATCAGAGGCAAATATGCTACCTGTCACATCCAAGGTTCTATCCACCCTCCAGCAGTACTCATGGTCTTCTCCACCCCCATGTGGAGGTTTTGCCTTTGGCAAGGATCGAACCCGGGACTTTGGGGCTTAAGTAACCAGGAAGCAGCTTGGCAACCACCATTTGTGCTTTTTCTTTCAATTCTATCTTCAGTAAAGTCAATATCACAAAAACCTACTAACTTGTAATTATCTGATTTCTTATACAACAAACCAAGATTAGTAGTTCCTTTAGGATATCTAAAGATTCTCTTAACCGCAGTTAAATGAGATTAATTCTCTAGGATCCGATTGGAATCTTGAACATAGGCACACACTAAACATTATATCAGGCCTTGAGGAAGTAAGATAAAGAAGTGAACCTATCATACCTCTGTATACCTTTTGGTCTACCTTTTACTTGACTCATCTTTGCTTAGAGCACATGTAGGATGCGTCGGTGTGCTCATTGGTTTGGTTTCCTCTATCTTGAACTTCTTCAAAAGTTCTTTCACATATTTTGTCTGATAAATATAAGTTTCATCTTGACATTGCTTGATTTGAATACTAAGGAAGAATTTCAATTCTCCTATCATACTCATTTCAAACTCATTCTGCATAAGCTTAGAGAATTCCTTACAAAGAGATTCATTAGTAGCACCAAAGATAATATCATCTACATATATTTGAACTAATATGAAATGCTTTTTAGATGATTTTCTAAAGAGTGTTGTATCCACCTGTCCTCTTTCAAAACCATTTGACATTAAAAAGGAACTAAGCCTATCATACCACGCTCTTTGAGCTTGTTTAAGACCATATAGAGCCTTTTAAAGTTTGAAGACATGCTCTGGAAAAATAACATCTTCAAAACCAGGTGGTTGTTTAACAAATACTTCCTCACTTATGAAACCATTTAAAAATGCACTCTTTACATCCATCTGACATAAAGTAATGCCTTGATGTGTAGCAAATGATAATAAAATTCTAATTGCTTCTAATCTGGCAACAGGTGCAAAGGTCTCAGTATAGTGAATACCTTCCTCTTGCGAATACCTTTGAGCAACTAACCTTGCTTTGTTTCTTATCACTTTACCATTTCATCAAGTTTGTTTCTGAAAACCCACTTGGTTCCAATGGCTTGCTTATCCTCTGGAGGAGGTACTAGCTTCCACACATCATTCCTCTGGAACTGATTTAGTTCCTCTAGCATAGTAAGTATCCATCCATCATCTGTCAGTGCTTCATCAATTGTCTTTGGTTCAATCTCTGACAATAGTGCAAGATCTGAGTATTCTTTGATAGATGATCTGGTTCTGACTCTGTCCCTTAGTTCACCAATGATCTGATCCTTTAGGTGATGAGTCTTGTACTTCCAATCTCAGGACCAGAGGCAACATCAGAGTCACCACCAGATGCATCAACATCTGTTCCTTTACTTATCTGCATATATGCAAAGATCTCATCTAGCTCCGACATTTCAGTGTCAGCTTCTTATCATCAAACCTCACATGCATTGATCCATCAACAATTAGAGTTTCTTTGTTGTATACTCTGTAGGCTTTAGAGCGTTCAGAATATCCCAAAAAGATACTTTTTTGTGCTTTAGAATCAAATTTACCAAGACTATCTTTTGTATTGAGAACAAAGCAGTCACACCCAAATTGATGAAAAAAAAGAAATGTTGGGTTTTCTTCCTTTCCATAATTCATAAAGAGTCTTATTCAAAATAGGTCTAATATATATTCTATTTTGAATATAGCATGCAGTGTTTACTGCTTCTGCCCAAAAGTGCTTTGCAATATTTATTTCATGAATTATGGTTCTGGCCATCTCTTGAAGAGATCTGTTTTTCCTTTCTACAACACCTTTTTGTTATGGTGTTCTAGGGGAAGAAAAATTGTGAGAAATGCCATGTTCTTCACAAAAGTTTTGAAATAGTTCATTTTCAAATTCACCACCATGATCATTTCTAATGGTTGTAATACAAAAACCCTTTTCATTTTGCACTTGTTTGCAGAAAACAGAAAACATCTTAAAGGACTCATCCATGTGTGCAAGGAATTTTACCCATATCCATGTGTTATAGTCATCAATAATAACAAGACCATATTTCTTACCAGACAAAGAGGCAGTTCTAGTTGGGCCAAATAAATCTAAATGTAAAAGTTCAAGTGACCTTAAAGTGGAAACAACATTTTTAGATTGAAATGAAGATTTTGTTTGTTTCCCTTTTTGGCATGCTTCACAAAGAGCATCAGACTGATATTTGAGATTTGGTAAGCCATTAATAAGTTCATTCTTGTTAAGCTTTGAGATCAACCTCAAGCTGGCATGACCCGATCTCTTGTGCCAAGTCCATTGTTCTTCATCAAATGATAAAAAACACTTGACATTTTGATTGGCCAACTCAGATAAATTGATTTTGTAAATATCTTTGCTGTAAAACATTATCAATAGAAGGTAGAGACTTCTCACTAACCCTTCCAATGCTAATGATTTTACCTTTCTGGTTTCCATCGAAACCAACTGTTGCACTCTCTTTATATTGAAGCTCTTGGAACATAGGCCTTTCTTCCGTCATGTGTCGTGAGCACCCGCTGTCCAAGTCCCAGGACTGGTGTTTCAACTCTGTTGTTGAGCAAATCTGCAACATAGATAATCTTATCCTTAGGTACCCAAATCTTTTCGGGTCCTCTCTTGTTATTTCTAGAAGGAAACTTGTCCTTCTTATTTTTCAAAGCATAGCAAGTACTTCTTATGTGACCTTTCACATTACAGTAGGTACGTTGCAGATAGTCACTATGATCGTTGGTCTCATTAGACTTTAGATTGGTGTTTTGAATAGTAGATTCCTCTGGTTTGTAACCAAGACCCTTTTGCCATTTCAGCTGACAACTCAGATCATAGATGTCTGTTTGCTGTGTGTCACACACTCAGCAAAAAGTCTTTGAAATTCCTCTTCATATTTTGGAGAGTCGCATTCAATCTTTTCTTCAGTCTTAGAGCTGGTATTCACCAGACGGTGATTCTCAGCTTTGAGTTTTTCATTCTCTTTATTGAGCGTTAAAAATTCTTTTGAAAGTTTTGAAAATTTTCTTTTCAATGCTTTATACACAATGAGAGCTTGGAAAACTCATCTAAGAGTTCATCAAAAGCTTTTTGAACATCAGAGGATGAGTTAGAATTACCTCTTCTTCACTGTCTGATCCAATAGTGGCCATCAGAGCCATGTTAGTGTGTTCCTTATCATCATCTGACGATGATGAATCAGAGTCATCCCATGTTGCCATGAGACTCTTCTTCTTGACTTTGAAACCACTTCTCTTTTGTTTTTTTTCACGAGTTGTGGACATTCAGACTTGAAATGTCCTGGCTTCTTGCACTCGTAGCAGACCACTTGGCTCTTGTCTTTGTAATCCTTCTTTTTCGTTGTATCCTTCTTCTGGAATTGCTTCCTGAACCTTCCCTTCTTATTCCACATACGTTGAATCTTTCTTGAAATAAAGGAAAGTTCATCGTCTGTTTTATCACTACTTTCACCAGATGATCCTTCATCTTTTTCTTGTTCAGTTTGCGGAGCCTTGGAGGTGGAAGCTTTGTTAGTAGATTTCAAAGCAATAGACTTTGACTTCTTTGGAGGTTCTTCTTCATTTAGCTCAAGATCATGAGCTCTCAAGAAACTAAGAAGATCTTCTAGACGCAGTCTATTTAGGTCCTTGGCTTCTTGAATAGCTGTGACCTTAGGTCTCCATTAAATAGGCAGGTCCTTAATATCTTTTTCACGTGATCAGCAGTAGTGTAGCTTTTATCAAGAACTTTTAGACCGTAAACCACTGTTTGAAATCTCCCAAACATTGTTTCAATATCTTCTCCCTCTTCCATCTTGAAGAGTTCGTACTGTTTTACAATAATGTTAGCTTTTGCTTCTCTCACTTAGGCAGTACCCTCATAGGACAAAGCCAATGGGTCCCAAATGTCTTTGGCAGTGGCATTTTTACCACATTTCTCATACTATTTTTCAGAAATAGCACAGATAAGGAAATATCTTGCTTTCTGATTAGGTTGGTAGTTCTTCTTATGGACATCAGTCTATTTGTCTTTGGGAATAGCTACTTCTTTGCTTTCCATTGGATCAGTTATCCAGTCTCAACCATGTCGCAAAGTTCAAGTTGTTGAGATTCAAAAAAGGTTTTAACTTTATCTTTCTAGTAGTCATAATGAACTCCAGTAAACAAAGGACGACGGTTAACATGACCACCAGCTTCGTTGCTTGCCATAGATAAAGTGTATAAGATCTTTTCCTCTCACACTAGTTAAGTGCTCAACTAAGAAGCAGTGATCTGGTACAAATTGAACGTGACAAAAACACAAGAAAGGGTTGTTTAAATTGGATTTTAGAAATCTTTTCGAAATACTTATGTGTTTTTGAAAACCTTTGCAAAACAACTCTTTAATAACAATAACAAGTAGAATAAGTAAAGAGAAGAAAAATAATAGGACACAATGATTTATACTAGTTTAATATCACCCGATAGCTACGTCTAGTCCCTTCACTCACTGAAAGATTTCTCCACTATAATCAACTGGTTACACTTAAGAGTATACTACTGCCAAGCTGGCTATACTCTCAACTTCTTAGAACGACTTAGTACAGTCAAGCCTCTAAGGAAATACAGCCACTACTGGGCTAAATACAAGGGTTCAAAAATACTTTTTAACAATAACAATAACTCTCAGCAGAGAGGATTTACAAAGAAAAGCTTTAAGCACAAATGTAACTTTCTAACAGAAAGAATAAATTGATTAAGTGCCAGTTCACTTGGTCTCAGAGACTTGAAATAGTTTCTTGGTTGCTCACTGTTTCGCAATAATAAATCACTTTGTTAACCTTCTTCGGAGAAAGAAGTAAGGTATATATAGCTAGGGTTCCAAATAGTGTTATTGTGACTTAACAGGTCTTTCCCCAATGGACAAAACTTGAGATCCACTTTTTATGGATTTTAATGAGTCATGTCATTTTCACTTTGCAATCCGTACACTGACACAATTGTCAAAAGCAGTTTCTGTCCTCTTGTGATCCTTTTTGAATTTGAGACACTTTCAGAGCAAGACATATTTGATGATTATAACTGTTAACATTCTCTTTGGCCTTTGATTCCTCATACACTAGAAGATCATTAATGAAGTTTCTTTAATGCAAGAAATAGCCTTTAATGCTTCATTCAGTCTGGTTTCCAACCAGAGGCATCTTCTGTCAGATGATGCTTGTTACTAAGATACTTTGATTAGCAGAGTAAGCTTGGACCAGAGGCAAGTTCTTCAGCATAGTTTATCTTGGCCTATCATATACCAGAGTCTTGTAGTACCTGAAGCAAGGTTCCAACAGTGTAGTCTTACCAGACATGGTCTTACCAGTGCATGATGGTCTACCCGAGGGTTGACTACCAGAGCATGGTCACCAGAGCGAGGCTATAAGATGCTGACATCATCAGTACTTAGCAGATGATCAATGCTAGACTCAGAGGAATGAACCAGAGGGAGAAATGCGCACAGAGGCACAGCTTTCTAAGACAGTTCCATCTGATGAATAGTGACTTACTCGCTAAGTTCTACACACTAACAAACACATCAGAGGATAAATTGTTCTTTTCATTATTTGTTATCATCAATACAATTAAGGGTCATTGTTTCTGAATCCACTTGATTCCAACAATCTCCCCCTTTTTGATGATGACAAACACATAGATTGATGAACAATTTTTCATTAGAAAAATATTTATTTGAAAGATATTCAGAGGCTTCCCTTGAATCAAGCACATATGAATATTGTCTAAGTGCAGTAATACATCAGATGCATGCGGAAACATATAACGTATCAGAGCTTACCATGCAATGCATGGCATTCATTTCTTTTTAACACTTAGTTGATACATTGAGTTCATCAATTACTCTCCATATACATCTCTATTTTCTTCTCCCCCTTTTATCATTAGACAAAAATGTTAAGAATATAGAGGACGTCATTGTCAAAATAAAACGGAGCATATAAAATATATAGAAAGATAAAGATTAAAATAGAATCGGCACCCAAAATCAATTTTGTCATTAATTAAAAGTGTACCAAAGTACAAAAGTTTTAAAAGAAAACAAGTACAAGGCTAAAGTCAGAAGGTGAAGGAAAAAAAAATTCTAAATGGCTTTATAAGCCTTGTTCAACATCTCCAAAATCATCTTAAGCATAGCAGCAACTTCATCGTGTTTCTTGGTTGAAGAGACCATGAATTGCTTGAATTCTCTGTTATCTTCAAACAGTTTATCCAAGACATCTCCTTGGAACTTAAATGTGATCAGAGTGGCCTAATTTAGCAGAGGTAGATGCTTGAGCAACCATAGTAGATGAAGATACAGGAGGAGGAGTAATAGGTTCAGGTGCAGGAGCAGGAGCAGGTTCTGGTTCCCAAACAACAGGAGTTTGATGTGGAGGCTTTTTCCAAGCAGGAGCTGCCAAGATTTTCCTTGTGAGCTGAAGCTGTTTCTGCTTGTGACTCTCAAACTAGTTAGTCACATTATACCATTCAGCATAATAGTCTTCCAGAGCCAGCAAAATACTAACAGATAAGGCATGCGCCCTTTCAATCTGTTGCTCTATTTCAAGTTGTTCATGTTGTGGGTTTATAAACCTCTTAATGGTAAGAAATATGTGATGTTTTGGTAAAGGTAGAGATAAATTTGGACACATCACAAAGGGATGGTTTGAGTTTGGCTTGGAGTAGCAATTGATTGGTTCTGGCTTAGGTTAGCCGAGGGTGGTTAGGTTTAGATCTGGTTTAGGGTATCAAAGGGTGGTAGGATTTGAGTTTCAGAGGGTAAGGTAATGATGGGGCTTGAAGTTATAGGTGGGGTAGAGTGTGAATCTGGAGAAGGAGGTTCAGATTCAAGGTTTTGAACAACCTCAGAGGCAATCTTAGAAGTAATGACAATGTCATCTTCTAGGATTGGATTTGTTGTGTATTCAGGTTTAGAGTTGTGTGGTGATGGTGGTGGTGATGAAATTGGATGTGTGAAGGGAGGTGAAATAGGTTTAAATGAAGCTAAAGGTTAGATATCAAGTATAGTATCATATACGGGTTTAACTGTTTAGGTTTCCTAGGTGATAGGTTCTGTTACAGCTTCTAGTTGAGTTGGGAGGCTAAGGTCAGGTTGTGTTTCAGGTTGGGGTGGAGTAGGTTTGGGTTGTGGTGGAGGGATAGATTTGTTTGGTGTGGGGGGGTAAATAAAGGTGGGTTCCTTAAGTACAAGACTTGAGACATTAGTTCTCATTCTTTGTCTTAAACGCATAGCTTCTTTTGATTCATTAGATGAATCAGAAGGTAATGTGGGTAGAAGGGCAGTGGTTGTTTGAGGAGTTTGGGTTACCCTAAAGGTATTAGCAGAATCAACATAAACAGACTCATAGAGTTTCACAGCATTGTCAAGTACCTTAGTTTTCTTTGAATGTACTCCACTCTACTTGACTATCCTTCTCTTCTCTAAGAATGGGCAGAATAGAAACATACCCTATGGAAGGGTTATTTTTGCAATATTGGAAGGTCATGGTGTAATCAAACACCTTTAAGCTCAAAACACTGAAGTAGCTGGATTTATGCTTTGCAAGTGTACTGCCCCCATCTTTGACAACAACAACCTGAAGAAGATGAAGCTCTTATCTTCAAAGTTGATTGCTCAAGCTGCCAAGGAGGAAGAGCAAGCAGCTAAAGCTGAGAAAAAGAAAGGCAAAAGAGTCAAAGTAGTTATTGAAGGCCCCTCTTATAGAAGTGCTGCTGGAATCACTATATCTTCACAACTTGTTGTTGTTGTTGTGCAGCCATTTCAGAGAGTTACAGAGAGAACACAGAAAGAAGAGGAAGACATAATGCGAAATGGGGGCTAGGGTTCAAGGTGAGTGACTTCTGAGAGAGATAGAGTGGGTAGTGGGTGAGTGAGTGTAGCGATTGGGTATAAATGTGTTTGAGAAGGTAAACCGCCTTCGTCAGTTTTCAAAATAAAATTAAAGAATATATTAAAATTGTCATTTCAAAAAGAAACGTGTCAACCATAGTATTAAAGAGGCGCAGTAAAACTGTTCTTGGGCAGTAAAAATCATTATAATCAGTGAAGAGCAATTCTCAGTCACTAACGTATTAACCAGTCTAAGAGAGACACGTGTTCATTAATATTCCCAGAGGGAACACATAATGAAAGCACCAGATGTATGCAAATATGGACGGTGTACCAGATGCATGCAATAACAGAGGATATAAATGTATAATAATAAACAGATGCATCATGATATCAGAGGCAAGTACAATCACCAGATGCAACATGTGATAGTAGAGGCAAGTATGATCACTAGATGCAAGCTCATCAGAGGCACATATGAATACCAGACGCACATATGATATCAGAGGCAAGCATATTATCAGATGCAAGATGTGATAACAGAGGCAAATATGCTACCAGATGCAAGGTCATCAAAGGCACACATACCAGAAGCAATTATATTCAATTTAAACAATCATTCCTTTTTAAGATGAAAATTCAAGTTTTTCCTTTTAAAGTTGAATCTATCTTCGGCAAGGGGTTTTGTAAAGATATCTGCCCATTGATGATTAGTATCTATAAATTTAATTTTAAGTATCCCTTTCTGAACACAGTCTCTTATAAATTGTGTTTAATTTCAATATATTTAGCTATTGAATATAAAATAGGATTCTTAGTGTAACATATTGCAGAGATATTATCACAGAAGATAGGAATGTTACTCTCTTTTATCTGATAATCCTCAAGTTGATACTTCATCCATAGAAGTTGTGAGCTACAGCTTCCTGTAGATATATACTCTGCTTCTGCTGTTGAAAGTGCTATTGTGCTCTATTTTTTGCTGGAGCACGAGATAAGGTTTGCTCCAAGAAATTGACATCCACCACTTGTGCTCTTTCTTTCAATTCTATCTCCAGCAAAGTTAGCATCACATAAACCTACTAACTTATAATCATCAGATTTCTTATAAAGCAAACCAAGGTTAGTGGTTCCTTTAAGATACCTAAAGATTCTCTTAACAACACTTAAGTGAGATTCTCTCGGATTAGATTGGAATCTTGCACATAAGCACACACTAAACATTATATCTAGTCTTGAGGTAGTAAGATAAAGGATTGAACCTATCATACCTCTGTATACCTTTTGGTCTACCTTTTTACTTGATTCTTTTTTTTTTTATAAATGAAGGAAGGGAGCCTCGATAAAACCTTTTTACTTGATTCATCTTAGCTTAGAGCATATGTAGGATGCATTGGTGAACTCATTGGTTTGGTTTCCTCTTGCTTGAACTTCTTCAGGAGTTCTTTCACATATTTTGTCTGATGGATATAAGTTCCATCTTGACATTGCTTGATTTGAATGCCAAGGAAGAACTTCAATTCTCCCATCATACTCATCTCAAATTCATTCTGTATAAGCTTAGAGAATTCCTTGCAAAGAGATTCATTAGTAGCACTAAAGATAATATCATTTACATATATTTGAACTAATATGAAATGCTTTTTAGATGATTTCCTAAAGAGTGTTGTATCCACCTGTCCTCTTTCAAAACCGTTTAACATTAAAAAAGAACTAAGTCTATCATACCACGCTCTTGGAGCTTGCTTAAGACCATATAGAGCCTTTTTAAGTTTGAAGACATGCTCTAGGAAAACAACATCTTCAAAACCAGGTTGTTGTTTAACAATTACTTCCTCACTTATGAAACCATTTAAAAGTGAGGTGCAAAGGTTTTAGTATAGTCAATACCCTTCTCTTGCGAATACCCTTGAGCAAGCTTCTTACCAGAGCGTTGACTACCAGAGGTTGGTCTTTAGAGCAAGGCTATAAGATGCTGACATCATCAGCACTTACCAGAGGATCAATGCCAGACTTAGAGGAATAGGCCAGAGGGTGAGATGCACATACAGCCAAATCTTTCTGAGACAATTCCATCTGATGAATATTGACTTACTCACTAATTTCTCACACTAACAAATGCATCAGAGGATAAATTGTTCTTTTGATTATTTGTTATCATCAAAACAATTGAGGGTCATTGTTTCTGAATCCACTTGATTCTAATAGTTGGTAGCTACGAATCACTCTAAGGTATGGGGGTGAATGATCCTATGAAAAGAGGCCTAGGGCTTCAGATAACATGTTAGGGATGTCCCATGATCTCTATGCTTTGTGGGGCAAGTTAATTGGTTTTAATCATTGCAAGAACAATGATTTGATTCAATTAGTTTATGTTTTTATTAATTATAAGGCCCTTGTAGGAGCAAGGAGCCCTAAGTATTGTTATTTAATGAAATTAGTAGCTTGATACATGATCAGTGTTGCTTTAATGGTGTTTAATATGAAATGATGGTTTGAAGCATGATCAAAGATGGAATTATATGTTAGCAGGATTCATAAGTTGTAGTTACTGTTTTGGGGTATGATCTTGTGAATTCATATTTAGAATTAGTAGGGAGATGTTAGTATTAAATTGGGATGTAATTGGTATGTGTTGTTTGAATTAGAGTTAATTAAGGAAGTGAATATGTGAGGATATCTTGATAAATAGGATAATTAAATCTAATGATTGGATAAGGAACCTTAATGGAATAAAGGATAGGTATAGGTTAATAAGAACTTTAAGTGGGTGGTATTAAAATTGGTTTAAATAAATGAGTTATGGATCAGTGGGAGTAAAGGAAGAAAAAGAAGCAATACTATAGATTTCATAGTAAGAATTAAAGAACAAGGACTTAATTAAGATTTGGATGTAAAACCAATTATTAGAGACTTTAGGGATAATTTAGTAATTGTACTAAATTGGATTAGATGTGGGACCACTTAGGAGAGGTCCCCAACTCGTGAAAGTGCAAGAAACAACTTTAATGAACTTTTGCAAGCCCTGTGAACCGATTCACACCTGCATGAATCGATTCCCATCGATGTTTACAGAACTGATTAATTGAAGTCATGAATCGATTTATGGCTACACTGTTCGTTTCACAGAATAGGTTTTTAACCCTGAATTGATTCACAGGTGTAGCAACCTCAAAAATTTTAAGAGTCACCACCAATATTTATTATTAGAAAAAAATAGGGAAAAACCTTTTCTAGAATTAGTAAAGAAAGGTCTTGCGAACCAAGCTTAAAGATTCGAGAGTTGGTTACGCGTAAGGAAGGGGTTAGCACCCTTACGATGCCCGTTTATGAAAACGGTACCCTTTTAATTGTTTATGAAAGGTGTTTGCCTTAAAGAATTAATTTCCTTGATGAAATTTGCATATTTTACTTTTAAGAAAAAGGAGAAGTCCCAAAATAACCGAATCGTGCGAGTGACATTTTGGTAAAAAAGCCATTTTCTTCTTATAAATGGGTATCCTTTTTTTAATGGCAAATGTTAGTTGTTAAATATTGTTAGTAATGTTAGTATTTGGGATGGAGAGGATTTGAACACACACCACCTTAAACATTCCACTCCTTTATCTCCCACATCCCTACCACCAGACCATCTTATGACTCCCCGATGTGGCTGGGACTACTTGTCCTCTATGTGGTACACAACAGGAGTCTTCCCTTCATCTGTTTGTCACTTGTGAGTTCTCCCTCTCCCTGTGGTACGATGTTGCTAGCTTGCTACAGTGGTCGTGGGCTCTACCACGAGATCTCTCCTCATTGTTTCTCCTGTTTTGTTCCTTTGGTCGTGATGTGCGAGGGAAACGGCGATTGGCCATGGTCTGGCATACGGTTATTTGGGCTATTTAGGAGGTGCATAATAACTGCATCTTCTCAAATGGTCCCCTAGACCACTCCCAAGTTTTGGAGAGGATTAGAGTGTTGTCTTGGAGATGGTTCTTGGCTAAAGGAAAACCTACCGTCTGCCTATACTATGAGTGGTTTGTAGATGCGTTTGCATGTATTTGTAAATTGTGAAATATTGGGTGGGATCCTCTAATTAGTGTTGTATCATCCGCTCTTGGGTGAGGTCCTCTTTTGGGTCCCCTTGAGTCTTGTAAATTGGTGGGGTTGGAGTACCCCTTATACTCCTATATAAATATACTTTTGCCATTCAAAAAAAAAAAGGTATCCTGTTGACTTGGGCTTTAACGAAGGCAGGCCGTCCAATCTTCTTTTCATTCTTTTGAATAGAATGATCTCCATGGAAAAGATGCAAATGATGAGGAGATGCAAGATTTTTTCGAGGAGACCCAAGATGACACATTTTCATCTTTGCTTCCACTAGATATTTGTTTTGGATGCATTTTTTTTCTAGTCATACTTCAAAATATTGAATTTGATTAAACTATGATGTCATTTTTTTATGATTGTGTATTTGAATTAGTGTTTGAACTGATTCGATGTTTAACAACTATTATAGAATATATATTACGTGACACTTAATCCATTTACTATTCATGAATTACCTTTATTAATATTTAAAGTTGAACTTGAGTTGAATATGGAATCAAATTATGATTTTATTTGCAAATTTATGGATTATAATATTAAGTTAAAATACTTCTTTAATTTAATAGCATTATTTAAAAAATATGGAAATTATTAAAATAAAAATAAGGCTGTTTATTAAAAAAAAGATAAGAAATAAAATTAAGACTACAATTATAAAATGTTGTCTTTGGTCTTTCAGGCTACAGTCATCAACTATACTCAAAATAGGGTTATGCTTACACGTTAAAATTGTTAGCTATACTATCGAAAAATGTTGTTTATAAGCTATGGCTACAATTTTAAAATGTTGCAATTTATGTTTAGGGAACAGTTGCGACCTGTAGTTAAGCTAAGCAACATTGTTCAACTGTTGTGTTAGGCTAACGTGATAACTGTTGTCTATTCGTAACCAATAGGCAACAGTTTTTTAAAGTGTTGCGAAAAAGTATGAAAAACTGTTGCCTTAAACAATAGGTAACGCTCATAAAGACTACCCTCGAAAACTGTTGCCTATATGTTTAGACAACACTTTTTATAGTTTTACCTACAATTTTCAATTGTTGCCAAAAAGCAAAAATATTGTAGTGATATCAATCTATTTATTTAAAGTATATTCTATTTTTAAATTTTTTATATTATTTTATTTATTATCATTAGTATTATTATTTAAACTAATATATGTTATATGTATATATTTATTTAAAAGAAAAAAATTTATAGAAAAGGACTGGACAAAATTAGGGTATGATAACTGCCCCTCCTTAATTACATTTTACTCGAAGGTCTTCGTGTTTTCGTTGTAAAAGGTAATTAAGGATAGATGACTCTAATTTTATCCGAAATAAATGGTTTGAGAATGCGGGATTAGTTCCCGACTTTGGTAAGAGATTCTAGGTCTGGCTCCTAGTGAACTCCCAGAAAGGATATAGGTTTGATTCACTTCTAGGTTCGATTCCTAGTTAATTCCTAGTAAGACATAGGTCTGATTCCTATCTCTCACAAAATTGGTGGGAGATTCCAAGTTCGGTAACAAATTAATTCCCGGTAACGTATAGGTCTGATTCCTATACCTCTTACAAAAATTGGTGGGAGATTCTAGGTTCGATTCCTACTTAATTCTCGGTAACGCATAGGTCTGAGTCTTAACCCTTACAAAATTGGTGTGGATTAGCTTCCTTACTTAAGGAAAATTTATGGTACGAGCTTCTTCATCACTCGACACGAGTTTGGGTCATATTCCCGACAAGGTGCAGGACAGATTCCTAACTCTTGCTAAAGCATGGATTGGTTTCCCTATTCCTAACTCAACACAAGTTTGGGTCAGATTCCCGACAAGGTATAGGTCAGGTTCCTAACTCTTGCTAAAAGGGACATATTTACCTTAATTAGGGAAGATTCGAGATGCGGGTCAGGTTCTCGACTAAAAGCTTGGGTCTGATTCCTAAGGCAGTGGGTCAGATTCCCAGCAAGGTGTAGGACAAGATCCTAACTCTTGCTAATAAATAGGTTTGGTGTGTTGAGTACTAGTTCTTACTGAGTAGACAACATACCAAATGTGTGCAATATTGGAGAGAGTATGTCGTTGGACCCAAAAACTTTGATGATCATGCAAGATGTAATGATATTTCATGCATGAATGTTGTTTTCCTTTTAGAGAAGTGATGCTTTTTTTTAAGGTGGGTCGGGGACCCAAGAGTGTTGATGATCATGCAAAATGCAATGAATGGTATGCTATGCATGAGTATTATTTTGTTTTGGAAGATTGATTTTTTTTTCGCTTTCCGTAAATCTCTTTGAGGACATCGCCCCTAGATTCATGGATTGATAACTTCTTTGCTGGCTCACGGATCTAACCGGTTAATTTTTGCAATGCATCAGATTTGTATATTTCCCACTTGATAGATCATCTTGCCTATCATTGCGGATCCTTGAATTTTCTTTTCATGCTTTGAATGCTCTTGAGAAGATTCGATTAGCTAGTTTTGATCCTCAGATATTTCAAAGGTTGTTTGGCCTTTGCCCAGTTTGATGAGAAATGATCTCTCACATTTTGATTGGCAATTAGAAAGTATACCACGGGCCCATAATGGATTATCATGGTAGCAGAGACATCTATGTTTAGAGACAAGCCACTTTGTGTAGTTCTAAGACTGGAGTGAAATCTTGGATGCGAAGCTTATTGATGATGGGCACAAGTTTTGCCCCTAGCTTCTTGGTTTCTGCTTAGGTTTGTGAGGTATAATTCGGGTTGACCATCTTTGAATTTGACCCTAACTTTTGCCTAGGCTGCTCTTTGTGAGTTTTCAACATAGCGGGTCCCTCTAACTTTTGCCTAGGCCGCCCTTTTGGGTTTTCATCCTAGAAAGTTTTTTTATTTTATATTTTTAATTCTTTTTTTTTTTTTTGTAAAGCAAATGCACTGAGGAGATTATATGGATTTTCTCTTTCAAAAATCAAGTTTTTTAGAAAAGGTGAGCAATTTAGCATTGATTAGAGTGGACTTTATCAGAGTTGTAACGTAGCCAGGGGTTGAAGGTTTATGAAAGAAAAGGTATTTTAGGCTCAAAAAGTATTTGAGAGTTTCCTTTTTAACAAGGATCTTTAGTGTAAAGATGCATTTCATTGGTTGCCAACACAAAGTTTTGTTTTGCCTTTGCATTTTTTCTAATTGACTTTTGCAAGCGTCTTTGACATTTCTTTAAGTTGCATTATCTATTTTCTTACTTGCTTTGTTTTTTCTTCGTTTTGAAACAGACAAAGCTGATTGGAATTTTGTGCTAGCCCTCAATGTATGGGCAATCCTTGTTCAGGGTATTTGAAAGAAATTTATATTTTTAGGCTCAAAAGAGGTAGCAAGGGTATATATTTTTTATATTCTTAGGGATAGAGAAAAAAGGCCAAACTTCATCTCAAAACCTCATTGCTCAAATTTCCACAAAAATTGATTCTTGATAAATTGCGCGCATTTGCTTTACCAATTTTTTTCTATTTTTTATATATTTTTTATTAGGCTTAATTGTACTTTTGGTCCCTCATGTATCGCAATTGCGTGATTTTGGTCCCTTAAGTTGGTCTGTATTCCTTTAGGCTTTGTGGAGTGTTTACTTTCGGAACTAGAGCAACAAAAGAAGCTGAGACCACTTTAGGTAGATGAGATGTGTCAAAAAATTCCTGTACAAAATCGCATACCTCCCCCTTAATCACATCCCAATACTGCTTAAAGAAACTGAAATTGAACTCGTCTGGTCCCGGGCTTTTATTTCCGTCACAACTCCAAACGATCTCCTTTATCTCATCTTCAAGAAAGGGAGCGGTCAGATTCTAATTATCATCTCCTAAGATCTGTGGAAAGGGAATCCCATCCAATACTGGTATTTGAAAATCCACCTCTTCAAAACTCTGTTGAAAATGCCTCTTGACTTCTTGTTTCACTTGAGCCACCCCCTCCACCCAGCCTCCTTCAACCATTAGAGCTTGAAAATTATTCCTTCTACGCTTCGCATTTAAGCATGCTTGAAAATACCGTGTGTTTGCATCTCCTTCCATAATCCACCTAGCTCTTGATTTCTGAGAAAGCAAGCTCTCTTTATAGTGTAGTTACTGCCAGAATTGACTAACCAACATTTTTCTTTTTTCTCGGATCAGAGAGGTAACCCTGCACTGCTGCTTCATCTAATTCATTCAATTCATCCACTAGTCTATCAACTTTCAAGTCTACTAATCCAAAAGTTTCCTTATTCCAAACCTTTAGCTTTTCTTTCTGCTTCTTCATCTTTTCTTTGATTACGTATCCTTTCCGACCTTCCACTTTGCAACTATGCCAGCAATCTGTGACAACCTATCTAATTTCTTTATGTTCTAACCAACAGTTGTTGAACTGGAACGGTTTTGGCCCCCAATTTTGATCTGCAACTTTTAACCAGATAGGGTAGTGATCTGAAACATCTCTTTTCCCCACCCATTGTGATGTTACCTTCCATTCAGCTATTAGATCCTCTGATAGCAAGAACCTATCAATTATGCTCATTACTGTACCATCACAGCTATACCAAGTAAACTTTTTGCCTAGTAAAGGAATATCTATTACCTCCATGCTGTTGATAAAAGCCCTAAATTCTTCAATTTCCCCACTATATTGCTCTGTTTGTCCCCTTCTTTCTGCTTTTGAAGATACTGCATCGAAGTCTCCACCTAAACACCAAACACCAGATGCGAATTCTACTTTTGACATATGTATTTCTCTCCAGAGTTTCCTCTTACCTTCCATACTACAGGGTGAATACATATTTACCAAATAATACTTTGAATCTAATGACCGGAAAGATACACACAAGCCTAGAAATCCAACACCAGAAAATGTGAAATTAACTACAAACATCCCTTTCTTCCATATGGTAATGAGACCACCAGATAAACCAATGGAGTTTTTCGCAGCCCATTCACAATTGGAATCACCCCATAGACTTTCTATGATGCTTCTCCTAGCATTATCACATTTAGTTTCTTGTAAAAAAACAACAATCAATGTTACCTGACAATATCAAGGACCATATTCTTCTTCATTTTGATCGATCCTTTAACCCCCTAAAATAAGAGACAAAATCTTCATAAATTTGCTTTATTGGACTCCCGCTGTCTCCTGTCTTCAACATCATGATCATTTGCCTCCTTTATCTTTGAAATATACAAGACCTCATTTTCTCTACCAACAAGCCCAATATTCTTCACCGCATTCCAATTTTTTTCCGCCGTGTCAACATCCATTCTCGCCCAAAAGCGTTTGTTGCAGCAATTCATATCAGAGGATGTAATGGATTCACAGCATAACACAGAGCCACCAGAGAATGTAATGTTTTGTTCTGCCATAGATGGAAATTCAGGAGCTTCCTTCTGTGGTGATTATCGCTCGATCCAAGATGCCACTGTATTGTTTTTCTCTCTCCTGCTAGTAATATTCTTCGTTGGACATGAAGGGAGTGCTGGGCCAGACTTGATTTGCGACCCACTATCATGAAGCATAGGTCCATTATTCTATTGGGCCACACCAAGATTTTGATGGACCACGTTCATTTCGTCTATTTCCACCTCCTGTATTGTGTCCATCGAGCCCGATTCACCATACACAATATGGTTATTCACTTGGGCTTCATTGTTTTCCATAGCAAGATCAGGCCCAAAATTAATTAATAGGCCTACCTTTTCACCTCTTCCACTTGCCGCTTCAGTACCACTAAGCTTGTCCCCACCACTTGAGTTACTACTACCACAGTTGACTTCCCCAACAAATATATGCTCCACATTAATTCCTCCATTCTCAATACATAAAATTTGCCGAGAATTGGAACCGTTAGCCGTCTCTCCCTCCTCGTGAATTATTCCGCCGTATGCGTTATTATTGAGAGCAATTAATGCATTGTTGTGATTGACACCATCCTCAATAGAATCCTTCTCCGATGTTTCATCTTTTTCATCCTCAGACTAGCTGTCTTCTTCATCACTAGTATCACCGCCATTGCCTTATTTCTCAGGAGAAGTTGCAGGTTGAGATGGCCACCTCATTGGCCCATACCAATTTTCAATCATCTTAATAGAGAAGATATCTTCATCAATCTTAACCTTGAATGTGCGATTCACCACATCATGAACTCTTATTCTGTACAAGACTCTTGCTACATCCATACTTCCTCGTTTCCTTGTATTTTCGTCCACACAAATAAACTCGCCAATTGGTGATACAAGAAACTCAAAGAATTTCACGCACCATGCATGTGCTGAAATGCCATAGCACCGCAACCATGCCAATCTCTTGTTGTCTATATCACTTGGGTCCCAAGGTCTTACCTCAGCAAACAACTGTGATATTGTTGCGGCTCAGGCAAGTGCACCTGATCGTAACTCGTAATAAAGTGGAGTATAATCAGGACTCCGAATGTCGAACCCATAGGGAATGTGCAAGTACCAGCGTAATAAAGATCTTTAATTCTTTAAACGAACAGAATAATTGGGCTAGAATTGAATAGAAAACTAAGCAGAATGAAAATAAGACTTTAAACTAAGATGATTAGAGCAAGATCAAATAGGAAAAACCTAGAGGAATCAGGTTCACTAATACTAGCTCTTGAATCTACTTCCTTGCTATTATGCATTGTATTTCCTCATTGAATACCAACCACTTACTCTAAATTACTAAGGGCTATCCTCGTGTACAGTAGCCTTCCTCCCAACTAATTACTCTATTTGGTCCAGGAAGGTAACTAAAGGAAAGAGCATTAAGAGCATGCAAGTTTATTAATTTAGTAACTGATTGGAAACAAGCAATAACCTATCCGGTGTATACCGCGAGCTCTGTGATCAAAGAGTTCCACTAATTAATTATGATACTGTTACCACAATTAACTAATTTTATACGGGTTAGCTACTCCCTATGAGATTAAGCATACTAGAATCAACACATTCATGAAGATAATAAGGAATTCAAAATAACAATTAAATAGATATCAAGAACATCGTAAAACATCCCCCATCACCCCTAGTGATGGAATTAGCTACTCATAATGTTATGCAACAAAAGAAAGTAAAACAAATCCAAACTCCTAAAAGACATGAGTTAAAGAACTGGGACACCCTTTCGGTATGACGGAAATTCTTTCGTGTGTTCCTCACGTCTCCACAGACTCCAACAACAATTCTGAATTGATGGGAAGCTCCAATGATCCAAAACTTACTCCAATCATATGGTGTTTGTGAATGATTCTCAACAAGAGGGGCTCTTGACTTGGGAATTCGTCAAAAGATCTTTGCAACCTATTAAGAGCCCATATCTATAGACTAGGCTGCGAATTAGGTTATCTGGCTTCAAATCTGCACTGATCAGGGATGGGGTACGGCTGTACCGCATATATACACGGCCATACCGAGCTTCGTTGATGACGCTGGACCGTACCCATACGTGCTGTTGACCTGACATCACTTGTGTACGACCGTATTGCCTTTGGCACGGCCGTACTGGACTATTTTATCGGCATCAGGTGGTACAAACTGAGGGTGTACGCCCCTACTAAGGTTCTGCTCTAAGTACGGCCGTACCGTTGGTAGGTCAAGCCGTACAGCTTGTCCAGTAGTGCTAAAACTCTCCAAAACTAGCCAGTTTTTTGTCCTTTTTCGCATCTTTTGCTCCGAGTGGTGTCTTCATGACAATTTTGTATAATAAGACATAAATGAGTACCTTTGTGCATTAATTAGTGCAAAATGGTAAAAATTCCCTATAAATATAGACAAATTGGTGTGTTAACACTTCCCCACACTTGAGCTTTGCTTGCCCTCAAGCAAACTACTTAGGTAACTATAGTAAGAAAAACTATTTCTACTGAATAGGGGCAGAAAAATAAGTGAGACAACGATATGATATCACAAACATGTCAGTAAATTGAATGGCCAATTAGAGGTATAAGTTCAAGTAAGCTAATAATCTACGATTTTCAAGTTACACTCTCACTAATCTCAAAGTGTTTATAGGTATAGTCAGTAACACTCAGATTTTTCAAATGAAATGACATTACCATATGCTTGTACATTGACCAAAAACTCTACTATTAGAATCTATAAGACATGCAAAAGAGGAATAAGGGTCTTTCATTGGTTGTAATGGGGCCAAGGTAATAATGTTTGGTATGATAAAAGAAAGGAAAAGGTCATGCAAAGGGTCAGAAACAAATCAACCAAAACAAGCAACATAATTCTTTTTCACTTTCAAGAGCAGGCAAGAATCCCAATTTTCAATCAATATTATTTTTTTTGTAAATTATGAAGGCATGAGCATGATCACAAATTTTTTTCTTTTTCTGTTCTTTTTCAACCCTCTTTCTTTTCTTTTTTTCTTTTTCCTTTCCTCCTTTCATGTATTTATGCAGCAGTTAATCATTTGTAAGAATTAGGAGGGGAATAAATTTTTAAGCCTTCTCTGTTTTAAACATATAAAAGGGATTTTGCAACATTATTCTTTTGATTTTGCCACTAATTGTACTACAAGAAATAGCGCACATACTGACGGCCTATTACCGACAGTCATGACCTGTCGAACAAAAACCGGGATTTTCGACGTCTTTAGCCGTCGATAAATCGTTACCGACAGCTAGGCCATCAGTATACCCGCTTCTGGATTTTCCGACGGCCTTATCCCGTCAGTAAATTGGCAAATTTTTAAGATTGCAGCCGGGTTTTCAAATACCGACAGGCTAGGCCGTCAATAAGCTCACCGGTCAATTGGCTGTTGAGATTACCGACGGGTTTGAACCGTCGGTATTTGAACATGACCATTGGTAAGGCCGAGTAAGTTTACCGACGGGTAGAGACAGTCGGTAAATTAAAATAAGCCATACAACATGAGGACTACGCTTCTTCCCCATTCCCCTCTTTTGCACTGTTTCTCTCGTCTTTTCTCCTCTGTGTCCCTTTGTAGTGCCGTCGCGTCTGCCTCTGCCACCACCGCGCGTCCACTGCCCCTCTGTTACTGGTCCTCCACCACATCTCTCTCTCTTTCTCTCATTGATTCGGCCACCGTGACCGCCACCTCCACTACGTGGCCACGCCACCTCTCCTCTCCTCTGTTTCACCGCCGCGCAACACCACCTCTCGACCTCGGCACTGTTCCACCACGCCACCTCCCTTTGCACTGCCCTCTCTCTCACACTCTCTCTTTCTTTCTCTGCCAAGCCACCACCACTACTGCCTCATTGTCTCTCTACCAAGCCAGCCACCACCACTACTGCCAAGCCACCACCCCGCACCACCAGCTGCCACCACCATTACTGCCAAGCCACACCACCACTTCTCTCTAATGTAATTTGAAATTTTTTATTTCGTATTTTGAATTTTTGTTGTGAAAAAAAATCTTTATTTACTTGTAATTGGTTATGAAAATTTCAGGGACCTGTCGGGATCATTATGAGATCGTTGCTGTGCCGAGGTCGGTGTTGTCATTGCTAATTCTCATTTTGTTAGACATATTTTGTAGTTAGTGATTTTGTGCTTTAATTATAGTCTGTATAATCTTGGAAATATCGTGTTATAGTTTGTATGATCTAAGATTTATCGAGATATATTCTGTAATTAGTATAAGTTTTTATTAATTAGGTGAGCTGATTTATGGTCTACTAATTATCCCCAAATTATCTGATTTATGGTATACTGATTGTCCTCAAATGATATGATTTATGTGAGCTGATTTATGGTATACTGATTATGATTCTGAGTATGTGAGCTTAGATATGGTATACTAATTGTCAGTTGTATTGCATAGTCACGGTCAGTGGTTTTTTCAACTAAATGAACGGGTGATTTTTGCTTGGTGATACTTTATTTGTTTTTTAATGTCCCAAAAATAAATATGTATTTGAATTAAGTCATGTTGATATTGGAGTAGGTAGAATGGAATACGAATTTAGATTGACATGTCAAGAGGATTAATTGTGTATTAAAAAAGGTTGTTAAGGTTTTGAATGATTTTTTAATCAGTAGTAATGGACTAATGATATTATTGATGAAAAATTGAGCTCTTTATGATTTTGTAGTTAATTTTTGCATTGTTGGATTTGATTTTGAGTTTGTATATGATTGAAATCACAACATTAAGCTCTAAACTTATTTGGTCTGTTGTGTTTGGGATATTCTGCATTTGATTAGACAATTTCTTGAGGATTAGGTGTGTTGTTTAGATGGTTTTGATATTCTGGTGTGGTTTTGATATTCTTGTTTATAGCTTATTAGTTTCTACTAACAGAAGAAGCTCTGTTTCATAGGCCTCTGAGACCGCCACCTCCACCACTCCACCGTGCCACCACAGCCGCCACCACTGCTCATGCCTCTACCACTGCTCTGCGATCAGGGTATGCACTCTAACGAAATGTCGATTGACTCACTGGGTGGAAAAGGGTTGGCTGTTGACCCCCAC
Organism: Calophaca sinica; assembly: GCA_037113605.1. Classification (NCBI taxonomy): domain Eukaryota; kingdom Viridiplantae; phylum Streptophyta; class Magnoliopsida; order Fabales; family Fabaceae; genus Calophaca; species Calophaca sinica. Next base: position 38,617,912 of record CM073736.1, on the reverse strand, counting down.
ACCGACATATTTCTTTGTTTTGCTTCATAGTTCTCTCCTGAGAGAGAATTTTGAAGTGATGTGTGTTTTTTGCCTGCCAAAAAGTTATTATGTTGAAGTGATGTATAGTTCTCTCCACAGAGGGAATTTTGTCTGATGTATGTTTTATGTTAGAAAGTAGAGAAACAGATCTATTCATATAGCTAACCATTAAAAAATATTTGGATATTATTAACTAAACATGTAGTTGATTGTTCCTAAGGAAAGCTAGAATTAATACCTGAGGAAAGCTAGAAATTTCATTCTCCCATACACAGGGCATGATGCCATCTTTTCCACCTTGAAAAGCTCAGAGCTCATCTTCAAACCAATCTATTTTTTTAAATGAATATACAGGTAAGACAAGCAAGTTAGAAAATGGATAAGGAAAAAGAGAGGGACCTAAAGAACCTCTAAATTCTGTTCAAAAATGATGCTGACCTATCTAACATTCTATATAATAATAACAGTCTCACCTACATTAAACATATATAAATAGATAACAGAAATATTAATATATTGATGACATCACTAAATTCTGTTCCCACATTTTTCATTAAATTTTAATGGGTATCGGTTGCCACTACAAAAGAATGAAAACTTCCATGCATTGGAATTCTATTGAATACACAACCAGTATTTTTGTACATAAACATTGCACATGGTTAATTGAGAGAGGAAGTGAGAATCCAGGAATACAGATCTCCTTTTTAAGTCAAAGGTGATGGGGATTGGGGACTTTAATGCTTTTGGATGCAGTTAGAAACAGAGGAGTAAAAAAAGAGAGAAATACAAAAATGGAAAAGATAGACTAGCATGTTGTACAAGTTTTTGTTTGTATCTTTGGATAAAAATATTTTATTAAGAGAAAGAAGACAAATACATTGAAGCAGCCAACACACACAATAATCTCTTAGATCAATTAATAATCTTTCTTTGTCTTCATTGATAGTGGACCCTAAGAAAATATTGGATGGCCATTTAACTAACATGGTCCTAGAGCTTTGCATACACATTTCACACACATGATAAAACTAAAACTCCATTCATATATAAACTACAGATTTCCAATGTTGAGGTTTTGCTGTTTCTTTTGAATTGTGATTTGGTTAGCAAGTTTTTGAAGACAAAAAAATAAAGAAGAAATGTCAATGCTTCAAGATTAAGCTCTAATGATTAATTCAGTACCATAAAGTAAGATATGGAATTGTTTAAAAGAAAGTGAAAAGTAAAGTAATTAACCATGCACTCCACGATAAATGTAAGATAGCTTTGCAGCTTCATCATAATTATTAATAACAATAATCAAACTAGAAAAGTCAAAATTCATCACAATATGGAAATAATTTCTCCATAAAAATGATAAAAAAATTATGCTAGCCCAATCCAATTGAAATTTTCTGGTTTTGATATTTTTCTTTTCTTTTGACATTTATGCCTAGGAACATTACCGTGTGTGCTAAGATTCGAAGTGAAAGCTTATTTGCTTCAAGATAGCGTTGATCAGGGGAAAGAGATGTTTTACTTAACCTAATCTCTATTCATAATTAGAAAGTAGAGAAATTTAAAAAAAAAAAGAACTAATTCTATCATTGGCTGCAATTTGCTTTGCACGTCTCTCTGTACTTCTTTGCCTTGCCACTTTTCCTTGTCTAATTCTATCCTTTAAGAGGATGTCAACTTCCAACCTGTTTCTTTTTAAATGACTAAGTCGAATTTCTAATTCTACCCTTGCCACTTCTGCTTGTCTAATTGTTATGTTAATTATTGTTGAAATGGATGTTTGATTATTGTTATTAGTATCGGAGAAAAGCCTTAGCTTCCCGTTTAAGGTTCAATATATTATTGAGTCCATGTACTCTTTTAGGGTACCACGTGCTCATTGTATATTGAACCTTGAATTGTCCAAGTCGGATAGTTTGGGAAAAAACTTTTTATTTACTCGTATAATAGTTGTTGCTTAATTCTCGTATCTTTATATTTTATGAAATTTCGGTTCGATTCATTTCCTTTTGATCTCTGGGTGCATACTTGATTGCGGTATTCATAACTGCGATCATTTAGTGTATTTAGAGACTTATGAGAAATGCTGCCCAAATTTTGTCAAGTATAAGATATTAGAATTAAGGAATGATATACGAGTTCTAAAAAAGTTTTTCCTCGAATGGGATAGGGTTATACCATTTAAAGAAAGAGAGCTGTTGTAAGAATGTCGTGCTGCTAAAATTATCATTTTTTTAACATGCAGAAGATAGAATTTTCCCCTTTGAGTCGTAGTTGGATGTACAATAGGTTGTATCTGGGGAGAGGGGGTTTGACACAATCTTTTTGCGATGGGGTTGATCACTTTGTCCAAGCCGCAATGGCACATGAAGATTTCGAAATTAATGGAGGGATTAGATGTCTGTGTCTTAATTACGATTGCAGAAGGATCAAGAGCCCAGGAGATGTCATATATCACCTGCAGAGAGTTGGATTTAGGCCTAATTACTAGATTTGGACTAGACATGGTGAAGAGTTGCCTCGGGTTGATTTAGGGTTTGGCGATAATTGCACAGGTGCTTCAAGCAGTTGCGTAGATGCGGGATATGGTGAGCAAATTGAATTGATGTAAGATATGGTTTGTGATGCCTTGGGGGTCAACGTGTCATTCGAGGAGCAACAATATGATGACACGGATGAACTTCCAAATGAGACAACAAAAAAATTTTATAATCTCTTGTTAGAATCAAATAATCCGTTGTTTGAAGGGTCTGCAGACTCTAAGTTATCAATGTGTGTGAGGTTTTTATCTCTTAAGTCCAACTGTGGTGCTACGGATGTGTGCTTGGATCTTGTAACGAAGATGATGTTGGACTCGTCACTTATCAGAGATGGTTTGCCAAAAAGTTATTACGAGACTAAAAGCTTAGTGTCCAAGTTGGGGTTGAAATCTAAAATGATTGATTGTTGAGTGAGAGGGTATATGTTATATTACGACAATGAATTCGGTAAAAATGATGGCGCGCTGGTAGAATGCAAATTTTGTGGTGAGCCAAAGTATATTTCACACACTGATAAAGGGAAGGGTAGACAAAAACCAGTTCCACGAAAGGCAGTATTTTATTTTCCAATTATTCCAAGGCTACAGAGAATGTTTGCATCAACACAAACTGTAGACAAAATGACGTGGCACTATGAGAATAAAAGCACTTTAGGTATATTGCGCCACCCACGTGATGGTGAAGCTTAAAAGCACTTTGATCGTGTGCATCCCGAATTTGCAGCAGATCCACGTAATGTACGACTTGGCTTATGCTCTGATGGTTTTACCCCATATGTTCAATCAACGGTGAAACCCTATTCTTGCTGGCCTGTTATTGTTACCCCACACAATCTTCCTCCCAAAATGTGCATGTCTAAGCCTTAAATGTTCTTGACTTTTATTATACCGGGTCCAGATAATCCAACAGATGTATTGACATCTACTTACAACCTCTCATTGATGATCTCAAAAGGTTGTGGAATGGCGTTTTGACTTATGATATTGCACGAAAGAAGAACTTTACAATGAGGGCAGCTCTTATGTGGACCATTAATGACTTTCCTCCATATGACATGTTGTCTGGTTGGGGTACTCATGGTAAAATGGCATGTCCCCATTGCATGGAGCATACAAAGGCCTTTACCTTGAAATTCGGGGGGAAGATTTCTTGGTTTGACTCACAACGCAAGTTTTTACCAGGTGATTATCCATTTAGACGGAATAATAACACCTTCAAGAAGGGGAAGTTGAATTAGATGGCCCGCCCCCAAGGTTGAATCCGAACAGATGTGGAGCAGAGTTATGGATCTGCCAAAAATCACAAATTATGGTGAATTGGATCGATTTGAAGGATATGGACAATGGCATAATTGGACTAAAAGAAGTATTTTTTGGGATCTGCCATATTGGAAAGATAATTTATTGAGACACAACCTTGATGTTATGCACATTGAGAAGAACTTTTTTGACAATATTTTTCTCACAGTGATGAACGTTAGAGGAAGAACGAAAGACAACGATAAGGCCAGACTGGACTTACCGCTTTACTGTAGGCAAAAGGACTTGCATTTGACGACTCGATCAGATGGGAAAACTCTGAAACCTAAAGCCTGTTACTCTTTAACTGCTGAGGAAGCAAGGTCAGTCTGTCGGTGGATAAAAGAACTTCGAATGTCAGACAGTTATTCTTCTAATTTGGCAACATGTACCGATGTGAACAAAGGAACCATGATTGGGATGAAAAGCCATGATTGTCATGTATTCATGGGGTGTTTACTTCCTATTGCATTTAGTTCCTTGCCATCAAATGTTTTAAATCCACTTACGAAACTCAGCCAATTTTTTAAAGATTTGTGTTCTACAACCTTGAGAGAGGATGATCTTATAAAGATGGAGCAGAACATACCAGTCATTATTTTGTAAGTTGGAGAGAGTATTTCCCCTGGTATCTTTGACTCTATGGAGCATCTCCCAGTGCATCTTACACATGAAGCTAGGCTTGGTGGACCGGTTCAATACAGATGGATGTATCCATTCGAAAGGTAATATAATAAAATATTCTTTAAAATAAATATTCACTTGAAGGGTTAAATGTATCAACTTTTATCATCAACCTTGTTATTTTGTAGTTTTATGGGTGACTCAAAAGGGTCGGTGAAAAATAAGGCCAGGGTTGAAGGATCTATTTGTGCAACTTACTTACACCGTGAGACAATCCAATTATGTTCCCATTATTTTACGAACTTCATGCTGACACCAACAAATAATAGGAATGAAATAGAAATTGAAAGTGAAAGACACTCGCTAGCCTTATCAATATTTTACCTTCCCGGTCGTCATGCTGGAAAGGAGCTGACTTCCTGGTTAACGGGAGAAGAGTGGAAGTCAGCCCACGTTCACGTGTTGATCAACTGTACCGAAGTATCACCATATCTTATGTATGTATCATTTTGACCACTTTCAATTTCTTTTATCCACAGCTACTCATGATCATTTGTTTAATAATGACTTAATCAGGGCATTCATATTAACTAAGCCCACAAGCGAACAAGACTCTTCTGCCTATATTCATGAATATTTCCCAACGTGGTTTATGAATCAGGTACGTATTTTTAGTCCTATTTGAACTATTTATTATTTGAAAATACAAAAGATTGTTTGAAAAAAGGAACCATAATTTGTTTACATATGGTGTATACGCAGATGTATAGTGAGGCAAAATCGCCTAAAATCGAACACTTGAAAAATTTATCTCATGGTCCTAAGTCACGTGTAAAAGAATGGCACACGTTTTTCGTAAACGGATATAAATTTCAAACCCAGTCAAAAACAGAGGGGAAAAACAGTTAATAGTAGAGCTTATGTAAAAGGTGTCATAGATGGAGGTGAAGACGACTTCTACGGCGTGATTCAACATATATATGAACTGGTGTATAATACTTTAGACTATACTAAAAGAATAGTGCTATTTTATTGTAATTGGTTTGATCCGTCAAGTAGAGGCACAAGAGTGGATCGAAAATATAATACTATTGACATATGCATGAGCAAAAGATACCAAATGTTTGATCCGTTTATCATGGCATAATATGTAAGACAAGTGTATTATGTCCCTTATCCATCAACTCGAAGGGACAAACAAGGTTGGTGTGTTGCAATAAAGACAAAACCAAGGGGTCGTGTTGAAGCAGATGATCCACAGGAAGAAGTGGCTTATCAAGTGGATGAAATGTCTCACGTCAACGTAGTAAATGAAGTGGAACCCATTTCTCGACCACGTGACGATCCAATCACATATGAAAATGTAGATGGAGATCAGGAATTAAATGAAGAAGAACCATCAAGATCTGAAGACGATGCCGAAGCAGAGTGGACAGAATGGGCAGAATGAAATTGTTTAACTTTTTACAATTAGAGAAATTAATGTCTAACAATATATTTTAATTTATTTTAATTTTTCAGTTAGTAGTATGTATACCCGTGCAATGCACGGGGTATATTTTTAATTTTTATATAAAGGTATGTAATTTAAAAATGATATAGTGAAGGTAAGCGGTGTGTAATTATAAAGAGACTATAATTAGCAGCATAGTATAGACTGAATTATAAAGAGACATTGAAAAAGTTATTGGTAGCATAAATATTAAGTAAAATCAACTTAAAACATTGAAATAGTTTTTTTTTTTAATTTTCAGTGTGTAAATTGTTAGATATGCATGATAATCCTTTTCTAATGTCATCGAAAGTTCTGTAGCCGTTAACTTATCCAGCCATGAGCCAAGTACTGGAACCTGAAATAAAATCAAAACATAAAATTGGGTTACTATTCATATATTTTACCAGATTTAACTCAATTTAAGTAATGGTGGACTGATCGAAGTCTATAGTTAGTGTAAATAATTGTTGCATAAATTAATCGCAGACAAATAAAGTGTATTTAGATCTAATTATTAGTTTCAAATTATAAAATGATTTAGTGAATACATATTGCATGAATATTTGTTAGGTCAGTTTGTTTCTGATATATAAAGGGATGTAACTTGTTTATTTTTATGGAATACATTTTTAATATTGTTATGTTTAAATATAATATTTCATGACTGTTATTGTTGAATTGCTCTATAGACATATATGGCATTAAGAGGTCCAAGATCCGATCCCCCAGACCACCCACTAGAGGTAAACGAGGGGGAATGGCATCGCAATCGACCCCCTCATTGTCGGAGGCCGAATATTATTAGGATTGACGATGCTGGCTATGCGACGTTGTCATCCACTCCGCGTTCGCATACATCTATGCCTACAGAGGCTTCAGCGCGTTCAGCCCCTACACAGCCTCCAGTGCGTTCGACACATACACAGCATCCAGCACCTTCTGTACCGACACCCGATTTGCCTCCCATTTACAAGGTCCCCACCCCGGGGTTCCAGTAGACACTTGGCGCTTCTTCCTCCCATTTTGTGCCTGAGACGGTGCCCGATACTCATCTGTCCGATCATGAGTATAATACGGGCCACACACCTGATCAGACTGGGGTTGAGCAGGACGAGGATAAGCAGCAGGAGGTTGACCAAGAGGTCGTTGATGATATTCAGATGCTGCATGATGGCCGAGTTGCTATCAGGCCGGCTGGTAAAGGGTAAGTATTTACATTTTTTTTGAGCTATTAACATATATATATATATATATTATCTTGTTTGACATCTTGTTATTGTTCAGGTTCCTTCCTTCAAAACCAGCTGCGACGGCTATCACAGCAGTAATTGAGGATAATTACCACACGTTTTGGCCCACTTGGGGAAGTTGAAGGAGGAGACGGGGGATCATATGTTCAAATCTTTTGGAGTAAGTTGTAATTTTTATTTTGTTGCATATTATTTATTTTAATTCATAAAATTCAAATAATAATGTATTATATTCATACAAGAGAGGGTTTCTTGGAAGAAAGAGGATGAGGAGCGGATCGAGAAGAACTTCCATATGAAGGCCTCCCACCGCCTCTCTGATATGTTTAGAGATGCCCACCTCAATGGACAGCCCCACTAGATAGGGGATCAGGTCTGGCAGCAGCTGCAAGCGCACTGGAACTCCCCTGAGTTCAAGGCGTTAAGTGAGAAGGCGAAGAAGAATAGAGCCTCTGAGAAGGGTGGGAGCTTGCACACCGGAGGTTTGGTCAGTCAGGTGCAGCACCCAGCTCAACTTGTGCGTTTTATATTATTATTATTATTATTATTATTATTGTTGTTGTTGTTGTTGTTGTTGTTGTTGTTAGTTACTATTTATTATTTATTATTTAGTTAAGGTTTTTTTATTAAATAATTATAGTCGAAGCGGTTGGGTAGAGAGTTACAGTTGCATGAGCTCCATCGTGCATCTCATATTAGGAGGAGTACTAGTGATTTCGTCGATGAGCGGTCGAGGCGGACCCAGGTAATTATAAAAATATAATGAATAGTTTTTTAATAATGTTTATATTGTTTTATTACCAAAAAAAATTGACTTATTTGTTTATGTTTGACAGTAGGAGTTTGAGGCGAGGATGTAACACCCCCACCTTCGTGCTAGAACTTTTTAATTCCTTGTGTGTTTGACTAAGCTTTTCATGTATGTGAATGTGTTAAATATGCTAATGACTGGTTAGAAGATCAATTAAATTGGTACGGTGCGCGTATAGGCGAGTCGGGACACAAAAACTAGCAACGGATGCTCAGAAGCGCAGGCGCCCACGGCGTAAGCGCCCAGGCCTCACCGAGAGCAAAGCGCAGGCGCCCAGGCTTCATCGAGCAGCGGCGCAGGCGCCCGAGATCTTGGCGCCAGCGCCCACCGCCGCTGTGGCGTGCGCTGCGTTTTAACTCATTTTGGGCCGGTTCGGTGACCTAGTATGACCCATTCTCGACCTGTAAGAGTGACCACGACCCCTAGACTTAACCTAGCCCCTAAACATCAGTCTAAAACCATAAACATGATTAGAAGTTGCTCATAAGATCAACCAAGATAGAGAAAAACCCTTCTTCCCCTTTTTCCCCAATTTTGTGCTGTCAAGGGCTCTGACTCAAGACTACGCTACGGAACGCGACCCGGAAGCATAGTTACTGTAATTCTTATCGCCTCATTGAGAGGAATAGGAAGAGGTAAGCCTTCTAATGATAGTTTTGTCCTTAAGAGCAATGTTAGGGTTCTAAATTATGATTCTTCCATTCCTAAACCCTTTCTCTTGTGTTTTTGCTGAAGAAAGCTTCACTAGGAAAGGAAAAGCTTGGTGTTACCTTATCCCTCTCCTAGGAGCACGAATTTCACTTGAGGTAAGGGATAGTTGTTCTCTTCTAGTGAGTGTATGGAACCTGTGTGAACAATAGGGGTGTCCCAAGACCCCTATGCCTCATGTGATAACGAAAATCCGCACTATCACCACCGTGATAGAGCCCTTCGAATTCCTCTAAATTATTATTCTCGACTTGTGATAATTTTATTGGTTGTTGAAATTGGCGTGATGATTGAGCTTTGGTTGTTTATATGCTTGATGTACAGAAATTGGTTGTTATCAAACGACAATGTAAGGAAATTAAATAACTAAATAGTAGGCTTTAGACCCTATGAAAGTGTAGCCACTAAGTATGAATCAAAGAACTCGAGTCCCCGCAATTATGTTGATATTGTAAAGCTTAAGTAGAATGTCTAAGGTTCATTTATGATGCCTATTGATTTCTTAGTATGATAATCTGAGAGAACTAGTCCTTCTAATGCCAAAGTTCCACTTGGATGTATGTGCTTAATCAAAGTTGCTAAGAATATTAAATGTTCATGTTATTGGTAGAAGGCACTAGCTAACTTATGAATTTGTGTTCTGCTGTTGTTGTTGTTGTTACTCTGTCGAAAATATTGCGATAGAGGATGTTATGGTTAGACACCGCGTTTGGTCATGTTCATGCATCTTGGTGTCGTCATTGTTGTTGTTGTTGTTGTTGTTGTTGTTGTTATTGTTAGTAGGGCGTATCGGGCAAGGTATCCCGTGACGGGCAAGGTTTCCCGGTCCTACGGTTAAAAAGAAAAAAAAACAAAGGGCGAATCGGGCAAGGTATCCCGTGACGGGCGAGGTTTCCCGGTCCTTTGGTTAGTAGGGCGAATCGGGCAAGGTATCCCGTGACGGGCAAGGTTTCCCGGTCCTACGGTTAAAAAAAAAAAAACAAAGGGCGAATCGGGCAAGGTATCCCGTGACGGGCAAGGTTTCCCGGTCCTTTGGTTAGTAGGGCGAATCGGGCAAGGTATCCCGTGACGGGCAAGGTTTCCCGGTCCTACGGTTAATGGGGCGAATCGGGCAAGGTATCCCGTGACGGGTGAGGTTCCCGGTCCTGTTGTTATTGGTGCACTACTGACATGGTATTCCGAACGGGCAAGGTCTCCCGGCTTCGTTAGAAGTGGATCCACATGCATATAATTATGTTCTTAGAATCACACCACTTGTCTTGATAACATGCTTGGTTGTTCGGTTGTTAGTGGTATATCATAATGTTGTGATTGATGCGGCGGCATGTGATATTTGAATGTTATGGTAATGTCTTTTAGCGTTGCGTTTGATGTTGTGACATGTGGTATTTGACAGTTGTGGTGATATGTTATGCCTTGGTGCTGGTGTGTAGACGTTTTATTGGAATTACTGTATATGCGCATTGTTCACTGATTTCCTACACTGGTTGCACTATTTGAGGTTATGACGACTAACCCTTTTGTGGCTATGCATATCCCACCGGGTATGTGTAGATGTTGAGACTGCAGGTGTTGAGGATGCGAATGCCAATGAGTAATCTCGGTAGTTCGTCGGGATGGATAGAAGATTTGCATGTGTTTACTTATTAAAGTTTTGTATTCTTCCGATGTAATAATTAGGGAAAAGGGCTCTGAATTATTGTGACATTTGAACCTGGGTTTTTAATTTCTTCGATTGTTATTTTCCGCAATTGAGCGTGATGACTCTATTCCACAATAACTAAAATTATGATTTGTCTTAAATAAAAAGAATTTTGTTTCTCCGTGTTTTTATTTTACATTATTACGTTGTTATAATGACTTGTTGGGGTAGAGGGTGTCACATTTAGTGGTATCAGAGCTCGGCTTGATTCTCAGGCCGTGGTGTGTGTCTATTATGTTTTTGTCTGTGTGCTCGGTGTGATTGTTTATGCTAAAATAGATAGGAGTATGAATGGTAAGACTCATTTTATAGGCTAACCATTTTACATTTGCCTCAGTGAGGAATGGCGGCGGTGGCCGTCTTTGTGATTGAGGCCTTAGGGCGGGTTGCTGAAGCTTTGGAGCGCAACCAGAACCGTACTGATAGGCCTGCTAAGTTGCTAGTTGATAAGTAGGGTAGTAGCGGGATAATTCCTCAAACTTCACCGCATACTCATCTACAGACATATTCCCCTGTGTTAAAGCTAGGAACTCAGCCTCCTTCCGGTCATGAATCTCAGCGGGAAAATATTTTTCCAAGAACCTGTCCTTGAATATCTCCCAAGTTACAGCAGTTGCGGTATTCTCCAACCTCCGACTAGTGTTCTCCCACCAATCTCCTACGACTTGAAGATCTTATGAGTTCGTTGAAAGCTCATGAATTTGAGCTAAACGAAGAAGAACCTGTCAAAAAAGGCAAGTCTATTGCTTTGAAAGTCGCTCAACATAAAGCTAGTTCTTCCAAAGCCCTTCAAGCTGAAGAAGAAAAATCAGAAGATGAAGCTTCAGAAGGAGATGTTGATACATCAGAAGATGAGCTCGCGTTTATATCCAGGAAGATACAAAGAATATGGAAGAAGAGAAACTTCAGGAGGAAGTTTCAGAAGAAAGATACTAAGGACAAGAAGGAAAGCAAAAAGCCTGGACATTTCAAGTCCGAATGTCCTAATATTAAGGAGAAGCCCACAAGAAGTTCTTTCAAGAAAAAGAAGAAGAGCCTCATGGCTACATGGGAAGATCTAGACTTATCCTCATCTGAGGAAGATAATGAAGAAGAAGCAAATCTCGTTCTCATGGCAGACACTGATCTTGGCTCAGAAGAAGAAGTTGAAGAGGTAATAGTATATGATTCCTACTCTGAACTTCAACTTGCATTCGATGCTCTTCTTAAGGACTCTGCCACTCTCTCTGTTGAGTATAAGAATTTGAAAAAGAAATTTTCAAAATTATCACAAGACTTTCAAGCTTTAAACAAAGAAAAATCTGTGAATACATGCCTTGACAGGATGATTTTGATGATTGACAAAAGGGAGCTTTGCAAAGAGTCAACCATGCAAAAAGTGGAAAAGAATACCAAGACGCGTATCAAGAATGATTGTTTCTCAAGTCTTTGGGTTCTGGGTATTTATTTATCTTTATTAAGACATTTTGTAAGTAGTAATAAAAAGCTCTCAATTAAAATTAAATCACACACGCACAAAATATTTTGACATGCATATCTCGTGTCGGATGTCGAGCTGAGGAAGTCGGATGTCGAGCTGACGAGGAAGTCGTGTGTCGAGATCTGAGGAAGTCGTATGTCGAACTGAGGAGGAAGTCGCGTGTCGAGCTGAGGAAATCGGATGTCGAGCTGAGACGAAGTCGGGTGTTGAGCTCTGAGGAAGTCGTATGTCGAACTGAGGAGGAAGTCGCGTGTCGAGCTGATGAGGTCGTGTACCGACCTATGAGAACCGAGCTGATGAGGAGGTCGTATACCGAGCTGTGTGCCGAGGTCGTGTGCCGAGGTCTTTTGCCGAGCCGCTCGTGAGGTCATATGCCGAAAGCCGTGGTCGAGGTCGCCTGGCCGAGCCGCGGTGGCGAGGTCGCTCGCCGAGCCGCCTTCGAGGTCGATGCCGAGCCGCCTCCGGTTTTCAACGCAACGGACAAATTCCAACGGACAGATCCCTGTGCAACGGTCAAATCTTCCAACGGACAAATCAAAACGCATAGCAAACGCCTCCTCGGTCGGTCTATAAATAAACAACGCCAGGTCTTTCTTACAACACAACAATAACAACGCAGTGCTTAATTTTTGTGCCAAAAACTCTGTCAAATATTTTTCATCACTCACACTTATTTGAGCACAATTTTCTGAGAGTCTTTTTATTCTACAAAATTTGAGTTGTATTATTTGAGCTTCAATTTGTTATATCTGCACTATTGAGTGTATCTTTTTCGTCTCATTTTATTTGTGAAAATCATTTATTTTTGGGTAGGAATCCCAAGGTGTTCATAGAGAGGTGATATCTCTTGAACGTATTGCTCTGGTATAGAGTTGTAAAGGTTTCTAGCTGAACCTGATTTAAAAGCTAGTGATTTAGTGAAAATCCCATAGTGGTTTGCTTTGGGGACAGGACGTAGGCCACAGGGGTGTTAAGTGGCCGAACCTGGATAATTTGTTGTGTGCTTTTTTACTCCTTATCTCTCTACTTTTCAGTCAATTAAATTTCTGTACTTTATTTTATTGTTATTTATATCTTACTATTTACTTTATTTTTAACTCGTTTGCAATTTATTCTTCAAGTGATTTATCTATTTCATATTAATATTTCCGCAACTCATAATTAGCACTTATTTCTCCAAAAGTTTTTGAAAGCATCGTTCACACACAATTCACCCCCCTCTTGTGTTTGGAGTCACTTGTCAACAAGTGGCATCAGAGCTAGAATCTTGTATAAAGGACTTAACCGTCTCAAGAGAATGACTTCAAACAATTATTTAGGAACTTCCATGAATGCACCCCCATTTTTCAATGGTGAGGGGTATGGTTATTGGAAGGATAGAATGCAAATCTTTCTTGAGGGTGTTGATCTTGATATTTGGGATCTTTGTGGAAAATGGTCCATTTGTCCCCACTCAATCAATTAATGATGCACGTGGTAGACAAACCAAGATCACTTTGGACCGAAGATGATAAGAAAGGTCCAATACAATTTGAAAGCTAAGAACATCATCACTTCTGCTTTAAGCTACGATGAGTTCTATAGGGTCTCAAATTGCAAGACTGCTAAAGAAATGTGGGACACCCTTCTATTGACCCATGAAGGTACTACCGAGGCCAACTTATGTCTCATGGCAAAACACGAGGAGGATGAGGTAAATGCTCTTGAACTCGAATCTCCTTTAACTTATGATGAGCTGCTTATTGCTTGTGAAGAATTAAATAATGAAACGATTAAACTTGGAAAAATTGTTCTTTCTTCTAAGAAAACCATCTCTTCTCTTGAATCAAAAATTGAAATTTTAAACAAAGAGATAGTGATTCTTAAAGAAAAACAAGTTCTTTGTGATTGAAACTTCTCCTCCCATATCTTGTGAAAATAAAAAGGATGAAGTTTTAAAATGCAATGAGTGTAGTGTTTTGAAAAATAAGGTTAAGGATTTAAATAACACTCTTGCAAAATTTACGATGGGAAGAGATAATCTAAACATTATGTTAGGAAACCAAAAAGGTACTTTTGGAAAAGCTGGTTTAGGTTATCATCCAAAAATTCATGAAAAATCTTTTAAACTCTTCAATCACAACAAACCCTCAAGTAGTCCTTTCATTAAATGCTTTCACTGTGGTAGAAATGGTCACACTGCCTCTATTTGCAATATTAGAAAGAATAAAAATGTAGTTAGCAAAAATATGTGGATTCCAAAGGGCACCTTGCCCAAGACTAACTCATATGGACCCAAGATGGTTTGGGTACCAAAGGTTAAAATATGATTTGTTGTTGTAGGTGTGCTTGAAAGCCAAGGACTTAAATTGGTATCTTGATAGCGGCTGTTCAAAGCACATGACAGAGACAAAAGCAAGTTCTCCTCATTGGTACCTAAGAATAGTGGTTATGTCCTAGGTATGGTGACAACAACAAAGGTAAAATTCTTGGGATTGGTTCTATTGGTAAGAGTCCTAATCCCATTATAGAGAATGTCTTGTATGTGGAAGGTTTGAAACATAACTTGCTAAGTATTAGTCAACTTTCTGACAAAGGCAATAATGTTATATTTGATTCTTCAAAATGCATGGTCGTAAATTCTTTTAATAAAAGTACAGTTTTCGTTGGATCTAGAATTGGAAATATCTATATGGTTAATTTAGATGAACTACCTTCAAATGATGCATGTTGTCTTTTTAGTAAAGAGAATGAATCTTGGCTATGGCATAGAAGAATGGCTCATATTCACATGGATCATCTTAATAAATTGGTTCGTAAAGACTTAGTAATTGGCTTACCAAAGCTTCGTTTTGAAAAAGATAAACTTTGTGATGCATGTCAAAAAGGAAAACAAGTAAAGGCATCTTTCAAATCTAAAAATATTGTTTCTACAAACCGGCCTTTACAACTTTTACATATGGATTTATTTGGCCCTTCTAGAACTAAAAGCTTTGGTGGCAATTACTATGCTCTTGTTATTGTGGACGACTATTCTCGCTATACATGGACTTTATTTATTTCTCACAAAAATGATGCTTTTAATGCTTTTCGAAAACTTGCAAAGGTTATACAAAATGAGAAGGGACTTAACATTGCTTCCATTCGAAGGGATCATGGTGGGACATTTGAGAATGAAGCATTTGAAACATTTTGCACAGAAAATGGCATTGATCACAACTTTTCTGCTCCAAGGACACCGCAACAAAATGGAGTGGTTGAAAGGAAAAATCGGTCTCTTGAAGAGCTAGCGAGGACGATGCTCAATGAGACTAACCTTCCTAAGTACTTTTGGGCAGACGCCGTGAGCACCGCTTGCTATGTGATGAATCGAGTTCTTATAAGGCCGATCCTTAAACAAACACCGTATGAACTCTACAAAGGAAGGAAGCCCAACGTTTCCCACCTTCACGTTTTCGGATGCAAGTGTTTTGTCCTAAACAATGGTAAGAATAACCTTGGTAAATTTGATGCTAAAGCTGATGAAGGTTTATTTCTTGGATATTCCACTTCTAGTAAAGCTTTTCGAATTTTTAATAAAAGAACTTGGACTGTTGAAGAATCTGTGCATGTTTCTTTTGATGAATCTAACCCCAAATCTTGATAGAAGAAAGTGTTGATGATCTTGCGAGTATTTGGAGATACCTATTTAGAGGAACAAGAGAGATCAAAAGTCCAAAGCGAGGATCAAGAGTCCTTGCCTCAACCCTCTCAAGAACTCTCTCACTCAAATCTTCCAAAGGAATGGAGAGTCTCAAAGAACCATCCTCTTGACAACATAATAGGTGATATCTCAAAAGGGGTAACGACTCGAAACTCTCTTAATCATGCATGTCATCATATGGCCTTTGTCTCTCAAATTGAACCAAATGACGTCAATGAAGCCATCTTTGATGAGTATTGGACCCTTGCTATGCAAGAGGAATTAAATCAATTTGAGAGAAATGATGTTTGGGAACTTGTCCCTAGGCCTAAAGATCACCTAGTCATTGGGACCAAATGGGTCTTTCGCAACAAGCTTGATGAAAACGGTATCATTGTTAGAAATAAAGCTAGACTTGTTGCAAAAGGCTATAATCAACAAGAGGGCATAGATTTTGATGAAACCTATGCACCCGTGGCTAGATTAGAAGCTATTCGCATGCTTCTCGCATTTGCATGCATCATGGATTTTAAACTTTTTCAAATGGATGTTAAGAGTGCATTTCTAAATGGTTTTATTCAAGAAGAAGTATATGTTGATCAACCCCCCGGTTTTGAAAGTTTTGAATTTCCAAATCATGTTTTCAAATTGAAAAAGGCTTTATATGGTTTAAAACAAGCTTCGAGAGCTTGGTACGAGAGGTTGAGCAAATATTTACTTGAAAAAGGTTTTGAAAGAGGAAAAGTTGATACCACTCTTTTCATTAAACACAAAAATCATGACATTTTACTTGTTCAAATTTATGTTGACGATATCATCTTTGGTGCTACTAATGAGTCTTTGTGTGAAGATTTTTCCAAAATCATGCAAAGTGAGTTTGAAATGTCCATGATGGGAGAGCTCAACTACTTCCTTGGTCTTCAAATCAAACAAACAAAAGAAGGAATTTTTATAAATCAATCCAAATATTGCAAGGAGTTGCTTAAAAGATTTGGAATGAGCAACGCCAAAGAAATCTCAACTCCCATGAGCACATCATGCTATCTTGACAAAGATGAAGGTGGTAAGTCGGTCGAAGTAAGTAAGTATAGAGGTATGATAGGATCTCTTCTCTATCTCACTGCTAGTCGTCCGGATATTATGTCTAGTGTTTGTATGTGTGCACGTTTTCAAGCAAATCCTAAGGAATCACATCTCTTAGCGGTAAAACGCATCATGAGATATCTCACTGGCACACAAACCATGGGTTTATGGTACCCCAAAGGTGCTGACTGCACACTTATTGGGTACTCGGATTCTGATTTTGCGGGTTGCAAAATGGACCGAAAAAGCACTAGTGGGACATGTCACTTACTTGGGAATGCCTTGGTCTCATGGCATAGTAAGAAACAAGCCAGTGTGGCTTTGTCCACTGCTGAAGCGGAATACGTTACGTGACGGTTGTTGTGCACAAATTATTTGGATGAAACAACAGTTGAATGATTATGGGATTAATTTGAAAACTGTTCCAATAAAGTGTGACAATACTAGTGCCATAAACCTCACTAAAAATCCGGTTTATCACTCTCGGACTAAACACATAGAGATTAGGCACCATTTTATTAGAGATCATGTTCAAAAGGAGATTGTGTGATTGAGTTTGTGGAAACATCTAAACAACTTGCAGATATTTTTACTAAACCTTTGCCTAAAGAAAGCTTCTTTTTTATAAGAACCGAGTTAGGAATTTTAGATCAATCATGCATTGAATGACTGCGTGTGAGTGCATTTTATTATGAATAAGTTCTAACTTGGCGTTGGAGTGTGCTAACATTTTTATGCAGGTTCCGTTACCAAGACTAAAAGTGGAGAAATGCAACCGCCCTTCCTGTAATCGCTAAAATAAAAGTTTGTGCAAAGTTATGTTAATCGCAAACAATTATGCTTCATTGAACCCTTGATACTCTATTATTTTTCGCCATCTAGTTACACGTATATGCATACGCTTTACATGCCTTTCCCTTTATCTTTTCCGCTTTTTGATGTTGCCAAAAGGGGAGAGTTATATGATTCAGGGGAGTGGTTTATTCCATGCATATTGTGAGGGGAGTTCTTCACCAAAATGCCAAAATGCGCCTAAACTCGATATCTTTTTTTTTAATATTGTGAGGGAGTTTTTCTAAATATTGTGCTTAAACTCGATATCTTTTATTGAAAAACCATGCTTATATCTCATTGCTATATCATGATTATATTTTACTAAATTCCTCCATGAGATGTTTGTCATCATCAAAAAGGGGAGTCTGTGAATACATGCCTTGACAGATGATTTTGATGATTGACAAAGGGAGCTTTGCAAATAGTCAA
The DNA here is from genome assembly GCA_037113605.1 of Calophaca sinica. Classification (NCBI taxonomy): domain Eukaryota; kingdom Viridiplantae; phylum Streptophyta; class Magnoliopsida; order Fabales; family Fabaceae; genus Calophaca; species Calophaca sinica. The sequence goes on along the minus strand of CM073736.1, from coordinate 38,599,976 downwards.
CCGTGCAAAAAGTGGAAAAGAATACCAAGACGCGTATCAAGAATGATTGTTTCTCAAGTCTTTGGGTTCTGGTATTTATTTATCTTTATTAAGACATTTTGTAAGTAGAAATAAAAAGCTCTCAATTAAAATTAAATCACACACGCACAAAATATTTTGACATGCATATTTCGTGTCGGATGTCGAAATGAGGAAGTCGGATGTCGAGCCGAGGAGGAAGTCGTGTGTCGAGATCTGAGGAAGTCGTATGTCGAATCGAGGAGGAAGTCGCGCGGTCGAGCCGAGGAAATCGGATGTCGAGTGAGACGAAGTCGGGTGTTGAGCTCTCGAGGAAGTCGTATGTCGAATCGAGGAGGAAGTCGCGTGTCGAGCCGGGATGAGGTCGTGTACCGACCTATGAGAACCGAAATGATGAGGAGGTCGATACCGAGCCGTGTGCCGAGGTCGTGGTGCCGAGGTCTTTGCCGAGCTGTTCGTGAGGTCATATGCCGAGCCGTGTCGAGGTCGTCTGTCGAGCCGCGGTGGCGAGGTCGTCTGGCCGAGCCGCCTTCGTGAGGTCGTATGCCGAGCCGCCTCCGTGTTTTCAACGCAACGGACAAATTCCAACGGACAGATCCCCTCGTGCAACGGTCAAATCTTCCAACGGACAAATCAAAACGCATAGCAAACGCTCCTCGGTCGGTCTATAAATAAACAACGCTGTGCTCTTTCTTACAACACAACAATAACGACGCAGGCTTAATTTTTGTGCCAAAAACTCACAAATATTTTTCATCACTCACACTTATTTGAGCACAATTTTCTCGAGAGTCTTTTATTCTACAAAATTTGAGTTGTATTATTTGAGCTTCAATTTGTTATATCTGCACTATTGAGTGTATCTTTTTCGCCTCATTTTATTTGTGAAAATCATTTATTTTTGGGTAGGAATCCCAAGGTGTTCATAGAGAGGTGATATCTCTTGAACGTATTGCTCTGGTATAGAGTTGTAAAGGTTTCTAGTGAACCTCGATTTAAAAGCTAGTGATTTAGTGAAAATCCCATAGTGGTTTGCTTTGGGAGACGGGGCGTAGGCCACAGGGGGTGTTAAGTGGCGAACCTGGATAATTTGTTGTGTGCTTTTTTACTCCTTATCTCTACTTTTCACCAATTAAATTTACGTACTTTATTTTATTGTTATTTATATCTTACTATTTACTTTATTTTTAACTCGTTTGCAATTTATTCTTCAAGTGATTTATCTATTTCATATTAATATTTCCGCAACTCATAATTAGCACTTATTTCTCCAAAAGTTTTTGAAAGCATCGTTCACACACAATTCACCCCCCTCTTGTGTTTGGAGTCACTTGTCAACAAAATCTGTACTCAATAAAGAGAACCAGAAGCTGAAAACAGAAAATTAGAATCTGATGGATAACCAGCGTCTGGCCACTAACAAGCAACCAGAAGCTGAGAGCTCTCAAGCTGAAAGCTCTAAAGTTACAGGCAACCTTAAATGCAAATCAAATGATTATGAATATGCATTTCAAAAGTTTCTTACAGAGAGTGTAACTCGAAGCAAGCAAGCGTCAATGATTTGGGGTGTCAGTAAAACGACAACTCATGGTCTTGGTTATATATTAGATGAACCTCCTTTAGAAAATGATTCAGCATCTGATAAATCCAATAATCATAGTAAATGCTTGCATTGTACATACTGCAATAAACCTGGTCATTTGAAAAGTGCATGTACTGTTTTTAAAACTGTGAAGGATAAGCTTCCTTCAAGAACTAACAAGAAAGGACCCAAAAAGATATGGGTACCTAAAGATAAAATAGTCTATGTTGCAGACATGCTTAGCAACAAAGTCAACACACCTATCTTGGTACTTAGACAGTGGATGCTCGCGTCACATGACGGGAGAAAAGCATATGTTCCAAGAACTAAGGCCTAAAGAAGCTGGATTCGTTGGTTTTGGAGGAAACCAGAAAGGTAAAATAGTTGCAATTGGTCGCATTGGTAAAGGCTCTCTTCCCTCTATTGATAATGTACTTTATGTTGAAGGACTTAAACATAACTTATTGAGCATAAGTCAATTATGTGACAATGGTTATGAAGTCATCTTTACAGAAACTGGATGTCTAGTAAAAAGCAAGAAAGACGGCTCTATTTTCTTCACTACTAAGAGGAAACAAAATATTTACAAAATTGATCTCTCTGAACTTGCAAAACAAGATGTCAAGTGTCTCATGTCTATTGACGAAGAACAATGGATTTGGCACAAGAGATTGGGTCATGCCAATTTGAGATTAATCTCAAAATTAAACAAGCACAGCCTTGTCAAAGGCTTACCAAATCTTAAGTATCAATCTGATGCTCTCTGTGTGGCATGTCAAAGAGGAAAACAAGTTAAAACTTCTTTTCATTCAAAAAATGTTGTTTCAACCTCTAGACCACTTGAGCTTTTACATCTTGATCTTTTTGGTCCAACAAGGACAGCCTCTTTAACTGGAAAGAAATATAGGTTAGTCATTGTTGATGATTTTACTAGATGGACATGGGTTAGATTCCTTGCTCACAAAGATGAGTTATACAAGGTATTTATTGTATTCTGTAAAACAGTTCAAGATGAAAAAGGAATTTGTATTTCATCCATTAGAAGTGATAATGGGGGAGAATTTGAAAATGAAAGCTTTCAAAAATTTTGTGATGATAATGGCATCTCCCACAATTTCTCCTCTCCTAGAACACCTCAACAAAATGGTGTTGTAGAAAGGAAAAATAGGTCCCTCCAAGAAATGGCCAGGACCATGATCAATGAAGCTAATATTGCAAAACATTTTTTGGCAGAAGCAATAAACATAGCTTGTTACATTCAAAATAGAATTCTTATTAGACCTATTTTGAAGAAGACCCCATATGAACTGTGGAAAGGAAGAAAACCAAACATATCATATTTTCATTCATTTGGTTGTACTTGTTATATTTTGATTACTAAGGATCAGCTTGGTAAGTTTGATTCAAAAGCTGACAAAGGAATCTTTTTGGGATATTCTGAAAGATCTAAAGCTTTTAGAATATACAATAAAGAAACTATGACAGTGGAAGAATCCATTCATGTCAAATTTGATGACAAGAAGCCTGACACAGCCATGTCAGAGCTAAATGAATTATTTTCAGAATTAAATATAGGTGATACTACAAATATTCAACCTACATCTTCATCGTCCGGTGGTAACCAGACGCAAGAATCTTCGGAAGCTGAAGCCAGAAAGAGCTGGAAGTACAAAACCAATCATCCTAAAGATCAAATCATAGGAGAACCTGCAGATAGAGTAAGAACCAGATCCTCTTTTAAAGAGCATGTAGATATGGCACTATTCTCAGAAATGGAACCTAAAACGATTGATCAAGCATTGGAAGATGAAGGTTGGATTCTGACCATGCAAGAAGAGTTGGATCAGTTCCAAAGAAATGATGTATGGAAGCTAGTTACTCTACCAGAAGATAAGCAAGCTATTGGTACTAAATGGGTATTTAGAAACAAGCTTGATGAAGATGGAAATGTTGTGAGAAACAAGGCAAGATTGGTTGCTCAAGGTTACTCATAGGAAGAAGGTATTGATTTTACTGAAACGTTTGCACCTGTTGCAAGGTTAGAAGCTATACGCATTTTACTTTCATTTGTTGCACACCATGATATAATTCTTTATCAAATGGATGTGAAAAGTGCTTTCTTGAATGGTTTTATAACTGAGGAAGTCTTTGTAAAACAACCTCCTGGATTCGAAGACATTGAATTTCCAGAACATGTCTTCAAGCTTAAAAAGGCCCTGTACGGTCTTAAGCAAGCTCCCAGAGCTTGGTATGAAAGACTGGGTACATTTTTTATGAAAAATGGTTTTACCAGAGGTCTAGTAGACACTACTCTTTTTTGAAAAACATCAAACATGCACTTTATAATTGTTCAAATATATGTTGATGACATTATTTTTGGAGCTACTAATGAAAGCCTTTGCAAAGAATTTTCTAAGCTAATGCAGGCTGAATTCGAGATGAGCATGATGGGTGAACTAAAGTTCTTCCTTGGAATTCAAATCAAACAATGCAATGATGGTATCTATATACATCAAAGCAAATATATCAAGGAATTGCTAAAGAAATTCAAAATGGTGGATTGCAAACCTATGTGCACTCCTATGCATCCCACGTGCATTCTTAGTAAAGATGAAACTGATAAAAAGATAGATCAGAAGATGTACAGAGGTATGACTGGATCTCTACTTTATCTTACAGCTTCAAGACCTGATATTATGTTCAGCGTCTGTCTGTGTGCTAGATTTCAGTCAGATCCTAGAGAATCACACTTGAGTGCTGTTAAAAGAATTTTTAGATATTTGCAAGGATCTACTAATCTTGGTTTGCTTTATAAGAAATCAAAAGATTACAAGTTAGTAGGTTTCTGTGATGTTAACTTTGCTAGAGACCGAATTGAAAGAAAAAGCACAAGTGGAGGCTTCCAATTCCTTGGAGCAAATCTTGTGTCTTGGTCAAGCAAAAGGCAAAGCACGATTGCACTCTCAACAGCAGAAGCTGAATATATTTCAGCAGCAAGTTGCAGCTCTCAACTTCTGTGGATGAAATATCAACTTGAAGATTATCTGATAAAAGAAAGTAACATTCCTATCTTTTGTGATAATACTTCTGCAATCTGTCTTACTAAAAATCCCATATTGCATTCACGAGCCAAACACATTGAGATTAAGCATCATTTTATAAGAGACTATGTTCAGAAGGGTATTCTCGAAATAAAATTTGTAGACACTGATCATCAGTGGGCTGACATATTTACAAAACCCCTTGCTGAAGATAGATTCAATTTTATAAGAAGAAATTTAAATTTTCATCTTATAGAAGAATGATTAATCTCAGCGTCAGATGATATGCATCATCTTAGCATCTGGTATGCCATAAGCATGTACACGTATAAGCATTTTATTCGTCATGTGCATCATAACTCAACGTCTGGTGAATCGGTTGCGTGCATCCGAGTGGACACGCACATGTCACACGTGTAAAGGACTTAAGCATCTCATCACATCTCACTGAGTCATGATTATTTATGTTTTTCGATAAAATCTTTTTACTTGATTTTACTTTTCTTTTGGCGTCTTCATTTAATGAAAAGGGGAATCTTCATTTTCTTTTCTTTTTGATTTAATTTTTTTTGGAAATGCGAAACGGTTTTTGAAAAAGGATTGTACCATTTTCCATCAACTTTCCCACTACTCCACATTTTTCGCTCCATCACTTCACTTTGTTTCTACTTGCAAAAATTGTTTTCTCTCTCTCTCTCTCTCTGTGTGTGTGTGACTTCAAACCTTAAAACCTCCATTACCCTCTCTGCAACTGCTACCATGGCGGATAGAAAGGTTGGACAATATACTACTGCCTACGATGTCTTCTCAGAAGCAAAACTTATGAATGAAAACAGAATTGATTTTGAGAACTTCAAGCTCTATGGTTTTTATTTTGAAGAAGGTTTAGAGAAACTGGGTTGGAAAAATTATTTTATCTGGGAACCAGTTGATGTGTTGAGCTATGCTATAAAGGAATTCTGGGGGAACGCTTACCTACTTCCAGGTGAAATTATTGAAGGACATATCAGAGGTTTCAAGTTACGTTTCATCATAAACTCTATCACTCAGACCATCAAGTGCCCTTGTGAAGGAATCAGTTACCATGCTAACTGGGTTGACGCTTACAGAGGTTTGGAAAACGTCAACGAAGCTCTGTTCGAAAACTATCGTGAGTTGAAGAAGAAGAACATAACTCCCACTGCCAAAGATTTGAAAAGCCACTTCAGAGTATTGCACAAAATCATCGCTAAGAGCGTGATTCTGAAGGCTGATTCAAGCGACATAGTGAACTATGAGCAAAAGTTCATTATGAGAAACTATATGGATGAAAAGAAAATCAACCTGCCAAGGTTGATTATCAATAATCTTGTAAATGCTCTCAAGGAAAAGTGTTGATAAAAAGAATATTGTCAAGGTTATCCCTTATGGAGCTCTTCTTTCCATAATGATGATAAAAGATGGTATTGTGAGAAAGCTTACTGATCCGACAAACAAAGAAGAAAGAGATAAATACTTTGGTGTTGGTGCTGTTGTTCGTCCTGAGGTTTTTGAAGTCAACAGTCTGGTCAGAATGCAATTCATAACTGGCTCTATGATTAAGAAGGTGAAACTAGAGCAACAAGAAGGAGAAACTGTTGCAAATGTTGGAGAAGCTGAAAAGAAAACCACCAGAAGCTCAATGGCTGGTGTGAAGAGACCTGCTGAATCTCCTATAAGGGAGACAAGAAGAATGAAACAGAAGGTGGCTCCTGCACCTACTATTGAGGAACCAGAAGATGAGGACAGAATTCCCATCAAAAAGATCTTGGAGAAGAAGAATAAGCCAACAGCTAAAAAAGACGCTTCAGCGTCCGGTCAAGGGAAGCAAGTCCCTCGTCCTCCTCCTACCGTTGTTGCCTCTAGAGGAACAAAGAGAAGGTTGGTTAAGTCTTCTGAGCTTAACTCAAAGGTACTTAACTTTATTGTTGATGAGTCAGTATCTATTTTTGATTCTCATGATGTTATTCCTGCACCTCCATTGTCTGTTTCACAACCACAAACCCAAACACAAACCAAGAAAACCAGAATGAGCCTACAACAAACCTCTACCCTCATCCCCTCAAAACCGACCCAAACATCATCCAATACACTCAACTTTGACCAACCATAAATATCCTCAGATACCTCACTTACTACATACATTTCCAAACTTCACTCTCATCCCTTCAACCTATTATTCAAAGTACCTCCCATCATTCCATTCAAACCCTACACACCTAAAATCTATACAATCACCAAAACCACTCCCACTTCACTCACCCTTACCTACAAACCTACAGACTTCAGTGGAAGGAAGAATGTCTCATGATTAACAAACCTCGGTTTGTTAAGTATGAAGTCATACCACAAAGATCTACAATCACCCTTCTACTTGGCACTTGAAAACCTTCACCTGCAGTTGCAGACCGAGATTGCCTCTCCAATGAATACTGCCTTCAAGGATGGAGAAGACCGTTTCGAGATGTCATTCAAAGGGAGATTAAGACCGAAACCTGGTAGCAGGGCAATTCCTTTCTCTGTTGATCTTTCGAAGTTCCTGCCTCAAATTGAACCTCTCACACTGGAGGAGTGTGGAAGATGGATTACGGATGAAGAAGCTGCCTTCATGGCACACTGTCATGAGATGAAGAAACTTGAAGTTATCAGACAGTTTAGAGATCCTTCTTCTGTATCCATAAAGATTGTTCCAGATAGACAAAGGTGGCTACCTTGGTCTATCCCTGGGAAGAGGAAAGAACCTGCTCCTGGCAAGTTGCCATACAGCAAGATCGGACTCAAAGAGTATGAGAAGGCTCCTAAGATGTTTAATCTTAAAGAATTCTTTGAGCCTCCGATTGTCAAGATCACTGAGGACCATGCCAGAAGGTTTTACCTCAGTTCTCTGAAGGAAGATGAATGGAGAATTGGCTCCTCAAATTGTTGCAATGCTGAGAAAGCCACAATTTTCACAGTTGGCACTATCAGAAAAGTTACTGACACCAATCTTGGAACTGCATATTTTGATGATACGTTCAGGTGTTCAGTGATCAGGCCTCTTGACTGCATGAAGATATATGTCCAATGGGCTGCTGTGACTAAGCATTTTGACATTGGATTTATATGGAATCAATGGTCTGAGTCTTGGAAAGACAAAGCCATGTTGCCATGCCTTGTCCCCCTAGTGCTTGAAGAAGATGACAAGGAAAATCTGTGAAGAGTATATCTGGCAGAAATAAAGGACTCTCTTTCGCTTTTGGAGCATTGAGCATCTTTATCAGAAGAGTATGGGGAGAAGATGCTGGAAATAGGTTTGACGCTTTTACTGCTGATGTGTTTCTGCATAGAGACATTATCTTTATGGACTTACTGTATCCAGAAGATGTGAAGAAAAAAAGGGAAATTCAGGCAGAATCTGAGCAGAGAAAACTTGGAAATCTCATCAAATGGGTTATACTAAATGATGCATTCTTTCAAAGAGCTCAAAAGAAGAAGGAATTGAGACTGAAGCTATCTAATTGGGTGCTAGCAGAGCATCAAAAGACAAAACCTGTATCAGTATCAGAAGCTGGACCTTCTACTTCTACTTCTACTCCTGCAGTTGAGATGGTCACTATTACTAAAGCAGAGTTTTAAGAAATGAAGGCCACAAACCTAAAAGTTACTCAGCTGGAGAATGCCCTGAAATTACTATATGAACGTCTCAACATTCCTCCACCACCTCCACCAAACCCTTGAATTTATTTTTTTGTGTGATATAAAGTATTTTTTTTTGGGTACTCTTATATATATACACTTTTGCTCTGATTATCTGTTTATATATCTCTATCTGACTTATATTCAAATTTTTCTAAGTCTTATTTTGACTATGATGTGCTTTACACTCTTTTTGTCTGATGACAAAAGGGGAAGTAAAAGAAAGGTTTGATGAACACGTGAAAGTCTGATTGACTAATTCACCGTCAAATGTTCAAAGTCCGATGGATACGCTGAAACTAAAATATCACGCACAACATTTCATACATAGCATTTGTGTTAGTTATCTATTGCTCTAATACCTATAATGCTTTGATATTCATTGATAAAAGAAAGGTTTGATGAACACGTGAAAGTCTGATTGACTAATTCACAGTCAAATGTTCAAAGTCCGATGGATACGCTGAAACTAAAATATCACGCATAGCATTTCATAGATAGCATTTGTGTTAGTTATCTATTGCTCTAATACCTATAATGCTTTGATATTCATTGACCCAGTACTCTGATAATAATCAATAACTTTGGTACAATGAAAATCTTTTTGATAAAATGAAATCAGCATCCGATCTCACTTTGTTAGATAGATATATGCTCTGATACATCTACGTATTTTTGCGATCACTCAAAAGAATTTGTTTATCAACAATCGCCTTAATACCTGAATTGTTCATATATATCTAAATTGTTGAATTCAGGGGGAGACCCTTGATATTATTTTGAAATTAAATTGTTCATCAACCTTGGATATTTGTCATCATCAAAAAGGGGGAGATTGTTGGAACCTAAACGATTGAGAAGTTTAGACCCTCATTAATTTTGATGATAACAAAGTATTTTCAAGAGAACAATTTATCTTCTAACATATCTTTGAGTGTACAGGTATCAAAGCTTCATATATATGTACAAAACACTCAAGAAAGGAGAAGAAATTTACAAGAGAGTTGAATACACTCCATTGATGTCAGTGTCCGAACTCACTCCAGCGTCTTGCTAACAGCGAGAGTTCGGTAGTGTTACTCTTTGACACGTGGAATACTTAATTGCTGTGAGCGTCCGTCCTCTGTTCTAAGCGAGTATCTGATCTCTTTCATGAAGCACGTGATGATCACGTTTTTGCTCTTAACCTCAGAATGTTCTGGAACGAAATTCGAATTTGATTTTGTGCACTCATTTTGATGTACGAGGAAGCAAAGGTAACACCTTTAGCATAAGACAAAAATCGTACAAGGCAATTGTGAAAAGCAGATAGTACGAAAACGGTAATATGTACTACTCTGATATTCTCTGGAAAGGAAGAAAAGGACTACATTTCAAATTACCTCACTCAATGAAAAGAAGCTATGTTTTTACTGCAAACGGTAATATCCCTGAAGTCTCCTATAAATACCCTAAGGTATTCATTGAAAAAGGAGCCAAAAAACTGTGAAGAAACTTCATTCTGAAGGCAATATTACTCAAGTGAGCAATCAAGTTTCATGCCGAGTTTCTGGTCTACAAAGAACTGAACTCAGTGTCTTATACTTTCTTTTAGAAAGCTACTCTGTTTTGAGCTTAGTCTTTTCATCCTCTCTGTGAGAGTTATTTTGATTGTATTCAAAAGTATATTCTCTTTTGTAAACTGTATTTGGCCTAGTTAAGGCTTTGTTCCTCAAAGGCTCGATCGTACTGAGTCGTTTTGAGAAGTTGAGAGTATTGTCAAGTTTGTGACAGTAGAATACTCTTGAGGTAAATTGTAATCAGTTGATTATAGTGAAAAATCCCTCAGGATCGAAGGGACTAGACGTAGCTACCAGTTGGTGGTGAACTAGTATAAATCTCTGTGCCTCTTTCTTTACTGCTTTACATTTAGCTTTACCTTGCTCAGTAAAATAAGTTTTCATAAACGGTTTATTTCCTGCATCCGGTTAGTCTCTCATCATCCGGTTAGTTTCTCAGCGTCCTATAAACAAACAGTTTTGAAAAATCTGTATTCTTAGTGCTTTTAACGTAAAGTTTGCGAAAAGTTTTTGGACACAATTCAACCCCCTTCTTGTGTTCACGTTCAAATCATGTGGGTACAAATTGTAGAACTTATCCCTTTTATGTCATGGATGCTCCATCCAAATGATGTCTTGTTCTCCCGCAAGACTCTTAAAAGTTTTTCCTCCATCGGACCTGTTAAAGAAGATGAAATGACAACTGGTAAGGAAGATGGTGGGTGTCAAAATACATATTTAAGATCAGTGGGTAGCGGTTTTAATTCCAGCTCAGGTGGCTCTTCTAAAGATGATTTGACCGCAGTCTTTTTGGTTTATCTAATTTCTCAAATTGCTGCACCCCGTTCCTTGGACTTGGTTCCATGCCTGCCTCTAGAGCTAAAACTTAATTTTTAATCTCCTTTTCATCGGTGATGACCTCTTTACTGCAAGTTAAAACTTTTTCTAAAGGGTTTGTAAGTAAATGTACCTGCGAATCAAGAGACATCAGAAAAGTTTCTGTTAAAGTGTCAATAAAATTGCACGAGTGAGAATTTGGTGTTTTTAAGGAATCAAACACGTTGAAAACAACTTCCTCATCGTTAAGCCGTAATGTAAGCTTTCCTTGGTGAACATCAATGATTGTTTTTCCTGTTGCTAAAAGTGGTCTTCCCAAAAGAAGGGGTACTTCCTTGTCCTCTTCCATGTTTATAACTACGAAGTCAGCTGGAAAAATAAATTTTTCTACCTTTACCAAGACATCGCCAATTATCCCTTTTAGGTGCACTACGGACCTGTCTACCAGCTGTAATTGAAGTCTTGTGGGTCTGGCTTCTTTTAAGCCAAGTCACTGAAAAATAGATAAAGGCATTAGATTTATACTGGATCCTAAATCACAAAGAGCTTTTTCAAAATAAGAATTTTCAATTATGCATGGTATTGTAAAACTCCCTGGATCCTGCATTTTAGGAGGTAGCTTTTTCAGGATTATGGCTGAACACTCATCGCTTAACCGAATAGTGGATAACTCCTCTAGCTTTTTCTTGTTGGCAAGGATACTCAGAATTTAGCTGCTTCAGGACTTCTAAATTTTTTTCAAATTGAGGGTCCTGCAAGTCGTTCTTCAGTCTCTGTGGGAATGGCACAACAGGGGTTGTGTCAGGTGGATTGACATGTACTATTGACTGTTCTTTCTCAGGCTCCTTGTTTGTTGTCTCTCTTTCTTCGGTAGGGATAAGTGATTTTTCTTGGGGCTGAGCGGATATGACTTTTTGTTTGCTCTTCTCAGATGGCCCTGCGAGTACTGTCCTTCCTCTTGTAGTTATTAGATTAGATTGTACTTCTTGGCTATATGTTTTCTCTTCTTTCTTGGTTAAATGGTTTATCAATTGATCTGCTAATTGCCTCTGTCTTTCCGCATTTGTTGATACCAATTTTTTCAGATGCTTAAACCTTTCGTCAAGTGCCTTCATGTATCCATGAACTAATGCAGGGTGGCCTGGATATGACTTCCTTCCCTCTTGAGCCTGTAAAAATGAGCCTTAGTTTCTCCACACCGGATTGTTATTATTTGAGCAGTGATTACCATGTTTCTCAATGCCTATAAAATTAACTTTTGCAACTTCATTCCCAATTGTTGAAGACTTCCTTGAAGTTCTGATATGAGCATAAGATGCTAACAAGGCTTCGAATTTTTTAGTGAGTGCATCTATCTTGGCTTCTAAAGATAAGGGAGTTTGCCTCCCATGGCTCCCTATTTCAGGATCAATCTGTTTCCTTTCCGAAAGCCATTGAGCCTCGTTTTGAGCCATCTCTTTAATAATTTCTAGCATCTCAGAGGGTGCACTTGTTCCCAGAGATCCCCCACAGGCAGCGTCTATGGCAGCTCTACTATGTGCATTTAACCCATTGTAGAAAATGTGAACAAGTTGCCATGTAGTGAATTCCTTGTGTGGAAAACCTCTAAGTAGTTCTTGAAAATGCTCCCAAACTTCGTGCATTGGTTCCAACTCAGACTGTTTGAAACTAGATATTTTTGCTCTTATTTCTGCAAATTTGGCTAATGATAGATATTTCGGGAGAAATTTGCCCTTCAGATCCTCCTAAGTGGTGATTGAGTTTGGTGCCAAAGAGTCTAGCCAAACATGAGCTTTTCCCTGCAATGAGAATGGAAATAGTGTTAGTTTAATAGCTTCTACTGGGACTCCATTATACTTGACAGTACTAAGTATTCTTCGGAAGCTCTTGAGATGGGTATGTGGGTCTTCCGAAGGTAGCCCCAAAAATTGTATTGCAGACACTAGCTTGATTAAAGCAGGATTATATTCAAAGTTAAGCCGCCTAATGGCTGGGCCGTTTATGCTATCCTGAGTATCAACAGAAGCAGAAAAGTACTCTTCAAGAGTGAGCTCTGGTTCTTCTTCCATTGCGGTGCCTGAATAACAGATGGTAATTAATACAAATAAAATAGCCAGAAAATAGTAAAACAGAAAATAGAATAAAAATACTTAAAGTAACTAAGATCTCGTTGAACTAATATTGCTAAAACATTCCCCGGCAATGGCGCCAAAGACATGTTGCGACTCAAGCAAGTGCACCTGATCGTAACTCGTAATAAAGTGGAGTATAATTAGGATTCCGAATGTCGAACCCACAGGGAATGCGCAAGTACCAGCGTAATAAAGATCCTTAATTCTTTAAACGAACAGAATAATTGGGTTGGAATTGAATAGAAAACTAAACGGAATGAAATTAAGACTTTAAACCAAGATGATTAGAGCAAGATCAAATAGGATAAACCTAGGGGAACCGGATTCACTAATACTAGCTCTTGAATCTACTTCCTTGCTATTATGATTTGTATTTCCTCATTGAATACTAACCACTTACTATAAATTACTAAGGGTTATCCTCGCGTACAGTAGCCTTCCTCCCAACTAATTACTCCGTTTGGTCCAGGAAGGTAACTAAGGGAAAGAGCATTAGACAAGTTTTTTAATTTAATAACTAATTGGAAACAAGCAATAACCTATCCGGCGTATACCATGAACTCTGTGATCATAGAGTTCTACTAATTAATTATGATCCTGTTACCACAAGTAACTAATTTTATAAGGGTTAGCTACTCCCTATGAGATTAAGTATACTAGAATCAACACATTCATGAAGATAATAAGGAATTTAAAATAACAATTAAATAGATATCAAGAACATCATAAAAGATCCCCCATCACCCCTAGTGATGGAATTAGCTACTCATAATGTTATGAAACAAAAGAAAGTAAAACAAATTCAAACTCCTAAAAGACATGAGTTAAAGAACCGGGACACCCTTTTGGTATGACGGTAATCCTCTCGTGTATTCCTCACGTCTCCACAGACTCCAGCAGCAATTCTGAATGATGGGAAGCTCCAATGATCGAAAACTTACTCCAATCGTATGGTGTTTGTGAATGATTCTCAATAAGGGGGTTTCTTGACTTGGGAATTCGTCAAAAGATCTTTGTAACATGTTAAGATCCCCTATTTATAGATTAGGTTGCGAATTAGGTTATCTGGCTTCAAATCTGCACTGATCAGGGACGGGATACGGCCGTACCGCATATATACACGGTCGTACCGAGCTTCATTGATGACGCTGAACCGTACCCATGCGTGTTTTTGCCCTAACATCACTTGTGTACGGTTGTACTGCCTTTGGCACGGCCGTACTGGACAATTTTATCGGTGTCAGGTGGTACAGACTGAGGGGGTACGCCCTTATTGAGGTTCTGCTCTAGGTACGGCCGTACCGCTTGACCAGTAGTGCTAAAACTCTCCAAAACTAGCCAGTTTTTAGTCCTTTTTCGCATCTTTTGCTCTGAGTGGTGTCTTCATGATAATTCTGCATAATAAGACATAAAGAAGTACCTTTGTGTATTAATTAGTGCAAAATGGTATAATTAGATACTAAAAATGCTCTATAAATATAGACAAATTGGCGTGTTAACAGATATCCACTCTTTTGCATCAGTTAATATCTCTGTAATATCTTCATCATCCACTGACTCCAAAAGCGCTAGGTTTGATCCCAAGGGTGTTACTTTTATTGTAAAAAAACCCCTGCCTTATGAACTCCTCTTGTATATTAAGGAGACCCTGGCTTAATAACTCGCCCAACATAAGCCTTCTTGAGTTTTTCGAATTAATCTCCTTCCACCTTGAACTCCATATGTGCAAATGGTTCCTTTCCCGTGTCTTTGTTCTTCTTCCAGCCTTTTGCAACCCATCGTTGTTCAGTTCTTTTCGCTGCTTCACCATTCTTCACCCTAGAGCCTTCGTTCCTTGTAATATTTGCGTACGTAACTTCTGGATTTCTCAACTTTGAATACAACTTTGTACTTCCTTTTCTCTTACTATGTGTCTTGCCCTGTGCTTCCTTCTTTATTGTTCCCTCACTCCTTTGGAATTGCGGTAGGTTAACATATATCTTTATACTCCCAATAATGATATTATCTAGCTTCATTCTGAAATATTCCGGATCTCTGATGTCGAAAAAACGCACGAACCCGAAGCGTCTGCCACCTCTGCCCCTTTTAGATGGAATAATCACTTCATCTACCGTACCATACTTTTTAAACACATTGAACATCGCCTTTGCATCGTGATCTTCCGGTATCTCTGTGAAGAAGTAGGTAGTTGCATTTTTGCTACCATGTTGTTGTTGATCCTTGAACCCTTTGACCCATTCTGTTTTCCTGTTTGCTGCATCGCCTTTCTGTGTGTTCTACTTCCGCTTTACCTCACTCCACTCCTCCTCCATGTTCTTTGATCATATCGTTAAAGTCTTAGGAATATATACTAATTGAAAGATAACATCTTATTAATTATATAAGTTTTTTCAACATCCTTTTAATCAAGGTAATCAAAACCGGATGGGGTATTGAATCGGTGTAAGCACCGATTCAAAGTTCCATGGTCTGACGGGGTCGGATCGGGGTCGAACCGGAAATAATTAAATATATAAAACAATAATAAACAAAAAATAACATAATATTCATAATTTTACATCATTAAAAGTTATTACTATTATTATTATTATTATTATTATTATTATTATTATTATATACAAGTAACAAATAATCTTTATATCCTAAAAAAACAAATACTATATCATTATGTGTTTATATTATATACAAATCAAAAACACATATGTAATATTACCGTTAATTATAAGCAAAGACAAATACCAAAAAATATATATATAAAATTCTATCAAAACACGTTAAATATAAATTCACAAACATACAAGTCAAATAACAATGAAAATAATCCTATGAAACATATACGGGTGCAATTCTTTTGGGGCATGGATAAAAATATAGAATACTATGACTGTGCTTAAGTCAATCAAGCTAGCTGGAAATGGAACTGTTAAAATAATCCTTTTTTTTTATGTTAATATCTATGACATTGTTTTAAAAGGAATTATTAATTTGATCAACAATCTAACAATTATAAAATCAAAAAAGGAATTAAGCTCAACAGCTAATAGGATTAGAAAATAAAAGAAAGGAATTGTTGAGCACCGAGAATTGTATGTCGTGTCTCGTGGGGCTGGCAGTTAGCAACATGAGAGGGAATTGACCTACGTTTATAATAAGTCCCACATCGAAAAGGTTGTATGAAGTAGAGAGCAATATGACTTGTAAAATCGAAGCATAAGAATTAACGATGCAAGGACGGCATCCTTTTCCGAATCTACTGTGTTAAATAATACAGAATTTTGCAATATAAACTCATACCACATGACAGTTTTATATTTATTTTTTTCCACCAAAATTCAAAAAAAAATTATTTTTTATTTTTTAATTCATAATATTTTATTAATTATGTAATATCAATTAATTAATTAATTAATATTTATATATACACTTTTACCATTCAATCAAATTTGAATTTATTCAAATTCTAAATGTAATAAATTAAAGCATATAATTCAATTAATTCTCATATCTGGATATTTGTCATTTAATCAAAATATTTTATTTTATTTTTCAATATAATCAAAATATTATCTAAGTCATGTGACAATATATGAAACATTAAATGTTTGCCTAAATCAATTTCAATTTTTTATTTTTAATTTTTTTGCCTAAACATGTGAATCAATATATTATATAAAATAGAGTTTTGCCATGTGGAATTATATCACATGTCAAAACCACATATATTTTTTTCAGCCTAAATTTTTTTTATATTTATTATTTTAATTTTAGTATCAATATTATTACAAATATCAATTAATAAATGCTAGCAAAATTATAAATATCTTCTCTTAAATAATTTTCCGATTCTGAATTAGCGTAATCAATTAACATTTATTATTATTTTAAATTATAAATTTGACCCTTTTTAATCTGACATTCACCATCAAACATATAATTCATAATAAATTTAAAATCCAATTTCAAATTTGAGTCTAAATTAAATCAAATTGAAATTAACTAGATCATCTTACTAAAAATATAAATTAATTTATAAATACTCACATATTCATAAAACAAAAATTAATACCTAAGTCCAGAGTTGTAAATTTTGGCCTGCCCGATGTGCCCGTGTTTTATGCTGGGTTGGACTCTTTAATTATACGCTTAAAAAGAAATAAGCCATTTTACCTCACTTGGTTGGCATGTCAGATCCGTCTTTTACGTATTTTTAAAGAAAATTTATATACTTTGTTTGACGGGAATTTGGCCCGGCCCGACGTCTTTTAGGTTGGGCTGGGCCACAAAAAAAGACATGATAGATATACGAGCTGGATTGGCCCGCTCTTTTTTGCATTTTTGCTGTTTGGGTTGGGCTAAGCAGCCCGATTAGACACCTCCACCTGTGTCACTGCTGTTATTTTTTTGTTTTTATTTTTTCTTTTTAAAAAAGTAAATTGCTGGCCTCTTTTTCTTTTATTTTCGTTTTTTATTCAATTTCGATTTAGGAATAAATAAAAGCAATACAAGTTCAGCCAATTTTATGTTCTTTCTTTGATCTAAGCTTCTATCTTTTTTTTTTTCATTCCCTTTAAATGTTTTTCATGTTTTGTCTAATATTAAACAATAAAAGTTTGTTTGCTTAGACCATTTAGTTTTTATTATTAATTTCTACTATGAAGTCACCTTGAAATCATATTACTATTTGTTATTATATTAGAAAGTTGTCTATTTTTTTCTATTTTCTTTAAAAATATTTTTGACTACTCATTTTTTTACGTGACTCAAAAACCATCAAATCTCATCCGTGCAATGCACGGGTTAATACACTAGTTATATATATTAAAACGATGTTTGCGACGTCATTTTCACATATGAAATTTCACATGTCACTTCCTCATTCATTCAATTTCCAGCCTATTCCCCAATATGTAATTCTGCTTTAAGTCCTTTTTTTTATTACATCCAGCATTAATTATATAATTAGATCTTAAATATTGATACATATTTTGTTGGATTACTCTATATATATAGTAACTCATGAACATTAATTTACTCTATACATATTTTTTATTTCAATATTTTATTCTAAATTATGTAAATACAATTACTACACACTTAACCGGAAAAAATACTATTACTACCATTGAAAAATTCTTAATACATTTCTAAAGCAAACATACAATCATAATAAAAATATGATCATGGTTCTTAATAAATTTCTTAATAACTTTTTAAAACATAGATATTTTAGTAAAGAAGAAATTTCTAAAATTAATATGTATTATCATATTTGGTAGTTTTAATAGTAATAATTTTATCTATTTTAATGAGATTGTGATTGTGATCTAAGGTACTAAATGTCTCATGTTAATAATTTGTATTTGAATTTTAAATAATTTTTTAGCACATGTTAATGGATATGGAAGACAAATCCAAAAATCCCATAATTTTTTGCGTATTATTTGACTTTCTCTTCGAAAATTTGAAATTTAAATAGAGTATCATGTCACAGGTTCAATTTTATTTCTAAAAACTTTTTATTCAATTTTTAGGCAAAAAACCTTAACTGATCGTATTGAAATTAACTTTTATAAAATATATATAGTTTAACAAATTCAATAGATTTTTATAGAATTGTTTATTTTATATAATAATGTCATTGATTGTGTTGTTGAGAGCATTAATCATAATTAAATTATTTTTGGAACTTCTAAAAGCCTGAACTTAATTCTTACAAAATATAAAATTCATTCGTTTCAATTAAAATATTTTATTATTTCAATAAAATACAAAAATGTATCTACCATTTAAATTTAAATTAAACTAAAATTGTGATTTCAAAAGAAAAAAAATTTAAAATTTTGATTGGATATTAAAAAGTATGTTTTTTATCAATTTGATTGGAACCATTATAACTATAACTATTCTTGCTATTATTATAAATAATACATGTAGTTAATAATATGATTTTTTTTCATATATGGTATAATATCATTTTATTGCTAATGCAATTGATCCATTAAATAAAATTTAAAATTTGAAGTTAAATAAATTTTAATAAAGATTGAAACAATAATGTCAATATTAACTAAAATATTTTATACAATAATTTAAAATTCATATGCGTAATGTTTGTTTTTTATAAGATTTGGTATTTGAATTTCCTATTTTTTTATTAAAATGGTATTCATAGTTTTATTAGTAGTATAATTTGCAAATAAGAGATTTTTTTATGAAAATTTGAAATAAGAGATGAAGGGTCATTCATTCAAATTCAAAATTTAAAGTTATGGGACTCAAAATTTAAATATGGTATGTATTATAAGAAATGAGTTTCACTAACATTATCCAGTTTTTCTAGCATTCTTTGCAATTGATTTCAGGTAAGAAGTATGTATTTTAGTTTCTACTATCATTCTATTTATCACCTATATTATATAAAGTAAGATTTTGCCATATAAGACTATCCAGATCAGAGATATCCAATTTCATGTGATTGAAAAAAAAAAACCGTATAATTTCAATGTAAAATTAAAAAGCCCTCAGTTTCAATACCTTACCTTGATATTTTGAATGATATGGATGACTAGCTCAATCAAAATTACATATTAATTTCAAATATTAACTTTTTTTCATATATATATAAAGCGTAGCACCGGGTATTGCACTATGAATAGAACTTTTATACATATCCTCTAAAAAAAATGTAGTTATATCGTAATATTATGATATATAATAACCCAATAATGACAATAATTGCAATATTTTACTTTTTGGGTCTTTACCCAAGTGTTGTCATCACATCCAAACTTTTTCCTCTAAAATGATCTATTATATTATATAAAACAAATTCAGTTATACGCTAACACCACTTGCCAAACACTAAATTCATTCAACTTTCTATTTTCTCTCTCCGCTGGTGAGATGACCTAGGGTTTTCTCTTCTCCGACCTAGTGAGAAGCCGCTTTTCGTTGACTGCTGTTTCATTGATTCTCCAACTACTCTCTCGATGAGTATGGAGGATTTGCACCTGAGTGACGATGAGGAGGAGGTCCTGACTTTTGGTAGGCAAGCAAAACAGGAACGACGTGCGGATCCAAACCTATGTGTGGTGGGTCGATTTCTCACTCAAAAACCTATTAGGAGTCATATAATGAAGGAGCGTATGGCCACGATCTGGCAACCTGGCAGAGGAGTTTCTATAAAGGAGGCGGAGAAAGGTATATTTGTATTCCAGTTCTTCCATAAGTGGGATATACAGAATGTATTGGCGAGAGGACCATGGTCTTTTGATGGGCATCTTCTCATTCTTAGCCCATTGGGAGTGGGTGCTATCCCGAAGCAAGGTCCTCTTTTTCATGTAGCCTTTTGGATCCAGATACGTGATCTCCCCATTGATTTTATGTCAGTGGAAGTTGGAAAAGGTCTAGGGAACTACATTGGAGAATTCTTGGAGTATGACCCCAAGAATAGCTCAAACTTCTAGCGCACATACATGCGAATGATCATGTGTCTGTGGATACTCGAAAGCCTCAAAAGCGTGGCAAGAAAATAAGAAGGGCGGATGGTGAAGCCAAGGTGGTTCGATTCAAGCACGAGCGGTTAACAATCTTCTGTTACCTGTGTGGTCTTCTAGGTCATGGTGATAATGCATCTGACCGGTTATTCGTGATGGAGGAGGACGATGGAGTTAGAGGATAGGGACCAGAACTCAAGGTGGAGAGGAAAAAAGGTGGCGGCGCAGGGGGTTGCCGATGGCTCAGAGGGGAAGGCGATGGAGAGGAGAACCCTAGCGCTCCTCAGCAGCACGCAAATCACGCTGCCACAATGAATGCAGATACTGGTTAGCGATTTTCACGGGCAACTGATAGGAGAGTTATTAACTTTCCTACGTTGGAAACAACACGTGAAAGGCATGGCACGGAATCTTCCTCAAGTGGACCAGGGGGCAGTCAACGCATGGTCACAGGATCACAATTAATGCCTGCGAATATTCCCACAGCTGGTTATGACCCAGAAGAGGATAGTGAGGCAGGGGTGGATAAGAAAAGGAAAACAGAAAATGGAGATGGATATGGATGATCATTTTTTAGAGGTGGGTGCTCGAAATCAGGCCCACTAGGACCAATGATTGTCTTGAACTGGAACTGCCGGGGTTTGGGTCACCCGAGAGCAGTTCTGTCGTTGTGACCTATCCGGTATCACAAACCGGATGTAGTGTTTTTGTGTGAAACTCTTTGTCGTGATAAGCGGGTGGAGGAAATAAGGAGGCTGTTGGATTTCAACTTATGATTTGTGGTTGATAGACAAGGAAGGAGTGGAGGGTTAGCTTTGCTTTGGAAACAAGAAGGTATGTGTGAGATCTTCAATTATTCACAGAACTTTATAAATGTGATTGTTAGAGAGGATTTAAACCAACCATGGAGGCTCACAGGTTTCTATGGAGTGCCAAGCCGAAATCGCAGGAGACAATCGTGGGACATTCTGCGCACTTTGGCATCGCAATCAACTTTGCCTTTGTGCATAGTTGGAGACTTCAATGATCTACTATCACATGAGGAGAAAAGAGGGAGGGTAGAGCACCCTTCGTGGCTGATGAATGGCTTCAGGCAAGCAGTTAATGATTGTGGCCTTATTGATCTTCCTCTCCAATGTCACTCGTATACATGGTGGAGGAGTCTAGGCTCTGAGGATGCAGTGGAAGAAAAACTGGATAGAGCAATGGTTAGTTCTTCGTGGCTGAGGGCTTTCCCGGAGAGCAGTCTGAGAAATTTGGTGGCGGTGACTTCTGATCATTCACCTCTATTATTGTCTACTGAGATGCGTTACTATGTGTATAGAAAGAAGCATTTCCGTTTTGAAAATTCATGGTTGGTGGAGCCAGAGCTTGAGCCTACTGTCCGGGAGAGTTGGCAACGAGGATCCAGTGAGCCACCTCTCATGAAGCTGAAGCTTTGTACCGAGGATCTTGATTCTTAGGGTAGAGCTTTGAGAAGAAAATTCAGGGAGGAAATTGAAGCATGCAAAAAGAAAATATAAGCATTGCGTGGAAATGATAGTGAGGAAGCTGGCAGGGAACAAAGTTGTGTAAAGGACCAATTAGCAACCCTTTTGTTGCAAGAAGAAACTTTCTGGAAACAAAGAACCAATGCATTTTGGATGAGAGATGGAGACATGAATTCAAAGTTTTTCCATATGGCAGGTACTGCTAGGCAGTGAAGGAATAAAATCACAAGTTTGGCAAATGAGGAAGGTGAGATAGTAAATGATCAGGTGGGCTTATGTGCACTGGGCCGAGACTATTTTGGAAAAAGCTAAACGAGGAGGACAATAACTTGCTAATTGCACCTTTTAGAGAAGAGGATTTTAAGGTTGCAATTTTCCTAATGCATTCAGATAAGGCTCCAGGTCTCGATGGTTTAAATCCAGCTTTCTATAAGTGGTTCTGGTCTCTTTGTGGTAAGGATATTATTGAAGCTTGCACTAGATGGCTTTAAGAGGGTAGTGATCTGGGAGAAACTAATATTGTCCTTATTCCAAAATGTGAGTCTCCAAACTCCATGAGGGATTGAGACCCATCCATGAGGGATTGAGACCCATCTCATTATGTAATGTGGTGTATAAAATCTTGGCTAAAGCCCTTGCTAATAGACTCCAACAAGTTCTTTCTAAGTGTATATCTGAATAGCAATCTGGTTTTTTAACTGGCAGGTCTATTGTGGATAATGTGTTGATTGCGTCTGAGATTATGCACTATCTGAAATGGAAGACGTCTGGTAAAAGAGGGGAGGCAGCCCTGAAGATAGATATTAGCAAGGCTTACGATAGAGTGGACTGGGGGTATCTCTTGGCTATTCTAGATCGTATGGGTTTCCATAAACAATGGGTGACGTGGATGAAGATGTGTATCACCCCAGTTACCTACACGATTTGTGTCAATGAGGACAGAGTATGCCCTGTGTTGCCTGGTAGAGGCCTTCGTCAAGGAGATCCACTTTCTCCTTACTTATACATTCTTTGTGCTGAGGGTCTTTCTACCCTGCTGAAAAGGGCTGAGAGCCAGGGGGTCATTCATGGTGTGAAGGTGTGTAGAAAAGCCCCAGTTGTTAGTCATTTGCTTTTTGCAGATGATAGTTTTTTTATTCTTTAGAGCGAAGAATAATGAGGCCTTGGGATTAAAGAATACTCTTAATACTTATGCTAGAGCTTCTCGGCAGGACATCAATCTGAGTAAGTCAGAGATCTTTTTTAGTAGAAACGTGGTGGTAGCTCAACGGGCTTCAATTGCTAATATTCTTGAGGTGCGTGAAGGCTTGGGCACGGGCAAATATCTAGGTCTTCCTTCCATGATTGGGCGGAGTAAAAAGTTCGTGTTTAATTATATAAAGGATAGAGTGTGGAAGAGGATTTCGAGTTGGAGTAGTAAGATGCTTTCTCAAGCAGGGAGAGAGGTTCTAGTTAAATCTGTTTTACAGTCTATTCCGACCTATTGTATTTCTTTTGCCCACTTCCATTGAAGAGGAGATTGAACGTATGATGAATTCTTTCTAGTGGGGCTCTTACAAGGGAAACAAAAGGGGCATTAATTGACTTTGTTGGGAGAAACTGACTGTGCATAAGGAGTGGGGAGGCATGGGCTTTCGCCTCTTACACGGTTTAAATCTTGCACTGTTGGGGAAACAAGGTTGGAAGTTTATGACCAACCCGGAGGCTATGGTATCACGCATTTTCAAAGCTAAATATTTCTCATGAGGGGACTTTATAGGGGCATCCATTGGACACAACCCGAGTTTTGTTTGGCGTAGCATTTGGAATTCCCGAGCAGTGATAAAAGAGGGTTATCAGTGGAAGGTAGGTAATGGCTCGACAATTAACATTTTTCATACTCCCTGGTTATGTTGTATGGAAGAACCACAGGTACGCACAAATCCAACTTATCAAA
Organism: Calophaca sinica; assembly: GCA_037113605.1. Classification (NCBI taxonomy): domain Eukaryota; kingdom Viridiplantae; phylum Streptophyta; class Magnoliopsida; order Fabales; family Fabaceae; genus Calophaca; species Calophaca sinica. Next base: position 38,576,213 of record CM073736.1, on the reverse strand, counting down.
ATCAATTTGTTATGGTGAATACACTGATCCATTTTGACTCTAAAAGCTGGAATGATTCTCTGGTCCGAGAAATGTTTGAGCCAAAGGATGCGAGTGAGATTCTCAAAATTCCCTTGTTCGATTTGTCCAGACCTGATAGTCTGGTGTGGAGGTTTAACAAAAGGGGGTTTATATACAGTGCGGAGTGCGTATCGAATTTGTACTGAGAGAATGGTAGATTGGGAGTATCTGAAGGTTGAGGGAGAATGGAGAAAGATTTGGGATTTGGCGGTTCCACCAAAGATCCGCACCTTCCTCTGGCGAGTTGGTCGGAATTGCTTGTCGTCCCAGATAAATTTGATGACTCGCGGTGTGGATTGCTCATCTGTATGTGTCAATTGCAATGAAGGAGACGATAAATCTTGGCACTTGTTTCTGATGTATCGCAACCACATCTCTGTTTGGCAGCGGTCTCTGCTTTGGCAGCTGATCGAGCCCATTATGACAAACTGCGAGAGCTTTGTTGAATTTTTTATGCAGGTTTTCAGAAGATTGGAAAAGGACTAGCTTGAGCGATTCGTAATGTTTCTCATGAGTATCTGGAAGAGCAGAAATCTTCATTATTGGGAAGGAACTCATGAGACTCCACAGCAGATCATTGCTCGAGGTGAGGAGCTACTTCGTTCTTGGCAGGTTGCGAGACGCCCTTCACGGCCCTCTAACCAGCACCCATCTCCTCCTACAACATGGTCGCTGCCACCTGTGGGTACCCTGAAATGTACTTGGATGCTGCCTTCTTCAAAGAGAATGGTCTGGTGGGATTGGGCCTGTGCGTGCAAGATGACATGGGCCATTTTATTATGGCTCGGACAGACTATACACAAGCCCAATTATCTGTTGCTGAAGGAGAAGGTTGGGCTTTGCATCAGGCGCTTCACTGGGCTATAGTGGCAGGCTTGTAGAGAGTTATTTTTGAAATGGATTGTAAGACTATTGTAGATGATGTTCTCAATGCCAAATCCAATAGGTCCGAGTATGGCTCCCTTACAAACGAGTGCAGAGCCATTCTAGTAAATTACAACGATTTCCAAGTCGTTTTTTCTAGGCGAGATGCGAATGGTATTGCTCATGCTCTAGCTAGAGCATCAATATCCTATGCCCCTCGCAATGATTTTCATTATATTCCTGGTTGTATTGTTCAGACTATTTACAATGAAATGAGATGATTTTGTTCTTATCAACAAAAAAAATATTCATTCAACTTTTCATTTAAATCATTCTTTTTAGTTATCTTTTTTACAAATTTAATTCAAGTATTTCTATCTCATATATCAAATCAAATTTTAATATGAATCAAATCACTATATTATTATTTATGTTATTAACATATAGTAAATCATACCTAATATATTACTTAATAATTCTACTAATATCTATTATTGTTGGTATTATTGTTAAATAAATCAATGTCATGCTAATATGAATCGTGTCACATATCCGTATGAAATTTATTTCTCTTCTATCTAAAATAAGTTTATTTTAAATATATTTTTAGAATAAATATTTATTATATTCAGTAAAATTCAAATAATCTAATATTTAAATACAAAATAACCTAATATATATATATATATTATAAAGTAAAATTTTATGATTTAGGCTCCAAACCAAGTTGACTTAAGTTAGAAATCAAATTAATTTTTACCTAAAATATCACTTAATCATCTTATTAATAGTTACTACTACTCATTATTATTTTCTCATATAAAACAATGTTATGGTAGTGTGAATATATTCATAGAAATAACACCTTCGTATAAATTTTTTTAATATAAAATTTAATTTTTTTAATGTATACTGTACGTAACACGATTGTCATAGTGTGGTTGTTATTAATATTTAATGTCACGTAAATTACTAAATAAAATTTTAACATATGCAATATTTTAATTTTAGTTTCTATTATTAATTCTTTTCTACAGATTCACCTTAAAGTTATTTAAATATTTGTTATTATACAATAACTTAATCTCTTTTTTTTCCATGTGATTCATAACTCTCGAATCTCACCCGTGCATCGCACGGGTTATTACGCTAGTAAAAGTAAAAAAAGAAGCTCCCTTCAGTTGACCGTGTGAACCGGATTTGTAACCGGTTTTAGCTGGCTTTTCCAGTTTTTGACCAGTTTAGCGATTACATATCCGATTTTTGTGTTGAGCGGTTTACATGCTCATTCAAACTGAACTGGAGTCCGTATCCCGACTGAACTGGCCGGTCCGGTCCGATTTTGATAACATTCTTCAACAAATTTAATGGAATAATCAATAATAACCATAATATATTTATTCGCTTTCGAGGAAGGTTAATGTACGTGTTTAATTAGTTCCAATGCCCATACTAGAAATGACCATAGACTTGTCAAAGTGAGTTAATGTTGTTGATGGTTAAAAATATTTATGTGGTCCTCATAAATCACTACGTGGTTTAAAAATGATAAAACATATTGTTTCGGGGGTAATTGGTCACTTAAGTTTCTAAAAGTGTGACTCGGTGTCACTTTAGTCCCTGAAAGCATATAAACTCTAAAATAGTCCCTGAAAGTGTTCTCCGTCTGTCAGTTTAGTCCCTGTCGTTAGCCAATTAGATGACACCATCCAAAATACTGACGTGGCTGCTGATTTGTGATGAAATTTGGTGACTGGTGGTCCATATAAGCCCCAACGTGGCGAGGGACCAAAATAAAAGAAAAAACCAATACAAATCAAATCAGTTTGGGGCAAATCCATTTCTCCAAACCCTAAAATCGAATTGGGGCTTTCTTTCTACGAACCCTAAAATCAAATTGGGGCTTTCTTCACAGATTAGAGAGAGATGATGATGGGAGGTGGTGCACAAATGTTGCAAATTAAAGAGAGATTTCAAGCCTCAGGTGGAGAGCGTAGCCAATCATCTTCAACGAGGATGGAAAGCATACAACTGGTGCTGCACTGTGGTTGTAGGAGAAGGGCCGTTAGACGTGTTGCACAAACCAAAATTAACAGAGGCAGACCATTTTTCACTTGCACAATCAACAAGGTCAGTGCGTGTTGGGGTTTTAATGGTTTTTTTTCGATTTTTCTTTGGTTCTGAATGTAATTTGTGCATTTAATTAAATTTTCAAGATGAAATTGGTTGTTGTGGATACTTTGTCTCGGTTGATAAATTGTTTGAAGCAATTGTAAATAATGAAAGAGAGAATGGAAGAGATGTTGTTGCTGTTGCATTTGAGACACATGGAGGAAGAGAAGTTGGAAGAGAGGATGGAAGACAGATTGGAAGAGAGCAAATGATGAAGGACACACTGATGGAGGCTAAATTTAAGATGTTGAAGGCTGAAGTGAACTCTAGGCTTGATTGTATGGGGGTTGAATTTAAGATGTTAAGATTTTTTGTATTTGCTATATTTGGCATGCAAATGTTATGCATGTTTGTGTCTGTGGGTAGTAAGATTACATAAGAGTGAGTTTGGTTCTGGTTTGGGTTTAGGTCAATTTAGGATGGCTTAGTGTTTTATGTAATGCCTATGGCTATGATATAACTCTATGTAATATGTTATGTATAATGTGGTAATGAATGGAATTTGAGTAATGTTATTATGTCAATGTTATTCTTTTGCGTATTCTGCACAATGTAAAATTCTGGACAAAACATTAACTCAGCACCATAACTCAGTTAACTATCCCAATTCCCACACCAACAAATGCATAACAGAATTTATTTATACCAAGAAGAAGCACCTTATGCATTCCATAATGGCCTCAAACTGATTCGAGTAAAACATATATTCAAAAAACTATGTTGGTTCTGCTGCATAATGTAACTTATGCAATTGTGCAAATTTGAGTTGGGAACATGGACATTCAAGTTGTACTACAATGTCTACATCAGTATATTCAAGTTGCTGATAGTACTCATTTTTTTCCTCCTCTTTCACCACATTAAGTTCCTCCTCACATTCCTCTAGGAATCCTTTCATGTCCTTAATGAATCCACCTCTCTCAGTAGTGTTTCCACAACATGTTATAATGTGTCTACTTTCACCAACATGAGAACTTAGAGTAGAACACATGGTCATCCTTCCTTCTTTGCTTCTTTGGCCTTCCTGGAGGCCTCTTCTTTAGTGCTGGAACAGGCCGCTCATACTCAGTTGGCTCCCAAAATTCTTAACCAGTTGTTAGTTTGACGAAATACTCACCTAAAGTCAACCACCTATGACAGTATTCTTCAGACTTTATTTCACGCTTCCATGCAATAGCTGCAACAGCATTAGCACATGGAATACCTAACATGATATTGAAATTAGTTAAATACATTAATTAAATTATAAACATGAAGTAAATAAGAAATCAACATTAGTTTAAATACATCAATACCTGTCAACTGCCAGAACCTACAGGTGCATATGTGGGCATAGATATCAACATCCATATGCGACCTCAATTGTCTTGCACCTCAAACCGACCATCACCAGCCCACATTGGCTTCCATGAATTACTTCAAATTTTTTGCTTATCCAACCTAGACTGCTGCTTAGGATACAATGGTCCTCTCCTGCTTATAGTCTTCATGATATAGCACCTTATCCCCTCAGCCATGGTCAATATAGGTTTTCCTCTATACTTCAAGATACTTGAATTAAACCCTTCGCAAGTATTGTTTGTAATGTTGTCCACTTTAGGCTCCGTGCTGAAATATGCCTTAGTCCATGATTCCTTACTCAACCTATCCAAATATTTCCATGCATTTGCATTTTTTATTTTCAACCTATCCATGACAATTTTAAATTAGGCAGGAGTTGTTGATCTTGCTGCCTCCCACACCACACCTCTTAGCTCTTTGTCTTTGCATTGTTTAATGAAGTTCTTCCACAAATGCATAACACAAAACCTATGAGGCACACCTGGCATCACCTCTTGCACAGCAGCTATGAGTCCCTGCATAAACAAATAAACAGTTTTAAATTAGTCCCCATAAGTGACAACTTACTGTCATAATAGTCCCTGACAGTATATAATATTTATCATAATAATCCTTCACATATATTAGATGACTTAGATAATACATACCTTTTGCATGTCACTCATAAAGTTCCATCCATGTTGTCTATAGTCTCCCAAATCATCATGTAAGAGTGTGAGGAACCACTTCCAATTGTCCTTGTTTTCAACATCAACAATGGCATAAGCAATACAAAAATTCTGCATGTTTGCATCTTGTCCAACTGCAGCCAGTAATTGGCCCCCATAATAACTTTCAAAAAGCAACCATCTAGACCAATGAAGGGTCTAGAAGCACCCTTGAACCCAAGTTTGCATGCTTCCAAACAAACATACACCTCTGAAATTGTGGTGGACCCTCAGGCATGGGAATGCAATTAACTTTTACCGTTGAACCATTATTGCTCCTTAGTAACTCATTAGCATAATCTCATATCATGCCATATTGTTCCTTAAAACTGCCTTCCACAATCTCTTTTGCGGCTTTCAATGATCTAAATAATTTGGTATCATTGATATGAATTCCAAACTCCTTCTTCATATAATCATAAGCCTCTGTGTACGTGATATTTGGTTGCAATCTAATCACCTCTTATAGCTTGTTTGCAACCCATGGTCGGTTGGCTTGGCTATTTGTGAACCCCCTGCAACAATTGTGTTCACTCTTGAAAGTTTTTATTTGGAAGCTTCTAGTCTCTTCAGACCAAGCACAGTAAATCTGCCATAAGCAACCATCTTCCTTGCATTTAGCTCTACATCTTACCTTGTCATTTTTCACCCACTTTATGTTTCTCCCATAGTATATGGTGTAATCCTTAACAGCGTTCTTAAATGTAGCTAGGCTGTCAAATTCCATCCCAACCTCCAAATGGACTTCGCCAAACTTTGCATTTGCATTAAATTGTAGGAAAATCCTCTTATCACCACCATCATCCTCATCATTTGTACTAATTGGGGTCTTCAACTCCTCAGAGTGGTAGGAATCATTGTCCGTCAAAACATCATCACTAGCCATTGCATTGACATTAGCATCTTCAATGTTGCTATGACTTGCACTAGCCCTTGAGTGGTCGGATCACTTGCATTCCCAATAGACTCAAGATCAACTTCATCAAATGTTTCATCCTCTCCACTGAAGTATGAAGGCACGAATTCAAAATCTTCATCACTGGAAATGTCCTCATTAGGTTGCTCTTGAACAGAAGCACCAACAACATTCCTGAACAAATAAAACATGCACCCATTAACCATGGATAAGGGTCAAGATACATTCACAAACTGTTCTAAAACCAGTAATACATTCACAAAGGCATGATAAAATGCCATTAATAGAAAATACCAAGTTACATTATAAAATCATTGTGAAACAGAGCGTAATCCTAAACCCACATTCTGATCACAGAGACTGTAACCCTAAACCCTAACCAGAACAAAAATCACAGTCCAAATAAAACATGCAATCAGAAACGAACATGAGTAATCAAACATGGAGAGCGCAATATTAAACATTCAAAAGAAGGAAAAAAACCATATTTTACCTGGGGCGAAGATTAAAATGACGGATACTCCTTCGTGTGCCCTGTTGAGAACGTTTACAGCGGCGACCTTTCATGGACGAGGTCTGAGATGGTGGCGAAAATGGCGGATGGGCGGTGGTCGGTGGTGGTAACAACGGTGGATTGACTGTGGTTTCCTTCTTCTTTTTGCTGACTCTGTCGCTGTCTTCTTTTTCTATTCTTTTGTCAAAGACAAAGACAAGTGATGTCTTTATCCTCCATTTTCTGTTTTTTTTTCTTTTCATTTTGCCCTTGGCCACGTTGGGGCTTATATGGACCATCAGTCACCAAATTTCATCACACATTAGCAGCCATGTCAGTATTTTGGACGGTATCATCTAATTGGCTAACGGCAGGGACTAAACTGATAGACGGAGAACACTTTCAGAGACTATTTTGGAGTTTATATTCTTTCAGAGACTAAAGTGACACCGAGTTACACTTTCAGGGACTTAAGTGACCAATTACCCATTGTTTCGGATGCCCAACTAATCAACATACTCTTGGTAGCTAGCATGTGGAGACTAACGAAAGATATTGTTGGTAGCTAGCATATGTATGCCTAACAAACCAAAGATAATCTTGGTAGCTTGCATGTGGATGTCCAATAAACCAAATACTACCCCTGGTCCCATATATAAGAAAAAGTTCAAAAAAAATTTGGTCATAATTATAAGAAAGTCACAAGTTTTAAGATGTATTAATTGCTAAAGTGACTTATATACCCTTATTTCATTTTACTATAAATTCATCTATTCCCTATATGAGTGGGTGTAAAATATTTAATGTGAAGGTTATATTTGGAATAACATTTCAAAATTATAGCATTAGATGAACTTCCTTAGTTTTGATGATTTTTGTATTCTTCTCTTATATATGGGACCAGAGATAGTATAATCTTGGTAGCTAACATTTGGAAATAGTGCAAAACATGTGACTGCTAATGGCCAAATAAAAGTGCATCACATGAGTAAAGATATTAATTTATACTCCCTCTGTTACTTTTTATAAACCCCTTTTGACAAAAAAAGCATATTAAGAAAAGTAGTTAGCATAATTAAATTTGCCTATAATATGCATGTTTTTCCAAATTTATCCTTCATTTATTATAAATCATACTTTTAATTAATTAATACATGTCTTGGATTTTGTATTAATTAGGGGTACTTTTGGAAAAAATAATTAATATATCGTGTAATTTGAAAAAGGGCTTATAATTAGTTACAAATTTTTTTCTTTTAAAAGGGGCTTATAAAAAGTAACGGAAGGAGTAGCAATTTTGATTCCATTCCAACATGTGCATAGTTTTTCTAACCTGAGATACTTACTACCAAATTGTTGTTTATTATTAACTGTGTTTGATAACATGTAATCCATCCGTCCTTTAATATAAGATTTTTTTGGTAAAATTTTCTTGTCCCTTAATATAAGACCTTTTTCAAAGACTAAGGTATATTAATTTTTTTTTTTTTACAAAATTACCCCTATTCTAAGGTGCATTAATTCTCTCTCTCTTAATAATCTTGGAAGATGAGAAGGGTATCTTGGAAAAAATAGCACAAATTTTATACAAATTTAATGCTAATAACTACTAAAGCACACTTTCTTAAGGGACGTAAAATAGTCAAAGATAGTTCTATATTAAAGTACAGAGGGAGTATAAATTACCGAATTGAGATTTTGGTGGAGTCTTGGAAAGTGTACTGGTATCGTATAATTAATAAAGAATGAGTGAATTATCCACTACAACAAAAATAAGCAATAAACAGCGCTTATTTTGACCTTAAACAGCGCTTAAAAAGTGCTGTTTATTTAACCGCTACTGATTGTTATTGGCCTTAAACAGCGTTTTTGAAGCGCTGCTGAAAATTGACAATAAACAGCGCTTCCTATTATCACTTTTAGCATCAATAAGCAGCGCTTCGTTAAAGGAAGCGCTGTTTATTGTCAATTTTAGCATCAATAAGCAGCGCTTCCTTTAATGAAGCGCTGTTTTTTCAACTTTTTTTTTTCTTTTTCAAGCATTACACGAAATCAGAACACAAACGAAATGCAGAACACAAATCCAGAAACATAATCAAATCCAGAAACATGATCATAATCAAATCCAGAACACAAAACCTTCAATAAACATAATCAAATCCAGAATTCAAATTGAAGTTTACAAAACAGATCTATCACAGGGGAAGCTAAAAAAAACTACAAGATTACGAAACACAGAACTTGAACCCCAGAATTTGAATCCTCAGAAAACCCATTAGAACAGGAACAGGGAAAGCCTTGATCTCCAGATTCGGTCGTCCTCCCCACCGTGCAGTGAACTTGAACTTGAACTTGAACAGGGAAAGCCTTGATCTCCAGATTCGGTCGTCCTCCCCACCGTGTGAAACATCAGGTTTCGAGATGAAACATGAAAAAACATTAGGGTTTCGAGAAAAATTAGGGAAATCAACACAGAGACGAGATAGATCAACTCACCATGTGAAAGATTCGACCAAATCGAACCCGAATCGGTGGTGGTGGCTCGAGATCTAGCCAAAGAACGGACGGTGAAGCCAAATCAAACCAGATCCAACCCCAAATTAGCCAGATCGAACCAGATCCAACCCCAAATTAACATCACAACCAGATCGAACCACTACCGCTAGATCGAACATCACAACCAGATCGAACCACTACCGCTAGATCGAAGCCAACAAAAATACGGTGAAGCCAATCGAACCACTACACGCCAATCGAACCACGGCACTGCCAGATCGAACCACGGTGGTGCCAGATCGAAGTAGAAACGCGAGAGAGAGGAGAGGTCACGAGAGAGAGTTGAAAACGCAACAAGTGAACTTGAGAGAGAGTTGAAAAACACTGAGAGGCATAACGCTGAGAGAGAGCGGAACTTCGCTGAGAGAGAATGAAGTGGGAGCAGATCGTGCGTGAGTTTTTTTTTGTAAACAGATCGAGCGTGAGAGCGTGAGTGCTGAAATTAATAGAAATAAAGGACAAAATCAGCGCTTAAAAAGCTTTAAGCGCTGTTGATTCTTTTAAGACCAAATTCAGCGCTTCATATTGGAAGCGCTGTTTATTGTTTAGGACCAAATTTTTAGGATCAAAATCAGCGCTTCATATAGGAAGCGCTGTTTATTGTTTAGGACCAAATATGAAGCGCTGTTTATTGTTTAGGACCAAAATCAACGCTTCATATTGGAAGCGCTGTTTATTGTTTAGGACCAAAATCAGCGCTTCATATAGGAAGCGCTGTTTATTGTTTAGGACCAAAATCAGCGTTTCGTATTCTGAAGCGCTGTTTATTAGCTAAAGTAGCGTTTTTTTATTAAAGCGCTGCTTAAAGTGGCGCTATCTTTTACACAATCTGTTGTAGTGATCGTTCCCCACCAGAATGATTGCTACTATTGATCAATTTCGATTAAATACTAAATATGGATGAAACATTAAAGTTGTTGTGTTCTCATGTTAAAAAGCAACTTAAAATAATGTATTGAATAATGGTGGGAAAATAAAATGACGAATGATAAACTTGCAAAAACTGTGATGGTAAAAAACGATTAGGCAGAAAAATCCCTACATTCATACATTCGTCCAATTCACTACTCTCTGTTTGCTAAACAACATTTCCTCATTCGGTACCCGCTCGAGTTTGCTAATTTAGATTAGACTCGATTTTTTAGAGAGTAAAACTTTCAATTTAACCAGCACCCCAATTCCCCGAGCGTAATACAATTAAAGTTGAAGCATTACCTTGCGATTGAGAACTCAAAAGAGTGCACATAAACCAAATTTGGTTCCTCGAAAACTGCATCTAGATGGTGATTAATTCAGATCTAGTCTTATGCTTTGCTTCCGCATTTTACACTTGATCATTTCGACTGTTCCACGTTGATCAGACATGGAAAAACATTAAGCGTATAAATAAAGGCATGCTTTGAATGAAATTTATTAACAAATCAAAAGTAGGAATTACATAATGTTACATATAGTTTATAGTAGGGGTGACAAAGCCATCCATTTATCCATCGACCATCCAATCTATCAATTACAAATAAATAAAATAAATAGATTGGATCCAATCCATCTATTTAACTTAATAGATGATTGGTAATCTATCAACTATTTTTCTAAATCCATTGGATTATATTAGGGGTGACAAATGGATGAAATGAATAATTTTTTTAATTGAACTTAAAATAAAAAATATCTTAATTACAAAAAAATATTTATAATCATAAAAAAATATTTTTATTAAAAACATTTTACTCTCTCCTCCCTCCCCTCTCTCTACTCTCTCTCTCCTCCCTCTTTCCCATCTCTCTCCCCCCTCTCTCTCTCTCCTCTCTCCCTCCCCTTTCTCCACTCTCCCTCCCCTCTCTCCCCCTTTCCTCTCTCCCCCCTCTCCCACTCTCCCCACCGCTCCAATACATTGTCTTCCATAACTTGTTGAGTCGGGCTTTTCGTGATTGTATGACTCAGTTTTAGTTAGTAGCGAAGCTTCTGAATGCTTTTGGATCGGTAGGTACTGTGCAAAGAGAGATACAGTTTTGATCTGATTCTGAATGCAGCAAATAGAGAGTGGGATTGGAGAGTAAGAAGAAGATTGGAGGAGCAAGCTGGAGCTGCGTTAGTCAAAGTGAAACCCATTTCGTTCGTGTCATGAAGGAGAATCACAATGTCAGCATTTCTTATCCGTTCTTCTCTTCTATTTGGATTTTGGAGGGAGAGAGATGCGAGAGAGAGATATGGAGGGAGAGAGGAAGAGAGAGAGGAGAGTAAAATATTTTTTTATGATTAAAAATATTTTTTTGTAATTAAAATATTTTTTATGGTTAAAAATATTTTTTATGGATGGATTGGATATCTATCCATAAAAAAATTGTTAATGGATGGATTGGATGGTTTTTTTTAAATGGATGATGGATGTATTAGATTTTCTTGATAAAATTTTAGTAGATGGTAAATAGACAAATGGATTTTTCCAATCCATCCATTTTGCCACCCATAGTTCATAGTAGCCTAAACATGGCTAAGGTAATAGTTGTGAGGAGGGTGAATGCAGTAAATCGGTCCCGATAAAACAGTATACTTCATATGCCCAAGCGGTTGGAAAAGGTCTATCACGGAGAACGCATCCTGGAGGACAAGGGAACCAGACCTTTCAAAAAAAGGGTGGCCCAAGGAATAGAATGAAGGAGGTATGGAGAGCGAAGAGAAGGCAAGTTGATACTTGTGAGGTGGAGTATCAGGTGGAGGAGGCGGTTATCAAGAATCTGGAAAATATGATGGTAGGGAAGATGGTGCATCCTGGCCAGACTTACCATATTCCAGAAGAATTCCACCGTCAGGGAATTTATCACATCAAGATCACGCTTATGGGTGCAAATTTGGTTCTCATGGAATCTAGCGAGGAGGGGGACATACAATCTCTGGCTGAGAACGCAAAGGAGTGGCTGATGGAATGGTTCGAGGAACTTCGACCATGGAGCACAAAGGATGTCGACAACGAGAGAGTAGCATGGCTGCGATGCTACGGGGTTCCTGTTCACGCATGGTGCACGGAATTCTTCGAAAAACTAGTGTCGCTGTTTGGACAGTTCATCTGCACCGATGACAACACAATGAAAAAACGCTCTATTGATGTGGCTAGAGTGTTATACAGAACAAAGATCCATGACGTGGTGAACCGGGTGGTGATGGCAACCATAAATGGAGAGTCGTTCTCGATCAAGATCCTTGAAGATTGGTATGGCCCCCTTCAAATAATGGCCAAAAGCAATGCGGGTTCCGAATCCGATTTTGATTTTTCCGGCGATGATTTGTCTGACGATGACGGCGGCGGCCATGCCCAGGCGGTAGATGAGGAGGACGATGGAGTTGGGGAGAGGATGGCTACCATTATGGCCGAGACAGCAGCATTCAATGTAATTGATGATATCAATAATGGGGCTGCTAATAATAAGGAAACTGATGATAGGGTGAATCATGAGGGTTGGAATAATCAGAGCACATATCAAAATTCAAATGGCACATTTAATGTCATGCAGAATTGGAATGTCAACGAGCCAGCTGGCGTTGCGGAAGGGGCGACTTGCAAGGATATAGGGTGTCACTTAGTTAATCATGAAGGCATGCACAAAGTGGCACTACCTCGGCCCAAAGAAATCGTTGTAATTCCGGATATGCGTGCATCACATAACTCTGATGAGGCCCAAACCTCAGGTATTGGAGCAAGCCATCAACCCACTGCATTGATTAGCCTCACTAACATCATGCTGAGAAAGAAACAAAAACCTCGACAGCCTGTGCCGCTCGACGATGTCGAAGTAGAATCAACTCGACAGCACGACCAGCTCGGCGATGTCGAACTACAACCAACTCGACAGCCTTTCGAACTAGAACCAACTCGACAGCCCGATCAGCTCGACGATGTCGAACTACAAACAACTCGACAGCCTGTCGAACTAGAACCAACTCGACAGCCTGAGTCGCTCGACGATGTCGAACTAGAACCAACTCGACATCCCGACCCGCTTGACGTTGTCGAACCAGAACCAACTCGGCGGCTGAGTCGCTCGCCGTAGTCGAACCAGAACCGACTTCCTCTACCCATTCTTCACACTTCTCTGGCGGATCCATCCTGTGTTGCGACTCCCTTACATCCTCCAATTTTCCAAATTGCAACAAAATATTTTGGGACGCATAAGCCATGAAGAAGGCTACTCAGTCCGGAGTGGGGCGCGAAATTGGGGATTGGAGGGAAGAATCGATGCGATGTATATTGAACAAATTAAGGAGATGGAAAACGCTCTTTTAGATGCAAAAAACAAGAAGGAGAACAAAAAAGTACAGGGTTAATGATCCTTACACTTAATGTTAGAGGGCTGAGAGATAAAGCAAAACAGAGAAGGATACGAGGCCTAGTAAGGTCAGGTAATTTTTCTTGTTGTCTTTTTCAAGAAACAAAAATGGAGTTGATTAATAACTTGTTGGTACATAATTTATGGGGTGGGTCTGATGTCTCTTGGATAGCTAAACCATCTACTGGATTATCAGGGGGTTTGCTCACCATTTGGAAAGAAGGGCTCTTTACTGTTAAATTTCATTTCTCCGGTACTGGTTTTATTGGGCTGTGCATTGAACAAGAGGATAATTCTGTTGTGTATGTAGTCAATATATATGCTCCTTGCAGTATGGAGGGGAAGAGGCAGATGTGGAGTGAATTGCTGATGTCTAAGTATGGTTTCAGGGAAGGTAAATGGTGCCTTGCAGGTGACATTAATGCAGTATTGTCAAGTAGCGAGAGGAGAGGGAAGAATGGGGTCACAGTGATTTCGAGGGAGATGGATGAATTTCGTGAGTTCATTGATAAAATGGAGGTGATAGACTGTCCACACTTGGGTAAGGAATTCACATGGTTCAAACAGGATGGGTGTTCTATGAGTAGAATTGATCGTTTTTGATAAATGACGATTTAATTTCTGAATGGAAGATAGAGGCTCGATGGATTGGCAAGAGAGACATTTTCGACCACCGTCCAGTATGGTCAAGATCGCAAATAAAAATTGGGGACCAAAACCTTTCAAATTCAACAACTGTTGGATTGAGCATAAGGAATTCTGTCATTTATCAAGGAGAAATGGGCCGAACATTTTATTGAGGGAGGCGGGGTTTATCTTGAAACAGAAAATGAAGTTTCTTAAGGAGAAATTAAAGAAGTGGAACAAAGAAGTGTTTGGTATCATGGAGTTATCAATTGATAGGGTGGTGGATGAGTTGAATCATCTAGATGAGGTGGTAGCGGGTGGGGGTGTGGCGGATGCAGAAAGAAGAAGGCTTGTCTCTACGGAGTTTTGGCAAAAGGTGCATATGAAGGAAAGTCTACTTGCTCAAAAATCAAGGGCAAAGTGGGTTCTTGAAGATGATTGTAACTCAAAATACTTTCATAATTGTATCAAAACATGGAGAAGAAGAAACGGGATATCAGCTTTGAATATTGGGGATGAATGGATTGAGGAGGTGGCGGAGGTAAAACAGGAAGTGAAGCGACATTTTAAGGACAGCTTTTCTGAGGTTTCGTGGAAGCGTCCGGTGTTGGATGGTATTAATTTCCCACAAATCTCTGCTGAAGATAACGATTTTCTTTTGGCGCCATTCTCGGACTTAGAAATCAAAGAGGCGGTTTGGAGTTGTGATGGAAACAAGAGCCCAGGCGGATGGCTTCAACCTCAACTTCTTTAAAACTTCTTTGGGAGACTATTAAATCTAATGTTTGCTCTTTTATGCAGGAATTTTACAGCTCAAATTATCTACCCAAAGCTATGGTCGCTTCCTTCATAGCTTTAATCCCTAAGAAAGATAGCCCACATGGACTTAACGATTTTCGTCAATTTCTCTTATAGGAAGCATCTACAAGATTCGCCTAAGTCATAGCCGCAAGATTGAAGAAGGTCTTTGGACAAGGTTATCTCTAAGTGTCAAACGGCTTTCTTACCTGGTAGACAAATTCTGACGGCGTGGTAACGATAAATGAATTATTGGACTTGGTGAAGAGAAGAAATGTATGCTTGATGTCAAGGTTGACTTTAGAAAAGCTTACGACTCGGTATCTTGGAGTTATCCGGACTACATGATGACAAGATTGGGATTTAGCCAACAATGGAGAAGGTGGATGATGTCATGCGTTTCATCGAACTCGCCTCGCTTACGGTGAACTAAGGCTTGACGGATGAATTTCTTATGCAAAAGGGTTTAAAACAAGGTGACCCTTTGGCACCGTTTCTTTTCCTCGTAGCAGCTGAGGGGCTGGCTGGTCTTGTGAATCAGGCGGTGGATATTGGGTGGTTCAAAAAGTATAAGGTGAGTGAGCAAATTTCATATCCGATTCTCCAATATGCAGATGATACAATTCTTGTTGGGGAGGATTCTTGGGACAATGTTTGGTGTATTAAGACTCTTTTGAGAGGATTTGAGCTGGTATCTGGTTTAAGTATAAACTTCTTCAAGAGTAACCTCATTGGTGTAAATGTCGAGGAGAGCTTCCTGTTAGCTGCTTCGACATTCTTAGGATGTGCAATAGGAAATAATTGCTCAAGTTTCTGGGTATCCCAATTGGGGTGGATCCGAGGAAAGAAGCTACCTGGAGGCCAGTGATTTCTTCCTTTAAGCAAAGACTATCTACTTGGAAGAGTCGACAATTATCTTATGGAGGTAGAGTTACTTTGATTAATTCAGTGTTATCTAGCTTACCGTTATACTTCTTTTCCTTCTACAAAGTGCCAAAGAAAGTACTCAAGGTTCTAGTTACTTTGCAAAGGAAGTTTCTGTGGGGAGGTAGTGCAGAGTCCAAAAAGATTAGTTGGGTAAAGTGGGAGCAAATTTGTTTTCCGAAAGATCAGGGTGGTCTGGGGATTAAGAATTTGGAGTTATTCAATAGAAGTTTGCTGGCTAAATGGAAGTGGAGATTTTTAAATGATAAAGAGGCAATTTGGTATGAGCTGCTATTGCATAAATATGGTAACATCACTGGTAATGGATTTGGACTGTATACTCATGGCCCGACATCTTCGTTATGGTGGAGGGATCTCGTGACGCAAGACTCGGCCTGGTTTATTCGGCTGCAGCAAATAAGGAGGCTTCTGTTTCTGACTTGGGGGCTTGGGTTGATGATCGTTGGCAGTGGAGTGTCGCTTGGCGCCGGAGGATATTCGGTTGGGAAGAAGCTCAAGTTCAAGCATTAAACGATATCCTGAACAGGGTATCTCCAAAGCAAGACACGGATGATGAATGGCTTTGGAAACTTGAGGAAGGTGGCCGGTTTCTGATCAAGTCTCAGATACAACAATTTGCTACAGGTAGCTTTCATTGGAGAACGCAACTCTGAGTTGGACAACATTCTAAAAAAGGTATGGCATACTTCTGTGCCTTCTAAGATTTTATTCATGGCTTGGAGGTTATTTCTCAATAGGTTACCCACTTGTGATCAATTACAACGGAGGGGCTGTGATCTTGGTACTCAGTCGGGATTTGGGTTTTGTGCTCTATGCATAATGAGGATAGAGATCACTTGTTCTTTTCTTGCACTTTTTCACTTGGTATTTGGAGTGCAGTCTTGAATTGGTTAGGGGTTGATGGAGCTTTGTCAGGTAATTGTATGGAGCATTTTATACAGTTTGGGAACTTTGTCCGGGGTAAGAAACTTGGCAAAGTGAGATATCTGATTTGGTTGGCTGTTGTTTGGAATATCTGGAACCTTCGAAATGCAGTCATCTTTAGAGATGAGGGTAAGGATGCTAGCAAGTTACTGGCTCAAATCAAACATAGCTCATGGGGGTGGTTTATCTTTAGGGAAGGCCGTAAGAGGAGTTTTATTTTTTCTAATTGGTGCATGAATCCTATTCAATGTCTTAAACTTTGATGATGCTACTGTTGTTTGGCCTTGCTAGGGTTGGTTGTCGTACTCTTTTTCCCCTTTCGGTCTTTTTCCCAATGGGTTTTGGCCGTCGGGGGTTTTAATGAGGCACTTCCTCCCTAGACCATTTGTAAATATGGGTTCGGAGTACCCCTTGTACTCCATTTTTTTTATTAATACATCTTCTTTGCTTATCAAAAAAAATGGCTAAGGTAAAACAAAAAGCGAAAAGAATTAGGGTAAGATCCAAGCAAAGAATATTCAAGAATGAAGTCTTCTACTTGAATCATTCATAATGGAAAGACAAGAAATGAAAATGAAGTGTTGGGCTACATGAAAATATCAAAAGTACCAAATGGTTTTATAACTCCCTCGTTTTCGCTTCCTAAAACTTAAGACGTTTGTGCATGTATGATGCTAAGTGTTGAAATGTTAAATATATTTTATACGAATTTTTATTAATTATAATAACTAGTTAAGTGTGTGGTTTGATGCATATTAGAGTGCTTTAGCATCCATTTACACAAAGACGTGTCTAGATCCAACTATAATATTATGTCTAGTCAATTCAGTCACTATATTCTTCATTTTCTAACCCTATAAGGACTGGATGAGAATTAGCTATACTCATACTGGCTTTGGATTGACTCGATTTTGATACCTAAAACTCTAGATATGCTCTCCCGAGTCAATGCAGTGCAAATGTAGAAATGTTTTGGTTTATCTCACTGACAGTCACTGGCAATTATAATTTTTCATTTATCTCATAAGAAACAATTATGGGTACCTGACCAACATTCTTCTCTCCAGATTGCTAGTATCTTCTTTCTGATAAACAACCTGATAGTGTTCTACAACAGCCTGGGTGATAGTTTGCTGACCTTCAACCCATTCCGTTTGCATCCATAATTCTATGGAGTCTATTGAAATCTCTTCTCTGCACAGTGGTTGCATAGAAGAAGCTAGTGTTTTTGTTGTCCCATTAGATCCATTTGAGTCTAGACCTTTGACCGTAAACGTCTCTTCTTATTTCCTGAGTAGTTTAATATCCTTTCTCAGCTTATTGATCTCATCCCACTTGTCTCTGCCTCCTACTTGGTTTAACAGTTGTTGGATTTGTTGTTGTAAGGAAATGATTTCCTTATCTTCTCTTTTGAAGGTTTTGTGGCGCCACTTTACTAGACCCTTTTTACAAGAGTTGTCCTTCTGGATGAATGAACACCATACATCCAGATTTTCTTCCTGCTCATTTATAGTCCAGCTGGATTCAACAACCTGTTGACATTCTGTATTCTCTTCCCAGTAGGCTTCATACCTAAAGATGGTTCCACTTCGTTATCTAGGATTTGGATATAGAATAATGGGAGAATGATAAGAAGATACCATGGGAAGGGCTATAGCTAGAGCATTAGGGTAAAGAGATCTCGAAGGCCAATTCACTAGCACTCTATCCATTTTCTCTTTTGAGAAGTTTCCATCTCTTGGATTACTAACCCAGGTAAATTTGTATCCCTTCGGCTCTATATCCATCAGCACAGTGTTATTCAAAAAACCCTTGAACAAGTCAATTCTGTTTTGGTATGTCGGTCTCAGCCCCTCCTTCGGAAAAGGATACAACATCTCATTGAAGTCCCCCTTGCAAACCCAAGGGAAATCCTGTCTTGTCCAGTAGGCCCTAATACGATTTCGCAGGTGTCTTCTCTGTTGAAAAGTTGGATTTCCATACATGAAAGTACAAGCAAAGGAATTCCTTGCTCTAACATCTGAGATATTTGCATGCATAAAGTTATGACTTGGAAAGCAAATATGTAGGTTGATAAATCTTCATCACATATATATATTTATAAAGCTAAAGTTAAGTTTTACATGATGAATGAAGAACATTTAAAATGGCTCTGAGCCTAAATTGTACAATTCACTGTGTTCACTTTGTTCCTTGCTAATTGATCTTTTCCATTATTTTTATGATTCTTTAAGCCTTAATTGCACAGGAACGTAAGAAAAATAAAAAAGACAACTCTCAAGTACCTAGAGTATGAAGAAGAACAAGGGATGAAGACTTTTAGAGGGTTTCCCAGCTCAAAACACAAGAATTATGCTGAAAATCTGAATTACGAGAGTAGGGCACGCGCGAGTGCGCGTCATTCGCACGGTGCAGCAGCGCAGGAACCAGGGAGCAGGACGCGGGCGCGCATCATGCACGCAGTGCAGGAGCCAGGAACAGGACGCGTGCCCAGCCGCGCGTGCGAGAGTGAGTCATACGATTTTGGCACATTTCAATTATGTTTCTGCGCGCGTGGTACACGTTTTTGGGTGCTTTGGAGCGCGTTTGTTACGTTGAAATCACTTAAAACTTGTGTTTTTCACCGATTGGCTTATTCTTTACCATTTCTAAGAGCTAAAACGTCGTGGGGCTTGTCAAGAAGTGCTAGGGTTTCACTTTTCTCCATCTCCAAAGAGTATTCAAGCTTCGGAACAAGATTTTGAGTCTTCAATGGAGTCTTCTTCCTTTAATTCATTTTTCTAGTTTATTTCTTTGTTTTGTATAAGTAGCTAAATTTCTTAGACTAGGGTAGATGAACCTTGTGGAAACTCTTATGTAGTTTGATTTGTTTATATCAATGCAAGTTTATTTCATTTAAATTTGAGTCTTCATCTCTATTCTTAATGTTTTTGGTAATTGATCTCTATCAAATTGATTTTAGGTTCTTCTCGCAATTTGGAAATCGGGGTTTTGAACTTGAAAATGGGATTTTTGGCCATATTTATGAGGATTATAGGAATACAACCTTATGAATATGTCTTCTTATGAATCATTGATCTTTATGCTTAACTTTATCATGGGTTACCTAAGGAATTAGGGATTTTTGGTTAAGTTAAAGGGATTATGAGAGAAGGAATTATCCTTAATCTATCATAGTTGATTCGATCTTCAATTTTACATGGAATTACTTACATTGATTGTAGATTAAATGCATAAGAGTGAAAACAAGAGGATCGACCCCTAGTCGCTTTTACCTCTCCTTAAAATCCAAAAAAACAATTGTTTGGTTATTTATTGTTTTAGTCAATAACACAAGTCACAATTATTTCAAACACACCCAAATCCTTTCAATAGTTCAATTAGTTACAAATTTGTTTAAGTTGATTTAAAAAATCTCAATCCTCGTGGGAACGATATCTTACTTATCACTTTATTACTTGTATGATTCGGTACATTTGCCGAAATCTTAACAAGTTTTTGGCCCCGTTGCCAGGAATTGTTGATTTTGATTTTCAACAAGGCAAACGAGTTACTATTTTGAACACTTTTCTATTTTTGTATAGTGATCACAATTCTCTTAGCTTCTGTGTATGCGAGGGAAACAGGTTGCTGATTTGTTTTTTGATCCTGAGATTGAGAAGATAGCTAAAGCAAATAGGAAGGAAGCCAAGAAAGCAAAGCAACTGAAAAAAGCTCAACAACAATAAACAAGTACTTCTACTTCTCAATCTCTCATTGTTGAAGTCATGGGTGAACCACCACCCCCAAGGCGTACTCTAGGTGATTTTGGCCGAAGGAACAACCGGCAAAGAACACCTATTGCTTATCAACCAGTGGAGGCAAATGCTTTTGAGATTAGAACTTCTCTCTTAAGTGCTTTCAAGCAGAATCAGTTTTCTGGGGCAGAAGCTGAAGACCCCAATCAACACTTGGTGAATTTCTATGAAATTTGTGGTACATTGAAGTTGGACGGTGTCACAGATGAAGCCAAAATGCTGAGACTTTTCCCTTTCTTCTTGAGGGATATAGAGCCACGAACTGGTTGCAAACACTTCCGCAAGGGAGTATCACTACTTGGAATGATATGGAGGATAAGTTTATGGATCGTTTCTTAATTTCCAACCTCCAAGTTCATCAAAAGAAGGGCTAAAATTTTCGGTTTTGAGCAAAAAGATGGGGAAAATCTCTATGATGCTTGGGAGAGATTCAAAGTGCTGCTGAAAAGGTGCCTTGACCATGGCTATGATGATCTGTCACAAATGCAAATGTTTTGCCATGGGTTGAGGCCTAACACCAAGATGATGCTTGTTGCTTCCGTCGGGGGTTCTATGAATACCAAGGCCTCTTAAGAGGCAAGAGAACAAGTGGAGGCAATGGCCTCTAATAAGTATCTTGTTCACCATGATAGATGAGTGCAGTCAAGGAGGGGTGTTCTAGAGTTGGAAACACAGGATGCTCTTCTAGCTCAAAACAAATTGGTGTCCCAATAGTTGGAGCTGCTTACTAAAGAACTCAAAGAGTTGAAAGCTGGGTCTTCTCAAACTGCTCAAGCCAAGGATTTCAGCCAATGTATGAAGTGTGATTTTTGTGCGGGACCGCATGAGAACGGTGCTTGTGAAGCCCAAGGTAACCCTAATGAGCAAGCCAACTACATGTGAAATTTTTAGAAGCAAGGAGGAAATCCATATTTAAACAACTACAATCCGGAGTGGAAGAATCATCCAAATTTTTCTTGGAAACAGAATGATGCTCCTCAGTCAAGCAAGCCTCCTCAACCTCCTCTTTAACACCCCGAAGTCTTATTCATGTTTTACTGTATATAATTAACCTAACTCGTGTAATTAACGTGAATAAAATATGAAGGAATTAAAACTAAAACATAAACAAGACTACGACGTGCCACAGTGAAATAAACTAAGTGTCATGCACGCATATATATATATAGCATACCATCAGAGTGCGAAAGTGTGCGTAGTGTAAAAAGTACTGATACAGTCATACAAAATATAAAACCTAGGAGGCTAATCTGCGCCTCATCAAAACAAAACAAAGAAACATAAACATCACATAAGACTCCTGGCCAACATAACCAAACACCTCAGCGAGGGGGATACAAAGAGCTCCGGCTCTGAGATCCTGCTCGCCTTAGAAACAGACGTCTGTAATCATGAGCAGTCATATGACGGGATGGCCTAACAGTCGCTCCACCCCTACGTCTCTATCTCCCCCTATGGCTGCACTCACTCTGATGACTGGTAGGAGGCACTGGCATCAGCTGCGGAGGTATCGGAGGATACCCTCCATAACCAAAATTGGGTGGAAACCCTGGTGCCTGCCACATCTGAGCAAATGGAAGTCTCTCGTTAATGCAAAAATCTCCTGCTAAGCTAGCAATAGGAAAACTGGGAATACGGAAATAAAGGGAGATAGTGCCGGCGTAAATCACTGCCTAATGCGCATGGTCCACCTACAAACACATGTTGTCGACATCATGGTAGTGAATCTCAAAATCACCCCATACGGGGAACCTCGGTGGCTGGAGCATCGAAGGATACATCAGGAGCTGCTCCATCGGATGAGGCTGGGGCTGTATCTTCCTCAACAAAGTCTAACACAGGAACAATATATATACACACAGGCATGCAAACATGGAGGTAAGAACAACACATCCATTATAAAGCGAGAAATGTAAAAGTAGAATGAGAGTAAGACAGTCCATACAGATAATCAGATATAATACAAATTGAACCTAGCTACCCTCTTCCATTTACCCCATGTATCTCTATGAGTTTGTGCATATTTTCTTACTATCGTCACTGTACTCCCCATTTCTGATAGGAATACGTTGGCAAACCCCCTTTTCTGTTAGGGTTACCGTCCCCCTTTCCCGATAGGGACTCCTGCCTCCCTTTTTTGATAGAGACGGGGTGACACTAGCCTAGTCCACAAGGTATCCCCCGTTCCCGATAGGGACCCTCCTCCCCTTTCCCGATAGGGACGTCTGTTCCCCCGTTCCCGATAGGAACGGAGTGGATCTAACCTGCTAAGCGAGGTATCCCCATTTCCCGTTAGGGATCCTCTCGACATCATGGTAGTGAATCTCAAAATCACCCCATACGGGGAACCTCGGTGGCTGGAGCATCGAAGGATACATCAGGAGCTGCTCCATCGGATGAGGCTGGGGCTGTATCTTCCTCAACAAAGTCTAACACAGGAACAATATATATACACACAGGCATGCAAACAGGGAGGTAAGAACAACACATCCATTATAAAGCGAGAAATGTAAAAGTAGAATGAGAGTTAGACAGTCCATACAGATAATCAGATATAATACAAATTGAACCTAGCTACCCTCTTCCATTTACCCCATGTATCTCTATGAGTTTGTGCATATTTTCTTACTATCGTCATTGTACTCCCCATTTCTGATAGGAATACGTTGGCAAACCCCCTTTTCTGTTAGGGTTACCGTCCCCCTTTCCCGATAGGGACTCCTGCCTCCCTTTTTTGATAGAGACGGGGTGACACTAGCCTAGTCCACAAGGTATCCCCCGTTCCCGATAGGGACCCTCCTCCCCTTTCCCGATAGGGACGTCTGTTCCCCCGTTCCCGATAGGAACGGAGTGGATCTAACCTGCTAAGCGAGGTATCCCCATTTCCCGTTAGAGATCCTCTCCACTTCACATTCCCGTTAAGAATGGAGTGGCCACTAATGTATCATGCTCATGCATCCAACACCTTATAATCATATGCCTCACAACATGTTACACACACTCCATAAAATATCCCCTTGATCATATTAAATTACATCGAGAATTACACTTAATTAAATTGGCATGCTTTGGCAACATATAACACATATTCACACATAAAGTACATTAAAGATTTTATCCTAAGCATGTTACTACCCGCATAGAGCATATACAACACAACTTACAATTAAGCATATTATCAGGAAATCTTATTTAATAATAAATAAAACCTATGTTGGCTGATGGGTCTACCACGCCTATCCTTAGATGTGGTATACCGTAACCCCTATCCTTAGGTGTTACTGACATCAATTCCTGGTAGGGCTTAGGTCACCCTACACATGCCAAATAATCATTTCTACTAAACAAAACACAATGAAAGTGCATTCTTTCTCCCACATGGAATACGGAATAACCAGAACCACTAGCGGACACTGAACCTCACCTACAAGCTCACGAACAAACAATGAACTCTCCCCACACTAAGAACAGGTTTAGCCAACACCATTCAACAGGCCAGGGATCACCCAAAAATTCCACTAAGCACGCCAGAACGACCCATATTTTACCGGAAATACAAAAACGCACTTGGATTAGAATTAGGGCAAAATATGGAATTATTAAAATACCAAGAAGCTCACGGTCAGCCCCTGGTCATAGTGTTCAGGATGTTCAACTTACCCAAATGTAACTCCGGACGAAGTTTCACAAACAATCGGTACCGGTACTAGCACCAAAACCCTAAAATACGAAGAACAGTTAATTAGGGACTACCGAAGCATTATGGAATCACAAAATTAGAAGCTAAGAATAGAGAGAACAGAGGTCCTCTCCTATATCTCGTGGCCCAAGGAACCTCCTTCCTGAGTTTCGGTAAAACCCTAGCTCGTTCGATACCCGTTCGGTCAAACCGGGGTCCAAACCACAATCTGATTACGACTAGGAACTAAAACTAATTTGAGGATCTAAATCCATGGACTGAAACTAGAGACTAATAGGAATGGGGCAGAGGTTTACCTCGACAAAACAACGATCAAATATAAACCCTAGAAAGCCCGAACGGAAACAGACGAGTCGGTACCATGAGATTGATGAACCGGTGCTTGAGATCACTTGGATTAGATCTCCAAAGCTTCAAGTGTTCAAAAATGGAGTTTTTCTGGTTTTACCTCAGTTTAGGTCGAGTGCAATGAAGAAGAAGTGAAAAAATCAGATTAAAGGGTGAAAATGGGTTTAAATAGAAAAATAGGGGTTACTGGGCGCGCATAGCACACGCTCTAGCGCTCAGTACGCGCATCCTAGATTGCCTGCACACCTCGTGCTCACTTGCGCGCGTCCCATGCGCGTCCGCATGGCTTTCTTCATGCTGAAGTACTCTCCTGCATATCCGCCACGTGTCCAAATCAAGAAACGGTCCAATCATAGCACACTACGTGGTGCAGAAGGACCATGACTTGCTGGTGCATCATACACCAGCGTGCTCAAGCGCGCCCCACGCGCTTCTGGGCAATTTTGTCCGTTTTCGCGCGATTTCTTCGATTCCGACGTCCGTGCGATCCAGAATTCGATACCCTAACACTTAAACATTATTCTAAACATAAAAAGTTATCTAATGGGCTAAGGAACTATGATTCAAAGTCTCAATTACTCGTTCAAAAATTCACGCTCGCTCAAGGATACGAGCCCACAAAACCCTAATCTCAACTCTGATTGTTCCCAAACTTGACGTCACTTCAAATACTCATATCAAAACCCTATTAACCATTAATCCAACCTCAAAACTTACTCTCTAGGAAGCACATGATCATACAGAAATCAAATACATAGCCAAAAAGTCAAACACATAGTCAAATACACACAAAAACCTACCTAGGCACACAAGTACACTTAATCACATATAATCACACGTTAAGCAAGGTTAGAAAATTGAGGATGAAACATCCTCAACCTCAACAAACTCAAGCAAAGCCTAGTGCTTTAGAAGATGCTTTGACCCAATTTATGAAGATGACACAATCAAATTTCCAGAATATTCAGTCTAACATTCAAAATCATGATGCCCATTTCAAAAATCAAGAGGCGTCCATAAAGAATCCGAAAAATCAAATTAGGCAAATCTCAAACCAACTTGCTGAGCAATCTGGAGGTAAATTTTCTGCGAGCACTATAGATAATCCCAAGAATGAGTCTTGTAGCACTATTACTTTGAGGAGTGGAA
Source organism: Calophaca sinica (assembly GCA_037113605.1). Classification (NCBI taxonomy): domain Eukaryota; kingdom Viridiplantae; phylum Streptophyta; class Magnoliopsida; order Fabales; family Fabaceae; genus Calophaca; species Calophaca sinica. The sequence goes on along the minus strand of CM073736.1, from coordinate 38,550,491 downwards.
AGATGGTAACACCATCCGTGGTGGAACCAATAATCCCGAAATGTGATGAGAGAAATGGCAAGAAGGGGTTAGATGAGGGGTTAAAGAAAAAGAGTGGTGTGATTGATACGGAAGGAGTTGAAAATGATAGTCAAGTAGAAAAAGAGAATGAAGGAGTTGAAAATGAGAGTGAAAAGAATGAAGATTCTGTGAGTGGAACAAGAAGCAAAATGTTGCTAGAGGGGAATAAGCCCCAAGTGACACCTCCTTATGTGAAGCTACCCTACACTCACTTGAACAAGAAGAAGGAGAAAGGTGAACAATTTGCTAAGTTCATGGATGTTTTCAATCGCCTTCAAATCAACATTCCTTTTGTGGAGGCATTATACCAAATGCCGACATATGCCAAATTCATGAAGGAGTTGTTGACTAAGAAGAGGAAGTTCAAGGAAGATGAGACAGTAGCGCTAACGGAGGAATGTAGTGCTATAATTCAAAGGTAGCTTCCTCCCAAAATTAAAGATCCGGGAAGCTTCACAATCCCTTGCACAATTGGTGACTTGATGATTGGTAAAGCTCTTTATGATTTGGGAGCAAGCATTAATTTGATGCCACTATCTATGCTCAACAAGCTAGGGGGAGGTGAAGTCAAGCCAACAAGAATGACATTGCAACTAGCAGATAGGTCAGTCAAATATCCTTATGGAATTATGGAAGATGTATTGGTGAGGGTTGACAAATTCCTCTTTCCGGCAGATTTTGTGGTTCTTGACATGGAAGAAGACAAAGAGGTGCCTCTTATTCTTGGAAGACCGTTCTTAGCAACCGGGAGAGCCTGGGTTGATGTTCAACAAGGTAAATTGATTTTAAGATTCCAAGATGAGAAGGTGACTTTCAACGTTTTTGAGGCTATGCGTCACCCCAATGATAATAAAAAGTGCTCTAGAATTGATATGATTGATGATTCAGTTGGGGAATTTTTCAAGCAAGACCGACCTTCCTACCTCTTAGAGAAGGTGATAGTGAATTCCATTGAAGAGCTCGATGAAGACATGGAAGATGAGACAAAAAGATGTCTTGTGCAACTTGAAGCTCTACAAGTTGAAAATGCTATTGTTAAAAAGAAAGAAGACTTGAAAGGTGGAGAGATAGAAAAGAAAGCTAGCCCGAAATTGAAACAATTTCCCTCACATTTGAAGTATGTCTTTCTTGGAGATGATGCTTTTAATCCGGTGATCATTAGTAGCTCCTTATCCAAGCTAGAAGAGAAGAAATTTGTGAGAGTGCTTAGAGAGCACAAAGAGGCAAATAGATGGACCATCTTAGATTTAAAAGGCATTAATCCAGCATTTTGCATGCATAAAATCATGTTGGAGAAGGAGTACAAGGCTGTAGTGCAACCTCAAAGAAGGTTGAATCCAACAATGAAAGAGGTGGTGAGAAAGGAGGTACTGAAACTTCTTGAGGTAGGGATGATTTATCCTATTTCTGATAGCACTTGGGTGAGCCCGGTTCATGTTGTTCCTAAGAAGGGAGGTGTGACAGTGGTGAAAAATGAAAAAAAATGAGTTGATTCCTACTAGAACTATTATTGGATGGAGGATGTGCATTGACTACCTGAAACTTAATCAAGCTACTCGCAAGGACCACTTCCCTCTTCCATTCATGGATCACATGCTTGAGGCATTTGTCGGACAAGTCTACTATTGCTTTCTTGATGGCTATTCCGGTTATAATCAGATTTATGTCAACCCAGAGGACAAAGAGAAGACTGCATTCACTTGTCCATTTGGAGTTTTTGTTTATAGATGAATGCATTTCGGTCTTTGCAATGCCCCCACAACCTTTCAAAAATGTATGCTTTCTATCTTTGCCAATACGATTGAAAAGTCTATAGAGGATTTCATGGATGATTTTTCTGTATTTGGTACTTCATTTATGCTTGCTTGGCCAACCTTGCGGATGTTCTTAAGAGATGCATGGAGACCAATTTAGTTTTGAATTGGGAAAAATGCCATTTCATGGTGAAAGAAGGAATTGTGCTTAGTCATAAAATCTCATCGAAGGGCATAGAAGTGGACAAGGCAAAGATTGATGTGATAGAGAAATTACCTGCTTTGTTGAATGTGAAAGGAATGAGGAGTTTCCTTGGACGTGCCGACTTTTATAGAAGATTTATCAAGGACTTTTCAAAGGTCGCGAAACCACTTTGTAATCTCCTTATCAAAGATGCCTCATTTGAATTTGATCATGAATGCTTGAAGGCCTTTGAGTTTTTTTTGATAAGCAAAGAAGATTTTTATTACGGGAATACAAGGGGTACTCCAACCCAAAACAATATGGGAATGCCTCATTAAAACCTCCCAAGGCCAAAACCCAATGGGAAAAAGACCAGGGGAGAAAAAGAGTACAAACACCACTTTGAAGGCCTTTGAGTTGCTAAAGGAGAAACTTGTTTCATCCCCTGTAATAGTTGCAGCAGATTGGGATTCACCCTTTGAGCTAATGTGTGATGCTAGTGACTATGCAGTGGGGGCTGTGTTGGGGTAGAGAAGAGACAAATTCTTTCATGCCATTTACTGTGCTAGCGAGGTCCTTAATGAGAACCAGGTCAAATATGCTACCATAGAGAAGGAGTTGCTCAGCATAGTTTTTTCTTTAGAGAAATTCCGCTCCTATTTGATTGGCTCTAAATTTGTGGTGTTTATTGATCACTCGGCAATTAAGTATCTTATGACCAAGGTTGAATCCAAGCCAAGAATTATTCGGTGGATTTTATTATTGCAAGAATTCGGCCTTGAGATCAAAGATAAGAAAGGAGTGAAAACTGGCTGACCATTTGTCTAGGCTGGATAATAATGAAATTAAAGCCAAGGAATTGGATATTCTAGAAGAGTTTCCAGATGAAAAACTGTTGGATGTGACTGAGAGGCCATGGTTTGCAGATATAGCCAATTTTAAAGCTGCTGGTGTGATACCGGAAAAACACACTTGGCAACAAAAGTAGACATTTTTCAAAGATTCCAACTTTTTCATTTGGGATGACCCCTATCTTTTTAGGCAATGCCCAGATGGATTACCCTGGAGGTGTGTTGCACATGATGAAGCTAAGATGATTTTATGGCATTGTCACAATTCACCATATGGAGGTCATTTCAATGGTGAATGTACAGTTGCAAAAGTGCTTCAGTCAGGATTCTATTGACCTTCAATTTTTAAAGATGCCTATGATCATGTGAAGAGTTGTGACAAGTGCCAGACGACGGGAAGCATTTCCAAGATGAATGAGATGCCATTGAACTCCATTTTGGAGGTAGAGTTCTTTGATTGTTGGGGAATTGATTTCATGGGGCCATTTCCCTCCTCATTCTCTAACCAATACATATTGGTGGCGGTTGATTATCTTTCGAAGTGGGTAGAGGTAGTGGTAACTCACGCAAGTGACTCTTAGACTGTCGTGAAATTTATTAAGAAGAACATATTTTCCCATTTTGGAGTCCCTAGAGTGCTAATTAGTGATGATGGATCACATTTTTGCAATTCCAAATTGGAGGCTGTGCTGAAAAAGTATGATGTGAAACACAAAGTTGCTATTCCTTACCACCCTCAAAGCAATGGGCAAGCTGAAGTGTCAAACCGGGAAATTAAGAAGATCCTTAAGAAAACAGTGAGTGCATCAAGGAAAGATTGGGCCCAGAAGCTTGATGATGCTTTGTGGGCATACCAGACTGCTTATAAAACTCCACTGTGGTTGTCTCCATACCAGCTGGTTTATGGCAAATCATGTCATTTGCCAGTTAAGCTTGAGCTTAAGGCATTCTAGGCCTTGAAGTTCTTCAATTTTGATTAAACCTTGGTTGGAGATAAAAGAATTTAGCAGCTGCATGAGTTGGATGAGATGTGTTTGCATGCCTATAAGAATGCTTCCATTACAAGCAGAAGGTTAAAGCTTATCATGATAAGCACATTGTGCAAAGAGCTTTTTATCCTGGGCAGCAAGTGTTACTTTTTGTAACGCCCATACTACAAGATTAATTGAAAGCAAGACAATTTACATTAAAGTATAGGAATTACCAAAAAGTTAAAACTTGTTTAACAAATTACAAGTCTAAACTTTGAACTTAGTCATAAATCTAAGTGTTAGAATTACAACTTGGAATTACAACTTCTTCCAAGTCTAAAGCTTGGGAATACAAAATACAAGACTAAACTTTGTCCTTACAACAAAAGGAATTAAACTACAATTCCAAAATAATCATAAACTAGAAGTAATAGGCCCTCAACACTGCCTAGTCCTCCTCCGGTACCTGCTTGTTTGAAAAACAACTAGGAAAGGGGTGAGATTATAAAATCTCAGTGAGTCCTTTAGGGACCCCTCACCAACACTAGTCACAATCCATAATAACATTCATTTACAAACATTATTAGCAAGTATGACAATTTAATTAAACTAGGATCCGTTGGTAACAGACGAGTCTTTTTGTAATACCTCAGCTTCCTTTGTGCTAAGCTTGATTACTTACTCATAACTCTTTAAGTAACACCCCAGCTTCCTTTATCCTGAGCATGGTTACTCAAATCCTGACTCTTTAATTGTAACACCCAAGCTTCCTTTGTGCCGAGCGTGTCACCTATAGACATTTAGCCCACGATCCTATTATTGTAACACCCCAGCTTACCATGTTATTTAATGGTGCTGAGTGTGATTAACTACAACCCAGCTTTCTTTGTGTTGAGCGTGGTTACTTATAACTATCTTACTAATACTAATACAAATCCATAGATTTCGTATCGTATCTCCTCTTATGAGGAATCTTGCTTTAAATCTCTTTTAAGTTTATCATAACTTGATGATACCATCTATGTTCTCACCCAAAAACTTCCATGAAAGATACATAATGAAAATACATAAGTATACCAAACATACTAGCATGGTTAAGGAAAGCAAAGGACCCAAAACTTAAAAATATAAAATCTGACAAACAGCCCCTGACACGGCTTGGCCATGTTACCTGGCACGACCGTGTCAGGGTGGCCAAAACTTGAAATCGGAGAAACAGACCCTGATACGGCCTGGCCGTGTTGCTTGGCACGACCGTGTCAGGCTGTCAGGTGGCCCAAAACTCTGCAGAAATGTTGTTTTCTGCATTCTCCCACTTTCCAACTTTGATTCCTCCTTAATCCAAGCCAATTCCAATCAAATAAAAGCTCAAAATTAAGGATAAAACATGATACATTGAATAACAATCCATTTAGCACATGAAACATAAGCATACAAAACGCATCAAGCTATAATCAATTCATTCAACCTATTTCCCTTCTCATGCTATCCCATAAACCCCAAATAAAAGTCATGAAAACATGCATCAAGAAGAGAAAGAAAATCCTAATGAGGGTCTTGTAGTTGCCCACCACCTAAGGGAAGAAGAACTCACAATCAATGCTCAAGAAGTTGAGCTAGGAGGTAGAAAACTTGATCCTCTTTCTCTTCTTCTTCTCCTTCACGTTTTCCTTCTTCTCCCTCTTGAACTCACTTTAATTCCTCCGTAAATGTGAAGCCCTAACTTAGCATTCTTCTTTCCAAAGCAAGAAATGGATGAGTCTCACATGTTTTCTCTCTTTCTCACTCAAATTTCATGAGCCCTAACCCTCTCCTCCATCTTCCTCTTTCTTTCTTCTTTTCCTTCTTTTTCTCAGCAGAAAATCGCAAATGAGAGGGAGGGAGAGTGAGGCTGAGCAAGAGAAGAGAGAAAGGAAGGGAAAGTGAGGGATATTTAAAAGGTTTGGACTATTTTACCCTCTCCTATTAGAGGTAAAGTACTCCAATATCCCTCATTTGTCCTAAATCTCTCATCATGCCATTCTATTCACACCCCTTTTCTTTATACTTACACCACAATCTAATTATTCAACAATTAGATTAAAACATCACAATGCTTAAATTAATAAGCTAAATAATTAAATTAGGCGGGGTGTTACACTTTTCAACTCTCGTTTGAAGTTATTCCCGGGAAAACTCAAGTCCAAGTGGTCGAGGCCATTTGTTATTAAAGAGGTGATGCCACATGAAGCAATAGAGGTGGAGGATCCTTCATCTCAAAGATCTTTCAAGGTCAATGGTCAACGGCTGAAGCCTTATTTGGGAGGAGAGCTTGACGGGCCAAAAGTTGCTCTGGTCTTGCACGAGCCTTGAGCCACCATGCGACAAGCTAGTGACGTTAAAGAAGCACTTTTTAAGAGGTAACCCAAGTTTCTATTCCCTTTTCTTTTCTTTTAATTCCATGTTTTTTGTAGTTTTTCTTCATTAGGTTCTTTATAAAAAAAAGAGGGCGGGGGTGGGGGGAATGCGCTAGGGCGCGCCTGGGACACGCTTGCGCACAAATGTCCCACTGTGTCTCTGTTTGTGCATGCACAGTTCGCGCTGGGCCGAACATGATGCGCATAAGGCCTGATCATCAGACCCAGGACGTGTTTGCGTGCAGCCCGGTTCTGTCTGTCCGCGCACTGGAGCGCGTTTGCGCATATTTAAACACGCTGACAGTCGTGACTCCCTCAGTTTTCACTCATTCCTTCATCTCTCTTCAACCCTAACTCCCTCAAACCGTCACAACTCAAACCCACACTCAGCCTCTTCTTTGGAAGGCTTAATCTTCTCACTTTCTTCCATTCATACAACATAAATCATCAAGTAAGTGACCTTCTAACTTCATTTTCCTATTTTAAGGTTTCTCTTCATCTCCTTTTATGGAGGATGAAAGAAATTCGAAAATATGGAGTTATGGGTTGCGAAAAATTGACATTTTTGTTGTTAGGTTTTGATTCCTTGTGCCATTTTGAAGTTGAGAAGTCGAGTTTGTGGTGTTTGGGACACCTATGCACATTGAGCCATTGTTGAGTTGTTTTGTGTTATATAAGCACACCATGTGTTTGAAAAAATGCTCATGAGAGTGTAGGGAGTAGAAAATAAGAATAGGTCACAACATGCTTAATAGTTGTATGATAAATTCCTTGAATGACAAATTTGGTGCTCCTAAGTGTTTATTGATTGTGAAAATATTTGTGAGCACCGAGTGTTTGTCTAAATGTTACTTAGCGCATTATTGACCCTTGGGCCATGATAATGGAGTACACACTGTAAACACCCAAATGACAAACATTGTTATTTAGTGAGGGGATTTTTCTTATATCCCTAAGTTTCTTGTTTGGATGGTGCTTGGTGATATTGTGGCTGCTAGGACCATAGGACCCTGAAATCCTCATTTGTGTTAGTACTAATCTTTGAAACAATTTATGCACAAATTTTTGTTTTATGTGCAGGGAACTATGGCCTCCAACACTGGAAAAAAAAAGAAGACTGTCGATGCCTCTTCCTCACAGGACTTTGACAGTCATTATTTTTGTTCTCTATTGTGCAAAGTCCAACATGACTTAATCCCTGCAGATAGAAAATTTGTCAAGGAAAATGCACTCATCTTGACAGGGGATGACTTTGTTGATATCCAAGCAAATATAAGGAATAGAAGTGGGAAACTTTGACTTCTTATCCATCAAGTGCCAGCAGAGCACTGGCCACTGAATTTTTTGCCAATGCTTATTAACCTACTGGTGAGGAATTACCAAACCACAGGTCTACGTACATAAGCTATGTAAGGGGTAAGTGGATCCACTATGATCTGGAGGTCAGCAATGAGATTTTTGACTTGCCTAACGTAGAAAATTGAGGCTTTGCTGTGAGGAGAAAGAAAAACAACAAGAAAGATATCGACAATTATGAAGAGATCAAAGCGGCATTGGTCATGCCTGGGGAGGATTGGTTTAGAAATCATGAGGTTTCACCTAGTAAGTTGCCTAGCCAAGTTCTTACTCCTACTGCAAAGGGGTGGGACACCTTTTTTCTCCATAATTTAATGCCGTGTTCCAATGTCTCTGAACTCAACATGCAAAGAGCTGACTTGGTAACCTCTATTGTGCTGGGGGAGCCCATTAATGTTGAGCAAATATTAGCTATTGAGTTGTGGGCTACGGCCAATGCTGAGGTGTCATCCAGCTGGCTGAATCATGCTACCCTTGTTGCCCTGTTATGTGCTAGGGCTAAAGTGAAGGCAAAGAAAGGAGAGGTGCAGGTGCATCCAGGGAAACCGATAACTAGAGCATGGATAAGGTTAAATTCAATCCCCCTTCCTCAAGATCAATATCAGCAGGATCTCATGGCAGAAGGGGATCAAGAGTTTGTGGATCCTCCAGTCCACCCTCGTCCAAACATGGCTGACTTCCAGAGACTCGAGGCTAAAGTTGATAGGCTCGCACTAGAGCATAGGGAAGAGGCAGCTGAGCACTGAAGGATAGCATCTGAGCAGAGGCGGGGGATATAGGCTCTTTATAGAGCCATCTGTGCATTCCAATCCGGACATCATGTGGACCCAAAGGCAGACATTTTCCAGGAGCAGTACCCTGGGGATGGTGTTGGGCCTTCAGAGCTGGCTCCTTAGATCGTAGCAGTTCACTCAGCGGTGGCGTCTTGCGACCCACCTGTTTCAGTACACTCAGAGGTGGCGTCTAGCAGCCCACCTGTTTCACTGCACCCAGAGGTTGAGTCTAGTGGCTCACCACCTCAGTTTTGATTTTCTTTATCTTTAGTTTTTTGTTTTGTTTTTGAATTTGTTGTTTTATTTTATTTTCATTTGGAGTGTCAGCTATTTTGAAATTTACTGTGTTGTTCTTTCTTTGTGCTAAACCCTCTAGAACCTTAGCTGCACTCTCTTGTGTTTTGTGATTTGACTAAATTTCTGGTTGAGCAGTGTTGTCTTGATGAGTGACTTCTTTTGGTAAGTTGTCTTCATCTTCTACATCATATGCATGCTCATGAATTGTTATGGATACACAGTTGGATTGTGACTTGTCATGCTTCTTGTTGATCTAAAAATCCCTCAAATAAAAACTCTTAGAAGCATGTTTTTATGACTTTGCACTGCATGATTCTTTTGTGCTTGAATGTCTCTCATCAATAGCCTGTGAGAATTTTGGGCCAAACAGATGATTTTCTTCTTGTGTGTTTCCATTGCATGTGACATTCTTCAGAACTTGACTTGGTTCTTAGTGATATTCACTTGCATGTTTATTCACGTTGAGGAAAATTCTTGTTAATAGCTAGAGCTTAAATAATCCACCTGAATAATATTGTCATTTACTAGCCCTTTTGAGCCCTTTTCTCCATTCTTTGTGATACAACCTCATTACAAGCCTAAGACCAAAAAATCGATTGTCCCCATTTACTTGGAGTTAGGTAAAGGTCATTTTATAACATGTCTTAGCACATTGATTAAGTTTGGGGTTGCATAAGGACAAGCAAAAATTTTAAGTTTGGGGTGGATGTAAACTAAGTTTGAGGTTTATGCTAGGAAAAAAAATACAAGAGGAGAGCAGAAAACAAAGTTCATTTCATTCAAAAAAATAAATAAATAAAAATAGTTATGCAGCTAGAGAGCTCCCCTCCTGTTTTGTAACTCAAGTATGTTGAAAGTGTCTTGGGAAATTTTGTATTCAATAATATGGGAAGTGAATTTTGCATTTATGAAGTAGCTTGAGTCTAACTCCAAGTATGAGAGCCCACTATCCAAATGAATTCCTAGCCTTACCTAAGCCCTATTACAACCCGAAAGTCCTCTATAGTGTGTTTGTTTCATTGCATTGCATTTGTCTCTTCAAGAGCCTCTTTAAGCATAAGGTAGGGTGTTGCATGTGATGTGACTGAGAGAATAACTGTAGAAAATATATCTGAATAATATATTATTGACTTAAGAAAGTATACACACACTAATCGATGTTATATAGACTATGCTAGACTTAAACCTAATGGGCCGAGTAATGGGTCAGATAAATAAACTAGGTTACAATACAAAAGGTGAATATTTACTATTTACTCTAATTATTTACAATACTCCCCGTCAAGCTGGTGAGTGGATATCAATCATTCCTAGCTTGTAAGTAAGTTGGCGGAATCGTTCTGTAAATAGCCCTTTTGTAAGCACATCTGCCAGTTGGTGTCCAGTAGGAATGTAGGATGTTGTTATCAGTCCACAATCTAACTTCTCCTTTATAAAGTGTCTGTCTATCTCAATGTGTTTGGTCCTGTCAAGTTATGCAGGATTATGAGCAATGTTGATTGCTGATTTATTGTCACAAAACAACTTCATTGAGCCTTCATAATTCACCTTCATTTCATCAAGTATAATCTTCATCCACAATAGCTCACAAATTCCATCTGCCATTGCTCTGAATTCTGCCTCGGCACTTGATCTGGCCATTACATTTTGCTTTTTGCTCTTCCATGTAACAAGATTACCACAAAAGAATGTGCAGTAGCCAGAAGTGGACCTTCTATCACTCACCGAGCCTGCATAATCTGCATCAGTATAGGCTTCTAACGTCAGTCTTCCACCTCTGTTGAACAAGAGACCTCTTCCTGGAGTAGCTTTAAGGTATTGCAAAATTCGCTCTACCGTCTGCAAGTGCCTCATCCTCGGATCATGCATAAACTGACTGACTATGCTTACTGCATAAGCTAAGTCAGGTCTAGTGTGTGCCAAGTAAATTAGCTTCTCCACTAATCTCTGATATTGAAACTTGTCAACTCTAGCACTCTCATCTTTAGTGCTCATTTTATGATTTTGCTCTATGGGAACACCTGCAGGTTTACACCCAAGTTTGCCAGTTTCCTGCAGAAGGTCAAGAACATATTTTCTCTGAGAGATAAAGATTCCTTGTTTTGAGTAAGCTACCTCAATCCCAATGCAATACTTGAGAGTTCCCAGATCTTTCATTTTGAATTCTGCAGACAATTTCTTCTTGAGGAGTTATCTCTCAACCAAGTCATTTCCTGTAATAATAATATCATCAACATAAACAAGAAGTACTGTTAGTTTTCCTCCCTGTGAATGTTTGAAGAAGATGGTATGATCTCCTTGACTCTGTTTGTAACCAAGAGCCAACATAGCCTTTGTAAATCTTCCAAACCATGCTCGGGGAGACTGCTTTAGCCCATACAAGGCCTTTTTCAATCTACACACCTTATTTCTCCCATTGGTTGGATCAAATCCCGATGGGATCTCCATATACACCTCCTCCTCTAAATTTCCATGCAAGAATGCATTTTTAACATCAAACTAATTAAGTTCCCACCCAGAATGAGCAGCAAGAGAAAGTAAGATACGGACAATATTCATCTTTGCTACCGGTGCAAATGTCTCCTCATAATCAATGCCATAAGTCTGAGTGTACCCTTTTGCTACTAGTCTGGCCTTATATCGATCAAGAGTGCCATCTGATTTGTACTTGACAATATAAATCCACCTGCAACCAACTGGCTTCTTGCCTCTTGGCATCTCAACTATCTCCCAAGTTCTATTCTTTTCGAGAGCTTTCATTTCCTCATTCATGGCTTTGATCCAATTTTCATCTTTAAGTACATCCTTAACAGATGCAGGGATTCTTACAGAGTCAACTGCTGTCATAAAAACCTTATGCTGCGGGGAAATACGATTAGATGAAACAAATTGAGAAATAGGGTATTTGGCACAAGACCTTTTCCCTTTCCTCAAGGCAATAGGTAGGTCAACTGGATCAAGATCAAGTGTATCGGGAATAGAAGAATCAGAAGAAAAAGGGTTAATTTCAGTACTTACCTTCGGTTCAGACGGTTAGGGTTGTTTTTGGACCAGGTCGGGTTTTCCTTTCCTCTGATATGTCAAGGTTGACTCACTAGCCTTTGTCTTTACTGGTGCTGAAGGTGCTGTTGTTTCCTGCAAAATAGAAGGTAAAGGAGGAACAATAACGGGTGACTCAGAAACAACAAGAGACTCAGGAGGATCTGGAGACTCAGGAGGAACATGAGACTCAGAAACAACAGGAGACTCAGGAGGATCAGGAGACTCAGGACCAGGAGACTCAGAAACAACAGGAGAGTTAGGAAGATCGACTGGTGGCTCAGGAAGCCAATGACCAAGGAGAAGAAACTCGGAATCAAATTCCAAATCACTACTATTCTCCCCCTGAAGCTGAGGACGAGTGAAGAAAGGGACCTGTTCATGAAACGTGACATCCATAGAGACATAATGTTTACGACTTGAAGGATGATAACACTTGTACCTCCATTTATTAGGGGCATAACCCAAGAAGATGCATCTGACAGCACGAGAATCCAACTTATTGTGGTGCTGCTTGTGGACATGAACAAATGCAACACAGCCGAATATGCGAAACTCTAGACTCTGCATGATAGGAGCAGATGGGTAAAAAGACAACATCGATTGAACAGGACTAAAATTACCTAGAACTCGGGATGGAATCCGATTGATGAGATAGGCAGCAGTCAAAACTGCTTCTCCCCAATATGAGTTTGGAACTGATGTTTGGAAGAAAAGGGCACGAGATAGGCAGCAGTCAAAACTGCTTCTCCCCAATATGAGTTTGGAACTAATGTTTGGAAGAGAAGGGCGTGAGCAACCTCAAGTAAGTGACGGTTTTTTCTTTCTGCAACTCCATTTTGTTGTGGAGTATTAACACACGTTAGTTCATGAAGGATACCATTTTGACTAATAAATGAAGAAAGACATTGATTAATATATTCTCGACCATTATCAGACCGTAGTCTTTTAATGCACTTACCAAATTGAGTTTTTATCAAATGATAAAATTGAATGAACAACTGAGATACTTTAGATTTATCTTTCATCAAGAATAGCCAACTAACGCGAGTACAATCATCAATAAAAGTAATAAACCATCGCGCACCCGAAATATTAAAAACAGGGGCAGGCCTCCAAACATCAGAATGAATAAGATCAAAAGGTTCAACACTTCCATTACAACTAGAAGGAAAAGACACTCGTTTGTGTTTGAAAAATTGACAAACATCACACTTAAAAGACTCAACAGACTCTTGTAAAAACAAAGCAGGAAACATAGTTTTAAGTAAGGAAAATGGAGGATGTCCTAGACGCTTACGTTGAAGCCAGACTTGAGAGGAAGTATATTGAGACTGGATGGAGGAAGACATCACCTTCAGACCATTTTCTTCAGCAGATAGAAAGTATAACCCTCTCTGTTCCTTAGGAACTCTAATCGTCCTCCCCGTGGCAAGATCCTGAAAAAAACAATGAGTAGGAAAAAAGGTTACTGTGCAGTTCAGATCCTGAGTAAGTTTGCGAAAAGAAATTAAGTTATTTGAGAGTCCAGGAGCATGAAGTACACTTCTCAAATAGAAAGGGGTGTGGAGATTAATATTTCCAAAACCTACAACAGGAGTGTGAGAACCATCTGCAACAGTAATATAGGGAATGCTTGAATGAGGGCTATAGGTGATATGGTCAATAGCACCGGAGTCTAGAATCCATGTATCTTTAGGAATAGTACCAGAGGCAGTAAACAATCGAGAACATAGAACCTTACCAGTCATTGTCAGGGAACTAGAACTAGAAGGCTTACGCAAGGAGTTGAGGAGGTTTTGCAAGCGGTCCAAGTCTTCAGCGCCCAAGGGAGAAGGCGCTGTTGGATCGGATAGAGAAGCTGCAGGTGTGGGAGTAGATGCTACCACATGTGCTTGAGTACCTTTGAAACCTCCAATACGGGTAAGGACATTGTCTTTCCCATGAAGTTTAAAACATCTGTCCTTTGTGTGCCCTAGCTTCTTGCAGTGTTCGCAGTAGCGATCCTCCCTCCCAGGCTTGGATGATCCTTGTCTGCCTGTCTTGCTAGCAACTAATGCAGATCCTTCAGAAGGTTTGGTACCTAGCATGACACCCCGACGACTCTCTTCACCCAGCACAATGTAGAATGCTTCATCAAGAGAAGGAAAGCAGTCCTTGCCCAAAATCTGCAGTCGAATAGGGTCGAACTCACTGTTCAACCCAGCCAAGCACTCAAAAATCCGATCAGTTTCAATACAAGTATTCAAAGCAAGCGTTTCATTGGGGGTCTCCATCTTGAGAGTCTGATATTGATCCAACTCAATCCAGAACCCTTTTATAATGGCAAAGTATTCAGAGACAGACATACCTCCCTGTTTAGTATTGAAGATCCTGCTCTTCAAATCAAAGTGGGTAGAGAGATCCTTTTTCTTGGAGTAAGTCTTGCTGAGACTATCCCAAATCTCCCTAGCAGTAGCAAGAAACATATAATTCCCGCTGATCTCTGGAAACATACTGTTCCACATCCATGGCATAATGAGAGAGTCTTCATTGTCCCAAGTAGGGAATCCAGGATCAGTGGTAGGAAGAGGAGTCCCTTCAATATAGTTCAATTTGCTATGACCCTTCAGATTTGTGCGCATGAATTGAGCCCAATTGAAGTAATTCTTCCCATTGAGACGATAACTGGGGTGCAGTGTTGGCAAAGCATTAGAGTTCATCAAGTTTGACGACTCCATAAGAGGAGGAGGAGGAGGCGGTTGAGGATTGTGTGGAGGATTCTGAACAACTCCATCGTCTTCCATAACAACAGATCAGATGTATTAATCTGGAAAAAAAAATAACGAACGAACGAACGTCAAAGGACCCACGAAAATAAAAGTTTTCGGATCGGAGAGTGGACCCCCAAAACGGAAAGAGGAGGTGCCGGGGAAGCTACTGTTGAAATACGGCGTCGAACGGAGGCCTGGAGGGTGGCGCGTGACCCACACGCGCTCGAGAGGTGACCGGATGGTGGCGGCGCATTCGGAGTCAGATGGCAGCGCGGTTTATGGGGTCTGGTTCGGAATTCCAATGCGAGGCTGATGGTGAGGGTGGTGAGACGAGATCGGCAATAAATGATGGTGTTTGGATGCAAACAGTAACAATGGGCAGTGGTGGTGGTGCGTTTGGTTAACACACAGATCCTGAGATAAGCTGCAATGAAGGCAGCAAGGGAAAAAAAAAACAACCACGACGAAGGTGACGACTAGGGTTTATGCGGAAGCGAGACCCTCAAGAACGAGAGCTCGTGATACGATGTAGAAAATATATCTGAAAAATATATTATTGACTTAAGAAAGTATACACACACTAATCGATGTTATATAGACTATGCTAGACTTAAACCTAATGGGTCTGAGTAATGGGCCAGATAAATAAACTGGGTTACAATACAAAAGGTGAATATTTACTATTTACTCTAATTATTTACAATAATAAACATACAAACACTTGAGCGAGAGAGCAATACTTGTGGTAAGGATATTGAGAAAAGTTGAGCATAATTGATGATCGCATGTTTTGTTGCTTATAGAGCTAAATTGTGGGAATAAGTGATTCAAGAATGCGTGAATGGTCACTTTCTGAAAAATGTGAGAGAAATAGATAGATTGAGCATGTGTTGATGGTGGAGATTGAAGATGCATCCATTAGTTTCACTCCGACCCCTGTCTTTAATTGAGTTTGCTTGAGGACAAGCAAATTTCTAAGTTTGGGGTTGTGATAAATCTTCATCACATGTAGATTTATAAAGCTAAAGTTGCGTTTTGGATGATGAATAAAGAAAATTTGAAGTGACTCCGAACCTAAATTGTACAATTCACTGTGTTCACTTTGTTACTTGCTAATTGACCTTGTGCATTGTTTTTATGATTCTTTAAGCCTTAATTACACATGAATGGGAGAAAAATAAAAAAGACAGCTCTCAAGTACCTAGAGTATGAAGAAGGACAAGCGATAAAAACTTTTAGAGGGTTTCCTAGCTCAAAACACAAGAATTATGCTGAAAATCTGAATCAGGAGAGCAGGGTGCGCACATGAGCGTGCATCATGCGTGCGGTGCAGCAGTGCAGGAACCAGAGAGCGCACGCGGGCGCGCATCATGCGCGCAGTGCAGGAGCCAGGAAAAGGACGTGCGCGCGAGTCATGCGCTTTTGGCACATTTCATTTCAATTCTGTATCTGCGCGCGTGCACCGTCCAATTCACGTGGTATATAAATTCACGGGGTAACACCCTTGGTAAATTAAAATTTAATTAAAGATATATATCTCGGTAACCAAAAAATATTGATTTTCCATTCGTTCCTTTAGCAACGGTCTAGTGACGGACTAGCCGTTGGTAATAAAATGATTTCCGACAATCACAGGGCCATGGGTAAGAGTCTGCGGGTATTTTGCAACTTTCTTGTAGTGTGGACTTTACAATTGCCTATATACAGAGAAAAATTTGGCACTACTCTATCTGCTACGTTCTCAACAAATAACTGTAACTACAAGTTGCTAACAAATGTAGTTTATTAATTAATGACTAAAACGACTAAAGGGATAGAGCCCACTAACCACGTCCCAAATCTTCATGCGCACGATGTGGTTTTCTTCTTTAAGTGCCACACAACTATAGCTTCAAGAGCCCTTTCCTTCATTTGTTCTTATCCAAAACAACTCCTTTCAGATTTACAAATATCTCTTTATTTTCCAAATAATTTCACATAATTCAATAACATTGAACATCCTCAAGCACATTTTAGTGGCCTAGCAGCCTATTGGCCCAACAAGTTCAACGCAATTAACAGCTTCTGGTATTCTGGTTAACAGAACTTATACATGATGACCAAAAGTTGAAAGATTCGAAATTCCAATTGGATTTTCATACTTCCGTATGCAACTTTGGACAAGTTGAATTTCTTGATATAAAGCAAAAGCATCAAGAAGAAAGTGCATAGGAAATTACACCGGTGGATCAAAGAAATTAAACTTATCACGAAATTCAGGCTTTGCCTCTTAACATGCTGAAGAACAAAAAGGATCAGAATTAGAAAGATTAATATTTCCAGTGATTGATCGATTTTAACAAGTTTTTAATCTAAACATTAATATGAAAACCATAAAATCTTCCAAGAGATATTTCACATCGGAGCATAAGGATATATTATTGGGATTGATTCACTCCAAGCAAATTCATGGAAGAGAAGAGTAGTATGCATTTCCTTTTTTTTTTTTTTTTTTTTTTTTTTTTTCTGAACTACACATTTGCTCTAGTTAAACTATGAAAATGACTGACGGGTTGAGAAAGGATCTATGCGTGTTAGCTTTTGATATATGGTTTGATTCACTTTACTAGCAAAGAGGACACTATATATGTCACGGCTCAGTGTATCTTAGTGAACATCCTGACCAGGTTCATCGGAGATAGAAAATAAACTTGACTTTTGTAGATTTGTACATGCCCACATGAATTCAACCTTTATTTTGTTCTCTGAATAGCATTCTCCACTCCACCATAAATAGAAATGTTGTTGTGCATTGTGTAGCTCCAAGCCAAGAGAGAACTGAGGGATTAATTATTTGTTGGCTGTCTCTTGGAGTTCCTCTGAACGCTTCATATACGGGCCTTGATACATCAATGGTCCTTCAGTGAAGTGTTTGGGGGAACTCCCAGGTTCAACCAACATCGAATGCATATGCATTTTGGGGACTCCCTTGTACAACTGAATTGGGGTAATTATATCGTTGATCATGTTATAGAGATTAGATTCAGTTTTACGTTGGTGGTTGACTGCCTAACATAACCCCTATTCTTTTATACTGGTTTGGGATGGGCTATGTATAATATAGGCAGGATTCGAACTTTGGAGTTTTATATATATATATATATATATATATATATATATATATATATATATAACAAATATTAGTTATTAGTGTGTTCTGTAATAGACAGAGTTCGAACTTTGTATCTCTTACTCAAACTCCTTATATATTCCAGTTCAACACGTGAGCTATGCCTAGGGGATTTTGTTATATATTTGTCTTCTTGCATTCACAATTGACCCATCTTTCACAATATTTTTTTTTGAACGACAAATGTTAGTATTTGTTAAAAATGTTTGTGGGTGCGAGTTGAACTCTTTTCCTCCTTATCGCTCCACTCTTCAACTCTCCCACCTCAACCACCAGGCCAACCTTATATCTCCCGATCTTTCATAGTATTGAATCGCACAATTTCATGGTATCATTTGTTCTATCAATTAATGATTAGCTATACCAATACTTCCTTCCATTTCTCTCCATATGTCATGCTTTAACATGTCTGATTATTTCTATAGTCTTCAATTGAGAATGCGTTGCTCAGAATAAGTGTGTCAAACAAGATACTGGCATGACTTGCATTTACGAAATCAACAATTCACCTCGTGATCATGAGCACGCACGTTTCTTGCTTTAGATGCCCACTCCTAATAAGCTTTTCAAAGACACCATTTACCATTTCCAAATTCCAAGTTTATAAATTTATTGGACATGCATGGGTGCATTCTGTAGGAGATGAACTGCAATTTAAATTTCACTTGTGGTGATTATTAAATAATACTGAAATTAGTTTGTGATTACTATTTCCTTTTCCTTTTTCCAGTTGTAGGATATGGTTAGCTTCAACGGCAAAAGTTGAGCATATATAACTGAAAGTACTGTGTCTGAATGCTGGGCGCCCTTGAATGAATTTTAAGCAATTTTAGATATATATTTTAAATCAAAAGGTGGCGGCTTCTTCAAGTTTCCAAGTAAGATTATCTCAAGGCAAAACATAAAACTAATCATCATTATTTGGACACTACGATACTTATGTTTGACTTGCTCAGATATTGCAACGTCAAAGGAGAACTCAATTTGAGTGATTGTCTTCAGCGCTTACATATCCTATACATATATGGTGTGTACTCCAATTCATTTGATTTTACTTCAAAAAAACACTACAACAAATTCTAAAAAAGATGACGCTCCTTTAAGCAGCGCTTAAAATAAAAAACGCTACTTTATGTCATACGTAAACAATAAACAGCGCTTACTAACTAAGCGCTACTGTTTAGTACATATAATAAACAGCGCTTAGTCCTTTAAGCGCTGTTTTATCTTTAAATAATAAAAACGACCGCACATTAAACAAGCTTCAAAACATGAAGCGTTGTTTTTGATCATAGGAACAATAAACAGCTTCATAGTAGGAAGCTGTTTTTGGTGTTAGAATAAACAGCTTCTAGACTTAAGCGCTGTTTTTCTTACTAATAAGCAGCTTTCTTACTAAGCGCTGTTTTTGGTCGATTTATTAAATATATGTATTTCCCTCCTCTCATTTCGCATCCGTAAGCACTGTTTCTCTCTGCATTAACTTCTCTTCGCAAACTCCACCGCTGCCGCCTCCATCTCTACCATCGTCGTCCCCTCAACGAGATCGTGTGCTTCAAAAGCGGGAGATCGTGAGCTCGCCCAAAGCTCAAACCGAAGCTCGCCCAAAAGCCGGAAACCGAAGCTCGTCCGCCGCCCTCCAAAAGCCTGAAACCGAGGTCGTCCAAAAGCCGGAAACCGAGCTCGTCCGACGTCCTCAAAACCTGAAATCTGAAGCTCGTCCAAAACTCGTCCGCTGCCCTCCATCCGAAGCTCGTCTGTCGCCCTCAAAACCTGAAATCTGAGCTCGTCAAAACTTGTCCGCCGTCCTCCATCCGAGCAAAGGCTGGCGGCGCTAGTCCTCCGTCTTCCCCGCCTCCATCTCCAAACTCCTATTTGGCGTCCATTTCGTGTATGGCCACTGTCTCCATTTTGTATCTCGATTCCACGTTGGTTTCTGTTGGGGGTGGTTCGTTAGTTTTTTGTCTCTGTTCGATTTTGTTTGGTTTTGTTCACCGTTGACGCTTTGGAATCGTAAGGGTTTGATTTTGTTTGATTTTGTTCACTGTTGTCCAGAGATAACTTAGAAGTGTTAAAAATGCTTGGAATCAGTTTGTTAAAATGTACAGTTAGTAAATATATATGCATATCAGATGGGAATCAATGGAAAAATGACCACTGAATTTTGTTGTGGAACCTGATTTTGGTTTTTTGGTTTGAACAATGAATTTTGGAATGTTACAGTATTGTATATATTTTGGAATGTCCATATTTTAGGGAGACTCGCCAAAATTTTGTTAGAATTTTGATCTAGTCTGTGTGTTGATTTTAAGAGCAAGGATAGTTTTAGTCTTGCTTTATTTAAATGGGGTTTTTCTGTTGTTTTACCTCTCAATCCATAGGTAAAATATGGATCGAAAGTGGATGTCTGCCAATCGTTTGTCGAAGGAATATAAGGATGGAGTGAAAGATTTTATTGGGTTTGTAGTTGGGCATACAACAGACCATAGTAGAATCATATGTCCTTGTTTAAGTTGTTGTTATACAAACAAAATTAGTGTTCGGGAATTGGAATGGCATTTAGTGAGCAATGGGATTGATCAAACTTATACCTGTTGGACAAAGCACGGTGAGACAAAAGGTGAATCTTCTAATATGGGGAATAGTGGGAGATATGCGTCAGAGGACACCGCTACAAATACATATGATGGTGACCGTTTTGAAGATATGTTAAATGCGGTTGAAGAAGATCTTCGTGATTGTCCTCAAATGTTTGAGAAGTTGATGAGTGATGCGGAGAAGCCGTTATATGAGTGTTGTACTAAATTCACAAGATTGTCGGCAATGTTAAAGTTGTTTAACTTGAAGTCGGGCAATGGATGGACTGATAAGAGTTTTACGGACTTACTCACACTGTTGAAAGATATGTTGCCTAATGATAATGTGCTTCCTAGTAGGACATATGAGGCTAAACAAATGTTACGCTCTATTGGCATGAGCTATGAGAAGATACATGCTTGTCGTAACGATTGCATTTTATTTCGTAATGAATATGCATCGTTAAAGTCGTGTCCAAAATGTGAAGCCTCACGGTATAAGAGGAAAATTCGGCCCGAGGGAAGGTATTGTGGTATTTTCCCATAATTCCCAGATTCAGGCGTATGTACCGTAGTTCAGAAGATGCAAAAAACCTGACATGGCATGAGGATGAAAGGATTCAAGATGGCAAGCTACGGCACCCGGCAGATTCTCCTCAATGGAAAAAAAATTGATATTGATTATCCTGATTTTGGGAATGAACCAAGAAACTTACGACTTGCATTGTCTACTGATGGATTTAACCCACATGGTGTTCAAAGTAGCTCTCACAGTACATGGCCTGTGATTTTGGTGATTTATAACCTACCTCCATGGCTATGCATGAAGCGAAAATATATGATGTTGTCTTTGTTAATTTACGGGCGAAACAACCAGGAAATGATATCGATGTATATTTGGCTCCTTTAATTGAAGATTTGAAGCAAATGTGGGAGACAGGTGTGGTGGTGTATGATAGGTATAGAGAAGAAAGTTTCACCTTGAGGGCTATGATTTTCGGCACAATTAATGATTTTCCAAAGATATGGTAATCTGTCGGGATATAGTACCAAAGGTCAGTGTGCATGCCCTATATGTGAAGATAGTACAGATTGGATTCGGTTGGAACATGGTAGGAAGAATGTCTTTCTTGGGCATCGCAGATTTTTGCATCCAAATCATCATTATCGGTCATGGAGAAAGGCATTCAATGGGAATATAGAAGAACGGAGAGCTCCTTTGCCTCTGCGAATTTTACACAATTGTTAGAAAAAGTAAAAGATTTGAATATTAAATTCAGTAAACCTTTTGCGGGAGACCTTGCCACGAGGGTGGAAGAAAAGGTCGATTTTCTTTGAGTTGCCATATTGGAAATCATTATACGTAAGACATTTCGTTGATGTGATGCATGTTGAAAAAAATATTTTTGATAGTCTCAGTGGTACCTTACTTAATGTGCCCGGAAGACTAAAGATGGCATCAATGCAAGGTGGACTTGGTTAGTATGGGATTGAGACGAGAGTTGGGACCAGGTAAAGAAAGGAAACGTCGTACATATCTACCTCCCACGCTCATACTCTATCTAAAAAAGAGAAAAGAGATTTTTGTAAGTTTCTTGATGGAGTTAAGGTTCCAGAGGGGTACTCTTCAAACATTAAGAACCTCGTATCGATGAAAGATCTCAAGTTAAAGGGTCTAAAGTCTCATGATTGTCATGTTCTCATGGAGAATTTGCTACCCATAGCTATACGATCTATTTTGCCTGACAAAATGCGGAATAATGCGGAATACCTTAAGTAAACTTTGTTTCTTCTTTAAGGCAATTTGTAGTAAAGTGATTGACCCTGGAAAGTTGCCAGCCTTGCAAAAAGAAATTATTCTGACTTTGTGTGAGCTTGAGATGTATTTCCCGCCTTCATTCTTTGACATAATGATTCATCTGACAGTTCATCTGGTTAGGGAGACACAATTGTGTGGGCCAGCTTATATGAGATGGATGTACCCGTTTGAGCGTTACATGAAGATATTAAAAGGGTATGTGAAAAACCGATCACGACCAGAGGGTTGTATTGTTGAACGGTATATAGTCGAAGAAGCTGTTGAATTACATGCAGTATGTATCGATATTGAACATTCTATAGGCTGCCGCGTCTCGTCACGAGGAAGAAGTGCGAGGAGGGATTCTTGGACTTGAAATATTGACTATATCAAGGAAAGAATGGGAACAAGCACACTTATATGTTTTACGCAACGCCGATGAAGTTGAGTCATATGTTGTAAAACACAAGGACATACTCAAGAGCTTGTACCCAAATAAGAGTCAAAATTGGTTAACAATGAACCTGATCGGTGTTTTATAAAATGGTTGAAAGAATACATTTCTGCAGTTTCTTTGCAAATCCTAGCTCGGTTTCGAAAGATTGAGATGGTTAGCTAAAGGTCAAGATATACATGTTAGTTCTTACACCTTATCTCATTAATGGGTACACTTTTTATACAAAAGAACATGATGATCGGAGGAGAATACAAAATAGTGGAGTTGACTCTTGTAGCTGAAGCTATGCATATATCAAGTGCTAAAGATAGAAATCCCATATATGCGAATATGTCATACTTGAGGTCATTGAACGATATGGGAGTTGGATTACAAGATGTTTCGAGTGCCTGTGTTCCAATGCAAGTGGGTTGATAATAACAACGGTGTACAAATGGATGAGTTGGGGTTCATGCGGGTGAATTTTAATAAGTTGGGATATAAGGATGAGCCCTTTATTTTAGCATCGCAAGCTCAACAAGTGTTCTATGTCACCGATCCAATTGATATGAATTGGTCCATTGTTCTATTGAATAACAAAAAAATTGTTAATGAGATTGATGATGAAGCACATGAATATCTTTGACATTGAGGATGACCACTTTCTTGGGACATCACAATCATTGTTTAGGGCAAGTACACATATAGAGGATGATGTGTATATTAGAAATGATCATAATGAAGGGCTTTGGATCAATCCATTATTTCATAAGGGATGCGCAAATCAATAAAGCGAGAAAAAGGAAAAGAGTTGCTTAAATGGACATGTATGTAGTGAAGGCTATCTAATTTTTAGTAATTTATTCATCAATTAAAGGTGTATACATTGATTTCTTTATTAATTTTTATTTATAAGTTAAGTGTATAATTTTTTCAGGTAAATGGCATCTGAAAGTGATGATAGTGCTCAGAGGCCCCCAAAGGGACGGCGTCCGTGGACCGACTTTTAAGAAGAAACTCATCTGTGAGAGGAGTAAAGGAGTTGCAAAACGTGTGGTAAGATACTTGTCGATTAAATTTGTACACTAATACTATTTTTTTTAGTTGAGTATCTAAATTTGTACACTAATACTATTTTTTTTATAGGTTATATGGAATGCTAAGGGTCAACCAATTGGTGAAAATGTTAATGACTTTATTCAATTCATTGGGGCCACAGTGCGAAAGACGGTCCCAATTAGCCGCGATAATTGGAAGGATAAGGATCCATATTTGAAGGAGCTAAAAGATGAGATATGGACTGAGATACAGGTATATAAAAATGGGATTAATTAACATTGGTTTGTGGCCGATATGTTTTAAAGTTTCTCAAGGATATTGTCGTTCATAATCAAACAGAAATTCCAACAGAGGTATGTTTGTAACAATTTCAAAGTTTATATAATTTTTTTTCTTTTACGCATACCATTTGAATGCTTATGTTCAATTCTAACTTCATTTAATTTTTATTTAGCGATCTTATCACGATTGTCAATTCGACACATACATCGATCATACCGAACTCAAAGAAGAGTGGTGTCGATATTTTACTACAAATTTTATCATTTATAAGCGAGATAGAAGAAGATTAATATTAATGTTTACGTGAGTTTTTGTTAAATTTGGTTTTTTTAGTTTAGCATACTTGAATTGGAAAGGTTCACATGAAATTAGGAATAAAATTCCTTTTATGTTGGCTAATATTTTATATATTTTATGTTGGTCATTTGGTATGATATGTTATGTTTTCTGTGTATTTTTTATATTTTGGAATGTCCATATTTTAAGGAAAACTCTGCCAAAATTTTGTTAGAATTTTGACTTTGTATGCATGTTTAGTTGCGATGTGAGAAGAAAAAGATATTACTATTTAGGTAGGATTTGTAGCATGACATGTGCAATATTTTAGTGATCTATTCTCAGATAATTGTAAATTTGACTATGAAATATATTGTACTTTATTTATGTTAATGTAAGGATATGTAGGAATTTATGAAAAAATTACTTTATAATGTTAAATTTTGATGTTGGGGAATGTTGATGACAATTTTGATTGCATTTTGTGTTATCACTATCATGCAAATGTATATAATGTAAATGTGAGAGAACTAAATTTAATAAAAAAGGAGAATAAACAGCTTCAATAATGAAGCGGCGCTTGTGTATAAAAGACAGCGCTTCTAAAGGAAGCGGCTGCTAATTATACAAAATAAACAACGCTTGATATGGAAGCTGTTTGTGTCTATACAATAAACAGCTTCATTATTGAAGCGCATTGTGTCGAACAATAAACAGCGCTTCCTAATTGAAGCGCTGTTTATTGTCCATTTTCAGCAGCGCTTCATAAACGCTGTTTTTTTGAAATACAATCAGCAGCGGCTTAATTTTCAGCGCTTTTAAGCGCTGTTTTAAGCTAAAAATAAGCGCTGTTTATTGCCAAAACTTGTTGTAATGAAACATACATAACATATGGCTCCTTTGTGTGAGCACTAATACCCCAAGTCCCCAACCTACAGCACTGTGTATGTCCAATAATGTTATCTTGTTTGGGACCAAAATTGCCAAATTGAAAAAGTTTGGGAACCAAAATCGCAAAAAATAAAATAAAGGGACGAAAAGTGCAATTAAGCCTAAACCTTATTACACCACATTGTTGGAAACGAGAAGGGGCTTTAGAAAACTTCGGAAGGAAGAGAATAGGAGATAATATTGAAGAGAAGACTACTCTTTAGTATTGAGAGATGCTTTGCTCTTTGGCTTGGTTTACAAACGAGAAGATATGTGAAAGATATGGTGTAGATATATTTTTCCAATAAAAAGAGGAAACAAAGAAATAAGGAACATTTGCAAAGAGGAAATAAAGGAAAACATATCTCAATAAATATAAAATAAATAAATGATATATCTCAACAGAATCAGATCAAAATATATTGCTTGTATTTGTTGCTTTCTTCTATAAAGGGTATGGCATAGGAGAGAAAAATGTTGTACAAAATTTAGAGAGCACCAAGAGAGGGGTAGCCGTGCAACACAAGCACGTGAGAAAAAAAATGTAGGGTGTGTTTCCAAGTTTCAGACTAGAAAACTTGTACTATGAGGGTGTGTGTTATCATTCTTTGTAACTCTTGAGTGAGGATTCGGGGTTTGTAAGGTGATACACAATTCGGGGTAGGTTTTTCAAGTTTGTGCCAGAAAACTTGTTATATTGTGGGGTGGGTTACAATACTATCTTGTAATCTCTTTTTTATGATAGTGGAATATTTTTGTTGAGGTGTTCCGAGGACGTAGGCAAGAGGTGTCGAACCACGTAAATCCCTGTGTGTTCTTTTTATTCCTTTGTGTGTATATAGAGATTCATCAACATTAGTATCAAAGATCATTGGGCGTGTGTGGGCAAATCAGAGTTGTCGCGTGCGGATTTTTCCCAACACAAAGATCTCTTCAACTCTGCCATAATGACAAGAAAACAAAATATAATGCTAATTTCTATCACAGGACCAACATTACAATCATTTTAAAAAAATATATGCAAAAAAATAAAAACCGAAGAGCAGCAAAGAATAAGTTCGTTCAATCACAATATCTCAAATGGAAAATCATGGGTAAGCATTGAGCAAGGCCACTATATATATAATGGTTTGATTACATTTTATTGAGTTACATGTCGTCCTGCCCGGTCCAATTAATCTTCCCTACATAACAACCAATAAAATTTCAGCATAGTAAACACGACAATCACTACAGCTTCTTAGCCAAATCCATGTCTATCTTAACAACAAAAACTCAAATCTAGTTGAAGTTTATAAGCACCGCTTTCCACCAAGAAAATTTTACCACAAACTCACTTAACAGGAAGAGAAGGCAGTGGGCCAAGGGAGAGAGAAGCTTGCATTCGTAGGGGATGCAGTGGTGCCGGTGCTCAGGTATGGTTGTGCAGAGAGAACGTAGTGGGCGTCGGTGCTGGGATGCGTAGATGCCACGCCTCTGGTTCTCGTGGAATTCCTGCAACTCAAAAGAGGGAATTAGAGGCTTTAGTACTGGAGGTGGATAATGTGCACAAAAAGTGAAAAACTACAATGTTAAACTTCAAACATAATTGGTTTAGAACAGGCGAATGAGAGTGAGGGACGAGTTCGAACGGTGACATAAGCTCAGTGGACGGTGGTGGTTGCGTCCGCCGTGGGGAGAGAGAGACGAGAGAATAGATGAGTGAGAGTGAGGGAGATGGACGACGGTTTGGTGACGGCCAGGGTTAGAGAAAGAGTGAAAGGGAACGAGGACGACGAGTTAGAGAAAACGAGAATGAGATCGAATGAGGGTTTATTAAAAGTATTTTTTGACCGGTTGGAGAAAATGATTTGGGGCGGGAGGAATTGAAATTGAAAGTGGGAAAATGAACCCGCGTCGGGCAAAAATGAAAAGAGGGAAAAAAATAAACTTACACAGGGTAAGAGAAGTTTTTTCAATGTATTTTTAAATTTTTTTCTCATGCTATGTTATAAAACAAACTGAAGAGATGTTTAGAGACCGATATTTCGGTCGCTAAGTAATCGGTATCTAAATCGGTCGCTAAAATTGACAAATATTTTTTAAATTTTTTTATAGCGATTAAAAATCCGGTTTAGAGACCGATATTTCGGTCGCTAAGTAATCGGTCTCTAAAGCGGTAGCTAAAATTGGCAAATTTTTTTAAAGCAAATAAAATTCCAGTTTAGAGACCGATATTTCGGTCACCAAGTAATCGGTCGGTAATATATTTTTGCGACCGATTTAGCGACCACATTTTTTGATCAATAATTCTAAGAATTCGGTCTCTAAATCGATCTCTATTGTGATCAATTTTTTTCGGTCTCTAAATCGGTCACTCAATAGCTAATTTCTAGTAGTACATATACCTCACAAATAAACAAAACAACACCATATCTCGTGGGTTCCACTTAGGAGAGAACTCTCCCAACACTTTGTGCTGCTTGTTCTCTCAGGATTTTGGACATTGTTGCTCTAAAGACACCTAAGATTCAAGGACAAGCATGGGTTTGTTAATTCGTTTTAGTGAAGTCACTACTGCTAGTACTGCAGTGCGACAGATGAAAAACTTCCCATTTTATGACAAATTCATGAATATGACATGAAGATTCTCAACATTTCTATTCATCTAGAGAATCTGCTATTAAATATTTTTGTTGTTGTAGGTCCTCATGGAGTAGTTGTACAAGTTTTTGATAAGCGAAGGAAGAAGAGCAACAAGGGAAAGGTCCTATTGTGAGGTCTTCCGCCTTTTGAATTCTATTCATGTATATATTTTGTTGTTTCGGTTTACCTTGACTCCAGACTGTAAGTCGCATCTATGTTTGATCGATACACTCCATCCATATATGTTGGTCAACTCATATGTGCTTTGTATCTTAGTTGATGCCATTTGTTGTCACATAAACTTATCTCATCTCCATTAATTTGGTCATGTAACCATTGCCATGTTATTAGTCTTAGTTTAGGCTTTTTTTTCCCTATATTTCAAATCCTCATTTTTTTTGCAACATGAAGTCGTATCTTGTCCAATTTGGTGGTTTCTGAAGATTCTCATTATAATGCATTCGAGGTGGATTGGTGACAGATATTACTATGAGTTAAAAGTTTTCGCTGCCTAGATATTACAACATATCATGGCAACATGTCTATTATTACTTGGTGTCATATATTGTATTAGTTATAGGCAGTTTGTCATGAAATGGGTGAAGCTTTTGAAATTTGATGATTTCTGGTCTTTGCTAATTTAGCCTTTTTTTTTGAAGCAGAATGTCACAGATCAATTAATAAGTTCTTGCCTTAAAGCTTTTGCAATTGGATTGTCCTCCCTCTCAAAATAAGCATGGAAGCTCCCCTTTCTTTCTCAATTTCCTTTCATTGCAACTGTTGGGGAGGAAGATTGGATGTAAAATTCTAGAGGTTGATGACATTGCTCTATAGCTTTTACAATTTTTGCACATTTTTATTGTTATTTTATTGATTGCTATTTTGTAGATCCTCATCAAGCACTATTGGTATGGGAACAAGTTGTTACGGCTCCTTTATCATTTAGACACATTTTGGTATTTATGGATAGCTGTTTTAATGCTCCAATGGTGTACTTGCACTACAACAGACTGTGTAAAAGATAACGCCACTTTAAGCAGTGGTTACAAAAAAAACAGCGCTTTAATTAATAAACAACGCTTTAGAACACGAAATGCTGCTTTAGCTGTAGAGGAATAAACAGCGCTTAAGTGGGAAAACACTGTTTAAAGTTTTACTAAAAGAATAAACAACATTTAATAGTATGAAGCGCTACTTAATGATAATAAACAAATTCAGCGAATTCCTCCCAATGTTAATAGCTCGCTTCTGTTCCCATCGAAAACCCTCCCACTTCTTTCATCGCAAACCCTCGTGTTTTTCAACTCTCTCTCGGCAACCTTTAATCTCTCTCGCAGTTCTGCTTCGATCTGGACACCGCTCGCCGCACCGTGGTTCTATCTGGTTCGATTTGGCTTCATCGTCCCGTTGTTGGCTCGATCTGGCAGTGCTTCACCGTCCCGTTCCAGCTGACCTAGGTTGTGATGTTAATTTGGGGGTTTGGTATGTTAATTTGGGGGTTGGATCTGGTCCGATCTGGTTAATTTGAGGGTTGGATCTGGTTCAATTTGGCTTCACCATCCCGTTGCTAGCCAGATCCGTGAGCCACCACCATCGTGAGCCACCACGTCGGAATCTTTTACATGGTAAGTTGAGCTGTCTCGTCTCTGTGTTGATTTCCCCAATTTTTCTCGAAAACCTAACATTTTTCATGTTTCGTCTCGAAACCCTAATGTTTCACATGGTGAGTTGGCTGCATTGGGCGAGTTCAAGTTCAAGTTCACTGCACGACGGGGAGGACGATCAAATCTGGAGATCAAGGCTTTCCCTGTTCAAGTTCAAGTTCAAGTTCACTGCACGGCGGGGAGGACGATCAAATCTGGAGATCAAGGCTTTCCCTGTGCAAGTTGAAATTCAAGGCTTTCACATGAGTTCAACTTTTGTAATTTTTTTTAGCTTCCCCTGTGATAGATCTGTTTGGTGGCTTACTACGAGTATGTCGTTCTTCTAATTTTAGTTTTGTAAGCCATAATTGTTTTATGGTGGTCTTGAGCAGATCTATTTTTTCGGTTTTTTTTGTTTAGTTTTGTAAACTGGATCTATGTTCTTCACATCTTCTGGATTTATGTTCTTTTCATCACTTCAATTTTGGAATTTTTGATGGATTTGATTATGTTTATTGATGAATTTGTGTTCTGGTCCCTGGTGCTGGTTGTTTAGATGCTTTAGTTTCGTGAAATGCTTGAAAAAAAAAGTTGAAAAAACAGAGCTTCCTAAAAGGAAGCGCTACTTATTCGCACCATTAAACAACGCTTCTTACTAAGAAGCACTGTTTAAAGGTGCAAATAAGTAGCACTTAGGAAGCGCTGCTTATTCTCTATTTTCAACAGCGCTGCTTAAGCGCTATTTTTTTTTAATACATTCAGCAGCGGCAGAATAAGCAGCGCTTTTAATCGCTATTTAAGACAAAAAATAAGCGTTGTTTATTCCTAAATTTGTTGTAGTGTTGCAGCAGTGGAGCAGTGGTTCCAATGTAAACATAAAGGGTCAACGGATCAAATTACTTCACCACCTGATGTACTGAAATTTGTCTTGAAGTTGTGTACATGTTTGTGATGAATAATTTTTTTTCCCTTCTCATATGTAAAGATTTTCATGTAAAACTTATCTGTTGGAACAACGTAATCAAAATGAAATAAATCTCATTACCCTTAGAGCTGTTATATCTATTGGCGTAAATGTATTCATATATTTTTTTTAATAGTTCAGTTTGATAATATATATATATATATAACGGGTTAAAAATATTATATTTCTATTTTTTTAAAAGCACTTAGTAGTGACCGATTTAGCAACTGATTTTGTAAAAAAATTTACAAAATCAGTCCCTAAATCGGACTCTAAAATTGGTCACTAAACCGGTCACTAAAATCGGTCACTAAATCGGTCTCTAAAAATCGGTCACTAAACCAGTCTTCAAAATTGGTTACTAAATCGGTCTCAAAAAAGCGATCACAAATTTAGTCTCAAAAAATGGTCACTACATCGGTCTCTAAAATGAGTCTCTAAATCAGTCGCTATCAACACGGTCGCTAAATCGGTCATTAATAATTAACGACCGAGGTTTTAGCTACTGATTTTAATCGGTCATTAATGTATTTAGTGACCAATTTTTTGTCTTTAGCGACCGATTTGTCGATCTCTAATAGCCATTTTTTTGGTAGTAGAGAGCAGAGTAATTAACATAAAAAGAAACTTCAAGATTAACTTGAACACTCAATAAAGTTTTACAAATTTCAATAATGTAAATAACAAAGACGATAGTAAATTCAGATGGGAAAAAGCAAAATCTAGATGGTTTGAATAAGCTTGGTTTCTCATATTTGCTTTAGAATCGCAGGACATACGTAAGAGTTTCTTCAAGTTAAGGATTGAAATAGAGATGACTTACGATTGAGTGGAAGTGAGCGAAACATTAAGAATCAAATAGGCAAAATGTTGTACGAATTGGGTGAGAGATGACTTACGAATTGGACAGCTAGATTTGATGAACGAAGAGGCATACCCCTTTCCTAATAAGCATATTTACAGTTAACAAAATTTCCTTAAACCATGGTGACAGTAAGGATTCCTAAACATTGTACAGTGTACACAAAAAGTCAAAAGTCGAAACTTGCCTCTTCAGTCTTCACGGTGCCTGGGAAAAGGGTTTGATCTAAATTCAGCAGCCGACAGCCACACATCTTTCAATGAATTACATAAAAAGTAATACGAAAAATAAAATATAAATTGAAAAAGATAGTTATATCCTCAGTTACTTTTTTGAGCTATTCACGAGTCGTTAATGTCGAGCTTGTAAGGCTTGAGCTTGACTTATTTAAATAATCGAGCACAATATCAAGCTTGGGTACAAGCTTGATCGAGCATTTAACGAGTTGGACTCGAATAGTTCACGAATAGCTCAACTCATTTACTCCTCTAGTTCTCTCCTTTTTATTGGCCTCGAGCAAAAGTTCTATGCACACCTCCCAACTAAGTTAATTTGATACAACTACAATCTAACCATTCACTATAAAAAAAACTGGGCGTACCGACGACCTATTACAAATGGCCCCATGCCCGTCGCAAAAGAAGAGCATTTCCGACGGCCAACGCCGTCGGTATTCCTAACGCGTCATTCGCGAATACTTATTGACAGCCTTGCCCGTCAATAACACGCACCAACGGCCTCGCCCGTCAGTAAAGTTACTGCCTTTTTTATTCCCTCCACATTTTCAAATACCGACGACCCTAGCCCGTCGGTAACCTCAACGGTCAATTGACAGTCGAGGTTACCGACGGGCTAGGGCCATCGATATTTGAAACGTGGTCGTCGGTAAGGCCGCGTAGTTTTTCAACAGGCATAGGCCGTCAGTAAATAAATCAGAGGTCGTAGTTAACCTATGTTATGAAGTAGAACATGACCTTCACCCCCTCACTGTTCAAAAACCACTCCCTCTCATCACTTTCTCTCTCTGTGGAGCCCTCTCCTCCCTGTCTCCGGCCACCACACCACCGCCACCACACGACCATTCCGGCCAACATCCCTATTACTATCACTTTCTCTGTCTGTCGCGGCCATCGTCCCTGTCTATCTCTCTCTGTTTGTTGCGGCCACCTTCTCTTACTCCGGCCATAAACCGGCATGTGTTTGTCGCGGTCACCAACACAACCACCCCTTCTACCATTGTCCGTCGCGGCTATCACTACCCCCGCTCCAT
The DNA here is from genome assembly GCA_037113605.1 of Calophaca sinica. Classification (NCBI taxonomy): domain Eukaryota; kingdom Viridiplantae; phylum Streptophyta; class Magnoliopsida; order Fabales; family Fabaceae; genus Calophaca; species Calophaca sinica. Next base: position 38,518,167 of record CM073736.1, on the reverse strand, counting down.
ATTGTTCGGCGCAGCCACCACAACCACCACCACCGCGATCACTGTAGCACTGTCTCACCATCAGATCGAGGTTATCGTTGTTCGGTACTGTCGCTGCCACTATCCAGCCTCCACCGTTTCTGCCACCGGATCGAGGTTGGTTTCTCTGCCCTTAATGAATTAGATGTATTAGTTGTTAAATGATACATGTAATGATTAAATATGGACTCTGATTGAATCTATAATGATTGAATTTGGTTTAGGTATGATTTGTTTGCCTTAATTTTCTTTTCCATTGCTTTTAGATGTAGGGAACTTACAAGGAGATTTGGAACATGTATATTGTGGTGGTTGGGGTTTGAATTCTTGATTCTGATTGGCATTTATAAAATGTATATTAGTTTGTATTTGTATTGATTGTATGTTATCTAAATATATTAAATGTATAATAGTTATATGACATGTATATATATTAGGTCGTATGGCATGTATATTAGGTTGTATTAATGTATATATTATTGATAATTAGGTTGTATATCAATGTATTTATATTAGGTTTTATTAGATAATTGTAAATATAAAAAATAATTTTAAATGTATTAATGTTAGATATATTAAATATATTAGATATATGAAATATATTAGATATATGAAATATATTAAATATTAATAATATCGGAGAAAAACCAATATTAAATGTTATTAATTAAATATATTAGATATATGAAATATATTAAATATATTCAATGTTATTAATATCGGAGAAAAACCGATATTAAATTTTATTAAATATATTTTAATTAGCTTATTATTTTATTTCTATGATTGTTATTATTATCGGAGAAAAGCCTTAACTTCCTGTTTGAGATTCAATATATTGTTGAGTGCATGTACTATTTTAGGGTACCACGTGTTCATTGTATATTGAACCTTGAATTGTCCAAGTGAGACAGTTTGGGGAAACACTTTTTCTTTACTCATATAATAGTTGTTGCTTAATTCTTGTATCTTTATATTTGATGAAATTTTGTCTCGATTCATTTTCTTTTGTTCTCTGGGTGCATATTTGATCGCGGTATTCATAATTGTAATCTTTTTTTTTTTTTTTTTTTTTTATAAATGAAGGAAGGGAGCCTCGTTAAAACCTTCTGATGTAAAACCCTCCTTAGGGAAAAAACACCTAGAAGGAAAAAGAGTACTCCCCCCTGTTGTTATTAAAAAAGAGAAAAAAGAAGTGACAAAGAGTTCCTGGGGGGACTAGGCCAAAACCCAAGAGCGGAGCGAAAAAGCAAACAAAACAATCCAGAAGGACATCAAATAATCTAGGGAACGACAACCTAGCCCAAAAGAGACTAGGAAAATCTATAGTAAGGCATGCTATTTCTATTTCTAAAAAAGTCATCAGAGATGAAGGTCGGAATGGTATTCCACCAAACAGTACCGTTGACATGAGTACCATGAGAGGCGAGCTTGTCAGCACAGGAGTTTCCTTCTCTGTAAATGTGAGAGAAAATGAAAGCCATATGTCTAGTAAGAGCAATACAATTGGACCACCTGTTTCTGAGCTTCCAAGGCACAATAGAGCTGTTTGTAAAGGTAGCAATAACTAGCTGGGAGTCACATTCTAACCATAAACGCCGCCAACCCCTTTTAAAGGCGATCTCAATAGCAATCATTGCACCAAAAAGCTCCGCCTGAAGAGCATTACAGATGCCAAGGTTAGTAGAAAAGCAGCCAAGAACAGCAGCATTAGATCCTCTGAAAATACCCCCACAGGATGCCGCCCGACAACCCTTAGTCGCCCCATCGATTGCACTTAATCATATTATAGGTGGGAGGAATCCAGATAACTTCTTTGATATTCTGGCCACTACCAGGACGACCCTCCACTTTAAAAGTCTTTAAGATTGTAAACTCAGAGATAGAAGAAGACATTTTCCCCCGGCTAGAATTCCCAGCAAGAGAGACGTTACTTAGGATCAAATTGATGGCCGATTGAGGGAGAATGAGCTTGTTGTCAAACCGCAGTTTATTTCTACAATGCCAAACTGTCCAGAAAATATTGATGATAGAAGCAATAACGACATCCAAAACTTGAGTGCTCCAACCTTTATTACAGATAGAGAGGGTGGATTGGGGAGAGGAGCGATCCACGTAACTATAAAGAACCGAACTAAGCCGGCCCAGAGGTAAGAAGCAAAAGGGCAATCCAAAAACAAGTGGCGGGAAGTTTCAGTAGAATTCCCACAAAGAGAACAAACAGAAACCACAATAATACCTCTATTCTGCAGGTTGTCATCGGTAGGGATTTTGTCATGAATAAGTCTCCAAAGAACAAAGGATTTAGAAGGAGGAACACAATTTCTCCAAATTAGAGTAGCCCAAGGAACATGTTGGCCTGGAGGGTCATGGAACAAGAAGGCATCCTTAAAAGATAAAATACCAGTCATTAGCACCCCAACAGAAACATCCAACCCATGATCGAAGTAATACTTGATCCCTTTGATCTCAGCCAGGATATTAGGAAAGTGAGAGCAGAGATCGGCAGGGATACACCAGGAGCCATTATGAATGAAGTCGCTAACCTTAGCCTTGAACCTATGGTGCAAAGAAGGATCAATTCCCATAATATCAACTATGGGTCTAGACAACCAAGTATCCGTCCAAAAGTTGATGTTAGAACCGTCTCCAAGCTGCCAAATAGAATTATCAACAATAATGGGCAGGTTAGGCTTGATACCAGACCAAATAGAGGAAGAGACATGGTATCTAACAGGAGAGTTATTTTTGAGAACTCGGGCTCTCAGGAAGTTGGCCCATTGCAAGTCTGAGGTTCTAAACTCCCAGGTATTCATAATTGTAATCATTTAGTGTACTCATAGACTAATGGGAAATATTGCCAAAATTTTGTCAAGTATAAGAGATAAGAATTAAGGAAAGACTATTATACGAGTTTCGAAAAAGCTTTTGCTCGAATGAGATAGGGTCATATCATTTAAAGAAAGAGAGTAGTTCTAAGAACGTCGTGCTGTTAAAATTGTCATGTTTAAATGTATCTGCATTTTTTTAACATGCAGAAGATGGAATTTTTTTCTTCGAGTCGTAGTTGGATGTACGATAGGTTGTATTCGGGGTGAAGGGGCTTGAAACAATCTTTTTGCATTAGGGTTGATGACTTTGTCAAAGCCGCAATGACATATGAAGATTTCATAACTAATGGAGAGATTAGATGTCTGTGCCTTAATTGCAATTGTAGAAGGATTAAGAGCCAAGGTGAGGTCATACATCACCTGTATTCAGTTGGATTTAGGCCTAATTATTGGATTTGGACTAAACATGGTGAAGAGTTGCCTCAGGTTGATTTAGGGGTTGGCGATAATTGCATCAGTGCTTCAAGCCGTTGTGTAGATTTGGGATATAGTGAACAGATTGAATTGATGCAGGATATGGTTTGTGATGCCTTGGGGGTCAACGTATCATTCAAGGAGTAACAATATAATAACATCGATGAACTTCCAAATGAGACAGCACAGAAATTTTATAATCTCTTATTAGAAACAAATAAGTTGTTGTTTGAAGGGTCTATACAGACTCAAAATTATCAATGTGTGTGAGGCTTTTAGCTCTTAAGTCCAACTATGGTGCTACCGATGTGTGCTTGGCTCTCGTTATGAAAATGATGTTGGACTCATCACCTATCAGAGATGGTTTGTCAAAAAGTTATTATGAGGCTAAAAGCTTAGTGTCTAAGTTGGGGTTGGAAGCTAAAAGGATTAGTTGTTGTGTGAAAGAGTGTATGTTATATTAACACAACGAATTCGATAAAAATGATAGCGTGCTAGTTGAATGCAAATTTTGTCATGAGCCAAGGTATATTTCACACATTGATAATGGGAAGAGTACACAAAAACCAGTTCCAGTGAAGGCAATATTTTATTTGCCAATTATTCCAAGGCTACAGAGAATGTTTGATTCAACACAGACTGCAGGCAAAATGACGTGGCGTTATGAGAATAGAAGCAATTCAAGTATGCTGCACCACCTATCTGATGGTGAAGTATGGAAGCACTTTGATTATGTGCATCCTGATTTTGCAGCAGATTCACGTAATGTACGACTTGGCTTATGCTCTGATGGTTTTATCGCATATGTTCAATCTACGGTGAAATCTTATTCTTGCTGGCCAGTTATTGTTACCCCATACAATCTTCCTCCCGAAATGTGCATGTCTAAACCTTATATGTTCTTGACTTGTATTATATCGGGTCCAGATAATCCAAAAGATGCCAGATAATCCAAAGGATGGTATTGACATCTATTTATAGCCTCTCAGTGACAATCTCAAAAGGTTGTGGAATGGTGTTTTGACGTATGGTATTGCACGAAAGAAGAATTTTACAATGAGGGCAGCTCTAATGTGGACCATTAATGACTTCCCTACTTATGGCATGTTGTCTAGTTGGGGTACTCATGGTCAAATGACACGTCTGCATTACATGGAGCATACAAAGGCCTTTACCTTGAAATTTGGGGGGAAAGAGTTCTTGGTTTGACTCACATCGCAGATTTTTACCAGGTGATCATCCATTTAGACGGAATAAGAACACCTTCAAGAAGGGGGAAGTTGAATTAGGTGCCCCGCCCCCAAGGTTGACATCAGAACAGATTTGGAACAGAGTTATAGAACTACCAAAAATCACAGATTATGGTGAATTGGATCGATTTGAAGGATATGGACAATGGCATAATTGGAAAAAAAGAAGTATTTTTTTGAGATCTACCATATTGGAAAGATAATTTATTGAGACATAACCTTGATGTTATGCACATTGAGAAAAAAAAATTGACAATATTTTTAACACAGTGATGAACATCAGAGGCAAAACGAAAGACAATAATAAGGCTAGACTAGACTTACCACTTTATTGTAGGCGAAAGGAATTGCAGTTGACGACTCGGTCGGATGGAAAAAGCCTGAAACCCAAAGCCTGTTACTCTTTAACTGCTGAGGATGCTAAGTCAATTTGTCGGTGGATAAAAGAACTTCGGATGCCGAACGGTTATTCTTCTAAATTGGCAAGATGTGCCGATGTGAACAAAGGAACCATGATTGGGATGAAAAGCCATGATTTTCATGTATTCATGGAATGTTTACTTCCTATTGCATTTAGTTCCATGTTGTCAAATGTTTTAAATCCGCTTACTGAACTTAGTTAATTTTTTTAAGATTTGTATTCTACAATATTGAGAGAGGATGATCTTATAAAGATAGAGCAAAACATACCAGTCATTCTTTATAAGTTGGAGAAAATATTTCCCTTGCTTTCTTTGATTCTATGGAGCATCTCCTAGTGCATCTTGCACATGAAACTAGGCTTGGTGGACCGGTTCAATATAGATGGATGTATCCATTTGAAAGGTAATATAATAAAGTATTCTTTAATATAAATATTCATTTGAAGAGTTAAATGTATCAATTTTAATTAACCTTGTTATTTTATAGATTTATGGGTGACTCAAAATAATCGGTGAAAAATATGGCTAGGGTTGAAGGTTTTATTTGTGCAACTTATTTACACCATGAAATAATCCATTTCTATTCCCAATATGTTACGAAGTTCATGTTGACACCAACAAATAATATGAATGAAATAGAAATTGAATGTGAAAGACACCCGCTGGCCTTATCAGTCTTTGGCCTTCCCGGTTGTCATGCTGGAAAGAAGTTGACTCACTGGTTAACGGGAAAAGAGGTCAAGTCAGCCCACGTTCACGTGTTGATCAACTGTACCGAAGTATCACGATATCTTACGTATCTATCATTTTGACCGCTTTCAATTTCTTTTATCCATAACTACTCATGATCATTTGTTTGATAATAACTTGATCAGTGCATTCTTGTTAACTAAGCCCACAAGCGAACAAGACTCTTTCGCCTATATTCATGAATATTTCCCAACGTGGTTTAGGAACCATGTATGTATTTTTAGTCCTGTTTGAACTATTTATTCTTTGAAAATACAAAAGATTGTTTGAAAAAAGGAACCATAATTTGTTTGCATATGGTGTATACATAGGTGTATAGTGAGGCATAATCCCCTAAATCCAACACTTCAAAAATTTATCTCATGGTCCTCATTCACGTGTAAAAGAATGGCACACATTTTTCATAAACGGATACAAATTTCAAACTCAGTCAAAAACAGAGTGGGGAAAAACAATTAACAGCGGAGTTTATGTAAAAAGTGTCATAGATGGAGGTGAAGACGGCTTCTACGGTGTGATTCAACACATATATGAACTGGCGTACAATAGTTTAGACTATACTTAAAGAATAGTGCTATTTTATTGTAATTGATTTAATTCGTCAAATAGAGGCACAAAAGTAGATCGAAAATATAATACTGTAGAGATTTGCATGAGCAGAATATACTAAATGTTTGATCCGTTTATCATGGCACAAAATGTAAAACAAGTGTATTATGTCCTTTATCCATCAACTCGAAGGGGCATACAAGGTTGGTGTGTCGCAATAAAGACAAAACCAAGGGGTCGCATTGAAGCAGATGATCCACAGAAAGAAGTGGCTTATCAAGTGGATGAGATGTCTCATGTAAATGTAGTAAATGAAGTGGAACCCATTTCTCGATTACGTGACAATCTAATCACATATGAAGAAGTAGATGGAAATGAGGAATTAAATGAAGACGTGGCAGAAGCATCAAGATCTGAAGACAATGCCGAAGTAGAGTAGGCAGAATGGACAGAATAAAATTGTTTAACTTTTTACAATTAGAGAATTGTCTAACAATATATTTTAATATTGTTATGTTTAAATAAAATATTTCATGACTGTTATTGCTGAATTGCTCTATAGATACATATGACATCAGGATCAGGATCCGAGCCCCCAACACCACCCACTCGTGGTAAACGGAAGGGGAAGCCCATCGACTCCCCGGTCGTCGGAGGCCGAACATTATTAGGCGTGACCCTACTATGTTTTCGATGTTGTCATCTACACAACGTCCGTCAACATCTACGTCTACACAGCCTCCAACACGTTTGACACCTACACAGCCTCTAGCACCTTCGGCGCCTACACAGCCTCCAACACTTTCTGCACCGACACCCCCTTTGAACGTGAACACAAGAAGGGGGGTTGAATTGTGTTAAAAACTTTTCGCAAACTATACGTAAAAACTTCAACACAAGTTGTTCAAAACTGTTTTGTATATCGGATGCAGAGAATTAAACAGGACCGGATGCAGAAATTTAAATGCTTTATAAAAACTTGTTTTATCGAGCAAGGTAAAGATAAATAATGTAAAGCAAGAAAGGATGAGACTCAGAGATTTATACTAGTTCACCACCAACTGGTAGCTACGCCTAGTCCCTTCGCTCTCAAGGATTTTCCGCTACAATCAATCGATTAAAATTTCCTCAAGAGTATTCTTCATCACAAACTTGACAATACTCTCAACTTCTCAAAACGACTCAAGATAAATGAGCCTTTGAGGAACAGAGCCTTAACTAGGCCAAATGCAGTTTTACAAAAGAGATTATGCTTTTGATAACAATCAAAATAACTCTCACAGAGAGGATGAAAAGATTAAGCTCAAAACAGAATAGCTTTCTAAAAGAAAGTATAAGACGCTGAGTTCAGTTCTATATGGCCAGAAACTTGGCATGAAGCTTGATTGCACACTTGAGTAATATTGCTTTCAGAATGAAGTTTCTTCACAGTTTTTCTAACATTTCTTCAATGAATACCTTGGGGTATTTATAGGAGTCTTCAAGGGTATTACCGCTATAAAGAAAAATATCTCCTTTCCATTGAGTGAGGTAATTTGAAATGTAGTCCTTTTCTTCCTTTCCAGAGAATATCAGAATAGTACACATTACTGTTTTCGTACTATCCGCTATTTGCAATTGCCTTGTATGATTTTTGTCTTATGCTAAAGGTGTCACCTTTGCTTCCTCGTACATCAAAATGAGCGCACAAAATCAAATTCAATTCGCCTGCAATACCGAGGCTAAGAGCAAAAACGTGATCACCACGTGCTTCATTAAAGAGATCGACGCCGCTCGTAATGCAGGACTGACGTCGTAGCAATTGAGTGTTCCACGTGTCAAGAAGTCACACTGCTGGACGCTTGCTGTGAGCAAGACGCTGAAGTGAGTTCGGATGCTGACACTCGTGGATTGTATTCAATTCTTTTGTATATTTCTTCTTCTTCCTTGAGTGATTTGTACATATATATATTAAGCTTTTGATACCTGTACACTCAAAGATATGTTAGAAGATAAATTGTTCTCTTGAGAAATATTTTGTTATCATCAAAATTAATGAGGGTCTAAACTTTTCAATCGTTTAGGTTCCAACAATCTCCCCCTTTTTGATGATGACAAATATCCAAGGTTGATGAACAATTTAATTTCAAAATAACATCAAGGGTCTCCCCCTGAATTTAACAATTTTGATATATAAGACAATTCTAGTATTAAGGCGATTGTTGATAAGCAAATTCATTTAAGTGATCTGAAAAATACATAGATGAATCAGAGCATATTTTTAACCATGTGAGATCGGATGCTGATTTTCATTTTATCAAAAAGATTTTCATATTACCAATTTCATTGATCATTGTTAGATTATTGGGTCCATGAATATCAATCCTGTTAATAGATATTAGAGCAATGAATAACCATACAAATGCTATGTATGAAGTGATATGCATGATAAATTCAGTTTTAGTGTATTCATCGGATGGTGAATTTGTTAATCAGACTCTCACGTGTTCATCAGACCTTTCTTTTACTTCTTTTACTCCCCCTTTATCATCAGACAAAAAGAGTGTAAAGCACATCATAGTCAAAAAGATGGCTTAGAAAAATTTGAATGTATATAAACAGATAATCAGATAAAGGTATGTATAGTCAAATAATCAGAAAAACACTGAATATATAACAAACAAAAATAAATAAGAGAGTACGAAAAAAAAATTATATCACACAAAAAAAAAAAATTTAAGGGTTTGGTGGTGGAGGAGGGATGTTGAGACGTTCATATAGAAGTTTCAGTGCATTCTCCAGCTGAGTGACTTTCCTATTAGTAGCCTTCATTTCTTCAAACTCTGCTTTAGGAATGGTGACCATTTCAACTGCAGGAGTAGAAGTAGGAGGTCCAGTTTCTAGTGCAGGTTTCATCTTCTGATGCTCTGCTAGCACCCAGTTGGAAAGCTTCAGTCTCACGTCCTTCTTTTGTTGAGCCTTTTGAAAGAATGCATCATTTGGTATAAACCATTTGATGAGATTTCCAAGTTTCCTCTGCTCAGATTCTGACTGAATTCTTCTCCTTTTCTCCACTTCTTCTGGATACAGCAAATCCATGAAGACCGTTTCCCTATGCAGAAGCACGTCAGCAGTGAAAGCATCAAACTTATTCCCAACTTCTTCTCCCCATATCCTTCTGATGAATTCACTCAATGCTTCAGAAGCAAAAGAGATTCCTTCATTTTCTGCCAGGTATAATCCTCTTAGATTTTCCCTATCATCTTCTGTAAACACCAGGGGGATGAGGCATGGTATCAAAGCTCTGTCTTTCCATGTCTTCGACCATTGACTCCAAGTGAATCTAATGTCAAAGTGCTTTGTCACTACAGCCCATTGGACATAAGTCTTCTTGTAGTCGAGTGGTCTGATTACTGAGCATCTGAACATATCATCGAAGTAAACTGTTCCCAGATTGATGTCAGTAATTCTGCTGATTGTGCCAACTGTTGGAATAGTGGCCTTCTCGGCATTGCAGCAGTTTGAGGAGCCAGTTCTCCATTCATCTTCCTTCGTGAGAATTCTGTAAACCCTTCTGGCATGATCCTCAGAGATCTTGGCAATCGGAAGCTTAGAGAATTCCTTAAGATTGTACTTCTTGGGAGCCTTCTCATACTCCGTGAGCCCGATCTTGCTGAATGGCTGCTTGCTAGGAGCCGGTTCTTTCCTTTTTCCAGGGATAGACCAAGGTCCTTTGTCTGTCTGGTACAATCTTCACAGATACGCATTTAAGGATCCCCGAATCGTCTGACATTTCAATCTTCTTCATCTCAAGACAAGCAGCCATGAAGGCGCCTTCTTCATCTGTGATCCACCTTCCGCATTCTTCCAATGTGAGCTGCCTGGGCCAGGTAGGGATCTAGGAAGGTCAACAGAGAAGGGAATTGCTCTGCTACCAGATGCTGGTCTCAATCTTCCTTTAAATGACATCTGAAAGTGGTCTTCTCCATCCTTGAAGGTAGCACTCATCGGAGAGGCAATCTCCAGTCTGGCAGCTCCAGAGGTGAAGGTTTTCAAATGCCATGTGGAGGGACGATTGTAGATGCTATGATATATCTCATACTTAACAAACCGTGGTTTGTTAATGCATGAGACATTCTTCCTTCCACCAAAGTCTGTAGGTTTATGGGTAATGGTGAATAAGGTGGGAGTGGTTTTGGTGATTTTATAGGTTTTAGGTGTGTAGGGTTTGAAGGGATTAACGGGAGGTACTTTGAATAATAGGTTAAAGGGATGAGAGTGAAGTTTGGAAATATATGTGGTAAGTGAAGTATTTGAGGAATTTTGTGGTAGGTCAAGGTTGAGTGTAGAGGATGATGGTTGGGTAGGTTTAGGTAGGGTAGAGGTTTGTCGGAGGCTCATTCTGGTTTTCTTGGTTTGCGGTTGTGTTTGTGGTTGTGAAACAGACAATGGGGGTGCAGGAATAACATCATGAGCATCAAAGACAGATACTGATTCATCGCCAAGAAAATCCAAGACCTTTGGGTTAACCTCAAGATTTAACCAATCTTCTTTTCGATCCTCTCGGACAACAACAAGAGGAGGAGGAGGAGGGATTTGCTTCCTTGACCGACGTCAAGCATCTTTTTCAGCCATCGCCTAAATCAAGCTTCTCCAAGACCTTTCTCGATGGGAATTCTATCCTCATCTTCTCGTTCTTCAACAAAGAGGTGCAGGAGCCACCTTCTGTTTTGTTCTTCTTGTCTCCCTTGAAGGAGACTCAGCAGGTCTTTTCACACCAGTCATTGAGCTTCTGGTGGTTTTCTTTTCAGCTTCTCCTTCCTGTTGCTCTATTTTCACTTTCTTGATCATAGAGCCAGTAATTAGTTGCATTTTGACCAAACTGTTGACTCCAAAAACTTCTGGACGAACAACAGCGCCAACACCAAAGTATCTTTCTTTTTCTTCTGTGTTGATGGAGTCAGTCAGCTTCCTCACAACGCCGTCTTTAATCATCATAATGGAGAGAAGAACTCCATAAGGGATTACCTTGACGATATTCTTCTTATCGACACTCTTCCTTGAGAAGACAAGGGCATTAATCAGATTGTTGATAATCAATCTTGGCAGATTGATTTTCTTCCCATCCATGTAGTTCCTCATAATGAACTTTTGTTCGTAGTTCACTATGTCGCTTGAGCCAGCCTTCAGAATCACGCTCTTGGAGATGATTTTGTGCAGTACTCAGTAGTGGCTTTTCAGGTATTTGGCCGTGGGAGTAATGTTCTTCTTCTTCAGTTCATGGTAGTTCTCAAACAGGGCTTCGTTGACGTTTTCAAGTCCTCTGTAAGCATCAGCCCAGTTTGCATGGTTACTGATTCCTTCACACGGACACTTGATCGTCTGAGCAATAGAGTTGATGGTGAAGCGTAGTTTGAAGCCTCTGATGTGTCCTTCTATGATTTCCCCCGGAAGTAAGTACGCATTCCCCCAGAACTCCTTAATAGCGTAGCTCAGTACATCAACTGGTTCCCAGATGAAGTAGTTTTTCCAGCCCAGTTTCTCAAGACCTTCTTCAAAATCAAAACCGTATAGCTTGAAGTTCTCAAAATCAACCCGGTTCTCATTCAGAAGTTTTGCCTCAGAGAAGACGTCGAAAGCAGCAGTGTATTGTCCAACCTTTCTGTCGGCCATTGTAGCAGTTGAAGAGAGGGTGATGGAGGTTTTAGGGTTCGAAAACACAGAGAGAGAGAGAGAGACAGAGAGAAAGAGAACAGTTTTACAAGAAAACGCAGAGTGAAGTGATGGAGCGAAAAATGTGGAGTAGTGGGAAAGTTGATAGAAAATGGTACAGTCCTTTTTCAAAAAATCGCTTTGTATTTCCACATAAAAATTAAATCAAAAAGAAAAGAAAATAAAGATTCGCCTTTTCATTAAATGCAGACGCCAAAAGAAAAGTAAGATCAAGAAAAAGATTTTATCGAAAGACATAAATAATTATGACTGAGTAGATGTGATGAGACGCTTAAGTCCTTAACACGTGTGACACGTGTGGGTGTGCTCGGACGCACGCAACCGATTCACCAGACGATGAGTTATGAAGCACGTGACAAATAAGATGCTTATTCATCTACATGCTTATGTCATACTAGATGCTGAGATTGTGCATATTATCTGATGCTGAGATTAATCATTCTTCTATAAGATGAAAGTTTAAATTTCTTCTTATAAAATTGAATCTATCTTCAGCAAGGGGTTTTATAAATATGTCAGCCCACTGATGATCAGTGTCTACAAATTTAATTTCTAGAATACCCTTCTGAACATAGTCTCTTATAAAATGATGCTTAATCTCAATGTGTTTGGCTCGTGAATGCAATATGGGATTTTTAGTAAGACAGATTGCATAAGTATTATCACAAAAGATAGAAATGTTACTCTCTTTTATCAGATAGTCTTCAAGTTGATATTTCATCCACAGAAGTTGAAAGCTTCAACTTGCTGCTGAAATATACTCAGCTTTTGCTGTTGAGAGTGCAATCGTGCTTTGCCTTTTGTTTGACCAAGATACAAGATTTGCTCTAAGGAATTGGCTGCTTCCACTTGTGCTTTTTCTTTCAATTCGGTCTCCAGCAAAGTCAGCATCACAGAAACCTACTAACTTGTAATCTTTTGATTTCTTATAAAGCAAACCAAGATTAGTAGATCCTTGCAAATATCTAAAGATTCTTCTAACAGCACTCAAGTGTGATTCTCTAGGATCTGATTGAAATCTAGCACACGCATGCATCGAACATAATATCAGGTCTTGAAGCTGTAAGATAAAGTATAGATCCAATCATACCTCTGTACATCTTCTGATCTACCTTTTTACCAGTTTCATCTTTACCAAGAATACATGTGGGAAGCATAGGAGTACACATAGGTTTGCAATCCACCATTTTGAATTTCTTTAGTAATTCCTTGATATGTTTGCTTTGATGTATATATATACCATCATTGCATTGTTTGATTTGAATTCCAAGGAAAAGCTTCAGTTCACCCATCATGCTCATCTCGAATTCAGCCTGCATTAGCTTAGAAAATTCTTTGCAAAGGCTTTCATTAGTAGCTCTAAAAATAATGTCATCAACATATATTTGAACAATTATAAAGTGCTTGTTTGATGTTTTTCTAAAAAGAGTAGTGTCTACTAGACCTCTGGTAAAGCCATTTTTCATCAAAAATGTACTCATTCTTTCATACCAAGCTCTGGGAGCTTGCTTAAGACCATAAAGGGCCTTTTTGAGTTTGAAGACATGTTCTGGAAATTCAATGTCTTCGAATCCAGGAGGTTGTTTTACAAAGACTTCCTCAGTTATAAAACCATTCAAGAAAGCACTTTTCACATCCATTTGATAAAGAATTATATCATGATGTGCAGCAAAAGAAAGCAAAATGCGTATAGCTTCTAACCTTGCAACAAGTGCAAATGTTTCACGAAGATCAATACCTTCTTCCTGTGAGTACCCTTGAGCAACCAATCTTGCCTTGTTTCTCACAACCTTTCCATCTTCATCAAGCTTGTTTCTAAATACCCATTTAGTACCAATAGCTTGCTTATCTTCTGGTAAGGTAACCAGCTTCCATACATCGTTTCTTTGGAACTGATTCAACTCTTCTTGCATGGCCAGAATCCAGCCTTCATCTTTCAATGCTTGATCAATCGTTTTAGGTTCCATTTCTGAGTGTAGTGCCATATCTGCATGCTTTTTAAAAGAGGATCTGGTTCTTACTTTATCTCCAGGTTTTACTATGATTTGATCTTTAGAATGATTGGCTTTGTACTTTCAAATTCTTTCTCAATTCAAATCAAGATTCTTGTGTCTGGTCACCACCGGACGATGAAGATGTAGGTTCACTATTTGTAGTATTACCTATATTTAATTCTGAAAATAATTCATCTAGCTCTGACATGGCTGTGTCAGGCTTCTTGTCATCAAATTTGACATGAAAGGATTCTTCCACTGTCATAGTTTCTTTATTGTATATTCTAAAAGCTTTAGATCTTTCAGAATATCCCAAAAAGATTCCTTTGTTAGCTTTTGAATCAAACTTACCAAGCTGATCCTTAGTATTTAAAATGAAACACGTGCAACCAAATGAATGAAAATATGATATGCTTGGTTTTCTTCCTTTCCACAGTTCATATGGAGTCTTCTTCAAAATAGGTCTAATAGAAATTCTATTTTGAATATAATAACAAGCTGTGTTTACTGCTTCTGCACAAAAATGTTTTGCAATATTAGCCTCATTGATCATGGTCCTGGCCATTTCTTCGAGGGATCTATTTTTCCTTTCTACAACACCATTTTGTTGAGGTGTTCTAGGAGAGGAGAAATTGTGGGAGATGCCGTTATCATCACAAATTTTTTGAAAGCTTTCATTTTCAAATTCTCCCCCATGATCACTTCTAATAGAAGAAATGCAAATTCCTTTTTCATTTTGAACTGTTTTACAGAATACAGTAAATACCTTGTATGACTCATCTTTGTGAGTAAGAAATCTAACCCATGTCCGTCTAGTAAAATCATCAACAATGACTAACCCATATTTCTTTCCAGTTAAAGAGGCTGTCCTTGTTGGACCAAAAAGATCAAGATGCAAAAGCTCAAGTGGTCTAGAGGTTGAAACAACATTTTTTGAATGAAAAGAAGTTTTAACTTGTTTTCCTCTTTGACATGCCTCACAGAGAGCATCAGATTGATACTTAAGATTTGGTAAGCCTCTGACAAGACTGTGCTTGTTTAATTTTGAGATTAATCTCAAATTGGCATGACCCAATCTCTTGTGCCAAATCCATTGTTCTTCGTCAACAGACATGAGACACTTGACATCTTGTTTTACAAGTTCAGAGATATCAATTTTGTAAATATTTTGTTTCCTCTTAGCAGTAAAGAAAGTAGAGTCGTCTTTCTTGCTTTTTACTAGACATCCAGTTTCTGTAAAGATGACTTCATAACCATTGTCACATAATTGACTTATGCTCAATAAGTTATGTTTAAGTCCTTCAACATATAGTACATTATCAATAGAGGGAAGAGAGCATTTACCAATACGACCAATTCCAACTATTTTACCTTTCTGGTTTCCTCCGAAACCAACGAATCCAGCTTATTTAGGCCTTAGTTCTTGGAACATATGCTTTTCTCCCGTCATGTGACGCGAGCATCCACTGTCTAAGTACCAAGATAGGTGTGTTGACTTTGTTGATAAGCATGTCTGCAACATAGACTATTTTATCTTTAGGTACCCATATCTTTTTGGGTCCTTTCTTGTTAGTTCTTGAAGGAGGCTTATCCTTCACAGTTTTAAAAACAGTACATGCACTTTTCAAATGACAAGGTTTATTGCAGTAAGTACAATGCAAGCATTTAATATGATTATTGGGTTTATCAGATGCTGAATCATTTTCTAAAAGAGGTTCATCTGATATATAACCAAGACCATGAGTTGTCGTTTTAATGACACCCCAAATCATTGAAGCTTGCTTGCTACGAGTTACACTCTCTGCAACAAACTTTTGAAAAGCATATTCATAATCATTTGATTTGCATTTAGGATTGCGTGTAACTTTAGAGCTTTTAGCTTGAGAGCTCTCAGCTTCTGGTTGCTTATTAGCGATCAGACGCTGGTTATCCATCAGATGCTGATTTTCAGTTTTCAGCTTCTGATTTTCTTTGTTGAGTACCGATTTTTCTTTGTTTAAAGCTTGAAAGTCTTGTGATAATTTTGAAAATTTCTTTTTCAAATTCTTATACTCAGCAGAGAGAGTGGCAGAGTCCTTAAGAAGATCATCAAATGCAAGTTGAAGTTCAGAGTAAGAATCATATACTATTATCTCTTCAACTTCTTCTTCTGAATCAAGGTCAGTGTCTGCCATGAGAGCGAGATTTGCTTCTACTTCATTATTTTCCTCAGATGAGGATGAATCTAGATCTTCCCATGTAGCCATGAGGCTCTTCTTCTTTTTCTTGAAAGAACTTCTTGTGGACTTCTCCTTAAGATTAGGCATTCGGACTTGAAATGTCCAGGCTTTTTACATTCATAGCAAATGACTTGAGCCTTATCCTTGCTCTCTTTCTTGTCCTTAGTATCTTTCTTCTGAAACTTCCTCCTGAAGTTTCTCTTCTTCCACATTCTTTGTATCTTCCTGGATATAAACGCGAGCTCATCTTCTGATATGTCAACATCTCCTTCTGAAGCTTCATCTTCTGACTCTTCTTCTTCAGCCTGAAGGGCTTTGGAAGAACTGACTTTATGTTGAGAGACTTTCAAGGAAATAGACTTGCCCTTTTTGACCGGTTCTTCTTCATTTAGCTCAAGTTCATGAGCTTTCAACGAACTCATAAGATCTTCAAGTCGTAGGACATTTAGATCTTTTGCTTCCTAAATAGCAGTGACCTTGGGTCTCCACTTCTTAGTCAAGCTTCTTAAGATCTTTCTAACATGGTCAGGTGTAGTGTAGCTTTTTCCAAGGGCCTGTAACCCATAAACAAGTGTTTGAAATCTTCCAAACATGGTTTCAATGTTTTCACCATCTTCCATTTTGAATAACCCATATTGGCGAACCAACATGCTAGCTTTGGTTTCTCTTACTTGGGTAGAGCCTTCGTAAGATAAAACAAGTGAGTCCCAGGTTTCTTTGGCAGTATCAAATTTGCCACATTTATCATATTCTTTTTCTGTCATAGCACAGATAAGAATGAATCTAGCCTTTTGATTGATTTGATATCTCTTTTTCTGTTCATCATTCCAATCTTCTCTGGCTATCGCAACACCACGAGGATTAGTGGGAGGAATGTAACCACTTTGAACTATATCCCACAACTCAAGTTGTTGTGTCTCAAAGAAAGCTTTTATCTTATCTTTCCAGTAATCAAATTTTTCTCCATCGAATAGAGGATGACAGTTCATATGACCACCTTCAGTAGACATGTTCACAGTATAGGATCTTTTCTCTTAACACTATTAAGTGCTCAACCAAGAGGCCGAGTTCTGGTACCAATTGAACGTGAACACAAGAAGGGGGGTTGAATTGTGTTAAAAAACTTTTGGCAAACTATACGTAAAAACTTCAACACAAGTTGTTCAAAACTGTTTTGTATATCGGATGCAGAGAATTAAACAGGACCGGATGCAGAAATTTAAACAGTTTATAAAAACTTGTTTTACTAAGCAACGTAAAGATAAATAATGTAAAGCAGTAAAGGATGAGACTCAGAGATTTATACTAGTTCACCACCAACTGGTAGCTACGTCTAGTCCCTTCGTTCTTGAAGGATTTTCCACTATAATCAACTGATTACAATTTCCTCAAGAGTATTCTTCTGTCACAAACTTGAAAATACTCTCAATTTCTCAAAACGACTCAGTACAGTCGAGCCTTTGAGGAACAGAGCCTTAACTAGGCCAAATGCAGTTTTACAAAAGAGATTATGCTTTTGATAACAATCAAAATAACTCTCACAGAGAGGATGAAAAGATTAAACACAAAACAGAATAGCTTTCTAAAAGAAAGTATAAGACGTTGAGTTCAGTTCTATATGGACCAGAAACTTGGCACGAAGCTTGATTGCACACTTGAGTAATATTGCTTTCAGAATGAAGTTTCTTCACAGTTTTTCTAACATTTCTTCTATG
Organism: Calophaca sinica; assembly: GCA_037113605.1. Lineage (NCBI taxonomy): Eukaryota > Viridiplantae > Streptophyta > Magnoliopsida > Fabales > Fabaceae > Calophaca > Calophaca sinica. Next base: position 38,500,233 of record CM073736.1, on the reverse strand, counting down.
AATACCTTGGGGTATTTATAGGAGTTTTCAAGGGTATTACCGTTGCAGTAAAAATATCTCCTTTCCATTGAGTGAGGTAATTTGAAATGTAGTCCTTTTCTTCCTTTCCAGAGAATATCAGAATAGTACACATTACCGTTTTCGTACTATCTGCTATTTGCAATTGCCTTGTACGATTTTTGTCTTATGCTAAAGGTGTCACCTTTGCTTCCTCGTACATCAAAATGAGCGCACAAAATAAAATTTGAATTCCGTTCCAGAACAGTCTGAGGCTAAGAGCAAAAACATGATCACCACGTGCTTCATTAAAGAGATCAGACGCCGCCGTAATGCACGACTGACGCCAGAGCAATTGAGTGTTCCATGTGTCAAGAAGTCACATCACCGACGCCACGTTAGCAAGACGCTGAAGTGAGTTCGGATGCTGTCACTCGTGGATTGTATTCAATTCTTTGTATATTTCTTCTTCTTCCTTGAGTGATTTGTACATATATATATTAAGCTTTTGATACCTGTACACTCAAAGATATGTTAGAAGATAAATTGTTCTCTTGAGAAATATTTTGTTATCATCAAAATTAATGAGGGTCTAAACTTTTCAATTGTTTAGGTTCCAACACCCTTTTCCTGCCATTTACTTGATCCGCAACCTGGGGTTCCAGCAGACACATGGCACTTCTAGTTCTCATGTTGTACCTGAGACGATGCCTGATGCATATCAGTTTGAGGATGAGTATAGTATGGGCTATACACTTGATCAAACCGAGGTTGAGCAGCCGGAGGTTGAGCAGGAGGTTGAGGATCTTGAGATGCTGCATGATGGTCGAGTTATTATCAGCTCGGCTGGTAAAGGGTAAATATTTACATTTTTTTGTCGAGTTATTAATAATTTACAAGTATTCATTTTTCTAGTTTATTTCTCTGTTTTCTATGAGTAGCTAAATTTCTTAGACTAGGGTAGATGAACTTTGTGGAAACTCTTATGTAGTTTGATTTGTTTATATTAATGCAAGTTTATTTCATTTTTAAATTTGAGTCTTCATCTCTATTCTTAATTCTTTTAGTAATTGATCACTATCAAATTGATTTTAGGTACTTCTTGCAATTGGGAATTTAGGGTTTTGAACTTGAAAATGGGATTGTTGGCCATATTTATGAGGATTATAGGAATATAACCTTATGAATATGTGTTCTTATGAATCATTGATTTTTATGCTTAACTTTTGTTGGAACCTAAACGATTGAGATGTTTAGACCCTAATTAATTTTGATGATAACAAAGTATTCACAAGAAAACAATTTATGTTCTAACATTTCTTGAAGTGTGCAGATACTAATAATACGTATATTCTAAGCCACTCAAGCAAGAAGAAAGTAATTCTCAAGAGAAGGATTCATTCTATGTGTCAAAGATCCGCTCATCCTTGTGAGCGCCTGGAATTTCCTCTTTATACACTATGCTTATCCAATTGCTACAAGCGTCCGAACTTCCGATTCAACGAGCGTCCGAACTTCCGATTCTCGAGCGAAGGCCTCAACCTCACTTCTAATCACGTGTTAGTCACGCTGTCGCTTCTACCTCTCAGAAGTTTCTGGAACGGATTTCAAAATTGATCTTGAGCGCTAAAATTATTGTACGAGGTATCAAAGGTGAAACCTTTAACTACAAGACAAAAATCGTACAAGCAAGGTAGTACAAAAACGGTAACATGTACTACTAGGATATTCTCTGCAAAGCAAGAAAGAGACAACACTTTGAATTTACCTTACTCAATGGTAAGGAGCCATTTTTTGCCTTAACAGTTATATCCTTGGAACTCCTATATATACCTCATGGTATCCTTTGAAGAAGGAACGAAAATACTGTGAAAAAGCTTGCTGAAATTTCAACAAATATTTATCGAGAACAAGCATCGCTTCGTGAGCAACCAAGTCTCGTATAAGTCTCTCGACTACGTAATCAACTCGGTCCGACCCTTTCTTTAAGAAAGTTTTTCTATAGTTGAGCTTAATCTTTTATCCTCTCTGTGAGAGTTATTTTTAATCGTATTTCAACTCACTTGTAAAAGTTTGTTTTGGCCTAGTTAAGGTCAGATCCTCAAAGGCTCGACCAGATCGAGTCGTTTTGAGAAGTTGAGAGTATTGTCAAGTTGTGACAGTAGAATACTCTTGAGGAAATTGTAATCAGATTGATTATAGTGAAAATCCTTCAGGAACGAAGGGACTAGACGTAGCTACCAGTTTGGTAGTGAACTAGTATAAATTTCTGTGTCTCCTTCTTTACTGCTTTCTATTCATTTTCATCTTACTGCGTTAAAAACAAGTTTTATCAAACTGCTTTTTCCAGCGTCCGTTTATACCCAGCATCCGATAAACAAATAGTTTTGAAAAACTTGTGTTCTATAGTGTTTCTAACTTAAAGTTTACGAAAAGTTTTTTAACACAATTCAACCCCCCTTCTTGTGTTCACGTTCAGTTGGTACCAGAGCTCGGCCTCTTGGTTGAGCACTTAACAGTGTCAAGAGAAAAGATTCTATATTGTGAACATGTCTACTGAAGGTGGTCATATGAACCGTCCTCCTCTATTCAATGGAGAAAAATTTGATTACTGGAAGGATAAGATGAAAGCATTCCTTGAGGCACAAAGTCTTGATTTGTGGGATATAGTTGAAAGCGGATACATTCTTCCCGCTAATGCCCTTGGCGTTGCAATATCAAGGGAAAACTGGTCTGATGATCAGAAAAAGAGATATCAAACCAACCAGAGGGCCAGATTTATTCTCATCTGTGCTATGACAGAAAGAGAATATGATAAATGTGGCAAGTTTGATACTGCCAAAGAAATCTGGGATTCTCTTGTGTTGTCTTATGAGGGTTCTGCCCAAGTAAGAGAAACAAAGGCTAGCATGATGGTTCGCCAATATGAACTATTCAAAATGGAAGATGAAGAAAACATTGAAACTATGTTTGGAAGATTTCAAACACTTGTTCATGGGTTGCAGGCCCTTGGAAAAAGTTATACCACACCTGATCATGTGAGAAAGATTTTGAGAAGCTTGACAAGGCAGTGGAGACCCAAAGTCACTGCTATTCAAGAAGCAAAAGATCTGAATGTTCTTCGGCTTGAAGATCTTATGAGTTCCCTAAAAGCTCATGAACTTGAGCTAAATGAAGAAGAACCTACCAAGAAGAGTAAGTCTATTGCTTTAAAAGTTAATCAACATAAACCTAGTACTTCTAAAGCTTTTCAGTCTCAAGAAGAAGAATCAGATGATGAAGCTTCAGAAGGAGACTCTGATGGATCAGATGATGAGCTTGCATTCATATCTAAGAAGATCCAGAGAATGTGGAAGAAAAGAAACTTTAGAAGGAAGTTTCAGAAGAAAGATTCAAAGGACAAGAAGGGGAGCAAAGACAAGGACAAAGCCCAAGTCATTTGCTATGAATGTAAGAAGCCTGTACATTTCAAATCCGAGTGTCCTAATCTTAAAGAAAAGCCCACAAGAAGCTCCTTCAAGAAAAAGAAGAAAGGTCTCATGGCAACATGGGAAGATCTTGACTTATCCTCCTCTGAGGAAGATAAAGAAGAAGCTCACATTGCCCTCATGGCAGACATTGACATTGAGTCAGAAGAAGATGTTGAAGAGATAATAGTATATGATTCCTACTCTGAACTTCAACTTGCTTTTGATGATCTTCTTAAGGACTCTGCCACTCTCTCTACTGAGTATAAGAACTTGAAAAAGAAATTTTTAAAACTATCACAAGATTTTCATTCCTTACGTAATGAAAACTCAGACTGATGAAGAGAACCGTGGCGAAAATCGAAAATCAGTCTGTTGATAAACCAGCGTCTGGAAGCTAACAAGCAACCAAAGTCGAGAGCTCTCAAGCTAAGAGTTTTGTAGTTACAGCAAATTCTAATCGCAAATCAAATGACTATGAACAAGCATTTCAAAAGTTTCTTGCAGAGTGTAACTCAAGCAAGCAAGCTTCAATGATGCGGGGTGTCGATAAAGCGACAACTCATGGTCTTGGCTATATACCGATGAAACCCTTTGGAAAATAATTCAAGATCCGATAAATTCCATAGTCATAGTAAATGCTTACATTGTACTTATCAGTAATAAATCTGGTCATTTGAAAAGTGCATGTAATGTTTTTAAAACTAAGAAGGATAAGCCTCCTTCAAGAACTAACAAGAAAGGACCCAAAAAGATATGGGTACCTAAAGATAAAATAGTCTATGTTGCGGACATGCTTAGCAACAAAGTCAACACACCAGTCTTGGTACTTAGACAAGGATGCTCGCGTCACATGACGGAGAAAAGCATATGTTCCAAGAAATAAGACCTAGAGAAGTCGGATTCGTTGGTTTTGGAGGAAACCAGAAAGGTAAAATAGTTGGAATTGGTCGCATAGGTAAAGGCTCTCTTCCTTCTATTGATAATGTTTTATATGTTGAAGGACTGAAACATAATCTATTGAGCATAAGTCAATTATGTGACAATGGTTATGAAGTCATCTTTACAGAAACTGGATGTTTAGTAAAAAGCAAAAACGATGGATCTATATTCTTTACAGCAAAGAGGAAACAAAATGTTTATAAAATTGATCTTTCTGAACTTGAAAAACAAGATGTCAAGTGTCTTATATCTGTTGAAGATGAGCAATGGATTTGGCACAAAAGATTAGGTCATGCCAACTTGAGATTAATCTCAAAATTAAACAAGCACAATCTTGTTAAAGGCTTACCAAATCTTAAGTACAAATCTGATGCCCTTTGTGAAGCTTGTCAAAAAGGAAAACAAGTTAAAACTTCCTTTCATTTAAAAAATGTTGTTTCAACTTCTAGACCACTTGAACTTTTACATCTTGATCTTTTTGGTCCCACAAGGACAGCCTCTTTAACTGGAAAGAAATATGGTTTAGTCATTGTGGATGATTTTACTAGATGGACATGGGTTAAATTCCTTGCCCACAAGGATGAGTCTTATAAGGTATTTACTGTTTTCTGCAAATCAGTTCAAAATGAAAAAGGCATTTGCATTTCCTCTATTAGAGTGATCATGGGGGAGAATTTGAAAATGAGAAATTTCAAAACTTTGTGAAGAAAATGGCATCTCCCACAATTTCTCCTCTCCTAGAACACCTCAACAAAATGGTGTTGTAGAAAGGAAAAATAGGTCCCTCCAGGAAATGGCCAGAACCATGATCAATGAAGCTGATATTGCAAAACATTTTTGGGCAGAAGCAGTAAACACAGCTTGTTATATTCAAAATAGAATTTATATAAGACCTATCTTGAATAAGACTCTTATGAATTGTGGAAAGGAAGAAAACCAAACATTTCTTACTTTCATCCTTTTGGTTGTATTTGTTATATCCTCAATACTAAAGATCACTTGGTAAGTTTGATTCCAAGGTCGACAAAGGAATCTTTTGGGATATTCGAAAGATCTAAAGCTTTTAGAATATACAACAAAGAAACTTTGACAGCTTGAAGAGTCCATTCATGTCAAGTTTGATGATAAGAAGCCCGACACCGCAATGTCGAGCTAGATGAGTTATTTTCAGATTTAAACCTCGGTGACAAGCCGACGGTGAATATACATCTTCATCATCCGGTGGTGACAAGACGAAGAATTCGACTCAAGCGAAGTCAAGCAAGAAAAAGTCGAAGTACAAGACCAATCATCCAAAAGATCAAATCATAGGAGAACCTGGTGACAAAGTACGAACCAGATCCTCTTTCAAGGAGCATCGACTTTGCACTTCTCTCGAGATGGAACCTAAGACGATTGATCAAGCCTTGGAAGATGAAGGGTGGATTCTAGCTATGCAAGATGAGTTAAATCAGTTCCAAAGGAATGATGTCTGGAAGCTAGTCACTCTACCAGAAGATAAGCAAGCTATTGGTACTAAATGGGTATTCAGAAATAACCTTGATGAAGACGGTAAAGTTGTGAGAAATAAGGCAAGGTTAGTTGCTCAAGGCTACTCACAAGAAGAAGGTATTGATTTCACTGAAACTTTTGCACCTGTTGCAAGATTAGAAGCTATTTGTATTTTACTATCATTTGCAGTACATCATGAGATAACTTTATATCAAATGGACGTGAAAAGTGCTTTTCTAAATGGTTTTATAACTGAAGAAGTTTATGTTAAACAACCTCCTGGTTTTGAAGATATTGAATTTCCTGAACATGTTTTTAAACTTAAAAAGGCACTATATGGTCTTAAGCAAGCTCCCAGAGCATGGTATGATAGACTAAGTTCCTTTTTAATGGAAAATGGATTTACAAGAGGTTTAGTTGACACTACTCTTTCAGAAACCTCAAACAAGCTTTTCTTACTTTTTCAAATATATGTTGATGATATTATTTTTGGAGCTACTAATGAAAGTCTTTGCAAAGAATTTTCTAAGCTTATGCAGGCTGAATTTGAGATGAGCATGATGGGAGAATTGAAGTTCTTCCTTGGAATACAAATCAAGCAATGCAATGATGGTATTTATATTCATCAAAGCAAATACATCAAAGAATTATTGAAGAAATTCAAGATGCTGGATTGCAAGCCGATGAGCACGCCTATGCATCCTACCTGTTCTCTCAGTAAAGATGAAATTGGTAAGAAGGTAGATCAGAAGCTATATAGAGGTATGATTGGATCTCTACTTTATCTTACGGCTTCAAGACCTGATATTATGTTCAGCGTCTGCCTGTGTGCTAGGTTTCAATCAGATCCTAGAGAATCACACCTAAGTGCTGTTAAAAGAATATTTAGATATTTACAAGGAACTACTAATCTTGGTTTGCTTTATAAGAAATCAAAAGATTACCAATTAGTAGGTTTCTGTGATGCTGATTTTGCTGGAGATCGAATTGAAAGAAAAAGCACAAGTGGAGGCTGCCAATTCCTTGGAGCTAATCTTGTGTCTTGGTCAAGCAAAAGGCAAAGCACAATAGCACTCTCAACGGCAGGTTTAATACATCTCAAAGAAGAAGTTGCGCTCAACTTCGTGGATGAAGTATCAACTTGAAGACTACTTGATAAAAGAGAGTAATTCCTATCTTCTGTGATAATACATCTACCATATGTCTTACTAAAAATCCTATATTGCATTCTAGAGCAAAGCACATTGAGATTAAGCATCATTTTATAAGAGACTATGTTCCGAAGGGTATTTTAGAAATAAAATTTGTAGACACTGATCATCAAGCAATGACATATTTACAAAACCCTTGTCAAGATAGATTCAATTTTATAAGAAGAAATTTAAACTTTCATCTTATAAAAGAATGATTAATCTCGTCGATGATAAACTAAATCTCAAAGATCTCGATATGACATAAGCATGTATGTGCATCAAAGATCTTATCCGCCATATGCATCATAACTCATCATCCGGTAAGTCGGTTGCGTGCGTCCGAGCACACCCACACGTGTCACACGTGTTAAGGACTCAAGCGCCTCATCATATCTACTGAGTCATGATTATTTACGTTTTCAATAAAATCTTTTACTTTTATTTTGGCCCGTGATTTAATGAAAAGCGAATCTTTATTTTCTTTTCTTTTTGATTTATTTTTATAAGAGAATACAAAGCGATATTTTGAAAAATAATCGTACCATTCTCCTTTAACTTTCCCACTACTCCACATTTTTCGCTTCCACTCTGTGTTTTCTCGCAAAAGCGTACTCGGTTTCTTTTCTCTCTATCTCTCTGTGTGTGTGTTTAAACCCTAAAACCTCCATCGCCTCCATCTCTCAATCGCAACCATGGTGGAGTAACAACATCTGAATATACAATATCTATAACACCATGACTGAAGGAAAAGTCCTGTTAGAAAATCGAGTTGATTTGGAAAACTTCAAGCTCTATGGCTTCGACTTCTTCAATGGGTTTAAGGCAATGGGTCGAACAAGATTTCTTCCGAACCCGGTTGAGGTTACGTGATCGCGATTAAAGAACTTTGGGGTAACGTTCGGTTACATAAATGTGGCATCTTTGAAGGAACAGTGAAAGGTTTCAAGTTTATTTTTTCCATCAAAAATATTTCTGAAGTCACTGGGTGTCCGTGTGAAGGCATCGCTTCTATTCGTAATGGGTCGACGATTTCATGGGATTGAGAAGGTCAACAATGATCTGTTTGAGAACTACTAGCGGTGAAAGAATCGGTGAAACACCTCTTCGCCAAGAATCTGAAAAGTCATTTCGTAGTTCTTCATAAGATAATCACCAAGAGCGTCTATTGAAGGTGGCTCTAGTGACATTGTCAACTACGAGCGTAAGTTCATCATGAGACATTTCATGGTGGAAACAAGGTGAACTCGCCAAGGTTAATACACAACAACCTTTCAATGCTCTAGTCAACTCAAGAAAAGGTGTTCTTGACAAGAAGAATACCTACAAGTTCATTACGTATGGTGTCTTGCTCACCAAAATGATGGACAAGAATCAGTCATACACAAGTCGATCGCTTTACCGGATCAAGAGAAGGCAAAGTATTTTGGTCGATAATATTGTGATTCCCGACACTTTTGGAGTCAATACCGTAAGAATGAAATTGCTTACCGGGTCCATGATGAAGAAGGTGAAAGTTGAGCAACAGGAAGAGGAAGCGGAAGAAAACCACCAAGCTCAAAGCCTGGTGAGAAAGACTCTTGAGTCTCCTTCGAGAGAGACCAGAAGAACAAAGCGTAAGGTGGCTCCACACTCATCGCTGAAGAACCGTAAGATGAGGACCGAGTTCCCATCACCAGGTTCGAGAAAGAGGAGCAAACCAGGTCGAGAAGCCGGGCCTCAAAGATCCTGACAATGTAAGAAGGACATTCAAAGATCCGCTTCCAAAGATCCGCCTCCGCATAAGCTCAAAAGATCGGCCAGGCAACCTCACCCTGAACCAAAGGTACTGAATTCTCCTGATGAATCTATATCTGTTGTTGCATCTGATACCATTACTGCTCCACCACTATCCTTTGCTCAACCACCACAACATCAAACCCTTACACGTAAAAACCTCCATTGTCCCTAAACAACTTATCCAACCATCATCCACTACACTCAATCTTAACCTACCACAAATTTCCCCAAACACTTCACTCACTACATACATTTCCAAGCTTCATTCTCATCCTTTTAACCTACTTTTCAAAACACCTCCCATAAATCCCTTCAAACCCCACTCACCAAAAGCCTACAAAATCACCAAAGCCACTCCCACCTTACTTACCCTTACCATAAAACCAACAGACGCTGGTGAAAAGAAAAATATCTCATACAAACCTCGGTTTGTAAAGTATGAGATATATAACAGCATCTACAACCGTCCCTCAACCTGGCATTTAAAAACCTTCACTTCTGGAGCTGCCAGATTGGAAATTGCTGCTCCAATAAGTGCAACCTTCAAGGATGGGGAAGATCACGTCCAAATGTCTTTCAAAGGAAGGTTGAGACCAGCTTCAGGAAGCAGAGCAATTCCCTTCTCTGTTGATCTTCCTAGATCTCTACCTCAGTTTGAACCGCTCACATTAGAAGAATGCGGAAGATGGATCACAGATGAAGAAGCTGCCTTCATGGCACACTGTCTTGAACAGAAAAGGCTCGAAGTCATAAGTCAATATCGTGACCCATCATCTGTTTCTGTCAAGATAGTACCAGATAGACAAAGGTGGCTACCTTGGTCTATCCCTGGGAAACGGAAGGAACTTGCTCCTGGCAAGCAGCCTTTCAGCAAGATCGGGCTAAAGGAATATGAGAAGGCACCTACCAAGTACAATATTAAGGATTTCTCTCAGCTTCCGATTGCCAAGATCTCTGAGGATCACGCCAGAAGGTTTTACCTGACTTCTCTGAAGAAAGATGAATGGAGAACTGGCTCCTCAAACTGCTGTGATGCTGAGAAGGCTACTATTTCAATCATTGGGAAAATCGAGAGTTATCGACATCAACTTTAGAACAATGTACTTCGATGATATGTTCAGATGCTCAGTAATCAGACCCTTGGACTGCATGAAGATTTATGATCAATGGGCTGCTGTGACCAAGCATTTCGACATTGGTTTCACTTGGAGTCAATGGTCTGAATCATGGAAAGCCAAAGCCATATTACCATGCCTCGACCCCTAGTGCTAGAAGAATATGATAGGAAAATCGAGAAGAATCTACCTGGCAGAAAATGAAGCACTCTCCTTCACCGTGAAGCCTTGAGTGTCTTTATCGTAAATTTATGGGAGAAGACGCTGGGAATAGGTTTGACTCTTACACACCGAGGTTGTTCTTCATAGGGAAACCATCTTCTTGCATTTGCTTTATCCAGAAGATGTGAAGCATCAGTGGCAGATTCAGACAGAATCAGAGCTCAGAAGACTCGAAAATTTCATCAAATGGGTCATACCAAATGATGCATTCTTCTTGAGAGCTCAAAGGAAGAAGGATTTGAGACCAAGTTATCCAACTGGTGCTAGCAGAGCATCGAAGATGAAGTCTGCAGATCTGCATTTGGACCTTCGCTTCTTCTTCGCAATGGAAATGGTCACCATTCCCAAAGCATTTGAAGAAATGAAGGCTACAAACTTGAAGGTTACTCACTAGAGACTGCAGACCAAGCTACTCTACGAACGTCTCAATATCCCACCTCCACCTCTTCCAAACCCTTGATTTTTTTTTACTTGTGTGTGATATAAAATCTATTTGGTTGATACAATTATATATATATAAATATGTTTGATCTAATTATCTGCCTTTTGTTCAAATTTTTCTAAGTCTTATTTTGACTATGATGTGTTTTTACACTCTTTTTGTCTGATGAAAAAGGGGGAGTAAAAGAAAGGTATGATGAACACGAAAGAAAGGTATATTGAACACGTGAGAATCCGATTATCCACCATCCGATGGATACACTGGAACTAAAGTATCATGCATATCATTTTATACATAGCATTTTTGTGCGCTAATATTCATTGATCTAGTGCTATGATAATGTTTAATAAATTTTCGGCACAATGAAATATATTTGATTAAATCAATCTATTTGGTATATAATTAGCATCCGATCTCACTTTATTAAATACATGCTCTGATACATTTACTGATTTTTCGTAATCACTTAGATGAATTTGCTTACCAAAAAATTGCCTTAAAACCTGAATTGTTCATATATATCTAAATTGTTCATCTACCTTAGATGTTTGTCATCATCAAAAAGGGGGAGATTGTTGGAACCTAAACGATTGAGATGTTTAGACCCTCATTAATTTTGATGATAACAAAGTATTCACAAGAGAACAATTTATGTTCTAACATTTCTTGAAGTGTGCAGATACTAATAATACGTATATTCTAAGCCACTCAAGCAAGAAGAAAGTAATTCTCAAGAGAAGGATTCATTCTATGTGTCAGCATCCGGCTCATCCTTGTGAGCGTCTGGAATTTCCTCTTTATACACTATGCTTATCCAATTGCTACAAGCGTCCGAACTTCCGATTCAACGAAGCGTCCGAACTTCCGATTCTCGAGCGGCGACTTAACCTCACTTCTAATCACGTGTTAGTCACGTTGCTGCTCTACCTCTCAGAAGTTTCTGGAACGGATTTCAAAATTGATCTTGAGCGCTAAAATTGTTGTACGAGGTATCAAAGGTGAAACCTTTAACTACAAGACAAAAATCGTACAAGCAAGGTAGTACAAAAACGGTAACATGTACTACTGGGATATTCTCTGCAAAGCAAGAAAGAGACAGCACTTTGAATTTACCTTACTCAATGGTAAGGAGCCATTTTTTGCCTTAACGGTTATATCCTTGGAACTCCTATATATACCTCATGGTATCCATTGAAGAAGGAACGAAAATACTGTGAAAAAGCTTGCTGAAATTCTGCTGAAATATTTACTGAGAACAAGCACTGCTTCTGTGAGCAACCAAGTCTCGTGCTAAGTCTCTGGACTACAGAACTGAACTCAGCGTCCGACCCTTTCTTTAAGAAAGTTTTTCTATAGTTGAGCTTAATCTTTTATCCTCTCTGTGAGAGTTATTTTTAACTGTATTTCAACTCACTTGTAAAAGTTTGTTTTGGCCTAGTTAAGGCTGTATCCTCAAAGGCTCGACCGCATCGAGTCGTTTTGAGAAGTTGAGAGTATTGTCAAGTTGTGACAGTAGAATACTCTTGAGGAAATTGTAATCAGATTGATTATAGTGGAAATCCTTCAGGAACGAAGGGACTAGACGTAGCTACCAGTTTGGTAGTGAACTAGTATAAATTTCTGTGTCTCCTGCTTTACTGCTTTCTATTCATTTTCATCTTACTGCGTTAAAAACAAGTTTTATCAAACTGCTTTTTCCAGCGTCCGTTTATACCCAGCATCCGTTAAACAAACAGTTTTGAAAAACTTGTGTTCCATAGTGTTTCTAACTTAAAGTTTACGAAAAGTTTTTTAACACAATTCAACCCCCCCTTCTTGTGTTCACGTTCAACTTTATCATGGGTTACCTAAGGAATTGGGGATTTTTGGTTAAGTTAAAGGGATTATGAGATAAGGAATTATCCCTAATCTATCATAGTTGATTCAAACTTCAATCTTACATGGAATTACTTGCGTTGATTGTAGATTAAATGCATAAGAGTGGAAACAAGAGGATTCGACCCCTAGTCGCTTTTATCTCTCCTTAAAATCCAAAAAACAATTGTTTGGTTGTTTATTGTTTTAGTCAATAACACAAGTCACAATTATTTCAAACACATCCAAATCCTTTCAGTAGTTCGATTAGTTACAAATTTGTTTAAGTTAATATAAAAAATCTCAATCCTCGTGGGAACGATATCTTACTTATCACTTTATTACTTGTACGATTTGGTACACTTGCTGAAATCTTAACATAGGTCCAGCTCATTATTCCATAGTATGCGTAAACCTCTAGAGAGTCCTTTGGCCTCCCCACAGTAAGAGTTTTGAATCTCAATAATCTTCTAACATGTTTTTTCTTTTTCGAGCTCTGGTTTCTATTAAAAAGAGTAAAAATGGCCGGTGTTTGGTGCAAATCTCATATAGCTCATTAATTGTCGAGGCCACCTCTGAACCCCGACATTTCCAACTTACCCAACTCATGGCTGGGGTGGGGGAATGTTAAGGCCCGCCTCCTCAGCCATAGTGGGTGGAATAAAATCAGAAGAGAGTAATGGTCTCATCTTCTTGCCCCATAGAACCATCTGTGCTTGCTACTTCCTTGGTTGACTGCCATCCTTCGTAGAGTTAGAACTAGGCTTAGAGATAGAATTTTCATCCCTACACCTCTTAAGGGATAAATCAGTTGATAGGATGTTGCTCAACGTATTCTCTTCGGCTCGGAGAATTTTTTGTAGGCCCTGGTCATCTTGATACTGCTCCTCTGGGGGAAATTCTACAGAATAGCCAAGTGCAATGACTCCCTCTATCATTTGGACCAGATATATTATGGGCCCAAGTGGCAGGTTTCATTAGCTTCTGTTTGGACAAATTTTCTGACCTTTTTTGTATCTCTATTGAGGTCAGGTGTACTCGTTCATACCTTATAGTAGAGTCCTTTCAGCTAGGATAGTCCAAAGTGATGACTGTTTGTTTTAAACCCGTATCTTCCTTCTCTACTACTAGGAGCTCAATGATTGTAGGCCCTAAGCCAGCCCTTTTGATACCTTGTTCTAGGTCAATCAAAGTAGGTTTTATTATTTGTTGAGGGGGAGGATGCCTCTACCGCTAGTCATTTACACTTACCACTAATGCCTTAAAAATTTAATGAGTTAGGGAGTCAAATTCTAAGGGAGTTAATTCAACACTATACTAATCATATTCAAATTCAATAACATCTAGCAGACCTCTTATTGTACTCATCCTCTAAGGGAGGTGATTTGACACAATATATACATTAAATCAAATTCAAAAATACAAAACAGCCAGTAAACTTCTCATTGTACTCTATCTTCTATGGGAGGTAATTCAAAACTATAATAGACTAAATCATAATCAAATTCAGTAAAAATTTTCTCTTTATTGGTTACCTTTTCACGATTAAGCGTAGATGCATGACAATATAAGCAACACTCTTTGGGTCAAGAACAAAAATAAGTACAAGAGTCCTAAGCCTAATAACACTGACATTGATAAAATATTTAAACATCTGACAGTAAGCGGCAATTATAAGAAAACATTTTCATATAAGTGATAGCTATTGTATAGTAGATCATAATATTTTGTTCTTTCTATGCATGCCTTTGTACCCTCAGACTATGGGTGGTGGCGGCAGTGTTTCACCCATGATTGAGAATGTAATGATAGGAAAGCTGTAGATTAATGGTATTGAAGAGGGTTCTCAGAAGAGACTACCCGCACTGTGCAAAATTTTGCAAACCCAACAGAAACAAAAACAAACAATACTCTTGGTCGTATCTATCTATTATCTATGCAAAATCCAGTGCGATTTATGGTTTTGGCAAAATTTTGCAAACCCAACAGAAGCAAAAACAAACAACGCATCCAGTAACGCAACAGCGAAAAAAAGAAAGGTAGCGAAAGCAAACTCCTAAACAACGGTGCTCACAACGGAGAAGGGCGTGACTGTGAGAGAACTGCAGGACGTGGGGGTGGTTCATGGCAGAGGACCATTGTAAAAACGAAGGGAACGATGAAAAGGTGGGCGTGGCAGCACCGCAAAAAGGGAGGAGAGACAGGGAGGGCAGAGAAGAGAGAAAGAAGAAAGGGAAAGTGAGGGAGAGGGAAAGAGGAAAGGGAAGTAAGTAATATCAGATTTAAGGTTTCCAACGACTTGTCCTTCGGTAATCCCGTCGGTATTTACAAAATTTAATAAACAAAAAAAAAAAACACGTGCACCGTCCAATTCACGTGACATATAAATTCATGGGGTAACACCCTTGGTAAATTAAAATTTAATTAAAAATATATATCTCAGTAACAAAAAAAAATTGATTTTCCATTCGTTCCTTTAGCGACGGACTAGCCGTTGGTAATAAAATGATTTCCGACGGCCACGGGGCCATGGGTAAGACGTAGGTATTTTGTAGCTTTTGTAGTGTTGACTATACAATTGCCTATACAGAGAGAAAAATTTAGCACTACCCTATCTACTACGTTCTCAACAAATAAGTGTAACTCCAAGTTGCTAACAAATGTAGTTTATTAACTAATGACTAAATCGACTAAAGGGACATAGCCCACTAACCACGTCCCAAATCTTCAGGTGCACAATGTGGTTTTCTTCTTTGAGTGCCACACAACTATAGCTTCAAGAACCCTTTCCTTCATTTGTTCTTATCCAAAACAACTCCTTTCAGATTTACAAATATCTCCTTATTTTCCAAATAATTTCACATGATTCAATAACATTGAACATCCTCAAGCATAATTTAGTGGTCTAGCAGCCTATTGGCACAACAAGTTCAACACAATTAACAGCTTCTGGTATTCTGGTTAACAGAACTTATACATGATGATCAAAAGTCGAGAGATTCGAAATTCCAATTGGATTTTCATACTTCCGTATGCAGCTTTGGACAAGTTGAATTTCTTGATAAAAAAAAAAAGCAAAAGCATCAAGAAGAAAGTGCTAGGAAATTACACTGGTGGATCGAAGAACTTAAACTTATCACGCAATTCAGGCTTTGCCTCTTAACATGCTGTAGAACAAAAAAGGATCAGAATTAGAAAGATTAATATTTCCAGTGATTGATCGATTTTAACAAGTTTTTTAATCTGAACATTAATATGAAAACCATAAAATCTTCCAGGAGATATTTGACATCGGAGCATAAGGATATATATTATTGGGATTGATTCACTCTAAGCAAATTAACGGTAGAGAAAAGTAGTATGCATTTCCTTTTTTTCTGAACTACACATGACCTTTACACATTTGCTCTAGTTTAAACTATGAAAATGACTGACGGGTTGAGAAAGGATCTATGCATGTTAGCTTTTGATATATGGTTTGATTCACTTTACCAGCAAAGAGGCCACTATATATGTCACTCAGTGTATCTTAGCGAACATCCTGACCAGGTTCATCAGAGATAGAAAAGATACATGACTTTCGTAGATTTGTACATGCGCGCCCACATGAATTCAACCTTTATTTTGTTCTCTGAATAGCATTCTCCAGTCCACCATAAATAGAAATGTTGTTGTGCATTGTGTAGCTCCAAGCCAAGAGAATTGAGGGATTAATTATTTGTTGGCTGAGTCTCTTGGAGTTCCTCTGAACGCTTCATATGCGGGCCTTGATAGTCTAATACTTCACATTAGACATCAAATCCTTTAGTGAAGTGTTTGGGGGAACTCCCAGGTTCAACCAACACTGAATGCATTTCGTTGAAATGCATGTTAGGGGACTCCCTTGTACAATTGAACTGGGGTAATTACATCTTTGATCATGTTATAGAGA
This sequence comes from Calophaca sinica, assembly GCA_037113605.1. Taxonomy (NCBI): domain Eukaryota; kingdom Viridiplantae; phylum Streptophyta; class Magnoliopsida; order Fabales; family Fabaceae; genus Calophaca; species Calophaca sinica. Next base: position 38,483,803 of record CM073736.1, on the reverse strand, counting down.
TTAGATTTAGTTTTACGTTGGCGGTTGACTGCCTAACATAACCCCTCTCCTTTTATCCCGGTTTGGGACGGGCTATGTATAACATAGGCAGGATTTGAACTTTGGAGTTTTATTTATTTATATATATATATATATATATATATATATATATATATATATATATATATGCATTTCACAATTGACCGATCTTTCACAATATTTTTTTTTGAACGGCAAATGTTAGTATTTGTTAAAAAAGTTAGTGGGTGGGAGTTGAACTTTCTCCCTCCTTATCACTCTTTAACTCTCCCACCCCAACCACCAGACCAACCTTATTTCTCCTGATCTTTCACAATATTGAATCACACAATTTCGGTGTATCATTTGTTCCATCAATTAATGATTAGCTATACCAATACTTCCTTCCATTTATCTCCATATGTCATGCTTTAACATGTCTGATTATTTCTATAGTCTTCCATTGAAAATGAGTTGCTCAGGAACAAAGTGTGTCAAACAAAGAAACTGACATGAATTGCATTTACGAAATCAACAATTCACCTCGTGACCAAGCTTCATGCTTTAGATGTGCACTCCTAATAATTAAGCTTCTCAGAGACATCATTTACCATTATTAGAGATATAAGAAGTTATAGATTATGAGTTAGTTTATTACTAGTATGTTAGCCTATATAAAGGCTTGATGTAGTCACTTTGTAATCACTTTTACTCATTTAGTCAAATACCAAATTTACATTTCTGTCAACTTTCTCTCAATTTCTTTCCTCCTTCCATGGATGCCATGTTTCTCAACATGGTATCAGAGCGTTGGCATCCGCCATAGATTTTTCGCTGCTGCTTCGTTCGTTTCTTTTCCATTTCTTTTCTTAGTTCATTTTCCTTTTACACTTTCTTTCCCGAGAAAATTACTTCGTATCCGGTGGATTTTTTTTTCTTGATGTTGATTTCTTTGTGATCGACTTGGATCTGTTTTCTCTCATTTTTCGTTTTTTCTGTTATACACATTATTCTCTTTCTTTCTTTGTATTCTTTTCTTCTCCCTTGTGAAATCTGCAAGTTTCAATTTCTGCTTCGATCTGGAATCTCCTTTCGCTGCGTCATTCATCGTTGTCTTTCACTTCCATTTTTTGATTACAAAGTGATTACATCAAGCCTTTATATAGACTAATATACTAGTAACAAACTAACTCCTAATCTATAACTTCTTCTATCTCTAATAACCATTTCCAATTTTATAAATTTACTGGACATATATGGGTGCATTCTGTAGGAGATAAACTGCAATTTAAATTTCACTCGTGGTGATTACTAAATAATAATGAAATTAGTTTGTGATTGCTAGCTATTTTTTTTTCGTTTTTCCAGTTGTAGGCTGGTTAGCTTCAACGGCAAAATTTGAGTATATATAACCGAAAGTACTGTGTCTGAATGCTGGCCCTTGAATGAATTTTAAGCAATTTTAGATATATATTTTGAATCAAAAGGGGTGGCCTCTTCAAGTTTCCAAGCAAGATGATCTCAAGGCAAACATAAAACTCATCATCATTATTTGGACACTACGATATTATATTTTCCTTGCTCAAATATTGCTAACTCAAGGGAGACACTCAATTTGAGTGTACGTTTTGTCTACACTACAGCGCTTACGTATCATATACATATATAGTGTGCACTCCTTGTACTCCAATTCATTTGATTTTCGTTTCAAAAAAAACATACATAACATATGGTGTCTAATTTGTGTGAGTACTAATACTCCAAGTCGCCAACCTATAGCTGTGTTTATTGGGAAATTTTGTTTGTATAAGATTTTCTAACAAATTCATCAAACAAACAAATAATTAAATCAAAGTAATTGCGTGTTCGACGAGTTACGTAGTAATCTCGTTTTAAACAACGGTTTTCTTATAATAATGGTCACATTTTCGATCGTGAAGAAGATTGAGCATATTGGTGTTCAATCTGCTTAAGTGTTTTTTGCCAATGGTAACTTAATAAAAGTTAAACAATTAGCAAACATAATTGCTATCGAATTGGCTAATAATCGTTCTAATGGTCAATCTGTTTAAGTGTTTTTCGCCAATGGTAACTTAATAAAAGTTAAACAATTAGCAAACATATTGCTATCGAATTGGCTAATAATCGTTCTAATGGAAATGGCCGTCGAAGGCCATCATGTAATATGAAAACTTTAACATTTACAGTAAGATGATATGACTTAATTACAATCATAAGCAAAACATATATATTTGCAGGGAAGCAAAATAACAGTGAATTTGAAAGGTAATAAAAGAACTAAGATTAAAAGGGAAAATTACTGAGAGACAAAGATGAATGCACAAATGTAAATGACTGTCAAAGGAAAATTGCTGGAAAAGTAAATGGCAGAAATCAAACATGAAGCACAGGAATTCAAGAACATATGGATGACAGTGCAAGTGAGGAAAAACACACATGATTAACAATAAAGATCATGAAATAAAGTACAGGAATTGACCCAAATGAGAATGGCGAAAACTTAAAGTTTGAATTTCAAAAGTAAAGGTTTTCATCAAGTGTAAACGGACAAACACATTGCAAGAAAATAGAAGTAGAGTAAAGATGAATGAAAACAAGATAATTTTATTGCAAGAATATGATTAAAAAAGTGGAAGGCATACTTGATCGTGATTGTCCTGTAATATGCTTCGACGTGAGATGTTAGGAAAGTTTTCCGGAAAAATTCAAAAATTTCTTTCCAAATGTGAAAGGCGTTACAGATATTTTATCTTCTGCATCTTCTTTACATATTCACTACTTTCTTAGGAATGCTAGGCTGTTTAGAACTCCTCCAGGAAAAATAGATGGATATTTAGCCTAGCTAGAAAGAATAGTGGTGAAAAAAACTCAGTTTTGGAAGGATATAGGTATTTATCACCTCATTCAACTATCAAAACACCCTTTTAGGTTAGAGCCTTCTATGTTAGGTGCCTCTATTTTCTTTTGGAACAAAATCACCAACAACTTTCATTTCTCTTGGACCCTTTCTGATGTTGCTGCCATTATTAGTTTTCCACCAAATGGCCACAGATTCATCCTCATGTCGAACCAAAAGTCCCCAGGGATGTTTCGATAGGATTTCCCATAGCCTTTTCAAAATTCATTTCCCAACACATGTTAAGTGACGAGGAAATTTCAGATGAGGAACACGTAGCTTTCCTCTTTCTTTGGCTGTCTGCTTTTGTTCTTTGTAACAAAAACGTGCAGCCGTCAAAATCACTTCTTAGTTTGGCTAACCTTCTTCATGAAGGTGAGAAATGGGCACTTGGCTCTTTTCTTTTGTCAAACTTATTTGTTAGCATGTCAAACTTGTATGCCATAGTCAAAGAATGAGGAAAGAAAAGTGTAGCTGGAGGTCCTCTATGGCTTTTACAACTATGATTAAATGCCACTCTGATCAAGTATCCAACCTTTACAAATTCGTATGAACTGGTATTTATAGAGAAAAAACAGATAAAACTACCTATCATCCTGCTTGACAGGTGTACCGATACGCAGTCGACAGTTACATTTTCTAAGCTATGTGCTAAACTCGACAGTAACACTTCCTATCAAATCTTTATAAATAATCCTATCGTGTCGAAATCTAATTCGACTGTATTCTTAAGCCTCCAACTTTGATGCATCCATTGCCTCGTTGAATTTTAATAAGCTCTTCAATTCCTTAACCTTTAATTATTCTTTCACTTTTTGTCCTAGAATTGTGCTTCTCACTTGTCAATCTCTTGACAATTTCTCGAAAATCCAAATTCTAAATTTGACACCCAACAAGCCATTATCTTATTTGCGAGCAAAGATATTCATATATAAAACTTAAAATTTGCACGCATGGCTATATATTAGTATAATACAACTAATGTGACCTTCAACTAAAGAGCATCACCAAAACGAGTCATTTGAGGATGTAAATGTTTATTGTTACATATACTAAATAATTAGATTATTTCTTCAATATATAGAATTAACTATAATACGGTGAAGTTTTCTAGCAATTAAATATTACAACGCCCATTAATTGCACATGTTACTCCACATTGTTGGAAATTAGGAGAAGGGGCTTTAGAAAACTTTAGAAGGAAGGGAATAGGAGATAATATTGAAGAGAAAATCACTCTTTATTATTGAGAGATGCTTTGCTCTTTGGCTTGGTTTACAAACGAGAGGGGAGCAATTAACATAAAAAGAAACTTCAAGATTAATTTGAACACTCAATAAAGTTTTACATATTTCAATAATGTAAATAACAAAGACTAGTAAATTCATATGGAAAAAAGCGAAATCCAGATGGTTCGAGTCAGCTTGGTTTCTCACATTTGCTCTAGGATCATGATAATACGTCAAAGTTTCTTCAAGTTAAGAAATGAAATGGAGATGACTTACGAATGAGTGAGAGAGAGCGAAACATTAAGAAACAAATAGGCAAAATGTTATTGTTAAGATTTCGGCAAGTGTACCAAATCGTACAAGTAATACAGTGAAAAATAGAGTATCGTCTCCATGAGGATTGTGATCGATTAATTAACTCAACAAGTTTGTATTGATTTTGAACGGGAATCAATTCTTGGTATTTGGATTTTAGGATACTTGTAGTAATAAGCAATAACAAAGACAAACTATTTGTATTCGAATAATTAAAAGCGACTAGGGATCAAATCCTCTTGTTTCTACTCTTATGCATTTAATGTACAATCAACACAAGCTATTCCATGTAAAATTGAAGTTCGAATCAACAAAATTAGTTTAAGGACAATCCCAAGAACACATAATCACAAAGTTATATCCCCATACTCGTCATGATTATGGCCAACAATCCCAATGTCAAGTTCAAAACCCTAATTTCCCAATTGTGAAATGAACCCAAAATCAATTTGATAGTGATCAATTACCAAAAGCATTAAGAATAGAGATGAAGGCTCAAATATAAATGAAATAAACTTGCATTGATATAAGTAAATCAAACTACATACGAGTTTCCACAAAATTCATCTAATCCTAGACTAAAAGAGTTTAGTTACTCATGGAGAATAAGGAACCAAACCAGAAAAATAGATAAAAGATAGAAAACCACTCCATTCAAGACTTCAATCCTTGTTCCCAAGCTTGAATCCTCTTTGGAGAGGGTGGAAAGTGAGACCCTAGCACCCCTTGACGAGCCCCATGGCGTTTTAGGTCTTTGGAATGGTCAAGAATGAGCCAAAACAGCAAATATACGATATTTAAACGCTAACAGCGCGACCAGTGCGCTCCAAGTACACTCCACGAGCACTCTACGCGCACAGGGACAGAAAGGGTTGCAGATCAGCTCTCCAAATGCGCTCCACGCACACGCAATCATTCTTGCACACGTTCTTCCATGTTGTGTTGCAATTTTCACCTCTGTAAAAATTGAATTAGCTTAAGGTGTATTCACAAAAGTTGAAGCTATGGATCTTAGCTTTCCAATAGCACCAATTGCATCTCATTTGGACACCTAAAACTCGAGATATGATTAAAACATCAAATAGGTGTCAGGCTGGGGCAGCATTACCTTATCAAATTGTAGTACAAATTACTCCAACTTAGAGATTGATTTAGGTCTCGATTACTTCATCAAAGTTATAGATAATTCTTTGATCTTTCCAAAAAGAGCAAGATCATCTCATTCGGATTAGTGCGGCTCAAGATATAGCTTTTGTAATCTTTCTTTGACGTCAGGAAACAGCGCTTTCAAGTGCGCTTCCAAGTCAATACTTTGGCTATGCTTCCATTCCTGTGCACTTAGAGATAAAAAATCATAGAAAACACTAATGAACAAATGTTAGAATGGGATCAAGTGAATACATTGAATCATGCAATTTAAGCTCAAATTCACTTCAAAAGTTCTTCATGCATCATGCAAAACTCAACTTTGGCTTTATAAAATATTCATACAATGAAGATTTATCACAACCCCAAACTTAGCTTTTTGTTTGTCCTCAAGCAAACTCAATCAAAAACACGGGTTGGATTTCGAATAATTCCAATTCATCTGGTGAACTTTTCAAATAATTTTCAACAATCAATGCACAATCAATTCACCCACTCTTTTGAATTCATGTTTTCCAATCATTACAACTCAAGTAACCAAAATGAATTTATTTACTCAGAGCACAAATCGATTCCCATTACACCTTTCCAAATAATGTGTTTCATTCCACTCAAGTGTCTAAGGGGTACTGTTTACACTCAATTCACACCAAATGTAATCATCTATTATAGGCTTGATAAAATTCTAGGAAAGCAAATACACACAAATGCCATACACATTATGAGATTTTTTCAAATGGTAAAATGGGGCTTAGGTAAGGGAGGATATTTTTTTGGATCTAGGCTAACTTAATTGGAGTCAAGAGATGTCTCTATTATTTCTTATCCATACCTTGTATCAATTCACAACTTCCCCCAATTGCCACGCTTTGTATACCGACAAGCCAAATGAGAACTTTTTCTTTGTTTTTCTCATTGATTTCTCTTTTTTTTTTGAAATCACAATTTGGATCTTTCTATTGTTGTTCTCCTCTGGCCTGTTCATTTTTTTTCTGAAATGAACTACATACATTGTATAGCCACCCCAAACTTAAGATTGTTGCTTGCCCTCAAGCAACCCCAAACTTAATTTACAACCAAATAACCAATTTTATAGAACACAATCTCTCAACTCCAATTTTAAAGGACAATTGGTTTTTTCGGTTATTGGCTTGTATTGTGCTTAAAATTCAATAAAAAAGCTTAAGGCTCAAAAGGGCTAGCAAAGGATAAATTCACAAGGGTAAGCAATCAAAGGCTCTGGCTATTCAGATAAAAATAAAGATCTCAATCATCTGTGTGTGTGTTCACATGCAATGCAAAAGCAATCAAGAATTGAGTCAAGTTCTGAAGAATTCGTACAAATGGTGGAGCACACAAGAATAAATAAAATTATGTTTAGGCTCAAACATTCACAGATTTTGCTTTTTGTAATGAGAAAAGGGTCATGTCAACAAAAGTTTCAGCTCCTTGAACACTGAAATTCTCTATACTCATCATGATTATGGCCAACAATCCCAATGTCAAGTTCAAAACCCAAATTTCCCAATTGTGAGATGAACCCAAAATCAATTTGATACTGATCAACTACCAAAAGCATTAAGAATAGAGATGAAAGCTCAAATATAAATGAAATAAACTTGCATTGATATAAGTAAATCAAACTACATAAGAGTTTCCACAAAATTCATCTAACCCTAGCCTAAAAGAGTTTAGTTACTCATAGAGAATAAGGAACCAAACCAGAAAAATAGATAAAAGATATAAAACCACTCCATTCAAGACTCCAATCCTTGTACCCAAGCTTGAATGCTCTTTAGAGATGGTGGAAAGTGAGACCCTAACACCCCTTGACGAGCCCCACGACGTTTTAGATCTTTCGAATGGTCAAGAATGAGCCAAAACAACAAAAATACGATATTTAAACGCTAACAGTGCGACCAGTACGCTCCAAGTGCGTTCCGCGCGCACTCTATGTGCACAGCGGCAGAAAGGGCTGCAGATCAACGCTTCAGACGTGCTCTAAATGCGATCCGCACGCACGCGATCATTCTTGCACCCGTTCTTCCATGTTATGTTGCAATTTTCACCTCTTTAAAGTCTGAATTAGCTCAAGGTGTCTACATGACAATTGAAGCTATGGATCTTAGATTTCCAATGGCACCGGTTTCATCTCATTTGGCCACCTAAAAATAGAGATATGATTAAAACATCAAACAGGTGTCAGGCTGGGACAACATCACCTTATCAACTTGTAGTACAAATTACCCCAACTTAGAGATTGATTTAAGTCTCGATTTCTTCATCAAAGTTATAGATAATTCTTCAATCTTTCCAACAAGACTAAGGTCATCTCAGTCAGATTAGTGTGGCTCAAGATATAGCTTTTGGAATCTTTCTTTGTCAGGAAACAGCGCTTTCAGGCGCGCTTCCAAGTCAATCCTTCGGCTATGCTCCCATTCTTTTGCACTTAGAGATAAAAAATCATAGAAAACACTAATGAACAAACTTTAGAACGAGATCAAGTGAATACACTGAATCACGCAATTTAAGCTCAAATTCACTTCAAAAGTTCTTCATACATCATGCAAAACTCAACTTTGGCTTTATAACTATTCATGTAATGATGATTTATCAGTTGTACGAATTGGGCAGGAGATGATTTACGAATTGGAGAGTAAGATTTGATGGACGAAGAGGCGTACTCCATTTTCAATAAGCACATTCACAGTTAACAAAATTTTTTTGAAACATAATGACAATAAGGATTCCTAAACGCTATACAATGTACACAGGAGGTCAAAAGTCGAAACGTGCCTCTTCAGTCTTCACGGTGTCTAGGAAAAGGGTCTGATCTAAATGCAGCAGCCAACAACCACGCATCTTTCAATGAATTACATAAAAAAAGAATACAAAAAAATAAAATATAAATTGAAAAAGATAGTTATATCCTTAGTTAGATAATCGACTTATTCACGAGTCGTTAATGTCGAGCCTGTAAGACTTAGCTTGACTCGTTTAAATAATCGAGCTCAATATCAAGCTTGGGTACAAGCTTGATCGAGCATCTAACGAGTTGAACTTGAATAGTTCACGAATAGCTCAACTCATTTATACCCCTAGTTCTCCCCCCTTTTATAGGCCTCGAGCATAAGTTCTACGCACACCTCCCAGCTTAGTTAATTTGATACAACTACCATCTAACCATTTAATACAACTACCAAATCTTCCAACTACCCACTTCACTAATTAATTTCCATCTATCATATGTCTTTCTAGAATTTGGGCTAACTAGAGTATGGATTAATAACCAATTAACTAAATGACCTAAACACTTGATTGGTCCAATCGACCAAATGAAGTTACACAATAACACCCTTCATTCTTGATTTGTCATTCCAAGTAGGCTTCTTAACTTTATAAAGTCTTCTTGCTTGAATGGCTTGGTTAAGATGTCAGGTATTTGGTCTTGAGACTTTATATATTTAGCTTGTACATCGTTTCTTACTATGCACTCCCTTATGTAGCTATAACAGGAATCAATGTGCCTGCTACGATCATGGAACACGAGATTCTTTGCTAGAACAATTGCTGACATATAGTCCACAAAAATCTTGGTTGGCTCCTCTTGTGGCATGCCTAACTCCTTTAAGAAATTCCAAACTACATGGCAAATGCGTGATGTAGCTGCTACGTGTTCTGCCTCACCGGTTGAGAGAGTGACTACCGACTGCTTCTTTGACATCCAAGTGAAGCTTGAATTTCACATGAAAAATATTAAATCAGTTAGGCTCTTCTGATCATCTCCATCACCGACCCAATCACTATCACTATAACCAACCAACTTATAGTCATTATTTGATGAGAACCAGAAGCCAAAATCGGTTGTTCCATTGATAAAGCAGATAATTCTTTTTGCAACCTTGAGATGAGTAGTGGTTAGATTCTCCTTATGTCAACAGGTGAATCATGTGGCATATAGAATGCCAGGTCTTGTGCATGTCAAATACCTCAAACTACCAACCAAACTCCTTAAATTTGTAGCATCCACCTTTTCCTCTTTATCATACTTTGATAACTTCACCCTACACTCCCCTTGTGTGCCAATTGGCATGCAACTATCCATCTTGAATTTCTTGAGCATCTCCTTTACGTAGCTTTGTTATGAAACGAAGATTCCATCTGGTTTCTATTTTACCCCAATACTTAGAGAGTATGACATTATAACAATATCAATCATCATGGACTCTTTGGTCATTACTTTCTTGAACTCATAACATACTTGGATTACTTCTCCTAAGGATCAATTCATCCATATATATGCACACGAATAAAGTATCTCCATTTTTATCTTAATATATACGGTGTGCTCGTGTGGGCGCTTTGTGAAGTTATTTTCTTTGCAATAGTTATCAATTTGACCATGCTTTTGGTACCTCTATATCATTCCAATTTTATCGGATGTCCCCGAAGGGACCATGCTCTTGGTACCTGCTTTAGTCCATAAAGTGCCTTCTTCAGCTTGAGAACTTTCTCTTCTTGTCCTTTAACCTTGTAGCCCAAAGGTTGCTCGATGTATTCTTCTTTCTTGAGAACTCCATTCATAAAGGCAGACTTCATGTCCATCAAGTAAATTCTACACTTGTGTTGAGCTGTTAGAGAGATTGTTAGTCTTACGGTCTCCAAGCGAGCAACTGGAGCAAACATCGCATCTTAATTAAACCCAACCTTTTGAATGTAACATTTTATAACTATTCTTGCCTTGTATCTTTCGATTTCTCCCTTGACATTCTTCTTTTGTATTGTACACCACTAGACATTGATAGTGTTTCGAACTAGGCTTAGGACCGAAGGCCCATTATCAAGCCCAATCCATTATGGGCGGCCGCGGTTTCACTAATGTAAAGGTCACAGGAATAACGAGTACCGTGTGAGCTCAAGTCGATACTCCTTGACGTCGATAGCGTACTCCACCTTGAAGTGCTAGATAAGTCCCGCATATATAGCTCGACTTGCCGATGTCTGTTAGATCAAAATAATTACCCAGAATCAACAGTCCAACGCATTCTACACCGTGATAAAAGCCCCAAATCGCGCATGGTAGTTACGGTTATAACCATTTAAATCAGCATGTGGGGAAATGATTGCCTATTTAAGGCCTTCATCACCATTGTAAAGGTACGCGTACTTACCTATTGAAATCACTCTCCTTGATCAAGTTTCTAACTTGAGCATTGGAGTGTTTGCGGGTATACGTATACCACCACCACCATGGTCTTCGCCGCATTACCACCGTCAACATCGTCAACACACCTTCTAGCTATTGGAATTCCCGCTTCCGAAGTCTATGCCAATTCATTAGTGTTTCGGACTGGGATAAGGACCAAAGGCCAATTATCAAGCCCAATCCATTATGGGCGGCTGCGGTTTCGCTGATGTAAAGGCCACAAGAATTCCCGCTTCTAAAGTCTATGCCGATTCTGATAGCCTTATGCTCTTTTGGAAGGGAGATGTGTTTCCACTTGTCGTTCTTCTCGTTGGCTTTAATATCTTCCTCCATCGTAACTATTCATATCTCGTCTTACATAACTTCTTCAAAGTTTATTAATTCAAAATCTGCAAAGAGACAGAATAGGGAGATTATCCATTCTCTCAATTTCCCCGTAAAGATCTTGAAGGCTTTGTGGTTGTAAGGCCTATGTTTTATCATAGAGATCTTGAAGACTTCGATTACACCATATGATCCTTTCACTCTTTGGAGAAAGTGAAATGTCTTGATGAATCGTTGACGGAGTGAGCCCTTGCAGAATGATTTGATGTGTTTGTTTTCTTCAAGTAGAGGAATGAAGTTGTATTCCTTTTCATGAGACTCAAAGTACTATTGTTCTTCTTTTTCGAACACCACATCTCGATTGATTACCATATTCTTATTGTTTGGAATGTACAGCTTGTAGCCCTTCGAACTTAAGTCATAACTGATGAAGATGAAACTGTCCCTCTTGTCGTAAAGTTTGGCTCTTCTCTCGCCTGGTATATGAACATGGGCTATGCTTCCAAAGACTCTCAAATGTGAGATACCAGGCTTTCTTCCACCCCTTGCTTCTTGGGGTGTCTTTCCTGACACACTTCTTGTTGGAGATCTATTGGATACATAGACTACACATGCCGCATCTTCTACCCATAATTAATTTGGCAGTTTCTTGGTTTTGAGCATGCTTAGAGTCATATCATGGATTGTTCTATTTTTCTTTTTGCCACGCCGTTCTGTTGGGGGGATTTTGGAACCTTTAGGGGACTTCTAATCCCATTGTCTTCACAAAACTTTTGGAACTCTTTAGGAGTTAATTATCCTCTTTGGTCAGTCCTCAAAGAAATAGGCCACTTTGAACTTCTTGAAGGTAGTAAAGACACCAGATTTCTGCTTTAAGAAATAGGCTCATGTTTTTCTTAAAAAATCATCGTTGAAAAGGAGGAAATAGCTATTTTTACCTAGTGAGCTTCGCTTGATTGGCTGACAGACGCTAGCAAGTAAAAGCTCGACCAACATTTTGGCTCTTGAGCTTGACGCCTTCGAAACACTCGTTATGAATTGCTTTCCAAGTAAATATCTTTCACACAGTTTACCGGGGTGGCTGATAAAAGGTAGTCCTCTCACCATCTTCTGCTTTTATAGCAAGCTTAAGCATCCAAAGTTTAAGTGCCCATAGCTAGGATGCATCAGTGTAGCAAGCTTTTGGTACGTCATTTTTTATATTCAACAAGAACATCCTCTTTATTGACATTGGTACCTTGGTGATGAGATTGTTTCTCACATCTTTGATGGAAGGACTAAAATCTTTCATGTGAATATCATAGCCTTTTTTGAGAAGTTGTCCCAAACCCAAAATATTGTTCTTTATATTTGGGACGTAGTAGACATTTGAAATAAATTCATGTCTTCCGTCCACTACAACAGATTGTGTAAAAGATAGCGCCACTTTAAGCAGCGCTTTAATAAAAAAACGCTACTTTAGCTAATAAACGCTCGTATCACGTAAACGCTGATTTTGGTCCTAACACAATAAATGGCTCCTATATGAAGCACTGATTTTGGTCATAAAAATTTGGTCCTAAACAATAAACAGCGCTTCCAATATGAAGCGCTGATTTTGGTCATAAACAATAAACAGCGCTTCCTATATGAAGCGCTAATTTTGATCCTAAAAATTTGGTCCTAAACAATAAATAGCGCTTCCAATATGAAGCGCTGAATTTGGTCCTAAAAGAATCAACAGCGCTTAAAGTTTTTTAAGCACTGATTTTGGTCCTTTATTTCTATTAATTTCAGCACTCACACTCGATCTGTTTACAAAAAAAAAACTCACGCACGATCTGCTCCCACTTCATTCTCTCTCAGCGAAGTTCTGCTCTCTCTCAGCGTTATGCCTCTCAGTGTTTTTCAACTCTCTCTCAGCGAAGTTCACTTGTTGCATTTTTCAACTCTCTCTCAGCGACCTCTCCTCTCTCTCTCGCGTTTCTACTTCGATTTGGCAGCACCGTGGTTCGATCTGGCAGCGCCGTGCTTCGATTTGGCTTCACCGTATTTTTGCTGGCTTCGATCTAGCAGTGCCGTGGTTCGATCTGGTTGTGATGTTAATTTGGGGTTCGATCTGGTTCGATCTGGCTAATTTGGGGGTTGGATCTGGTTTGATTTGGCTTCACCGTCCCGTTGCTGGCTAGATCCTGAGCCACCACCACCGTTGCTGGTTCGATTTGGTCAGAATCTTTCACATGGTGAGTTGATCTGTCTCGTCTCTGTGTTAATTTCCCCAATTTTTCTCGAAACCCTAATGTTTTTTCATGTTTCATCTCGAAACCTGATGTTTCACACGGTGGGGAGGACGACCGAATATGGAGATCAAGGCTTTCCCTGTTCCTGTTCTAATGGGTTTTTTGAGGATTCAAATTCTGGGGTTCAAGTTCTGTGTTTCGTAATCTTGTAGTTTTTTTTAGCTTCCCCTGTGATTGATCTGTTTTGTAAACTTCAATTTGAATTTTGGATTTGATTATGTTTATTGAAGGTTTTGTGTTCTGGATTTGATTATGATCATGTTTCTGGATTTGATTATGTTTCTGGATTTGTGTTTTGCATTTCGTTTGTGTTCTGATTTCGTGTAATGCTTGAAAAAGAAAAAAAAAGTTGAAAAAACAGCGCTTCATTAAAGGAAGCGCTGCTTAGTGATGTTAAAATTGACAATAAACGCTTCCTTTAACGGTTACCGCTATTGATGCTAGTGATAATAAATCGCCTTGAGGAAGCGCTGTTTATTGTCAATTTTCAGCAGCGCTTCAAAAACGCTGTTTAAGGCCAATAACAATCAGTAGCGGCTAAATAAACAGCACTTTTTAAGCGCTGTTTAAGGCCAAAATAAGCGCTGTTTATTGCTTATTTTTGTTGTAGTGGTCCTTTAAAGAAATTAAGATCTTACCTTTGACTTTCACTAGAATCTTGGACTCATCCCCAAATGAAGTATTGCCACTTACTGATTCATCAAGATCCACAAACATACTTCTATTTATGCGCATATGGTTGCTTGCACCAGTGTCAAGGTACCATGTATTTTATTGGCTTCCTTTTTTTCTTGGCTTCCTTCAAGCTTCATGTCCTTCTCCTCTGCATAGTTTATCGCCTCCGTGACTCTATTATTGGAAAAACTACATTCTGAAACATAATGGTTAGTCTTTTGACAATTCTAGATCAAAATTGAGATTTATCGCACCTTATGCTTGAATAGCCTCTTCCACGTCCTCTTATTGAGCTTTCTTATTTCTCGTAACTGCTGCTGGTGAAAGTTTAACCTCATCCACAATTGTGACCTCTAAAGTGTCCTTGGGCTCGACCTCAGCCTCGACCTCATTGGCCTCTCGTTGCTCAGTGATATTTTGCTTCTTCGTGTGCTTCTCATAAGCTTGCGATGATCCTTGAAGTTGTGCTATCATCATAATCTCTAAATCTTTGGTTTCCACAATCATCCCTACAATATGTGGAATTTAGGATCCAACAAGTGTAGTATCTTCTCCATAATCCTTACATCTTCTAATTTCTCACCATTTCTTTTTACTTTTTTTTTTGATAGGCAAATGTTAGTTGTTAGTAATTGTTAGAAATGTTAGTTTCCATTTCTTTTTACTTGATTTGAAACAAAGAGAATTCTTCAAAAAAATCGTAAATCGAATTAGACTATTTCATATGTAAGGATTCGAACTCACCTCTTAGAGTTTGGATAACAAGACACAATTGCCTATATTCATGTGATAGGCAATTTATTCAAATTTAGGTGATAAGCATTCGCTTTGTTCTTAGCTTGGGATTCGTCTGACAGCTTTGAGTGGACACTATCTCTGTGAGTAATAGTAGAAATTTGTTCATTTCTTAGCAAGTTTGGTTTGTTTTCTTTTTTTTTTTTGGGAATTACTTATTCGTTGGATTAAGAAATTTATTTGTTTATTTCCAGTGGATGGTGTGAGAAACTGACAACAAGAACCCAACTCATGTGATAGGCATTCGCTATGTTCTTAGCTAGCTTGGGATCCATGAAGCATCTACCCCTTCAGAAGGTCCTCATCTTCATATTCATCTATGTGCCTCAACATATTCGGCAACTAAAAGTATCACTGAGTATGTTGAAGCATATAGATGATGATGAAGATGTAATTTCATATATGTGCTTCAGGCAGATTGTAATTCTTCGGTTATAAAGATCTTCAAAGTGATAGGTAATTCTACATGTCTGACTCTCGTGTTATATTGAAGATTATGTCCAGTTTTCTTATTTTACTCTTGTTAAATGCAAATTAACCTAGTCATTATAGTGGATTAATTATAATCTGGTTAACATGTTGTTCGATTCTCAAATATGTCTTATCAGATGAAATTGTTATTCTAAGTTCATGTTCAACATGTGAAGAAATTAATTTATTTGTTTTATTTCCAGTGGATGGTGTGAGTGTCTATATTGTATTTGAATTTGAATTAGAAACTCAATCTTCAAAACCCTAAGTAAACATGCTATCGCTACTTGCATGTTTGTATACTTGCATGTTTTGAGTTTGGACACTTTGGAGATAGATTCAACTTTCCAAACTAAATGCACCATCCACCCCCACCGTCCACTTAATGCACCACCCCCACTGTCCCCTTAAATGCACCATCCACCACTTACTTTGAACCATTTCATAATTTTTTTATAATCACTAAATGCTTTAAATGATTCTAGATTTTTCTGTATTTTGATAGCCCTCTTAGAATAGTATAAATAGCCCTACTACTTCTTGTGGTCATAAGTACATATCAAATCATGACACAACTTGGAATGGATGTCAATCTGTCATTCCACAAAGCTGGAGTTACATCTTCATCATCTATGTTTCATATCCATTTGTTTTTTATGCTCAACGTTTTTAGAATGCAATTGTTAGTATTTTAAAACAGGAACAACTTCATTCTGAAAATATTGAGCATAAAAAGCAAATGGATATGAAACATAAATGATGAAGATGTAACTCCAGCTTTGTTGAGGGACAAACTTAATCAACTGCTGACATGTGGTGACTATCTATAGCATGTCAAGGGATCTCTCTGGTATCTATGTTACTCGAGTGCAACCTGTTCCAAGAAGTGAAGTTTTTCATCCGTTCTCTGATCGAAGTAGAAAACCTGACCTGTGGTGACTATCTATATTAATATTTGTTGAAGTTTTTCATCTCTGTTATCTGTTAGAAGTAGAAAACCTGACCAATATATTTGAAACATTTGTTATAATTTGTTATAAGTATGTTACACTACTACTGTAAACAAAAACAAAAAAAAGGAGCATAGCTAGTGCTTCCTTGAGAAAGCGCTATCTATTATTGAAAATAGATAGTGCTTCCTTTAAAAAGCGCTATCTATTCTTGAAAATAGATAGCGCTTCCTTAGAAAAGCGCTATATATTCTCAAACATAGCTAGCGCTTTTTCAAGTAAGCGCTAGCGATTCCAGTTTTCACTATCGCTTTTAAAACGTTATCTTTTCGAATCAACATCACTAGCGGCTGAATAGGTAATGCTTTTAAGCGCTAGCGAAGACAAAAAATAAGCGCTATCTATTTCGTTTTGTGTTGTATGAACGTGGACACAAGAAGGGGGGTTGAATTGTGTTAAAAACTTTTCACAAACTATACATAAAAAACACTTCCACACATGTTTTTCAAAACTGTTTGTATATCAGATGCAGAGAATTAAACCGGATGCAGAAATTAAACAGCTTATGAAAACTTGCTTTACAGAGCAAGGTAAAGATAAATGTAAAGCAGTAAAGGATGAGACGCAAAGATTTATACTAGTTCACCACCAACTGGTAGCTACGTCTAGTCCCTTCGTTCCTGAAGGATTTTTTACTATAATCAACTGATTACAATTTTCCTCAAGAGTATTCTTCTGTCACAAACTTGACAATACTCTCAACTTCTCAAAACGACTCAGTGCAGTCGAGCCTTTGAGGAACAAAGCCTTTACAAGGCCAAAATACAGTTTACAAAAGAGATTATACTTTTGAATACGATCAAAATAACTCTCACAGAGTGGATGGAAAAATTAAGCACAAAACAGAATGACTTTCTAAAAGAAAGTATAAGACGCTGAGTTCAGTTCTGTGTAGACCAGAAACTTGGCACGAAACTTGATTGCCCACTTGAGTAAATTTTGCTTTCAGAATGAAGTTTCTTTACAGTTTTTCCAACTTGTCTTCAATGAATACCTTGGGGTATTTATAGGAGTCTTCAAGGGTATTACCATTGGAGTAAAAATATCTCCTTTCCATTGAGTGAGGTAATTTGAAATGTAGTCCTTTTCTTCCTTTCCAGAGAATATCAGAATAGTACACATTACCGTTTTCATACAATCTGTAATTTACAATTGCCTTGTACGATTTTTTTGTCTTATGCTAAAGGTGTCACATTTGCTTCCTCGTACATCAAAATGAGCGCATAAAATCAAATTCGAATTCCATTCCAGAACATTCTGAGGAAGAGCAAAAACATGATCATCACGTGCTTCGTTAAAGTGATCAGACGCTCGCTCAAAATAGAGGACGGACGCTCGCAGCAATTGAGTATTCCACGTGTCAAAGAGTAACACTACTGGACGCTTGCTGTTAGCAAGACGCTGGAGTGAGTTCGGATGCTGACACTAGTGGATTGTATTCAATTCTTTTGTAAATTTCTTCTCCTTCCTTGAGTGTTTTGTATATACATATGAAGTTTTGATACCTGTACACTCAAAGATATGTTAGACGATAAATTGTTCTCTTGAGAATTACTTTGTTATAATCAAAATTAATGAGGGTCTAAACTTCTCAATCATTTAGGTTCCAACATTGTAGTGTCTAGGTTTAGTTTTGCTTATCTTTGTTCTGCTAATCTTTGAGGCAAATCTTGTGATTCAAGATTATGACCATTATCTTTCATCAATATTATCATTCCTTTGCTTATCAAAGATCATCTCGCAATAATGAAGATTAGTCATCTTTTCAATATCCTCTCCTCTTTCCCTTGCTCCCAAGGTTTTCTAACATCCCTTCTCCTTTCCAACAAAATGGTATTAGAACTTAGGTTTTGATAAGAAATATTTCTATAGTCATGGCGAGCAACGTTGCAACATCGTTCTGAGTTCCACTTCTAAAGTGGAACACCTACAATAATTGGAGTTTCAAAATGAATGCTCTTCCTAGAGCACATGATGTTTGGGAGATCGTTGAAAAAGGCTATAAGAAGTCACAAGATGAGGCTTCACTATCTCAAGCACAAAGAGAGAGTTTAAAGGATTCAAGAAAGAGAGACAAGAAACCTTTCTTCCTCATGTACCAAGCATTGGATGATGATGAGTTTGTAAGTCTGGTATGCAACCTAAGAGGGGGGGTGAATTAGGTTGACCAATTTTCGAGTGACTTTTAGAGATTTCTTGTTCTTTTGTTTTATGGATAAACAGATGAAGTTTGATTGATAAAACAAAAGTAAAAGGATAAGGAAGAAGATTGATACACAATAATTTATACTGGTTCCCCTAACCACTTGGGTACATCCAGTTCTTCTGACACCTGCAGAACAATTCACTATGATAGAATTCTTGTTACAAGCAAGCCTCACCCCAAGGCTCCCTAACAATATCTATACAACAGCAAGATAGCACCCCACTATCTTTTCAAACCAAAAACTCAACACAAGGATGAATTTACAATAATGAAGAATGGTATGGTCAGATCGATCAATATCACTTTGTAACTATACAACTTAGTGCTCAAGAACTTTTTTAATATGAAAATTATATCAAAGTTCTAGGCAAGAAAGTTTTGAAGGTTTAAAACTTGTAAAAATGATATTGAACTCTTATGATTGAAAGAATGAAAGTTGTATCTATTTTCCGATGTAAAAGGTATATATATAACCATCGATCGTGTATGAAGCAAGGTGATCATTTGGCAACTTTTCATAAACCAAACCACACCATTTGAAATCACAACGTTTCAGAAAATTTGATTTTGCAGCAGTGGTAATCGATTACGTCGTTATGGTAATCGATTACATGTGTACGTTGAAAATCAGATATTCAAAAATTTAGTTAATGTAATCGATTACACAATTAAAGAAATCGATTACATGTGTATCACCGGGAGTTTATGTAATCGGTTACACATTATAGGTAATCGACATCAAACTAAGAAAATGTTTTTGCACATCACCGAGCATTTATGTAATCGATTACAAACTTGAGGTAATCGATTACTGAAACTGAAAAATGTTTTTCTTAAGATTTCAAAAGGTTTACTTCAACACTACTTGAGGTAATCGATTACTGAAACTGAAAAATGTTTTTCTTAAGATTTCAAAAGGTTTGCTTCAACACTAACTTTGCAAATAACTTAGATTAAGTTTTTAAACTTAAGGAATGATTTGTTTGAGCACATCTAAGTTATATAATCACAGTTTTGCAATATGTCAAAGATACGAACCATACTTACAGAGAATTGAAAAACATAATTAACAACTCTGTAGAATCTTTGACTTGATCTATCAGAGTCTTTTCTTCTTTTTGATCAGCAAACTTGTCATCATCGAAACCCAGCCAAGTTTAAGAAGGAAATCTTCTTCACAATCTCCCCCTTTTTGATGATGACAAACACTAATCTTGTTAACAGTTTGCGAACGGAAAAGCTCCCCCTGTCTTGTATATCTCCCCCTTTGTTTTGGAGTTGGGAAACCTGAAAAGGTAGTAAAATACAAGACATACACATACACATAATATCTCCTTTCTCCCCCTTTTGACATCATCAAAAAGAAGAAAAAGTAGCATAAATATAATAGATTTACCAAGCTCATGCAAACACACACTAAATACTTAATATGAGTCATCCATACAAACTGTTCAAAGTTCCTACTTAGTAAAGTCCAAATAAAGAAAACATAAACCAAAGTGCAATTTAAGGAAACAGTACAGAACTAGATGTAGAAATCCAACATAGACAAACAGAACATAATGATAAATGTGATGCATGCATGATGAAGCAAATCAGGCTACTCGTCATCCTCCTCATTGTCATTTCTAAAAGCTTCAAGGCGGTCCATGCGAACAGACAGTTCATCAAACCTCTCAGTCATGTAGCCACGGACACTCCGAAGCTCATCCATAATCATTTGATTGGTGACCTCTCCATCATGATCTTGAGGTTCCTCATCCTCTTGTACAGGAGGGTGTAGCAGATCGCTTCGATACCTGTAGACTCGCTCAGCAGCATCCCAGTTTATACCCATCTTTGGTAATATATCCATGTGGATTTCATTCTCAGCAGGTGTCATTTCCAGATAAACCTCATTGCTGGTGTCCACATTGCAGCATTCCAACAACCGGGAGATTTGACGCGCATAAGGCAAACTAGTAGTTCGCTTCTTCAGAGACAACATGTGGTTCATAACCAAATAGGCCCAGTTGATAGGTTTGCTATTCTTAATAGCATACATGATTTGCATCTCAAAATCATTGATTTGAGAGTAGTTGGAGGCCTTAGGAACCAAGACATAGCAGATAACATAGTGAAGAAGTCTATCATCAACATTCAAGTGTCCTACAGATAGAATATTTCTGGCAGAGGAGGCGGCACCGGACCGTTGTCTTTTCTGAGTAATTTCAGCCTCACCATAGTGACACATTGATAAATAGAATTCTTTCTTGTCATACTCCTCCCAATCACATAGAAAATCGCAGAATCCTTTCTCCCTCAAATGGAATCTCCAGAAACTCTCCAATTTGCTTCAATGACAATTTAATTGGAACCCCTTTCACCCAAGAAATCAGACCACTACCCTTAGCCTCTAAATTACAATAGAACACTCTAACAAGATCAGGATAGTAGTTTCCAAAACCATTAGCAAGTTGTATTACCCCCTGTCTTTCTAGCAATGAAGGAAAATTGAAACGAGCAAATGCAATAAAACTCACATACTTGGGAGTGATAAGTTTCCTGCCAATGAATTGTTGGAAGCGAGTTCTTTGTTCAGAGGTCGCCAACAACCTTGATAAGTCCAGAGGATTTGGATTTGCTCTCCTTGCATCAGTCACAGATGGATTTTTGCTTCTGAATTTCCTTGAAGATTCCATGGTGATGAAAGTGTTTAAAGAGGGTTAGGGTTCGAAATTGTAGGGAAAAATCAGAAGTGGGCCACGAATTGGAGGAGGACAAGGGATTAGAAGTGAAAGATATGAGCAACAATGGTAGAAATAAGGATTGGAAGGTGGGTGGTTGAGAGAGGATGAGTGGTAACCGATTGCAAGAGTGAAAGAAATGATTTAGAAAACTGATTTTATGCAGAGAAACTGTCAGTTTTCGCAAATTTTCGCGGATGTAATCGATTACACCCAAGTGGTAATCGATTACCATACGGGTCAGCGAGCGAAAATCTGAAATTTCTGAAAATGTAATCGATTACTCATAATATGTAATCGATTACACGCTGTTAAAAAAATTTAATTTTGAAAAAGTATTGATAAAACATGCAATGTATGAGTATCTATTCTATGCATAACACACATATCACATAGATTTATGATTAAAAAGACATACATACACCAGAATGACACAATAAAAACATATAAGTTAAATGAAAGAACCTGTCACCAAATGTGTTGGTCTTCATATATCCTTTTCATCCAAAATGCCAAGTTCTCTTCTTATTTTGAAGAAGGGTTCTTTGGCTAATGGCTTTGTGAAGATGTCAGCTAATTGAGCATGAGTATCAACAAATGTAATCTCCACGTCTCCTTTTAGAACATGATCTCGTAGAAAATGATGTCGAATGTCTATATGCTTGGTACGAGAGTGCATAACAGAATTCTTTGAAATATTTATAGCACTTGTATTGTCACACCTTATAAGAATGCATCCATGATTGATTCCATATGTGACATATCCTTTAGATTTCAGCTTCAGAGATGTAAACTTTGTACGATCACCAGTCATGTGCCTAGAACAGCCACTATCAAGATACCATGTGTTGCTGGTGCTGTTCAGGCATTTCTACAAAACAGATTTAATGTATGTTAGGTACCCAAAGTGATTTGGGTCCTGATGGGTTAATGCCTTTCCTTACCCATATGAATTCTCCATAAGGAACTCCAAAGTTTCTTATGTAGCAAGCATTGGGGGTATGGCCTTTTGACATACAGTAATCACAATTCTTATAAATATGACTAGTGATAGAACTACTAGACTCGTTTCTTTTTACATTTCTAGAAATTGAATGATTTCCATTCTTAACCATATTTCCAGAGTTTGCTTTAGAAGAGTTTCCAATATGCAATTTAGATGATTCTGAGTTGTTGGTAGTTGTGCTTGCTTTGACAAATATAGTTTTGTTAGGACTTGGTGTTTGAAAATTTGAAAAACCAAGACCATGTTTGTTGTTTAAATACCTTTGTCTACCAAGCACTTCTTCTAAACCAATTTGACCTTTTTCATATCTTTTGATCACTTGGTTTAGATCAACAATCTTAGATTCATATCTTAAACATTTATTACATACAGAATTTTTGACATTTTCTGACTCCACACATGTGTCATTAGAACTTCTTTCTAGTTCTAAAATTAATTTCTTTTGTTTCGAAATTGTTCTAGAAAGTATCAAACATTCTTCATGTAACTCTTGAAATGCATTCTGTAATTCTATATAAGATGGTTTTTCATTAGACATAGAAGAACTAACCTCTTGTTCATCATCTGAGTGATGTGATGCCATGAGTGGTTTGACTTCAGATTCTCCACTTTCTGAATCGGAGGAGGTACTTACTTCATTGTCATTCCATGCAATGTAGGCCTTTTTGGATTTGAATTCCTTTTTCCCTTTGAAGTACTTCTTCTTTGTCAGATTAGGACATTCTGCTTTCATATGTCCTTCCTTACCGCATTCAAAACATGTGAAGTTCTGATTTGAAGTGGATGTATCCCTTTTCTTGAAAAATTTCTTTGTGTTATCAAATTTAATATATTGGTCTTTGTTAAGAATGTTTCCGAACTTTTTTACCAGGAGAGTGATGTTCTCATCTTCATCAGTGCTTTCTTCTTCATGTTGTTTTCTGGTTTCAACCTTTAAGGCAATGCTTTTGTTCTTCTTCTCTTTGACTTCAGTCTCTTCCAATCTTCCAAGTTCCAATTCATGTTCTTGGAGTTTTCCAAATAATGCCGCAGAAGTCATTTTTGACAGACTTTTCTTTTCAGAAATTGTTGTAACCTTTGGTTGCCATTGCCGAGTCAATGATCGAAGAATCTTGAGATTCAACTCATCATTGGTAAAGGTCTTTCCAAGAGCCATTAAGTGATTTGTCAAATGAGAGAATCTCTTTTGCAAATCAAGTATTGATTCACCGGGCTGCATTCTAAACATTGCATACTCTTGTGATAAAGTATTCAGTTTAGATCTCTTTACTTCTACTGTTCCTTCATGGGTCACTTCTAGAGTATCCCAAATCTCTTTAGCAGTTTTACAATGTGAGATACGAAAGAATTCATCCATACCTAATGCTGACTGTAGAATGTTCTTGGCATTTTTGTCATAGAGCACTTTCTTCTTGTCATCATCTGTCCATGCGCTTTGACTTTATCTTGCACTTCATTGTTGATGACTGTTGTAGGCACATAAGGACCATTCTCTACAAAGATCCCATATTTCTTCTCCTTGTGCTTCAAGATAGGATTGCATGCGAATCTTCCGAAGTCATAGTGTTCTCCAACAAAACATGGAGGCTTGTTATTCGCCACCATCTCTAAAAGTAGGATTGTTGCTTGCGGAAGCCATGGATCGAAGGAGCGAGGTTACCTTAACTCGCCTCTGATACCAATTGTAAGTCTGGTATGCAACCTAAGAGGGGGGGTGAATTAGGTTGACCAATTTTCGAGTGACTTTTAGAGATTTCTTGCTCTTTTGTTTTATGGATAAACAGATGAAGTTTGATTGATAAAACAAAAGTAAAAGGATAAGGAAGAAGATTGATACACAATAATTTATCTTTGGTTCCCTAACCACTTGGGTACATCCAGTTCTTCCGACACTGCAGAACAATTCACTATGATAGAATTCTTGTTACAAGCAAGCCTCACCCCAAGGCTCCCTAACAATATCTATACAACAGCAAGATAGCACCCCACTATCTTTTCAAACCAAAAACTCAACACTAGGATGAATTTACAATAATGAAGAATGGTATGGCTGTATCAGATCAATATCACTTTGTAACTATACAACTTAGTGCTCAAGAACTTTTTCAGAATATGAAAATTATATCAAAGTTCTAGGCAAGAAAGTTTTGAAGGTTTAAAACTTGTAAAAATGATATTGAACTCTTATGATTGAAAGAATGAAAGTTGTATCTATTTTCTGATGTAAAAAGGTATATACATAACCATCAAATCGTGTATGAAGCAAGGTGATCATTTGGCAACTTTTCAGAAACCAAACCACACCATTTGAAATCACAACGTTTCAGAAAATTTGATTTTGCAGCAGTGGTAATCGATTACGTCGTTATGGTAATCGATTACATGTGTACGTTGAAAATCAGATATTCAAAAAGTTAGGTAATGTAATCGATTACACAATTAAAGAAATCGATTACATGTGTATCACCGGGAGTTTATGTAATCGGTTACACATTATAGGTAATCGATTACTGAAACTAAGAAAATGTTTTTGCACATCACCGAGCATTTATGTAATCGATTACAAACTTGAGGTAATCGATTACTGAAACTGAAAAATGTTTTTCTTAAGATTTCAAAAGGTTTGCTTCAACACTACTTGAGGTAATCGATTACTGAAACTGAAAAATGTTTTTCTTAAGATTTCAAAAGGTTTGCTTCAACACTAACTTTGCAAATAACTTAGATTAAGTTTTTAAACTTAAGGAATGATTTGTTTGAGCACATCTAAGTTATATAATCACAGTTTTGCAATATGTCAAAGATACGAACCATACTTACAGAGAATTGAAAAAACATAATTAACAACTCTGTAGAATCTTTGACTTGATCTATCGGAGTCTTTTCTTCTTTTTGATCAGCAAACTTGTCATCATCGAAACCCAGCCAAGTTTAAGAAGGAAATCTTCTTCACAGAGTTCTAAAATATTTCTAATGCAACATCTATTATTTAATGAGGGAACGCAAGGGAGGAAAGGTTAAAATATAGTGATCAGGTAAGACATTAGCTAGCGCTTCCTTGGAGAAGCGCTAATGAAGTCTGTAACGCCCGATATTTACTTATTTATTAAATTAAATATTTTCGACTATTTTTCCGATTAAGTTTTCGAAGTTGTGAAATATTGATTTAAGTGGTGTTGGTTTTGGTTGGATTAATTTAGTTGAATTAAGTTGTAGAATGATATTAGATTAATACTATTATTTGTTATGGGCTTATTTGAATGTTAGATGTGGAGTTAGAGTGCCTTAAAATCAGTTTGGAGGATCATGGAATTGCTTGGAAGTGTTTCTTGAACACTGGGAATCGATTCCCCAGCTATGGGAATCGATTCAAGCATGTTTGGTCCTCTGGGAATCGATTCCCCAGCTATGGGAATTGATTCAAACATGTTTGGTTCTCTGGGAATCGAAGCACGCCTCTGTGAATCGCATGGGAAGCTTGCAGGAATCGATTCACTTCATTAACTCGTGCAGGGGAGAATTTTTAACTAGGTGAATCGATTCACCCTAGCCTGTGAATCGATTCACAGTCGGGTTATTTAAACCTGACGCTGCAGAATCGTCAGGTACGACGTGCAGTTTTTTCTAGGGTTGTGTGCAGCCATTCTTGAGCGTATTTGTCAGGTTTTAGGGGCTGGGAAACACGGTTAAACACCTTGGGATCTTAGGAGAGAGTAGAGTGAAGATTGAAGGCTCTCTCTATTGTTGTTCTTGAGAGGTTTGCGTAAAAGGAAAGAAGAAAATAAGGGCTTGGGAGGAGATACGAAAAGTTGCCGGCAAGGAGAAATCTAGGAGTCAATCAGAGAGTTAGAGCAACCTTCAATCCAAGGTAAGGGTGGGGTTCTGACTTCTAATGGGTTGTATGATAAGTAGTAAGGGGAAGATTATTGTAGTTGGGAATATTTGAGGAAATAAGTGGGAAGATTATCCTTGAACCCTATTGTTTGATTTTGCTATTTGTGTGATAAATATAAATTTGGGTTGTTTAGAGCTGTGTGAAATATATTTTCAATCACTTGGTAAAATTCGTTTCCGTTTTTCATTGGTTCATCTGCTCTATTAGTATGGTTAGCGCACAAATTGAGAAAAATTGCTCAAGAAAAATCACGACCTGTTAAGTTGTTGTGTCGCCTGTTGCTGTTGTTGTGTCGCCTGTTGCTGTTGTTGTGTCGCCTGTTGTTGTCGTTGTGTTGTTGAACTTCATACTTGTTGATGCATACATAGCATGTCATGTTGGGAGCTTATGCTCTGTTAAGTTGGCCTGGATTGGCAATTTTTAAGTTGGGAGCTTATGCTCTGTTAAGTTAACTGGATTGGCATTTTTTAAGTTGGGAGTTCTGCTCCAATGGTACCACATGCATGTGCATTGTAACGAGTCGCACTCCGTGTTGCATATTTAAGTTGTTGTGTTGATCAATTGTGGTGATAGGTGTTGTTTGAAAGTTGTGAAATGGTGATTTTATATAATCTGATCATAATATAATATTTATCATACCCCGATTATATAGTTCGATATCTCACCCCTTCTGTTTGAATGTTACCCTCTGTTGGTAACGTGCAGGTAATCAAGAGTGAAGGCTGCTTACCTTCATTAGTTCGAGTCGGTGTCGTCGCTCTGATACGTAGCACTCAGGTGGGGGATGAACGCATGATTTCTTTGTTGTTGAATTTAATTATGTTGCTGAATTTTCAAGTTATTTTCATTAAAAGACTTGATGTCTTAAAGTTGTTTTGAATTGGACAAGATGTTATGATTTTTTCAGTTGAATTTGTGAATCCGCTGCGTAATAAAGAAATTTGTTTGATTTTTAAAGACTAAATAGGTTGTTATCGGTTCATCCGAATTTTATGTGTTATGTATCCGAACTATAAATGATTGCATGTCGTTGTTCTAAGTTGAAAGTGTAACATTTCATATGCTTAATGGGAATTTTGCAACTCTGATTTTTATATAATTCGTTGGGTAGAAATGGGGTGTTACATTAGTGGTATCAGAACAGTTTGGTCCGTCCGGCCAAGTTGTCGAGTCGTAGTTTTGTTTAACAATCGAGTATTGTTAATTAGTTCTAACCTTTGTTTATGTTATAGTGACGAGTTGAGATGGCTGGAAGGAACGATGCTGCTATTGCTGCTGCTTTACAAGCAATGACTCAAGCTTTGCAAAATCAGCCGAATGCTGACAAGAATGCTGGATCTCGTAGTTTGGCGACTTTTCAGAGGGAGAATCCGCCTACCTTCAAGGGTAAGTATGACCCTGATGGAGCGTTGGGGTGGTTGAAGGAGATGGAGAGAATCTTCCGTGTGATGGATCGCACTCACACGTAAGGTTCGATATGGGACTCATATGCTAGCGATCGAGGTGATGGTAGTGGCTAGAGACTCGTCGAGGTTGGAAGGCTGCGGTGAAGGTATCACTTGGGATGTGTTCGAAGGGAGTTCCTGAGAAGTATTATCCAGAGGATATTCGTGGTAGAAGGAAATTGAGTTTCTTGAGTGAAGCAAGGAAATATGTCGATTCTTGAATATCTTTGCAAAGTTTGTTGAGTTGGCTAAGTTTTATCCGCACTATAGCGGGGCAACCGCTGAGTTTTGAAGTGCATCAAGTTTGAGAACAGGTTGCGCCCGAGAAATCAAGAAAGCGATTGGATACCAAAAGATTCGTGTCTTCTCGATTTGATTGGCAATTTGCGGGATTTATGAAGAGGATAACAATGCTCATTATAAGATCATTAATGAGAGGAAGAGCAAGCGCCAACAGAATCGTGGCAAGCCTTATGATGCTCCAGGTTGGTAAAGGTAAGCGAAAGTGGTGATGGCAAGAGGACTAGTGGGGAGATGCTCCGCTGGTGTGGTTTGTTTCAAATGTGGGAAACCTGGTCATAAGAGTAATGTGTGTCTTCTTTGAGGAAAAGAGGTGTTTCCGCTGTGGCAAGACCAGGTGCATGTAATATCTGAATGCAAGCATAAAGAGATGATTTGTTTTAACTGTGGTGAAGAAGGACACATTGGTAGTCAGTGTCAGAAACCAAAGAAGGCGCAAACTAGTGGGAAAGTGTTCGCTTTGGCTGGGACTCAGACAGCTAATGAGGACAGACTCATCAGGTACATGTTTCATTAATA
Organism: Calophaca sinica; assembly: GCA_037113605.1. Classification (NCBI taxonomy): domain Eukaryota; kingdom Viridiplantae; phylum Streptophyta; class Magnoliopsida; order Fabales; family Fabaceae; genus Calophaca; species Calophaca sinica. Next base: position 38,455,342 of record CM073736.1, on the reverse strand, counting down.
GTACTCCTTTAATTACTATTATTGATCCTGGTCCTACTCATTGCTTTATTCCTGCTGATTGTGTTAAACGATTGGGTCTTACGTTGTCTTCTATGAATGGAGAGATGGTCGTCGAGACTCCAGCTAAGGGATCGGTGACCACTTCTCTTGTGTGTTTAAAGTGTCCTTTGTCGATTTTAAGCGAGACTTTCTTTGTTGATTTGGTTTGTTTGCCGTTAAGTGGGATGGATGTGATCTTAGGTATGAATTGGTTAGAATATAACTATGTTCATATCAATTGTTATAGCAAGTCCGTGAGGTTTTCTACTCCCGAAGAGGAGGAAGCTGGGTTGTTGTCTCTTAAGCAGTTAGGGCGGTTGATGCAAGAGCAAGCTCAGGTGTTCTCGTTGATGGCGTCGTTATCTATTGAGAACCAAGCTATAATTGAGGAGTTACAAGTGGTGCGCTTGAATTTCTGAAGTTTTCCTCGATGAAATTCACGATGTACCACCGAGAAGAGAAGTTGAATTCGCTATTGATCTTGTACCGTACCAGGCACGGTTTCTATCGCACCATACAGGATGTCTGCATCTGAATTGTCAGAATTAAAGAAGCAATTGGAAGATTTACTTGAAAAGAAGTTTGTAAGACCAAGTGTGTCGCCGTGGGGAGCTCCAGTACTACTAGTAAAGAAGAAAGATGGGAGTATGAGGCTTTGTGTTGATTATAGACAATTGAATAAAGTAACGATTAAGAACAAGTATCCGCTTCCAAGAATAGATGACTTGATGGATCAATTGGTGGGTGCTCGTGTGTTTAGCAAGATTGACTTGAGGTCGGGTTATCATCAGATTAAGGTGAAGGATGAAGATGTTCAGAAGACAGCCTTCAGAACGCGTTATGGACATTATGAGTATACGGTGATGCCTTTCGGTGTTGCTAATTCGCTGGGAGTATTCATGGAGTACATGAACCGTATCTTTCATTCTTATTTAGATCAGTTTGTGGTGGTGTTCATTGATGACATTTTGATTTACTCTAAATCGGAAGAAGAACATGCAGAACACTTAAGACTAGTATTGCAAGTTTTGAAGGAGAAGAAGCTATATGCAAAGCTGTCTAAATGTGATTTTTGGTTAAAGGAGGTTAGTTTTCTTGGTCATGTCATTTCGGGTAGTGGCATTGTTGTGGATCCATCTAAAGTAGATGTTGTGTTGCAATGGGAAACTCCAAAATCGGCTACAGAGATCAGAAGCTTTTTGGGACTAGCTGGCTACTATAGAAGGTTTATCGAAGGTTTTTCTAAGTTGGCACTTCCATTGACTAAGTTGACTTGTAAGGGAAAAGTTTTTGTGTGGGACGTTCAATGTGAAGAAAGTTTTACAGAATTGAAGAAGAGATTGACGTCAGCTCCGGTTTTGACACTACCTAATCCAGGAGAATCTTTTGTGGTATATTGTGATGCTTCTAAAATGGGTTTAGGAGGTGTACTTATGCAGAATGATAAGGTGGTTGCTTATGCGTCGAGGCAGTTGAGGACTCATGAAAAGAACTATCCTACGCATGATTTAGAGCTTGATGCAGTTGTTTTTGTGCTGAAGATTTGGAGACATTATCTCTATGGTTCTAGATTTGAAGTATTTAGTGACCACAAGAGTTTAAAATATCTATTTGATCAGAAGGAATTGAACATGAGGCAACGAAGATGGTTGGAGTTGTTAAAAGATTATGACTTCGGCTTGAATTATCACCCAGGTAAAGCTAATGTTGTGGCTGATGCCTTAAGCCGAAAGACTTTACATATGTCGGCAATGATGGTTAAGGAGTTGGAATTGATTGAACAGTTCAGAGATATGAGTCTAGTTTGCGAGGTGACACCGCAGAGTGTTATGTTGGGAATGTTGAAGATTAACAATGATTTCCTGGACAGTATCAAAGAAGCTCAGAAGTTAGATGTGAAATTAGTAGATTCGATGGTCGGAATCGATCAATCTGAGAATAATGATTTCAAGTTAGACGCGCAAGGTGTGTTGAGATTCCGTAATCGAATTTGTATTCCTAATGATGCGGAAATGAAGAAAGTAATTCTTGAGGAGAGTCATAGAAGCAATTTGAGTATTCATCCGGGAGCCACAAAGATGTATCAAGATTTGAAGAATTTGTTTTGGTGGCCTGGGATGAAGCGTGATGTGTACGCTTTGTGTATGCATGTTTAACTTGTCGAAGTCGAAAGTTGAACATCGAAGCCTGCAGGATTGATGCAACCGTTGGAAGTTCCAGTGGAAATGGGATAGCATTTCAATGGACTTTGTGACGGGATTACCTAATACTTCAAGGGACATGATTCAATTTGGGTGATTGTTGATAGGCTTACGAAGTCGGCTCATTTTATTCCTATTAACATCGGTTTTCGGTATCGAAGTGGCGAGATTTATACGATGTAATTGTAAAGGCTGCATGGCGTTCCTTTGTGTATCGTGTCGGATAGAGATCCGAGGTTTACTCGATTTTGGAAAGAGTCTGCAAGCGGCGTTGGGTTCCAAGTTGAGGTTGAGTTCGGCGTATCACCCTCAGACGGATGGACAGACAGAGAGGACTATTCAGTCATTAGAGGATTTGTTGAGGGCATGTGTTCTTGAGCAGGGAGGTTTGTGGGACACTTACCTTCCGTTAATAGAGTTCACTTATAATAACAGTTACCATTCGAGTATTGGAATGGCACCTTTTGAAGCGTTGTATGGTCGGAAATGTAGAACTCCTTTATGTTGGCATGAATCTGGGGAAAGTGTAGTGCTTGGACCTGAAATTGTTCGAGAGACTACGGAGAAGGTGAAGCTAATTCGAGAAAAGATGAAAGCTTCTCAAAGTAGACAGAAGAGTTATCATGACAAGCGAAGGAAAGATTTGGAATTTCAAGCTGGTGATCATGTGTTTTTGAGAGTCACGCCGGTGACCGGTGTTGGGCATGCATTGAAGTCTAAGAAGCTCACTCCTCGTTTTATTGGTCCGTATCAGATTTTGGACAGAGTCGGAAATGTTGCTTATAGAGTGGCTTTACCGCCTAACCTTTCGAATTTGCATGACGTGTTTCATGTGTCACAACTCCGGAAGTACATTTCAGATCCATCTCATGTGATTCGTATGGATGATGTGCAAGTACGGGATAATCTTACTATGGAAACGATGCCGGTACGGATCGCAGATCGTGAGATGAAGACTCTAAGAGGCAAGGAGATTGCTTTAGTGAAAGTAGTCTGGTTAGGGGCTGCCGGAGAAAGCATGACGTGGGAGTTGTAGAGCAAGATGCGGGAATCCTATCCCGAGTTGTTCGAACCAGGTAAATTTTCGAGGACGAAAATATTTTAAGTGGGGGAGAGTTGTAACGCCCGATATTTACTTATTTATTAAATTAAATATTTTCGACTATTTTTCCGATTAAGTTTTCGAAGTTGTGAAATATTGATTTAAGTGGTGTTGGTTTTGGTTGGATTAATTTAGTTGAATTAAGTTGTAGAATGATATTAGATTAATACTATTATTTGTTATGGGCTTATTTGAATGTTAGATGTGGAGTTAGAGTGCCTTAAAATCAGTTTGGAGGATCATGGAATTGCTTGGAAGTGTTTCTTGAACACTGGGAATCGATTCCCCAGCTATGGGAATCGATTCAAGCATGTTTGGTCCTCTGGGAATCGATTCCCCAGCTATGGGAATCGATTCAAACATGTTTGGTTCTCTGGGAATCGAAGCACGCCTCTGTGAATCGCATGGGAAGCTTGCAGGAATCGATTCACTTCATTAACTCGTGCAGGGGAGAATTTTTAACTAGGTGAATCGATTCACCCTAGCCTGTGAATCGATTCACAGTTGGGTTATTTAAACCTGACTGCGAGAATAATCAGTCTGACGTGCGCTTTTTCTAGGGTTGTGTGCAGCCATTCTTGGCGTATTTGTCGAGGTTTTAGAAATTTTGGGAAACACGGGTAAACACCTTGGGATCTTAAGAGAGAGTAGAGTGAAGATTGAAGGCTCTCTCTATTGTTGTTCTTGAGAGGTTTGCGTAGAAGGAAAGAAGAAAATAAGGGCTTGGGAGGAGATACGAAAAGTTGCCGGCAAGGAGAAATCTAGGAGTCAATCAGAGAGTTAGAGCAACCTTCAATCCAAGGTAAGGGTGGGGTTCTGACTTCTAATGGGTTGTATGATAAGTAGTAAGGGGAAGATTATTGTAGTTGGGAATATTTGAGGTAATAAGTGGGAAGATTATCCTTGAACCCTATTGTTTGATTTTGCTATTTGTGTGATAAATATAAATTTGGGTTGTTTAGAGCTGTGTGAAATATATTTTCGATCACTTGGTAAAATTCGTTTCCGTTTTTCATTGGTTCATCTGCTCTATTAGTATGGTTAGCGCACAAATTGAGAAAAATTGCTCAAGAAAAATCACGACCTGTTAAGTTGTTGTGTCGCCTGTTGCTGTTGTTGTGTCGCCTGTTGCTGTTGTTGTGTCGCCTGTTGTTGTCGTTGTGTTGTTGAACTTCATACTTGTTGATGCATACATAGCATGTCATGTTGGGAGCTTATGCTCTGTTAAGTTGGCCTGGATTGGCAATTTTTAAGTTGGGAGCTTATGCTCTGTTAAGTTGGCCTGGATTGGCAATTTTTAAGTTGGGAGTTCTGCTCCAATGGTACCACATGCATGTGCATTGTAACGAGTCGCACTCCGTGTTGCATATTTAAGTTGTTGTGTTGATCAATTGTGGTGATAGGTGTTGTTTGAAAGTTGTGAAATGGTGATTTTATATAATCTGATCATAATATAATATTTATCATACCCCGATTATATAGTTCGATATCTCACCCCTTCTGTTTGAATGTTACCCTCTGTTGGTAACGTGCAGGTAATCAAGAGTGAAGGCTGCTTACCTTCATTAGTTCGAGTCGGTGTCGTCGCTCTGATGCGTAGCACTCGGGGGGGGATGAACGCATGATTTCTTTGTTGTTGAATTTAATTATGTTGCTGAATTTTCAAGTTATTTTCATTAAAAGACTTGATGTCTTAAAGTTGTTTTGAATTGGACAAGATGTTATGATATTTTCAGTTGAATTTGTGAATCCGCTGCGTAATAAAGAAATTTGTTTGATTTTTAAAGACTAAATAGGTTGTTATCGGTTCATCCGAATTTTATGTGTTATGTATCCGAAATATAAATGATTGCATGTCGTTGTTCTAAGTTGAAAGTGTAACATTCCATATGCTTGATGGGAATTTTGCAACTCTGATTTTTATATAATTCGTTGGGTAGAAATGGGGTGTTACAAAGTCCAGTTGCAAATCATAGATAGCGCTTCCCTAGGGAAGGGTTAGTGAAGATCAGATAATTGACAGCACTTCCTGGAGGAAGCACTAGCAATGAGCTCCGGATTTGTTTAGCTAGCGCTTTTAGTGGATAACGCTAGTTAAGGGGCGCCATTTTTCTACATATTTGTTGTAGTGTGGAGCCAAAACAACTAGTAAAAACCATAAAACCAAACAAAATCAAATTGATCAAACCACATGCAGACCCTATAATGGTAGCGAGGCAACTAACATAGAAATCTCTTATTGAGGATCTGACTAGGTGACTATTGTTGTAGCTTTACTCTTATGTGCAAATGCAACAATTGTCTCTTACTCCAAACTCCTTTTCTCTTTGAAAGTGAAGCTTTCCCCTTCCCCCTCCCTAACACTCATTTCTCTCTCTCTCTCTCTCTTCACCTGCTATTACTGAGAGGGAAAACCAGTGTTTTGAAAATTGAACTTTTCGTTTTAACCATGAACTGGTAGTTTGGTAGTTTAGTTCACACCATTTGAACCACAGTATTGTTGAACCGCCAGAAACCAATTGAACTGGATTTAACCATGGTTAAACTGCTAATAAACCCGGGTTAAACCATTCAGAATGAAATTTTTTATTTTTTTTACTATCCCCCACAAATTAGTACTTATTTATGTATTAGTCACCCGATTCAACCGTGAGTTCAACCAAATAAGCCAATTGAACCTTGACCTAGAGGTCTCACTGATTCAATCTCCAGTTTGGGTTTAAAACATTGGGGAGAACACAGAAAACCCTAAACCCCTCAAACTCTATTTTTCTCTCCTCTCAATAACTTCAAATCCCTCCCTTTCAGAATGAAAGGTCACTAGTGTGAAATACACCTAAAAATAGACTTAAAACGTCAGTTTTGGAAATAACTGGTGTAATAAGTTACGCGGTGGCATTTTTAAAATTAATGCGACACTTTTTACGCCTGTTATTATAATAACCGGCGTCGTAGGTTTTGCATTTTTTTTGCATTTTTTTTGTCAGGGTTTTTAACGCCAGTTTTAGACAAAATCGACATGATAAATCAAACTTTTCACGCCAGTTATTCCAAAAAACCAGCGTCGTATCTGATTGTATTAAATCAAACCTTTTATGAATTTTTTTCACAGGGATTTAATGCCGATTTTTTACAAAACCGACGTGGTATGTGGCTGCATAAATTTGGCAGATCTTTCCTTATTCTCTCTCGCTATTTCCCTATTCTCTCGCGCTCTTTCCCTCTTCTCTTTCAGCGTCGGCCCTGCCACCGCCACTCTCCTCACACCACCACTCTCCTCCCTGCGAAATCTCCTCGCACCGCCACTCTCCACGCACATGTCCACATAGTCATCAAATCCGGGTTCGGAAGGAGCAAAACGTAAGGGCGTCTGAGTGAGTCGTTTTTCTCTAAGATCATCATTTGGGTTTCGTGCTCTACTTTGTGTCCGTTGTTACCGACCCAGTGAGTGGTCCACCATACCTTGAACCTGAATATGCTCATCAATTTTATCCCTATCAGCTTGCCAAGTGGAACCACGTGTCGGCTTTTGGGTTCGGTGGTGTTGAACCCCATGAAGTGAGAAGTGCTTTGATTTTTAGCACCATCTTCAACTTGGTTAGGGAGGTTAGAAGTTCATATCTTCACCATTTCAAGGGTTAGGAAGCAAGTGAAGACATTGGTAGGTTAAGAGGGGGAGGAACTCGGCCAAAATCAAAAGAGGAAGAGGGAGTCTCCAAGTCTTCATTTTGCCAGTTCAATTAAGTGTGTTCTTGTATTTTGATACTTTAGGTGACCATAAATCCCAAACCCTTGATGATCTGGTGTTAGGATTTTATCTATATGATGTTTGGATAATGTGTTGTGACTTTACATATGTTTATATTGGAACCTTGCCTACTGAATTAGTAAGAATTTAGGTGTGTATGTTGATTTTGTAAGTAATTGATTTTTTGTCTGTTTAGAGATTGATGTAAAGTGAGCTGGTTGTTGTTAACTTCTAGAAATTTTTGTTTGTTTATTTAATTTGAAGGATATACAATGTGTTGTGGTTGCTAGACAATGGATTTAATTTGTTTTGATTGTGAATAAGTTGTTGGAAATGAATAGGATGAGGTGCTGCCCCTCAACCCGTATGTGTACATGTTTTTAAGTTCAATTTTTTAATACCCTTGTTGTGCATTGTGAATTACGATGGGGGAAGTGTTGCTTTTGCTCTGATGAACTGATCAATGAGAAATTATTTCAATTGGGAATTTTGTTTTTGTGATGTGGGTTGGGTTTGTGGGATGGATTGGTTTTTGTTCTTTGGAAGTGATGGTTTTGATTGTGTGCAGTCTAATGGTTCGAATAATGAGAGTGCTGCTTGGCCGATTGCTAATCCTGTGGTGACGTGTGTTTCTATTTCTGATTCTAGTTTTCCCAGTAATTTTGTTGCTGACCCTTTTCATTTTATTCAGGCAAATGCTTCTTGTAACCCTTTGTTTGTTCATAAATCTGGTGTTTCAAATTCTATGAAATTGTTTTAGTCCTTTTCTTTGTTATTTCCTTTTTTATTACTTTTGTACATTTTTGACCGGTAAAATCATAGCTTTTTCATGCAACTTTTTTCTTTACCAAGTCAGTGTTTAGTTCATACATCCTCTATTAATTGTTCTAACTTAGGCATACAAACATGTCAATGTTAATTAAATATCTAAGCATAAAAGTGTGTGTATATTATTTTAGGACACGGTTATGGATCGTAGTTGGATGCAAAAATATCGCTTCGGTGATGAGTATAAGAACGGGGTCTAAGAGTTCTTACAATTTTTCCAAACAAAATTTCCTAATCAAACAACTTTCTATTATCCTTGTGTTAAGTGTTTGAATGGGCCAACACTAAATGTTGAGGAGATACGGAATCAACTTCGTGTTAATGGGATTTACCAAAGATATACTACATGGACCTGGCACAGTGAAGTGTTAGACAAGCCAAGTGTGTCCAAAAAAGAGGAAGTTGATGTAGATATGGATGATCGACTAGAGGACATGATTCGTGATATTGGACAAGAGTCTTTTAAGCGAGCACATGCATATGAAACTGTATGCAACGATAAGGAAGAGCCTTTGTATCCGGGGTCGAAGAGTTCTTACAATTTTCCCAAACAAAATTTTCTAATCAAACAACTTTCTAATGTCCTTGTGTTAAGTGTTTGAATGGGCCAACACTAAATGTTGAGGAGATACGGAATCAACTTCATGTTAATGGGATTTACTAAAGATATACTACATGGACCTGGCACGGTGAAGTGTTAGACAAGCCAAGTGTGTCCAAAAGAGAGGAAGTTGATGTAGATATGGATGATCGACTAAAGGACATGATTAGTGATATTGGACAAAAGTCTTTTAAGCGAGCACATGCGTATGAAACTCTATGCAACGATAAGGAAGCGCCTTTGTATCCGGGCTGCACAAATTTCACACGGCTGTCAGCGGTGTTGAAATTGTTCAATCTGAAGGCGATAAATGGGTGGACTGATAAGAGTTTCACTGAATTGCTTAGACTGTTGAATGACATGCTTCCGGAAGGTAACACATTGCCGAACCATAATTATGAAGCAAAGAAGTTATTATGTCTGATGGGTGTGGAGTTTAAGAAAATACACGCATGCCCGAAGGATTACATATTGTACTAGAAAGAGCATGAAGACAAAGAAGAGTACCCCGATTGTACTACACCACGCTACAAAAAGAAGAATGGTGATGATAGTTATGATGATGTGAGCAAAAAAGGTTCTCCCGCGAAGGTGTTATGGTATCTTCCAATTATTCCAAGGTTTAAGCGACTGTTCGCCAATGTAAATGATGCAAAGAACATTAGATGGCATGCAAATAATAGGAAATGTGATGGAAAGTTTCGCCATCTGGGCGATTCTTTGCAATGGAAGATTGTTAGTTCATTGTTTCCGGAGTTCGGCAATGAGCCAAGAAACCTTAGGCTTGGACTTGCTACAGATGGAATGAATCCATAGGGTAACTTAAGTAGCATCCATAGTTCATGGCCTGTTCTCTTAGTCATTTACAACCTATCTCCTTGGTTGTGCATGAAGCGCAAGTACATTATGTTATCTATGATGATTTCCTGTCCAAAATAGCAGGGAAATGACATAGATGTTTATCTAAGTCCCTTGATTGATGACTTGAGAATATTGTGGGATGGCATTGATGTGTTTGATAGGTTTTTAGGTGAAGATTTCAAGTTTCGTGCCATGTTATTTTGCACCATCAATGACTTTCCAGCATATGGAAACTTGTCCAGGTATAGTGTTAAGGGGCATAAAGCATGCCCTATATGTGAAGACAACACATGTTTCTTTCAACTGAAAAATGGGAGGAAGACTTGTTACCTTGGGCATAGAAGATTTTTGAGACGTGATCACCCATATCGCAGGTTGAGAAAGGCTTTTAATGGATGTCAGGAGAACGAAATTGCTCCGAAAGCTTTAACCGGAGAAGAAGTTTATCAACGGGTGAACACCATCAATGTTAATTTGGAAAAAAAAAGAAGGAAAAAAACATTCTTCTATCAAAAATATATGGAAGAAAAGGTCAGTATTCTTTGATCTTCCATATTGGTCAAGTTTTAATGTGAGACACTGTATTGATATGATGCATGTGGAGAAAAATATTTGTGATAGTGTAATCGGTACGCTTCTTAACATCAAGGGCAAGACAAATGATGGTTTGAAAGCTCATCTAGATATGGTTGAGATGGGCATAAGAGAACAATTAGCTCTAGAGCCAAGAGGTAACAAGACATATTTGCTACCAGCATGTCATGCCTTGTCAAAACAAGAGAGAATAAGCTTTTGTGAGTGTCTACGGGGTGTGAAAGTGCCACAGGGTTACTCTTCAAATGTAAAGAATCTTGTATCGATGACAGATCTCAAATTAGTTGGCTTAAAGTCTCATGACTGTCACGTTTTGATGCAACAATTACTACCAGTGGCTATTCGTGGTATCTTGCCTAAAAAAGTTCGACATGCCATAATTAGATTGTGTTTATTCTTTAATGCGGTATGTAGCAAAGTCATTGACCCTCAGAAATTGGACGAGTTGGAAAATGAGGCTGATATCATCTTGTGTCAGTTGGAGATGTTCTTTCCTCCCTCATTTTTTGACATCATGGTTCATTTAATTATCCATCTAGTCAGAGAGATTAGAGTGTGTGGCCCGGTTTATTTAAGGTGGATGTATCCTATTGAGCAATACATGAAAATATTGAAAGGGTATGTGAAGAATCTATATCGTGCCGAAGCATCTATTGTTGAAAGGTATGTAACAGAAGAAGCCATTGAGTTTTGTTCAGATTATTTGTCAGAAGCGGCACCTGTAGGGCTTCCCAAGTCTCGTCATGAGGGAAGATGTGAAGGTAAGGGTACACTAGGTCTAAAAACCAAGAGCATGGGTCGGGCGGAAGTGTTTCAAGCACATTTGTATATATTGAATAATATTGATGAGGTTGAACCGTACTTGTCTACTCACAAAAATCTTGTCAAGGCCAAAAACCCTCAAATGAATGAAAATTGGGTGTTGAAGGAGCATAACAAGACATTCGTAACTTGGTTTAAAGAACAGATTTTGAGTGTTGATAGTGTTTCTGAGACATTAACATGGCTAGCGCATGATCCTAAATTTAATGTCTTCATGTGGAGAGGATTTGATATCAACAAATTTTCTTTTTATACAAAGTCATAGGATGACAAGAGTACCGTACAAAACAGTGGGGTTATGGTTATGGCTTCTTCCATGCATTTCTCTAGTTCATAGATAAAAACTCCCTTTTGGCATCCATAGCTTACTTTGGGGTCATTGAAGAAATTTGGGAGATCGATTGTAGTAAATTCAAAGTGCCTGTTTTTAAATATAAGTGGGTTAACAATAACGGTGGAATACAAACCGATGAATTAGGATTTACAATGGTGGACCTTGACAACGTAGGTTATAAGGATGAGCCTTTCATCATGGCAATCCACACAAAACAAGTGTTTTATGTCAAGGATCCTTCTAACAAAAGGTGGTATGTGGTTCTCTAAAGAAGAAGTATGCATGAGAGTGATGAAAATCAAGATTCAACACTAGATATTATGACACCCCTTCTTTCTCAACACAAAGACCCATCTTTATTGATGAAAATGAAGTAGACGATGTATATGCCACTCGTGATGATCATCATGAAGGGATATTGGAGGACATTCAAACTTGACTACCAAAGAATTTTATAGGTGAATACATATTTATTAGATTATCCACAATTAATATCTGTTTGTTAAGTTATCCATTATAATTATATATATATTATATATATATATATATGTTGATCAATACATGTTTGTTAAGTTATCCATTATAATTATTTATATATATATATATATATTGATCAATATATGTTTGTTAATTTATCCATTATAATTTTTTCACACATTGTTTCTCACATTTATTTGTTTGTTTAAACATGCATCATATATGGCTGATCCATCCACATCAGAGTCCAACAAAAAAAGGACTAGAGGTGTTACCACAACAGCACAATTGAAAAATAGACTTCCTCCTAGTCAGAAGTATTCTGTTGAATTTGATCTACATACTGGGCGACCTGATGGTGATAATGCAGCCAGATTCAACACTTATTTGGCGTACCTTGCACGAAGCAAGGTCTCCATTCTTATACCTAAATGGCGAAAGGTCCCTCAAAAAACTAAAGATTTGATATTGCAAGATGTCGTGGTATTGACCTTTATCTCTAGTTGTATGCATATTTGTATTTAGCTTTGTCGATCTTTATGTGTATGTATTTATTAACACCACCATTTTGTTGTGTATTGTAGGATTTGTGGGATGTTCCCCCAGATGAAAAGTTTAAGAACCCATAGTTGTCCTATGCGGGTGAACGTTGGAAGGACTTTAAGCGTTCACTCTCCAGGAAATATGTATTTGGGAAAGGAGACAAAGATGGTTGCACAAATTCTTGTCTGAAGTATAATTTCCTTTCAGAGGACACATGGAATGAGTTTGTTAGGAGCCGAATAGAAGAAGAGTTTCAGGTTAGTTGAATTATATATTTTAACTTGGTCGTGCTAATATAATTTTTTACTTATTTTAATTTGTGGTGTGTTACGTTATTTGTAACAGAAAAAAAAAAGAGAAAAGGCAAAGACAAATTCTGCAAAGAATATCTTCCCCCACCTATTATCTCGTGGGGGTTATGATAAACTCGAGAAGGATGTAATATCACAAAGAAGGAAAGCCTTGTAGGAAGAGGTTGGAGATGAAGCCTTGGAACCCCCTCCAAAACAAAACCGGTGGGAGCTATGGACTATGGCTCAACAAAAACCATCAGGATCTTATGCATCTGAGGCTATGGCCTCAGTTGCTTCTAAAATGGTAAGTATATCTGCCTTATTCAATATTATGTGATTTGTAACCAATTTAGATCGGCTGATCAAAGACCTTTGTGATTGAATTTGTTGTAGGAGTCATTGGTTGAAGATGAGTCTCAAGGTACTTTTATTCCAACTGGACGTCAAGATATCTTGACTACTGCCATTGGAAAGCACCCTGGTCGTGTCTGCACTGTTAAGAAATTCTTTAGAGGAACTTCACGCAGCCAGTCAAAGTAAATGGACATGGATGCCATGAGACATCAGATCATGCAGGAGGTTAGTCAAATGTTTGAAGTTTACAAATTTCAGCTCAAGTTAGAGATGGAATCCCAACAAAGTCAAAAGTTTGTGTCATCTCCTAAAGCTACTGTGCGTGTCAGCAACAAGGGTAGTTGTTCGCCAGAAAGTGAGGAGGATCCTAAAGACAACATTTTAAAATACATTGGTCGCATGGCTTTTGATCTTCCGGACGGACAAGTTGGGATTATCTTGGAGCATGATGATCTTCCAATTTTTTACATTTTCGCAAAGGACTTAACTGACCTGTCACTCGGTGATGAGTTTTGGCTTGCCAATCAACACTTGCAATTATGGTCCACGTAAGTATTAATTAACATATTTGTACATTTTTATTCCTTCGTATGAATTATATATAATTAACATTATTTTGTTTCAACACCAAGGTATCTGCATTGTATCTGTATTCAGAACAACATCAGTGATGTATATGGATTCTTGGATCCAATGTTGATGGTTGTCAAGCCCAACCCAAAAGAGTCTAATGCATCTGTTCAAACTTACATACAGAATAAGCTAATTCACCAGGATAAAGATGTTTTCTTAGGACCGTACTGGCACAAGTGAGTACATTTTTAATTCAATATTGTCTGATCAAATTCATAGCATATGTTCGTCTCTTTGTGCTTCTAATACACCTTTATTGTTGTTACCTAGTAAACATTGGCAGTTGATTGACATTTTCCCAAAGCATAATCTCATAGTCTGGATATGCTCATTTCATCAAAAGCCAAACCTACAATTAAGCATGTACTTGAGGGGTAAACTTTTAATTTATTTATCATACTTGTGATGTCGTATATGTATTTATCTTATATCTGTAACTTATATTATTTTATTAGAGCTATGGTGGAATATAATAGTGAGAAAGGTCTAGAAAAAGGAAAGAAGCCTAATTGGAACATACTCGCGGTAAGTAGTTTATCTTTATATAATATTTACATATTCAAAGCCGCATTAGTTATGTGTATATATAATTTTTACGAATATATATTGTCATTTGCAGGGGCCTTGCCAAGACAACTCATGAGTGTGTGGCTACTACGTCATGAAGACCATGTTGTCCATTGTCACGATGAGGATTACCTCTGGATGGGATTTGGTAATAAAATATTTCATAGCTTGTTAATTGATTATTTTGATACCTTACAATATTTGTAGTTAGTTAATTAGATATGTTTTGAATTGAACTTGTAGTTATTCGATGGCCGTGGCATACAACCATACAGTGCTGATGAAATTGTCGAGTTTTGAAAAATTTGGGCACGCTTTTTTGTGACTAAGATTGAGGAGCAAAATCTAAAACTAGAAACACCAAGACGACGAGCAAGAAAGGCAACACAACAAAAATGGCATGGTTCCTTTTTTCTTTTCATTTCTCCATTTTATTCCAACAATCAATTTTCACCCAGATTCCTTTTCTTGTATGCGCCATAAATTAAAGGATCGGAGACGAAATTGCGTTGTTGAGTTTAATTGCCTTCAACTTTTCTTGCGATCATTGCTTGAATTGTAATAGTCTTAGGTTCAGTTTTTGACCTCAAATAAGGCTCAGTTGGTTAATACCTGTCATTATAGTATGAGTATGACTTTTGGGGGTTCTTTCTCACTAATTGTGTTATTTACAGGATGGGTAGGTTGTTGTGGGATTATTAGGGTGTTTATGGTGGTTTATATATTATGTCTAGCAGTTGAGTTTTGTGGAAAGGAACTTTTGTGTGTCCCTGCCAAGGGGTCTGCTACTGTTTGTACGAGGGTAACGAAATTTTTTTAAAAAAATATTAAAAAAAAACTATACTTATCACGCCGGTTTTTTAAAGTAGCTTATCATGCTGGTTCTGTATGATAACCGGCGTTAAAAGTGCCTTTTAACGCCGATTTTTTTAAAAAAAAAATCAGCGTTAAATGTCATTCTATTTTTTTCGATTTTGAAGACAACTTTTAACGCCGGTTATTATAAAAAACCGGCGTTAAAAGTGACCTTTAACGTCGGTTTTTCATAATAACCGGCGTTAAAAGTTACATAAAATCCTGCAGTTTTCTTTTTAAATTATTTTTTATTACTGTTTTATTGAATAGCCGACGTAAAAAGTGATTTTGTGCACCGGTTTAAAAACCGACGCAATAAGTCCAATCATACTACGCCGGGAGAATACACGCCGGATTGAAAACTGACGTGAAAAGTCCATTTTATCCGACATGAAAAGTCCATTCTGCATAGTGGGTGGGTGACATCGTATTACCCTATTTGTTAAAACCATGCACGAACTAAGACTCTTGTAATACTCTACTCGACATCACTTTTTACACTAACATCGTCACTGAAGTGTGTTCGGGAGTATTGATGAAGTATCAGGAACTTCTTATTTCTTTTTTTTTTCTAAAAAAATTTCTGATACCTGCAACAACATTTGGCAACGGTGTATCGAAGCTTATCAACATATCGGAACATATCTGATACAGATATGTGAGGAAAAATAATGTATTAGTGCTTTATAGGATGAAAAATAACATTACACGCGCCAACAACAAATACTTCCTTTTCCTTGCTCTTCTTATCACCAATCAACTACTACTACTATTGAGAGTGTGCAGATGAAGCCCATGACTTTGATAAAATTACAAGTATCTTGTTTTTTTTATTTTGCCCTCTCTACTTTTATATATTTGAACCCACTGTCCCCAATTTTTATACATTTTTTGTATTTTTCCCTTTGTTCTCCATATTTCAAACCAACCAGAGACAACCCTCTCATCCCTCTTACCATCTCTCCAAGAAAAAGTGACCACCACTTTGATAAAATATCTTTATCATCGTACATATAATCTATAACTATAGATAAAGAAAGTTCCATCCGGTAACCACCTCTTTTGGTGTATCACCTTTTTAATACAACTTTTTGACATTTTGCTTAACTTTCGGTCAGTTTTCTTTTCTTCTCATAAATTTTCCCGTTAGTGAACATTCAACAAAAAAAAAGAGAAATAACTACATAAAATACATATTGTAGCGCAATAAAAAAAGCGAAAAGACGGCACAGTCGTGCTAGTAATAATAATAATAATAATATTTATTATTATTATTATTATTATTATTATTATTATTATTATTTTCTTAAAATAGATTTCCCCGGAGCTGAAGAAAACAAATTATTTAATTTCAAATTACCTGTGATTGAAAGTAATATTTTGCACATGAGTTATTTTGACAAAAAAATAAACTTTCATTTAATTGAGTTAATTTTTTCACACTTCGTTAATTTTTTTTTCCTAGGTTTGAATAATGACAAATAAGAAAAAATAAATTATCTTTGTTGATATATACCAAATCATTTTAAAACAAAATAACTATGTTTGTCGATACATAGAAATTTTCTTACAAGATGCAAGATAAATTAGAATTAGAGATAATGAATATCTCTTTCCTATTGAATGCAAATATTAGAGTTGGGCAATATAAATTATTTAAAGCACAAAAGTCTTTTGAGATATAAATTTAACATCTATTAACCCCAAGGGGTTGGCTTAGTGGAGCATGACAGAACTTGTATCCGACATGTCGCGGGTTCGAGTCCCCACTAGTCTCCTTGGGGTGAGGTAAATGTAATTACCTTCGTAAGAGCTCAAAGAGCTCGGAGGTCTTCCCTGCCTTGGACTGGGGCGCCATCCCCTCATCCGAAATTTTTTGTTATAAAAAAAAAAATTTAACATCTATTGATAACATATTCCTATCAATAAAATGGCTCAAAAAAGTATGCATTTCTTTTCTGTTCTGACGAATACGCGAGACATTTCGTTTTTCTTTTTTTTTTTTTGGTTTGAAAAATGGGCTAAAAGCCTAAACATTTCGTTTTTCTAATTACGTGACACTATTTATTATGACCTCTGATATATCTTTGCCCTAGCGATCCTTAAAGTTATGAAAATGACGGGAAGGGCAAGAAGGATCTTATGTTAACTTTAGACACATGTTTTTTTTTTTTTTGATAAGCAAAGAAGATGTATTAATAAAAAAAAATGGAGTACAAGGGGTACTCCGAACCCATATTTACAAATGGTCTAGGGAGGAAGTGCCTCATTAAAACCCCCGACGGCCAAAACCCATTGGGAAAAAGACCGAAAGGGGAAAAAGAGTACGACAACCAACCCTAGCAAGGCCAAACAACAGTAGCATCATCAAAGTTTAAGACATTGAATAGGATTCATGCACCAATTAGAAAAAATAAAACTCCTCTTACGGCCTTCCCTAAAGATAAACCACCCCCATGAGCTATGTTTGATTTGAGTCAGTAACTTGCTAGCATCCTTACCCTCATCTCTAAAGATGACAAAGATTACGAAGGTTCCAGATATTCCAAACAACAGCCACCCAAATCAGATCTCTCCCTTTGCCAAGTTTCTTACCCCGGACAAAGTTCCCAAACTGTATAAAATGCTCCATACAATTACCTGACAAAGCTCCATCAACCCCTAACCAATTCAAGACTGCACTCCAAATACCAAGTGAAAAAGTGCAAGAAAAGAACAAGTGATCTCTATCCTCATTATGCATAGAGCACAAACGCAAATCCCGACTTAGTACCAAGATCACAACCCCTCCGTTGTAATTGATCACAAGTGGGTAACCTATTGAGAAATAACCTCCAAGCCATGAACAAAATCTTAGAAGGCACGCAGTATGCCATACCTTTTTAGAATCTTTGTCCAACTCGAGTTGCGTTCTCCAATGAAAGCTACCAGTAGCAAATTGTTGTATCTGCGACTTGATCAGAACCGCCACCTTCCTCAAGTTTCCAAAGCCATTCATTGTCCGTGTCTTGCTTTGGAGATACCCTGTTCAGGATATCGTTTAATGCTTGAACTTGAGCTTCTTCCCAACCGAATATCCTCCGGCGCCAAGCGACACTCCACTGCCAACGATCATCAACCCAAGCCCCCAAGTCAGAAACAGAAGCCTCCTTATTTGCTGCAGCCGAATAAAGACGCGGAAATAGATCCATTAACTTTCCTTCGTTTGACCAATCAACAGTCCAAAAACAAAATTCCAAGCCGTTACCAAGTTTTGGCTGCACCAAGTCAAGAAACCAGGCCGAGTCTTGCGTCACGAGATCCCTCCACCATAACGAAGATGTCGGGCCATGAGTATACAGGCCAAATCCATTACCAGTGATGTTACCATATTTATGCAATAGCAGCTCATACCAAATTGCCTCTTTATCATTTAAAAATCTCCACTTCCATTTAGCCAGCAAACTTTTATTGAATAACTCCAAATTCTTAATCCCCAGACCACCCTGATCTTTCGGAAGACAAATTTGCTCCCACTTTACCCAACTAATCTTTTTGGACTCTGCACTACCTCCCCACAGAAACTTCCTTTGCAAAGCAACTAGAACCTTGAGTACTTTCTTTGGCACTTTGTAGAAGGAAAAGAAGTATAACGGTAAGCTAGATAACACTGAATTAATCAAAGTAACTCTACCTCCATAAGATAATTGTCGACTCTTCCAAGTAGATAGTCTTCGCTTAAAGGAAGAAATCACTGGCCTCCAGGTAGCTTCTTTCCTCGGATCCACCCCAATTGGGATACCCGAAACTTGAGCGAATTATTTCCTGTGCACATCCTAAGAATGTCGAAGCAGTTAACAGGAAGCTCTCCTCGACATTTACACCAATGAGGTTACTCTTGAAGAAGTTTATACTTAAACCAGATACCAGCTCAAATCCTCTCAAAAGAGTCTTCATACACCAAACATTGTCCCAAGAATCCTCCCCAACAAGAATTGTATCATCTGCATATTGGAGAATCGGATATGAAATTTGCTCACTCACCTTATACTTTTTGAACCACCCAATATCCACCGCCTGATTCACAAGACCAGCCAGCCCCTCAGCTGCTATGAGGAAAAGAAACGGTGCCAAAGGGTCACCTTGTTTTAAACCCTTTTGCATAAGAAATTCATCCGTCGGGCTTCCGTTCACCAGAACTGAGACTGAGTTCGATGAAACGCATGACATCATCCACCTTCTCCATTGTTGGCTAAATCCCAATCTTGTCATCATGTAGTCCAGATAACTCCAAGATATCGAGTCGTAAGCTTTTCAAAAGTCAACCTTCAGCATCAAGCACTTCTGTTTTCTTCTCTTCACCAAGTCCAATACTTCATTTATCGTTACCACGCCGTCCAGAATTTGTCTACCAGGTAAGAAAGCTGTTTGACACTTAGAGATAACCTTGTCCAGCACCTTCTTCAATCTTGCAGCTAACAGCTTAGACAGAATCTTGTAGATGCTTCCTATAAGAGAAATTGGACGAAAATCGTTAAGTCCATGTGGGCTATCTTTCTTAGGGATTAAAGCTATGAAGGAAGCGACCATAGCTTTGGGTAGATGAGCCGATCAGAAAATTCACCATAAAAGAGCAAACATTAGATTTAATAGTCTCCCATCAAGTTTTAAAGAAGTTGAGGTTGAAGCCATCCGGGCCTGGGCTCTTGTTTCCATCACAACTCCAAACCGCCTCTTTGATTTCTAAGTCCGAGAATGGCGCCAAAAGAAAATCGTTATCTTCAGCAGAGATTTATGGGAAATTAATACCATCCAACACCGGACGCCTTCCACGAAACCTCGTAAAAGTTGTCCTTAAAATGTCGCTTCACTTCTGTTTACCTCCGCCACCTCCTCAATCCATTCATCCCCAATATTCAAAGTCGATATCCCGCTTTCTCCTTCTCCATGTTTTGATACAATTATGAAAGTATTTTGAGTTACAATCACCTTCAAGAACCCACTTTGCCCTTGATTTTTGAGCAAGTAGACTTTCCTTCATATGCACCTTTTGCCAAAACTCCGTAGTGGCAATCCTTCTTCTATCTGCTTCCGCCTCACCCCCCACGCTACCACCTCATCTAGATGATTCAACTCATCCACCACCCTATCAATTGATAACTCCATGATACCAAACACTTCTTTGTTCCACTTCTTGAATTTCTCCTTATAGAACTTCATTTTCTCTTTCAAGATAAACCCCGCCTCCCCTCAATAAAATGTTCCAGCCAGCTCTCCTTGATAAATGACAGGAATTCCTTATGCTCAATCCAACAGTTGTTGAATTTGAAAGGTTTTGGTCCCCAATTTTTATTTGCGATCTTCAGCCATACCGGACAGTGGTCGGAAATGTCTCTCTTGCCAATCCACTGAGCCTCTATCTTCCATTCAGAAATTAAATCGTCATTTATCAAAAAACGATCAATTCTACTCATAGAACACCCATCCCTGTTGAACCATGTGAATTCCTTACCCAAGTGTGGACAGTCTATCACCTCCATTTTATCAATGAACTCACGAAATTCATCCATCTCCCTCGAAATCACTGTGACCCCATTCTTCCCTATCCTCTCGCTACTTGACAATCTTTGCATTAAAGTCACCTGCAAGGCACCATTTACCTTCCGTGAAACCATACTTAGACATCGCAATTCACTCCACATCCGCCTCTTCCCTCCATACTACAAGGAGCATATATATTGACTACATACACAATGTAATTATCCTCTTGTTCAATGCACACCCAATAAAACCGGATCTGGGAGAAATGAAATTTAACAAGAAAGAGCCCTTCTTTCCAAATGGTGAGCAAACCCACGATAATCCAAATAGATGGTTTAGCTATCCAAGAGACATCAGACCCACCCCACAAATTATGTACCAACAAGTTATTAATCAACTCCATTTTTGTTTCTTGAAAAAGACAACAAGAAAAATTACCTGACCTTACTAGGCCTCGTATCCTTCTCTGTTTTGCTTTATCTCTCAGCCCTCTAACATTAAGTGTAAGGATCATTAACCCTGTACTTTTTTGTTCTTCTTCTTATTTTTTGCATCTAAAAGAGCGTTTTCCATCTCCTTAATTTGTTCAATATACACTGCATCAGATTCTTCCCCTCCAATCCCCAATTTCTGCGCCCCACTCCAGACCTGAGTAGCCTTCTTCATGGCTTGTCTGTCCCAAAATATATTGTTGCAATTTCGAAAATTGGAGGATGAAAGGGAGTTGCAACACAGGATGGATCCGCCAGAGAAGTGTGAAGAATGGGTAATCACTTTACCAGCCACGAACCCATTCCATCACTGAATGCAGCAGGAACCTCTCTTTAGTCTCAGTCTCACCCTTCTTGGCCAACATCCAGACCAGGTTCCGAGCAAGAGAGTTTTCTTTTCTTTTTTTTTTTCTTTTTTTTCAGAGCAAGAGAGTATCTTGGTTACGTAAGTTTCTCCTTGTCCACATAAAATGCACCCTAATTTTGTTCTACGGACATATAATCCACCACCATAAATAGGACGGTTTCTGAGCATTTGTGTAGTAGCCAAGACAGTTGAAGCATATGTAATATATGATGTATAAGGGATATCTTTTGGCTGTCTCTTAGAGTTCCTCTGAATGCTTCATCTGAGGGGCTAGCTAGTATACTCATTAGGGAGGAAAACTATAGTCCTTATTCGATGAAGTGTTTGGGGGAACTCTTGGATTCAACCAACATTGCATGGCAAAAATAATGAACCAAATTCATTTCGTTCCAAAACATGGCATTTAATTATTTCACATGTGTTTTAAGGGGAACTCTCGTATTTATGAGGAACTCAATCCCAGGTTTTGTCTTACTTCTCTATTACACAATTGATTATCATTAATATTGTACAATAGGGTTTTCCGTGTGCAGCTGATCTATCACAAGTATTCTTTCTTTACATATAAGACTTAGCATTTAGTGAGGACCAACTGCATATAGCCGAGACCCAATCCACATAGTTATTAATTTCAACTCTGAGTGTCTATTAGTCCAAAATGTCTAAACACTTAGACTATGTACCTGCAGCTTTATATACATTATATTTCACTCTGCATTGGCCAATATGGAACAAACGGGCTCAATTTTTTCTTGACACGTTTGTGACTTGGATAGTAGTATTGTTTTCTTCTTCTTGGGTTTGTCCTCAACGGAGTCTGGTCGTGTGGTTATCTGTACTCCCCATTTTTTTGTTGAGTCAGAGGCCCAATTTGTTTTTAGTAGTTTTTTCTCATACAAGTTGGGCTACCAACCGGAATCTAATACAAGTTAGCAATTAGTGAGGCCCAAGTTCACACAGCCTAGGCGAATCCACATAATTATAATCTCAGTTGTGAGTGTTCATTGGTCCAAAATGACTAGACACTTAGACCATGCACCCACAGTCTAAGTTGGCCGATGTGGGACTCCTACAGTCCTGTTTTTCAATAGTAACCAATGCTAGCTATTTCTACCTTCAATTTCCCTCCACATTCTGCTTTCTCTAACTCCATTGTCAGTGAATGTTTTATGCTAAGTTGTCGATATAAACAAGTTTTTTATGTAGTTTAATTGATGAATAAACCTCTTGTCATATCTAGGTTGTTACATATGGAAAGATCTAAAAAATACTGAACATGGGGAAATATATTTGATCTTAATTTGTGCTAGTGTATTGATTTTTAAAAAAAAATATTAAAACAGGATATGTATTAAAGGGAGTACAAGGGTATTCCAATCCAATACAATGAGACTATAGAGGAAGCAGAGGGCAAAAGCCAACTCCGATTCCAAACAGATAAAGAAAACACCACTGGATAACAAAATGACTACCTCCACTACGCCGAAAACTTACTCTAATAATGTTTAAATTTTACTTTGATAATATGCATAAAAGCGTTATAAACATCTAAGTCATCTAATGCGCTCAGAGTCTCACAAAAAACATGTGTGAGTTCACTGAATGATACGTCCAGCTAACATGTGGCCAGATTCGTGCAATTTGAAGATCAACAATGCATTTTTATAATGTTTGCTTGAGAAAACGTTAATTATCTGAAAATCACTCAGATAACGCTTTCTCAAGAAAGCATTATCCAAGTGAAATTTTTTAAAGAATTTTTGTGCATTTCTTATTTTTTCCATATACAATTAATTAACTGTCAGAGAATATATAAACCAAGCATTTGACATGTGATTGTAATGCATTTTTTAACGAACCAATGCGGCACATGTTATGCGTTTCCCATGACCTTAATTAGTGTTATTGGCAGACAAAGAAGGTGCAGTTTTATTGCATCTTGTACATAGAAAGCATTCAATATGCAACATAATCTATAAAGAAGAATTGATCATTGATCATATCATGCGTTCAATAAAATTCTTACAAAGCATTCAATTGAACATACGATCTTTTATTTTTTTTTCAAAGAAGATATATAACATATTATCTTCTTCAGGTTAGGAGTCAAGTGAGTGAGGAGTGACGACTCTTTATCAGCGATTTAATCTCTTTGAGCTCAGACCACAAATGATCACGGCCAATCAAGGCCAAGACTCGCCGCAGCCTGCCGCTTGTCGCCGAGAAGCGATCGCAACGGCACAGAAACACAGCCCCCGCATCTCACTGCACCTTGCCGCGGCCGTGGTCTTGTGTCCTGCTTCTTCTTCTTGCTCGTATTCTGTTGAATGAACATTTTATGAAAAGGAAGAGAGTCTTGTGGAAAAAAAAAGTTCGATCTCGCCAAGGCCGCGCAGTTCCACTCCGAGCTTCATCTTCTTCTTCACTCGTCGCTGCTTCTTCGATTTGGGGCTAAAAACAGATTCAGATTCGGTTTTTGGGGTTCTTATTTTTGCAATTTTCGTTGATCTGTTGTTGTTGTTGATTTCAATCTGTTGTTGTTGATGATGTTGGGTTGTTGTTGATTTCGATTTCCTCTGTGTTGAAATCAAATTGAACCTCAATGACACCTCCTGTTTCTTCTGCAGCCGATTTGTTTCTTCTGCCGCCGCTGCTCGCGGCGCCACCTCCTGTTATTCTCTTGCTGTTTTTCTGGTTCTTCTCGATTGCACCGCATTACGGTTCGTTGCTTTCTCTGTCGCGCTTTGCCTTCTCGGTCTTTGCCATCTACATGAATTGAGGTTGGGTACGTTGGGTTCCTCTCAGCGCGCTGCTATGGCGGCTGTTTGTCCATGGCCGTTCTTGAAGCCTCTGGCAATCACGGGGGCTGCCCTTTCCTCAGGTCCACGCAATGACTTGTCCCCACAATGCAAGTCCTTTGCAAAAGCCCTTGGCAACGTTTGTGACATTCCTGGCCACCAATTGCCTCGCCCATGCATGAAGGGGGGTGCACTTGCAATCAAGATTCCGGAACAGGACTATCTACAAGGTCTTGAAAGATGCAAGACTCATTTGCATGGCCGTTTGTTGCTTCAGAAAGGAGACAAACCCTTAAAAGTGGTGGAATTGCACTCGAAGCTCTTGGAGTTATGGAAGCCATTGAAAAACTGGACTGTGATCCCTCTTGGTAAGGGATACTATGAGTTTGCCTTTGCTAATGTTGAGGACTTGCGTAGTGTCCTGTCGAATGGCTCTTGGAGCCTGAAACCGGGTTTTCTCCGGTTGTTCTCATGGACACCTGACTTTAATCCTCACACGATGAAGCAAACTTCGGCACAATGTTGGGTTAAGATCTTTGGTTTGTCTCAAGAGTATTGGAGTCCGAATATCATCTTTGCCATTGCAGGTGGTTTGGGAATACCGATTTGTTTGGATGAGGCCACCAAGAACCGCACCTTTGGTCATTTTGCAAGGGTGTTGGTGGACCTTGATTTATCCATAGAGCTTCGTGAAAGTATTCTGGTTGAGAGGGAAGGATATGACTTTTATGTGGGGATTGATTATGAAAACTTGCCGGCTTTACATTACACTGTCACTCCATCGCATCCGACAAGTCGGTCTGGCGGAATAAAGTCATGGAAGATCGGCCTAAGCAGGCTCCTGCTGCTGCAACTTCTAACAAGCCTGTAATTCCTAAACCTATGAAGGGGAAACCACAGAAACCTGACGCTGAAGCTAAACAGAAGGAAGTGGTAGTTGACACGGCTGTTCAAGGTGAAACTAACGGGGAGGGTCCTAGTTATCATCGTCATAACGATCCGGCTCAGGAACAAACTCATGCGGGGGAGAGTGAGGTGTCAGATTCTGATGCTGAGTCTTCCGAGACTGACATTCAGGTAGAGGTGGTTCAAGAAACTACTGAGCACGTCGTTATGAAATAGAATCCCACGGTTGATCTAGAGCCGGTTAGGCAGCTAGAGATATCTTGCCCGGTAAGTAGGTCTAGCCCTATAAATGTCAATGCATCTGCTGCTTTACTTAAAGATATAAATGTTCTTCCTGTCATGGATGCTATAGCTGCTGTAGATAATTATTTAAATAAGGTTGATGCTGTCGCTATTTCATCAGAGGCTAATGCCTCTGCCAGTGGCGTGGTTATTACTGATACTGCACCTGGCTCTTTGGTTGCTAAGGACCTACGTGTGATGGGTCGTTTCTGGGGGGATGGAGAGGATATTTCTGATGATGAAACTATAGACAGTGGGAAGGATAATGCCCTGAAAGTATCTGAGTATTTAGAAGAGGACAACAGGGATTTTACTAATGTTATTTCTAAGTTTCAGAAGAAAAAGATGAGAAAGCATGACTAAAAGTTCAACGTAACTCTGGGTATAGAACTCGTTCTAAGAGTGATTCTTTATCTCCATTATGTTAAAAGTCATTTATTGGAATGTCCGGGGTCTTGGGAATCCAGACACCAGACTTGCTCTCAAGAATCTTTGCAGATTGCATAAACCCGATGTTTTGCTCATTGCTGAACCTTGGGTTGCTTTTAGCCAGATTCCAGTTGATTTTTTTCGCTCTTTAAATTTATCGCTTTTTGCAGATAATGATAGAGGTGTTCTCCCATCTAATCTGTGGTGTTTCTCTTCCGTTGAGTATGCTCCTGTTGTTACTCAAAGGGCACATCAATTTGTTGCTTTTACTATTGACTATGCAGGTCAAGTTTTGAATTTAGCTGCTGTTTATGCCTCTACTAGTTACATTTTACGCAGGGATTTATGGGCTGGCTTACACTCCCTTCATGCTTCTCACTCTGAACCCTGGTGCTATATGGGTGATTTTAATGCTGTTCTTGGTGCTCATGAGTGTCAGGGTGCAGGTAAGCCCTCACAAATCTCTTGTTCTGAATTTGGTGCTTGGTCTGACAATGATCATCTTATCCATCTCCCTACGAGTGGGGCACAATATACCTGGTCAAATGGTAGACTGGGTCATCAATATAATGCCAAAAGGCTTGATAGGACTCTCGGTGATGATAATTGGATTGATTTCTGGACCTATGTTGATTGTTGCACTCTTACAAGGGATCGGTCTGATCATTTCCCTTTGCTTCTTACTTTGAAGAAATCTGATCGTCAATTTGCTTCTTCCTTTAAATTCATGCAAATGTGGGCTAGACATCCTGGAAATCTCAGGTTCATGGTTGTCCTATGTATGTTCTTTCTCAAAAACTTAAAATTCTCAAAACCAGGCTCAGGGTTTGGAATAAGCAGGTTTTTGGTGATGTTCATTGTAAAGTCTCGAATGCTATGGCTGATTTAGACTCCATTCAATTAGATATTGACCGATCAGGCGGCTCTGATGATCTCTTCAGTAGGGAGAAGGAAGCTCAATTAATTTTGCAAAATGCTCTAGGTGTGGAAGAAGATTTTTGGAGAGAAAAGGCTCGAATAAATTGGCATCTACAGGGTGACAGAAACACTGCTTTCTTTCATCGACTGGCCAAAATCAGGGGGACTACCAGGAAAATATCTGTTATTAAGTATGGTGATGATCTTTTATCGGAGGCAGAGGATATTGAGGCACATATTTTAAATTATTATACAGATCTTTTTGCAGTGGGTAATTCTTGTCGTTCTAATGATCTTATTGATAAAGTTATTCCTTCAATCAGGATCGCTACAGATAATGATTTGCTAACCAGGGTGCCATCCTTTGAGGAGGTTAAGCAAGCGGTTTTCTCTTTAAATGGTGACAGCGCTCCGGGGCCCGACAGTTTTGGGGGTTTCTTCTATCATACTTATTGGGATATTATTGCCGAGGAAGTTTATGCTGCGGTTACTCAGTTTTTCAGGCAAGGTTGGTTACTTCCTAACTTGAACTCTAATTTGGTGGTCCTTATTCCCAAAGTCTCTGGAGCTGATAGGATTGACCAGTTCCGTCCGATAGCCCTAGCTAACTTTCAGTTTAAAATTATCACTAAGGTTTTGGCTGACAGGCTTTTAATTGTGGCTCCCAAGATTATTTCTGAGAATCAAAGGGGTTTTATAAAAGGTAGAAGTATTTCTGATTGTATTTGCACTGCTTCAGAAGCTGTTAATTTGATCCATAAGCGATCCTTTGGAGGTCAGCTTGCTCTTAAGATTGACATTAAGAAGGCTTTTGATACTAGCTTCTTCTTAGAGTCTTGCAGGCTTTTGGTTTTGGTGATCCTTTTTGCTCCTGGATCAGATTGATTTTAAATTCTGCTAAGCTCTCTATCGCTGTTAACGGTCATGCGGTTGGCTTTTTCAGTTGTAAACGTGGTGTTAGATAGGGTGACCCTCTTTCTCCTCTCTTATTTTGCATTGCCGAAGAAGTTCTTAGCAGGGGTATTTCTATGCTCGTCAATGAAGGCAAGCTTCAATTGATGACGGGTCCTCGAGGTTTCGTGGATGCCTAGTCATGTCTTATATGCGGATGATGTTTTGATTTTCTCGCAAGGCGACTAAAAATCGATTTTCGACTGCTGCGTCACGTTCTCTGATTATGAGGCTATTTCCGGTCAGGTTGTTAGCTCGGATAAATCTAAATTTTATGTGGGCAATATCTCCCCTTCTCGTCAGGATGCTATTTCTAATCAGTTGGGATTTGCTTCAGGTATTTTTCCCTTCACTTATCTTGGTGTCCCCCTATTTAAAGGCACTCCTAGAAAATCTCATCTTATGCCTATTGCGGATAGAATCAAAACTAAGCTAGCGGCTTGGAAAGGTTCCTTATTGTCTATCATGGGTAGAGTGCAACTGGTCAAATCGGTTATTCTCGGTATGATGGTTTATAGCTTTCAGGTTTACTCCTGGCCCTCGAGCTTGTTGTCTCTGGTTGATCGCTGGATTAAGTAAATTTATTTGGTGCCAGAAGTTAATCGGCGTAAGTTGGTCACCGTTGCACTGGGACAAAGTGACTAGACCGTCTTTGGAGGGAGGTTTAGGCATCCGCTCTATTAAGTCTATTAATAAAGCCGCATCTTTGAAGCTTGCTTGGGATTTCAAAGATTCTGACCTATATTAGACCTCTCTGTTGAAAGCTAGAGTAGTTAAGAATAATAGACTTGTAACTTACCATATCTCTTCCTCTATTTGGCCAGGTATTAAAACCTGTTTACCCTTTATTGAAGAGCATTCTTCCCGGAATATTGGGGATGGATCTAAAGTTAACTTTTGGAGGGATAAGTGGTTGTCTCGACCAATTGTGGACCTTCCGAACCTTCCTTCTTATTTGCCCTTTCTTTGCATGCGAAGGTGAAAGATTTTATTGTTGATGGAGCTTGGTCTATCCGCACAATCTTCTTTGCTAGAGCCTCTAGCGTTATGGTGAGATAAAAGAGATAGTTATTCCAAAATTTCGGACATCGACGCTATTATGTGGGGGCCTAATGAAAAGGTATTTTATCCTTTAAAGATGCTTACTTGTTTTTTGAACCCATTCGTAATTCTTTGCCTTGGTGTAAGATTATTTGGAGAAGTGCTATCCCTCCTTCTAAGTCTTTCTCGCTTTGGAGATTAATTCACAATCGCTCGCCTTGTGATGACAATTTGAGAAAAGGTGGTGTTACTGTGGTTTCATCTGTAGCCTATGTGGCAATAACTTGGAAAGTTCGTCCCCACTGCTCCATGGTTGTACCTTTGCCTTGTCTCTTTGTACTGGCTTGAAAGCATCCTCGGCATTCATATTGACTGTTCCTCGGTTGGTACTATTCTAGAGGTTTGTAATAGAACTTGGAGCTCCCAGGTTTTGGATGTTGTTGTAGCTTTGTGTGGTGAACATAGTCAGGCTATTTGGTTTTGCAGGAATAAACTGAGATTTGATAATAAGGTGCTCCCTCGGGGATCTGTTATTAATCTCATTATTGCTAATGTTTATCTTGTTGGTAATTATAGCAAAGGCACTATGTTCCCATCTATAGAGGAGTTTTCCATTTTGAAAGCTTTCAAGATTCTGTGTCACCCTAGATCAGCTCCTATTATTAAGGAGATTTTTTGGATTCCCCCTCAACCTTTGTTTTTTAAATGCAATACAAGCGGTCTTTGCGAAGGGTTGCCGGGCCTGCATCCTGTGGGGTATCTTTCGTGATTATAATGCAGCTATTGTGGGTTGTTTTTACGCTGTCTGGGTATTAAAAACTCTTTTCAGGCGAATTATCTCACGCTATGTTCGCCATTGAGATCGCCATCGAAGGGTTGGCATCACCTTTGGCTGGAGTGTGATTCCCAGTTGGTTGTTGGTGCTTTTAAGAATCAAAGTATTGTGCCTTGGCGACTTAAGAATAGATGGAATAACTGCATTGCTCTAACAAAGCATATGACTTTCCTTGTGTCTCATATCTTTCGTGAAGGGAATAACTGCGCGGATCGTTTAGCGGCTCATGGCCTCGGAATCTCTGGCTTCATCTGGTGGAATTCGCTGCCTAAGTTTCTTTATGAAGATTTCTTTAATAATAGATTGGGTCGTCCTTGTTATAGATTTAAGTAATTGTGCCCTGCTTTTGGCTTGTTTGCTTTTTGAAACCTTTAGTTATAATTGTCTCACCTTGGGGTTGGGTTTTACTTTGTCTTCCCTTGATGTGCTGCATATGATTGTTAATGGCTTTGGTGCCAACGTAGTTGGGATGAAAGCCATTATTGTGATGCCTGTGCATGTCAAGTTTTGTTCTTTCTTTTTAGTCGGGTGTCTCTTTCTTGCGGTTTTCCATTTTGTTTCTGCTCATGGGTTTTGGTCTAGTCCCCCCATGTTTTTTTGTTTTTCCTTTTTTTTAATAAATTTTAGGCGGGGGTACTCTTTTTCCTTCTTGGTGTTTTTTCCCTAAGGAGGGTTTTGCATCAGAAGGTTTTAACGAGGCCTCTCTCCTCTCTTTTGCCTTAAAAAAAAATATTATCTTCTTCAAGAAGCTCTAGTAGCAAATTTACAAGGGACGTCAAGTCTTAGATGCATATTATGCTTCTCAAACAGAAACAAACACACAAATTTGTAACTAAAAAAATCATAAGTAAAAAAATGATTAGAAACAAAAAAAGATAGAGTTCATGATCAATCAATTACTTTTCCATCAATGACTGAGGGTTAGGCAAGTCACATGACGAGATCAATGAATGACTGCGACACAAGTATTGCAAGAAGAGGAAGCCCAAGGGAGAAGTGGCTTGGATAATAGTTGAAATAAATATGAATGATGAAGGGCATAAAAGATGATGAAGACACAACTCAAGATCACTGTCTTGAATCCGAGTTGATTGTCCCCCGTGAGGATGAGGCCAGTTACACAAGAAAATTCAAAACCTACAATGATGACGCTTGGTACATGATGCGCAGTACACGGTGAACTGAGTACCACGTGCCATCATTGTAGGTGGACATTCATTGTGAATTTCCTGTCGACATTATAGACAACTACATTGAGTCACGTCTTCACCATCCCTATGCCCTTCATCATTGTTTTTTGTTTCAACTAGTAGTTATCTCACTTGTCTGTTGTCAAGTCCTCTTCTTGTGATACTTGTGTAGCAGTCATTCCTTGATCTCCATCGAGTGACTCACCTAACCCTCATCCATTGTTAAATAATTTTTCCACCTCAGTTTTATCATGGTCAAACGACTGCTCTGTCGTGTAACTAAGGGGAAAAGGGTTGTATATGTCTGGAAAGCTTGATCCAACGCATAAGCAGTTCCTAATTCGTAGCTTCAATGATGCAAATAGCCAAGCAAAGATTTTGCTTGCTATTCCTATATTTCTTTACTTCTTGCACAATCTATGGTCTAACGTTCTGAAATAACTAATTCTTCGTGTAACTCGCTTGATCTTAACAATTACTCTGTCATGTAACTCGCAATCATCACCTTTCTCATCTAAAACACATAAATAGTTCTTTGAATAAGCAAAATTAATGTAAAGCATTAAATAGTTCCTTAAAAAAGCAGTAAATATGAGATTAAATAATAACTTTTGAATAAAGCAGAAGTAATCTAAAGAAAAATTAATCTAAATAGTTCTCACACCAATCAGCACCTCAAACTCATAGTTACTGCTCGTCCAACAAAAGTTACAAAAAAAAAAAATGGGGTTATGGTTCACACTCATGAGAAAAAGAAAAATCAGAACAACACAAAAGAGGTGACTAGAAAAATCATCATTGTGGTAATGTCTCTTTTAGGTGGGAGCTGTGACATCCTTAACCCCATTTTGAATAAAATAAAATTATTTAAATAATAAACAAAATGAAAATTTATACGTATTTGATTTTTAAATAATTATCTAATAAATAGCACTGTGCGGAAATAGTGTAAAAATTTAAACAAATAAAATTAACGTAACCAAATTTAATCCACGTAAAATTCCTGTGGTACGTGAGTGTCACATTTTAATAAAACTTCAAGTCAATTTTTTTAAATAAATAAAACGAGTATTTATTTAGAAATAAATCCGATAAAGCTAAATAAACCAAATAAACCCCCAAAAGTATTTTTGTCACATAGTTAAACCAAAGAAATTTCTTAGTTCACAACAAAAGTAAAAATAACATCATAAAACAAAATTCAGCATGCACTCATATTCTTCAGTTTAGCCACTAACTCCAGGATTAGAAGTATCTGCAATTTAATAAGAAACGTACAAAGAGACATACAAATAAAAATGGGTGAGTACGTTGTAGTGTTGAGTTGTGGTGATATTAGAGAGAATAAATGAATAATATATATACATATATAGTAACACAAACTCATATAAACATACACCACCTTACATACACATGATACAACTCTCACTTTTAAAATCATATGCACACACAGATAAAATTCACCAGTCTCAGAGTCACAAATCTATCTCAAGAAAAATGCAGATACTAACAACACTACTTCATATGCATATGGTACCATCTACTACTCTGGGATGCGGACTAGGAGTACATAATTGGTTTAATGAGGGAGAGCATTTGCGGTGATCACCTCGTTACCTCATACTCTCACTAGTCATGATAATGTCCGGGGACTGTCGGGAGTCACGTAATCTTGCAAGTAGCTTCCCGACATCAAGTTGTAGCTTGAGTCACTTAGGTGCCACAGATTCAGTATCTCATCCCCAATGCCAGGATTATCTGCCACAAAGGCTCACCTATATTAGCCTCCCCCTTTTATTTTGACGGTCGCTCCCCCCAAATCCAAATCAAGGTTTGGAATGTCAGTCATACACACAAGGTCGGGTTTCCTCCGAATATCACAGATCAATTTTTCATCGACAATCCATCATGGCACATATGGCTATGATCATCTCACAGGGAATGACTCAAGTCCCATTATGGCTACTAATAGCTAGATGACTTGCAAACAAGGTCATTTATCCTTTCAAGGTCGTCGCCACAAACGTGGACTTTTCACAATCATTATCACAATTTAATAAGCAAGATACAAAATAAATTATAAGGACAACTTAAAAACAACAACTGCGTATTTAATCATTTAAGTATAACACGTAGAAACGACAACAATAATAAATCAACCACAACATGTATTTAGGCCATGTTCATAATTAAAATATGCAGAAAAACAGCACTTTTCGCATCATTACTCTACACATAGAAACAGAAACGGCCACTACAAAATTTTGCAAAAAACAATGAATTTTCGCAGCAGTAATTTTCTGCATAAAAACAAAAACAGCAACCCAAGCAAAATACTGCAAAAATGGCAATTTTTGCAAAACAGTAATTCCTGTTTAAAACAGAATCAACATCACAAGGAAAAAATACTGCAGAAGACAGCAATTTTCGCAGACAGAAAATCCTGCATAAAAACAGAAACAGCAAACAAGACATTACTGCAGAAAACAGAAATTTTGGTAGACAGCAATTCCTGCATAAAACAGAAACAGCAACACAAGAAAATACTGCAGAAAACAACAAAATCTGCACACACAAAACTCCGCATAACAACAGAAACGAGACAGCAAGGCAACAATGTATATTTCACAAAGAAAAGCTTCAAGTTAAACATAAATGAGGTAAAATAAACTATTCAAGAATTTTCAACTAACATTAGCTTTTAAAAACAGTATCTATTTTAATCATTTACATAATTTCAATGCACAATTCATTGATTCGAACACTACTAATCATTTCTAGAATTAACGGTATATGAATTTAATAGCCCGACAATACGACAACCCCACAAACGTTAAAACAGAATTTTTTTAGCATTCATACAGCCCTTAAACAACCTTTTAATCATTTAATCATTTAAAAACAGCAAGCAATATATATAGAATTTATTTAAAATCATGGTTATATCATTCATAAACATTAAAAAAAATAGAATTTCTTTAAAACTAGCATCAAACAACGGGGTTCAAGGACAACCCCTTCATCTATTCCCTCAAATATCCCCAACCACAATAATCTCCCCCTTACTTTTAATATAGAATTCGCAACCTTTAGAGAGGGTGGGTGTCCTTGGCTTCCTTCTTGGTCCCACTAACAAGGATAAGGGTAGAAGATGGGATTAAAGGTTTGCTTCTCAAAAACATAAGATGAGAGACAACGAGAGGGTTTCCTAGTAATTTTACCAAACAAGAGAGATGCTTATGATTCCTTCCATGGTCCTAGAGATGACACTTGGGTGCTCCTCCAATCCCAACCCTTTTCTCTTTCAATGGTGGGAGGGTGTTTGGAGATGAGAGTGTTTGTGAGGGAGAGAAAAACTACAAGAAAAAAGGACACCGGCGGCGGTTAATCTACGGCGGTTGTGCATGAACCGCGGCGGGTTCCTCAACCGGCTTTATTTACTGGAACATTACGGTGGTTTGTGGCAAAGCGGCGGCGGTTAAAATAAAAAACGGAGCGACTTGACTTAGTACTCTCAAGAGGCGGCGGTTGCGCATGTATGTGCGGAAGTTAACATAAAAAAAGAGGTCTGCATGGTTACATTTATGCAATCCTCTCGAACCCTACCTCATTTGCGGCGTCTCACCATCTGTAACTCTCGCAACCTCGCGCGACGCGTCTCCACTCTCTCTCTCTCTCTCGTTCGTCTTCTCTGCTTCTTTCTTTAGGTATGGCTTTCTTTCCCCTTTAATTTCGATTCTCACTCATCGATCGATGCCTTTCCCCCTTCTTTTCCCTGTTATTTCATGTTTGCGGTCTGTTGGTTATCGTTTTTTGTTTCATGTTTCTTTAAGTTATCAATTGTTGGGAATGGGAGTTGTATTATAACTAGTGGCCATTTGATTTGATTAGCAAAATTAGCAAAAATTACATCAATTGTTGGGAATGGGAGTTGCTACTGGCAGCCGCTTCTCCTCCTCCCTTCGCCGGAATCCACCTCACTCCCTTTGCCGCCGGTATCTTATGATTCTCTTTCTTACTATCCTTTCAATCCTCTCCCCTCACCTGTATCTAAGTAGATTCAATTCAACATGTGCTTTGCTTTTAGTAATGATAGGTTATTCTCTAGAAATGTCTAGCATTTTCGATTTCGTGACTTCTAGATTGGACTAGAGAGCAACATTTCTGATTTGGCATCGATTTGTGATTTGACTTTTGCAAAAACAAAAAAAAAATTATGACGTAAAAGATTGAACCGATAGTTAGGTTGCCAGGAACTGCGATTTGGTATTTTAACCTATCTTGGATGAAACTTTGAGGATAGGAGAACATTTGATTGATGATAGAATTTAAAATTTTTTTGCCACAGTCCCCTTTTTGCATGTTTTCACTAGCGGTAGTAATCAACATCACAAGTTGTTGACATGCCGTAATGGTTGGGTTTTTCTTTTTTAATTTTTGTGTATATGGATGCATGGTTAGATAGATGATTGTTAACTTAATGCATGTTCTGTTATGGTTATATACTTACATGACATGTGCATGAGATGGGAATATCTATGTAAATAGCGCGTGTCTTTGTGAATTTGGATTTCTTACTGGTACCTATGCACGCAGGTAAATATTTGGATTGGCAATCCTATACTGAATAGTCAAGTTTTAGATTATATAAGAAGCTTCAATGGCCAAGAAACTAGCACCAAGACTCAGTAAATTATCGGTGTACCTGTACATTCCTAATATCATTGGTGGGTATTTAATTATAATGGTGGATACACTACAATATAAAACGAAATAGATAGCGCTTATTTTTGCCTTCGCTAGCGCTTTGAAGCGCTTTCTATTCAGCTGCTAGTGATCTGCATAAAATAGACAGCATTTTATAAGCGCTAGCAAAAATCAGAATCGATAACGCTTCCTTGAAAAAGCGCTATCTATTGTTGATAATAGATAGTGCTTTTTCAAGAAAGCGCTATCTATTAACAGAACTTCGCTAGTGCTTCCTTGAAAAAGTGTTATGTATTATCAACAATACATAGCGCTTTCTCAAGAAAGCTTTGAGAAAGCGCTAGCTATTCTCCTTTTTTTTTTACTGTAGCAGTATATATTACAGCTACTGATAATTCTTAAAACCGGCCAATACAATTTCTACCAAAATTTTGGCAGAATCTCCCCTAAAACATGGACATTCCAAAATAACATAAGTACCTGAATAATTACCACAAACAATGAAAACCCAAATAATGTCTCACATGGGCCAACAACATACATCTAATAACTACTATATAGTAACTTAGAAATTCATGTCAAATAGCAATAATACACCTCACAAAAAAAGAAGAAGAAGAAAACACCAGCCAGATATTGATGGTATATATCTTACAGCTTGATAACATGAGATCGAGCCGAAGTGCATGAGACGCCAAACCAATTACAAACAAGGATCTGATTCCATCTATCTATCTGCAAAAAAAAATTAGACACAAGTAATTTAACAAGGATCTGATTCCATCTATCTATCTCCCACTCTTCCCCATATTAGAAGATTCACCTCTTTTCTCACTGTGCTTTGTCCAACAGGTATAACTCTGATCAATTCCATTGCTCACTAGATGTCCTTCCAATTCCTGAACATTAACTCGGCCTACATAACAACAACTCAAACAAGGACATACGATTCTACCCAGGTCTAGTTCTTTTTCATGATGAACTACAAACCTAATAAAATCTTGCACTCCATCCCTATATTCCTTCGACAAACGATTGGCGGACATCCACTTCCGATCCATTCTAACTTCAACCTTTACAAATTCAACAGTCATTCCCATAAATATAACATCATATTAAACATCAATATTTTACCACTAAACAAGGTCAAAACTTGATAATCTAACGCATCAGGCTATAGCTAATGCTATACCGTCAATCCACAATTCACAGTTTGTATTCAATTCATAGTTTGAATTTTTAACAAAAATTTGGCAGACTATCCCCTAAAATATAGACATTCCAAAATATATCCAATCCAATCAAACATAAAACACTTCAAAGTACAACACATGTTCAATCTTTTTAAACAATTATTCCTTTTGTAAACCACCACCAAGGTAACCAAAACTTCCTATTCTTTCAACCCAAAAGAACATTATACGAACCAGCAGAGCAATAACATTAAAACAGCCCTAGCATCAAAACAAACACTACTATAAAACCATACAAATCAAACATCACTTAATTTTTTCTACCACAAAGTGAGATGCAAACAAAAAGCTAGCAGCAGAAGCAAGAAAGAGAAAAAACCAAACAGAGCCTTTCTTCCAAGAATCGAACCTTTCTTCTTTAATGCGAAACCAAACCCCGAACCCAAAAGAGACAACCACAGTAGCAGGCTTAAACCTACACAAACAAGGAAACACAATAAAAACAAAACCCAAAAGAACATAACTAAATTAAGAGACGCGTCGCAGTTCCAATCCAATGAACAGAACAAAACCTTTATATAATAATGAGAGAAAACGAGTTTGAAGCCCTCCAATCCAATGACAGAGAGACGCGTCATTGTGAGAAATACATCAACGTTGTGAGAGAGAAAGCAAACGATCGAGTAACAAAACTGTAACGACCCGTTTCCGGACCGCTACCGAGCTCAACATACCGAGCTCAAGTTACCGAGCTCAACACACCGAGCTCAAGTTACCCTGTATGCGATGTGTTTTAAAACGATACTCTTGTGCCCTTTAGAAAAGTACGGTCAATTATTATATATTTTTTTTTATAAGACCAGCTCGTGCACATCAGAGTAATTAAAGCTTTTCGAAACATGGTGCAACTAAGACACAAGACTTAAGTCCTAAATAACAACATGCAGGTATAACAGGTACATACTTATATATACAAGACATAAGAAGTGCATACAAAAAGACAGTAATAATGTACAAAGAAAATACACCTAAGGTATGACGACTTCAAGAGAGCAATCATACCCTGGGGGTACTTCCGGCAGACACCCACGCAGGGGGCTACTCCAAAAGTAAACCGCCAGTCTACCCTGTAATAACAAAACATAACCGGCCCAACTGGTCACAACCACTATACACAAAAACATAGACAAAGCAAATCACGACAAGTAGAGGTCGTCGCCCTGATCCTCGTCGAGCTCCTCCTCGGCATCATCTGCTGTCGAGTTCCCTGCGCCCTCGACCTCGCCTGGGTAACCATCATGGATTGAAGGTACCACGGGAAAGGGTCAACTTCTCAACAATTCAAGATAAACACGGCATAAAGAAATAAGCAACACAACAATGTTTATCAATCACCAAACGTGACTCGACCTTCTCACTCTAGACTCGACTCAACTCGCGATCCATTTTCTCTCGACTCGACCATTATTCCGGAAAGCAGACGCAGATCCATCAACTGACATACCAGCCGTAGCCTTGGGATCTTTCGCTTCTCCCTAGATATGCGATGCCGGTTCCTACGCTGCGACGTCTAGTCAATCTCCCGTAAACAAAGGGGACCTAGCACCCTCAGTTATCCGGGTCACGACTCAAAAACGTCATAACGACTCGCCTAGCTCGCTCACTCGATGAACAGCTCTCCGCTTACAATATTCAAAGAGTGACGCTTAAAAATACTTGGCCGTACATCAAATAAGAGGACATGCTTAATATGAAGAAAACGCAATTCGACAGTAACACGCAATTCATGGCATATATTCAATCTCATATCAAATAATGCATAACTCAATCATATCACAACATTACATGCTCGACAAGCAAATCAAGGAATCCATACATAGGAATATAACAATAAAAATCCTAGAATGTTTAGAAGTGCCCTTACCGAACTCCAAGCTACGCGTCTACGCTGTCCTCAATCGAGCTCGACAACGACCTCGACACGTACCGTCCTCAATCGACCTCGACACGTACACTTCTCAGTCGACCTCGACACGTACACTTCTCGATCTGGATCCAACTGCTCCCACGTCCTCGGGTTCGCTCTCCCGTACACCTCGATTCGGAAATCACACGATCTCGGGAATCAGACTTCCTAATACAAGCACAACTTAGTTCCATCTATGGGTTCTAATAACACTTAGCTCTCATTATCCCAATCTTAACCACAACCCAAGTAAATATTAAAACTCAAGAACTTAAACCAATACAACCAGAATTCAAACATTACAAAATAACTCCTTTTCTCTAAAATTTTATAAAAAACTTCTTTCATACATTACCAGACAAAGCCATTTTTCCTCTAACACAAAGTTAGGGTTTTCGATCAAAAGTTCATGAAAAAGGTTATATGATGCTACAACAGATAAATCAACAACGAACAACAACCAGAAGCAACATACAACAACGTAGAGCAAGAAATCAAAGCAAGCCAAGTGGTTAGGGTTTTTGGGCGCTACCTACTGTAGAAATCAGAGGAAACAATTTGTTTTTCAAGCTCAAATAAATGGTTAGAAAGGTAGGTAATGTCATGAAGAAGGAAACCCATCAATATGACATGATTTGGAAATATAAAACTAGCTAAAATGGAAGGAAGAAGTGGCGCTAAACAGTAGCATGAAGGAAGAGAAAATTCTGTTTTTCATACCTCAACTGATGGTCGAGATGGTGATATATGTCGAGGAGATGATAAGAAACAAGGTTGATGAAGAAAGTTTATGCAGAAGCTCAATGAAACTCGAGGTTCTTCAATGGAGGTTTGGAGAGGAAGAGGAAACTTAGAGAAGAAGGAAGAAGAAAAGAGAAAGTGAGGGTTGTGAGGGCTGATCGAATATACAGCTGGTAGATAAACCACTAAATGAATTTTTCTTTTTTTTAAAAAAACATAAATGAGTGACGTGTAACTACTGTTATGAGATGCTAATCCCATCAATCATTCTACCCATCTAATCTCTCCTCTCTCATGATTACCCTCTAATCTATAGGTTGAAGATCTAAAACACAGCGACGATAACTGCAACCAGATAAGATAATTATTACAAACAATATAATCATTAACGCTAAATAACGTCAGTAAAATACGAGTGTGTCAGTCTCGACACGAGGTCGATCAGGGTGCTTGTGCAAGCGCACAAGGCTCTAACACGAGTTCGTGCACGCGGCCTCCTCAGTTCGACATGCGACCTCCTCAGCTCGGTACGCGACCTCATCAGCTCGACATATGACCTCGGCACGCGATCTTGGCACGGAATCTCGACACGAGGTCTTGATACGAGGTCTCGACACGAGGTCGATCTCGTCATCAGGTGTTACAAAAACGAAATGCTCAAAAGGAGAGATGGCAACGGCGAGCTCAACAGTAACGAGAGAGAGAGAGAGAGAACGAGATGGACGCTACGAGAGAGAGCTAGAGAGAGCAAAATATCGAGTAAGAAAACTGAGTAAACAGAGTTAAAATATGGGATATAATTTTTTTTGGCCATAGATAGCGCTTTTGTGGGAAAGCGCGAGCGATTATTATTTAGCATTAGCTCTTTCCTGGAGAAGCGCTAGTAAATATTGATAAAGGAAAGCGCTTTCCTAGAAAAGCACTAGTGATTCTTGACGCTAAAATATTAGTAGCGCATTCCTAGGGAAGTGCTAGCTATTAACGAACTTTCAGTAGCGCTTTCTTAGGTAAATGCTAATGAATATTTTTTCGCGATTTTAACTATCGCTTTAGTTTAAAGCGTTGTTTAAAGTGGCGCCATATTTTACAAAATCTGTTGTAGTGATATTTCGTGTTTTTTCCTCAGATGTTTGCTTACATATTGTAGAAACTGTGGTCTTCTAATACTTAGTATTGATAAGAATATTGGGATACAACTCCAATATAGGACAGATGAACAAAGTAATACAAAAATTTTATCCAGGCCATTTTTCTTACTGCACATTTGGTTTTTGGAAAACATGAGTTTTTAGTACTGTTTATTGGATTATACCATGTGTTAGCAACTGATGTTTTAAATAAAAGGTATTTATTATTGTAACTAGTGTAACACTTTTTTTTATTGGATTGTTCAAGAGATTTTACTCACGTTCTTGCTCATAGTTCTCCACGAATAACTGTCTTAACTCTTGACTGTCCCTGGTGATGCAGGATACATCCGGGTTCTTTTAAACTGTCTTGCCTTCTCTCTATGTTTAAAATGCAAATTCCTTTTCCCTATTCTCTATTTTTTCAGGTGGGATACAGTTTTATGGATTTTTTCTTGTATTGAACTTTTACCTCTTTAATGTTTATGGGTTTGGGGAATCATTTGGCTGAATTTGTGTTGTCAGCTTTGTATGCGATGTTGTAGATGGCTGGTGTGCGCGAAAATTCAATTAAGGTATAAACTTCCTTGTTTATGCCAGATCACTCTCCTTTTATCTGACAATATTTTCAGTCTGAGTGCCAACTGCCACGGTTAAGGATGCTTCGTTTGCTCTCATGACTACATTCTGTTGACTATTTGACTTTTTCATTTTTTTTATGTAACATTGGTAATGGGTATGTAAGCTGTAAGCAAGTATCAAATAAAAATATGAAATAAAATGGTAGGATGGCTTGTATGCTAATGAAGGTTGGCTTAATTGGTATGATCAAACATCATCCACGTAAAGGTCTCGGGCTCTGTTATCACCAGAAAATATCAGCCATAGCCGATGAAGGGACTAGCCGATGCGTGAGATAAGCCGATCAGATTTGTAGCCGAAAACTGGTCCCATTGAATCGAGGTTAGAAAGGAAAATGTTAGAAGTTCAGGGAGCATCGTGAGGTCAGCCGATTATTAAAGAGTTTAGCCGATGTGGATAAAGGAAATATCTGATTATTATGGCCTCATCGACTGAGCTATTGTTGATTAATATGGAGCTTTGAAGCTCGACCAAGGGTTAAGTATGTGAAAGTCATGGACTTTGGCGCCAAAATGACTAAAGCTATCTCTTGAAGGCCTTCAACGCATTTAACACGTGATAAATCGTTTGCCCAGCCGATGGGAGGGCGGTTAACCCACGATACGCATGAGGAAGCAGTTGAGGGACACCCACGACCGCTCGTTGTCAGCCATGAACATGCGGAACGCATAATGGCCAATAGGGGGCGGTTACATTTTTGTTTTTCTTTTGTATATATATACCTTTTCTGAGAAATGTAAAGGACACATCCAATCAATCAAACAACTATTTCTTTTGCAATTTATCAGCTTTTTACAGCATTTATCTTAGCCGATTCCATGTATCTTAGCCTTAGCCTTAGCATAGTGTAGATTCACCACACTCAACGCTTTCTGGAGCAGTTGGGGAACCCATAATCGAGAATCAGAGTTCCGTTCTCGGTGTAATCGCTCAAACAGGAATCAATTTGTCGGTTGGACGTTAGCCGAATCCCTCGGCTGATTTTTCCACGCAAACAAGTTTGGCACGCCCAGTGGGACCATAGGTGAATTGAAGGACAGGTTTGATTCTCCAGGGCAGGATCACGCTTGGCGTATGAACCTGAGGTCCGGAAAGAAACTCAACAACAACATGGAGTCGAGTTCAAATCCCAAAAGAACCCCAGCACGCAAGAACAACGAGTCAGCATACACCTTGGGTATACCCATAGTGGTTGAAGACATTCCAGTCTCCGCACCAGCCTCGGCAGAAACGAATAACCCAGAGAATACCGAAGCTCCAGTGCTCATGACCACTTCTTTCATCAGGCAGCAGATTGATATGGGGATTCATGACATTATGTACCAAGTGTCAAGGCAGTTGGCAGATATTGTCAGACCCATGGTGCATAACGAGGTTCAGCAGGCGAAAGACATGGAGAGCAGCCGAGGACAGCAAGGTGAACACTCGGCTAGTTCTGCGTTGGCGAGAGGAACGGCAAACCCGGCATGCAAGGCGATCAGTCTGGCG
This sequence comes from Calophaca sinica, assembly GCA_037113605.1. Classification (NCBI taxonomy): domain Eukaryota; kingdom Viridiplantae; phylum Streptophyta; class Magnoliopsida; order Fabales; family Fabaceae; genus Calophaca; species Calophaca sinica. The sequence continues at coordinate 38,412,898 of CM073736.1, read as the reverse complement.
GCCTCGGTAGAATGTGGTTCAACCGGGCCTTTTCAGGCACAACCAATACCACTACCGGTAGGGCCACCAACCCGCACGCGGTGATCGCCAGAATACATGGGTACCACCCGTCTTTGAGGGCAAGTGATGCCACCTGATCAAGCGAATCTGCAGTATGGGCAGATCAACATGGCCCGGAGGCCAATTAACACGGTTGGATATATCGGTCTGCCGCCAGTAATGTCGTATGCTCCAACGCATGGCCCTACTATGCAGGCAAACTCATATGGACAGCCGAATTGGCAGCCGATGGCCCCTGGTTATGGTTCAGGGAAGCTATCTGGTGATTGGAATGCCAACAATCCACCATTCTGCCAACCGCAACCAGTCCCCACGCCATACCCTCCAGTAAGTTCAAATATACTACGAACGGCTGGCAACTATGGGGGAGAGCAGACATGGAACACTGCTCCACCGTTACCCCTGCATGCATCATTGTTCCAGGGACTCAGTCGAGGTTTTGGGAATATGGTCCAGAGCAAAGAATGGAATACTAATCCACCTCTAGGCAATGTTCCACCAAATACCTTCAACCTTCGTAATTGTTCCAACAAAGCTTCACCTCGAGACTAGTGGGTCGAGTGCGCCACCAATCCACAAGATAATTGGCGAGGAGCCTCCCATTTGATAGACCCGAAATGATTGCAAATACCATCAAGAAGTACTTGAGGATACGATTAAAGCCGTTGGACTGTCTCACATTACAGAAACCGCACTGAATGGGTGGATCGGATGGTTCCTCTCCTAGGGGATTCAAAACTCCAGATTTCACCATATTCTCGGGGAAGATGGCAAGTCTACCATGGAGCACATAGGGCGTTTCACGGCCAGTGTGGTGAAAGCGACGAATGAGTATCACAAGCTTCAACTTTTCCCATTATCACTCATCGGGACAATTCACCTGGTATTCCTCCCCGCTCCAAATTCAAGACAGACAATTGGGCCGACATGGAGAGGTGCTTCCATGATAGATTTTACCGCCTCAACCTCAAGTTACGTGAATCGATCTAACTAGTCTCAGCAAAGAAGTTGATGAGTCGGTTCTGATTATATTGAAAGATTCGAGAAAGCGTGGAAATGTTCGTGCAATTCCACGAAATGTAATACACCTCCATGGTGATTAACAACATGCACCCGCAGATTGAAGGAGAAGTTAGTAGGACAAGCTCGCATGATTTGAATCAACCGCGTAAAGCGGCTATCCGAGTTGAGTAATATATCCAGGAAAAGGAAAAGCGAAGGGCTAGCCGAGGAAAGGTCCCCCATTTAGTCTCTATTATAGAGGCAGAGGAATCGACTCGGCGGTGACCACTGGCGATATGATGGTAGCCGAAATAGTCAAAGGGAAGAGCTATTCCTGCCCAGCATTGAAGGCCGCTAAGGCCAAAAAAACTGAGTCAACAAAGGATAGGGCAGGGTACTCCTTTGACATAACCAAGGCAGACCAGATTTTCGATTACCTGCTCAAGGACAAGTAAATTCGGCTGCTAGAGGGGCATCGGATTCCACCTCCTGAAGAATTGATGAATAAGAAGTACTGTAAGTGGCATAACTCTTATAACCATTCTACAGCTAACTGTGTAGTTTTCAGGAAGGCCATACAAAAGGCTATCAAGGAGGGTAGGTTCAAGCTAGCCGATAAGAGCATAGCCGAGATGTCGATGAACACCAATCCATTCCCAGCTGTAACCATGGCCATGGTGTCTTTCTCAAGGCCTGATCAGCCCAGGCCAATAAGAGGGGAACAATCCATCAGGAGTGTTTGGATGCCCAAAGAAGAATCCAAAAGAGACCAAGAGGTCGCCAGGGGATCTGTGTTCGACAGATTGGGAAACCCACCAGTGTCACCGAAAAACGCTGGGGGCCAACCATCTTCGAGCCGATTCCATGGTAAACCTCCCAGACCCGGACGTTTGACTAACGAGTTGATCAGCCAGTACCGCAACATGCACTCAAAGACTAAGAGAACGCGGATGCTCGTGAGACCTGGGGCAAAATCAACTGGGAACCTCAGCTGAAGCCCAGCCGATTATGCCCAGGATCACTGAGGACCCTCTCCCAAAGTCTAAGAGAAGGGTGGCGGAGCTCAATGTCAAAGGGGGAATGTCCTCTCTTCGCATAACCGTAAGGAATGATGATGAACTCAAACCACAGAGGATGATCAAGCCAGCTGCAAATGTCATAGAAGGGAAGTGGGTGGTTAATCAACCTCCGAAGAAGAAAGAGTTCAAGCCAGTCACACTGACTAGAATGCAGAAGAGTAGGCTGCAGAGGGCTAGACCCTTGCAAAGAATGAAACAAACCCTACAGATGATAGCCGATGCCAAGGCAGCCGATAAGAAGGAGATCCCAGAAGCTAAAGTGGCAGAAGCCATTGACAGGGCTTTTGGACCTTGCGGTTTGGAGCCTGACAAAGTGGAAACTGATCAAGCCAAGGAGGCCCCAATGACAATCCCGGTTGCCGAGGTAGACATAGGGCAGCCTGAAGAAGGAAAAGGGGAACCTGATAAAGAGGAAGGGCATATTCACACATACACAAACTGCTTGAATGGTAATGACGAGCCGATCTTAGAGTCTGGTTACCGAGAAGATTCAATTCTGAATTATCTCTCAGATGAGAGTGAAGCCGGATTGACGGGCGCCATTGAGGTCGTTAGCCTGATCCAAAGCGAGTTCTGGGCTGGTTATCCCCAGATCGAACACTTAGAAAGAGACGTCTGTGTGGAAGAAGCAGAATGGGCAACTTTAGCCGATGACACGGCAAAAGATGCTTTGAGTACTGTATTTGGTAGGCCAACTGAAGACATGATGAAGCACTTGAAGCCCTTGTATGTGAGAGCCTACATCAATGACAAGGCCTTCAGTTAAGTGTTCGTTGATAATGGGGCGGTATTGAACGTGATGTCGGTGGCCACCTTAAGGAGTCTGAACAAGTCTGAAGAAGACCTGATCCCAACTAACATGAAAATGGCTAGCTTCATGGGAGAGGCTTCGTCTGCTTTGGGAATCCTGATAGCCGAGGTTACGGTTGGCCCCAAGAGCATCAAGTCAGCTTTCTTCATGATTGATGGCAAACCATCTTATGCAGTCCTGCTAGGGAGAGATTGGATTCACACCAGCCAGTGCTTACCTTCCACCATGCATCAGAAGCTCATTTTTTGGGAAGGGGATAAAATTAAAATAGTCCCAGCCGATGACAATCCATTCCCAGCTGAGGTACAAAATCTAGAAGCTTTGTTCTACTCTCCCTTTGTGGCTCCCATAGCTGTTACTGAGGAATACGAGGAAGGATCCTGGGAATCTTGTAACTTGACACCCCAGGGGTTCAAGATCGAGCAATTAGCCGAACCACAACTAGCCACGGAGGTCTGTTATGTTTAAAGACACCCAGGTGGTGCAGGACTTATGGGACCGGCTAGAAGCCTTCAGGATTGAATCTCACGTAGCTGAGTCCTTGCTGATAGACGAACAACAAGGCGACGGCCTCACATCGGCAGACGAGATCACGGAGTTGCCGATGGAGTTTGAATCACCTATTCGGAGGACTTTGCCAACCTTTGAATCTCAAGACCCCTTGGAGGACCTCAATTTGGGAACTCCAGATGAGCCTCGGCTAACGCAAATCAGCGGATTGCTGGGGGAAGAGGATAAGAAAGAGGTGGTAGCCCTGTGAAAAAATATAAAGACTGCTTTGCATGGGATTATCATGAGATGCCTGGGCTAGCACGAGAATTGGTGGAACATAGGTTACCGATCAAAGAGGGATTCAGGCCACATAAGCAGCCACCTAGAAGATACCATCCTCAGCTGATACCACAAATCAAAGCGGAAATCGAGCGTTTGCTCAATGCTGGGTTCATCAGAACAGCCAAGTACGTAGAGTGGTTAGCCAACATAGTACCTGTCAAGAAGAAGAATGGCAAGATTCGAGTTTGCATTGATTATAGAGACTTGAATTTAGCCACTCCAAAGGACGAATATGTGATGCCTGTGGCAGACATGTTAGTCGATGCAGCTGCCACACATGGTATTTTAACCTTCATGGACGGGTACTCGGGCTATAATCAAATACTTGTAGCTGAGGAGGATACTCACAAGACTGCATTCAGGTGCCCAGGGGCACTGGGAATTTATGAATGGTTGGTGATGCCATTCGGCTTGAAGAATCTTTGGGGCCACCTACCGTAGAGCAATGAATACTATCTTCCATGATCTAATCGGCAAGACTATGGAAGTATACATAGACGATGTGGTGGTATAATCCAAAGACTTCAAAGCCCACTTGGCCGATTTGGAACAAAGCTTTGCGAGAGGATGAGGTCCATAACTTGAAGATGAATCCCGCAAAGTGCATGTTTGGTGTATCGGTGGCAACTTCCTCGGTTTCTTGGTGCATCAAAAGGGCATTGAAATAGACCAAAACAAGGCCAAGGCGTTGATGGAGGCTAGACCACCCAGAACAAAAAGGAGTTCTGAGCTTCTTTGGGCAAAATCAACTTCTTGAGAAGGTTCATAGCTAATTAATTTGGTAAGATGAAGGCTTTTTCCCTTTGTCAAGCTCAAGAACGCCGAGGAGATGGTGTGGGGTCTGAGCAAAGAAGAGGCCTTTGGACAAAAAAGAAGGCTTTAGCTAGTCCACCGCTTTGGTGCCTCATGCCAGGGAAGCCTTTGAAACTTTACATTGCAGCTGCTGAAGAGTCTATCGGCTGCCTGTTAGCACAGGATGCTGAAGATGGAACTGAAAGAGCGGTGTACTACCTTAGCCGAAGTCTCAATGATGCTGAGACCAGATATACTCCCTTGGAGAAGTTGTGCCTGTCTTTGTTCTACGCTTGTACAAAACTTGAGTATTATTTAATGCCACATGAAATATTAGTTTTATGCAAAATTGACATTGTTAGGTACTTGCTTAATAGGCCTGTCTTACAAGGTCGCTTGATGAAGTGGGCCATTAAGCTCACTGCCTTCGCGTTGAAATACGTCCCATTAAGGGCTGTCAATGGTCAGGCCCTAGCCGATTTCTTGGCAGAACATCCCTGCGTGGAAGTGGATGACCCTTGGGTATCTCCAATTACTTGCATAAACCTATTGCCTTGGGTCCTAACTTTTGATGGGTCCAAAACCCAGAAAGGAGTCGGGGCCGGAGTGACAATTACCAACCCAGATGGAAAAACGTGGAGGTTTGCGTGACGCCTAAACCCATTTAACTAATAACCAAGCCGAGTATGATGCCATGATCATAGGGTTAAAGTTGTTAGCCATGATGGGCGCTGAGTACATTCATGTAAAAGGCGACTCGGTTGGTGGTCGACAATTAACCAAAGAATATGGGTGCAACAACCCAAATCTGTTGCTGCGTTATGCAACTACCGATGATTGATTCACCAATTTATTGATGCAAAGGTGTCATACATCCCCAGAGGAGCTAATATGGAGGCTAACGATCTGCCCAAAAGGCCTCCGGATATAGGAACTCTTTGCTGACTTTGGAGTACGACGAATTACCAGCCGAGGTAATGGTCGCAGACCAAATCGATTCATGGAGGAACGAGTTGATCGAGTACTTACAAGATCCTTCTAAGTGCACTGACCCCAAAGTTAGGAGACGAGCTCTAAGGTATGTGCTTCTTGATGATGAATTGTATAAGAGAAGCATGAATGGGGTATTGCTAAAGTGCATAGATAAAAATGAAGCCCTAAGGGTTATGGGTGAAGTTCAAGAAGGCATATGCGGCTCACATAGTATCGGGCCTGTTATGAAATGGTTGATTTATCGCCATGGCTATTATTGGCCTACCATCACACCGATTGCTTTCAAGACGCCAAAGGATGCGAAGAATGCCACCGCATGGTCCCATTCAAAGGGTACCACTGAATTGATGCATCCAAATGGTGAAACCTTGGCCATTTAGAGGTGGGCCATGGATTTGATCGGCAAAATCCATCCACCATCTTCCAAAGGACACAATTTCATTATTGTGGCAACCGATTACTTTACTAAGTGGGTGGAGGCTCGGTAGATGGTCAAGGTACAACAAGATGACGTTATCCGATTCATTCAACACCGGATCATATACAAAGTTTGGGATTCCAGAGACCATTACCATGGATCGTGAACTATGTTCACTGGAGATAAGGTGGTTGCCTTTGCTCAGCAGTTTGGGATTAAATTGATACATTCATCCCCATATTATGCACAGGCCAATGGACAAGCCGAGGCAACCAACAAGATTATCGTGGACCTGATCAAAAAGAATTTGGAAAACAAGTCCAGAAAATCGCATTTAACTCTGGATGAGGCCTTATGGGCCATAAGGAATTCCAAGTCAACGGCCACTGGCACAACTCCATATCGGCTGACTTACGGCCAAGATGCGGTTTTGCCTTTGGAAATCAATGTCACTTCTCTAAGAGTGGCGAGACAGAATTCCTTAAGCCTAGAAGAGTATCAGCAAGCCATGCTTATGGAGCTGGATCAGTTGGATGAAGATCGGCTAATGGCTTTAGAAAGAATTGAGGCAAGCAAGCGCAAAATGGCTAGTGCCTACAACAAACATGTTAAGTTAAAGAAGTTTGTTGAAGGTGACCTAGTTTGGAAAACTATTTTACCAATAGGATTCAAGGACCCTAAATTCTGTAAGTGGTCACCAAATTGGGAAGGTCCATTCACGGTTAGTCAAGTGTTCGCAGGAAACGCGTATCGGCTAGTTAACATGCAAGGCGAAGAGATGAACAGAAGCATAAATGGCAAATATCTGAAGAAATACTACCCCACGGTTTGGCAAAGCATACTAGAACAATAAAAGAGCTATTTATAGACAAAAAAGGAAATTGTTCTGGTGACCACAGGCCGGCCACCTAGCCAACAAAAATACTTAAAGACAACCGGAAATAACTAGTCTGTTGGGTCAAGAGTGGCTACAACTGGGGGATCGGCAACCATAGCAAGATCAGCTGCTTCAACCTGGTCAGGGGTACCGACGGGCTCGGCTGCCTCTTGAGGATCAGCCTTTTCAATAGGATCGGCCACCTCTTGTTGGTTGGAGGCTTCAACTGGTGCAGTCTGCACTTCTACAGCTACTGCCCTAGCAATCTCAGCTGCATCTACAGCCATGTCTTCCGGCCCAGAAGGAAGAATGGCAGTCGACCAGTAGCCGGTGCCTCGATGGCTACCACATCGGCAGGGCGCTTTCAGCAAAGACTAGCCGATTCTTCACTGAACTGCACTCGCCGGCCGACGGTGTCGAAGATTGTTCCTTCGCCTGATTCAGCAGGAGCCGCAGTTCATCCCACTGATGGTTCTCCGAGTCTACGCCTTCTCTGCCCCTCTGCATATCCTGTTCCAAACCATCTTTTTGGGTGGTGAGTCGTAAAATGTCAGGGTCCAGAGAGGAAGCCTGAACATATAAGCTAAAACGCCTCTCCGTGCGGGTTTCCAGTCTCGTGTCAAGTTGCTCAAGTTGGGGTGTTAGCTCTTTGATTTCGTTTTGGATCCGAGTCAGCTCTGAATTCAGCTGAGCTAACCGGTCTTTGAGTTCACCTTTCCTAGCTAGGTCTCCCTGCCACTCTCTGTCGACTGCCTGATAAGAGGACAAGAAGCAGGACCTTTGAGCTTGGAGATCCCGGAGGCGTTGCAGGTCTTGAGTGGCGTGATCATAATTCTCCTTGCACAGCCGATATACCGCAGAGATGTCATTCACTTGTAGCGCCATTTGACGGTACAGTTTTCGGCTGGTGGAGGGAACATCAGGAGAGTCGGATAGTTTGAAAAGGGAAGCCCTCAAATCGCCCACCTTACCCTTATCTGTGGGGATCTCTCCCATCAAGGCCTCGTCCACCTTTTCCAGGTGACTAGAGGAGGGTGAGGAGACCTTTTGCAACGGGTCAGCCGAAGCAAAATACTGCTGCAGTTCTTCCTTTGAAACCTGGATAGATGAAGTCGACTGACGAGGAGGAGTCCTATGGGCAATAGGGGAATCATCCCTAGCCGACTGCAGTGCAAAGCACAAAAAAGTTAGGGCCAAACCAACATAGATGAGCAATCACAATGAAAGAGATAAAAGGAGATACCTGTATTGGGCTGTGAGCCTCGGCTATTGGAGAAGCAGGAGCTGGTCGGTGGGCTGCCTCGGATTGAGGACCAGCCGAAGAAACCCCTCGCGCCCTTGGAGATTGGGAGGAGGTAACCTTGTGGGGAGGCGACCATGGAGCCGAAGTACGCTGTTTCTACAGTCAAAACGAGCCGAGGGTCAGAATTATGACAAAGCTTTGAAGAAACAGTAAAAAACAGAGGTACTTACCTTTATCTGTTTACCCTTGACAGCGGATACCGTCTTGGTTTTCCTGGAGATAGGGGTTGTAGAAGAGGGTTCATCAAGACGGATTCCCCCAGATCTTGTTCTTTTCTTCTTACTCGGAGGAGGAGAGTCGTCTATAATGACAACTCTAGGGGTTGGATTGGCTGTCAAGAAAGCAGTTAGTTTGCCGATGCGTTTGTACAATAAAATGAAGGAGAAGTAAAATGAGACAAGGATACTCACCCTTCATGGCAGCAGAAACCCTAGTCTTCTGCATCGGCTCCGGCCTTACCATCTTCAGAGGGGGAACAGTCACCGCCTCATCTTCATCATCATCCTCACCACTTTCGTCATCGGGACTGCTGTCAAGAGGCAGGGTGAGCCTTATGAAATAATTAGACAAAGAACCTTGGAACATCTTATCCTTAGCCGAAGGCCACCAATTAGCAAAGGCAGAAGTTTCCCTACCGACTAAGCAACGAGGCCCATTGGAAACTGTTCAGTTTTTCCAAGTTGAAGGCTGCCAAGGTCTTCACCTCTTCAGCCGATAGGTTAGTTCTCCCTATTGCTGGTACTTTGCTGAGGTATGGCCAAGGGACGTGCTATAATAACCCAAACTGGCGAGCCACGCAGTTAGGGTGATAAAATTCGGCTGTGGTCTTGTTATTTCTGGAATTGGGCTTTAGCCCACCAAGGATGTCTCTAGCGGTCAAGACACAGCTCCAATTGAGAACCACAGTTCCATGCGCTTCCCGAGAAATGCTTTGGTTAGCCATGGTGAATATCCAATCCGAGCCGATTCGTCTTTCAAAGATCGGCTGCCAATCTTGAGAAATTCTCGTCAAGACATGTACTTTCTCTACCACGTCAAAGGGAGTTACTTGCTTAAGTGGAGTCAGCCGTAAATGCTCGGCTAACGTCTACGCCCCGGCGGGAAGAGAGTGAATGCTGAAAGAAGGTTCAACGAACTCTGGGAAATAAAGGGTAATCCATAGTTGCAGGAACCATAAAGGACCTGAAGTGTTCTTCAAGTCGATACCTTGGTGCAATCGATCCAGCATATTGAACAAAGCCCTATAAAGGTAGCAGAGGAAGAGTGATCCCCAAGCAACCTGCCTACCTGATACAGCTTGGGCCACATACACTAGAAGTTCTTGGACGACTGCGACAGAGCCGGTACAAACGAAGTACTTACTAAACCAATACAAGAGGAAGGCACAATGCTCAGCATCAGAAACCGCGGTGCCTCTTCCCTTTTGATTGGCTAGAATGAAGGCAGAATAGCTGGAGTTGTTCCGATCATGGACAATCTTGATGTTGGAGGTTGAAATGCCATACAGATTCGGGGCTTCTTGACCAGCCAGAGGTAAACCTGTAATGACCGCTACGTCAAGAAGAGTAGGGGTGGCCATTCCCCAAGGGAACACAAAGGTATTGGTGGTAACGGACCAAAAGCCGAGAAAGTCGAATAACAGACCGATGTTGAGTTGAAGGTCTTTAGCCGACAGCATGATGGCGTCGTAAAGACCCATTCTTTTCCACTCCTCTCCTTTTGCTTCAGCTATCCTAGAGTGCCAACTCAGATAATCGGCAGTGGTGCGGGGCCAGGGCCTTATGTCGGCTGGGCACCGTTTAATGGTAAACCAATCACAAACGATTGGTAAACCGTATGTGTCCGGGGAGAGGTATTCTCTAAGGAACATTGCTCCACCCTGCAGGTTGGTGGACGGTCGCAAGGTGAGAGAACCTTGAATCGGATAGAGAGGAGGTATGATGCCTTCGGCTGACCCGGCCGTCTCCTGAGTGGAGGAGTGAGAGTCGGTTGAATGAGAAGACTCATCCAGGGAGTCATGGCCGCCGTAGCTGTGTTCACGATTTTGAGAGTCGGATGCTGAAGACACTGTCACAAGAAGAGAATGTGCAGAAAGGAAGCTAGGGTTTAAGGGCTCAAAAGAGTTCAAATTGCCTGAATAATAAGAAGAACGAATGGAGCCAGCTATTTAAAGAGGAGTCATGCGCACGGTCAACGATAAAAGTTGTTGAGATATTATCGGATAGCAGCGCAGTCATCGGGTGTGGGAAAAGTAGTCGTTCAGGTCATAATGGGTGACATTAAATGCATATAAAGTGACTAGCGATTGACGTTTTTCAGAGACTCGAATCTTATCCGATACATCAATCCAGCATTTACAGCTGAAATGATGTAGGGGGCAATTGTTATCACCAGAAAATATCAGCCATAGCCGATGAAGGGACTAGCTGATGCGTGAGATAAGCCGATCAGATTTGTAGCCGAAAACTGGTCCCATTGAACCGAGGTTAGAAAGGAAAATGTTAGAAGTTCAGGGAGCATCGTGAGGTCAGCCGATTATTAAAGAATTTAGCCGATGTGGATAAAGGAAATATCCGATTATTATGGCCTCATCGGCTGAGCTATTGTTGATTAATATGGAGCTTTGAAGCTCGACCAAGGGTTAAGTATGTGAAAGTCATGGACTTTGGCCCCAAAATGACTAAAGCTAGCTCTTGAAGGCCTTCAACGCATTTAACACGTGATAAATCGTTTGCCCAGCTGATGGGAGAGTGGTTAACCCACGATACGCATGAGGAAGCAGTTGAGGGACACCCACGACCGCTCGTTGTCAGCCATGAACATGCGGAACGCATAATGGCCAATAGGGGCGGTTACATTTTTGTTTTTCTTTTGTATATATATACCTTCGCTGAGAAATGTAAAGGACACATCCAATCAATCAAACAACTATTTTTTTTGCAATTTATCAGCTTTTTACAGCATTTATCTTAGTCGATTCCATGTATCTTAGCCTTAGCCTTAGCATACTGTAGATTCACCACACTCAACGCTTTCTGGAGCAGTTGGGGAACCCATAATCGAGAATCAGAGTTCCGTTCTCGGTGTAATCGCTCAAACAGGAATCAATTTGTCGGCTGGACGTTAGCCGAATCCCTCGGCTGATTTTTCCACGCAAACAGGCTCAAATCATGGTAGTGGTCTTTTGTTGATATGCCATGTGTAAGTACCTTAAAAGCCAAGCTAGTAGCATGCCCTGACTGTGCAATTTGGAAAGCTCCCATCTCCATGTACCTATTATTTTTACTTTTTAAAAAGTTATTTATTCCATATAATGAACCAATATATTAATCTAGCATTTATAGCTCCAGGACACCACAGTGGTTTGTCGCATCAGGTTGTTCTTTAATAAACCAATATATTAATCTACCCATGGTTTTAAATTGCGGCCCGCAACCGCAATTGCGGCCGCAATATTGCGGATGCGGACGGCGATGCAACCGCATCGGACCGCAATTGCGGTGCGTTTCGAAATCACGGGATGCAGCTACAACAAAACCGCAATTCGTCCGCAACGGCGCAACAAAACGGCATTTTTTCTCGTAACGGGCCGCAACCCCCCGTTCCGTTCGATTTCAACAGTGCTTAATAAAAAAACAGAGATATTACAGGCCAATCGTACCTTTCCTTCTTATCTGTTGTCTGATTTCATATTTCTCACTCATCTATCGGTCCCTTCCAGATCTAGATTGCCCTGCTTCTCTCAACTCTGCATCTCCATTTCCCTCTCCACTCAGATCTGCGATTCTCTTCTTCTGTGCTGTCGGCCCGTGAGTCCCTCTCCCTACTCCCTCTCCCAACTCTGCGATTATGCGACTCTGTCTCTGCGTGCTCCATTCGTTTTCGTTCAGTTCTGTAATTCATTTTATCTTTTTTGTTGTTCTTCTACAGCTTCTAGCCTTCTACTAGGCGCTTCTTCTGCCGGCTGCCTGCTTGTTTCTTGTGGAAGAAAGTGAACGACGATCCAGCAAGGTGAGTGGATTTGTGGATCTGCTTTCTTCTTTTAATTTTTTTATTTTGGAAATTATTTTTTTGGTCATGATTGTGGAAACTGGTGAGACTGGTCACGGTCATTTTGGTGAGTGGATGTGGATCGGCCTGCTTCTTTCCAATGGCATTTTGAAAATATTTATTTTTTTACTTTGGAAATTATTAGAGGAGTAGGTTAGGGCGGTGGGTCTGCTTTCCTTTTTTTTTTTTTACTCTGCTTCATTCTTCTTCTTTGTTTGGTACTCTCCTTCATTCTTTTTTTTTGTGTCAAAAAAGTTAAAAAATTATGGACTTTAATTATTTTTTTAATCTTTGAATCATTATTTTGGTAGTCTTGAATAATTTTTTTTGGGACTATACGTCAGTGATGAGAGAGTTCTTGCAGATGGAAAAATTAGGAGTTTTAGTAGAGAGAAAATTTGGGTAGTGAGGGATGTTTTTGTGAGGGAATTTGATGAAATTTGGAATTTATTAGAGGAAAATTTTGAGAAATTTTAGGATGAAAATTTAATCAACTAACAGTAGCTTATATTGCATATCAAATTATTATTTATTTTCATTACACATTAATAATTAGCTTATTTTTGTTCATTTAATTACTTGTTTATATTAAATATTTAAATTTGATTGAGTTTTTGTTGATATTTATTTTATGAATGTTGAACAGGTATTGTAAAATATACACAATGCCACTAAGAGAAGAAGTATTTCCCACTAGAAGATTAGACGGTGCTCCAAGTGACGACATTGGATGGCATTATGGAATACCGATGCCTGGAAGCCGAAACAATGTAGAATGCAAACTTTGTCACCAATTGATAAAAGGTGGAATCACAAGATTGAAACAACACATAGCACATATGAAGGGAAACATTACGGGTTGTGCTAGAGTGACTACAATGGTTAGACAAAGTATGATGAAATTTCTTCTTGATGAGAAAGCGAAGAAAATTGACTCAAGGAAAAGAAAAGAAGAATTCGAAAAACGCTTGAGAGGAGATGATGAAGAGGAAGACTTATACTGTATTGATGAGCAAGTGAGGCTTGCTACAAAGGAAAGCTTTAGATCGCAACGCGAATGGGAAGAAAGGCAACAATTTAGACAACAAACAGGAGGGTATACAAATGTGTATGAAGAAGGTGGAGGCTCCCGTGCAAATATTAGTAGGGTTGAAAGGCCACAAGATGTCGCTTTTGATTTGAGATCAACAAACATTGATCTTACGAGGAGTAAAAGCTCGAAGCAACCGAAAATCAGTGTTGGTTTCATGAACACAGCGAGGAAGACGATTGGAAAGGCTGTAAGCAAGTTTTTAATCTATGAACGCTTACCAATGAATTTATCTAGCTCTCCTTGGTTGCATAATTTGATCGTTGCAGCTGCTCAAGCAGGTAAAAATGCTAAATGTCCAACTCCTTATGAAGTCTCAAACGTATACTTAGATAATGAGTATCAAGATAGGCTTAACTGGTTGAGTACATTGAAAAACACATGGAAAGAAAAAGGGGTAACAATAATGTGTGATGGTTGGACTGATAGTATTAACCATACACATATTATGAATTTTTTGGTGTACTGTAGTAAAGGGACAATTTTCTTAAAATCTATTGATGCTTCTGGTGTTGATAGTAGAAATACTGATTACTACTTCCAGTTATTAGATAAAATTGTAGAGGAAGGGGGAGAAGAATTTGTACTCCAAGTGGTTAGCAATAATGAAGCTGCATTAAAAGCTGCCGGTCAAAAACTAATGGAGAAAAGACCACATTTGTATTGGTCTGCTTGTGCAGCTCACTGTTTGGATCTTTGCTTGGAGGATATTGGGAAAAAGAAAAATGTACAGAAGATATTAAATGAAGTAAAGGTAGTAACAACTTTTATCTATAACCATATATGGACTGTGAATCTCCTGAAAAAATATACTGGAGGTAGAGAAATTGTTCGTCCTGGTGTTACCCGTTTTGCAACACAGTTCCTACAACTTCAGGCAATTGTGAAGCAAAAGCAAGGTCTAAGAAACATGTTTAGCTCTGAAGAATTTAGAAGATCTAAATTTGGAAGAGAGAAAAGTGGACCAGCAATGGAAGCAAGGAAAATTGTTGGAGAAAGTGAATTCTGGAGTAAGGCCAATGACATACTGAAAATGTTTGAGCCTTTAGTGAAAGTTTTGAGGTTGGCTGATGGTGATGAGAAACTAACAATGGGTTTTATATATGAAGCCATTGATCGAGCCAAACAACAAATTCGACAAAATTCTCGTTATCATTCCAGGTATAATGAGATAATAGATAAGCGTTGGAGATTCATGCATTCTGATCTTCATTCTGCTGGTAAGTCAATATAATTTATAAACTTACCTTTGTCGTGTAATTTTATATTTATAATTTCATAAATAAAAATTTAATATCCTTTTTTAGGTTATTTTCTTAACCCACAATTTCAATTTGGAGTTGAACATGGACGTGATGTCTATAAAGAAACATTTGAAGGAACACATAGGGTCATCACGACATTAGAAAGAACCTTGGATAGTCAAATTAAAGCTCTGAACCAGGTTAGTAATGAAAATTTATAGTTTAATTTTGTAGATTATTATTTATATATATATATACATACATATTAACATATTATGTTATGTATGTATATTAACCTTTTATTTTAAATTAACCGTTAATTAACCTTTTATATTATGTTATGTACATAGTTAATGCTTTTTAAAGAAAAGAGTGAAACATTTGGTACGCCTTTAGCTCAAGAAGGTTGGTCTAGGATGAATCCAGGTAAAATACTAATTTTTATTTTATTTTTTTATAAATCAATCAAATTTAACTTTGTTTTTTCATATAACTAATAATTTTTCTTTAACGTTTGTTGCTTTGTTATAAAGCTGAATAGTGGATGATATTTGGTTCATGTGCTCCTGAACTTCAACGTGTGGCAGTAAAAGTTCTCAGTCAAACAACTTCAGCCACAAATTATGAGAGGAATTAGAGCACATTTAGTTACATCCACACAAAGACAAGGAATAGATTGAAGTATAAAAAAGCTACAAAAGCTCGTCTTCACACATTACAACATGAAGTTGAGAATGAGGAGTGAAATGAGAAAAAGTCAAGAAGAAATTGAAGTAAGTTTTAATCCTATTAACCTTGACTATATATTCAAGAGGATGATCCACTATCTCCATGGATTGAAGAGAGAGAAGGTCCACTATTAGATGGATTACAAAATGCAGCATGGTTGCCTATAGTGGATACTGATGATGAAAATGTGGAAATTGATGATGATAAGGATGATTCTATTGAAAATGTGGAAGATGATGATGATAATGATGATTCTAATGAAAATACCGGTGGTTTAAGTCTGCCAAGTAATAACGGTAGTGATGGTGATGGAGGTGGTAATGTAGAAGCTGAAGAAGATGGTGGTGGTGGTCATAATGATGATGATGATGATCAAAATGATTATTATCAGGAGTTACCACATAATAGGCGTTATAGGAGCTTGACTGATATGGGGCCTTCTGATAGTTCAATGCCTGACAGTAGAAGAGATGGATCACGTTCTCGAAAGGGGAAAAGAAAACAAAAAGTTTCACTTGAAGATTCTGCTTCAAGTATTGCACAGAATTTCAGCAACTTGAGTATTGATGATTCTTCAAGGAGTAGTCAACAATCTTATCCTCCTTTTTATCAATATCCTCAAATCAACACATATAACCCATATGCAAGTGATCAAGCTCCCTCATATCACCAACCATTAGTGAATTATCAAGATCCTTATCATCACCAATCAAGTGGGGGATTTTTTGAATATGTCTTTGGTCAAGGAGCCACACAGGATGATAGTCAAAGTGAAGGTTATGATCATCCACGCCATTCCACCATGTGGTAGCAAATGGTGACAGTGTGAGTATGACGTTGCTTTTTATTTGTGGTTTATTTATATTTGTACACTTTTAAGATTCTTACTTCTTTGTTAATTTTGTACTTATATGTGCTTAAATAGTATATTTTAGAAGGTTATTTATAGTAATGCTATTTTTACTATAATTAAGGTGAAATTATTCATAAAGATGATGCAATGTCTTTAAAATGAATGAAAATTTATACAATATTATTCATAAAAAATAAATATAGTGAATTAGAATAATTATAGAATTTTTTTTTACATTTTGTGCGAACATAAATTTATTTCATGTCGCAGCGGCCGCAATGCGCGCCGCAGCGACCGCAACCGCAATTTAAAACCTTGAATCTACCATTTATTGTTTTGTGTTGTTACTTCATTGATTCAGTGTCAACCTTTGGAGCTGTGCTGGACATGGTAACAAACAGGTTATTCTCGGTTCTCTCTCGCGCTCAGTATAGATGCAAGCCAAAGAAATATGTTGATTAATACTGGTTTAAATTCTATACATTGTTCAATTCTTGTGTGCTATGAATTAACATGGCTTCCTTTATACCGGGATTAGCACTACTTGTCTACTTGTAGTCCTTTCCCAACTATACAAGTAAGATATTTCTCCTTTCAGGCTGTTCCTCGGTCACTATGATTTTAAGCAACAAGTGCACGTAGAAACAACAACAATAATAAATCAATCACAACATGTATTTGGGCCATGTTCATATAATTAAAATATGCAGAAAAAAAAAATTGCATCATTACTCTACACATAGAAACAGAAACAACCACTACAAAATTCTGCAAAAAAAATGAATGTTTGCAGCAGTAATTTTCTGCATAAAAACAGAAACAGCAACCCAAGGAAAATACTCAGAAATGGCAATTTTCGTAAAACAGTAATTCCTGTTTAAAACAGAAACAGCATCACAAGGAAACAATACTGCAGAAGACAGCAATTTTCGCAGACAGAAAATCCTGCACAAAAACAGAAACAGCAACACAAGACAATACTGTAGAAAACAAAAATTTTTGCAGACAGCAATTCCTGCATAAAACAGAAACAGCAACACAAGAAAATACTGCAGAAAACAACAAAATCTGCACACACAAAAATCTGCATAGCAACAGAAACGAGACAGCAAGGCAACAATGTATATTTTACAAAGAAAAGCTTCAAGTTAAACATAAATGAGGTAAAATAAACTATTCTAGAATTTTCAACTAACATTAGCTTTTTAAAACAGTATCTATTTTAATCATTTACATAATTTCAAAGCACAATTCAATGATTCAAACACTACTAATCATTTCTAGAATTAACGGTATATGAATTTAATAGCCCGACAATACGACAACCCCTCAAATGTTAAAACAGAATTTTTTTAGCATTCATACAACAACAACAACAACAAAGCCTTTTCCCACTAGGTGGGGTCGGCTACATGGATCAAACGACGCCATAGTGGTCTATCATGAATCATATCAATGGTGAAGCCATTCACTTCAAAGTCCTTCTTGATAGTTTCACTTGTAGTTTTTCGTGGTCTTCCTCTTCCTCTAGCAACTGGGTTGACCTCCATCTGATCAACTCTCCTTATTGCTGAATCTACCGGTCTCCTCCAAACATGCCCAAACCACCTCAACCGAGATTCAACCATCTTTTCCACAATAGGTGCCACCCCCACTCCTTCTCTGATACTATCATTCCGAGTCTTGTCCCGTCTAGTCTCGCCACTCATCCATCGCAACATCCTCATCTCTGTCACCTTTAGCTTAGTCTCGTGTTGACCTTTCGCTGCCCAACATTCAGTCCCATACAACATCGCAGGTCTAACTGCTGTCCGATAAAACTTACCTTTTAACTTAAGTGGGACCTTGTTATCACATAAAACACCTAATGCCTTCCTCCATTTCAACCACCCCGCTTGAATTCGATGGTTCACATCACCCTCTATTTCTCTATCGTTTTATATGATGGACCCCAGGTATTTAAACTTAGTAACTTGTGGTATGATATGGTCCCATACTTTCACATCTATGCTAGGGGTGTTTTGCCTTCTACTAAACTTGCATTCCATATACTCCGTCTTACTCCTACTCAAGCAGAATCCGTGTGTCTCCAAAGCTTGTCTCCAAGTCTCAATCTTCTCATTTATCTCCTCTCTCGATTCCCCGACTAGGACAACATCATCTGCAAACAGCATGCACCGCAGTGCTGGCTCTTGCATGTGTTCCGTGAGCACATCTAAGTCCAATGTAAACAGATAGGGGCTTAAAGCCGACCCTTGATGCAGCCCTATAGTGATCGGAAAATCTTCTGTGGATCCGCTTTGAGTCCTCACATTAGTAGTGGCATCATCATACATATCCTTGATAGCTCAGATATAGGCCACGCGAACCCCTTTTTTTCTGAAGCTTTCCACAAGATCTCTCTAGGCACTCTATCATACGCCTTCTCCAAGTGAATAAAAACCATGTGCAAGTCTTTTTTATCCTCCCAGTATTGCTCCATGAGCCGACGCAATAAGTAGATTGCCTCCATAGTCGATCTCCTAGGCATAAAACCAAATTGATTCTCCGTAATGTAAGTTTCCTTTCTCAACCTCTTCTTAATCACTCTTTTCCATAGCTTCATAGTATGACTCATGAGTTTAATCCCTCTATAATTAGCACAATTTTGTATGTCTCCCTTGTTCTTATAAATCAGGATTAAAGTGCTTCTCCTCCATTCATCCGGCATTTTCTTTGCCCGCAAAATCTCATTAAACAACTTGGTAAGCCAATGAATACCTGTATCTCCCAGGCTCTTCCAAACCTCAATCAGAATATTGTCTGGTCCGACTGCCTTGCCATTTTCCATCCTTCTTAAAGCCTCTTTAACTTAAGGCTCTTGAATTCTCCGATAAAAGGTATAGTTTTGGTCCTCCTCTCTAGTGCATAGCACATTAGACTATGAAGAAGTTCCATGGCCCTCGTTGAATAAACTGTGAAAATACTTCTTCCATCTATCTTTGATATCCCGCTCCATAACCAATACTTTACCCTCATCATCCTTAATACATTTCACCTGATCCAAATCTCTCGTCTTCCTTTCCCTACCTTTGGCAAGCCTGTAAATAGATTTTTCTCCAGCTTTGGTGCCTAAGGATTGATAAAACCCTTCATAAGCTTTAGATCTCGCTTCATCACTTCCTTTTTGGTCTCCTTCTTAGCTTCCTTGTAATTATCCCAGTTTTTCGCATTTTTTGCACAATGACCAAGCCTTAAAACATTCCCTTTTGACCTTTCTTTCTCTTGCACACTATCATTCCACCACCAGGATTCTTTATCCCCATGACCAAAACCTCTTGATTCCCCAAAGGTCTCTTTTTCCATCTTCCTGAGCCCCTCGGCCATCTTGTTCCACATGACATTGGCGCTACCATTTGCCTCCTAGAAACCTCCTTCTAGGACCTTGCGTTGAAGGATCATATGTTTTTCACCCTTCATTCGCCACCATCTGATCCTTGGAACCTTATCGTGGCATCTTCTCTTCACTCTCCCCTTAACTCGTACACACTACAACAAATTCTACAAAAGATGGCGCTACTTTAAGCAGCACTTAAAACAAAAAACGCTACTTTATGTCATACCTAAACAATAAACAACGCTTACAATAATAAGCGCTACTGTTTAGTTTTCACAATAAGCAGCGCTTAGTCCTTTAAGCGTTGTTTTATCTCTAAATACTAAAAAATGATCTGGCACAATAATTAGCGCTTCAGCATCAAGCGTTGTTTTTGGTCATATGAACAATAAACAGCGCTTTATACTAGTAAGCGTTGTTTTTGGTGGAACAATAATCAGCGCTTTTAGATTTAAGCGCTGCTTTTGGTCAATATATTAAGTAAATTTCCCTCCTCTCTCATTTCGCGGAAGCAGTGTTCTCACTCTGTCTCGCAACTCTCTCTATCTCGCAAACTCATCCGCTCGGCCTCCGCCGTCCCCCTCGCCTCCATCTCCCAAGTCCCGTCGTGCTTCTTCATCAACGAGATCGTGTGCTTCTTCCCCTCACCTGAAGGACCTCTTCGTCCTCCAAAAGTAGCCGGTAGCGCTCGGCCTCCGTCGTCCCCCTCGCCTCCATCTCCCAAGTCGTGTTTGCGTCCATTTCGAGGTATCGCCACTGTCTCCATTTTCTATCTCGATTCCACATTGGTTTCTGTTGGTGGTTCGTTAGTTTTTGGTCTCTGTTCGATTTTGTCTGATTTTGTTTGCCACTGTTGTCCCATTGCTGTCAATGGTGTTTGGTTACCGTGGCAAAGAATGCAAGTGTTGGCTAAAAACAAGGAAGATTGAGTATAGAAGAGATAAATTAGAAGTGTTAAAGATGCTTGGAATCAGTTTGTTAAAATGTACAGTTTGTAAATATATGCATATCAGATGGGAATCAATGGAAAAAAGTACATCCCAGTTTCGAAAATGTACACTTGCATGCAGGAAAAAAGTTTATTTTCAAAAGTTATGTGAATAACATAGATTATGGAAAAGTAAAAGAACAAATAAAAAAGAATGGAAGAGTAAAACTGAATTAAAGCAGCAAGCTTTTATTAATGGCTAATCACCGAACTTGGGCGGGTTGAACGCATGAAATTTATTGCTAGCTAGGTTCGCGTACGAAAGAGATAATTCAAATAAATATTGGTAGCTTAGGCAACAAATAATGTGTTGAAATAAGAATAATGTGAACACTGTGTTTTCTCTGATTGACCCATTTTCATTTTTTTTCTTTTTTCGTTTTTATTTGCTGATTTTCCATTTGAGTCGTAGAAGGAGGAAAAGATGAAGCTGAAGAACGGCCACATGGGTTTAGATGTTATTTGAGTGATCAATTAGAGTACGCCTGTAAAGTTTACACCTTATAAGATAACACTGCTTTTTGTTTTTCAAGAGTATTTATTCTCATATATTCATGGTTTAGACTTTAAACTTGTATAAGACTTGACCATTGGTAGTAAAATAATGGAGTCACTTGAATACGTAGCTAGGGTTCGAAGGTGTATGTACGGTATAGCATATGGTGGTAGAGATCAACCCCTTGCATGGATCTATGTACCTCAAATGACACCCCTCACTTTACAAACCGGTTTTGTAAGGATGAGTTTAATTTTGATGTTTGTGGTTCTAGATATTTGAATGCCTTTAATTTTGGGTTTAGAAATTAATATTGCTGTAAGTTCTAATTGTGATCCAACTTTGTCGTGGTTAGCAGTTGTGGAACCTGCTTTTGGTTTTTTTTTTTTTTGAACAATGAATTTTGGAATGTTACAAGTATTGTATATATTTTGGAATGTCCATATTTTAGGAGAGACTCTGCCAAAATTTTGTTGGAATTTTGATCTAGTCTGTGTGTTGATTTTAAGAGCAGTGATAGTTTTAGTCTTGCTTTATTTAAATGGGCTTTTTCTGTTGTTTTACCTCTCAATCCATAGGTAAAATATGGATCGAAAGTGGATGTCTGCCAATCGTTTGTCGAAGGAATATAAGGATGGAGTGAAAGATTTTATTGGGTTTGTAGTTAGGCATACAACAGACCATAGTAGAATCATATGTCCTTGTTTAAGTTGTAGTTATACAAACAAAATTAGTGTTCGGGAATTGGAATGGCATTTAGTGAGCAATGGGATTGATCAAACTTATACCTGTAGGACAAAGCACGGTGAGACAAGAGGTGAATCTTCTAATATGGGGAATAGTGGGAGATATACGTCAGAGAACACCGCTACAAATACATATGATGGTGACCGTTTTGAAGATATGGCAAATACGGTTGAAGAAGATCTTCGTGATTGTCCTCAAATGTTTGAGAAGTTGATGAGTGATGCGGAGAAGCCGTTATATGAGGGTTGTACTAAATTCACAAGATTGTCGGCAATGTTAAAGTTGTTTAACTTGAAGTCGGGCAATGGATGGACTGATAAGAGTTTTACGGACTTGCTCACACTGTTGAAAGATATGTTGCCAAATGATAATGTGCTTCCTAGTAGGACATATGAGGCTAAACAAATGTTACGCTCTATTGGCATGAGCTATGAGAAGATACATGCTTGTCGTAACGATTGCATTTTATTTCGTAATGAATATGCATCGTTAAAGTCATGTCCAAAATGTGAAGCCTCACGGTATAAGAAGGAAAATTCGGCTCCAGAGAAGGTATTGTGGTATTTTCCCATAATTCCCAGATTTAGGCATATGTACTGTAGTTTAGAAGATGCAAAAAACCTGACATGGCATGAGGATGAAAGGATTCAAGATGGCAAGCTACGGCACCTGGCAGATTCTCCTCAATGGAAAAAAATTGATATTGATTATCCTGATTTTGGGAATGAACCAAGAAACTTACGACTTGCATTGTCTCATCGATGGATTTAACCCACATGGTGTTGAGTAGCTCTCACAAGACATGGCCTGTGATTTTGGTGATTTATGACCTACCTCCATGTCTATGCATGAAGCGAAAATATATGATGTTGTCTTTGTTAATTTCTGGGGCGAAACAACCAGGAAATGATATCGATGTATATTTGGCTCCTTTAATTGAAGATTTGAAGCAAATGTGGGAGACAGGTGTGGTGGTGTATGATAGGTATAGAGAAGAAAGTTTCACCTTGAGGGCTATGATTTTCGGCACAATTAATGATTTTCCGAGATATGGTTATCTGTCAGATATAGTACCAAAGGTCGTGTGCATGCCCTATATGTGAAGATAGTACAGATTGGATTCGGTTGGAACATGGTAGGAAGAATGTCTTTCTTGGGCATCGCAGATTTTTGCATCCAAATCATCATTATCGGTCATGGAGAAAGGCATTCAATGGGAATACAAGAACGTAGAGCTCCTTTGCCTCTCGATTTTACACAACTGTTTGAAAAAGTAAAAGATTTGAATATTAAATTCGGTAAACCTTTTGCAGGAGACCTTGCCACATGAGGGTGGAAGAAAAGGTCGATTTTCTTTGAGTTGTCATATTGGAAATCATTATACGTAAGACATTTCATTGATGTGATGCATGTTGAAAAAAATATTTTTGATAGTCTCAGTGGTACCTTACTTAATGTGCCCGGGAAGACTAAAGATGACATCAATGCAAGGCTAGACTTAGTTAGTATGGGATTGAGACGAGAGTTGGGACCGGTAAAGAAAGGGAAACGTCGTACATATCTACCTCCGGCCTCTCATACTCTATCTAGAAAAGAGAAAATAGATTTTTGTAAGTTTCTTGATGGAGTTAAGGTTCCAGAGGGGTACTCTTCAAACATTAAGAACCTCGTATCGATGAAAGATCTCAAGTTAAAGGGTCTAAAGTCTCATGATTGTCATGTTCTTATGGAGAATTTGCTACCCATAGCTATACGATATATTTTGCCCGACAAAGTGCGGAATACCTTAAGTAAACTTTGTTTCTTCTTTAAGGCAATTTGTAGTAGAGTGATTGACCCTGGAAAATTGCCAGCCTTGCAAAAAGAAATTATTCTGACTTTGTGTGAGCTTGAGATGTATTTTCCGCCTTCATTCTTTGACATAATCATTCATCTGACAGTTCATCTGGTTAGGGAGACACAATTGTGTGGGCCAGCTTACATGAGATGGATGTACCTGTTTGAGCGTTACATGAAGATATTAAAAGGGTATGTGAAAAACCGATCACGACCAGAGGGTTGTATTATTGAACGGTATATAGTCGAAGAAGCTGTTGAATTCTGTACCGAGTATCTATCTGATATTGAACCTATGGTTAAGTGAAACTGTTATTAGTGTTGACGTTGCACTTGAGGGAGATGCACTATTGCCTGTACTACTGGAGGCGGCAGATGTGATGACAGTGGAGCAGACAATAGGAACCTATGTGGCATGGCCAAACCACCTCGTAGTTCCACCGAAGGGCAGCTCCAACAGCCACCATCCATGGGAGACACCACGTCAAGGTTTTTTCGATCACCTCTTTTTTCAAGTTTTGTTCTAATCTATCTTTTCGTTATGAACTCTGATCCCTAAGCCAATATTTTGTACCATTTGTTGGCGGCTGCACATATTTGGGTCCTGGAGGAGTAGCAATTTCACTCATTTTTCACCTTCATCGTCATTTTCAACTGAAGGGAAGCTCAAATGGCTCCTGTAACACCCCAAATTTTCCCTTCTTCTTTCATTTCTGTAATTATTTATTAAAAGTATGTATGCTATGTTTGATTTGATAAGTTATTTTATGATGCTTTCTGTGAATTTGTATTTATTTGATTTTTAGAAAAAATTAGCGTTTATTTGTATTTTTAGAAAATTGAGGTAATATATTACTTAATATATTATTTTTATAAAATATTAGTATTTGAAATGTCATTTATTTGGGGAAAATGTTTCGGGTTAAAGAGGTGTTAAAATGAGTTTGAGGGGCTAAAAGGTTTTAAAGATATATAAAAATAATTTTTTATTGATTTACTGTGTACATCTCGTTGTTTACTGATACACCCCTCATTTTCATAGACTATTTCATGCTAATTTTTTATTATTATGTGTTAATTAAATTTTAATTGTGTGTTATATGTGTGAGTATAATTAGAGGAGTCTAGAAATGTGTTTAGTTGTTTTTCCTTAATTTCTAGCATTATTTAAATAAGTGATTATGTGATACCTTGTGTGACTTTGAGTTTGTTAATGATTAATGCTCTTAGGCCTTAGTCCATGCGCCTTGGGCTATTGAGAGATGATTTAAGATCGTTTAGAATTGTCATGTTGTTATTTGGCCTAGAGGATTAGTGCTTAAGTGGTCCAATTAGCCTAAAAATCACGCTAGAGAAAACCTTAGGAGTAAGAATAAAGCTCTCATTCTTGCCTCCACCAAAAGTGGTGCTTCATATCTCTCCCTCACCCTCTCATACACTTTCTCTCTTTCTCTTCTTCACAAACACTCTCATCTCCAAACACCCTCCCACCATTGAAAGAGCAAAGGGTCGAAAATGGAGGAGCACCCAAGTGTCATCTCTAGGACCATGGAAGGAATCATAAGCATCTCTCTTATTTGGTAAGATTATTAGGAAACCCTCTCGTTGTCCCTCATCTTATGTTTTTGAGAAACAAACCTTTAATCCCATCTTCTATCCTTATCCCTGTTAGTGGGACCAAGAAGGAAGCCAAGGACACCCACCCTCTCTAAAGGTTGGGAATTCTATATTAAAGGTAAGGGGGAGATTATTATGGTTGGGGATATTGGAGAGAATAGATGAAGGGGTTGTCCTTGAACCCCGTTATTTGATGCCAGTTTTAAAGAAATTCTATTTTTTTAATGTTTATGAATGATATAACCATGATTTTAAATAAATTCTATATATATTGCTTGCTATTTTTAAATGATTAAAATATCTATCCGCTTTCCTCATTAGGAAAGTGGATAGAAAGATTTGTATGGACCGTAAGGTTATACCCGGCGAGAGCTTGACTACTCAACATAGAGTCTTGGTTATGGATGTCACTACAACAAGTTTTGGCAATAAACATCGCTTATTTTTAGCCTAAAACAGCGCTTAAAGGCGCTGAAAATTAAGCCGCTGCTGATTGTATTTCATAAAAACAGCTTTTATGAAGCGCTGCTGAAAATGGACAATAAACAGTGCTTCAATAAGGAAGCGTTGTTTATTGTAGACAATAAACAGCGCTTCAGTAAGGAAGCGTTGTTTATTGTGAACAATAAGCAGCGCTTCCTTGTTAAAGCGCTGTCTTTTTATACAATAAGCAGCGCTTCCTTAATTGAAGCGCTGTTTATTCTCCTTTTTTTTATTTAATTCTCTCACATTTACATGATATCTGTTGCGTAATATTGTGATAACACAAAATGCAACCAAAATTGTCATCAACACCCAATTGTATCAACATCAAAATTTAACATTATAATATAATTTTTTCATAGAAACAGTACAAATCCTTACATTAACATAAATAAATTACAATATATTTCTCAGTCAAATTCACAATTATACAGACTAGATCACTAAAATATTGCACATGTCATGCTACAAATAGTACCTAAACACTAATATCTTCTTCTTCTGTCACTGCAAATAAACATGCAGACAAGATCAAAATTCTAACAAAATTTTGGCAGAGTTTTCCTTAAAATATGGACATTCCAAAATATATAAGATACCTGTAACAACATAAGATACCATACCAGCCAGCCAACATAAAATATATAAAATATTAGCCAACATAAAAAGGAATTTTATTCCTAAATTCATGTGAACCTATTCCAATTCAAGTATGCTAAACTCACAAAAAACCAAATTTAACAAAAACTCACCTAAACATTAAATATTAATCTTTTTCTACTTGCTTATAAATGATAAAATTCGTAGTAAAATATCGACACCACTCTTCTTTGAGTTCGGTATGATCAGTGTATATGTTGAATTGACAATCAGGATAGTACTGCGAAATAAAAATTAAATGAAGTTAGAATTGAACATAAGCATTCAAATGGTATGTGTAAAAGAAAAAAAAATTATATAAACTTTGAAATTATTACATACATACCTCTGTTGGAATTTCTGTTTGGTTATGAACGACAATATCCTTGAGAAACTTCAAAACATATTGGCCACAATCATCAGAGTTCGGTTGGCGAGGACACTATAAAACAAAAAATATGAAATTAATTGTTTTTATTTTGGTAATTTGAATAATTGCATAAAACAATTTATATAAATACCTTTATCGGTATCCATTTAGGTGGAGTAAATTTAGAAAATCGAGACTTGTTTCTTCGATAAAGTAGGATTGCCCTAAGTGCAAAATCAAACAAAATCATTCAATATCTAATTTTACACTCATAATAATTTCTACCTACTAAAAAATACCATTCCAATACATTCATAACCACTACTCTTAACATCAACACATAGACTATATCAAATTTCTACCAAAATTTTGGCAGAGTCTCCCCTAAAATATGGACATTCCAAAATTTATAAAACACATGTAACAACAGAAAATATCATACCAGCCAGCACAAGAGGTCACGTAGGCCAAACATAAACAAATAAACACTTCCATATTACAAGTACCTTAAACGTTTAAGAAAATGCATACATATATATATCTATGATTTATACACACTTACTGATTGTACTTCTCTTTCATTGTTTTGCGCATGTTGATTTGTACACGCAATGGATCAAGATAGTACACAATGTTTTGATTCAAGTTAATCGCTAACAATAACCAATGATTCCTACAAAAATGTTGGAGAAAAAAATATAACAAAGTAAACACATTTCAATAAATTTAGTAACATTGATTAAATTAAATGACTTACACTACGTTGCAAGGTGACAAAAACAGAGTCTCAAAGTCAGGATTTGCTAATGTCAAGCGGTGAATCATATATTCAGACATGTCAGCATTCCATGATCCCACATGTGTCCGTTGTGGGCACAAAAACACAAACCTTTGAGTTTGTTCTTGTGGGATCAATATCTCTTGATACAAGTACCTTAAATTAAAACATGCATACAAATTAATGCATTAACAATAACATAAATATTTAGTTGAAAAAATAAAAAAACATTGGATACTTTAAAATTTAATGCAGTACCTGAGATATACACTAATAACAGTTTCACTTAACCATAGGTTGTCATTAAGAATTTCTTGAATTGCACCATCAGCACCAGCTCTTAGGTCGTGCTCATAACCCAAAATTGATTCATCCATTGGTACTTTAATGGTATCTTCCGCCTCCATCTTTGTTGCCACATGGACTCTAAGATAAATTTTAAAATCTGTAGCAGGAGTTGTAGGAGGCTGAGATACCATGACCTTCTTCACTGGAGATGTGAATGACCCATCTGTTGGCTGCTTGCCAACACTCTTGCTAGCTATAGGAAGCTTGCCCTTGCCTTTGTCCTTGGCTTTGGATGTTGGGGATACCTACATATTTTGCATTCCAATATATTGATTAGTTAGTGAGTGATCACCTAATTTATTAAATATACGCAGTATATGATAGTGAAGCATATACTTTAACATATACGTACCATATCACTTGTAACTACGAGGTGGTTTGGCCATGCCACATAGGTTCCTATTGCATGTTCCACTATCATCACATCTGCCGCCTCCAGTGGTACAGGCAATAGTGCATCTCCCTCAAGTGCAACGTCAACTCTAGTGAATCAGATCTGATTGCTCAAGCTATCAACTGTCCAAACGAAGGAATAAAGATTACTCAAAACTGGGAAGAAGAGTTTGGTGGCGTCTCTGTGATTTCAGATCACATTTATGAAACACCTGGAGCTTCAAAGGTGGTGGACACGAAAAGTCACTTCAGAGTGCCTTTCAAGATCATTAAAAGCAATGTTATGCCAAAAGCAGGCTCAGTGGACACTTTTAGCTCTGAGCACAAGTTTGTGCTGTGGCATTATGATCTCAGCACTCATGTCAACCTACCCAACATTATCTTCAACTTCTTAAGGATAGCCATCACCTTCTCTAGAGGTGGGAAAAATAGGAATATACCCTATGGTAGGGTTATTTATGCTATTTTGGAAGGTCATGGTGTAATCAGACATCTTCAAGCATAAGACACTGAAGAAGCTGGACTTCTGTTTCATAAGTGTTCTGCCCCCATTTTTTACAGCAAAAACTTGAAGAAGATGAAGATCTTATCATCAGAGTTGATTGCTTAAGCTACTAAGGAGGAAGAACAAGCAGCTACAGTTGTGAAAAAGAAAGGAAAGAGAGTCAAGGTAGTAGGTGAATGTCCCATTCAACCTACTAAGAGAATTACCAGAAGCTCTGTCTGGATCTCTACTTCTTCACAAACTCCTCCACTGGTTCCTCCAGTTCGCCCTGCTTGCATACCCTCTGTGATGACTGAAGAAGATGAAGAAAAAAAGGAACTTTTGAGGGAAATATTGGAGAAATGTATGGAAGAATGTACAAAATTCTATGAAGACCTGAGAGCAAAAAGGCTTCAAGGGGAAGCTCTACAAAGGCACCTCAACATACTGCCTCTGGTGCTGTTGTTGCCTCTGGTGCTGATGCTGCCTCTAGTGCAAGGAAGAGAAAGCTAGTCAAGACAAGTGAAGTACCTACAAAGAAAACCAAGGTACTTGACAATACGGTGAAATTATTTGAATTTGTTTATACTGCTCCTGCTAGTGCCTCTAGGGTACCGTACGTAAACCCCTCAACCAACCACTGCCACTCTACCTACATTACCCGCTGAATCATCTTCTGACGAATCAGAAGATGATATGCCCTTAAGGCAGAGAATGAGAACTACTACACTTGTTCCTGTTTTTAAACAACATACCTTTGTTTACCCTCCACAACAAGAACCTACTCCTCCAACACAACCCAAACATGCTCCTCCACTTCAACCAGAAACTCAACCAGATCTCAACCTTCCCCAATCAATTTCTCCACCCCAAATAGAATCTGAACCTATCACCCAGGAAACCCAAACACTTGACCCTGGCTCTGATACTATACTTGATATACAACCCTTAACTTCTATTAGACCTCTTTCACCACCTTCAACATAGCAAATCTCACCACTATCACCACCACTACACCACACTGAACCTGAAACTACAACAGAACCAATCCTAGAAGATGAAATTGTCATCACTTCTAAGATTGCCTCTGAGGTAGTTGCAAACCTTGAATCTGAACCTACTTCACCAGATTCACACTCTACCCACACTGTTCCTTTAAGCCCCATCATTCTCTTACCCTCTGATACCCAAACCCACAGCTAGATCTAACCAAACACTGTGGACCAAGCCCAAACCATTCCTGAAACTCCAACCCAAACACCCTCTGCCAACCTAAACTAGAATCAAATCATTCCTCTGTACCGAGGTCTAAATTGCTCTCTACCTCTGCCAAACCATCATATCTTTCTTACCTTTGAGAGACAAATGAACCAACAACATAAACTGGTTGAAATAGAATAGCAAATTGTTAAGGACCTTGCCATGTCTACTCATACTTGGCAAGCTTTAGAAAACAACTATGCTGAATGGTACAATGTGATTGAATGGTTTGAAAGTCACAAGCAGAAGCAGCTTCAGCTCACAAGAAGGCTCTTGGCTACTCCAGCTTGGAGAAGGACTCCTCCTCCGCCTCTAACTTTTTGGGAACCTGAACCAGAACCTGCACCCATTGTTCCACAGACACCTTCTCCTGCATCTTCATCTGCCTTGATTGCACAATCTTCTGCCTCTGCTCAATCCAGTAATGCTGATCGCATTGAGGTTCCAAGGGATGTATTAGACAGGCTGGTTGAAGATAACAGAGAATTTAAGTAGTTCATGGTCACTTCGAGCAAGAGACATGATGAACTTGCCGATATGTTGAAGCTGGTTTTGGAGAAGTTGAAAAAGCTCTAGCTAGCCTTTGAATTTTTATTTTCTATACCTTTTGTTTTAGCCTTTTTCTTGGTTCTGTGTTGGTCGTTTAAAACTTTTGTAATTCGGTGCACTTTTGAATTATTGACATAGTTACATTTTGGGACTTACTGTGTTTTAACCTTTATCTTTCTATTTTTTTTCATATACTCTGTCTTGTTTTGACAATGATGTTCTTTATGCCTTTAACTTTTTTGTTTAATAACAAAAAGGAGAGAAGAAAATAGAGAAGTTAGAGTAATTGATGAACTCAGTATATCAACCAGGTGTTAAAAAGAAATAAACACCATGCATTGCATTTTACACTCTGATATGTCATTTGAATGATTGAATATAAGCATGCATCTGATGTAACATTGCACATAGAAAATATTTATATGCGCTTAATTCAGGGAGAGCCTCCGAATATCTATTACTTAAATATTTTTCTAATGAAAA
Organism: Calophaca sinica; assembly: GCA_037113605.1. Lineage (NCBI taxonomy): Eukaryota > Viridiplantae > Streptophyta > Magnoliopsida > Fabales > Fabaceae > Calophaca > Calophaca sinica. The sequence goes on along the minus strand of CM073736.1, from coordinate 38,381,916 downwards.
ATTGTTCATCAATCCATGTGTTTGTCATCATAAAAAAAGGGGAGATTATTGGAATCAAGTGGATTCAGAAACAATGACCCTTGATTGTTTTGATGATAATAAATAATGATAAGAACAATTTATTATCTGATGTGTTTGATAGTGTGTAAAAATTAGTAAGTAAGCCACTATTCATCAGATGAGACTGCCTCAGAAAGCTTTGGCTCTGTGCGCATTTCACCCTCTGGTACATCTCAAGTCTGGCATGATGACTCTAGTGAGAGTTGATAACGTCAGCGTCTTGTGGCCATCCGCTGTTGACAATACTCTGGTAGTCAACCCTCTGGTAAGATGGTCTGGTAGACCATGCACTGGTGAGACCAAGCTCTGGTAGGACTACACTCAGGTAGGAATCATGCATCTGATACTACATGCCTCTGGTAGAAGAAAGCCTATGTGAAACTACGCTATGAAGAACTTGTCTCTGGTATAAACACACTCTGATAAGCAGAGTATCTCAGTAACAAGCATCATCTGGTAGAAGATGCCTCTGGTAGACAACCAGACTGAGTGAAGCATTAAAGAATATTTCAAGCATTAATGAAACCTCATTGATGACCTTTTAATGTATGAGGAATCAAAGGTAAAATGGAATGTCAACAGATATAATCATCAATCTGTCTTGCTCTGAAAGGATCACAAATATAAAAAGGATCACAAAAGGACAAATTATGTATTAGATAGTTGTGTCAGTGTATGGAAGCAAAGTTAAAAATGACATGACTCTCTAAAAGCCACAAAAAACGAATCTCAAGTTTTGTCCATTGTTGAAAGACCAGTTAGGTCACAACGGCACTATTTGGAACCCTAACTATATATACCTTATTCAAGTCACTGAAGAAGGTTAACGAATTGAATCATTCTTACGTGACAGTGAGCAATCAAGAAATTTTCCAAGTCTCTGAGACCAAGTGAACAGCACTCAAAAGTTTTATCCTTTCTTTTAGAAAGTTATCTTTGTGCTTAAAGGTTTCTTTGTAAATATTTTCTTGCTGAGAATTGTTTGTATTATTTCAAAGCACTTTTGAACACTTGTATTTAGCCCAGTAGTATCTGTATTTCCTTAGAGGCTTGACTGTAGTCGTTCTAAAAAGTTGAGAATATAGCCAGTTTGGCAGTAGTATACTCTTGATATTGTAATCTGTTAATCATAATGGAGAAATCCTTCAGTGTGGTGAGGGGTCTAGACATAGCTACCAAGTGATTGTAAACTAGTATAAATCACTGTATCATGTTCTTTCTCTTCTCTTTACTGCTTCTTATTATTATCTTTATTTAAAGAGTTGTTTTGAAAATGGTTTTCAAAAACATAAGTATTTGGAAAAGATTTCTAAAACCCAATTCAAACCCCCTTTATTGTGTCTTTGTCACGTTCAGTTACTGCCTAGGATCCTTCCCCATTATTACCATTGCTACAACCTTTACCGTTGCTGCAACCTAATATAACATCTCAAATTTTTAGAATAATTTTGTCACGCGGAATATTAAATTCTCGATAAACTTAATTTACGTGACACTTGGAATTTTCTTATTACTTTGCTAAAATTACAAAAATACCCTTATATGTAAAATTACCATTTTACCCTTACTACTTTTAAGAAATTACCAAAATACCCTTAATTTATGAAATCCCATTTTTATCCTTAATAATTGTAAATAATTACCAAAGCATCCTTGAAACTTCTAGAATATTTGCAATTACTATTTTACCCTTACTAATCTTTTGAAATTACTAAAAAGCCATTAAATAATTAAATGACTATTTTACCCTTTTTCCATAAAAATTCTATTTGCATCCTAAACTTTGTTAATTGACTTAGTTAAGTGATTATGTGATAAGTATATAAAATTAATGGCAAGAATGATGAGTAATTATGGATAAGCTTGAATTAGGTGGAAGGATAAGATTGAACTAATTATGTGATTAGCAATAATCCAAGTAGCACCATAGTTATTAGACATGTGTCTTAAGGATAAGAATGGATTAATGTGTGTGGCTAGAATTAGCGGAACCACAATTATTTGACAAGTGTTCTAATGGATAGGATTGATGAGTCATTATGGATAAGTTTGAACCTTGATACCACAAGAATGTGACAAGTGTCTTAACAATATAGATGGATGGATATGTGGCTTAGAATGAATAAAGATAAGGATGGTGAGTCATAAAGGATAAGTATGAATTTTTGTGGCTAGTATTGATCCAAGTAGCGCCACAAAATGATGACAAGTGTCTTTGTAGATAAGTTGGATGGATAAGGATAACTTAGTGTGGATAAGGATGGATGATGTGGATGGATAAGGATAGGATTAGTATGTGTGGCTAGTATTTATAGTACCACAAGATTATGACAAGTGGCACCATAGGAAAGTAGCACATGTCCTTAGATTTGCCTATAAATAGAAGGCAACACCTTGAGGATTCATAAGTTCCATGGGTGAGAAGTTTTAGAGAGAAAAGCTATGGAGTTCTAGAGAGAGAAAGTGAGAGAAAAGTTAGAAATTCTTCTACTCCTTCTTGAGTGAAAACCATGATCTTGTGGTGAGGAGTGTTTGATTATTTGTTCGTGAATTCGTGGTGGTGGTTCAGTGTCCGCTCGTGGTTCAAAGCACTCTGAATTCCAGGTGGGAGAAAGAATGCACTTTCATTGGGTTATGTGTAGTAGAAATGATTGTTTGGCATGTGTAGGGTGACCTAAGCCCTACTAGAGGTTGATGTCAGTAACACCTAAGGATAGGGGTTACGGTGTGCCACATCTAAGGATAGGCGTGGTAGACCCATCAACCAACTTAGGATTTATTATTATTAAATCTGACTGTCTGATAAATATGCTTATTTGTGAATTATGCTGTATATGTCACATGAGGATAGTTACATGCCCAGGATTGCTTTATGACATGCATGTTGAATATGTGAGTTATAATTTATGTGTTAACATGTGAAATTGAATATTTATAAGATGCTGTGTAAAATGCTGTATTACTTAAGTATTATATAACATGATACAAGTTTGGGTATGTGAGCATAATATAATGTGAGGCATATGATTATGAGGTGTTGGAGGCATGAAAATGATATTGCATTAGCAACCACTCCATTCTTGACGGGAATGTGATGTGGAGAGAATCCCTAACGGGAATGAGGGATATCTCGCCCAGTAGGTTAGATCCACTCCGTTCCCTATCGGGAAAGGGGGAAACGGACGTCCCTATCAGGAAAGGGGGAGGAGGATTCCTATCGGGAAAGGGGAATACCTCGTGGACTATGCTAGTGTCGCCCCGTCTCTATCGGGAAAGGGAGGCGGGAGTCCCTATCGGGAAAGGGGGACGGCAACCTAACAGAAATGGGGTTCGCCAATACGTATTCCTATCGGAAATGGGGAGTACAGCGACAATAGTAAGGAAAATATGCACAACTCATTGAGAGACATGGGGTAAGTGGAAGAGGACAGCTAGATCCTATTTGTTATATATGTGATTATCTGTGCAGATTGTCTTACTATCATTCTACTTATGCATTTCCCCTTTTTTAAATGGATGTGTTGTTCTTATCTCCCTATGTTTGCATGCTTGTGTATATATTTTATTTCTATATTAGACTCTCTTGAGGAAGATGCAGTAGCAGCTCTACCTAATGAAGCAGTTCTTGGAGATGCTGTTAATGATGGAGCAAGCCCTGAAGATCCATGTTTATGAGAGTTTTGAGTCATAGGCAAGCTGGATTACAGAGTGGGAACTCTCAGCATCCACCTTGCTGATGTTTATGCAGTCTCTTTGGCCAGGAGTCTTGTGTTGATGTTTTGCTTGGTTTTGCTATGGTTAGATGAGGCGCAATTTAGCCTCATAGGTTTATATTTTGGATAATAATATTGTACTATTTACACTACGCTTACTTGTGCACTCTGATCAGTTAGGCCACACTGATGAGGTCATCTTTCGAGAAAACCTATTTACATATTTTATGACACTAGTTACTTCACTGTGACACGTCGTTGTCTTATTTATGCCTTCAGTTTTAATCCCTTTATATTTTTTTACGCGTTAATTATACGGGTTAGGTTAATTATACAGAATAAAGCATGAATAGGACAGTGGGGTGTTACACCTAACACCCTCGAGCACTACCTCCAACTCTTGGCAGCTTCCATCATCGACAGAACCCATCATCTGCCACAATTGTCATCACTACCACTTTCACCACATTGTCACTATTGCTGCCTTGCTAGCCATTCTCCATGATTAATTGTTGTTGTCGTTCAATACTCTCCACCACTATTGTCGCTACTCAATACCCTCCACCATTGCTATAAACTGACACCCTCTACTACTACTACCACTAGCTGACAGTCTCCATTATCGTTACTGCACATTACTAGAAAAAGTTGTATCACTGACAAAATATAGAGAGTGAAAAAGTGAAATCCATCTCTAATTTTCTCATTAATTAAGTGTTAAAGATGCCAAAATTGGTGACCAATTTAATTTTTTCGTCTCTAATATTCGTCAATTCAATTCTTTTAGTAGTGTATATGGCATCCGCCACCACATCTGTCATTTCCACTATAACAAAACACCCTTCGCCACAACTACTCTAACATTATCAACAATATAACAATCGCCTAACATCCCCAACTTTAAAAATTTGTTTCCAAACAACTTTATGAAGAAGGTTTTTTTTTTATTCTCTTATTTTTAAAATTATTTTCAAAATAATATTACCTAATAGAATTCATATGTTTGTTTTCAAAAAAAAATTCACTATTTCTTTATTGAATATTTTTCCAAAATAAAAAAATTAAAGAAGATTAAACTATATTTTTGGTCCCTTATCTTTATTTTTTATTTCAATTTAGTCTCTTTTATTTTTTGTTCTGAAATAGACACTTCTCTTGCAAAAATTATATCAAAATGGTCTTTTCTGTCAGTTCGTTACTAACTAACGTCGTTAATTGTGGTTTATGTGGCAGTATGTGCTGAACCAAATCCAAACCAAAAATAAAGAAAATGACTATCTATAGGAACAAATTAAAAATGAAAGATAAGGATCATCTTTTTACAAAAACAAAGATAAGGGACAAAAAAAGAAGCAACAGTTAACAATATGAGAAATGTTAGGGACACACTCTCTCTTATTGGTTGAAATTCATATGGGTCCCACTAAATTTATGTGGGACCCACATGATTTAGTGGGACCCATTTGAATTTTAACCAATAAGAGAGTGAGTGTTGGGAAAAGAGTGGAAGAGAGTGTATTGATAGCACTCCTCTAACAATATTAGTAACGGCAGTGATGTGACGAAAAGTACCATTTTGGTATAACTTTTGTAAGATAGCTAGGGGACTTGTTCAGAACAAAAAATAAAAGAGGGATCAAATTGAAACCTAAAAAAAATATAAAAGATCAAAAGAAAGGTCTAGCCAAAAAAGAACATGGCCTTGATTCTTTCATCTCAAATAATTGTGATTTAAAGTGGTATATAATCGATAAGTTATGAAAATTTTAATTACTCGGTAGGTCTTTGAATTATTTAAAAAAATTTAAATAGGTCCCTGAACTAAAAAATTTAATTGAGTCCCTAAACTTATCAATAATTTGTAGTTGGGTTCCTGAGTTTAATCTGGTCCCTAAACTTTTAAATCATTTGTAATTAGGTTTTTCAACTTTTAAACAATTTGTAAGTAAGTCTCTGTTTATTGATTAGCTCAATGACCAGTTACAATTTAAAAGCTTAGGAACTTAATTACAAATTATTTAAAAGTCCAGCAACCCAATTAAAATACAGGGACTCAATTACAAATTATTAACAAGTTCAGAGACCCAACTACAATTATTTTAGTTTAAGACCTATTTACAAATTTCTAATAGTTCTGATACCTATCGAGTAACTAAACCTTACAAAAACTACTAAATAACTTAGTCGTGGTATAATACTCTTATTTGATTAAGTTACCCAATATTCACTAGTGCAAAAACCACCTTTAATCGCGGTTTTTTTGGACTTTTAACGTCGATTTTCAATCCGGCGTGTTTTCTTCCGACGTTGTAAGTGTAAACTTTTAACCGCGGTTTCTAAACCGGCGTTAAAAATGACTTTTAATCGCGATTTTTTACCAAAACCGGCGTAAAATCCCGACGTGAAACGAACAAAAATTTTTGAAAAAAAGGGGAAAAAAAGGATTTAACCGCGGTTTTATGTAAAAACCGGCGCCGTAAGTGACATTTAACTGCGGTTTGTAGAAAACCGGCGCCGTAAGTGACCTTTAACCGCGGTTTTTTAGAAAACTGGCGCCATAGGTGACTTTTAACCGCGATTTTTTATAAAACCGGTGCCATAAATGTTTTAAATACTTTTTTTAAAAAAATCTGTTCAGCAGCTTCTCAACCAATTTAACATTTGATTGATAATGGGCTTCAGAATTCAAATAATCAATAATTAATAATCACTCTTTCTTGGAGATGATGGAATGATTGCCAATTCAGCAGAAAGCATATTTCCTTGAACAACTTATCATAAGGTCATATATTTGAAGAAAATCAACCATTCTCCTTTAATCAACTAATTCTTTTATAGGAACCACTATAAATAAACAACAACTCCTACAAAACAGTATTCTTTAAGGAAATTCATTGAATACGAACATACATACATACTAAAAATAGGACACACATTACTTACTCAGGAAGAGTCTCATAGGAAGACACAACATTCCATACATCACAAATAGGAGCTCTAACTGCTATGCTTGCAAAGACACAACGACCAGCACCTCCATTTTCCTACACATGAAAATCATTTTTATTAGTAACTTTGACTACAAATATAGTTCATTCTCAAAATTAAGCCCACCTAATAATAATTTACTACAGATGGGTCACTAAAATAGCGATTAATGGAATGCGAAAGAGGATCAAAATGAAGATCAGAATACCAATTTGAGGCAGGACAATTCTCTATACTAGGAAGAGTGATGCTAAACTGTTCACTACAAATGCACATGTTGGTTGACATTCTTAAATGTGTCGATATAAAGGAAGCATGATAAAGGAAAAACGAAAACAAATTCCCCTCTGGCACATTTGTAGTAGCATTATTTTTTGACAACAAAAGATTTCTCAAGAAGAATATACATAAAAGTCAGACTAATAATAGGTAAAGCATTTTAAGTGGGTACTAATTTTCACATTAAGTTTTGCCTCTGCAGCATTTTTGGGCCTAGAAAACTACTAAATCCCTTATCATCAATTTATACTGAAATGCTTAATTTTAAACCTTTTTGATGATATCAACCTAAGAGGCAGCATTCAAATAACTGGTAGCAATACGTCCACCTCACCTAGCCAAAGAAAATATGATCAATTTATAAAACCCTATGATGCTTGTTGCTAAGTGTCCCGATTTATTTGCAAGGAGGGTTACTGACATAAAAGGTGAGATAGTGAGAGAAGGCTGAGCCACTCACCGTGCTTGGCAGTGTAAGATTTCCTGTTGCTTTCCCAGGCTTTTCGAATTTGGTCTATCGTAGACGAAGAAACATCTACAGCAACAAAACGACAACAATCCATGGTTCAATGTTGATGGCACTGACTGAAATTGAAACATAAACATAAAGAAGATACATACCAATACCTTTCAAGCAGAACACAAATCGGTTCCAGAGCGAGGTGGAAGGAGGAGAGGGAGGAAAGTACGAGGAGGAAGGCCGCGGTGGAGAAACGACGAGGAAGACGGAATGAAGAAACAGCGCCGTTCTATTGACCCGTGGTGGAGAAACGAAAGAACGACGAAACTCGAGACTGAGGGCGCCTTTCTATTGACCCGCGGTGGAGAAACGGCGAAGAAGGAAGGAACGAAGAAACGAAGGAGGAGAGGGAGGAGTGTCGCGGTGGAGGGAGTATTAGGTTTCAAAAACCAAGTGTCGCGGTCGAAGGAAGGAAGGGGGTAATGAACAGAGAGGGTTGAGGGTATTAGGTTCCAAGAGGGAAATTAATTTTTTAAGAAAAGATACGACCGCGGTTGTTACAACAACCGGTGCCATAGGTGAAGATATACGACTACAGTTTTTAAATAAAACCGGCGCCATAAGATATGACCGCGATGTTTAAGAAAACCGGTGTCATAGGTTTCACATACAATCATGGTTGTTGAAAAAACCGGCGCCATATCTTTTGGCCGGATTTTCCTTTTCACTTATAACGCCGGTTTTCTTAAAAACCGGCGTTATTTGTTACGCGTTAATTTCAAAAAATGCCACCGTGTTATATATTACGTCGGTTATGTCTAAAACCGGAGTTATAAGTCTATTTTTTTGGTGTATTTCGCACTAGTGATTAATGTATTCTAAATTTTATATACTATACGTTATTTTTTCTGCCATTATCTCATGTTCATAAACCAATGAAAAAAAACTCATTCTCAGAGAGGACATATATTTTATTTTATTTTATTTTATTTTATTTTATTTTATTGGTTTCCATAGGTATTCTACGAGAAAATCTTGATCGAGGCACAGTCCGATACAAAATGGGACACCTCTCCCAACGAGCAAGAATTCGAACATTGTTCACCACGTTGTGATATTTTAAATCGGAGAAATTATGTTTGTTGATAAATAAATAAAAAGCATTCTAACAAAATGGATGTGATAAAGTGATTCACGATGTTAATTATTTAAGGCACAAAGTCCTTGGAGATTTTTTTTTTTTTTTTTGATAAGCAAGTCTTTTGAGATATTTAATATATCTAGTTGCAGATTGATTTTGCTGGGATTGATTTACTCCTAATATAAGCGAGAAAAAAGCATACATTTCATTTCTGTTTTGACGAAAACGCATTTCAAGGTACATTATCTTTTTTTCCCTAAATACGTGAGACTATTCATTATAACCTCTGATATATATTTTTGCCCTAGCGTGCTTTAAAGTTATGAAAGTGACTGGAAGGACAAGAAGGAACTTATGTTCACTTTAGACATATGTTTTGAATCTTATATTTGCCCACTCGATCACTAAATGCAGCAGGAACCTCTCTTTAGTCTCACCCTTCTTGGCCAACATCCTGACCAGATTCAGAGAAAGAAAATATCTTGGTCACGTATGTTTCTCCATGTCCACATAAAATCTACCCTAATTTTGTTCTACGGGCATACAATCCTCCACCATAAATAGGACAGTTGCGGTGCATTTCAGTAGCTAAGACAGTTGTAGCATGTAATATGTAATGTATAAGGGATTATATGTTGGTTTGTCTCTTGGAGTTCCTCTGAACGCTTCTTCTGAGGGACTATAGTCCTTATTCGATGAAGTGTTTGGCGGAACTCTTGGATTCAACTAACATTGCATGGCAAAGATGAATCAAATTTATTTCATTCCAAAACATGGCAATTAATTATTTGACGTGTTTTCTGGGGCCAGAACTTTCATATTTATGATGAACTCAATCTCAGGTTTTGTTTCACTTTTTCATTTCGCAATTGATTATCATTATTGCACATTAGGGTTTTCCACTTTTCCTTGTGCACATGAAAATCACAGGTATTCTTTCTTTATTTGTAAGCTATGCTAGCTATTTCTACCTTCAGTTTCTTTCCCATTCTACTTTCTCTAATTCCACTGTCTATGAAAGTTATATGCTAATTTGTCGATATAAACAAGGTGTTTATGTTCAGTTGATTAATAAACTTCTCGTTAGGTCTAGGTTGTTACAATTGAAAAGATCTGAAATTTGTTGAACATGGTGAAATATATTTTATCTTAATTTGTGTCAGAGTATCTTGATCTACAGCTTGCTGTTTATTTTTTTGGTCTAGTACAGATAATTAAGGGGGAGGGGAGAAGTGGAGTGTTGCGGGTTCGAACCCGCGCTCCTAGTGTTCACACAGTACTTACATATGTTTTACCACTTGGTTTGACTCTCTCAACAGCTTGTTGTTTCTGATTATAGTTAGTTTTTTTTTTAACAGCAAAGGAGAAAATGTATTAAAAGGAGTACAGAGGTTACTCCAATCCAATACAATGAGACTAGAGAGGAAGCGGGGGGCAAAAGCTAACTCTGAATCTAAACAGATAAAGAAACCACCACCGGACAAAAAAATATGACTACCTCCACTTACATCAAAAACGCACTCCAATAAGTTTAAATAATTAATATATGATTACTAACCTCACTACTTACCATTAAGACTAATTTTTTTTTTCCTGATAATCACTAAGACTAATGTTTATTAGAAAAAGTGTCAAATTTTTCCCCTTAATGTAACAGTTTATCTTTCCTTATGCAGTTATTTTATTTTTATTTTTCTCTATGAGCAAGTTTGTAAAAATTAGGGGAAAAAAAATGATAATTAGGACCTAATAGATCATGAGCAATAGATCTGAGTTTAAAATTCAGACAAAACTTGAATTGCGTTTTAGCCGACAGTGTAATTTTACATCGACTAAAAGCTCTATTTTGCTTTGAAAAAATTAAATATTAGAATTAATAATCCTTTTGATGTTGTGGAGTATGTTTTATAATTTTTTGGCATCATCAGAATAAAAAAAAAATTAAATAATTATATTTTATTCGGTACCTGAGTTATGAGAGAACATTTGGACCCGAACGGCCGAGAGATGCGGAGCCGAGTGTGAAGCGACTTAGAGATGGAAACTTGAGCTGAGTTACATCACTAAATGTTGTGAGGAGACTTAACATGATTATAAGCGACTCTAGCTTTTCACCTCTTCTCCTTCCATTTTTGAAGAAACCAGAGGCTGGTGGATTCAACTCTGAAGCTTTTGAATGTCTTCCTCTTTGAGATCAAGACCGTTTTCAAGCAAGAACAAAGCAAGGGGAGCAACAACTTCTTCTCCCTCTCCTCTTCTCATTTTCAGTGCTATAGGGGGATTTGCACCCATGAGCTTTTGATCATTTGAACTCATTTTCATGTTACGTTTGAGTAGATCTTTACATTCACAAGGTTTGATTCTGCAAAAGAATTCTTCTTCTCCGTCTTTCCCCTCAATATTGTGGCCTCTTATTGACATTGTTCTTGAGTTTTCTTAAATTTCTATCATTTGCATGTCATAGATCATACTTGGATCCTCTCCATTTTCTTGCATATTTGCTTACTATAGCATATGAAGAGTTTGATCTTCCAAAATCTTCAATTACAAAATAAAATAAAATAAAACATATATGGAAATGTGGGACTGGGTATTTGATTTTCCCATCTCCCTGTGATAACCAAAATTTTGATGGATTTTTTTGCCCGAAATTGCTTTGCATGTTGTTTTTGGTACGTGTTGGTGGATGGTCTAGTAGATTATAGTTGTGGACAACAGAGGAAACGAGGATCCCAAGAGAAAACCGAGAACAAGAAGCATACACAGGAGTTTGAGGTAAAAACGTGTGACTTTATAGAGTTCTGATAGCTCTATGAGCACTTTTGAGTTGTTGATTGGATCAAACTCCCTTGGGAGTTGATCAGTGTGATACTTAAGCTAATGTGTTGCTTGTTAGGAATTTTTAGATAATATTCTTGTAATGATGGTGTTGAATATGTGAGAATATGTTTGCTTGTTGATGAGTTTGAAGTGATTATGATGCCTGAAATGCATGAAGTTAATTGTGATTCAATTGAGAATATTAAGATGATTTTATTACTCTTATGAAAAATTTTAAAAGAAGTTTTGAAACTCAAAATGATTTTAGGATTTATAAAGAAACTTTTAAAGAATTTCGCTTTGCCAGAAATATAGAATTTTAAAGAAAATTGTTTTTTAAATTATTTCTTCAAGTCTCAATATGGACTTTAAAGATAAATCTTTTATGAAATGAGTTTATGAAGTGAATTTTTAAAGATGAACTCTTCTCTCAAATGAATTTTGGAAAAGAATTTCCTTTGGAAATATTTTTAGAAAACAGTTTTCAAAATGAATTTCTGCGAGAGATTTTCCTCAAAGGATGATTTTTAAAAAAAAGGGGGAAGAGTATTTGAAGCTTTGAGTTTAAAAGATAAAGAAGTTTTCATGATCTCAAAAACAAAGAATATTTTGAGATTTGGGTTGAAAGACGAAGACGTTGTCAAAAATAAGGCTTCGCTATTTTACTTAATGATACAAGAAATTGAAGAATTAAGATGAAAGATGATGACAAAAGATGATAAGATGTTGCATTCATTTGCATAAGTATGACAATATTAGCCAATTATGGCAATAAGCCGCAACCCATTGCAGTTGGTGATAATTCCAGCAATGGTCGGGGTCAAGTCGAAACTATTTTGGAGCTGGGGTACTTGGAATTTTAAATGTCGAGCCACGTTAATACCATTCGGGTAACCCAAATGCTCAATTTAGAGACTGGGTTACAAATTACTCTGATGGTAAGGACTAGAGACCATATCAGGTTAGGACACCACCTTGATAGTTTTATGCTCGAAACCATGGTTGGATGTCCTATAAGACTCAAACATAGGTGGAAGTTAGGAAGTCTTCGGAATACTTTAAGTGCCAAGCACAATAAAGCATGCTATGATGATGTATGCAATTCTGATGTGAACTTGACTATTGGTATACTCTTTTGAGTGTGGATTTTGATATGGTGTATCTATATTACGTATTTGTGTATTAATATAGTTGTATTAATCATATATTCTTTTGGGCTCGTACAGCTGTCGCAATAGAACTCACGTGAGAGTGTTATCCAAGAATAAAGATAGCGTATTATCCAAGAAGTGCTATCTATAGCGCTTTCTTGGTATAGTGCTATATAAAGTTATGCGACAAGTAAAGATAGCACATTTCGGAAGAAATGCTATCAAAGTTTTTGAAATTAAATAGCGCTTCTTTGAGAATGCACTATGCACTGCTTAAAAATCAACGAAGGTCTTCAATCTCTCGGTCAAACGAAACCCTAAAATTAAATAAACAAAACCCTCCTTCTCCTCCTCCTCTTCCCCCCTTCATAATTGTCTCTTAATATATAGTTTTATCACTGTTGAGCTCAATGTGGCTTCGTCACCGTCGAGCCTTGTTAACAATGAGCGTCGTCACCAGGCTTCTTCAACGCGGCTTCATCGCCGAACAAGTTTGTCAATGTAACTTCTTCCTTGTAGGTCCTCTCTCGTATTTTTTGTTTTTTTATAGATAAGCATATGTACAAAGTTTTGGTTTGTTGTTATTCTTATATAGATACTCGATTTGTGTGTGTGTGTGTATATATGGGTGTATGTTTAATGGTACTTGTTCTTGTATAGATACTGATTGTTTGAGTGTGTATAGTTTCATTGAGGTCTGTAAGAACTCGTTGGGCTTAATTCATTATAAAACCCCAAAAAGTCTATGGTTAGAACTTAGATGGAATATTCATTCAGGAAAAAAAAGGTGTTCATATGGATGAAGTATTTGTTACACACATTATTTCACATCCAAATTAGTCATTGTTGGGATGAGGCGAGTTATGCGACAGGGTAATTGTTTGAGCCTAACAGATCGGAGCTGGCAAATTAGTTTATCAATGGTCGAGCATGATCCAAGCATAACGACAGAGATCCTGACATCAGCACTAAGTATAGCAAGAAGTGGTTGGATGGAATAGAAAATATCAACCAATTGAGCTCAAGACAGAAGTCTTCATCACTTTCAGCATCGATTATTGTTAGTATCATTTCCTTGGGTTCAATTTTTTGGCCTCTCTCAAAATGAATCTTAAGACTTTCATTATTAGACAATGAAGACTTGTTTATAGATCCTTGTGGAATTTTTAAAATTTTTGAATAATTGAGATATGGTAGAGTGTACCAAGTCCTTGATTCCCAATTTTTGAAAATTCGCCTCGTTGAGGTTAAAGCCCACGTAAGGTTACGGAGGCATATTAGGTAATAACTTGACAAACTCTATTGTTGATTGTTGTTCTAATGAGATGTTTTGTTGTCTATGCATTATCATCCATGCCATAAACATCGTGAAAGGGTTCCACATCAGGAGAATCCTAAAGAGTGAGTACACCTTAGCATGGGTGTGAGTTGGATTAGTGGGGTTCCAATGAACCTTGGGACCTACCTATATGCCCAATTAGCTAGCCACTGTCTTTCTCAGGATTGGTGAGATGTGTTTTGATGAGCCACTTGGCGCCTAAGATGATGATGTATCACCGTGTGGCTTATGGTTGTTGATACAAAACACGATTTATCCCAGTGATCTCCTCTTATAAAAATGAGGAAAGTCTCTCCATGATATAGCACTCTTTGGCTCACACATGTGGAGTCCGATTTCGTGTGCGCCGATATATATTATTTGTGAGATGTGTACATGCGCTATAATGGATTGATATAACTCTTGTTGATTATCCTTGCCTTGAGTTATTTTTTGTATGAAACTATGACATCAAAGTATATCTTGTTTTGCGTTGTAATAATTTCATTAACATGTATTATTTTAGTATAGTTTTCTTACTCACTCTTTTGGATGCTTTCTCTATCTATCTCCTTTCTATTTATTTGAGTGAGAAGATGATACCGAGGAGGAGATTGGAGTATGCACCCCGAGCTGACCCTAGGTCACATTCAGCTAGAGTTCCACGAGGAGGATAGCCAGTGGGACACAGACTTTGCTACGAGGATATCGTCTTATTCTTGTGACTTTCTACTAGCGTATTTTTGGGATGAGCATCAAACGTTTTCATGTTATGCTACTTTGCACAAGGATATAGTCCTACCTTTTGATCGGATGTGCCGTGAGCCAACCCCTACTACTACTTCGGTTCATGAGGATTCTACTGCAACCATTTCACGTACCAGGCATCAAGGTTTTAAATTGCGGTCCGCAACCGCAATTGCACCCGCAACATAACAGTTTTTTGGGTCTCCGCAACCGCATCGCAACCGCAATTGCAGCCGCATTGGCCGTATTTGACCGCAATTTTCCGCAACGTAACGGTTTTTGAGGTCTCTGCAACCGCAACCGCAACCGCAATTTAAAACCTTGCCAGGCATAATGTGTACTTTCGTCACAATTTGTCTACTGATAGGTTGAGTGTTCTGCCGCCACCCCTGTCTCCATCCCCATCATTCAATAGTTGACATAAAAACTAGTAAAAGGGTAAAATTGTAAATACAACCATTGTTCCCCATCTCTTCCCTATCACTCTGCGCCACACCTCCCCTCACCTTCTTCCACCCCATTCCTCCTTCCCCATTGTCCACCACTCCGTACCTCCTTGCCCCCCACTGATTTTTCCATACCTGTAAGATTTAACCATCTAGTTTGACCCCTTCTCTTTCACAATAGTCATTGCTAATATCTACTCATTCAACCGCCTGCATCTCAAGAACCACTCGTTCATGAGTGAACCACTGAGTCCCATAGTTGAACTGAAACCATGGGGTCTCTTATGTTCCCGTCGAACTAACAAATTCGTCTTAGAAATGGCTAGTAGTAGATCACCCTGAACGCATTGTCTCCATCGTCCCGACATTGAAAACCACAAGCACAGTCCCCTCCAGAATCTACAACCATAACCCATGTAAGCAGGGGCGGACCTACATGTAATTCAGGGTGTGCACATGCACCATTTGACTTTATAGTTTTGCATTCATTGCTCATGATTGCATCGTCTCTCTCATTTCGCTCACCCAAATCAGTTCCTGACAAAAATACAAAGACCTATTTAGTCTCTGAGAAATGAAAAATACCAATTTGCTACTCATAAATCTCATTTTGGTCAAATTAGTCATTTTTAAGATATTTTTTAGGAATATTTTAGTCCTTTTCAAAAATTAATTTGACTGATATTTGAGACTCTTAAAGACTAAATTGAAATTTTTACCATTTCTCAAAGACCAAATTGGTCTTTGCGTTTATTACGAAGGACCAATTTATGTTTATACTCATTTTATTTATAAACAAGAAACATAAAACTCATTTTATTATTATTTTGAAAATTGTAAACGAGACCAACTATAGGTATCTAACATAGGGGTTTTGGCAGTACCAAATTTGTTGTTAATTTCATTTTTTCCCACTAACATTGTTTTTAAATCGTAGGAGATTAAATTGTAGGAAATAACGAATAGATTTTTGAAGAGAAAATTATCATCAAATGAGAAATAATCTTATGAAATCAAGTTCCTAACAACACATTGAAATTAATTTAGAAGAGTTGTCATGAGATTCAGAAACACGAATTAAAATGTCAGCATATTATCCTAATGATCAAGATAAGATTCAAATAATATATTTACAAAAAGGAATAAAATAATTATTAATTAAAGTTAAATGATTTGACCTCACTGTCTCAGGGTCCTAGTACGACTCGCAACCAAACCAATGCAAAATCACCATCTCATTACCAGCCACCCTTGAAACCTCTGTGAACCACTCCAAGACACAGCCATTTGCCACCATTGACCCTCAGTCAGTCTCGAACCGTCACCCGACCCTAAGGGTGGTGAAGTTGTTGGATGTAAAGGTTCGAGTGGAAGGGGTGGGAGAGAGGGGTCGAGGGTGGAGAGGCGGGGCTTGGAAGGCTGGGAGAAGGGCCAAGGCAGAGGAGGACGAAGGGGCAGTGGGGTGTTGAGGAAAAGAGAAGGCCTGGGGAGAACAATATTCAGAGGCCGATGGAGGACTAATCACATACTTCTTCTCTGAGTTTTCAGATAACTTTGGGGCCAATGAGATGCTTGGCGTCTTTCACAAATATGGAAGGGCACATGAGGTTGTTATACCAGCCAAAAAAGATAAAAAGGGCAGGAGATTTGGCTTCGTACGAATGTTTGGTGTCAGAGATCCTCGTCGGTTTGCAATAGAACTAGATAACATCATCATCGGTAGTCAAAAATTATTCGTCAATCTGCCAAGATTCCAGAGAGAGTTCCATGGGCAGACAACTGATGGCAGAGGTGGGAGGGAGAAGAAACCTTATAGAGCATTTTCTAAAGAACAAATCAATGGCACCCCCCTGCAACCAAAATGGCAGAGTGGTTACCAACAGAAGCACCATGCAGGAAGAACATATGCGCAGGCTGTAGCAAAAAAGAATGTAACGAGGAACAGTGCTTATGTGCCTAAAAATGTGAACGTGCAGTTTCAGGTGGAGCAGGAATTGGTACAGAGCCTTAGTAGCGCCTATGTTGGACAAGTGAGGGAGCCGGGTATGACTTATTCGATCCAGGAAGAATTTCACAGGCAAGGTTATTTTTCTGTGAAAGTTACTCCTCTGGGCTCTAACTTGGTGTTAATGGAGGGCAAGGATGAGGGTGAAATTCCAGCGTTGGTCTCAGAAGCTAGTTGGATAGGTCACTGATTTGAAGACATCAGGAGTTAGAGCCCGAGGGAAATTGATAATGAAAGGCTCACGTGGGTTAGATGCTTCGGAACTCCAGTTCATGCATGGTCTGAGAGATTTTTCAAAATGATTGGAAATATGCTCGGTACTTTCATGGTCGTTGATGACAATACTATGAAGAAGAAAACCATGGATGTCGCTAGGTTGTTGATCAGGACAAAACACCACGATATCGTGAATCGGACATTCAATGTGAGGATTAATGATGAAGTCTTTTCTATCAAGCTTGTGGAGGATTGGTATGGTCCGCTCCAATGGGTTAAAACAAACACTGCTATGCCGGAGTTCTCCAGTTCCGATACAGATACGGCGGAGGTAGAGTCTGATGAAGAGAACCACGACGAGGTAGATGGACAGTTGGTGGTCGGTGAGTACTTGGGTGAACCAATCATTGAGGAGCAGAATATGTTACTTCTCGAGAAAGGGAATTCGGCGCACGTTGAGCCTTGCGGTGTTGTGCCGCTCGAGGTCGATGCAATTAAGGTGTGTATGGCAAGTGATGAAGGGGCGGGCCCACAGGGAGAGGGCGAGACTCATACGATCTCTCAGAGTAGCCGCACCAAGACAACTAGGTCAGGTGGTGTCAATAGTTCATACAATAGTTTGGGGAAGTTGGGCCCAGTGACCCAACACGAAAATCAATTGGATACTGAGGGGGGTACGAATAGAATAATGGTGGGGTGTGATGGGCCGGTCCAGATACTTGTCGTGGGTCAGGCTGCTCGCGCTAGAAACACTAGCGAGGTGGTTCTGGACTCTAGAACGGGTCAGGGGCTTGAGATTAACCCTGCTGTAGTAAATATTGAACACGAGACCAACCATTCCCAAACAGCAGCCGCAGAGAAGCTTGTAGGAGAGATATTAGTGGAAAGTGCCAGCACATCTGAATCGACTGAGAGCATGAAGACTGAGAGCACGAAATTCATAGGTGGCTCTGTGTTGTGTTGCGAATCTGTAACAGATTCGGATATTGGCCATTGCAATGGGGTGTTCCATGCGAGGTACGATGAACTGGTTGAAAACAAAGTATGGAGGATTGAAAAACAGATTGGGATCGCAGGGGGAGGCCATGGATGAGGAGTATGTTGAGGTTGTACAACAAATGGAGCAGCGAGACGTAGCTGCCAAGGTGATGAGGGCGAGAAAATCAAAGAAACAATGAAAGCAATGTCAATGGATATGGGGGGGATGGGGGACCACGCGAAAAGACGCAGAGTGAAGGGCTTTCTTCAAACAGGTAAATTTGATCTTTGTTTTATTCAAGAAACTAAAAGAGAGCAGATGGATGCTAGATTGTTATCAACCTTGTGGGGGGGTACTGAGTTTGAGTGGGTCGCTACACCCTCAATGGGACTCTCAGGGGGGATCCTTACCATTTGGAGGAAGGGTTTGATTAATGTGAAATGTGTGTTTGCTGATGAGGGTTACTTGGGGTTGTGTGGATTATGGAATGGTAAACTGATCTATTTTGTGAATGTGTACTCGCCCTGTCATATGGTTGGAAAGAGAAGACTATGGAAAGGACTACTATCCCTCAAAGAAAGATCAGATCCGGGGTCTTGGTGTATTGCTGGTGACTTTAATGTAGTAACATCAAGTAGGGATCGAAAAGGTCGTCAACTGGCTGTCAACAGATGTGAAATTGAAGAGTTCCGGTGTTTCATCAATGATATGGAGCTGATTGAACCCCCGGTGCTTGGGAAGAAATTCTCATGGTATAAAACTGATGGCACTGCCATGAGTAGGATTGACAGGATATTGTTAACAGACGATTTAATTGATGCTTGGTCAGTTAAGGCGCAGTGGATTGGGGAGCGTGATATTTCAGACCATTGCCCTATATGGCTAATTGGGTCCAACAACAATTGGGGTCCAAAACCGTTCAAGTTCAATAATTGTTGGGTGGAACATAAATATTTCCACAGATTTGTGGAGGAGTGTTGGAGGGTTGTTCGGTTGCTGGTGAGAACTCTTTCGTTCTTAAAGAGAAAATGAAACTGATGAAGGGAAAATTAAAACGGTGGAATAAGGAAGTTTACGGGATAATGGACCTGAATATTGAGAAATTGGTAGCAGATTTGAATGCTTTGGACAGTTTAGCGGAAGAAGGAGACCTTACTGAGTCTAGCCGAAGGGAAGAACTCACCACTCAGTTCTGGCAACAGCTACGTGCCAAGGAAAGTTTACTGAGGCAGAAGTCTAGAGCTAAGTGGATCCAGGAGGGTGACGGTAATACTAGATATTTTCACACATGTATTAGAGCGAAGAGAAGAAGTAATCAAATATTAGCACTTAATACAGAATCAGGGTGGGTGGATGGTGTGGAGGAGGTCAAAGAAGAGGTAAAGAAGCACTTAGAAAACCAGTATAAGGAAAGTGGCTTTGTGAGGCCGGTGCTGGATGGTGTGCCTTTCAATCAAATAACTGCAAAAGATAACATATTGCTCTCAGCTCCCTTTACAATTGAAGAAATTGAAGATGTGGTGTTCAATTGTGATGGCAATAAAAGTCCTGGCCCTGACGGTTTCAACTTTACATTCTTTAAATCATGTTGGGGTGTGATCAAGTCAGAAGTGGTTGATATGGTGATGGAGTTTCATTCTAAGGCTTGGCTACCCAAAGCAGCCACCGCCTCTTTTGTTGCTTTGATTCCCAAAGTTGAGTCTCCACATTCCTTATTGGAATACAGACCCATTTCACTTATTGGGAGCATTTATAAAATCATCGCCAAATTATTAGCTGCACGGCTGAAAAAGGTACTCTCTAAGGTTATTTCTCAATGTCAAACTGCTTTCCTCCCGAATAAACATATCCTTGATGGAGTGCTGGTAGTAAATGAATTAGTTGATTTGGCAAAACGGAGAAAAGATAAATGTTTCTTGCTGAACTAGACTTTGAAAAGGCATATGACTCTCTTAGCTGGAATTACCTGGAGTATATGCTGATAAGATTGGGATTTAGCGAGATTTGGAGGAAATGGATGAGGGCATGCATCTTCTCCAGCTCCATGTCAGTTTTGGTGAATGGTAGTCCCACAAAGGACTTCCGGGTTTCTAAAGGCTTAAGACAAGGCGATCCCTTAGCGACGTTTTTGTTCCTTATAGCTGTTGAGGCGCTGGCAGGTTTGGTTAAGAAGGCCAGCGAGTTGGAATTATTCAAGGGGTACCACGTGAGCAAGGATATTTCTTATTCATTGTTACAGTTTGCGGATGACACTATCTTTATTTGTGACGAATCTTGGGATAACTTATGGTGCTTAAAGGCAATTCTTAGGGGCTTTGAAATGGTGTCGGGGTTGCGGGTGAACTATCATAAGAGTAGGTTGTTCGGCCTGAATACCGATGATTCGTTTATTGAGGCAGCTTCTAATTTCCTATCGTGTTGCGTTGGTTCACTTCCATTTAAATTTCTCGGGGTTCCAGTAGGTGATAATCCAAGAAATTGCGCTATGTGGAATCCGGTGGTGGAGGCAATGCAGAGGAAATTGTCAACTTGGAAGGGAAGACACCTTTCATTGGGGGGTCGAGTGACTCTAGTACAAGCAGTCCTAACAAGCATTCCATTGTACTTTTTTTCCTTCTACAAAGCCCCCAAAAAGGTGTTGAAGAGACTAATTGGGTTACAACGTGACTTCCTGTGGGGTGGTAGTACGGAGAAACGTAAGATATGCTGGGTTAAGTGGGATAAAATCTGCATGCCAAAGAGTCAAGGAGGCTTGGGGATCAAAGATCTTGAACTTTTCAATTTATCCTTGTTGGCTAAGTGGAAGTGGAGGTGCTTGACAGAGAAAGATGCCATTTGGTCCCAGCTACTTGAATTTAAATATGGTCCCTTACATAGAAGTGTGCTTGGTGGCAATCTACATAGGCCTAGCCGCAGGGCCTCTAATTGGTGGAAAGACTTAGTTTCTGTGGATTCCGGAAGAGGGTGTAGGCTGACTTGGTTCAATGATCTTGTGCGACGCAAAGCTGGTGACGGGTCCACTATTAGCTTTTGGAATGACACTTGGTGCAGGACAACTTCTCTGAAAACTCTTTACCGCGGTTGGCATCGGTGGCCGTTGCCAAAAATGCCTCTATAGCAGACATGATTACTTGGAGTGGTGATACTTGGGAATGGAATTGGTACTAGAAAAGACAATTGTTTGAGTGGGAGAAAGCCCTGCTGGAAGAATTAGAAGGCCTTCTGGCTGCTGCTACTGTCCAGCGGAATAGGGAGGACTCTTGGGTGTGGACTTTGGATTCTTTGCAGGGGTTTACTTCAAAATCTGCATACAATTATTTGTTAGAAACCCACACTGAATTCTCGGCTGAAGGGAACATGAACACAGCTTTTAAACGGCTTTGGAAGTGTGCAGTCCCTTCGAAAATTCAATGCTTTGCTTGGAGATTGCTCCAAAACAGATTGCCTACAAGGGTTGTACTACAACATAGAGGTGTTATTGATCCAACGTTGGGAGCGACATGTGTCTTTTGCTCTCAACAAGTTGAGGAGTGTAATCACCTCTTCTTTACTTTCCCTTTCTCCTACAAGGTATGGTGTGCCATGTATGATTGGTTGGGCTTTTCGGGTGATTCTCAGAATGTTGGAGTGGACCATTTTTTGCAGCACGGCGCAATGTTCTGGGAAGAGAACTAGAAAGGTAAAACATCTTATTTGGCTGGCAGTCGTGTGGTCTTTGTGGCTTATGCGGAATAACATTGTTTTTAAGGGGGGTGCGGCTGACTTTCAGTACGTATTGTCACATATTAAGTCAGTTTCGTGGGGCTGGTTTATTCATAAGGCGGGTAAAAAGTCTAATCTTGTTTTTTCCGACTGGTGGAGCTGCCCAAGCGATTGTTTAAGAACACTTTGAAAAATTTCAATGGGGCATGCGCTGGTGTGGGGAACATTTGGCTCGGGTTGGGCTTCTTTTATTCCTAGGTGGCAATGCTGGAAGGAAACATACACTGGTTTTGGCGCTGTCCTGTGCTAGTTGGTTTTGTTTGCAAACTGTTTCGGATTCTAAAAGTGGAGCTGCTGTCATTGGTCTTTTCTTGGGGAGCTTTGCAGTATGAATCGCCCATGGACGGTTTCGGAGGAGCTGTTATCTCAGTTTTGCTGTTATCTCATTTTTTTTCTAGCTGCTGGTGATTCTATTTTGTGTGTATCCTGTTGTTCCATTTACCTGCTGTGCTTCTCTTCTTTTGCTGCTGTGGTGTCGGCTAGTTGCAGCTGTTGCTGCTGGCCTTTTCAACTTGGTATTTATGTGTTGGCATGTGATATTGGTGGCTGTTTTGGGGTGATGTTGGTGTGTGTGCAGCTGCTGCGATTAGTGCGCTGATGGGGGTGTCTGTTTAGTGTAGGTGTGGGCTTTCATAGCAGTGGGGTATCCATATAGTGGGGGTGTCATATTTCTTTTATAGCTTTTGTTGAAACTCATTGGATGTAGTACTCTTTTTCCTCCTTGGGTCTTTTTCCCATAGGGTTTTAGCTTAGGGAGGTTTTAATGAGGCTCATCCTTGTGGTTGTATCCTTTCTCCTGAGTACTCCTTGTGCTCCTTAATAAATTTATCTCTCGCTTATCAAAAAAAAAAAAACAATTATAGGTGATATATAATTCATACTACAATGACTTTTTTCCCCATAATTTACACGAAATTAGTAATTTCGAAACAACAATTCACTCATATGGTAATAGTAATGGGGGAAAAAAAAAAAAAGAAGCCGGATGTTGCACCTACGACGTCAACATCTAGAATCTTTGAAAATAGTGATGCATGGAAAGCTTTCGGCCCGTCTCCTCACATTAAGTTATTCTCCATTTTTCATCTAGCCCTAGACACTGTCCAGGTTCAGCTATTTCTATATATTCAACACTGCTAACTTTCAGCTTTAGTGGTCCTCCTGCTTCATATGTTGCACCACTATGAAATGAAGAAACTTCCTTTTTTCTTTTCTATAAATGGTAGGACTCGATCTCTACAATCTCGTTATCATTGAAGAACAAAAAAAATACAAATATGGAAAGTCAGCTATCCTCCGGAGTTCCTCTAATCACTTCATTGTGTGTGTGTCAACTGTGTGTTTGTGTGTGTGTGTGTGTTTTATTTAGTTCGAAGCTATCGAATTCTCAAAGAAATTAACACTGAAGTGTTTGGGGAACTCCGGGTGCCAACTGACATTGTCTCAATTATGCATATAATAACGTTCTTTTCTTTCTTTCTTTTTTCTCGAGTTGGGTCTTTGAAATTTGTATCTTCACTCACTGTATTTCTACAATGTAGTTAACAAGCTAGCTAGGTCAAAGTGGCAAGAGCTCCAAGCAAAACACATCAAAATCAGAAAGTCGGGTCTTCTCTTCAGGCTATCAGGTTAAAGTTAATGGTGAAAATTTAATTTGTTGAATAGTTTACACATTTTGTCTTCATTCTTCAGGTCTCTTTTTTTAGGTAATTTTTTTATCTCTTCAACAACATTCCTTACAAAGTACCCCCTTTTATAAAAAATAAAAAAAGGTACCCCCTTGGGTTTTTTTCACTTAGTGTCAAATTGGTCCCTGAAATACCAAAATACAGGGACGTTGTTGAATAATTTTAACAGACACAAATGACGGAAGGACTAAACTGAGACGAATTTGTAAAAATGAGGGACTATTTTGGAATATCGAAAAAGTCAGGGATGAAACTGAATTTTTCGCCAATTTCAGGGACAAATTTGGTCATAAACTCGGGAAAAAAAACACTATACGGTGATTTGTGACACGAAAATAGGGACGTGACAAAAGAAGACGGCACCGAGTTATATCTTCCCCAAGAAACTAATCAACTCTTAAAAGAGGGGTGCAAATAGGATGGGTGAGTTAAGCTTTCTAAGACCCAAGCCTAGTGTGATTAAAAATTTCAATATTCAAGCCTAGTCTATTACCTATTTTAGGCCTTTTTTTTAAGACCTGGTTTGGCTTTTTTGAAAGTCTGATATGGCCTATTAGCCTACTTAAAAGTCTATTTGATATTAACGTTTTTGAATAAGTCATCTGATCGATCTTTAAATAGACTAACAGACTAATAGGTCAATGAGGTTAAGTTCTATTTATAATAAGCTATAAAAAAAATTAAAATCACTGCTACTAAGAGACATGAGACATAGGGGTGAAAATAGATAGGACGAGCTGAATTTTATAAGGTCTGATTCTAATTTATTCGTATGATATAAGGTTTTTTAGGGCCTAATATGACCTTTTAGATAATCAAACCTTATATGATAGTCTATTTAAATTATATATTGTAATAAGGCCTTTAAGTATGTTAGAAAGTTATTTAAATCAATATGTTTAAATTATTGAAAAAGTCAGTAGGTATATGATTTAACACAATGTACAAAATCTAATATGATAATAATAGCAATATAAAATTATTATTTATATTTATTTAAATATATCGATCTGCCTAAAAATGCTTTTTGGGTGGCACGAAACCCAGCCTTTTTAGTTAAATAGGCTTCTCAAAAAGCATTGGTCTAGCCTATTTAAGAAAAAAATCTGGTATAACCTAGGCCTGACGTAGGCTAAGCCGTAGGCCCTATCGAGCGGCCTGATCTATTCTCACCCTTACTCTTAAGCTACACCAATCAAATAATTATTTATGCATGCTCAGCACTCCACCAAGTGGTTTCACGGCACTCAATGAGTTTGTTTAGAGAGGGTGAGAGGAACGAAACTAAATATAATAACCTTCATCTCAGATTAACTATAGTTTAAGTTAATATGCATACTTCCTTGGTCTCGAATGTAAGTAAAAAAAAATATCCAACATCCTTTAAGAAAATTAATTAATTTCATTTAATTTTTTTAATATATTCAAAATTAAATGTAATCGTATTCCCTAAACTTCATGGGGACTTGTACCATGGAAATATAAGAGTTATTGAAAAATAAAGCCTATATTAATTGAAGAGTATTTTATGAATGATGTCATTAAATAATGTGAAGTTATTTAAAATTTATTTATATTTTAGACAACCAAACATAATACTTTAATTGCTTATATTCGAGACCGGAGTAATATATCTTAGAAAAAATCATCGATTAAATTTATTTTCAAAATAAAATAATCTATTTTAACTAAAATATCCTTAGTGCACGTAATTAGAGTTAGGTGGAAAGATTTTTTTTTTTTAACTGGGGGTGGAAAGACTAATTAATATAAGTAGTTGAAATATAAAATAAATAAGGCTTAAATGTGATTTTCGTCTTTGTAAATATAGGATTTTGTTTTTTACCCCTACAAGTTTTTCTTTGGTTATTCATCCCTAGAATTTCAAACACTTTTCCTCTCTCCATCCATCTCCGTTAAAAAACACCAGTTCGCAAATGAAATTCTACTCTAGCATTGTCACGTCAGTTAAGTAATATTATTTGTATTTAACAAGTGATGACCGTATATTGTTAAATTAAATATGGATTTTAATATTTTATTTTTTAAATAAAAAGTAAAAGAAAATAAGAAAATATTTTA
This sequence comes from Calophaca sinica, assembly GCA_037113605.1. Lineage (NCBI taxonomy): Eukaryota > Viridiplantae > Streptophyta > Magnoliopsida > Fabales > Fabaceae > Calophaca > Calophaca sinica. The sequence continues at coordinate 38,356,061 of CM073736.1, read as the reverse complement.
AGAGATCAAATTAGGTCTTTCTTTTACGAATTTAGGGTTTCAAAAGTTTATAAGACAACCAACAAAATCCACTTTTCAGCATCTGCAAATTTTACAAAAACCTTCACCAATAGAGGAGAGAAGAGGGAGACCCGTGAAATGAAGTAGGGTGGCCCAGGGGAACAACATGCAATCAAGTAATGCGGCTTGAATTTGGAGGAGATGAAAAGAAAATGGCTAAAGTGGGTTATCCAACTATAAACAAAAAAGATTGAACCTTTTTGTTATGGATGAGTGTGGGCAGGCATACAATGAAGCAGAGTCGTAACTACTGCTGTGACTGTGAGGTTCAGGCATTTTTCAAAACTCAGAAGTAAGGTGCGCTAGAGGATAGTCATCAAGAGTTTGCTGAGTGAGGAAGACAACAGCAGCAAAACCACCTCTATTCATCACCCGAATCCCCACTTCTAAGAGCCTACACCATCGTGTTACCCTATCAAAAAAAATTTGAAAACATAATCAGCAAAATAGAGGGAGGAGGAGAGGTGGTCTTATGCGGCAGGCAGTCTCTCTATAGCTGCTCTCTGGCTTTCGGGTGGGTGACCCAGATCTGACTGTGTCCCATCTACAGTATGCGGATGATACACTCTTCATAAAGAAAGCATATGTGGATAATCTTTGGGCTATGAAGACTGCTTATATGTTTTGAGCTTGCTTTTGGCTTGAAGGTTAACTTTGCTAAGAGCAGTTTGGTGGGGTTAACGTGGACAGTGCCTTTCTATGGTGGTGGGTGGGTTTCCCTTGCTTTTCTCGTTGTATTGGTAATCGTTGTATTGGTAACCATATTGTGTTGAGTACTCCTAATACTCCTATTAATATAATTATGTTTGCCATTAAAAAAAAAGAGGGAGGAGGGGAGAAATTGAGAGAAGAAATCAGTAGAGAAGAGAAGAGTACGAGGGAGATGGGGTGAAAGGTTGTGGATCGCCATTAGCCCCATCACTGTCTCTGCAAACGGGATCTTCTCATTTGACCTCCATCCCCGGCCACAAGCTCGTTACTGGAAATGTGCAAGTGAAGCGACTCATTTCAGAGCAAGCCATGAATCTTCATGAGTATACGAATCGGGTGCTCCGGTGAAAGGTGGCAGTAATAGAGCCTTCTGTGAAATCAAAGAGAGGGAGGGCTTGAGGTTTCTGTGGAGGGTGACAACAGTGGAAAGGGGATGGCTATGGAAAGCATAGAGGAACCTAACATTTTGTTTATTTTATTTTGAAATTAATTAAAATTAAGTCATTGAAGTTGACTCTATTGATTCTACTGACACATAAGCTCATTAATCTGAGTCAACAATGTCAAATAGAGATCCGTTTGCCACCTCAGTGTTTTTTTAACATAGATGGACGGAGATTTGAGAAAAACAAAACGTTTGAACTTGTAGGGATAAATAACCAAAAAAAATGCATGGATAAAAAACAATACACAAGCCTTATATTTGTCGGGACGAAAAGCATATTTAATCCTACAAATAAATAAAAGTACTATTAAAAAAACGTAATTAATGCTCTCTTAGTATTTTAAAGTGACAAATAATGTATGACAATAAAATATTTCAAATAGAATAGATAATATAAGACCAGAACGGGGTAATAATTTTTACTTTATCCACAATGAAATAAATGCGTCTGAAAACAGGAAGAGTTAATAATAACTAGACAATGGCATTTCCAGATTACAGAATTATATATCTTTTTCAAAATGACGTCTTAACATGTGGGAAATTTTTTCCTGTAATTTATTTTAATCTCTTTATTTATACAAGGAGAATAGCTTTCTATTATCTCATTATTTACGCTACTTTTTCATTTAATTAATACTTTCCAGTGGATTGCATGGCTAACAAAGCAGCCTATATATTTTTAACAACAAAAAATAGAATATGCATTAAATAGGGAAGGGATGAACAAATATATGTTATTCCAAAAAATGGTGTTTCATTATCTCTCACTAATCAAAGGCTGGAGATATGCATATGTGTTAATAAGTTATAATTTTATTTTAGGCTTAAATATGTTTTTTGTCCCTCAAATTAAGAAAAAGTTTGGTTTTAGTTCCTCAAAAAATTTCATCTGCTTTTGGTCCTTTTAGTTTAAAAATGTGTCACATTTAGTCCCTATGAATTTGGTTTTAGTCCCTCAAAAATATTTCGTCTGCTTTCGGTCCCCTTAGTTTGGAAATGTGTCACATTTAGTCACTGCGTCTGTTTTCGTCTGCTTTTCGACTGATGTTGCTGGGAATAATAAAATCGAATCTGGTGTTAGAGAAGTTGCAGAGAGAGGGAGGGAGAGAGAGAGAGAGAGAAATAAGGTACTAAAACCAAATCAAAAGCAGGGACTAAAGAGCAGACAAAAACAGTCGCAAGGACTAAATGTGACACATTTCCAAACTAAGGGGACCAAAAGAAGATGAAAAAATTTTTAGGGACTAAAACTAAACTCGCAGGGACTAAATATGACACATTTTCAAACTAAAGGGACCAAAAACAGACGAAATTTTTTTGAGGGACTAAAACCAAACTTTTTCCTAATTTGAGAGACTAAAAACATATTTAAACATTTATTTTATTATGTCGTAAATTATCATTTGTGGGGGACAAAAAATATAATAGGAAAGTGTGATAGGAAATTTTCATCTGGAAGGGGTTACTCTAACCCGAAGAGAAAAAGGTTTGAAGCAGCCTATCTTGAATCTCCTATATTGTTCAAAGCTCAAAGATTCTTATTTTCCCATTTCAACTTGGTAAGTAAAATTACTGAGATTTTTTTCAACTATAGGCATGGCAACATATAGAACCAGAAGGAAAATAAAATAAACAATGATTTTATTTCCATTTTCACATCTCTCTCTCTCTCTCTCTCTCTATATATATATATATATATATACACTGTGTGTGTACTGTAGTGTAGTGTAGGCTATAAAACTTACCTTGATTTCAGCTTCATAGTATAATCCATATATAGTCCATCAGGAACAGAACTTTAATTAATTTCAGCAAGAATGAATCTGACTTAATGAATCTAACTAATACAGTAAGCAGCAATATTATGACTCGCTCAAAATCTTTGATAATCATCAATATTCATCACCAGTGATTCCAGGAGTTCCCCCAAACACTTCAACAAGGCGGAAGAGAAATTGAGTCCTTAGTGAAATGTTTATGGGAACTCTAGGGAACACCAGATGGCTATATTTCTGTCTTTTTGGTAGGTAGACGTTGATATAATAGCACCATGACGGAAGCTTCACATATTAAATCAGTTTTGTTTTTCTCTGGTCGCATTTAATATATATATTTGTACATAATGAATCTAGTCCAAAATGTGTGCTATATGGATGATGGAAAAGATAAGGCAAGTAGCCAAAGTCAACAGCTTTTTTTTTTCTTTTATCTTCTTTTCCCTCCCTGTCATTTTAATTTTTAAACTTCTTTCTCGCGATATGTAACTTCCTTTTTTAAATGAGAAAGTACTCAATTTCGTTCCTAAAATAAAAAAATAAAAATAAAAACTTAGTCCACTGCTTTATAAATATTTCTAATTAGTCATTGACTTTTAAAAACGTTAATCCCTCTGTTAGTCTCTGTCGGTTAACAAAGTTAGGAATAGTATTGTGTCACGTTAAGTGTTTCACTGTCACACATGCCAATGTCCACATAGGCAAACACACACACACACACACATATATAGGGGACAACTAAAGTGAGAACACTTTGTTATTGTGAGAAATGAGAACAATTATTTCTAACCATCCGATTTTATTTATTTGAATTAATGGTTTTGATTATATTTTTCATTAAAATAACCACATTAGACGTCCGATACACACGCTCTCTGAATTTCACGCTGCTTCTACAATCTTCTTTAACCTCGCTCCCGAGTTCAAGCCACGCACATCGTCAGATCCATCGCAGCAACCAGTTGCAATATTATTAATGGCCACCGCTTACTTATTTTTCCAAGTTATTTATGCAGCAATTTTGGTTATTGACATTCACTAATTTTGTAAAGAGGGAAATTTTGAATTATCCCGAGAAGAAGATTGTCCACAATATTGTATAAAGAATCACAAATTATGGGAGACTATATATAACAAATTGTTAAACTATCAAAATCGATTCTTTTCCTACTAAATTTTAAGCATTGGTTTTGGAATGTTAATATCATCTTTTCTTCACCACCTTGTACCAGATGGTCTGTAATTGTCGCTCACATGATTTCTCCCCTCCCACTCGCACGATTCATCTCCCATTAATTGTCGAATTTGTTCCCCTCTACTCATAAACTCTCTCTCGCCGTGTCTCAATTTGTGTAGCACCAGAGCAATTAGGGCTCAATTAGTAACCATTTTCCTCTGATTCTATTGCTTTAGGCACACACAAGGCCAATATCTGGTATGTATTTTCTTGTCACTGAATCAAAGAAATCGATCTTCATTATTTGCAAGAAAGAATGGCAAAAGCAAAAAGGAAAAAAAGGAATGATCTTCTTCGAGGGTGAAATTGATCTCAGATTCAAATATGATGGGGACGAATAGTGGAAGTCGGATGAGTCGCCTAATTGGTAAAGAGCAGGTCCCGTGGTTATTTTAATGAAAATATAATCTAAACCATTAATTCAAATTAAATAAAATCGGATGGTTGGAAATAGTTGTTCTCATTTCTCACAATGACAAAGTGTTCTCACTTGAGTCGTCCCCTTTATATATATATATATAAGAGTTTGGGGGAGTACTAGAAGTACTTCGCCCAACCAAGAGAATCATACAGTATACTGGCGAGACAGTAAGCCCCCAACAGGACGCAGAACATAGTTTGTGCCAAGAAGACTAGCGCCTAAGGATACACCTAAGAGGGTTGACATACCACTCATAATACATACAAGGCTGAGAGTTCCATTTTGCCAAAAGCCACCTCCAGGACAGAGACCTAATACAATCAATAGTATACTCAAAATGAGGCACTCGCTCAGCGACAATGCACCCGTTCCACAGCTCCCAAATGACCCACTAGACGGCATGCCAAATCAAGGCTAGGCCATGTGAACACCTTGAAGTGTCTCCAAGGGAGCAAAAGAGGGAGAAGAGAGTGAACAGATCTTGTGGCTGTTGGAACCTGAATGATTGAGAAGTTTAGATCCTCATTGATTTTTATGATAACAAAGTATTTACAAGTGAACAATTTATCTTCTGATAAATCTTGGAGTGTGCAAGTATTAAAATCACTCATGTTTTATGACTCACTCAAGCAAGAAGAAGAAATTCACAAGAGTTTGAAAACATTCCATGTGTGTCTTCATCCGGTTCACTCCAGCGTCTTGTCTAAAACGAGCATCTGGTAGTGTTATCCTTTGACACGTGGATTACCCAATTACTGCGAGCGTCCATCCATTGTTCTGAGCGAGCATCTGGTCTATTAATGAATCACGTGATGGTCATGTTTGTGCTCTTCTACCTCAGCTATTTTGGAACGGAATTCGAATTTGATTTTGTGCGCTCATTTTGATGTACGAGGTATCAAAGGTGACACCTTTAGTATAAGACAAAATTCGTACAAGGCAATTGTGAAAAGTAGATAGTATAAAAATGGTATTGTGCACTATTCTGATATTCTCTGGAAAGGAAGAAAAGGACAACATTTCGAATTTTCTCACTCAATGATATGGAGCTGAAATTTACTGCAACGGTAATACCCCTCAAGGACTCCTATAAATATCCCAAGGTATTCATTGAAGAAGGCTGCCAAAAACTGCTAGAAACTATTTTATGAAAGTGTTATTACTCAAGTGAGCAATCAAGTTTCGTGCCAGGTTTCTGGACACCAAGAACTGAACCTCATCGTCAGATATTCTTTCTTTTAGAAAGATATTTGTTTTTTAGCTTAATTTTTTCATCCTCTCTGTGAGAGTTATTTGATTGTATTCAAAAATACTCTGTGAAAATTGTATTGCCTAGTTAAGGCTTGATTCCTCAAAAGCTCGAACGTAATGAGTCGTTTTGAGAAGTTAAGAGTATTGTCAAGTTTGTGACAGTAGAATAATCTTAAGAAAATTTGTAATCAGTTGATTATAGTGGAAATCCTTCAGGTACGAAGGGACTAGACTTAGCTACCAGTTTGGTGGTGAACTAGTATAAACCTCTGTGTCTCTTGCTTTACAGCTTTACATCTATTCTTATCTTGTAAAAAAAACAAGTTTTCTTAAACTTCATTTCCAGCGTCTGGTCATACTCCAGCATCCAATAACTTATAGATTTAAAATCAAGAGTTCAAAAGTGTTTTTAACTTAAAGTTTGTGAAAAGTTTTCAACACAATTCAACCCCCTTCTTGTGTTCACGTTTAGTTGGTATCAGAGCTCAGCCTCTTGGTTGAGCACTTAACAGTGTTAAGAGAAAAAATCCTATACTGTGAACATGTCTGCAGAAGGTGGTCATATGAACTGTCCTCCTCTATTTACTAAAGAAAAATTTGACTACTAGAAAGATAAGATAAAAGCTTTCTTTGAGACACAACAACTTGAGTTTTGGGATATTGTTAAAAGTGGTTACATTTTTCCCACTAATGTTGCGGGTGTTGCAATAGCCAGAGAAAATTAGAAGGATGAGCAGAAAAAGAGATATCAAATCAATCAAAAAGCTAGATTTATTCTTATCTGCACTATATCAGAAAAAGAATATGACAAATGTGGCAAATTTGATACTGCCAAAGAAATTTGGGATTCTCTTGTTTTGTCTTATGAGGGCTCTGCCCAAGTAAGAGAGACTAAAGCTAGCATGTTGGTTCGCCAATATGAGCTGTTCAAAATGGAAGACGGTGAAAACATTCAATCTATGTTTGGAAGGTTCCAAACACTTGTTCATGGGTTATAGGCCCTTGGAAAAAGTTATACCACACTGATAAGTCTTCGTCACATGTAGATTTATAGTGCTTAATTGAATATTTGTGTTGTGATTGAAGCGAATTCAAAGTAATTATTTTCTTAAATTGTATGATTTAATGTATTCACTTGATCCGATTCTAACGTTTGTGCATTAGTGTTTTCTAAGATTGTTTTTGTCTCTAAGCACAGGAATGGTAGCATAGCCAAAGGATTGGCCTGGTAGCGCGCCTAGACAAAGAAGATTCTAAAAGCTATATCTTGAGCCACACTAATCCAAATGAGATGATCTTGGTCTTGTTGGAAATATAGAAGAATTATCTACAACTTTGATGAAGGAATCGAGACCTAAATCAATCTCTAAGTTGGGATAATTTGTGCTACAAGTTGATAAGATGATGTTGTCTCAGCCTGACACATGTTCAATGTTTTAATCATATCTGGAGTTGTAGGTGTCCAAATGAGATGAAACCAGTTCCATTGGAAAGCTAAAATCCATAGCTTCAACTTTCATGAAGACACCTTGAGCTAACTCGGACTTTACAGAGGTAAAAATGCAAAACAACATGGAAAAACGGGTGCAGGAGGGCACCCCGTGCGCGCAGAGCACGCTTGAGCGCTCCTGGAGCGCCAAATCTGACACCATTCTGTTTCTTAGCGTGCAGGTTGCGCGCGGAGCGCACCCGAAGCGCTCTGGTCGCGCTGTTAATGTTAAAAACACGAATTTTTGATGTTTTAATCATTCTTTACTATTCCAAAGACCTAAAAACGCTGGAGGCTTGTCAAGGGGTGCTAGGGATTCATTCTCCACCATCTCCAAGGAGGATTCAAGCTTGAGAACAAGGATTTGAGTCTTCAATGGAGTGGTTCTCTACCATTGTTTCTATTTTCTGGTTTGGTTTCTCTTTCTCTATAAGTAACTAAACTCTTTTAGGCTAGGGTTAGATAAATGGTGGAAACCCTCATGATTGGAAAATTGGGGTTTTTAACTAGCATTGAGATTGTTGGACATATCTATAGGGTTATAGGAATATAATTCTATTTGGTATGAGTTTGTATGAATCTTTATTCTTTATGCTTGATTTAATTAATTTGAACCTAAGGGATTAGGGCTTATTAGTTAAATCAAAGGGATTAAGAGGAAAGGAATTTTCGTTAATCTAATTTAGAGGATTTAAACTTCAATTGTTCATGAGTATCACTTGTATTGGTTTTGAATTCAATTGCATAAAGGTGGAAACTAAAGGATTCAAACCCTAGTCGTTTTTAATTATTCGAATTCAATTACTTTTTATTAATTTTAGTTGTTACAAATAGCATCAATTCCAATACAAAGAATTTGTTCACGTTCAAAATAGTTACGAACTTTGTTTAGTTGAATAATCAATCGCAATCCCTGTGGAGACGATCTTACTTATCACTTTATTACTTGTGCGATTCGGTACACTTGCTGAAATCATCAACAAGTTTTTGACGCCGTTGTTGGGGATTGTTGAATTGATTTTTAACACGGCAAACGAGTACTTTTTGAACAATTTTTTTTTATTGTTTTTATTTTCTGTTTATAAAAAAAATTGTTATAATTGTTGCAATGCTACTTACCTTTTTCTTTAGTGTTGTGCATGCGAGGTAAACAAACAGGTGAGCTGTTGTTTGACCCAGAAATAGAAAAGACAGCAAAGGCTAATTGGAAGAAGGCAAGGGAAGCAAGACAACAACAAAATCAAGCCTCTGCTTCTGCTTCTCTCATTACAACTCTAGTAGTAATGGGGGATGTACCACCACCACCGCGCACCTTGGTTAATTTTGGGAGAAGGGACAATCCAAGGGCTGTCATGGCCTACCAACTGGAGGAAGCAAATGCTTTTGAGATCAAACCATCCCTATTGAACACTCTCAAGCAAAACCAATTCGTTGGGATGAAATTGAAGACCCAAATCAGCACTTGGTAAATTTCTATGAAATCTGTGGCACCTTCATGCTGAATGGAGTGACAGAAGGTGCCAAGAAACTAAGGCTTTTTCCTTTTACCCTACGAGATAGAGCAAGAGATTGGCTGCACACTTTGCCTACAGGAAACATCACTACTTGGGATGATTTGGAGGATAAATTTATGAACAAATTTTTTCCACCCTCCAAGTTCATCAAAAGAAGAGGTGAAATTCATGGGTTCCAGCAGAACCATATCGAAAATCTGTATGAGGCTTGGGAGAGATTCAAACTTCTTCTGAAAAGATGTCCCGACCATGGGTATGATAAGTTTAATTAGATGCAGATGTTTTGCAATGGGTTGAGGCCAAATACAAGAATGATGTTGGATGCCTCAGCTGGAGGTACAATTAACAGTAAAACAGCTGAAGAAGCAAGAACTTTAGTGGAGCAAATGGCTTCCAATGAGCAGTTGTGTCAAAATAATAGAGGAACACAGAGTAGAAGAGGACTCCTTGAGCTAGAAACACAAGATGCACTCTTGGCTCAAAATAAATTAGTCTCTCAACAATTGGAAGCTATCACCAAGGAGCTTAAAGCGCTGAAAACGGGAGCCCCTATTCCCGCTCAGGTGAACCAGTTGAACAGGAACTTGAGATATGACTTTTGTCAAAGACCTCATGAGAATGGAGGTTACGATGCTAAGGGATTTTCGAATGAGCAAGCTAACTACATGGAAATTTTTCAAAAGCAAGGAGGGAATCCTTATTCTGACACCTATAATCCTGGGTGGAAGAATCATCCCAACTTTTCTTGGAAATAGCAAGATAGCCCATCATCAAGTAACCCTCCACAACCTCAAAAGCAAGAGAAGCCAAATCAATTAGAAGAAGCTCTCACTCAATTCATGAAGATGACTCAATCCAACTTCCAGAATATCCATTCCAACTTTCAGACTCATGAGTCTCATTTCAAGAACCAAGAGGCCTCTATCAAAAATCTGGAGAGTCAAATTGGGCAACTCTCAAAGCAACTTATGAGCAAACCAAAGGTAAGTTTTTCACAGCACGCTTGATAATCCTAAAAATGAGAACTGTAGTGCAATTACTTTGAGAAGTGGAAAAATAATGTCTCAAGTTGACGGGAAGAAAAAGAGTGAAAAAGTAAGGTGGACTGAGTTGAAAATGAGAGCGAGAAAATAAAGAAAAAGAAGAAAAAGAGAGGTTGAGAATAAGTCCAACTTAGAAGAAGGAGGCATAGTTATAATCGAGCAGTGCAGTGGGAAATAAGCCCAAAGTGGTTCCTCCATAAAAGAAGCTGCCATATCCTCCTGTGAGCAAGAAAAAGGAGAAGGATGAACAATTCTCTAAGTTCATGGATGTCTTCAAGCGCCTCCAGATCAACATTCCTTTCGCAGAAGCTCTTGAGCAAATGCCTTTATATGCCAAATTCATGAAGGAATTGTTAACTAAGAAGAAGAAATTCAAATAAGATGAGATTGTAGCTTTGACAGAAGAGTGTAGTGCCATCATTCAAAGAAAGCTCCCTCCAAAGCTGAAAGATCCTAGAAGCTTCACAATTCCCTGCACTATTGGAAATTTAAATATTGACAAAGCCCTTTGTGATTTGGGAGCTAGCATCAATTTGATGCCGTTATCTATGTTGAAGAGGCTGGGAGGAGGTGAAGTCAAGCCTACAAAAATGACACTGCAGCTGGCAGATAGGTCAATCAAATACCCTTATGGAGTTATGGAAGATGTATTGGTAAGGGTTGGCAAATTCCTTTTTCCGGCAGACTTTATGATCCTTGACATGGAGGAAGACAAGGAGGTCCCTCTTCTTCTTGGAAGACCTTTCCTAGCTACAGGAAGAGCCTTGATTGATGTCCAACAAGGTAAATTAATTTTGCGGTTCCAAGATGAGAAAGAGATTTTCAATGTGTTTGAGGCTATGAGGCATCTCGATGACACCGAAAAGTGCTCTAGAATTGATGTGGTTGGGCAGCCGGTTGGAGAGAATCTTGATCAAGACCGACCTTCCAAACCCTTCGAGAAGGTGACAATGAATTCTATTGAGGAGATGTCTGAAGAGCTGGATGATGGGATGGAAAAAGTTTTAGTACAGGAAAAAGGAAGAAAAGGAAAGAGTAGTCTGCATATGGGCCATGGGAAACGATTCCCAAATTGCAAAATTCCAAAGAAGGCACATGTAGAACCTACTCATTCTTATGAAAAGCGCACCAAACAGGCGAGGGATGACAATGTCCACCCACATAAATTCAAGAGGAGAAAAAGGAGACCAATGCGAAAAAGGGAAATGATTTCCATGCAAGCACTCAAGGCTATAGGTGTGCATCTTCCCAAGGAAGGTAGTGCTTCAATCTTCTTTTCCTCCTTTAAGGAGCCTTGATCGACTCCTTCAAGCGTCAAGCTAGTGACGTTAAAGAAGCGCTTCATGGGAGGCAACCCATTGGTGGTGGCGTTAGGCAGCCCACCTTTCTCATTTCAAGTTAGCGGTTGAGTCGAGCGGCTCAACACATGGGTTCTACCTTTCTTTCCATTCTTTTGCTTTTTATTTTTTTTATTTTTTTATGTTGAATTTATTTTCGTTTGTGTGTGAAGTTGATACCATGCACTCTATGACTGAGCTCTTGTTCCTCTATGGAATTCCTTTTCATCTGAGAATTTGTTTGTGAACTGTACTCTTATTGTGTGCATGATGTGTATGATCAAGGAACTGAAACTTTTGTTGACATGAACCTTTTTAAGCAACTTCTTGTAACTGTAACTTTTGAGAATTTCAGTGGTCATGAATCTTTTCCCATTACAAAAGCAAAATCAATGAGTTTTTGAGCCTAAACAACATTTTATTTATTCTTGAGTGCTCCACCATTTGTATGAATTCTTCAGAACTTGACTTAGTTCTTGATTGCTTTTGCATTGCGTATGAACACACGCACAGATGATTAAGATCTTTATTTTTGTTTGAACTGCTAGAGCCTTTGATTGCCTACCCTTGTGAATTTATACTTTGCTAGCCCTTTTGAGCCTTAAGCCCTTTTTTTGTTGAAGTAAGCTCAATACAAGCCAATAACCGGAAAAACCAATTGTCCCTTTTAATTGGAGTTGAGAGTTTGTTTTCTATAAAATTGGTTATTTGGTTTTAAATTAAGTTTGGGGTTGCTTGAGGGCAAGCAACAATCTTAAGTTTGGGGTGGCTACACAACGTTTGTGCATGTAGTTCATTCCAGGAAAAAAAATGAGCAGGCCAGAGGAGAACAATAACAATTCAAAAAAAAGCAGAAAAGAAAAGAAAAATCAAAGTAAGAAAGCAAAGAATAAGTTCTCTTGTGGCTTGTTGGTATACAAAGTTGAAGGTAATTGGGGGAAGTTGTGAAGTGATACAAGGTATGGATAAGAAATAATAGAGGCATCTCACGACTTCAATTAAGTTAGCCTAGATCCAAAGAAATATCCTCCCTTACCTAAGCCCCATTTCACCCTTTGAAAAGATCTCATAATGTGTGTGGCATTTGTGTGTATTTGCTTTCCTATAATTTTGTCAAGCCTATGGTAAATGATTGTATTTGGTGTGAATTGAGTGTATACAGTACCCTTTAGACACTTGAGTAAAGTGAAACACATTATCTGGAAAGGTGTAATGGGAATTGATTTGTTGCTCTGAGTAAATAAATTCATTTTGGTTACTTGAGTTGTGATAATCGAAAGTCATGAATTCAAGGGAGTAGGTGAATTGATTGTGCATGGATTGTCAAAATTTTTTATAAGAAGTTCACCTAGGTGAAATGGAATTATTTGAAATCCAACCCATGTTTTTGATTGAGTTTGCTTGAGGACAAGCAAAGAGCTAAGTTTGGGGTTGTGATAAGTCTTCATCACATGTAGATTTATAGTGCTTAATTGAATATTTGTGTTGTGATTGAAGCGAATTCAAAGTAATTATTTTCTTAAATTGTATTATTTAATGTATTCACTTGATCCGGTTCTAACGTTTGTGCATTAGTGTTTTCTATGATTGTTTTTGTCTCTAAGCACAGGAATGGTAGCATAGCCAAAGGATTGGCCTGGTAGCGCACCTAGACAAAGAAGATTCTAAAAGCTATATCTTGAGCCACACTAATCCAAATGAGATGATCTTGGTCTTGTTGGAAATATAGAAGAATTATCTACAACTTTGATGAAGGAATCGTGACCTAAATCAATCTCTAAGTTGGGGTAATTTGTGCTATAAGTTGATAAGGTGATGTTGTCTCAGCCTGACACATGTTCAATGTTTTAATCATATCTGGAGTTGTAGGTGTCCAAATGAGATGAAACTGGTTCCATTGGAAAGCTAAAATCTATAGCTTCAACTTTCATGATGACATCTTGAGCTAACTCGGACTTTACAGAGGTGAAAAATGCAAAACAACGTGGAAAAACGGGTGCAGGAGGGCACCCCGTGCGCGCAGAGCAAGCTTGAGCGCTCCTGGAGCGCCAAATCTGACACCATTCTGTTTCTTAGCGTGCAGGTTTGCGCTGTTAGCGTTAAAAACATGAATTTTTAATGTTTTAATCATTCTTTACCATTCCAAAGACCTAAAAACGCTGGAGGCTTGTCAAGGGGTGCTAGGGATTCATTAATCTCCACCATCTCCAAGGAGGATTCAAGCTTGAGAACAAGGATTTGAGTCTTCAATGGAGTGGTTCTCTACCATTGTTTCTATTTTCTGGTTTGGTTTCTCTTTCTCTATGAGTAACTAAACTCTTTTAGGCTAGGGTTAGATAAATTTTATGGAAACCCTTATGTAATTGGATTCTATTATTTTTATGCAAGTTTATTCATGTTAATTGATCATTTATCTCTGTTCTTAATGCCTTTTGATAATTGATAATTACTAAATTGAATTTGGATTATGCTCATGATTGAAAAATTGGGGTTTTTAACTAGCATTGAGATTGTTCGATATATCTATAGGGTTATAGGAATATAATTCTATTTGGTATGAGTTTGTATGAATCTTTATTCTTTATGCTTGATTTAATTAATTTGAACCTAAGGGATTAGGGCTTATTAGTTAAATCAAAGGGATTAAGAGGAAAGGAATTTTCGTTAATCTAATTTAGAGGATTTAAACTTCAATTGTTCATGAGTATCGCTTGCATTGGTTTTGAATTCAGTTGCATAAAGGTGAAAACAAAAGGATTCAACCCATAGTCGTTTTTAATTATTCGAATTCAATTACTTTTTATTAATTTTAGTTGTTACAAATAGCTTCAATTCCAATACAAAGAATTTGTTCACGTTCAAAATAGTTACGAACTTTGTTTAGTTGAATAATCAATCGTAATCCCTGTGGAGACGATCTTACTTATCACTTTATTACTTGTGCGATTCGGTACACTTGCCGAAATCCTCGATACACACCTGACCATGTGAGAAAGATCCTGAGAAGTTTGACCAAGCAGTGGAGACCCAAAGTCACTGCTATTCAAGAAGCAAAAGATTTAAATGTCCACACTCCAAAACTTATCAGAAGATAAATTGTTCACTTGCAAATACTTTGTTATCATCAAAATTAAAAAGGGTCTAAACTTCTCAATCGTTTAGGTTGCAACACTTAAGACTTGAAGATCTCTTAAGTTCTTTGAAAGCTCATGAACTTGAGCTGAATGAAGAAGAACCTGTGAAGAAAAGCAAGTTTATTGCTTTGAAATTCCACAAACATAAAGCCAGTACTTCTAAAGCCTTTCAGGCTGAAGAAGAATCAGAAGATGAAGCTTCAGAAGGAGACGTTGATGGGTCAGATGATGAGCTCGTGTTCGTATCTAAGAAGATTCAAAGAATGTGGAAGAAAAGAAACTTCAAGAGAAAATTCCAGAAGAAAGATGTCAAGGACAAGAAAGAAAGCAAAGACAAAAGCCAAGTCGTTTGCTATGAATGTAAGAAGCCTGGACACTTCAAGTCCGAATGTCCAAATCTTAAGGAGAAGCCCACAAGAAGTTCCTTCAAGGGAAAGAAGAAGAGTCTCATGGCCACATGGGAAGATCTGGATTTATCCTCCTCTGAGAAAGATAATGAAGAAGAAGCCAATCTTGCCCTTATGGCAAATACTAAGATCTAGACTCAGAAGAAGAAGTTGAAGATACATGCTTAGCAACAAGGTCAACACACCTATCTGGTACTTATACAGTGGATGCTCGCGTCACATGATGGGAGAAAAGGATATGTTTCAAGAGCTAAGACCTAGAGAAGAAGGATTTGTTAGTTTCGGAGGAAACCAGAAAGGTAAAATAGTTGGAATTTGTCGCATTGGTAAAGGCTCTCTTTCCTCTATTGATAATGCACTTTATGTTGAAGGACTAAAGCATAACTTATTGAGCATAAGTCAATTATCTGACAATGGTTATGATGTCATTTTTACAGAAACTAGATGTTCAGTAAAAAGCAAGAAAGATGGCTCTTTACTGCAAAGAGGAAACAAAATATTTATAAAATTGATATTTCTGAACTTACAAAACAAAATGTCAAGTGTCTCAAGTCTGTTGAAGAA
This sequence comes from Calophaca sinica, assembly GCA_037113605.1. NCBI lineage: Eukaryota > Viridiplantae > Streptophyta > Magnoliopsida > Fabales > Fabaceae > Calophaca > Calophaca sinica. Next base: position 38,340,670 of record CM073736.1, on the reverse strand, counting down.
GAGCAACGGACTTGGCATAAAAAATTGGGTCATGCCAATTTGAGATTAATCTCGAAATTAAACAAGCACAGTCTTGTTAGAGGCTTAACAAATCATAATTTTCAATCTGATGCTCTCTGTGAGGCATGTCAAAGAGGAATACAAGTTAAAACTTTTTTTCATTCTAAAAATATTGTTTCAACCTCTAGACCACTTGAGCTTTTGCATCTTGATCTTTTTAGTCCAACAAGGACAGCCTCTTTAACTGAAAAGAAATATGGGTTAGTCATTGTTGATGATTTTACTAGATGGACATGGGTTAGATTCCTTGCCCACAAGGATGAGTCATTCAAGGTATATATTGTTTTCTGCAAATCAGTTCAAAATGAAAAAAGAATTTGTGTTTCTTCAATTAGAAGTGATCATGGGGGAGAATTTGAAAATGAAAGCTTTCAAAAAATTTGTGAAGAAAATGGCATCTCCCACAATTTCTCCTCTCCTAGAACACCACAACAAAATGGTGTTGTAGAAAGAAAAAATAGGTCCCTCCAAGAAATGGCCAGGACCATGATAAATGAAGCTGATATTGCAAAATATTTTTGGGCAGAAGCAGTAAACACAGCTTGCTATATTCAAAATAGAATTCTTATTATACCTATTTTGAAGAAGACTCCATATGAACTGTGGAAAAGTAGAAAATCAAACATATCTTATTTTCATCCCTTTAGTTGTATATGTTATATTCTGAATACTAAGGATCAACTTGGTAAGTTTGATTCCAAAGCTGACAAAGGTATCTTTTTGGGATACTCTGAAAGATCTAAATCTTTTAGAATATACAATAAAGAAACTTTGATGATGGAAGAATCCATTCATGTCAAGTTTGATGACAAGAAGCCTGACACTGCTATGTCAGAGCTAGATGAATTATTTTCAGATTTAAATATTGGTGGTACAACAAACAGTGAACCTGCATCTTCAGCATCTGATGGTGACCAGACACAGGATTCTACTCAAGCAGAAGCTGAAACCAGAAAAAGTTGGAGATACAAAACCAATCATCCTAAAGATCAAATCATAGGAGAACCTAGAGATAGAGAAAGAACCAGATCCTCTTTCAAAGAGCATGCGGATATTGAACTTCTCTCTGAAATGGAACCTAAGACGATTGATCAAGCATTGGAAGATGAAGGTTGGATTCAGGCTATGCAAGAAGAGTTGAATCAGTTCCAAAGAAATGATGTGTGGAAATTAGTCACTCTGCCAGAAGATAAGCAAGCTATTGGTACTAAATGGGTATTTAGAAACAAGCTTGATGAAGATGGTAAGGTAGTGAGAAACAAAGCAAGATTAGTTGCTCAAGGTTACTCACAAGAAGAAGGTATTGATTTTATAGAAACTTTTGCACCTGTTGCAAGGTTAGAAGCTATTCGCATTTTACTTTCATTTGCTGCACACCATGAGATAATTTTTTATCAAATGGATATGAAAAGTGCTTTCTTGAATGGTTTTATAACTGAGGAAGTCTATGTGAAACAACCTCCTGGTTTTGAAGACATTGAATTTTTAGAACATGTCTTTAAGCTTAAAAAGGCTCTATATGGTCTTAAGCAAGCTCCTCGAGCTTGGTATGATAGACTAAGTTCCTTTTTGATGGCCTTTGCAAAGAATTTTCTAAGCTAATGCAGGCTGAATTTGAAATGAGTATGATGGGTAAATTAAAGTTTTTCCTTGGAATTCAAATTAAGCAATGCAATGATAGTATTTATATACATCAAAGCAAATATATCAAGGAATTGCTAAAGAAATTCGAGATGGTGGATTGCAAGTCAATGTGCACTCCTATGCATCCCACGTGTATTCTTGGTAAAGATGAAACTAGTAAGAAGATAGATCAGAAAATGTACAGAGGTATAATTGGATCTCTACTTTATCTTACTGCTTCAAGACCTAATCTGATCCTAGAGAATCACACTTGAGTGCTGTTAAAAGAATATTTAGATATTTGCAAGGATCTACTAATCTTGGTTTGCTTTATAAGAAATCAAAAGATTACAAGTTAGTAGGTTTCTGTGATGCTGACTTTGCTGGAAACCGAATTGAAAGAATGAGCACAAGTGGAGGCTACCAATTCCTTGGAGCAAATCTTGTGTCTTGGTCAAGCAAAAGACAAAGCACAATTGCACTCTCAACAGTAGAAGCTGAATACATCTCAGCAGCAAGTTGCAGCTCTCAACTTCTGTGGATAATATATCAACTTGAAGACTACTTGATAAAAGAGAGTAACATTCCTATCTTTTGTGATAATACATCTGCAATTTGTCTTACTAAGAATCCAATATTGCATTCTAGAGCAAAGCACATTGAGATTAAACATCACTTCATAAGAGACTATGTTCAGAAGGGTATTCTTGAAATAAAATTTGTAAACACTGATCATCAGTGGGCTGACATCTTTACAAAACCCTTGCTGACGATAGATTCAATTTTATAAGAAGAAACTTAAATTTTCATCTTATAGAAGAATGATTAATCTTAGCGTCTTATGATATGCATCATTCAGCATCTGGTATGACATAAGCATTCACACGTGTACACATATGATATGTTATTCACATTACATAACTCAACGTCCGGTGAATTCATTTGCGTGCATTCGAGCACACACGTGTCACGCGCGTGTGGGACTTAAGCGTCTCATCACACCTACTCTGAGTCATGATTATTTAGGTTTTCAATAAAATATTTTTCTTGATTTTAACTTTATTTTGGCAACTGCATTTAATGAAAACGAGAATCTTTATTTTCTTTTCTTTTTAATTTATTTTTTATTCAGAGAAAATGTGAAGAGGTTTTTGAAAAAGTAACTGTACTATTTATCAAAAGTTTTCCACTACTCCACCTCTTTCGCTCCACACTCACTCTATTTTTGTCTGCAAAAATTGCTTTCTCTCTCTCTCTCTGTGATTTATCTGAAACCCTAAACCTCCATCACCCATTCTCCAACTGCAATCATGAATAATGTTAAGGTCGGACAATACTCTGCTATCTACGATATCATGAACAAAACAAGGCTTATGAATGAGAACAGGATTGATTTGGAGAAGTTCAAGCTCTATAGTTTTAACTTCGATGAAGGTTTGAACAATCAGGGTTGGAAAAACTTCTTCCTTTGGGAACCAGTTAAAGTTATGGCTTATGCCATCAAGGAATTCTGGGGAAATGCTCATGTGCTTCCGGGTGGAACCGTTGAAGGTCATATTAGAGGTTTCAAGTTGGTGTTCACCATAACCACCATTGCTGAAACAATTAAGTGCCCCTGTGAAGGCATTAGTTACTATGTTGGTTGGGAAGATGCTTCAGAGGAATGGAAAACGTCAACAAGGCTCTATTCGAAAACTATCGCCAGTTGAAGGAAGACAATGTAACTCCTACGACCAAGGACTCGAAAAGTCATTACAGAGTTCTACACAAGATTATTGCTAAGAGCATCATCCTGAAGGCTGGGTCAAGTGACATAGCGAACTACGAGCAGAAGTTCATTATGGTCACAAAATCAATTTGCCTAGGTTGATTCACAACAATATTATCAATGCAATTGTTGGTTCAAGGAATGGTTCTGCTGACAAGAAGAACATTATCAAGGTTATTCCTTATGGAGTTCTTCTTACTACATTGATGGTCAAGGATGGAATTGCGAGAAGGCTTGCTTCCTCGACAAACAAAGAAGAAAGGGATAAGTATTTTGGAGTTGGTGCTGTTGTTCGCCCTGATGTCTTTGGCGTATATAGCTTGGTAATAATGAAATTGATTAATGCTTATATGATCAAGAAGGTGAAAAAGAAACAAGAAGAAGAAACTAGTGTTGTTGTTGGTGAAGGTGTAAAGAAAACCATCAGAAGCTCAGTGTCTGGTGTGAAAAGAACTGGTGAGTCTCTAACAAGGGAGACAAGAAGCAAAAAGCAGAAGGTGCCTCCTGCACCTAAAAGGAGAGATGATCTAGAAGATGATGCAGACAGAGTCCCCATCTGAAGCATTATGGAGAAAAAGAGAAAGGCAGAAGCTGAAAAATATGTTTCAGCATCTGGCCCTACGAAGCAACCTCCTTTTCCTCCTGCTGCTGCCCCACAAGGAAAAAGAAAGAGATTGGTTAGGCACTCTGAGCTTAACCCAAATGTACTGGATTTTACCATTGATGATTCTATTACTACCTTTGGTTCTGATGACACTATTCATGCACCACCACTCTCTGTTTCATCACCACAAACACACTCCACACAACCATCACCCTCCAAAACACTAGCCAAGAAAACCACAAAAACCAAATCTCAAACCACTGCCCTTATCACTCAACAACCTCCATTAACTGAACCACAAACCTCCCAATTAACCACAAAATCCAGAACACTTACATTTCCATCACCACAACCCTCATCAAACACATCCCTTACTACATACATTTCATCACTCCACTCTCACCCTTTCAACCTACTCTTTAAAATCCCTCCAAACCAACCTAAAATGTATAAAGTCAAGGTGACTTCCCCTCTCCCACTTTCTCTCACTTTCAAACCTACCAACTACTATAGTGCCAAGAAATATGTGTCCCCTACAAACAAACCACAGTTTGTAAGAGAAGAAGTGTATCATTTCATCTATGATCGCCCTTCTCTGTGGCACTTGAAGACATTCACCTCTGGGGTTGCAAGACTGGAGATTGCCCCTCGTTCACACCTCACTGTCTCTGAAGATGATGAGAAAGTGAAAATGTCATTTAGTGGAAGGTTAAGACCTCTTTCAAACAGAGGAATTATTCCTTTCTCTGTTGATCTTCCTCATGTTCTGGCACAACATGAACCTCTCACTCTGGAGGAATGCAGAAGATGGATTACAGATGAAGAAATGGCATTCATGGCTCACTGCCTGGAGATGAAAAAGCTTGAGTTAATTCGTCAATACAGAGACCCCTCTTCAGCATCTGTAAAGATTGTGCCTAATAGGCAAAGGTGGCTACCCTAGTCTATCCCTGATAAAAGGAAGGAACCAGCTCCTGGTAAACTTCCAAAATCCATTGGTCTCAAGGAGTATGAAGAAGCTCCTAGGAAATACGATGTCAAAGCATTCTCTGATTTTCCAGTTAAGAAGCTATCTGAAGACCATGCCGGCGTGAATATCTGAACCTTCTCAAGAAAGATGCTTGGAGAACTGGTTCTTACAGCTCTTATGCTTGAAAAAGGCAACCATCTCTACTGTTGGCTCTATCAGCAGGGTAACAGACACAAACCTCGCTTTTGTTCATTTTGATGACATGTTTATGTGTTTTGTTATTAGGCCTCTAAGTGTTATGAAACTGGAAGATCAATGGGCTGTTATTTGCAAACATTTTGACATTGGATTCTGTCGGAGTCAAATGATATGTCTTGGAAAGACAAAGCCATTCTACCTCGTTTTAGGCCTCTTAATATTGAAGAAGATGATAAGGAGAATCTGCATAGGTTGTATCTGGCTGAAAATGAAGGCATTAACTTTATTCTTGATGATATGGGAGCTTTGATAAGATGCAATTTTGGAGAAGCTGCATTTACAAAATTTGATGCATATGTAGAAGATTTGTTTAAGCACAGGGAAACTATCTTTATGAGTATGCTTTACCCTAAAGAGATTGTGCATGTAGTACCCTAATTTTATCCGGCCTTTTTTATTTTATTTTATTTTATTGTTTATTTTAACTTTTAAAAATTTGAAATAAAAATAAAAATAATATTTTTGGTTTCATAATAAAAAGAAGAAAGAGTAAAAAGAAAAAAAAAGGAGAAAAGAAAGTAAAGAAAAAGGAAAGAAAAGGGTTGCGAATAGCATATTTGAGGGGTGCAATTAGCAAACTGCACCCCATTTCCTAAAACCCAACCCAAATTTCAATACTCCTCACCTAGCAAACCCACACATGCCCCCCCTTTCTTCTCTATTTGCAACCCCCAGCGCATCCCTTCTCTCCCTCACTAAGCGCACCCCTCATTTTCTCTCGCACACTCCCTCCAGCCCTTGGCCCACGCGGCCCAATCCAAATACAACCCAACCCAAACCTAATTTAAACATAACCCTAATTCACTCATCTCTCACCCTCATTCTCGTCTCCCTTCACGCCGCATCACCACACACGCTCTCTTCCCTTGTTCTTCTTCATCTTCTCCAACCCTAATTTCTCATCACCCAGCCGCGGCGATCCTCTCCTCCTCTATTCCCCTAAATCACAGCCTCATCCCTTCATCTCTCTCACCAAACCAAACCCTAATCAGCCACTCCACCATAACCCTAAATCCAGCCCTCACTCTCCCATTTCCCTCTTCATGCGCCGCGACAACACTTCCCCCATTTCTCTCATCTTCCTTTTTTTCTCCCCACCATTCTCGCCCCAATCTCTCCCTCATCCCTGCGTCTCTCTCCCCTTCACCTCTCCTCCATCTTTCTCTTCTTCTCTCTATCCCTTCAAACCCTAATCCTTGAGGCCACAACCACCTATCCCCAATCTCCGTGTCCTTGTTTCCTTTTTCCCCAAATCTCGCTAATCAACCAGATCATCTCATCTCCTCTCTCTAATCTTGTCCTATTTCTTTTTTTTTTTACAAAACCAAGTCGTATATCCCATGATTCGGTCCAGGTTCAAGCATTGAAGGCGTGAACATCAGAGAGGAAACAAAGAAAACGTGGAGGATTCTAGAAATCAGGGAATACCTTCTACTTCCTCTTTATTTCGCATTTTATTTCTTTTTATTTTGGCTGATCCCTTTCTATTTTGGTCACAGGTCCTTCATAGCTATAAAAGCCCCTCAAAATCATGAAGAAGGGGGGAGACCCAGGGGAGGAAAAATCGAGAGCAAGGAGAGGAAGAATCTAGAAAAAAGAAGCAGCAGAAGCAAGGCGTGGAGAAGAAGAGAGAGACCAAAAATCAAACAGTATAGATTTAGGGTTTTTTTTTAATTCCTCTTTTGATTCTCTGTAATTTTCTGGGAAGGAGCACAAAAGCCCAGGTTCCCATCTTCTTCTTCGTTTTCATACTCTCTGTTCCTGTTGTCATGGTTTTGTAAATTGGACTGAGGTATTCATGATTGTTGTTGCAATTATTTGTTATCATTGTTATTATTGTTGTTGCTGAGATTGTTGTTGTCATTGTTGTCGTGATTGTTGTTGTTGCTGTTGTACGAATCTGGAGCTAGATTAGGGTTAGGGTTTGGTCTTCCAATGGGGCCAAACCCAAGCCAGGGACTTAGTTGCAATTTACTTTTTTTTATTTCATAAATCATTATAAATGAATAGGAGATTAATGAGGGGCTTAAAAGCAAAAAAAGAGAAGTTTCCATTTTTGTCTACATGTTTTTTACATCAATATGATTAGTTTTATTTTTTAGATTTTTTTCTCATATTTGTCATTTCTGTTATATTAAAAAAGGAATAAATTAATTAATATAATTTAATCATATTTTACTTTTTCTTTACTTCTAGACTTAGGGCCTCTAATTTAATTTGCACGCAAAGTGGGCTTCTGACCCATTTGGCTAAAAGAGTTAAAGGCTGGCTTTATTAACTTTATAAAATCAAATTTGGCTTTTTGACCCATTTCTCATCTCTTCCAACATCTATTCCAAGTAATCACAATCATTTGGGAACCCTTTTTTTCTTATCTAGCACGCAAATAAAATCTTTAGCTAGGAACCCCAAAATGTCATTTGCATTGAATGTGTGGTTTCCTTCCTTTTCTTATAAAATAAAATAAATAAATGTGATTAAGGGATTTATTTTTAAGGCAAACAATTTTTACGAATAATCAAAGGGTACCATCTTATGGGCGTCTTAGGGGTGCTAACACCTTCCTTAAGCGTAACCAACTCCCGAACTCAAATCTGGTTCAAAGACCTTCTTCTTTTATTAAATTCAAAAATATCCAAAAAATAGGTTTTCCAATGTTTTCCTATAAAAAAATAAATATTAGTGGCGGCTCCATTTAAATTTTTAGGATGGTTGTCTCAGTGCATAGATGGGAATGGGCTATGGATCTTGAGAAACAGAAGCTGGGAAAAATTATCAAATGGAGCTTACCAAATGATGATTTCTTCCAGAAGGCTCAGGAAAGAAAGGAAAAGAAATTGAGTTTGTCACAGGCAGTGTTAGCAGACCATCAAAAGCTGGAGTCGTAAAGGGTTGTTATTGCTAAACCTGTTCCAGAAGCTGAACCTTCTTCTGCTCCTCCTGCCGCAAATGATGACGTTGTCGTCTTGCCAAGAGCTGAATTTAAAGCCATCATGGCTACAAATCAGAAAGTGCATCAGTTGGAAAGCACTATGAATCCCCTCTTGGAACACTTCAGTCAACTCCTTCATCCTCCTCCACCAAACCCTTAAAAAAAAAAAATTTATATTTTGTATTATTGTTAACTTGGTACAATTCTCTGTTTTTTTTTTGCACTTGGTTCATATTTTGAATGATCTAACCTTACTTGATCTAATTTTTGGTTAATTCAAATTTTTCTAGTATTATTACTTATTGTTTTGACTATGATGTGGTTTACTCTCTTTTTGTCTGATGACAAAAGGGGGAGTAAAAGCAAGGTCTGATGAACACGTTGAATGCTAAAGACGCTAATGTATTACACATTTCATGCATAAATCATACATAGCATATCTGAGTCGTTTTGAATTGCTCTGATACTCATTAAGATGTGTTGCTCTGATACTCATTGTCTGGTACTTTGATACTCATTAATATCTGTTGGCACATTTTTATTATAATTTCAGCATCTGATCCTCAATAATTGCTTAAGTATATTCATTGTTGGTACAATGATCTCAGCATCCGATCTCAACACTTAATTGAATATATGCTCTGATACTTGTATGCATTTTACGATCACATAAAAACACTCTGATTATTATAAATCGCTCTGATACCTGAAATATTTAATTATATCAGAGTTGTTGAACTCAGGGGGAGACCTGTGAAATTATTTTTGAAATTAAATTGTTCATCAACCTTGGATATTTGTCATCATCAAAAAGGGAAAGATTGTTGGAACCTAAGTGATTGAGAAGTTTAGACCCTTATTGATTTTGATGATAACAAAGTATTTGCAAGTGAACAATTTATCTTCTGATAAGTCTTGGAGTGTGCGAGTATTAAAATCACTCATGTTTTATAACTCACTCAAGCAAGAAGAAGAAATTCACAAGAGTTTGAAAACATTCAATCTGTGTCTTCATCCGGTTCACTCCAGCGTCTTGTCTAAAGCGAGCGCCCAGTAGTGTTATCTTTTGACACGTGGATTACCCAACTGCTGCGAGCGTCCGTCAATTGTTCTGAGCGAGCATCTGGTCTATTAATGAATCACGTGATGGTCATGTTTGTGCTCTTCTACCTCAGCTATTTTGGAACGGAATTCGAATTTGATTTTGTGCGCTCATTTTGATATACGAGGTATCAAAGGTGACACCTTTAGTATAAGACAAAATTCGTACAAGGCAATTGTGAAAAGCAGATAGTACTAAAATAGTATTGTGTACTATTTTGATATTCTCTGGAAAGGAAGAAAAGGACAGCATTTCAAATTTTCTCACTCAATGATAAGGAGCTGAAATTTACTGCAACGGTAATACCTCTCAAGGATCCTATAAATACCCCAAGGTATTCATTGAAGAAGGCTGCCAAAAACTGCTAGAAACTATATTCTGAAAGAGCTATTACTCAAGTGAGCAATCAAGTTTCATGCCAAGTTTCTGGACACCAAGAACTGAACCTCATCGTCTGATATTCTTTCTTTTAGAAAGCTATTTGTTTTTTAGCTTAATCTTTTCATCCTCTCTGTGAGAGTTATTTGATTGTATTCAAAAATACTGTGTGAAATTTGTATTGCCTAGTTAAGGCTTGATTCCTCAAAGGCTCGAATGTACTGAGTCGTTTTGAGAAGTTAAGAGTATTGTCAAGTTTGTGACAATAGAATACTCTTAAGGAAATTTGTAATCAGTTGATTATAGTGGAAATCCCTCCGGAAGTAGAAGTTTACGGTGTTCCTTGTCCTTACAGCTGAGATGGTGACTTGATTGGTGTCGGTTCGACAAAAACAAGGGAAAACGAATGAGTGTCTCAAAACTCAACTCATATCCGTTTTTTCTTGTTTTTGTCAAACCGACACCTATCATTAATTTGAAGTCGTGACGATGTTCTTCGATTTTGTCTTCCTAGAGTTTTGTGAGTGTGGTGGCCTAGGGCTAGGACATGGGCTAAATGGCTTGGACCTTGTTAGAATATGTGAAATTGTGAAAATGAACTCTAAATTCATTGATTAGGGAAAACCCATATATATACAGAGTGTTTTGGTTGACAACTGTCAACAGCAAAATGCTAACAAACTCTAGTTAAAACTAACTAACTAACTAATACAGCTTTACAATAAAATAATTGCTGACTCAGCAATGAATAATAACCTCTATACAATAAAAATTGATTATCTATGCTAACAGACCTTGTAACACCTGAGGACGAGATCGACATCGTATTAGGACGACGTATCGAGACCTCGACCAAGACCTTGTGTCGAGATCCCGTGCCAAGATCGTTTGCCGAGGTCATTCTTGAGATGAGGAGGCTGCGTGCACTAGTCTTTGGTGAGGAGGTCGCGTGTCGAGTTGATGAAGTCGCGTACCGAGCTGATGAGGACGCATGTCGAGCTGAGGAGGCCGCGTTCACGAACTCGTGTTAGAACCTTGTGCGCTTGCACGAGCACCCTAGTCGACATCGTGTCGAGATGACACCTCGTATTCTTTCGAACGTTATTCAGCGCTATTATTATATTGTTTGTAATAATTATAGTGTCGGCTTGCCGTTCTCGTCGAGTGTCTAGACCGTTGACCGACAGAGTAGAGAGTAATTATGAGAGGAACGATTAGACGGGTAGAATGATTGATGGGATTGGCATCTTATAGCTGGAGTTACGATTATACCCTTCTCTCACCAGCTGTATTCACGATCAGTTTTCCCTCAAACACTCATTTCTCTTTTCTTCTTTCTTCTTCCTTCCTTCTGCTCTGAGTTTCGTTGTTTTTCTCCAAGAACTTCCATCGACGAAACCGTGAGTTCCATCGAGATTCTGCACAAGCTTTCTTCATCAATCTTGTTCATCATCATCTTCTCGACATATCTCGTCTGCTCGACCATCACCATTGAGGTATGAAGAACAGATTTTTCTTTTTCTCTGTGCTACTGTTTAGCGCTACTTTTCCTTCCATTTTTAGCCAGTTTTATGCTTCCAAATCATGTCAAATTGATGGGTTTTCTTCTTCACGATATTACCTATCTTTCTAACCGATTAATTGGGCTTGTAAAACAAATTTTCTTCCTCTGTTTTTCTGCAATCGGCAGTGCCCAGAAACTCTTCATTTTCGGTCTATTTCGATTTCTTGTTTTTCGTTTGTTGCTTCTGGTTGTTGTTGTTGTCGACCTATCTGTTGAAGCATCAGATAACTTTTTCATGAACTTTTGACCAAAAACCCTAACTTTGTGTTAGAGGAAAAATATATTCAGTTCTTGAGTTTTATATTTTCTGGGTTGTGGTTAAGTTTGGGAAGAGAGCTAAGTGTATTAGAACCCATAGATCGAACTGAGTTGTGCTTGTTTTAGGAAGTCTGATTCCCGAGATCGTGTGATTTCCGAATCAAGGTGTACGGGAGAGAGAATCCAAGGACGGGGAAGCAGTGGGATCCAGATCGAGAACTGTACGTGTCGAGGTCGATTGAGGACGGTACGTGTCGAAGTCGTTGTCGAGCTCGTTGAAGACAGCCGTGTCGAGATCGAGTAAGAGAAGTCGTTGTCGAGCTCATTTGAAGACAGCTGTGTCGAGGTCGTTGTCGAGCAGCATTTACTTGGAGTTCGGTAAGGGCAACTCTTAGACATTATTAAGACTTTATTTTTATTGTTATATTTATGTATGGACTCCTTGATTGGTGTCGAGATTGGAATGTTGTGATATGATTGGGTTTTTTGCACGTATTTGATATGTGATTGAATATATGTTGTGAATGGTGTATTGCTGTCGAAGTGCGTTTCTTCATGCAGAATGTTTTATTGCTTAAATGTCGAACTGCGTTTCTTCATGTTAAGCATGCTCTCTTTATTTGATATGTGATCAAGTAAGTTGTGTTACTCTTTGACATGCGGCGAGCTAATCATCGAGTGAGAGAGCTAGGAAGTCGTATGACGTTTTTGAGCCGGACCCGCATAATCGAGGGTGCTAGGTCCCCTTTTTGTTTATGGTGGATTGGCTAGGCGTTGTAGCATTATCGGTTTGGGGATGGACTCGCCGATTAATGTATGGAATTGGTTTGGGGATGGACTGCCGTTTACCTATTACGTCGGTTTGGGGATGGACTCGGCGATATTCCTAATAAGAGTCGAGTCGAGTCTAGAGTGAGATGGTCGAGTCACGTGTGGCGATTGAGATATATTATTCTTTGTTTGCTTATATCCTTTATGTCGAGCTTATCTTGAATTGTTGAGAAGTTGACCACTTTCCGTGGTGCCTTCAATCCATGACGGTTACCCAGGCGATGTCGAGGGCGCAAGGAACTTCGGCGATGAAGCGATGTCGAGGAGGAGCTCGACGAGGACCCGAGTGACGACCTCTATCTGTCGTGATTGTTTAGTTGTTGGATGGTTGTTTTTCTGAGGACTGTACTTGTTTTTCTTTTGAGTTCGAGGTCGTGACCAGTTTGGGCAGTGTTGTTTTGTTGCTCTGAGGTAGACTGGTGGTCTTACTTTTGGAGCAAACCCTGCGTGAGTCTGTGGAAGTACCCCCAGGGTATGATTGCTCTTTTGAAGTCGTCGTACCTTAGGTGTATTTTCTTTATACATTTGCTACTCTGTATTTTGTATACATTATTATTTCGAGTGATATATATATGTATGTTATGCATGTATGTTTATTTAGAATTTAAGTCTTGTGTCTTAGTTGCACCATGTTTCGAAAAGCTGTAATTACTCTGATGTGCACGAGTTGGTTTTATAAAAAAAAATATATATCGTATTTTTAAAAGGCACAAGAGTTTTGTTTTTAAAACACATCTCATATAGGTTTATGTTGAGCTTGGTGTGTTGAGCTCGGTAACTCGAGCTCGGTATATTGAGCTCGGTAGCGGTCCGGAAACGGGTCGTTACAGACCTCACGTTTAATAGCAGGGGAGAGGCAATAAATAAACCAGCTGAGGAGGAAGGGGTGAGGTAGTCCCACGATGCAATTTGCAAGTGAGCTTGAACAAGGCAACATTAGCTATAGGGTCGTCGTAGTAAGAGGTTGCGAATATGGTTTTCAAGGCATGGAGAAGACCATGCCACGAGGTGATGAGGTCGTTCCGAAACATCCATTGATACCAGCTTAAGGCGCAGTTGTCCATATAGAAGGAGGCAGCGGTGTTGCACTCTTCCCATGGCCAGCCCAACCCTAAAGTAGCCCAAATAATTAACCAAATAATTATAATTGACCAAATAATATGGTAATTTTTATTTTTACTACTATAATTGACCAAATAATTAATGCATACCACAAATCCATCTAGATCATATGGTAAAACATAATTATCTTAACCTGTGGGTCGCGGGTTCAAGCCCTTTTGTGGTTACTTTAATTTGTTATAATTTTTTAGTATTTTGTTGTGAATAAATGACTGTTATTCCACCAGACAACTAACTTGTTATTTCACATGTCTTACTTAAAGAGTTCGTTTTAGGCCTTAACGGGTGTTGAGTCGACCCTGACTCTTCCTCAAGGGTAGCATGGTAGTCAAAAAATTGGGAGATTATAATAACCCATCCCATGTCGTCTTGAGCATGGAACCGAAGTGCTTCCAGGTTCATGTGAGGTTTGTGGGTACAGTCATGGGGGTTGGAATCAGTGGAAGTGGTGAGTGGAGCGGAAAAGGTGGGTTATACTGTTTGGCATTAGGGGACGCTAACTGGTTAATGATGGCGTCAACCTTAGCAGCAAGATCAGTATAGTGAGTGGTAAGAGTGGCTAGAACTTCTTGGTGGTCACAAGAGTTTTTTGAGCTTCTTCAGTGTGTTTAATGGGAAACCGTTGGTTATCTGCCCGTGCATTCTCTTTTTCTTTTGAAAATTAAATTCTTATAAAAACTTGTTCACGGGTCCAGATCAGAAACCCTTCAGAAATACTTATTACAACACAAAATTTTTAAAATATATATTTTTTAATTTTTTTTTTTTGAAGTTATTCAAACAAATTTTTTTAAGTTTTGTTTCTTTTTGAAAGGTTTGCATCATTATCCTGAGGCGATTGTTTCCTCTCTTTGCTTTACATCCACAATGACTCCTTTCCATGTAAGAGATGTTTTATGTCGACAGATGACACTGATGGGCTAAGGTATTGTTTTCTTTGCAGGAACCTGCTTGGGTAAGAGCTAATCGCGCAAAAACACACTACACAGTCGCAAGATTTGTGTTCTAAGAAGCAGCAAGCATCTTCAAGGATGAGTCAATTAATTCTTCTTTCTTTCTTTCTTTCTTCATTTCTCAATGCGTGTGACTTGCTGTGATTTTATTTGTTGAGGATTAATACTGAATATCATTTTAATCTACAATAATTTGATAATACAATTAAGTTGTGCTTTACTTCTATTCTGCATTTCAATTTCTTGCTTCTGTTCTGTATATGATTGTCTCTTATAACTGTGCATCATTTGAATCACTGTGTTTATAATCGAATGGACTACTAAATCTATTATTGCTTGCGCATCCAATTTTGGACTTCGTAAATCTACTATTGCTTAGATTGTTATTTCATCTATGTGGTTAACAAGATTTACATTTAAGATGTAGAAACACTTTGGCTCAAGTGAGTTCTGTAATAATTTTGGGTTCTAAATGTCTATATTTTCAACCTGAGTTTCTTACGGTGGGTGGTTAGGAAAGTATTAGCCGCATTGGGAAAGTATAGATATATAAGTACACATATATATAATAACGATGATGGTAAAACATATACTGATATTATTTTTGGATGGTAGAAGTTTTTTTTAGAGTAGGATGGGGTTTTGACTTTCGATTGGTATTTGTGTTATGCTAGGATAAACAAGAATTTTAAAATATTCAAAGTTATTTATCAGGAGCATATCAAAAGGAAAAAGAGCATATGTGGCTAGTAATGTTACGAGTATATGTTGTTTTATTTAGAAATTTATTTGTAATTAGAAAAATGGAGTTTTTGGTTGTGTTAGTGAGCATAACAATCCCTTATATAGTGAAAAGTCATGGGTACAAGTGGTGATTGTTTTGGTAACAGGATTGGTTTTGTTAATTTCTATTTCTATTTAACATCTAATAATTCTACTTCTAGAGCTGCTTTTAACATAATTGGTTTTATTAATGTGCAGAGCCTGAGATGTTAAAGGACATGAGAGGTGCAGCAGACAAGAGCTTGGTGAGGCCTGTGAGGACTTCAACGACATATTTGAAATTCTATTTTTAGAGAGGTAAATGGAAATATTCCAATACCTGCAAAAAGCAAAAATTGGCATATCGACAAATAGTTGTACAATTTTTTTACTAATCATTTATGTTATATGCTACTCCCTCCGTTCCTTTTACATGTCGGTTTTTTAGAGAAATTTTGTTTCTAATTACTTGTCATTCTCAAAGTTTAAGGTAACATTAATTACTTGCTTATCAATTATAGTGTTCACCTTCCTTATATTGCGAGCTATTGTAGTGATGGACTTATGGTGCACAATCCCCAGCAGATTCTAATGGTCTGTTTGATCGGGGGTTTTGGAGGAGAAGGGAGGGGAGGGGATATTTTAAATATAATTTGTTTGGTTCATTTTTTTTAAGGGGAGAGGAGGGGAGCAAAATCCCTCCTAAGCCAATTTTGGCTCCTCTCCAAAAATGGGGGGTTTTGGAGGGGAGGGGAAGAGAGATTAAATAATTTAAAATAAAATTACTTAAATATCCTTCTATATAATATAATATAAAATGCTATAAAGATCTACAAGTAAATTAATTCTTCCTCTCCATTAAAATCCCTCCCCTTCCTCCTGAACCAAACATGCAAAGACTTCCCTCCCATCCACCCCTCCTCTCAACCAAACACAAAATCAAATTAAATCCTTCCCCTCCCTTTCTCTTCTCTCCTCTCCATTAAAATCCCTACCCTCCCCTCCCACCGTTTGAACCAAATAGACCCTAACGGCTGTATAAATGATGAGTACCATAGTGAGTGATTTTTAACACATGAGAAATTTCTTTTTCTCGTTAGAGAACAGAAACGAGACGTCCCGTACTGCCTGGTGGAGTGGTTAGGGACGTGTGGTGTGTGTGTTGGGACGGGGGTTCAATCCCCCAATGTCCCTCTCCCCACCCCCTGTGTGTGTGAGTTGTGTGTGTGTTAGGCCTGGGCCTCCCTATGTACCCAAAAACAAAAAAAGAGAACAGAAACGAGACTTAAATCATCCCTATCTGGTTAATGTTATTCATTATCTGGTTAATGCTACATTCTGAAACTTAAAACATCACATTTTCTTATCTGGTTAATCACGTTCAAATATCTGGTTAACGCTATTTATTATCTGGTTAATGTCAAATCCTGAAACTATAAAAATCTCATTTTCTTATCTGATTAATCACGTTCAAATGACTAATATTTTTTTAACCTGTTTAAAAAAAATCTAAAAAAAATTGAAAAAAAACTTTGTCCGTATAGGTCCGTACAGTACGGACTGTATACTATACGGTGTCTATGTCAAATTGTGTTCAATTATCATTATTCTTAACAAAATATTAACATTTGTCATTCAAAAAAAAAAATACTTGTCCAAGTATTTAAAAAATATATGAAAATATTTTGATATGTTCATTAAGTATTCTCATCTTATTTTCATAAACTCCTCAAAATAGCTTATAAGATCAGCATATACAGAGTTGATGTAAAATTTACCTTTTTTTTTCCTTCAATAAGAACAACTTATGCATAAACTCTTATATATAACAAGTACTTATTGAATAAACGCTTAAACCATTTATCCAAATGCTTCATGTTTCCAATGGTCACGTATAATAAGACTCGTACATGTACTTGGGTCGGGAACCTATGATCAAATTATGCACCACACGCGATACCATCATTATGCTTCGATATCAGAACGGGATAATTGAGTTGCCTGAAAGCCTACCAATACCCATGCTTTCTACTTGGTGTTAAATACTCCCTCCATTTCCGATTGATTGACGTTTTAGTGATGAGTTGTGTTATTTGGACAACTCATTCTCGACAACAAAACCCAACACCGTATGCCTCCCCCTGCAATGTCTCATCCGTAAACAGTAAGCAAGACCCTAAAACAATAAAAAAAAAAAGGCAAATTTGGTATTTTTATACGGTATAGACAACTTTTTGTTGTCCACCAATCATTTCTCTTTAGTGATAAAAAGTCTTTTCAGATCAATTTTCATTTACTACTTTCAATGTTGCACTTTTTTTTCCCCATATTTTCCCTATATAATAAATTGTGCATTCATTAATGATATATTTATAAAAAATTTAAAAATAAAATAAATTATGAGGACGAAATAGTAAAACTGTTCTACTAGTTAGTTTATTTGAAAAGTTTCTTAATCTTGATGAAAAAGCCTTAATCGATAGTCATTTGGAAAAGGAGGAAGTATATTCTTAAACATCTTGATCATTAGAGACCCATGAACAAGATACCACGAATGCTCGTAGTATTTTTACTGAATAAAAACTTGATCTGGAAAGCTTTCTCAAATTCTGGAAATATGACACCCTTTGAAACAATTGTTTGAACAATACATCACAAAAACCAGAAAAAGAGGAAAACCAGTACATAAGTTTAGATCTGTAGATATATATACCCAGCAAAGTATATTCCCACTAAAACAAAGTTGATACCAGACTCTGATCACAATATATCTCTCTCTTCTGTATCTATGACCACAAATAATAATGATAGTGATGATTAAAGAAAAAGGCTGTAATGTAATTCAGCATATCTTTTACTCTATTAGTTTTTACCTCCTTCAAGTATCTTTGTTCTGAAAGATTACACTTAAAATCACCTTCTCCACTGTGGTTGGGTCAACTTCTCTGAAATTGATAATATCCACACAACACGGTGAGTAATTGAAACAGTAACGCTCCAATAACAATCAGAGTACACTAATATTTGATGCATGTAAAATCCGCACATCTTATGCTTTGATTTAACATGGAAGTACAAGTGCTTTTGATGAATATCATGCCACTTATTACCTATTAAATTCTTCATGCCAACTGAATTTAATACGTTCTTATTGTGTTTTCTAAAAAAATTGTCTCATTGTGTTTTCTAAAACATGAAGGGCACTATGAATAGTTGGTTATGTCATTTGGGTTGACCAATGCCCCTCTACATTCCATGCATTTACGAATGAAATTTTTAGGCCTTATTTGAGGAAGTTTATGTTACTACCTTTTTATGATATCCTTATCCACAGTGCAAGTCAGCCGGCCCATGTGGAACTTTTGAGGGCGGTGTTAGAGGTTATGAACTTTTGAGGGTGGTGTTAGAGGTTATGAGGAAGCAAGCCTTGAAGGTAAATCGCAAGTGTAGTTTTGAAATAGCTCGATTGGAATACTAGGGCCACGTTCTGCTGTAAGCATTTCAGCTGACCCCGGTAAGATCAAAACAACGGAAGAATGGCCGGTTCCTAAAGGTATTAAAGGATTGAGGGGATTTTTGGGTTTAACAGGATACTATAGAAGGGTTGTAAAAAATTATGGGGTGATTGCTCGACCCTTGACCCAACTACTGAAGAAAAACAGTTTTAATTGGGGGGTAGAAGCCATGACAGCTTTTCAAAGCCTTAAGAAAACTATGACAGAAATGCCACTGTTGAATATATGCTCAATTTCAAGCTGCCATTTGAGATTGGAACAGATGCACTGTCGTGGGTGGTGACTATCCAAGCACTTTCCTTGTTTTCTAATGAAGATTTAGGGATTGTGGCTCGTGGCTGTTTATGGCATAAGGGAAGGTTGATGTTGCCTGCAAAATCAGCAAGAATCCGTTCTATTTTAGCAGAATTTCACTCTTCTCGTTGGGGAGGACATTCAGGGATCTTGAGGACCTACAAAAGGGTGGCTACTGATTTTTATAGGAAGGGGATGAGGAAGGACATAGAAAAGTATGTGCAGGAATGTGGGGTATGTCAACAGAACAAATATCAAATGTTGAAGCCTGCGGGCTTGCCCCTTCCAATTCCTTCCCAAATTTAGGAGGATGTGTCTATGGATTTAATTTTTTTTTTGGGGGGGGGGGGGGGGGGTTGGGTCTTCCGAAATCAAGATGCAAGGAAACAATTAGAATCTGCACATTTCATTCCATTAAGTCACCCTTGTTTGGCTAAAGAGGAGGCTGAAACATTCATTAAAGAAGTCATTCGCATCCATGGATCTCCAAGATCAATAGTAGCCAACAGGGACAGGGTATTCATGAGCAGTTTCTGGAAGGAATTATTTAGAATGGAAGGAACAAAGTTGAAATTTAGCTCAGCCTATCACCCGCAAACTAATGGACAAACTGATGTCACTAACCGGAGTCTTGAGACCTATCTCAGGTGTTTTATCAATGGTTACCCCATACAGTGGCTTAAGTGGATTCCTTGGGCAGAATTCAGGTTTAATTCATCTTATAATGATTCCAACAAAAAGAGTCCTTTAAAGGCATTGTTCAGACGTGATCCCCCTAATGTTGTGAAATATCAGAAGAAAGGGACAAGGGTGCAACAAGTAGATCAGATGTTAATGGAGAGGGATGCTATTTGGAAGAATTGAAGGCTAATCTTTGCAAGGCTCGATACAGCATGAAAACGTAAGCAGATAAGAAGACAAGGGAAGTGGAGTCACAATAGGTATATTTAAAGGGAAAATGAGGAAGAGGGAAATGATCTCAAAGTAGGGGAGATGGGCCCAGACATGAGGGAATACGGGTTTATGAGAGGAGGAAACTGAATGCAAAGGAAAGGGGACCGGTGGCATCAAGAAAATTGGAGGAGAGAGGGGGAAAATAACTAATTGGTCACGCGGAATGTTCAGGAGTGGAAGGGGGGATTCGTGAATCAGGGCAGCTGGAGAAAAAAGAGAGAGAAAAGGGATGGGTGTATAAGAGAGAGTAACAGAAAGGAAAGGGCATGCAAGAATTCTGGAAAATATTGGGTTGGGTTAGTTTGAGTAAGGGCGCAGGGTTCCTTCTCAGCTGGGTCTATCATTTTCTGTTTCTGTTTTTCTCATCTTTAATTTCGTTACCATTTTGTAAGGAGCATTGCTCCAATCCATCCATATTCAGTAGTTAACTCAGTCTCTGTTTCAGTGTTATTGATAACTGGGAAATTCTTTCTGTGTTTTGAGAGAGTTGATTATTCATACTTTTCTATTTCTTTTATCTACTTCTGGGTTTTAACAATAACAAAAAGCACAATGAGTTTTTGTGGAGAAGAAACTTCTCTTTAAAAAATAGAGAAATCATTCTTTTTAAACAAATGAGCAAAGTCTTGTGGTAGACTAAAAGTAATCATTCATGAGGACAACAAAATCTTCCTCACCACAAAACACATGAGCATATATATTAAGCATGTATTTCTGTGTATTGATCTTTATGTCTATGCATGTCAAAGCATTAACCAATCAATCAATAAAAAGGTACAAACAACAAAAAAAGTGCAAATTCCTAATTTCTTACCAGTCCCATCCCTTGAAGATGACAGAGATCTATCAGTCCTGGTAACTCCTCTGCCGCTCATGGCAATCAGTTTTTCTGCTCTTGGGGAGAATGAACCTGACCTGCTGTTAAGCGAAGATGAAAGTGAATGCCGCCTGGTTATACTGCTTTTGTCTATGAAATCAGTAGCAAATCTTGGGGAGCCTTGTCCCCTTAGCCTAGCTTTTGCAGATTCAGTAGGAGCCATATAACTTGGCAGTCTTGGGGTGTTATTATGTAATTCATTATCTTGATCATTAAAATTAGCAGGTAGTGAAGCTCTTCTTTGGCAATTGTTGCTGATAATTTTGTCCCCATCATTCAAGTCTTCACTAACTCCTATTTTTTCATCTCCACCATTCTCCACACTATTCTGCAAGACAGTAGTAGGGTTATTATGTGGCTTATTATTATTATTCTCTTCTTTTGCTTCCATTCCAAGGCCTATATCGGGATAAGACTCTTTTGACTTTGGCACCGTCGAATCTTTCATTTTCTTGACACTAGTCTGCATGACAGCAGTAGGATCATTATGAGGCGTGTTATCATTCTCTTCTTTTGCTTGCGTTCCAAGAGCTTTCTCGGGATAAGACTCTCTTGACTTTGGCTTCGTCGAATCTTTCATTTTCTTCGCACTAGTCTGCAAGACAGTAGTAGGATCACTAGGTGGCTTATTATTATTCTCTTCTTTTGCTTGCGTTCCAAGAGCTTTCTCAGGATAAGACTCTTTTGACTTTGGCAACATCGAATCTTTCATTTTCTCTGAAGTTGAATTTGGGCCCTGCTCTGAAACATCAGTAACACTGTGATCTGAACTTCTCCTAGTGATGTGTTTTCTTTTCTCATTAACAATCTCAGATCTGTCTGAAACATTCTGCATGCGAGTTTTTTTAAGACTACTTTTCTCAATTTCCTTTGGTGGGTGTTCCTGAGCTGAAAGCAATGAGTGATTTGTATCCTTTTTTGGCCGTTGTTTATGTTTGTTAGAACCTGAAATTGAGCCATCGTCAGCTTTCACAGGAGTTTTTCGGGTATTCCTTTTAACTTGTCCCCTTTCAACAGTTTGACAACTGCTATTTTTTCCATCAGACACTGAGTCAAGCCTCTTCTTAGGCAAAGGTGCCCAAAAGTGTGACCTTGTCCAGCGGTCAAGCCACTTCCAACCCAAGTAAGGTTCCCCAATATCACCATTGAGAGACAGAGGAAGAGCATAGGACGACGAAGCCAACAGCTGAAACGGATATCATATATAATGAGCTTTGATGCCAAGACAACTTAGTTTCAAAACAATAAGAGCTAAAAGGAAACCGTGAAAGAAAGACCACTAGTTGTTCACAACCTTTGTTATACCATTCATATTAATAAATTATATTAAACAAAAGGAGAAACTTCAAATGAAACATCAGTGAATATAATAAAATGTGGTGCAAAGCAAAATCATGAATGTCAAGATATAAGCAAAACAAGTTGAAAACTTCAAAGTCATAGGACATGTAACAAGAGACAAATGTAGGAGCCCAAAAGTCGAGAGTCAAGACAATTTTATCCTCCCTTTTGGCAATTAGTACTACTTGAGTTAACCTAAAAAAACGAAGAGCACCAAACTCACATGATACAGGAAAGAAACCTTCCATGGACAGTAAATATCAATTAACAATAATATCTTGGGAGTTTTAATTATTTAAAATAAGTCATATTTCAGATATTAAAAGTACCTAAAATAATCTATTTATCCACTATATAGGAATTAATTAGCAGTTCCTACCTTGTGAACAAAAACATTTTCTAACAGCTTCTCTGCCTGTGTGGATGTAACCACGCCAATAGAATTTGAACATTGAGTATCCTGACAAACAAATATGTTGAAGTAGTTAGGGAAGCAATAGAAGGTAGTGAGCATGCAACTGATACATTCACCTTTTCATCAACGCAACGGAATATGTTCTATAAATCACTAGAACATGCCAATTGTATGACATAAAACACCTTTGATACTGATTAAATGACAAACCTCTCACATTTCCACCCAGAAAGTCAGCAAGAACATTGCACAAATCATAGCATTTATTGAATTAGTCAAAGAACTTTTACCTTACGAATTTTCAGGACTGCAAGCCCAGTATCAGAACGCCTAACATTGTAACCACGAGCCAATGCTTGAAATTTAACAATTCCCTTCACACAATATAAAGCAGAAACAGCTTGTCTTCTAACCAAGTGGCCACGAATAAGAGCTTGCAGTTGTATGATACCTTTGAGTGTTTGAAATTCCTGACGAGCCTTCAATGAAGTTACACACAAGAATCACTTTAAGCATATAAAGAAACTTCCTGATAAAGAACCAAATTGATAGCTTGCAAATGGTAAAATTTGTCATGACACTAGATAATTTCAAATAAAAATGCATATATAAAAATCTGGAAAGACAAAGCTATAACTACAAACGAAATACCTGTATTTTCCTTTTTTTATGACTGAAAATTTAAAATATAATAATGAAATAACTGTGATTGCATTGGTGCCTGTAAACATTTCTAATGCATTGATATATGGAACATCCATGACATCTTTCAAATAATTATAACTGAGACATATCATATCAGCTAGCAGCATAACAAAAATGTATAAAAACGAGGTATTACCTGATAGCCTCTACAAGCAGCCTGGACTTTAATAGCTGCTTCTGTAAGCCTGAGTTTCTCGGGATCATCTTGAGATCCAAAATTAGCAACAGCTGGTTCATGAGCCTCTTCATCCCCATTTGAAAGAATATCCCTGTTATGTGATGACCTACTAACTACTTCATTTTCTGAAAGAACTCCTTTAGTAGCATTAGCTCCAGATATTGGTGGGGATATCAGCAAAGAATCCACAGTTGGATCAGACACAGATACCTCAGAAAATCCCAGCACATCCTTGTTACTTGACAGTTTCTTTATACACAAATTGAAATAACAATTACAACTTTAATATTTCAAAGGGGCTAAGTACTCATAGCATATAGGCGACTGTAGTGATCTTTTTATGTCTTTGAAGGTTTTTTATAACAGAGGCATTGTCTATAACAAATCATAAACACAAATCGGTGTCAACTACGAAAATACTTACAAAGATATCATTCTTCTTTGATGAATTAGACTTTGATGATGATTTCTTCCCCAAGATTAAGTTCTTGATCCATTTCCCAGGACTTTTTCCTTTCCCCATCGCGGCAAAGATCAGTGCTTTGCAAATCAAAATACTCAAGCATCAAAATCTGCAAGAAGCATACACAATCAGACTCGATTAGATGCTAAAGTAAATCAAACAACCAAAAAAAAAATTTCAAATAACAAAAAAAAACCTATTTTGATGAATAGCCCAACATATATCCATTTTCAAGTAAGTATAGTAATGGAAACAGGTGGACATTCATGAAGACAATAATAACAAAGGAATTGAAAATTCCAAAAACCAGACCCCACTGCTTAATTTCCAATAAGGACAATAACTAGTAATAAAAGTCAGAAGAAAATGAAAAGGAAACCCTAGAATTGCAATTAATTCAACACAGCACCAACCAAGAGTCAACTTCACCCTTTCCTTAAAAGTAAACTTAAAGTAGCAAAACACAATAAGTTTGAAGGAAGAAAGGGGAAAAAAAAAATCCAACTTCAGTGAAGCCAAGGTGGAACAGAAAAGAGGGGAAGTGGATCAAATCCACAACCTGAAAAAGCAGGAGCAGGAACCCTAAGAATCCAATGCTGAAGAAATGAAAACAAGTGAGGAAGTGGGTGAATAATAATAATAATAATAATGAAGATTGAGATTGAGCTAGAGTGTAGGGTGAAAGAGAAGAATAGATTTGAGATGTGTGTTATAATGGGAAGGAGCAAAGTTTCGGTTTTCGTTTTCAGGGAAAAAACAGTGACAGCATGTGGAAGAAAGAGAAAGACTACCTAAGTGGAGTATGGCTGAGCCTGAAACTGAAAAAGCAACGTCATAGATTCCCTCCTACGAGGTTTCAACTTTCCACAAGAACAAAATTGATCCTCGTATTTTCCTAAGAAAAAATAATTGACAAATTACACTGATTATTTTTTTTTTTACAAAACAAATTACGGATCGATGATTTTGTTCACCGCGGAATCAAACACACACAATAATGCACAAAGTTACTAAAATAATTTGAATTTAATTTTTATAGCACACACATTAATTGATATGTTACGCACCATTTAATGAGTGTGGTAAGTCATATGTTTCTAAATTCAAAATAATGCTCCTTTTATTCCTATATGTAAGATTCTTTTGAGCAATGCACAAGAATTAGAAAACTAGATTTTACATTAAATTTATTAATAATGTGTATTCTCTTTCAAAAACTATCGTTTAATTATTAAGAGAGAAATTATTGGTCTTTTAACACTCTCCATTTAATTAGGGGTATTTTTAAAAAAAAATTGATTATTGAATCTTATAATTTGGAAAGAGTCTTATAAAAAGGGACAAGAAAATTAAAAAAAAAGAGTCTTAATATATGAATATATGGAGGGTGGGAGTATGTCAATGGAAACCATTTTCGTGAATTGTTCAAAAAGCAAAGGGGTTTATCACTAACAATAATTATTTTTGTTTTTTTAATACAATAGTTATTCTTGCTTTCCATGATATTTATTAAAAAATGTAATATTTAAACAAAACATAATTGGTCAATATTCAATTTGGAAACTATTTTCATGAATTTATTTTTTTTTATAAGCAAAAATTTATTAGAGACGGGAGTACAAGGGGTACTCTGAACCAAAGATTACAAATGTTCGATCATGAATTTATTTGTATTTTGTATAATTTAAAAATTTATATTTTTCTAGCGAGTTCAATAAAATAAATTTTTTTCTAGTTTTAAAATTTAGGTTTGGGCCTAACTCAGCCTAAAAGGTAGCTTGCAAAACGAGAGTTCTTCCCACTTATAACCACTTATTAAGTCGTATCAGTTTCTAATGTGTGACTTGTCAACATCTAGTGAGTGTTGCGTCATTATATCATATTGTATTAGAAGAAAAAATCATGCTTAGTGAATTTGAAAACCATATTCTTGTTGTACCAAAAAAAACCATATTCTTTTTTGTAATCGATAATCCACACATCAAATGAATTATTACTATGCCCCATCAATTGTAAGCATTCGTAGAACAAAACCTCAACCATCTCAATCCTCTCTCGAAATCCTGTATAGAATAAACACTCTCTCCTCCATAACTTATAACAGAAAATCGCATATCCAAGGAGGAAGACAAGGGTTGTTTCACACGAAATTTACCAGATTCTGGTATGGGAGAACAGAAACGAGAATAAAAGAATGGTGAGAGGTCGTCCTTGTATAGCAGCGGCATCCTCCGACGAAGAATGAGCAAAGCGAGGGTTCGCGATTGATGAATCTCCAAAGGATTAATAGGAGACTCAGAGAGATCGAGAGAATAAGCTTTTTGAGTGTTGAATGATGGCAACGTAGGGTTTATGACGTGATTAACGAGCTTAAAAAGGGATTGAAACGAAATGGGCTTGAAACAGAGAGCCCATTATTTTCTGTGGAACACGTTGTTTAATTGATTAAAACACGAGACATCATCGATTAAAGATGCATATTTTGAAAGGACAAAACTTAACACGATGCTTTAATCGATTAACCCACAGGGGGTTTAATCTATTATGTTGCTTCTGATTTACGAGTGATTGATTTCTAATGAATTTAATTGATTAAGCATTGAGTCCTAATCGATTAAATACTTGATTCTTACTAAAGAGAACTTTCTAAGGGCCGCACTACCCCCAAACGCATACTTAAACATCTAGGACGTAACAAACGCCTAGATTATCATGCAAAACTCATATAAACGCATCAATACGCACAGAGGCTAAATATCAGGGTGTTATAATCCTCCCCTCCTTTAAAAGAATTTCGCTCTCGAATTTCTGGCTAGTCCTACGAGAACCAAGCCTCATACCAAACTGTCCTATCAGCCTTCTAGGGTACTAACTCAACTTCTATGCTCATGTTCCTAGGTGTCTTACCATTGCCGATCTTTCGAGTTCTAGGTTTCTCAAGGTACAATCTAACTAAATCCTTTCAACCTTGCCAACCTTCCATTGGGATACTATACTCTTATCCGCGGTTGCACACTAATCCATAATGGGGTTCACTGTAAGATACTCTTACGACCTCTACAAATTAACCTAAGGATACATGCCACTACTCTTTTGTGTGACATCGCTACACACCTCTACCTTTCTAGGGAAATATACTAACACACCATTAGGGTTTATTAAGGTAAGATAGAATTAAACAGTTCGAGTTACTTAGCTCTAATATCCAGGGATCCTAGCCTCGATCATCGACCACTAGACTCTGCATACTACAACCTCTACCTTAGATTAAGGTATCTATACTTACTATCCCAACTCACAACTCCCCTGCTTGACAGCTAACCACGTTTAGTCATCTAAGGTTCAATCATACACACATACATCAAGTAGATTCGCAACAATTAATAAATACTTGCACGCATCGAACAATCAAGGCATATTCAAGGAGAAACTATTCAATACATAAAACCACTAACTTCAAACTGCAATACAACCACACGTATACAATCAATATGCACCCAGTGAAACCTAACCACATCGTTTCATGCTACTCCCGACAACCCAAGAAAATCATTCACTCAACATCAGAAACAACCAAAATTAACAATGCATTAGCATCATTGGCGTAATAAATATGTGATATAGCTTTCCTACTATAACTATATGCTCCACACACATCCTTCTCTAGGTAAAGTACATAAGGCATCATCTTTTCTAGGGGAAGATACATATCCTCTACTAGCCTATATCAAACTAACTACAACTTAAGCAATCTAAAGCTACCTACTAGCCCTCGAGTAATTAGGGTGACTATCACTATGGTCCAACTATCACTAGGAAAGGTGCAACACCCTGTTTTTACTTGCTTTTATGTTTTTTATGTGAATAGACCTTACTTTTATGTTTAAGAGTGCACTGGGGTATTGGAACACCTTAGGAACGATCTTTCTTAGTTATATACGAGCTCTAATCGATTAGAGTGGGACCCCTAGCTTATTAGCAATATTAAAAAAACCTCTTTTTAGAAATCTGCATGTTCTAACCTTTTATACTCGTGCCTTTACCCAATTAGACGCAGGCTAACCGTTTAGATACGTATTTCTAACCGATTAGAACATGTCTTTTTTTGCAGAAACATTAAAAGTTTCCATTTCTGTTCAACCTACTTCAATGGCTATAAAAGCAACTCTTCTCACAACCCCAACCCTTCCCACAGCCGTGAATCACCTCTCTGAAACCCTTAATCTGTGTTTCCTCTCGTTCAATGGAATTTTTCCATTTTCGTAGTTATTAGGAGTTATTGTTCATCGTTCTCCATCAAGGACGCTGCTGCCATTGCTGAAATGCCTTTGTAATCTATCCTTCTATTTTCGTTTCTAATTGATAACTCTGTGATTAGGTAAGAACCGTATGTTTCTGTCCTTTTCGATTCATATTTTATTTTTGGATCTGTTATCACTTTTAGTCCCGTCATTCATGTTTCGGTACCCAATCATGTTCTGTGATTAGAACCTCATCCCACGCTCGAGGAACTAAATCGTCTCCTACCCTAGGATCTACGATTATACTAGGTATGGGAGGAAGAATGCTCATTGTATATGGGGGAATCAAGAGAGAAGTAGGAATGGTATCACATGTTCGTGTCTTCTTTGATAACAATATGTGAATAAATTTACATGGCTAATTGATATGTGGTTCGCTTATCATTGAAATATGATATTGCCTACATGTTGTATTTGATGCCTATGATTCATTGGAATATACATATGTTGTTGTGAAAGTCGTATGATTCTTAGAATTGATTTTAATGTGAGACTGGTTACTGAAACCTGTATGTTATGCCATTTCGTGATGTTAATCAATTAAATTATGGATGTTAACCGGTTATATATTAAAAATAAGGTCTAACTGATTAAAAATTGGGCATTAACCAATTAGATATTAAAAATAAGCTTTAACCAGTTAGCTATAGATTGTTAACCGATTAGATGATGGGATGAGACCTAACCGATTAGATATTAGGCCTTAACCAATTAGCGAAAATTCAAAAGGTCAAAACAAAAGTTATAATGTCTTAACTGAATAAGATTGGTGATGGTAACCCACTTGATGGACCATGACTCTAGAATATGACTAAGTAAGGATCTAATCCCTTAAATTAAATTAAAACCAAGTAGACTGATGATTGTCACCAAATCTGAACAAAAACACGTCATTAATTATTACTCGTAAAGTAGTGGGAGGGAACCTTGTCAAGATAATTACAATTTTTCCCTGAATTTGTGCGGGAAAACTCAAATTACAATACTACCCCAGACTTACCACAAATTAGTATATTAAGATTAAGATTAAGATATCTATCATTTATAGTTTTTTGTTATTTAAATATACAGTCTCATTTAATCATTTTAGTTGTAGTTTCTAAGTTTAATCTTCTTTTGTTAACTTCTAAAAATCATAGTGATATATTATTGCTCGTTTCTTAATAATATCTTAAAATTAAATTGGAATAAAATATTATTATTTATGTTGAGGGGAATTCTAATGTATAAGGTATTGTTTTCTTGGGGTCTACGACATTTCTGGTTTTAGATACAATACGTCCCATGAACTGGACTCCATCGAGTCAAAATTCTCATTTGCTAAAATTCTCACCTGTGTCTGGTCCATATGACCCTGGGAACCGTTCTAGCAAAGAACCGGACAGAAAACCGGTGAACTAGTGAAAAACCGGCTAAACCGGGAAAAACCGGCGGTTGGACGGTTTTCTACGGTTCACCTAACAAGTGATGTAAAAAAGGAAGAAGAAGAAGAAGAAGAAGAAGAAGAAGAAGAAGAAGAAGAAAATGACATCGTTTTGGGATCTTGTGGTCGTTTTCCTTCCGAAATCGGCACTGTTGCTGCAACTTCCCAAAGTGAGCTTCCTTGTCCTGGGTTCCGTGATGCTTCAACGTAGAGCTGTCAATCTAGCCCCCAGCCCACAGGACAGTCCACTAAACCCACACTAACAGCCCTATTTTTTTTGACCCACTCAGTAGTAGGCCTTTTAAGCCCCCAGCCCACATAACCCACATGTTGGAGGGGCTAGGGACAGGGCTTGAAGGGCCAGCCCACTTGCGGGAGTAATTAACCAACAAACTAGATTTCATTCAAAAAAAAAAGTCTCAGCTGGATAAGAAAATATCCCGTTCACTTCGACTTCTCCTCCATTTTCTTTCTGCTGCTGTTCCTTCGCGATTCTATCGACGAAGTCCGACATCACCTTCTTCGTGTACTTGTGCTCGTCCTCCGCAGAGTCCCGCCGGTGACGTTTCTTGGGAGGATCGGGGAAAGGCTTCTGGTGGTGCTGCTGCTGCTGGTGACGGTGCCGGTGGGTGTCTGTCTCTGTCGCGGTCTCTGTCTCTGTCTCGGTCACAGCTCACTGCTCCTGCAATCGCCCTCCTCCTCGTGTTTCGCATCGAGGCCTCCTACGCTAGATTCGTCGAGGGGCAGAAGGCTTGGACCAATGTCATCGCCACCGCACGCGATTTTGCTAGACAAGTCATGGCTGTCGTTGATGCTGCCTCTGATTTCCAAGTCAAGAATGCGCTTTTGCACTCCATCATGGCTTTCCCTCTTGTGCTTAATGTCACACTCATGGTCATTCTCAACAAATACTTTTGGGAAAAGAAATTTAAAATAATTTATAATAATTATGAGATTTTTAGCTCTTTTTTTTGTGCTTAAGGTCAGACTCATATACGAGATTTTTAGTTAGTATATGTTGAAATTAGCTCGTATATTATATTCAATGGTTAAAAAAGAAAAAAGTTAAAATCAATTCATAGTATATTTTAGGGCTTTGTGGGCCAACATATGGAGGAAAAAAATTCCAGATTTAAAAAAAAAAAATAAGGCCCATGGGCTGGCCCTAGCCCACGGGGCTTTGTGGGCTTTTGTGGCCCTATGGGCTTTTACACTAGTTGGCTTTTTGGCCTATGGCTTTTTGGCCCAGCCCATATGAGTTAGGGCTGGGCTGGCTCATATGGGCCAAATCGACGGCTCTACTTCAACGTTCGTCTAGTGGCTTCTGGCTTTCATCCTCCTCAAGTTTATTTCACTGTTTCTCTATTCAGCATTTCTTCGATGCCTTCTGCGTACCATTTTGTTCCACCGTTTGCTTGTTCCACCATGAGAGAAAATGAAAAAAGGAGAAAGGTGAGAGGGTAAAGATAAAGATGATCAGCAGTGATGGCTTTGTTGATCAAAGGATTGGATTAGGTTCTAATGTTTGAAGAAAAGCGCTTATCCCAATTTATGTCTCAGTACCACATGTCAAATTCATGTCCATACATTAAAAAAATCTGAAATTATCAATTAATTAAAATTTGATTTCTATAATACTCTTTTTTAATTTACATATATAGTTTTTTTGTTGACATTTTTACGTTGTCATATACGCTGTAGCAACAACTTTTGACCGATGTATCATAAAAAAAATAGCTTTGGACCGATGGGTCTTTAAAATTGCAATTTTTAACAGTTTTGGCTTAAATAAAAAACATAAATCTTATGATTTATTAATTTAAAATGTACAAGTATTTCATATCATGTTAATATTATTTAATTTATTATATTAAAAATATTATTTACTTATTACCGGTCCGACTGTGCTCAACTCCCTATCCGAATCTTTGAACTCAACCTGTCTACACCTTGCTCAAAGGTCCTATCCGCTGATAACCTTGAAAATAACACAAAATACTTTCAGTCTCCAGGATTCTAGGACCCCACTCCACAAATTTCGCTCGTCGCATTGTGTAAATTATTTTTTTTATCATTGCTATATGCAAGGACGGATCTAGAAATCAATTAAAGGGCGGCAAAAAAATTAATAATATATATTAAATTATAATTAAATACATCATATACAAAGACTGTTGGAGCATGAAAGAAATCCCTGAGTTTTTTTTTACAAGAGAAATTTGTGAGTTAGTTTATATAAATTTTTCAAAAAAACACCTGTAAGTAATAAAAATTAATTGATTTCATAATGATTGAGTGTTTTAAATAATAATTTTTTAAATTGAATTTAAATTTTACCCCCCAATTTTTAGTAAATTAAGAATTAAATGAGAAACTCTAAAAATCTAAAGGCTATCAAAGTGGACTTGTATGAAAAAAAAAAGTGGACTTGTATCATTTTAGGATCCAAAAGATGGTTTGGGCTTGTATTGGTGAAGAACCAATTTGACCATTGACTCATCTTGTTTTAAAGATTGATGAAATTTTACATATAGTTAATCTTGCTTCAGCGAAGAGCTTTTGTTAGCACCACTCTTGCGGCTTTACCGGGTAGAATCTACAGCCCACTAGCATCGATAGATGGCCCCAATAGGAAGTTAATCTGCGACTCCCATTTGCATATATATAGGCCCGGCCCAAGCGTGAGACCCCTAAAGCCCTTGCTTTAGATCTAACCCAAAAATACTTTCTTGCTTTATATATGTTTATCTAATTAATAAAATTGAAGTCCCCTCAAGACTTCAACTTGTGCTCATAACCAGCGATAAGTCGTTCCTCTATTTTTGTTTTAGGCCATTGGCCCACTGCGTACCATGTTGCAAGAAGTCAATTGTTTAGTTACTAGTATAAAACCGTGCCATGCACAGAAAAAATTTTTATATAAATATTGATAAAAAATAATATTTATGATATTTAATCATATCATATACACATATATACATATTTAAAAAAAGAATATATATATATATAATACATATTTAAAAAAAAAAGAATATATATATATAAAGGCATTTACTAACTTACACCCACCCATTTTTTAGTTGGTTTAAGTTAGCAAGTTATACCTTAAAGTGTATTTGACAAATTTTTAGTTATAACTTGCTAACATACAACAAATAAAAAATGTGCAGGAGTAAGTTAGCAAATGCCTATAGGGTATACTAACTTACACCCAACTATTTTTTAGTTGGTATAAGTTAGCAAGTTACATTTTAGGGTGTATTTGACAAATTTTTAGTTATAACTAGTTAACTTACATTAACTAAAAAATAGGTGAGTGTAAGTTAACAAATCCCGTTCCATAAATTGTTTTTTTGGATATAAACCCATATATAAATATTGAAATTGTTTAAATTAATAACTTTTACTAACTTTTAATAAATTCTTTTATAATAATTATGGCGAGTAAGACTATATAGTAATCTGTGTCATGCACGGGTATATATTGACTTTTGAACACTTGTATAAAATTTATTTAACTTTTTATATAATTTTTTTGTTAAAGTGAATTTGAGACAATATTTACGAAAAATTAAATTAAAGTATTTTATTATCAATTATACATCACAAAGTATGCAATCTTTATCATAGTAACTACTATTGTCCATTATCAAGAGTTGGTTAAATATGTGACCGATTATCATATTTAAAATTAGAAATAGTGGATTAAAATATAAATTATTGCCGACTTACGAGAATACAGAATTGTTATGAACTTATATTTTTACCAAACTAATGTGGGAGTTCCTAGTAAAAAAAACAAAAAAAAAACATTTTTTAAAATGAAAATTTCAAATATAATAGATTTGACCCATGTGTTATGCATCAGGATATAGATGAGATGCACTCTATAGTAACAACATATCTATTATATGTTGACCCGTACTACGCACGGTGTATATAAAAAAAATATAAACAAAAAAGATCATGGGGAATTTCATAAAAAATTATCTAAAATGTACATAAAATATGTATATAAAAAATTTGTTTTTCATATAAAATATTCATTCTCATGTATTATATTTTATCTATGGCTTTCTTGTAAAATGTTTATTCCCGTGTATTATGTTTTGTTTGTAATTTATATTTATATATTGATCAATCTATACGTAGATATAAATTTATAAAAGAGATTCTAAATTTGATTAGATTAAACTAAAACTCTAATAAATCCAAATTTGCTTTCACATAAAATTTTATTCTTATATGTAATGTTTTATCTATAATTTCTATACTGATCAATTCACATACAGATATTAATATTTTTTTCATAAAATATTGTGTATAATTTTATTGTAATATGTCCATCCCCATGTTATACTAAAAGAAATTTAAATTTTGTTAGATAAAAAAATGGCTGATAATTTTTTTACTGTATATCTGTAGGCTCGCGCTACAACACGCAATATAATTAAGAAAAATTATAATCATACACCTAGTGTTTAGACGAAGTGACATTATTATATAGCTAGTAATGTGTATATAGATCTAAATCTTCCCACGGGTTATAAACCGGAGTATGAATGAGATGTACTCTATAGTAACACAATATCTATTGTCTGTTCGCCCATTAAAAAATATAAACAAAAAAGATCATGGAGGATTTCATAAGAAATTATCTAAATTATATGCATAAAAAAAGAAATAATCTAAAATATACATAAAATGTTTGTAATGAATTGGTTTTTCATACAAAAATATTAAATCCCGGGTATTATATTTTATCTATTGCTTTCATGTAAAATGTTTATTCCCGTACACAATATTTTATATATAATTTATATTTATATATTGATCAATATATATATATATATAGATATAAATTTTTAAAAGAGAATCTATATATTAAAAAAAAATTGCTCAGATTAAACAAAAACTTTAATAAATCTAAATTTGTTTTAATATAAAATTTTATTCTCACACGTAGTATTATCTATGATTTATAGATATTAATATTTTTTGTGTAAAATATTGTGTTTAATGCAATTTTTCCCTATATTTTCTTGTAATATGTTCATCCCCGTGTTATACTAAATGAGTATTGTATTTCTCTTAGACAAAGTAAAATATTTGATACAATTTTTTTTTGTAGTACATCTTTGGTCATATACTACGCACAATATATACTTAAAAAATATAATCATACACTTAGGATTTAGAAGAAGCAATATTTTGTATATATTTAGATAAAAATTACATCTAATATATATATATATACACACTACAACTATAAGTATTTTCCCCTTATAATTGAGATGTTAATATAGTTTATATTTTCTTATAAAATTATAATGTTTCTATATTTCTTTTTACCATTTTAGTCATATGTTTATTGAACGCTCTTATAAATTTTGTTACCTTCTCTTGATGTTAATTATCTATTTTTTTATTCATATGTTATTTTAGAATCAATTTTTTATGTTTCTCTGACAGATTACTGGCAATATATTTTAGCAGCTTGAACTTCCTATTACATCACCCACTCATTTATTTAAAAGCATTATATTGGCTTGCTTCCTATTTTCTTTTATACTTTGTGTTGGAATTGTATCTACCTAGATCTAGATGACAATATATCTTATAGCGAGAGTTAGCTTCAAGTTCGACTGGTAAGATTAGACTACTTTGAAGTTTTATTTGTTTATTGAAAGGCCATAAGTTTAAGGAAAAGTAAATGGAGATGAATCAAATCAAAAAGATCTATAGATAAAAATATGAAAAAAATAAAAGCATTAAGTAATTAAATAGATAACAATTAAAAATTAAAAATAAATACAAAACAATCAAGTCCGGATTATTAGGCAACATAAAATAATTTAATGCAGAATCATCTCCTCATGACATTGTATCGTAATTTCATTATAATTTAATATTTACAAAATTACAGCATTAAAAAATATGATGAAAATATTATATTACATAAATATTAATGTAATATGTTCATTCCGGTGTATTATATTTTTTATATAATTTATATTTATATTTATATTTTAATCAGTCTATATATTGATATAAATTTAAATTTGCTAAGTTTAAATTTATTTCTTAAAAAAATCTAAATTTGCTTTTATATAAAATTTTATTTTATTCCAACATGTAATTTTTTCTATGATTTTTATATTAATCAATTTACATATAGATATTAATTTTTTTTGTGAGTATAATATTGCATTTTTATATAATATATTATATTTACATATAATATAATAAAGGAAAATATTATATTTACATATAGATATTTACGTAATATATTTATTTTTGTGTATTATATTTTTTATATAATTTATATTTATATTTTAATCAGTCTTTATATTGATTTTTTTTTTTTGAGTAAAAATGTGCTTACTTCATTTCATCTTGAATCAACCGATCAATACAAAAAGGAACATGGTAAAAAATATGAAGACGATGGTATAATAGAGATGCCTTTGCTAACGCATGAGCAACACTATTGACTTGTCTCTTTACAAAAGCTAACTTAAAGTTTGCATAAGATGAAAGTAAAAACTTGATTTGGGAAATCAGAGTCCCTAATTCGTTTGAAAATGACTGAGAGCCCAAAACAGCATCAACCACAACCTTGCAATCTGACTCAAAGAGAATATTATCATATTCAAAGTTGATTGCCATTTGCAGTGAGCTCAAAATAGCCAAAGCTTCTCCTTCTGCTACTGAGACATATGATTCAATCCAACCAGTATGTGCCACAATAAACTGGCCTGCAGAATCCCGAAAGCATAATCCAAAACCAGCTGCATTGTTAATAGGAAAAGTTACATAATCCATATTACATTTGAGTTGCCCTTCTACCGGTTTCTGCCAAGAGAAGTCAGCTGAGGAATTCGGCAAGTTCTGATGAGCATCATTGCCTGGAGCATGGCTCCTTGCCCACTGCCAGCTTCGGACTGAGTCTTGCGCTAAGGTAGCCACAACATGAGGGTTCATTAAGGTAGCATCCCATAGCTTGGTATTTCTACATTTCCAAATGCCATAAATGCCTGCTGCAAACAAGGCGCACTTATCTTGAGGGAGAGTATGGAGCAGCTTGAAAAATAATTGTTGAAAACCATCTGCTACTAGTGTTTCAGCCTCAACTTTGTTCCAAAGATTGAGCTCCTTCCAACATTGTATAGCATGGGTGCAGGAGAACATTATATGCCAAGTGTTTTCAATAGGGAAGTCACACATTAGGCATTGTTGAGGACAAAGAACACCCTTAGATTGGAGGGCAGCTCTTGTTGGCAAGCAATTTTTTGCAGCACGCCAGCAAAGAGACCTGACTTTCGGTGGTACGCCTAGCTGCCAAATTGACTGCCAATTGTAAGATGGTGTGGCCGAGGATTGAAAGTTTGAGTGGACCTCTCTCATGCATAGGTGATATGCAGACTTGACCGTATAAATACCCGTTTGAGTTTGCTTCCAAATGAGTTGATCCACACTGTTAATGTGTAGTGGTATTCGAAGGATGTTAGTAGCATCTTCATCATTGAAGACAGTCCCAATCAAATCGGCCTTCCAAGTGCAAGAGTTATGATCAATAAGATGACTTACCATAAGGTGTGACAGGTGAGGTTGCATGACAGTAAGGGGCCGCATTTGTTGGCGAGTTCTAATCCAAGGTTGATGCCAAACATTAATCCTTGAACCATCTCCAATCTTCCATCGATAACCAAGACAAAGCAAAGGGATAGAATTCCAAATACTCTTCCAAGTGTAGCTTGGATTATGGCCCAAATTGGCATCCAAGAAACCCGCCGTGGGAAAATATTTAGCTTTGAGCACACGTGTTAGGAGAGAGTTCGGATCCGTTGCAAGTTTTCACCCTTGTTTGCCAAGCATGGCTAAGTTGAAAGCTTCAAGAGAGGTAGGGATAAGGAAGGCTCCCATACAATAAGAAGGAATTGCTTGGGCCATAGAACGAATAAGGACTTCTTTACCTGCCCGGGACAAGGATCTAGAATTCCAAGATTGAATCCGTTTCCAAATACGATCTTTGATATACCCGAATATTGCCTTTTTATTTCGACCCACCATAGAAGGAAGACCCAGATACTTTCCATGGCCTATGGAGGCTGAGACTCCCAAGAAAGAGGTTAGATCACGTCTAACATCAGGGGGAGTGTTGGTGCTGAAGGAAATTGCGGATTTGTTATAATTAATTGCTTGACCACTAGCAATTTCGTAGATATGCAATATGTCTCTTAGTCTAGCTGCCTCGTTTGGCGTGGCTCTGCAAAACAGGAAACTATCATCTGCAAAAAGAAGATGGCTGATAGAGGGGCTCCCTCGACAAATATG
Source organism: Calophaca sinica (assembly GCA_037113605.1). Lineage (NCBI taxonomy): Eukaryota > Viridiplantae > Streptophyta > Magnoliopsida > Fabales > Fabaceae > Calophaca > Calophaca sinica. The sequence continues at coordinate 38,302,682 of CM073736.1, read as the reverse complement.
GGCACCATGCATGTTTCCTTGAGACTCAACTTTTTTAATAAGAGCAGATAGGCCTTCAGCACAAAGAATATATAAATAAGGGGATAAGGGGTCACCTTGACGAAGACCTCTCCCTGGAGTGATTGGGCCAACTCTATCATGGTTAACAATAACATGGTAGGTAACTGTAGTGATACATTGCATGATCCAGCTAACCCAAGTGGGGTTAAAGCCAAGCCTAGACATGACAGCTTGCAAATAGCTCCATTTGACTCTATCAAAAGCTTTACTGATGTACAGTTTTAACGCAACCACCCCTTCCTTGCCCGTGGTTTTACATTTCATGTAATGAAGGACCTCATAAGCAGTGAGAGCATTATCCAGGATATATCTTCCAGGAACAAAAGCTGCTTGATTTTCAGAGATGCACTTAGACAAAACAGTCTTTAATCTATTTGTCAGGACCTTGGAAAGAATTTTATAGAGGACATTGCAGAGAGAGATAGGGCGCAGATCTTTCATAGACAAAGGGTTGTCTATTTTTGCAATCAGAGCAATATTTGTATCATTTAAGCCCTCCGGAAATCGTCCTTTTAGGAGCCAAGAGCAACAAGCATAAAAAATATCCTTTCCAATAGTAGGCCAGAAAGTTTGGAAAAACCCAGGATTTAATCCATCAGGCCCCGATGACTTATCAGGGTGCATTTCAAAAATAGCTCTTCGAAATTCATTCTCTGTAAAAGGAGCCACAAGAAAAGCATTATCCTCATCAGAAACACAGGGAGAGATAGCATCAGTTACCGTATCAAAATCACCATCACTAGGCGCATAAATGTCTTGGAAGTAAGACTTAGCCAGGTTGCAAAGGCCTTCTTGATCCGAGATCATCATATTACTATCCGATTTGAGTTTTCTAATAGCATTCTTCTTGCGTCTTGCACTAGCTGAGGCATGGAAAAAACGGCTATTAGTGTCACCATCTTTCAGCCAAAAAGTCTTTGCTCGTTGTTTCCAGTAGGCGTCTTCCTACAATAAAACACAAGAAAGTTTGTCTTTAAGGTCATGTAAAGCATGAGCCGAGGCATTATCCGCTGCATCTTGTAGGCGCACCATTTCATGCCTATAGTTAGCCGCTGCTAGGCGAAAGGAAGGGATATTAGACTTGCTCCAAGACTCCATGTCCTCCACACAGTAACGGAGTTTATGAAGTATAGGAGATGAGGGATAATTGAGCCATTGAGCATTAACCATATCAGTAAAAGTATTGTCCAGAAGCCATGCATTTTCAAAGCGAAAGGTACGTTTGGGCCTAATAAAATCATGAGATTCAAGCTTTAGTAGCAAAGGCGAATGATCAGATGAGGATGCAACCAGATTGATGAGTCTCACGTGAGGAAATAAATTAAGCCAAGGATTAGTAACAAAAGCCCTATCCAACCTTTCCTCCGTTGCATTTGGCGTGCCCAGACTCCTACTCCAAGTGAACTGGTAGCCTTCAAGAGGAAGATCAATGAGAGAGCAATCAGAAATAGCCTGCCTAAAACCCCTGTATAGCCACGGAGGACGCTCAAATCGTCCCCGCTTATCATCGGATGATAAGAGGTCGTTGAAGTCACCAATAATACACCAGGGGACAGGTGACATGGAGGAGATAGAATGAAGCAGGTTCCAAGAGTCCCGCCTTCTAGAGCTATCAGAATAACCCCAGAAAGAAGATAGACGCCAATCTCCATGTTCCTCATCATGGACCATAATGTTAATAAATTGAGAGGAATAATTCAGAATTTCACAATTTAGAGGGGATTTCCAAAGAGCAGCCAGGCCTCCACTTCTACCTATTCTATCAACTGTAAAACAGTAATCAAAACCGAGCTTAACACGCAGCTCGTCAATTTTATTAGAAAACGAAAAAGTTTCAATAAGGAGAACAACATCCGGTTTATAGACACGGATAAGGTCTTTAAGAACAGGAACTGCCTTAGGATTTCCCAGACCTCGGCAGTTCCAACTCAGAATACTCATGGTGCCCGGCAGGCCTGGGAGCCAGGCTCTGCCGATAAAAAATGCATGCTTGCTTCAGTCTTGTTGCTGTCAATGTTTGTGGAGGCCACGTCCATGTTTGCATGGGAATTGTTGCTACTTGAGGCTACTGTAGCATAAATAACTGGAGGTGTGGTATGGTCTACAGGAGTGCCATTGTTACGTGGGGAAGTTGTTTATTGTTTGCCAACGTGTGAGACAGCACCCACACCATGCATTGGCCCAGCGTTTAATGCAGAATTTAGTGCTCCATTATTGGCATTCGAATCATCAGCCTGGCGTGTACGTTTTTTCCTCTCAAAAATCAATGGCTTATCAACCATTTCTTTATCAGCTAGGATATGGTTAGCGGGTGTAGTTGCACCTTTTATTATATGTAACATATTGGGAAATAAAAGCTGAGGATCCTTAAAGATAGCAGCCATTGAAGGCCCATGATCATTGTCCTCCTTAAAAGTTCGGTTATTCTCAGCATTTGAAACCGACCCATGGCCATTAATGCTCATAAAACCCATCGGAGAAGACACTGCATGTGGTTGCCCTTCCTCCCGCAGCCACCGGGAACCACCACTGGCAGAGGAACGCTGGAGATCAGCTCGCAGTTCTGGACCCCAATGTCGCTGACCATCATCACTAGTGAGTGAGAATAAGGCTGGGCAAAAATCTTCAATATGTCCTAGGTGACCACAATAGTAACAGAATGGACCAAGTCTTTTGTATCTGAACTTAACATCGCTAGGCTCCCCACCCACTCTTTTGATGCGCTTCAACCGTTTCAAAGGCTTAGTAACATCCAGCAGAAAACGAATCCTCATGAATGTCTTCAGAAAATTGGAATTATTCTTGGCATCATACTCCAAAAATTCCCCGATGAAATCACCAAGTTGTTTACCCACCATCTCAGTCATGAAACCCACTGGAATATTGTGAAGTTGGACCCAAAAAGGAACTTTAATAAGGGATACCTGGTTTGGCGGCAGGCCTGGTTGCATTGTTCCCAGCACCAAAAGATGATTGTCAAAAGACCAAGGCCCTTGTTTTAAGACTATAAATTTAAATTTGCTAAGTTTAAATTTATATCTTATAAATTTTCTTTCATGTAAAATTTTATTTTATTAAAACATGTAATGTTTTTTTTTTATTTTCTATGAGTTTTTATCTTAATCAATTTACATATAGATATTAATATTTTTTTGTGTGAGTAAAATATTATAATTTTATATAATATATTCTATTTACAAATAATATATTAAATGAAAAAATTATATTTACATATAGATATTCATGTAATATTTTTATTCCCGTGTATTATATTTCTTATATAATTTATATTTATATATAAATCAATCTATATATTGATATAAATTTGAGTCCTTTCAAAAAAAGATACACACACACACACACACACATATATATATATATATATATAGTTATAAAAGAGAATCTAAATTAGGACAATTTCACTCATGCCATGCTCTATATATACAACTTTTAAGCGGGTCATATTTGTTAATCTAACCTACAATGTTGAACAATTGGAGTGAGAAAAATACATAGAAACCCAATTGTAGAGCCATTATTATAATCAGACACGAAAACATCAAGATTAAAATTTATTCACCTTTGAGTAGTAGTAAAATATCAGACAAAGTTGCAAATGTTGTACAACTCTACCTTTCAAGAACATATTTACGGGTATAGCTGAGTAGGGAAGGACTTTGCAAAGAAATTTAACTACCCAAAAACATCAAAGAACATCTTGATTTTTCTTGTGTTGTAGTTAATTTTCCTCTTCATGTTTGTGGATAGGAGAGAGAGAGAGAGTTATCTCATACATGCTTATGCTTATATCTTCATCGAACTGAAAAAAGAAAAAAGAAAAAAAATAGGTCATATCTTGAGTGCTGTATGACCAACAATTATTTCACATCATATCACGCTAATATTTAAGATTAGAAAGAAAAAAATAATCAGACAAAATAATCTCCAAAATAGATAGTGAGATAGGGAAAGAACAAAAGAATAACTTCAATCGATAAAGGAAAACTTTGTGTATCTGATGTATTGGTGCACTACATACGGTAAACCCCACCTACAAAATTTCAAATCCGACCTGAGGAAGAGTCGATGTCAGAAATATGATCATGGTTGGGGTTCATTTTTTTTTAGAATCAAATAAATTAAAAATACACAAACACTGAATATATGGACGAAAAAAAGGCATAAATCAAAGGAATGAAACATACAATAAGCATGTATGTTTCTATCCACTATTTATAGGCATTGTATACACGTGAACGATATTAAATATTTTTTTGTTGGTTTAATAATGTATCGATTTTCATAAAACAAATTTCATCACGTTTATGCATTTGTCCGGTTTAAGAGAATATAAGAAAATTATTTGTCATAGTGTGGTGTATCAATTTTAGGATTGTTTCACGATTTTACCGGTAATATTTATTCACGTCACGATTTCTATAATTGAACGTTACGTTTTATTTCTTTTTTTATTTTTCATTGTGAAAATGAGAGCGTTACGTTTGGTCCTTCAATGTTTCCTTTTTTATTCTTCCTTTTTTATTCCTCATTGAACGTTACGATTGGTTTCATATTATTGAGCAAATATTGTATTAATAGCCGGAGATTATTATTGATTAGGTTGGCATATATTATTGGTCAAAAGAAAAAGTTGCTTTTAAAGATTTTAATTTAATGTTTGTTTCCTATTTTAGTTGACATGCATTCCGTCTCTTTCTTTTTTATAATAATTTTAATCATGTAAATTCCACTTCATTCATCCATGTCATTTGTTTTTTTAAACACCTCATTTTTTTTCCTTATTTAAGTTGACACATTAGCCTTATTAAATGATTATTTGTTAAGAGGATGCCATAAACACCTCATTTTTTTCCTTATTTAAGTTGACACATTAGCCTTATTAAATGATTATTTGCCAAGAGGATGCCATTTGGAGCATATTTAATGAGCTCATTTTCATTTGTATATTATAGAGATAGAGATTGGGTTTAATTGTGGAAAAGCACTTGAAACAATAGCTCTCCCTTGACCAAAAAAAAAAAAGTTCTCCCATAATAGCTAAAGCAAGTTTATTTTAGATAATCTTTAAAAAAGTTCAAGACAAAAAACTTTAAAAAATTAATTTAGTAAAATATTATTGTTAAACTTAATAGGCCTCACTTTATTGTTGGCTTTAGGCCTCAACTGCTATTGGGCCGACTCTGTATATACAATATATGTTTAGAAACTACGAGGGAAGAGGGACTTGCGCCCAGGCTTGCCCTCCCTTGGATTTGTCCTGGGCTATATAATTTTTTATTATTTTTTTAGTTTATATTTTGAGTAAATCCGATCTCATCCTAGTTAAACCTGTTTTTCAAATTTCTTCGGGTGTATGATCAAATTTGATCTAAAGAATTAACGCAGTCAAAAAAATTAAGGTTGATCGATAAAAAAAAAAATTGAGGTCAAATACAGGACAAAAAGAACATGTTCTATCCCATCTCGTAAATAAACACAAGAAGTGATACTTTTTTAAGACATAAATTATTATAATAAAATACTCGTATTATTTAGTACTCCCTCCGTCTCATATTATTTTTTGTGGCACACATCTTAAAAAAATTATTAATTACACACGTTTTTAAGGTAAAATAATTAATTTTGACTAAAATATTCTTATTGTAGTAAGAGTTAGGTGGAAGAGTAAATAAATATAGGGTAGTTGAGATATAAATAACTAAGGGTATTATTGAAAAAATATAATTAATGCTCTCTAAATATTATAAAGTGATAAATAATTTGATACAAGCAAATATTTCAAACATGATAAATAATATGAGACAGGAGAAGTATTAATAAATTGTGCATGTTACATTAAAAACAAAATTTTCTTTACACAGGCTAAATAGTTATTTATCACCTTGTACCCAAAAAAAGTAGTTATTTATCACCATATATTAGTTTAAAGTGACAAAAAAGTTTTTTGACGCAAAAGTGACAAAAAAATTGATTTTCCTTAAGTTACATTGTAGTTTCAAGTCTAGTAAATAAAAATAATATAGGTATAACCATCGGATTATAATAAAAAATAACATACAGTCATATTCAAAATTTGATAAAATTAACTTATATCAATTAATTTTGTCAAAACAAATTATATCATTTAATTATTTTTAAACAATAATTTGTGATAAATAAAAGAAATAACTAGCTTTTTTTCCGATAAAGTATAAGCCTTCGTTGCAATGTTTTAAAAACTAAACCATAGATTAAACCGATAAGACCTACGGGTCATGATTCAATCACTGGAAACCATTCAAACCGACAAAAACCAGAGGTCGAACCGTTCAAAATAACCAAACCATAAACAGAGACGGATTTAGGAAGGGGCAGGGACAGGCTCTAGTCCCTCCCTCATATCATACAAATATTACATGGGAAAAAAAAAGGAATGAGACATCCAAGAAACATAAGAAAGGAGGGGGAGAACGAAGAAGAAACTGGGAAAAAAAAAAGAGAAGATGCTATAAATAAAGAAAGAAGAAATGAAGATGAAGAAGAAGAAGAAAAAGATAAATGTTCAAATTCTTCATTTTTGGTCGAATTCTGTAACATCCCAATTTTTAAGAAAAGTAATTTTAGCGATAAAATCCTGAATACTTGAATATAAGTCATAGAGATTGATCACCTCAATGATTTACTGAGAGCATGTGGAATTATTTTGACTTATTTTAAATAATTTATTTATTATAAATAATTATTATTCACGATGCCAATTCAAATTAATAGACAGCATAGACGTATGCTGCTTTAATGTGAATTCATCAATTTAAGCATTATATAAGTTTTCTGTGTGACGCGATAACACGTATTTTTGTTGACTAAGAAAATAATTGAATTAAATCAAGATGAAATTAAATTTAAGAATTAATATTTTATATTAATTCATGCTTCGAATATCGTCGAAAAATTCTAACAACGTTTCGTCGCGTTTCGAATCACCGGGCAGTTTTGCCGCAGATAAAATTTTAAACGAACTCCGATTTCGATGAAAATCGAATCGTAACTTGTTGTGAATATTTTTGAATGTTTTAGATTGTTTTAATAATTATGATAATATTTTATCACGCGGTGAATTAATTTCTCGGTAAATTAATTTTCGCGAAATTATCGGTAACGCGGTTACTCGACACTGTTTTTTTTTAGTATTCTTAAGACTCTAGGATTAGAAGGTAATCATGAGAGATGTGAGATTAGATTGAGATAGATTCATTGATGGGATTAGCATAGTACTTTGGCTATAGGTATCACTTTTTTGGTAATTAGTATTATACACTTACTTTTAAAGTTGTTTTTAACCAAGTGTTTGCTTTAATTAAAATTAATTTTCAACCCTCCCATTATAGGGGCTGATGGCAGCGACCCCCCTTCCTACTATTCCCTCTCTTTTTGTTTTTATTTATTTATCCCTTTGCTTGTCCTTTCTTAAGTAAGTAAAATAATTGTTTTATTAAGTTAATTCCTCCTCCTTTTTCTCCTAACATTAGCAGCTACCCCCTCCCCTTTTTACCTCATTTTATTTCTGTTGTCTGAAATATCAATTAGCCACAGATCGGCTAACTTCCAAAACGGTGATTCTCTTTTCTTCAAGCGATTATGCCAAGGAAGGAACTCTGTTCCTTAGCTATGGATCCCTTAACTCACTCTAGAAAGGTTTAAGTCGATGAACTAAGATAAAAACTTGGACATAAAGGTAAACATAAATGCGAATAAAAGCTTGAGCGAAAAATATAAGTTGTTTGATTGATTGATCCTTTTAAAATTATTTACAACTTGGGTATTTATAGTAACAATAAAGAACTACCCCTATATGCCACGTTCAGCTGGCTAACATTGATAAGCTCCTAGTTGACAGTTATTCGGCTGAGTAGTGCCATATTCCACTAACCACGATCCTAAAATCTAGGCGCCACTTTACATCATGGCCACGTCTCATCCAGCGTCTGTTTCAGCGTGGATCTTATCCTTCTGTCCCCTTGCTCAGCTCCTGAAAACTTGGAGATAATTCTGAATTTGATTAATTTTGAATTTAAATTGATTCAAAATTAATCTCCATAACTTTCGACTCATGGAGCAATTCAAGAATCTGATCTGACCCAGTGAATGACTTCACGTTAGCCCAATAGGCCCAATATCTTCATATTAATCCAATAAGCCTAAGGCCCTTGCCTAGCTCTTGGTTTCCTGCTTTTGGCTTTATTAGCTGCAAATTCATTGCAGTAAGTTTCCGCTAACGCCCAATCGGCTATTTGATCCACTCGGCTGTGGCTGGCTTCGGCTAATTCTAAAGAGCATTTTTTAGGTGTAAACACATGCCCCCCTACGCTGTCTTTAGCCGGTAACATTAAATTTAGGCTGAGGCGGCGTAATGATTCAAGTCAAATCACTCCTTTTATCATAAATGCAAGGTAATCCATTTGCAACAAACTTTCAAACAGTGTAACGGTCCGCCTTATCCATCCGATTCAAGCGCCTTTAAATCCCACTATCAGTGATCCTTCCATCTCTTTAAATACTCACTAGCCGAATTACTTCTCACGCTTACTACCAACCCTAAATCCTGTAGATTTCACCGACTTCTAACCTTCGTCTTTCACCTACAAACCAGGCCCACCATGTCTTCTGCTTCTGATTCTCAAAACCAATCTTATGCACACGATAGCGAACAGTCTTCTTCCTCTTCTGTGAACCTTGACCGCTCTCTCAGCCCCCTTGAGGCTCCTGATTCTGGCCTTCAATCTCCCCTGTTCGAGATTCAAGACTCTCTTTCCTTGGCTCCTTCCACTTCAGATATGAGTGAAGGAGCGGTCTTTCTGAAGGAGTATATGGCTCCTTCTCTCTACGCATTACCAATCTCCTGTGATTGGTTTACCACGAAGTCTAAACCTACTGACCTTCGTTCATGGCCTCGTTCGTCTCAACCCCTACCTTGATTGGGTGAATCGGCTGAAGGCTACCAAATCTGACAAATGGAGGCAGTGGGGTCTCTATGACATGATTATGTTGTCGACTCAGGATATTCCCCTTAACCTGGAATTGCTTTATGGCTTCTTCGGCTATTGGAGTATTGCTACCAACACCTTTACCTTCCCATGGGGCATGGTTTCCCCTACTCTCCTGGATGTGGCGGCTATTTTGGGGCTTCTGATCACAGGCGATTATGTCCTCTCTCACTATTCCTTCAAAATTCCAGAACTGGGATTCCACTTCTCAAAGAACACTTCCGGGTATTCTAATTTCCTTGCCAATAATGCCAAGTCCAGAGGATCTGTGTCGGATGCTGAACACAACGCATTTCTTCTGTACTGGTTCAGCAAGTACTTTCTCTGCTCCAGTTCTATTGCCGTGGTTCAAGAGTTACAGCTTTATGTAGCCCTTGTCAACTCTGATGGCAACTTTTCCTGGGGAACCCTTTTCCTTTCCTATCTCTACCGCTGCCTGTTTGCCATCATGGATCGGCTGCAAAGAGGCGAAGACATTAAGAACGTTCAGGGACCACTCTGGTTCTTGCAGCTCTGGATCGTGCTCTACTTTCCAGAGTTCACCGACTCACGTTTCAACCCTAGTGTTCTTCCTCAGGGTGCAAGTGTTTTGGGTACCCACTTGGTACTCACTCCCTGTGAGCCCTCTTATGCTTTCACTGTGGCCACCAAGCTCTTTGGCCTAACCCGGATAGCCACCGATCAAGGCGTCTGTCTTGGAGAAAGGTATTGGGCCTGTCTGGATTTTCTCTACCAACGAGCCTCTCCCAGTCGAACAACAAAACCTATTGGAGCTCAACTGGAGTTCAGTCTTGACTTCTCGTGACTTGCTTCGTGGCCTTAAACCCACCTCACGAAATAACAAGCCCTCGGCTGAATTCTACTTCCCCGACTGCGTGGCGAGGCAGTTTGGGTTGTTACAACATGTCCCTCTGTCGTATGACTCTATGGTAGGGAGCCTGGGTCGGCTGCCCTTTGGTGCCAATGACGTAATGGAGGTGGTTTCTACCAACTTCAAAAGAATTCAGGCCTTCCGTTTCATCCCTTTCACTCCAGTGTCTGGTGAAACTTCCGCTTTCGCCAATTGGTGGCCATCAGTGAAGGACAGACTGTTCCCCGATCGGCTGGACAGATATGCAACCCGATTAATCCTCACTGATGTAGCCGAAGCAATGAGGCCATCAAGCCAACCAAAACACACTCCCGTTAAAACCAAGCCTCAGGTACAGGCTCAAACCCAAAAACGGGCTTCCACCCGGATGAGAACCCCGGTATACCAACCAAGTAAGTACCTTTACATTCGGCTCTTTGCGGTTCTTGCTTTTAATTCAACGTAGTCTCTTACTTTTCTTGTCTTATGGCAGCTACCACCACTACTCCGCAAGTCATTGTCGTTGAAGACGACCCTGTTAGTCCTCCTTCCAAGAAAAGAACAAGGGCCCCTGGCATTGTAATAGAAGAACCTGCCCAGGTTCAGGCCAAGCCCAAAGAAAAAACGCATTCGGCTAGTAAAGGGAAACAGCCGAAGGTGAAGGTAAATATATTATCCTTATCCCCTTTTCCTTATTATTCTTTGTTAGCCTGAACTTAACCACACCATCTTGTTTTCAGAAACCACGTGTGGAAATTCCCTTTCTGTACGTCCAAGATTTTGCTGAGGGTGCTAGCTCTCAATTTCCTCCAATGGTACAGCCGATTCCTTTCCTTTCAACATATATTATTTGTTTACTCAATCGGCTAACTATCATCTGTCACAGGATCCCCACCCACAACCTGAAGAGGTCGTCTATGAGGCTCCCCGGGTGCCTTCGCCTCCCACAGCTCCTGCAATGGCTATCTCAGAGGAGGAGTTGACAAAGTATTTTACCTCTCATCGACCCTATTCAATGGCTTCCTCTCCCATCTCCAACCACTTGGAGAGAGTTAATGCCGCATTGATGGGGGAGATACCAACCAACAGGGAACAGGTCGCTAATTTGAGAACTTCTTTGTTCAAACTAGCCAATTCGGCTGATATCCCTACAGCTAGCCAGGAGGTATACAATACTTTGGCCCTCCAACTGAGCAGTTTATCTCAACAATACGGGCACTCTCGGGAAGTTCGTGACATGACGTCTCATGACCTCCAACGATTGAGGGATCTCCAAGATCAGAAAACCCATTTCTAGAACTCCTTCATGACCTTGGAGAAAGATCGCCAGGAAACTCTGACCCAGCTTAAGGACACGGATCAAAGGTTATCCATTTTGTCGGCTGAATTAGAGAGGATTAAGAAGGAGATAGCGGAGTTGACCCCTCAATCGGCTGCTTTAACTGAGAAACTCCGTTCCAACTCTCAGCAACGTTATGATCTCTTCAAGCAATCTTCCTCTCTAGACCGTGACTTGGCAGTATTAGGTGCTCAGAGGACGTGTCTAGAACAAGATCTTGAAACTAGCAGCGCTGGGTTAGCTGAGGCCACTCAAGCCTGGAGCTCCTTTAAGCATCAGCTGGATGAGGCTAGGAGACAGGAAGCTGTTGTGGCAGCCGATCCTCCAGCCACCCAACAAGGTGATTCTGAAGATGCTATTGTCACGCCATTGGAGACATTGGTTGACGCACCAACATCTGAGCCCACCCTGGATGTAGCTGCAGCTTCGGCTACGACTGATGCTCCTGCATCGTCAGCCGATCCAGATCCTGCCCCAATTGGGGAAAAATCAAGTGATGATCCTGAGGCTGCAACTTCCTAGCTTTAATATCTTGTGCTGAATTCTTGTAATTTTTGGCTAGGTGGCCAGCCTGTGGTCATAAAAAACAATTGCCTTTTAATGTTAATGCAGCTACTTTTAATTCTCCAATATGCCTTCCCACATAGTGGGATAGTATCTCTTAAGATGTTTTCCATTTATGCTTCTATTTAGTTGTTCGCCTTGCATGTTAACTAGCCGATAAGCACCACCATGATAGGCTTTGCTAACAACAAATGGTCCTTCCCAATTTGGTGACCATTTCCCAAATTTGGGATCCTTGATCCCAATAGGAAGTATGGTTTTCCAAACGAGGTCTCCTTCAGCAAACCTTTTCGGCTTCACATGTTTGTTATAAGCCCTAGCCATTTTTTGCTTACTATGCTCAATTTGGTCTAAGGCCATGAGTCGATCTTCGCTAACCGAATCTAACTCCATTAACATGGCCTGTTGATATTCATCTAGACTTAGCAGGTTTTGCTTTGCTACCCTTAATGAAGTCACGTTTATCTCTAAGGGTAACACTGCATCTTGACCATATGTCAGCCGATACGGGGTAAAACCAGTTGCACTGCACTTGGAATTCCTCACGGCCCACAATGCTTCATTCAGTGTCTCATGCCACTTCCTTGGCTTGTCCTCAATGTTCTTCCTGATTATATCAATAAGAACTTTGTTGGCTGCCTCTACCTGCCCATTGGCTTGAGCATAATAAGGGGATGAGTGAATTAACTTAATCCCAAATTGTTGCGCAAAGGCCACCACTCTCTCCCCAGTGAACATAGTACCTTGATCTGTGGTGATGGTTTCAGGTATTCCAAATCTATAGATGATTTGGCATTGTATAAACCTAATCACCTCATCCTGAGTCACATTCACCATTGGCTGGGCCTCTACCCATTTGGTAAAGTAGTCAGTCGCAACTATGATAAACGCATGCCTCTTGGACGAAGGTGGATAGATTTTGCCTATTAAATCCATGGCCCATCCCCTGAATGGCCAAGGCTTTATCACCGGGTGGAGGTTTTCGGCTGGAACCCTTTGAATTGGACCATGCAGCTGACACGCCTCACATCCCTTGGCATATTGATAACAATCAGCTGTGATGGTAGGCCAATAATATCCATGTCTGTATATTAGCCATTTCATTGTGGGTCCAGCCCTGTGAGATCCACAAATTCCTTCATGTACTTCTCCCATGACCTTCATGGACTCCTCTTTGTCAATACACTTAAGTAATACCCCGTTGATGGTTCTCCTGTAGACTTCATTGTCTACTAATACATATTTAAGTGCCTTCTGCTTGAGCTTGAAATTAGCACTGCTTGAAGGATCTTTAAGATAGTCGATTAACTCCTGCTTCCAGGAGTCGATCGTTCCTATAGCTGCACACTCCCAGGTTGGGTATTCTTCCTGTTTTACTTCGACTATCATGTCTTTGTACCCTGAGGCTTGTTGAGCCAAATCATTAGCCTCTTCATTCTCTTCCCTAGGAATATGATATACTACTGCATCAGCAAACAAGCGCAATAGCCTGCTAGCCGTTTCATAGCACTCTTTCAAGTTAGGGTTATTACATCTATAATCCCCAGTTAGCTGTTTTATCACTAACTGTGAATCTCCCATAACTTGAACATAATTCGCTTTCATGGCTGCCAGGATCTTAAGCCCCAAAATCAGGGCTTTGTATTCTGCCTGATTATTTGAATTCCCAAGATCCAGCTGACACATGAATTTCCAACTTTTCCCTGTCGGGTCCGTAATGGTGATGCCAGCACTTACCCTTCTTTGCGTTCTTGACCCGTCAAACGTCAACACCCAAGGTTTCAAATTAATACATGCAACGTGTTCGGCTAACGGGTCATTGACTTCAACACAAGGGTGTTGAGCCAAGAAATCGGCTACTGCCTGACCTTTCATTGCTCTTAATGGAACGTATTTCAACGCAAAAGCATTTAACTTAATGGCCCATTTCATTAGTCGACCTTGTAGAACAGGCCTATTAAGTAAATACCTAATGATATCAATTTTGCACAAAACCAATACTTCCTTAGGCAACAAATAATATTCATGTTTTGTACAAGCATAGAACAACGATAAACATAATTTCTCAATAGGGGTATATCTGGTTTCGACATCATTCAAGATGCGGCTGAGATAGTATCTGACTCTTTCAGCCTGCCTCAAGATCTCAAGGCGAGCAAAGTACCATTGATTCTTCTTCTGCAGCTATATACAATTTGAGTGGCCTTCCTGACACCGAGGTGTCAAAGACAGAGGTCCGCCAACCCTTGCTTAATTTGATCAAAGGCCTGTTTTTGCTCTCTCCCCCATACCATATCCTCCGTATCCTTTAATTTCAGCAAGGGGGAAAAAGCCTTCATTTTCCCAGCCGAATTAGCTATGAACCTCCTTAGGAAATTGATCTTGCCAATCAAACTTTGCAGTTCCTTCTTGTTCCTAGGAGGTCTGGCCTCCAAGATAGCTTTCACCTTGTTCTTGTCTACTTCTATTCCTTGATGGTGGACCAAAAATCCTAGGAAATTGCCAGCTGCCACTCCAAAAGCACATTTGGCCGGATTCATTTTCAGCCCATGGGCTCGCATCCTCTTTAGGGCCTGCTCTAGATCGACTAGGTGGCTTTCAAAACCCTCAGACTTGACAACCACGTCATCTATGTACACTTCCATGGTTTTGCCGATCAAGTCATGAAAAATGGAGTTCATGGCCCTTTGATAAGTGGCTCCTGCGTTTTTGAGCCCGAAAGGCATGACCACCCATGCATAGATCCCCAATGCTCCTGGGCACCTGAAGGCTGTCTTGTGAGTATCTTCTTTCGCTAGAAAGATCTGGTTATACCCTGAGTATCCATCCATAAAGGTGAGAATACCATGTGTGGCTGCCGCATCGACTAACATGTCAGCCACATGCATAGCGTACTCATCCTTTGGAGTGGCCAAGTTCAAGTTTCTGTAGTCTATGCATACTCTTATCTGGCCATTCTTCTTGACGACAGGGACTATATTAGATAGCCATTCAACATACCTGGCCGTTCTTATAAAGCCTGCCTTCAGTAGTCTTTCAATTTCAGCTTTGATTTGAGGCATCAGTTGGGGATTGAACCTGCGAGGCGCCTGCTTGAAAGGCTTGTATCCTGCTTTGATAGGCAACCTGTGTTCCACCAACTTTCTCGCCAAACCAGGCATTTCGAAGTAATTCCAGGCAAAGCAATCTTTGTACCGCTGGATTAATTCGACTATCTTACCCCGTTTGTCTTCATCGAGCAACCCACTCACCTTCACGATTCTGGGTTGTTCTGGCGTACCCAAATTGATCTCAATTAAAGGATCCTCTGCCTCAAATGCAGGGGCCGTCTTGTGAAGAGGGGAGTCCAATTCCATAGGCTCGGCTGCACACACCTTATCAGGCTTAGTTGCCACACCTTCCTCCTTGGAGAGTAGTACCTCCTCTTCCTCCTCAGTGTCATAATCTTCCATCATGGCATCCATCGCTTTGGACTCGGCCTTAAAGATTTCTAGCCGACCCAAAAGGTCTTCGAGTACCTGAGATGCCTTACTCATTAGTTACCTGCGCATTGGTAGTGGCTCGTCCGAGATCTTAGCTTGAATCCTCATTAGTACGGTTGCTTGCTTTCCAGGCCTCCTCTTCTTAATCTTCTGGGATGGCAATAGGACCTAGGTGTGGGGAATAGAACAAGGCTTCTAGCATCTTTACTTCAGCCGAAAAAGGATTCTTGTCCGCCTCGACTGTCTCAACGTTGTCTCCAACCCAAAACATAAGCTTCTGATGAAGTGTGGAAGGTACACACTGACTTGTGTGAATCCAATCCCTTCCCAGGATTACGCTATAGGAAGGTTTGCCATCAACCACAAAGAAAGCTGCCTTGATGGTTTTGGGGCCTACTGTAACTTCGGCTATCAAGACTCCAAGTGCTCTGGAAGGTTCCCCTAGGAAATTGGACATTTTCATGTCGGTAGGGACTAGGTCCTCAAGACTTTTCCCAAGTTTCCTCATGGTCGTCACAGGCATGACATTTAGCACAGCCCCTCCGTCCACGAAGACTCTTCCAAAGATCTTCCCGTTGATATAGGCCTTGATATAAAGGGGTTTCAGATGCTTCACCATTTCCTCTGTAGGTTTCTCAAACACTACCTTGGTAACCTCATCAGCCGGTGTATCGGCTAACGCGGCCCATTCTGTCTCCTCAGCAAACACGTTCCCTCCAAACCTCCTGGTTGTGAGTTGTTTGCCCAAAACTCTTCTGGGAATAAGCTAATAGCCTCTATCTCAGCCATTAGGCCATCAGCCTCTTCATTGAACAGGAGATCCAACAAAGAATCTTCCATGATATCGTCCTGCTCCCAATACTTCTCTGGGATCGCTGAACCCTCTATAGTGACTGCCTCTTCGCCTACGTCGACTGAGGCGATGAGACCCTTTGCTTCAGGAACAGGTTCCTGGTCAATAATCGGCTCTATATTTTCAGGCCCTTTCTCTTTCCCAGCTTCCTCAGCCTCCAGCTTTGGGAAAGCCTTATCTAGTGCTTCATTCACAGTTTCTAAGGGGATCCTGCTCTCTTCACTGTTCTTTACATCGGCTATCATCTGCAGAGTCTGTTTCATCTTTTGAACAGACCTTATTCTCTGCATCCTCCTCTTTTGGGTTCTCGTCAACACGGCTGGCACTGCCTTTTTGTCTTTGGCATACTTATTCAAGAACCAGTGCCCTTCTTTGACGTTAGCCGGGGGTTTTAACATTCTATGAGTTCTCAATTCCTCGTCATTCCTTACTGTTATCCTCAAGGAAGACATTCCCCCTTCTACAGTGAACTCGGCTACCCTTCTTTTATCCTTGGGGACAGGTTCCTCATCCACCTTGGGCAAGGATAGCCTACCACTTTCTCTGAGAGTTAGCCGATCTTGCCCCCCAGTTTTAGCAATGGGTGCCTCACCCTTCTCCTTGTCAGGCTTCCCTGTTAGGGACTGGCCATGTGTGATGTACTGTTTCACTAATTCCTGGGTGAGCCTACCCGGTTTAGGTGGCTTGCCCCCCTGCCTATGTCCTATCACTGGTTGAGGTTTTCCCAACCTGTCAAAGACAGAAATCCTGGCAGCCTGAGGTTTCAGTCGATCAATATGGGTTGAGTCGGCTGATCCCTTTTTTGGTCTCCAGACTTGTTGTACAGATATCCTGTGCTTATGGCTGGGTCCTTCGTCATCGAATCCTGAGAATGATACCATGCTTATCCCAAGGGCAGGGAATGGATCAGTATCTACTGTCATTTCAGCGATTCCTTTGTCTGCAAGCTTGAACCTCCTCTCTTTTATCCCCTTCTGAATGGCCTTCCTGAAAACCACGCAATTTAGAGTTGCGTGATTATAAGAGTTATGTCATTTGCAGTATTTCTTATTTTTTAACTCTTCAGCAGGTGGGATCTTGTTCCCATCCAGCAGCCGAATCTGCCTATCCTTAAGCAAGTAGTCAAAGATCTGGTCTGCCTTGGAGATATCAAAGGAGTATTCTGTCTTGCCGTCTCCCGAACTTAGTTCCTTTCCCTTGGCGACTCTTAGAGGCGAGGCGGTATAGCCTTTACCCTTCACTATTTCACCGCCATGATGTTTCTTAGTGGAATGGTGAATCATCATCTGAGTCTTCGCTTCTACAATGGACACCAACTGAGGACCTCTTCCTCTACTGGCTCGCTTCTTTTCCTTCTCCTGGATAAACTGCTCAATGCGTATAGCCCTTGAGACCAACTGGTTTAGGTCAGTGCAAGCTTGGCCTACTAGTTTTTCCTTGAGTTGAGGGTGCATGCTGCTAATAGCCATGGCTGCATATTCTGTCTCAGGGAATTGCACTGAACATTTCCCAGCCATTTTCCGGAACCTTTCCACAAAATCAGCAGCCGATTCATCTACCTGTTGTCTCAGGTTCATGAGATCAGCCGCAGTGACTTCGGGTTGGGGCTAATAGAATCTATCATGAAAGCACCTCTCCATATCTGACCATGTTTGTATAGAATTAGGTGGTAAAGAGGAATACCATGTAAAAGCTGTCCCAGTAAATGACAAGGGGAACAGCTACAACTTGTGATATTCATTTTGGTTTCCTTCACCACATTGGGCAGTAAACCTGCCTACATGCTCCATAGTCGATTTGCCATCCTCTCCGGAGAAAGTAGCGAAATCTGGAGTCTTATACCCTCTGGGTAGAGGTACCAATCTATCCACCCACTCAGGGTATGGTTTCCTATAGATCGAACGATCCAAAGGCTTCAGCTGCACACCAAAGTATTTCTTGATGGTGTCTGCAATGATGGCTGGGTCTAGCAGCTGTGAACCCCCTGTCATTACTTCTCCCAAGTTAGGAGCAGCCGTTTGTGGTTGCTATCTCCAAGTTGGGGGATGTGCCTGGGAAATTTGTTCTGGAGGATTGGGGTAGCCTGGTTGATTAAACGATGGAGGTGGGTAAACCCCCCATGGCTGCTCCATGTTCACCTCACCAGGTGCCCTGTATTGAGTTCCAGGAACGCCTGTGTGAAATGGTAGAGGTGGGATCTGTCCCCATAACTGCTCCGCCATCAACCCAGGTGCCCTTGGAGGAGTCGACCCCATTTGAATGCCTGCAGATCCTTCAGGGTAGGATGGATAGAATGGAAGGTTAGCCGATACAGGTGGAACATTATTCCATGACTGCTGACCTGCATATCCCCCAGTTGGTCTTGCACCACCCATTCCTGGGCCAAGAGTTTGCCCCCCAGTGTGCTATGGGTTAGTCGCCTGCACAGCAGAACCATAAGGCCGAGCACATGGCATAGCTTGCGGCATACCAATTGGTCCCACTGCATCCGGTGGCCTCCTAGCCATCTGCACCTGTCCAAAATGAAGATTAGCCTGGTTGTTTGCGTCGTTCGCCACCTGTTGACCTCTAGTGTTCAACGTGGCAAAAGCACCATGCTGGGAATTAATTGGATTAAAAGGTACCTGTCCTATGTTCAGCTGAACCTGAGTAGGTCCGGCCTGAATGTAGGTAGGTTGAACTTGCTGTGCACCTACCTGAGTCATGTTCGGCTGAACCTGAATTGGTCCCGCCTGAGCTGCACTCGGCTGGATGACGAGTCCTACCTGGTTAGGGTACCCCACTTGCGTTGGGATGGCAGAATTGATAGAACCTTCACTTGCGTGAGCCCTCTTGACCTCTATCTCCCTGGCTTGCTGCACTTCGTTATGTACCATGGGTTTCACAATATCGGCCAATTGTTGTGACACTTGGTACATGATAACATTGATTCCCAAATCGAGTTGTTGGCGTATAAACGAAGTGGTCATCACCACCGGGGTCTCATTGGGCTCGTTGGGTTGAGTTTCAGCCCCTATCTCCACTTGTATTTGCTCTGCTGGTGGAACATTGCTTCCACGGGATGGGCTTCCTTCAATCGGTTTCCTGGGATTGCTTTTTGCAGTCATATTGTTCAAACTTTTGCCCGAACACAAGTGCATACGCCAATGGTAATACTGACCTGGGGATTCAAACGTGTTGATTCGTTCACCTTTGGTCCCACTGGGCGTGCCAATTTTGTTGTCTGGAATATCAATTAGCCGCAGATCGGCTAACTTCCAAAACGGTGATTCCCTTTTCTTCAAGCGATTACGCCAAGGAAGGAACTCTGTTCCTTAGCTATGGGTCCCTTAACTCACTCCAGAAAGGTTTAAGTCGATGAACTAAGATAAAAACTGGGACATAAAGGTAAACATAAATGCGAATAAAAGCTTGAGCGAAAAATATAAGTTGTTTGATTGATTGATCCTTTTAAAATTATTTACAACTTGGGTATTTATAGTAACAACTAAGAACTACCCCTATATGCCACGTTCAGCTGGCTAACATTGATAAACTCCTAGTTGACAGTTATTCGGCTGAGTAGTGCCATATTCCACTAACCACGATCCTAAAATCTAGGCGCCACTTTACATCATGGCCACGTCTCATCCAGCGTCTGTTTCAGCGTGGATCTTATCCTTCTGTCCCCTTGCTCAGCTCCTGAAAACTTGGAGATAATTCTGAATTTGATTAATTTTGAATTTAAATTGATTCAAAATTAATCTCCATAACTTTCGACTCATGGAGCAATTCAAGAATCTGACCCAGTGAATGACTTCACGCTAGCCCAATAGGCCCAATATCTTCATATTAATCCAATAAGCCTAAGGCCCTTGCCTAGCTCTTGGTTTCCTGCTTTTGGCTTTATTAGCTGCAAATTCGGCTGTGTGCAAGTCGGCTAACGCCCAATCGGCTATTTGATCCACTCGGCTGTGGCTGGCTTCGGCTAATTCTAAAGAACATTTTTTAGGTGTAAACAATTTCACTCCTTCTTCTTCCTCTAGAGTGAGAGAGAGTTTGGAGCTTCCATAGCCATTCTTCGTCCATTTTCTTTGAGTTTACTTGCACCTCCATTCTCCCATACTCCCTGCAACTAGTTCTTCTTCACCTTACCACTACTCCTTACACCATACAAGTAAGCATGAAGCCACTTTCTCTCCTTCCATTTCAGCCCCAAAACCGTGGGGGTGGTTGTGGGTGTGTGGTATTGGTTTTGTTGCTTAATTCTTGTTTTATGTCTTGTTGTATGCTTGATCATGATGATGGAAAAAGATGAACACATAAATCCCCAAATTTTGGAACCCTAGGGAGCTACACCTAGTGGAAAGGGGTTGTGAGATTTTTCATGTGATTCATGCAATTGTTTAGTGATTTATGCTTCTTAGGAAATTCTAGGTTGTTATTGTTGTCAATTTGGATTTGAAACTTGGATCGAGAGGTTTTCATGAAAACCCATGATTCTTGAAGATGCATGAAAAGAGGGATTGTCTTGATTAGGCTTTACTTAGTGAAATGGTTTGTTGTTTTGTGAAAGGAAATTCATATGAAATTGTGTTGTTAAATTAGTTTGGAAGTTTGCAATTTTTTTTTGGAAAAAGGGAGAGTAGGCCGCGAGCTCTACAAGGATTGAGGGGCAAAGTTTTTGTGTTCTTAGCATTTAATTTAGTGGTTTGTGATTGTTGTATAAGTTTTAAAAATTATGGAAATGATTTGGATTGAAAATTTGAGTCGTTTTGGGTTTTTTAGGCAATGAAACACTTAAGGTAAATTGGGTTCCTTGAGACCCAAGAAACCAAGTGGAGCCTTGACTGAAATATTTTGAGAAAAGAATTTGATAAATGATGTTGTCTCAAGTTTTAAGTTGAAAGGAAATGATTTTAGTCTTTAGAATTTTGTTCTTCCAAGTGTTGTTAGTTTTTCTAAGTGTATGTGATGCTTTAAAAACATGTACTTTAAAGTCAGTATTTTTGAGTAAGTGTTTTGTTGTCTAAGTGGTTTTTGAGGTTTGAGAGCCTAGGAAGTTAGTTTTGGTATGTGCATAGGATTGTGCTAAGTTTGTTCCATGTGTTAGGATTTGAGTAATCGAGTTCGTGCGACGTAAGTTCGGGACGTGCTTCGACACGTGATTTGGTAACCTTCGGTAAGGGCGCTTCACATTTTATGTGCTTATGTTATGTGCACTTGTGCATAAGGGCAACTTTATATATTGCATAGGATTTAATTTTAAGTCTTAAAGCGAAGAAGTCTGAGAACCTCAGGGTTCGAAGTAAAGGTCTCGTACCCTTTCGTTTGTCTTATTGTCTGATATCTATACTGATTATTTAGTGGGCTTGTCTGCAAGAGGTTGGCAGCTGTCCCCAACCCCCACACTTGTGATACTGATATCGCTGTGATATCGCTGTGATACTCTGACCGTTCTTTTAAAATGAGTTTTTTTTTGTAGAAAGAAAAAAAATAGAACCACACTTTTGGAAAACCCAGCAAACAAAGTATTTCACCTTTCAGAAATATGTCAACTTTTGTCTGAATATTAGTTTAGTAGCACTCTGGGAACGGGGTGTTACAAATTCTTCTTCGTGAGAGCATGTTCCATGATGCGGGGAAACAGATTCCCTGCTATCAAATGTTTCTATGTCTCTCTAATTCTAATTTTTTTCTTATTTTTTGGACAAATCAGATCAAGGGTGGAGATTGCAAGACAAACAAATCCAATGGTGGGGCTTAGTGTGAATGCAGGGACAATAGGAAGGGTTGAATGCAGTGACCATGATGCGGCGGTTTCTCAAAGTGAATGGTGAGAGATGTGTATAGTATAGTGATGGATTTTAATTAGGGTTAATCTTTGGGCTTGGGCCTTGTAAATTAAATGTAAATAGAACTAAAGAATGAAAAGAAAAAGTCACAAGCAGATGCCCACTGAGGCTGCACGCGTTGTCACATGAATGAAGCCTGGGGCAAATGGCCTTGTCCTAACGATTTTTTGCCATCATCATCATCATCAAATAAAAGTTCTGCCACTAAGCCATCGATTTTTTGTTGTATCTGTATGAGAATATATCATATAAATATTTGTAGTAAATAGTTTTTATTGGTTTAACCAATAAGACATTTAATAAAATTTTATAGAGTTTTGTGTCAAATTTATTTATTTACATTTTATCAAATCAACCAATAAAACACTACCAAAAAATAACCAATAATCGGTAACATGCAATTTATATATTTTTATCTCTTTCTGTGATAATTTATTACTTTTAATTTTAAAATATTTATATGTAGTCGATATTGCCCTTGAATTGAAATGAGTTTCCCCTCTTTAGAACTCAAATAATCAATTTGAAATAAAGCTACTTAATGGGTTGTTGCTTTTCTTATCTCCCTTTTTCACAACCATGCATTTTTTAAAATCAAATCTTTATTCCTAATTAATAACTAAACTTCTTAAAAGCAACTTATATATGTCTAGCCCCGTTTGATAATTTTCTGGATCCGTCTCTAACCATAAAAACATGACCAATTCACGGTTCAACAAGTTTGACCGTCTAGTTCGGTTCTTAAAACATTTGTTAATGTAATTTTCAAATACAAGAATGCAACACCAAAATCTATTTGTAATCTGCGGAAAATGCTTTTCCTTATTTAAAAAAAAAAGGTAATTGTTATCTCTTGAACGCCGCACGGAATGGTCCAACTGTCCAAAGAGCAAAACCATAATTATAGCCAACCAACAATATGTACGGTTATGCTATATATCAATTACTAGCAAGTAGTTTAGTCACAAATCAACACACAAGTGCTATATACTTTGGGTCATGTCACCTTCAAGAAGAAGTATACAGTTATGGATTGACCTATATAAAATTGCCTTTTATTGACACAATTTTCTTCATAAAACTCACTCTTTTCAGAACCCCATATTTTCTTTACAAAATTTTCTCCCTCCTCCACATTATTGAAATTTTTTATTCTCACAAAATCTTTTACTGAAATTTATATCACTATACTCATTATACAATCTTTTTTGCAATATATAGTGTGTGTGTGTGTTTTTTTAGACTCACTCACCATTGATTCTTATTGTCTAGTTGAATTTGAGCCTAAAAAATGAAGAACTCCTTGGTTTCTTTATATTACTTGTTTCCTGCAATCATTTCAATCATTCTTGTGCTTCTTACTCCAATTCCAAGTGCTGAGCTAACAACAAGTGAGAATAAAATTCTTCTTCAAGTTCAGATGCTTCTTGAATATCCTCAACTTCAAGGATGGACCAATTTCACCAACTTCTGCAGCCTCCCTCCCTCACCTTTTTTCAACATTTTTTGCTCAAATGGTCATGTAACAGAATTAACTATCATTGGAAACAAGAGTTCTCTTTCAGAAAGATTCTCAATTGATTCTTTCTTTACTGTCTTGACAAAGCTTTCAGAAATGAAGGTTTTGTCAATGGTTTCCCTTGGTTTGTGGGGTCCTTTACCATCCAAGATTAACCGGTTTAGGTCACTTGAAGTGCTCAACATTACCTCAAATTTCATTTATGGGAAAATCCCTTCATCAATCTCCTCTCTCAAAAATCTCAGGAGTCTTGTTTTGGCTGATAATCTGTTCAATGGAAGTGTCCCTAATCTCAGAAGACTAGTCTCTCTTGAAGAACTCAATTTGAGTTGCAACAAATTAGGTCCTGAATTCCCTTCAATTGACAACAATCTTGTGAAGATTGTTATCTTGAGAAATAACTCTCTGAGATGTCAAATTCCTCACAAACTCATGCACTTTAATAAACTTCAGCTATTTGACATTTCTTCCAATGAAATATTTGGAAACATCCCATCATTTATGTTTTCTTTTCCTTTCCTACAGAACCTAAATTTGGCTGCAAACAAACTAAGTGGTTCCCTTTCTGTGAACATATCCTGTAGTTCTTCTCTAACATTTGTTGATATATCACACAACCTTCTGGAAGGAAAATTACCATCCTGCATTATTGGTTCAAAGTCCTCGAATCGAACAATACTATATTCTGGTAATTGTTTGTCAACTAGAAGCTTCAGTGATCAATATCCATCTTCACATTGCAAGCAAGCACAGGTCTTAGCCGTTAAGCCAAACCTCGAAAGCCAGAAGGAATCGAAGATGCGATTACGACTAGTACTTGGTATTATTGGAGGTGTTGTAGGAATTGCAGTTGTAGGGCTTCTTGTTCTACTCATTCTGTTCATTTTGAGGAAGTCCAAAGCAGAAAGAGCAGATAGTAACATAGATAGATCTGTTGATGACAAATTTTCTGTCCAAGCATATCCAAGACCAAATGTGAATGCAAGTAAGGTCACAATCACACACACACACACACACACATACATATTTAGATCATATTTTTCATTCCTCAAGTGGTATTTTACTAAAAATCTTAGTCCTTCATTTAAGCCATGCATTAAATTGTTTTTTTTTCCTGTGGAAATAGGGAGTGTTCCTCAGCTAATGAGGCAAGCTGCACTTGGATTTCCACCATACAGCATTTTCACATTAGAAGAAATTGAGGATGCAACTAACAACTTTGACCCATCAAATCTAATAGAAGGATCACAAGGACAGGTAACAGAATTTTCATATTATGTGTTCATTTTTTTTTTTTAATGAGCTCTATACAATATGACTAAGCCCACAAGACAAACTTGTAATGGCATTTACTCTTGTATTTACACAGCTATATAAAGGTAGGCTCAGAGATGGTTCAATGGTCATGGTTAATAGTGTAAAACTAAAGAAGAAGAGTTTGTCCAAAATCAGTGTTCAGAACTTGAAGGTATTACCTTATTTAAGGCACAGGCATTTAGTGAGTGTTCTAGGACACTGTCTCATTACTTATCAGGACCGTCCCCAAACGACAAGCATAATTTTCATTGTCTTTGAGCACATCTCAAACGTGCCGCTGAGGGTTCATCTCACAGGTAAACAAACATTCACATGAAGTTAACTGCAAAAGCAAACATTTAAAATGACAAAAAAAAAATGTAACATGAAGTTTCTTTCAATTCAACAGATAGGAGCAAAAACGAAATGCTGAAGTGGCCACAAAGAATGGCAATCAGCATAGGCATTGCAAGAGGTATCCAGTTTTTACACACAGGAATTAATCCTGGCATATTTGGGAACAACATAAAGATTGAGAACATTCTGTTGGACAATAGTCTCAATCCTAAAGTTAGTGGATACAGCATTCCACTACCATCCAAGGTTAGAACAAATTATATTCAATTTTACTTATTCTCTTGGTAATATTTGCATTCAGTATCTCATGCCAAGTCTCTAACCTATGATATCTTCCTTTGTCAATGTTCAGAAAGGTTTTGACAGCAAACTTAATGAGCAAAATGCCCACAATCATAGTGGCAGGTAGTTCTTTTCTTAATATATATATATATATATATATATATATATATATATATATATATATATTCAATTCTTTTCCCCTGATGTATCCAAGATATAATATGGTGCTATCCCTATAATATATGCAGCATCAATCAAGCAGAAAAGGAAGACATTTATCAATTGGGTGTTATTTTACTTGAAGTTATCACTGGCAAACTAATTACATCTTCCAGTGAAGTAGAGGAGCTGAAGTATGAGGTATACTTGACATTTCTTTCTTTCTTAGATATATCTTAAGATTAAATCCTCACAAATCATAAGATTTAGTAATACTACACAATTATATGTTTAATTTCGTTTTCCTATCTTTAATTTCCTCTTTACCATGTTCAGCTGGAGAGAGGTTTATCTGAAGCTGGATCACCAACAACATTAATGGGTGCAACCGATCCTTCCCTCCAGGGAACTCATGCATTTGAATCATTGAACACTGCAGTTCAGATCACCATCAATTGTCTCAGCGAGGTTTCCAGTAATCGCCCTTCAATAGAGGATATTCTCTGGAATTTGCAGTACTCTATGCAAGTTCAAGAGGCAGGGTCCAGCAAAACCTCAATATGAAAATGTAAACTTGCTGTCAATAAAACTGTTTGCTCATAGTCCATAAACTATTTGATCATAAATAATAAATGGTCATCTAAATATATATTTTCTTAAATAAGGCTAGCATTTTCAATATTGATATGATTATTCAGTCAGATCGTATGACAACATTTTTTAACTACAATCAAGGCCTCAAGATTTAGATAATTAATCAGCAGTGCAAGTGCAACCCTGTTCAACAATGTCACATACTTGGCAGCTGTATTCGCGCTTATTTTCACTAAATAACCGAGCCATGGTTATCGAGATTCAAATTATGAATCGGAAGACCTATTTTTCGAATCGTAAATGGAATCTTATAATGAATCGTAATACACATAATTAATAAAAGTATGACATTTTTAAGTAAAAAACGAATCGTAACATACATAATTAATAAAAGTATGACATTTTTAAGTAAAAACAAGTGACATATGTAAAAACATGAGCTAATATATCATATATGAACCTCAAAATAATTCAATATTCAAGTCAAAAATCAAAATGACAAAGAAAAGTTGCTGGTTACACAAAGTTGATAAAAAAAAAGTGGTTGGCTATACAAAGTTATTCATGTTCAAAATAGATACATACAGAAATTTGTATCGATTGAGTTCAGTTTTGTTTCGGATCGAGATACGTCTCGCCTGTAAGGTTGTCAAACACGAGAGTCTAGACAGACTCGTGGAGCATAGATAGACTCGTAATCCCGTACGAGTTTACCTAATGTTTAAAATAATATTAATGAGAGAGTCTAGGCAAACTCGTGGATCATAAGTAGACTCGACTCGTAAACTCGTACGAGTTTACCTAATATTTAAAATAATATTAAACAAATCTACACATTACAAATACTTGCTATAATATCATCAAGACAAAAAAAAATCAATATTTACGAGAGATCCTGTGCAGTTGTGACAGAGAGTACAATACATCATTAGGAGAGGAAGGGATTTCCCTAGAGATCATTATAACAATTCTGAAGATAATAGTAAAAGAAGAAAATCATAATTTATTTACTAAAGTCGCACTTGACTTGTTGTAGAATGAAAGATAATTTTGGTAGCATAATCAACATGCTAAACCAAAAATAGATGCTCATGCAAAATTAGCATCAAATATAATTGCAACATTCTCCAAACACAAAGCATTAGCATCGAAAGAACCTGCCGGCGTAGGTGGTTGTGCGTTGTTCGCCGTCGTAGTGTGCAAAGAAGGAAGAACCCGCTATAGCAAACGAGTTACAGAGCATACGAAGCAAAGATAAAAGAACCCAAAATAAGGAAACAATTGATCTTCCTATTTTTTGTACGCGTACGGAGCAAAACTTGCAGACTAAGTATTTGTTTCAACAAAAAAAAGAACGAAACGCGTGAAATGGTAGCGTTTTGGGGTTTTTTTTAAAATGTCAACACTGACTTGCTGACTCGGCTCAGACTCGCGAGTCAGTCCGAGTCCACCCGAGTTTGTGCAGAAATGAGTTACATGACGAATCAACTCGTTTCGTCCATGTAGAAACGTAAACTCATAGAATCGGACGAGTCGACTCACGAGTCTAATAATCTTGCTCGCGTGTATTGTAATATACTGATAACCATCCATGAGAGACAAAACACACAGTGCCATCTGCACAAACGAATGGTGGCTTCTACGTAGTGTGGTGATGTGTGTGTGCATATAGTGCACCCACATGGACAGTGATATAGTCAGGAAATGTAGGAGAATGAGGGGAAAAATAAAGATAAAGTAAAGAAAAAGATAATATCCAATTTTATTTTTTTCCAATTTGGAATTCTTCCTAATATTTTTTTAATAGATCAATTTATCTGTATGAAAACAAGATCTGTTTATTCAGCAACTAATAATTGTAAGCTCCTTTTTTCTTGGCAATAATTAGTTGGTACAGATGGAAGCACATGTTTGGAGTTTGGACATTTTACAAAATCAGTCGAACCATATTTATGGTGTAGCTGCAATACTTATCTCAATCTTGGTAGTTATGTTTCTTTATATGTCAGATTTTCTGAGACTATAAATGCTGAAATTGATTTGATTATACCTCTACCACAAGTTTGTCTCAATGATTTAAAAACCGGACTGGACCGGACGGTTCGACCGATCCGACCGTTACCCAGTAGTATTAGTGGTCGGTTCAATCTCAGTTGAACCGCAGTCTGGTAGAACCGTCCAGAACCCGGTTGAACCAGATTGAACCGCGGTTAAACCGGACAAAAGAACCGGGTTGGACCGTTTTAACTTTTTTTTTTAATTATTTTTATTTATTTTTTTCACAAAATTAGTACTTACTTTATTTATTTATTTATTAGTTACCTGGTTCAACCGGTTGAACCAATTAAACCATGACCCAGAGGTCTCGCCGGTTCGATCTCCGGTCCGATTTTTAAAACATTGGTTTGTCTACCTGATGTTCTTATTTTTTGTAGCAATTACTCCCTCCGTCTCATTTTACTTGTCCTGTTTGAAATATTTTATAGTTTCAAATTACTTGTCCTTTTAGAAAATCAATGAGTATTAATTACTTTTTTTCAAATATACCTTTTATCTCAACCAACATCTATTATGGTGAGTAATTGCAGCTGTCCAATTTAAATAGGGGTAGTTTAGTCCAATGGTGTCATTTTATTATAGAAATCAATAAATCTAACTATTTCCTTAAGAATCGTGAAAAAACAAAAGAAACTATTAAAATGAGATGGAGAGAGTAATTATTTATGATGCTTGTTTGTAGTTGATAAGACACCTTCTTAAATGGCGTATTTGTACAACTTAAGTGGAGCTCTTTAAGGGTTGGAGCTTTTGAACCTTTACCTGCATTGGCTTCTGAGATTATGAAATTAGGGAATATTTCCTAACTTTTCACTTAGTGTTGCATTCTCAGAACAGGCCAAGGGTGTATCACATATAGATTCGTGCAAGTGTTGGATTCATCTGTCAACAATAGAATTTATCTGTCAATTTTGTTCATGCAGTCATTATTCCTTTCCATTTCATCTTTTTCTTCAAGTAATCTAGCATCTGGAAAGGGCTATAAGATTCAATAGCAACCAACTGCACGGTAATTTCATATTTTATTAGATGATATGAGAAATATCTTATAATATCTTGTTTATATTTTAGTTTAGGGAGAGAAATAGTTGTGCTGACAAGTTAGCTTCTTACGGAGCTAATAATCATAATTTCTTTTGGTGGAATTTAATTCCCAATTTCATTAGAGAAGAGTTTTTTCGTAATTGGTTAGGTCTTCCTAGCTTTAGGTTCACATAATTTTTCTCCATGGGTTTTGGTCTTGGTCTCCCATGGCTCTTGTACTTACTTTATCTTTTTTAATATATATGCTGCAGATAATTGGTGAGGCTTGGAGTGCCAACATAGTTAGAATCCATTTCTTCATAGTAATGCATTAACATGTCAGTTTTATAAAAATAAAATAAAAATTAGAGTGTCTCTTGGAGATATTTTAAATGATTTCTTAGTGTTAGTTTTTATATTTCTTAATTAATTGTTATCATAATTCCTTTTCCTATTTGGATTGGGATTAGGAATCTATCATTGTGGGGTGCGAAGAATGATTGTTGGCTCGGATAATGACTCCATCCTTGACACAATCAGGAAAGGTTCTCTCGAGATGGGAGTAGCAAATTTTTTTGCTTGAATCAACGAGTGGATGACCCAATATTGGGAGTTGGACTTCATTCATACTTATCGAGAGGGAAACTCTTGTGCGGATTAACTTACTTCTTGGAGTTTGACCCAACATTTAGGGATCAATTTGTTATATAGTTCTCCCGTGGACTTAGCTAAACTTATTCTTGGTGATTTCAATGGGGTGTATGTACTCCGTGACATTATTTTTTGTTCTTAGTACTAGTTTGTTTTTGGACTTCGGCCCCAACTTGCACAAAAAAAAAGGATTAGGAGTCTAGTTTTAGTATAAATGAGCTTAGGTGATTAGTCTTCTATGAATCATATATCAAATCATAATCATAATAAAAGTCTTTATTTCTCTCTTTTTCTATTTTACTTGTCTAAAACCCTTTAACTTCGACAAATTTTTTTATCTTTAAAAAAAAAACTATTGTGGACCGCTTTTAGAAAACAAACTTTCTTGTCCTCTTTTAGAATTAATATTCTCTCCTTAATGTCTGAGAGATTGCATTTACCTTTAATTCTAAAGTGGGGAGTGAGAAAGTATGGATTTGAATCCCCAGCATTTAACTCTCTCTATCTTTCTCAACTTTTATGTTTTCTTTATTTTTCAAAACAAAATAAATCAAGGGTTTGAAGTGTTGAAAATATAGATCTAATGGTTCACATACCCCCTGACTGCAGTGACTGTAGCAGGGGGTGAATACAGTGGATCGTGGTCCGAGAGAGTATGGGAACTTTTGTAATTTTCAAAACAATTATAATCTGAATCCTTGATTAATATATTAATATATCAACAGCTTACAATATTGGTGTATGGTGCACCATCTATCAAGGTAGTGCACTCTAGAAATCGCCCAATCCATACGTTATTTCACAAACAAACTTGGACGAAAACAAGCGAAATACTATAAAAGAGTGACATGACCAAAAAAGAGCACTCCATGTCATGAAGAGTGACATAACAGTGAGAAAACTAGTAGCAGATGGATTATACAAAGAAGCTCTTCATCTCTATTCCCACCTCCACGCTTCCTTCCACACTCCTCACTTCTTCACCTTCCCTGCTCTCCTCAAAGCATGCGCCAATCTCTCTTCCCCTTCCCACGCTCCTCAAATCCTCCATGCCCATCTCCTCAAAACCGGTTTCCTCTCCCACCCTCACACCTCCACCGCCCTCACCGCCGCCTATGCCGCCTCCCCTCGCTCTTTCCACAACGCACTTAAAATGTTCGACGAAATGCCCCAACCAACCATCACTTCCTTCAACGCCTCGCTTTCTGGGCTCTCCCGAAACGGGCCAGGCGGACAAGCTATTGGGCTATTCCGCCGAATTGGGCTTCGTACTCTCAGGCCCAATTCGGTCACCATCGCGTCTCTGCTCACCGCATGTGACACAAATCCCTGCCACGTGGCGCAGGTGCATTGCTGCGCGTTAAAGTTGGGAGTTGACTCTGATGTATACGCTGCCACCTCGCTTGTCACTGCGTATTCGAAATGTGGAGTTTTGGTTTCTTCCACCAAGGTGTTTGCAAATTTGCACCTGAAAAACGTGGTGAGTTACAATGCCTTTATGTCGGGGTTATTGCAAAACCGGTTTACTCGTCTTGTTTTCGATGTTTTTAAGGACATGATGATGAGTTTGGAGCATAAACCCAATTCGGTGACGTTGGTGTCTGTTCTTTCCGCATGTGCTACCCTTTTATGCATTCGTTTCGGGAGGCAGGTTCACGGGCTTAGTGTGAAACTGGAAGCATGTGATCATGTCATGGTGGTGACTGCGCTTGTGGACATGTATTCAAAGTGTGGTTGTTGGAGTTCTGCTTTTGATGTCTTCAGTGAAAGGGAAAGGTGGAACTTGATCACTTGCAACTCTATGATTGCAGGGATGATGATGAATGCACAGAGTGAGAAGGCTGTTGATGTGTTTCAAAGGATGGAGAGTGAAGGGGTGTTGCCTGATTCAGCAACTTGGAACTCATTGATTAGTGGGTTTGCACAACAAGGGGTGTGTGTGGAAGCTTTTAAGTACTTCAGAAAAATGCAGTGTGCTGGTGTGGCTCCTTGTTTGAAAATCCTCACTAGTCTTTTGTCAGCTTGTGCTGATTCGTCTGTGTTGCGAAGTGGGAAAGAGATACATGGGTATGCTGTGAGAACTTGTGTTGATAGGGATGAGTTTTTGGCAACTGCTTTGGTTGACATGTATATGAAATGTGGGCATGTTTCTTGGGCACGTGAGGTTTTTGATCAGTTTGAAGCAAAACCAGATGACCCGGCATTTTGGAATGCAATGATAGGAGGGTATGGAAGGAATGGAGACTATGAATCTGCTTTTGAAATCTTTGATGAAATGCTGGCTGAAATGGTTCAACCAAACAGTGTAACATTTGTTAGTGTTCTATCTGCTTGTAGCCACAGTGGCCAGGTTGAGAGAGGGTTACATGTTTTCAGAATGATTAGGGAATATGGCTTGGAGCCAAAGCCTGAGCATTTTGGTTGCGTGGTGGATCTTTTGGGTCGATCTGGTCGGTTGGGCGAAGCTCAAGACCTGGTGCAAGAATTAGCAGAGCCTCCTGCATCTGGTTTTGCTTCTTTACTTGGTGCATGTAGGTGCTACCTAGATTCCAATCTTGGGGAAGAAATGGCCATGAAACTTCTTGATATAGAGCCAGAAAACCCAGCTCCGCTGGTGGAATTGTCTAACATATATGCTGGGTTGGGAAGATGGAAGGAAGTTGAAAGGATAAGAGGGTTGATCACAGATAAAGGATTGGACAAACTCACTGGTTTTAGCATGATAGAAGCTGCATGAGAATTGCTTACATAGAAAAACTTGAAATGAAATGCTTTTTTTCCCCCCTGATAACATAACATGAGAGTTTGTTACATTTGAAGTATTATGCCGATTTAAACTTCCATATAAAATCACTGATTCAACATCTCTTTAACCGCAAATCCATAGTAATCGTCAAAATGGTAAGAAGGCTCGGTGATGAAACAAGAGATAACATCTCTCAGTGTAATGACACCAACTACTTGATCTTGTCCATCCACTGTATAAATCCTGTGAATAGATTGAGAAGCAAGAGTGTGGATCACGCTCTGCAGAGTAGAGTCAGGCTTGCATGTTATAGGCCGAGTAACTTTTCCGGTTTCGTGGGATGCGGAGACAATTTTCTTCATGAAATCCATCACAGTGAGCTTCCTGAAATTCAAAGTAAAGGATGGGGAAGGAGAACATTTCAGTTGAGTAATTAGTTCTCTTACAATACAAGCTTGTGTGATGGGCATTGGCCATAGTTGTACCTATTGTTTGTTTTCATTAAATAGAAAAAATCATCCATTGTCCCAGAAAAAAGCATTCCACACACACACACACACACACACGTGTATATTAAGTGGACAGTCATATGAACCCTATTTGATTAATATTCTTTTGAAACTTGTCTGATTATCTTCTTCTACTAATACTACTACTTATTTTTCGTCTATACCAAAGATGCAATTATCTTATATAAGTCACCCCTCTAAGGCCTAATTTTGCAGGTTTCTCCCCAAGAGAGTTTTATTTTTGAATTGCAAAAACAATATTGTATCTAATTTAGGAGTTGTTTACAGATTGGCATGTGCTTCCTTAATTGTTGTCAAATATGCATACCATGCAGGTTCCTGATTTTCTACTTAGGCCCAGTTTGGATTAACTTTTAGCTTTTTAGGTTATCTCAATTAAAATATGTATATGGTTCTTCAATTATGAAAAAGACCTTATAAACTTATAGGTGTGTTTATGAAGATGTTAAGTGAGAGAGCTTCTGAAAAAATCAAGATGCAAAAGCTAATTTCAACTTATACGAGAAACTATTGTCTAAAAAACTCAGTTATTGCAAGATTCTTTTAATATTTCTTCATAAATGTGTCTTGAGAAGTTTATTTAAACTGTTTCTTAGTCTCACCTGAAATTGGAGAAAAGTTCAGGCCTTAGCAGTAAGTGTCTGATGTCCCTTATGCTCAAGTTTCCAACAATTCTCTTCATTGGCCCATCTACTACAGGAAGGCCACCAATTTGGTTATCCCTCATCTGCTTGAAAGCTTCAAGAATCAATTCATTGCTCTGGATGCAAATAACCTGGGCAAGAAGAGATAAGAAGTTTGTAAACCTTCAAACTGAGGGAAGCTGAAAATTTAAAACACCAATCCTTACCTTATCAGAAGACATAAAAGGAAGTCCCAGATCAGATATAGGCCTTGCTGCAATGCAGTCAAACCAATCTCTTCCCTGGCATCCTTCAAGACCTTGGACAACTGCAGACTGAGTAATGAAGTTTATAATGTCCGGTTTACCTGGTTCTATCACAGGTACATTCCTCAGCCTATACTTTGAGAGCAGCAGCAGGACAGTCAACATAGCGCTATTTCTTGCAACCGGAACAAAAGGTGCCCATCGATATGATTTAAGTATTGATCGCACCTGAAACCAAAAATCAGCATAAATGTATCTTTCATTTTTAACGCGGAGATGAAGAAAAAAATTGCTAACCTATAATTAGCTCAATTTATACACACAAGAAAATAACATTTCCCAAATGGGTTGTGCAGTAACAGAGCCATCATTTATCTGTGAAATGGATATGATTGACAGCCAGCACAACAAAAGCCAAACAAGTCTGGCTCAGCTAGCAATGGCCTCCTCTATAGGGAAGTATCCTAACTTCAAAGATTTCTTCACAACCAAGGAAGAAGAAAACTTCCACCAAAATGCAAAAGCTCGAAAAAGTTAAAAAAGAGAAGGACTTGCAGTTTACTCCATAACCACCCTTTGCCGTTGTCACGCTTACCGTTGTTGACTTGAAGGGTTCTTCTTGGAGTAGTACTTTGTAAAAGTCCTCACCCAGGTTATCAGCAGCTCGAGGAGCATCTTTAGCCATGGTTTTATCTGCAGCAACACCACCTGCCACTGCAGCACCTACTGCAGCAGCAGTTAGCCCAGCAATTGCAGCAGGACCAGTAACTCCCAATGCTATTGCTCCCAAAGCACCAACAGTTCCTGCGCCAACTCCAGCAGCTGTTGCTGTACCTGCTGATAAGGCAACTGCAGCAAGCTCTGCACTCTCCAGCACCCACAGAATGATAGCTGAATAATCTATGATACCAAGGTACCTGTCTCTCCAATCTGAACTGATTCCTGCATCTGGGTCTTTAACTGGAGCTGCTAGAATGTTGCTTTCTGACAGAATCTTAACAGCTTCACCAACCGGCGTGTCTGCTAGAATTTCAATCACTAACAAAAAGCATTTTACAGATTACTGCTATTGGCCATATAGAGACTCACATTAAAATTTAAATGCATAAGGTGATAGCTATGAAATGCCTTTATATAGTTAATCCCCTTACCTTTTCCTCCTGGGACTCCTGGAAAGGATGAAACAGGAATCTTTGCAAATGCATCTGTCAATGTATCCTGTAATGTCTGTGGTAGTTTCTTTCTGGATTGTATGGTTTCGAAGTAGGTATCGCATTTTGAAAGTGTGGTGCTTGTTCTGACCTCTTGTGCGTGCGCCATAGTTGGAACTGAAGAATATTTTTATTAATTGATGTTTCAATATTTTTCAGGAAATAGCAGAATTGTAGACCATGTCTACTTAGTTTACTTCAAAATATAGATCTTTTTCTGCTGTCAAAATTTATCAAGAGCCCTGAGATTTCGGTACATTTCTCAGCACGCTCACGCGCGCGCACACAAGCACACAGAAAGAGAGACTCAACTGCCCCATCTGTCAATTTAAATGCATAATACTTACGACTACATATACACAACAAAACGCTTCTTTAGTATCAGTTTGGTTCTTTAATATCTCAAATCTTAATCATTCCCCTGGATTTTGTAATCCTCAAACATGAGGATGAATTGACAAGTGACTGAAAATCTAAGATGGCTTATGTGGCAAGTCTATGAATTACATTTTCTTTGTTTGGGAGATTGTATGCCAAGGTTTTTCGATCATGTTGATCCTCTAAATGAACATGTAATCAAAATTACTCAGTCTCCAAATATTACATCGTATCATGATAAGCCAAAATTATCACTTCCTCCTAGTCTGATGTTTCATTGGTATGGCCAAACCAAAATAATTGTGCATTGTAGCACAAAATTTGGTTAAGAAACTGTTTATCCTCTGATAACATAAACATGAAACTTGTTATATCAACCGCAAAAAAACAATAAGATGGTGAAAGTTATTATGTACTGCTTCTAAATTGCAATGCATGAACAATAGACAAGTGATTTGAAACCGAAGGAAAAAAGATAAACAGATGGTGAAAGATTGATGTTGACGTACATATCACTCCGGGGATGGCAATGGATTGAGACCCGCTTTGAAATTCTATTCTATCTATTCTGTGATCTATATTGCAGAAGCGGTTACGTTTGTTTTTTGAATGGCCTTTGGGAGTCGCAAGCAGTGCCAAGTGTTGTTGTAGGGCACGTGTCATAGTCTCGTTAAACCATTTGTTAACTGCTAATTTGCTTTTTGTCCTAAAAAGGCATTACACTAGTTTGAACGTGTCATGCCTTAGAATTCAGATCAGATCTTGTGATATCAACTAGGGAGTAACCAAAGAGACCCTCGTTTTTGTTAACACGTGTAATACTCTTGACTCCTTTCCGTAATTATCGTAAATAAATATAATAATATTTGTTTATAAATCGTTGTTCATGACGAAATAAAAATGAGAGTTTTCAAAAAATATTCTCAACGGTTAAGAGCACTACATTTCAAATCTCAAGTCTCATACATAACCTCAAAAAAAGTCGTAATTCTAAAAGGTTTATAAATCAACGTGGAAATAACTTCAACACAATTAAAGAAATCCCAAACAGCAAAGCACCCCAAAAAAAAAAAATCCCAAATAGCCTAATGTCACATCCATTAGAGCTTACAATCCCATAATTGAAAATACACGAAAGACTCGAAGTCCAAAAATAGAGTTTAAGACAACATAAAATAATGGCCTATTCCTAGACTGCTTCTAAAGCCACATGATTGTCAAATCAGCCACTAATCTCCGCATTAAAAGCATCTACAAATAAAACACGTAGAACACAAAAATAAAAGGGTGAATACTGAATACGTTTTAGTTGAGTTGTGTTTGTATAGAATGAATACAAACACAACCATCGGCGTGCGCACGCGCGCGCGTACACACACACAACATACATATCATTTATTGTAACATCTCAAAATCTCTAAGCCTAATTATTAGAGAACCTAAGTGGATAAGGGATTTAATCCCTCAGTATTAGAATATATTTCTTAGCCTTAATTTAGTAGTTTAAAACCAATTTGGAATCAAAAGGTAAAATGGTAATTTTCTTAAGGATTAAGCTAGACTAATATTGTTTAATTTAGTATTAAGGAGGCTAATCTTAGAAGACCCAAATGAATAGACCCAAACCCTTATAAAATAATATAGAGGGGGTGTATTAAGTAGAATGTGGGGTGTAAGGAGCAAGTAGTGTTTTTTTTTTTTGAAAAAAAAAGAAACAAAAGGGGGGTTCTGATTCACGATCAGAACAGAGAAAGAAAGGGGAAAAAGAAAGAGAAAAGGAAAGAAAGAAGAAGAGAGGAGAAGGAAGAAAAAAAGGGAAAGAAGAGAGAAGAGGAGAAAGGGAGAGAGTGCGACGGTGAAGGGAAGAAGAAGGGTGAGGGCGCGGCGGCCCTGGAGCGACGGCGCCCCACCGTGCCGGAGAAGAAGAAAGAAGAAGCAGAACAGCCGAGAGAGAGAGAGCTGACCGAGAGAGGGAAAGAAAGAAAGGAAAGAAGAGAAGGGAGAAGAGAAGAAGAAGAGGCTCACGATCGATGGGGGAGAAGGATGAAGGGTGGTGGTTGGTGGCTGCTGGTGGTGGTGCGGCGGTGTGTGGAGGTGGCCGCGCCACTGTTCACGACCGTGAGAGAGGTGGAGGCCGAGGGAGAGAGAAAGAGGTGGAGGCCGAGAGTGAGAGAGAGATGGAGGCCGAGAGTGACAAAGAGAACCAGAGGCTGAGAGAAATCAAGGGACTGGGAGATTGGAAGAAACAGAGACCGAATTGATGAAGAAGATGAAGATGGAAGCTTGAAGACTAATTTCAATGGAGGAAGACTAGGGTTTCAGATTTGGAAATTTGGGGGTTTTCACCCCAAGGCTTCTCAGGAGCTATAGTTAACATAGACTTCCCCCAAAACCTCCCTGGATTTATCATTTAAATTCTTTAGCTTTATAATTAGTTTCTGAAATGATTTTGTATGGGGTCTGACTGAAATAGGGTTGGCTACTGCCCCCAACCCCCCTAACCCAATTGTGAAGAGGAGGTACAGCCATTTTTCTAAGCACCTGATAACGACATGCAAAAGAGATTACAAGGTTAAAGCAATAACAACTTCAAAATTTGGATTTATTGCTTTAACCTTAATTTTGAAGTTGTTATTGCTTTAACCTTGGATTTATTGCTTTAACCTTAATTTTGAAGTTGTTATTGCTTTAACCTTGTAATCTCTTTTGCATGTCGTTGTCAGGTGCTTAGAAAAATGGCTGTACCTCCTCTTGTAAGTATAATGGAGCAATTATATTTCTAATTTGGATTTATTGCTATGGTTATTGTCTTTTAAATTTTCTCGTATTTTCTATCCATTGAAGTGATTTTGCACAAATGAACACAACCGAATTAATGATTGCAGATACAATGCTTCTTAGTTATAACTAACTGAAATATACTCCTCACAATGTCAGGAACTAGATTTGTCTGGATGGAAGAAAGAATATCACAACGAACTCAGTGCCACTCTCAACTCATGTCACACAAAGTTCGTTTTTGAAGTTGCTGCCAAAGTGATGGACACTGCTATTAATCGTCCAAAAACCCGTGGCGCACCTTTTTTTACATCTGTTGAATGTGTATTTATTGGAGAGCGGCTAACAGAGGAGCATGGTATAACCCTCTTCCCTGATAAGGTACAAAAGTATATAAGTGCTATAAAATTACTTTTAGAAAAGTATATATATCTTTTACTGTAATACTATAAAATTTTGAAATTAAAATACTTGATATTTGTATTGCTTGGCAGATCGAAGAAATATTGAATTATTCATGTCATGGTTTTAGAGAATATTGTAAAGTGATGAAACAGGGGAAGGACGGTTTATCGTTTTGTCGGGAAACTGGTCATGTTTACGAAAAGAAATTTGTTGAGCAGAATGATCCACTGAAGGTTAGTTGTTGAAAATGAAAATGATGAAAACAAATAGCCACTCAAGTTTTTTCATTGACCTTCAAGTAATTTTTCATTCCTGGTTCGTATTGCGATAGATATAGATTAGAATTACTTTCATTATTTTTAATGATGACAGCTATATATTACAGCTCAGCAAGTCTGTTGGGTAGCTAATGATTCAGTTAGCCAGTTCCATAGTTTATTTATCATTAAGGGAGTTAGTTATGCACTTATGCTCTAATCTATCTTTGATTGTGATTACTGTATGTAAGGACCTGAAGGTCGGTGAAATAAGTTAAGATTCATTTTCTCTCAATCATAACATATTGTTGAAATTTTTTGGTGTAGTTGATGATACTTTGTGGTCATTTATTATATAGCTTCTCTTTTATGTCATGAATGAATTGTTCACAGTTTCACTAGTGTAATAGAGGAGTTCCAATGATTAAACCATTGTCCCAATGAATTGATCACAAATTCAACTGGTTTAACTTGTGTGTTCTGCTCCTAGGTTTGTAATGCTGCTGGATTTCTCAAATGGCTTGTTTTCTTTTAATTTGTGCTATATCTACTCTCCACGATTACTATCAAGGGCCTAGGCAATAGGTATTTTCAAAATTTAATTTATGTCTGAATCTGATTGAAGTGTTTCCATAATGGTGTTACTTCGCTAGCTCACTCTCTCGACTAATCGTGATAATGTCTGGAGAAGGTCGGATAGCTAAGTCTGCTAAGTATCCCTCGGTTCAAGGAGCTAGCTCAAACCATTGAGGATTACTTTTGTACTTTCGTTATCAAACCCTAAATTATGCTACAAAGTTTTATTTTCAAATCAAGGTCATTTTTTCAAGATTCCATTGAACACGGTACGTCTGCTTGATAAAATGTTAAACTAATCAGTTAACTTAGTTTGTTAAGTTACTGTTAGGTGGTTAGAGGTAGTTAGCGAATTAGTTAAACTATTAGAGGTAGTTAACTCTGTATCTATGCCTGTATACACGGCTTTGTAATAGGATTTGTAACTTTCATTTTACACATTTTTTCATCTATGAGAAAATGAAAACAGAAAATGTTTTCACAAAGTAAACAGGCCCTAAATTTTCTTTCCTCTTCTTCTCTTTTGGTTCTACCGTTCTCCGGTTCACTAGTTCAACAATAAATTAGTGAATGCAATTTCAAAGAAAACAATTCCTGAAGTATGTCTGATAAATAGGAGAAGCACATGTTTAGTAAATATTATTTTTGGAGAAAAATTTGAGTTTTTTTAATTTCTATTAGATGAAAAATGAATTATTTATTCACTTGTTAATTATATTAACATATTACTAAATAGAATATTAAGTAAAAAATTACTAATAAAATATTAAAATTGTATCAGTTGTTATATTAACTCAAATAATTTAATATTCATTATACCCATTAAATATTAGTAGTGACTTATTAAAATACGCAATTAGTTATTAGTTACAAGTGTTTTGCTTACCCCGATTCGGAATTTACACAGGCAGTGATTATATATAGCTGTGTTGTTTATCTTTTGTTAGATGTGGTGGCCTAGCTAGTGTTTGGCCTAACATATTTCTGTATGTCTATTTACTCTTAAAGTGGCACTACTTGTGCATCTTTTTTTTTTCCCGTTTTCCAAGATATCCTCTGTGCACTCACTTCTTGTGCATCTCTTACTGCTGTGATTGGTTGAGGAGAAATTGGGAAGAGAGAGTGGGGTGAGAGAGAAGTTGGAGAGAGATGATAAATTTCTCTTGATTGGTTTAGAGGAGAAATAGGGGAGAGAAAAAAAAATCAGTGGGACCCACCACTTTTTTCAATCTCTCCAAAATGGAGAAGAAAGAAATTTCTTGCTTAGTTCTATTTATGCCCTTAATTGATAATAATTCAATGCATTAAAAATTTGTACCGTCTCGTAAAACAAAAAAAATTGTACAATGACCAGCAAAGTGAATCACGGGAACGGACCAACATTAGTTGTCTTGCACACAGTGATATAAAACTAAATTCAAAGCAACATACATTTTGAATTAATAAATCTAATAAAATGTTGGCTGAAAAAACTAGATTAATTAAAATCAAAATTAAAAGTTAAAATCAAAAAAAGTAAATTAATAAAATTATATAAATTAATTAATTGAATTCAAATAAAAAATATATTAATTTTGATAAGAAATTACATTCAAACAAAAAATAAATTAATTTTTAACATAAGGATATTTTTGTCTTTTCAAAAATTAAACACACTGATCTCTCTCCTATTTCTCTTCTCTTTCTTTTAAACCAATCAATACCTTAAATCTACTCTATTTCTTACCTCTTTCTCTCTTCTCACACTCTTTCTCACCTCTTTCTCTCTTCTCAATTTCTTCTCGGACCCAAACATATCCTTAAGGTTTAATAGAAAATTTGCTTATAGAAGAAAAAGTCATTAGTTATAAAATTGATTAAATAATTTTTTAAACTTACTACTGATTCTATCAACAACAAAAAAAAACTTACTACTGATTCACCGATATAAATATTGGAGATTAGTTTTTTTTTTTGACGAAATATTGTAGATTAGTTGGAAGTATATATGTACAATAATTACTTAATTATTTATGTTGTTAATTTAATGATTTGTTAATTCACGTGAGCCAGCGTTTTTAGTGTTGTGACATTGGTTTTTATAGGTGTGAAAACTTTCTTAATGTTGTAAATATTTTTTAATTGACTTCTCCTTAGTAAACAATTGTCGAAAAATGCTGTTAATTATTTGCTCCAAAATTAATTAAACATATATTAGAAAAATATATATTAGAAGTCGAACAACATATTCAAAAAATGTACTCCCTCCAATTTTAAATATAAGCAAAAAAAAAAAAAAACTCACACCCTTTATTTTTTAAATTGTTCTTGCCAATATAAAGACAATTTTATCATTACAAGAATTGCAGGCGTTATCGAGGGTCAAAAGCCCTCGCTAAGACCCAAAGGCCCTCGCTAACGGGTGTTTTATCGAAGGCCCACTGAAGACCCATTGTCTATAGATTCATTGTCCATCGGTAACTCATATTGAAGGCTTCCAAAAAAAAAAAACAAATAATTACCGAGGGCTAAAAAACGCAGGTAACTACCGAGGGCTTTTAACCCTCGATAATAAATTGATAAGGCCCTCGATAATAAGTGTGTTTTTTTTAAAAAAAAAATTTAAACCTGTGCCCAGAAATTCATCTCCAGATCTTCCTTAAACCCAGAATTTGAAATGGAAAAAACCCAGAATTTCTTAAAAACACTCAAGAAAAAAATTAACAACACAGGAAAACACAAATACGAAGTGGGAGGGGCCAAATATATACTGCAATGCAAAAAAGAGAGATAAAAAAAATTAAAAACATAATATTTTAAAAAAGAAACAGACGAAAACTCTCGTGGTGCTGCTCACTCCTCTTCTTCGTACTGCTGCTCACTCTCGTCCACTCGTCCCCTTTCCCATGGTCTTGAACTTGGTTAAAATAAAATAAAAATGAGTAACAGTAAGAGAAGGAGGAGAATAGAAAATCAGAAAAAAAGAGAGTGAGAATAACAAGAGAAACAGAAACAAAAATTTAAAAAAATAGCAATTTTAACATGCATAACAGGAGAAAGAAAAAAAATGGAACCCCTTAAAAATAAGAAAGGAGAAGAACAAAGAGGCTTCTCACCGGGCCACCAAGTCAACCACCCCATCGCGCAGCAAAACCGCCGCCCACAATCCCTCTTCCCTCCCGATCGCCTCCTACCTCCGCCAGTCTCCCTCTCTCTTTTTCTCTCTCCCTCTCTCTCTCTCTCCCTCCCTCCCTCCTCTTTTCCCTCTCTCTGTGCGGCGCTCTAAATTGTGTGATTGGTTCCGAGGAGAAATTGTGAAGAGAGAAATAGGTGAGAGAGAATATGAAAAGA
Organism: Calophaca sinica; assembly: GCA_037113605.1. Classification (NCBI taxonomy): domain Eukaryota; kingdom Viridiplantae; phylum Streptophyta; class Magnoliopsida; order Fabales; family Fabaceae; genus Calophaca; species Calophaca sinica. The sequence continues at coordinate 38,259,617 of CM073736.1, read as the reverse complement.
GAGAAAAATGTGATAAATTGAGTAGATTTGAGATATTGTTTGGAATAAGAGAAAGAGAAGAGAAATAGAGAAGAGAGAAGTGTTGATTATTTTTTAAAAGACAAAAAAGCCCTTAGTTAAAAAAATCAAGATACAATTATTTTAATAACCAAATAATTTAAATTTAAAGTTAACTTAGTATTTTAATAATTTAATTAAAATTATTTAATTTGTTTATATTATTAACCTAATTTAATTCAATAAATTATTAATTTTGATTCAGTTATTACTTTATTTTAATTAAATTAGTTGAATTATTTAATCTAATATTTTTTAATGAAATTGATTAACAATTTAATTAAAATAAATTTAATTATTATTTTTAATTAATTTAAGTGTTTCAACGCAAACATGAATCAGGTTTTAAAAAAAAAAAATCAAAACAACACTTTGTCCCTTTCCACGGTATGTGTCAGTGTCCATCACCCCAACATTGATAAATTAGTCATTTTACAATCTCTTCCCCGTTTCTTCGCTAAAATGAAGAGAGAAAAGTTATAGGACCCACCAATTTTGTGTCTCTCTTTTCATTTTCTCTCCTATCCAATCAAGAGAAATTGCTTATTTCTCTTCTAATTCACTCTTCACTTCCTCTCTCTCTTCTATTTCTCACAAACCAATCACAGTGTTTGTGTGGGTGTTAGATTAGGAGTGTGTGTGTGTTAAGTGTCGTGTGTCTGTGTTTGATACACACCTCTTATTTTATTTTTATTTTTTTCTTACCGTCCCCCTCCCTTACTTTGTTTTTTATTTATTTATTTATGCTTATATTATTTTACCTTTTAAAATCGTTCCTTTTTCCTTTTTTTAAATCAATTTTTTTATTTTTATCAATTAATTATATCATATGTTTAGTACCAAGGGGCACAAGCCCTCGTTAATGTATACTGGGCCTCGCTAATATATATATATATATTTAAAAAGGTACAGAGGGCCAAGGCCGTCGCTAAGGGTCATCAGAATTTTTCCTACGACCTAAGCCATCGGTATTGAAAAACATTACCTACCACCTAATGGCCCTCGCTAATAGTCTGCTGGTAAGTAATGAAATTTTTGTAGTGTGTGCGAACTTGTTTCACGAGAATAGAAGGGATGTATTATTGAGGAAATATAATTTGAATTAATAAAAAGGTATTTTAAAAATGATATCATTAAATATGGTTAAATTAATTAAATTTGCATATATTTTATAGCACAAAACTCAAATTATTATTACTTTTTCTTATATTCGAGAATTAATGGAATACAACCTTAATTTTGAGCTTAATTTGTAACCAAATTTATTTATTTAACATTTCTCAGGAACATATTATCTTATTGTCGATGGTAACAAGGTAACACTAAGGGTCAGTTTGTTTAAGATTAAAAAAAAACGATTTTTATATAAAATAATCTAGAGATTATTTTTTAGAGATTTTTAAGTAAATCAGATGCTAATTTGTGTTTGTTTATAATAGTAAAAATCACTTTTTTAATCTTCTCTTTCATCTTCACATTTATTAAAATCAAATTATTTCTGATAAGCTGCTTCAAGTAGCTTCTCCTTATAATTAGAGTTTAGATTATTTTTAGATTATGATTATTTTCGAAAGCTAATACAAACAAATAAAAAATTAAAAAAAGTGAGTCTTTTATAAAATAATTTGAAACAAATGGGCTCTAAAGGGCACATATGATGTAGAAAATTTAATTTCAACCATAAAGAAAAAGACAAGTGTAAAGATGATGAAACGGAAAAAGATAAATATAAAAGAAAATCCTGCCCTTGAATAAATTCTATAGGACTACAGATATTTTAAAAATGTAGGGGATCCGTATCCATGATAGACTATATTAATTCTATTCAAAGGATTTATTTTAATTTATTCGACAAAATATAACTTTTTTTACTCAAAACAAAATTTGACTTTAGATATAATGGATAAGCTGAAAAGAATATGCAATTTAAAACCTGAGTGTTGGAGTTGCTTTCTTTTTTATAATAATTTTCATAAATAAGGATGTGGAATATATAGATATTGTACTTTATTGATATGGGGCTTATACCCAACCGCCCTTTACCACATTATTCACTTAAATGCACTATTGTTTGAAAAAGGTCAAAAATTGGCAATGGAAAAGCTAATTTCTCACCTTAGTTTCTATTTTTTTTTAAATTGTTTTTTTAAATCAAGTGGGAAATCGGCATTTGAAAATCCGATTTCTCATTTTGTTTTTTTATAATTATTTTAATTGTTTAAAAAATTAAATAATTGCTTTTGGTGATTAATTATGCTAATTTAGGTGTTAATTAGAAGGAAAAATTAAATACATTAATTAATTATGTGTTAATTAATTTTTCTCTCTAATTAATGCCTAAATTAATATAATTAATTACCAAATTAGTATAATTATTACTAAAATCAATTAATTAATTTTTAAACTATCAAAATAATTATAAAACAAAAAAATAAAATGAGAAATCAGATTTTCAAAAACCAATTTTCCACTTAATTTAAAAAACAAAAAATAAAAGCTTAGGCGAGAAGTCGGCTTCTTCATTGCCAATTTCTCACTTTTCCCAAAAAGTAGGACATTTAAGTAAATAATATGGGGAGGGGATAATTGGGTATATAAAAAAAGATATTAAAATAAAAAAACCTTGATATGATATTAGTGTACATTTGACCCAGATTTTTTTTTAGCTTCTCTACTTCTTAAAAGGAGAAGCTGAGCCAAACACATTTTGATAAAAGCTCTTAAAAAGATTAAGTAGCTTATTTTTGCTTAACAAAACTAAAGAAAAGCTAACTTTTTTCCACTTGTGCAGAACTTTTACATTGAAGACCTCCCTTCGATCCCGTCTCTCGCCAAAACCTTATTGGTTTATTATTTTTGCTAGGACTCATCTTTTTTGTTGGAGAACTCATCACTATGTAAGCCTAGCGGCCCATCAAAATTTGATTGTTTATTTATAGTTTTGTCTCCATTTTATCTCTCTTCGTGTAGTCAGATCATCATTTCTAGCTTCAGTATTTCCAGCAAGAGTTTTTGTTTATTAAAGCAAAGTTTCGAGAGTCTGAAACAATTATCTCTTGGGTATTTCATTTTTGGCTTAATTATTATTTTCGTCCCTGTAAATATGGGGTAGTTTGGTTTTCTTTCCTGCAATTTTTTTTTATTTTCGTCCCTGCAATTTATGTCGTTTCCGTTTTCGTCCCTCTCTGTTATCTGCTGTCAAGTGGGACTCTACGTGGCTGCTCGTGTCACCAATTTTTATGATGTGGCTTCCACGTGTGTTCCACGTGGCAGAGACCATCACTCCATCTTAAAACACGAAGGTTCGATGCGCCCTAAACCCAAACAGGAAGAACGACGAAGACGACAACGAGAAGACATCGCAGTGCGATCTGCGAAGAAGACATCGCAGTGGTTAGCGATACTTGGTCTGCGATCGTGTTCACGCATTAAGCATTGCAGCAAGTTATAGCAGGTTTATGACTTTTTTTTTTTTACTTCTCATATGTAATGTTGCGTTTTGTTAATCAGTTGGACTCCATTCTTGCATGCTTCTGTGTTTGTAGACCCCTATTTGGTATTTTGCGAGTTTGGTATTCTTGCACTACGACTTTTTTATTCATTGTTTTCTATTAGGGTTTTTTTAATCGGGTTTTTTTAATTTGGTGGGGGACCACTTTTTTAATTCTGTTTTGCCATGTTTGTAGGGATGAGTTTTGATATTCTATTTCATCATGGGGTTCGTTTTGAGAAACAGAATTACATTGGTGGGACCCAACATTTGCAAAAACTCCTTGATGTGGATAAATGGAGCTACTTTGAGGCACTTGGGATCGAGAAGGAACTTGGATATAGTGACAGTGTATTGTTGTGGTGGACCAAGGGAGATTTTTTGAAGGAACTCAGTTGTGACAACCATGCTGTAGATGTTGGGGATGGGACGGAGTTAGGGATGTCAATAGAACCTTTTATTTTGATTTTTTTTATTTTATTTTATCATTGTATAATAATTATGATTTTATTTTTATTAATTATCATAAATATAATTTTTCAATTTTTCTACGTATTTAGAGCGGAGTTGGGGGCCCGCGGGAAAACCCGACCCTATCAGGACGGGGATGAGGAAGACAAAACTCGAACCCGTTGAAAATGGGGACGGGGACGGGGGTGGCAAAACCCGCCCCTGGCCCGGCCTGTTGCCATGCCTATCTCCAGGTAAGTTTTCTTCCACTTGGATAGTTGATTCTGGTGCAACTGACCATATTTCCTCATCCATTCATTTCTTTTCTTCATATAGAGCCATTAAGCCTATTGCTATCTCTTTACCGAATGGTGAGTCTGCTATTGCATCATATAGCGGCACTATACCTTTATCTGCTGATATTTCTCTTTATGATGATTTATTTGTTCTAAATTTTTCTTCTAACATAATTTCTGTTTGTCACTTGTCTCACACTCTTAATTGTCATGTTAGTTTCACTGACAATTGGTGTTTCATCCGGGATATCCATTCCAAGAGGATGATTGGCAATGCTAAGCAAGTTGGAAGACTACATACAATGATACTGCCTACTACCTCTGTAAATCCATCTACTTCTTGCATTCAATGTAATAACATCACTACTGTTCCTTTGGACATTTGGCATAGTCGCTTAGGACATCCTTCGGATAGGTGCTATAGTCTTGTGCAAAAGATTCATTGTAATATACTAGATGTTGTTGATTCAAACTGTGATGTATGTCCTTTTGCTAAACAAAAGAAAATACCTTTTTCTCTTAGTAATTTTGTTGCTCATTCCTCATTTGACATTATCCATGTAGATATTTGGGGACCTTTCTCCACCTCTTCTCTTAATGGTAATAGGTACTTCCTAACCATTGTGGATGATAAGTCTAGATTTACATGGGTCAAATTGATTAAAGTCAAATCAGAAACTAGAGCTTTGCTTAAGCATTTTGTTGCTCTTGTTCATACTCAATTTGGTGTTTCTATTAAGACCATTCGGTTTGATAATGGGGCAGAATTTGCCATGCCTGATTTTTATTCTTCTAAAGGCATCATTCATCAATTGACTTGTGTTGAAACTCCCCAACAAAATGGGGTTGTAGAGAGAAAACACCAGCACATTTTAAATATTTCTCGGTGTCTCATGTTTTAATCTAATCTCCCAATTCAGTTTTGGGACTTTGCCATTTCAGAGGCTGCTCATCTCATTAATCAATTTCCTTCTGTTTCCCTTCACTCTAAATCTCCTTATTTCTTGCTTTACCATAAGCATCCAGATTTGACAGCTATTAGAGTCTTTGGAGCATTGTGTTATGCAACCACTCTGACAGCTCGTCGTACTAAGTTTCAATCTAGACGAAGAAAATGCATCCATATTGGTCACAAACAAGGTGTCAAAGGTTATCTTTTATATGATCTTGTTACTCATGAAATGTTTCTCTCTAGACATGTTTCCTTTTATGAAGACATTTTTCCTTTTGTTCATACCTCTTACACTTCACAGCATAATACATTTCCTTGCACTCCTGAATTTTCACCCTCTAAAGTCCAAATTATGATCTTGTTACTCATGAAATGTTTCTCTCTAGACATGTTTCCTTTTATGAAGACATTTTTCCTTTTGCTCATACCTCTTACACTTCACAGCATAATACATTTCCTTGCACTCCTGAATTTTCACCCTCTAAAGTCCAAATTAATGATCTCCAATTGGACCAGCCTACTGTTTTTGTTCCTGCCTCTGCTCCTTCACCCTCTGTACCTGCCTCTGCTTCTTCACCCTCTGCATCTGCCTTTGCTCCTATTCCTTTTATTCCTTGGATATCCACTAGAGAAAAGAGATAACCAACATATCTCAAGGATTATCATTGCGATATAGCTAACTCCTCTGCCATTGATCATGACTCCTCAAGTATTTCTTATCCTTTGCCTCATTTTATTTCTTATTCTCATACGTCTCCTTCCTATCAACATTTTTTTCCGGATGTTTCTGTTTCTATTGAGCCAAAAACTTATGCTCAAGCTGTTAAACACTCTTGTTGGCAAGAGGCAATGAATCAATAAATAAAAGCACTAGAACTCAACAACACTTGGGTTATCACTACTCTGCCCCCTGCCAAGCAACCTATAGGTTGCAAATGGGTTTACAAGATCAAGCTCAAAGCTGATGGGTCTATAGAAAGGTAAAAGGCTCGGCTAGTTGCAAAGGGGTTTACCCAATTGGAAGGCGTGGATTATTCAGAGACATTTTCTCCTGTAGTTAAAATAGTTAAAATAACTACTGTTCGGGTGGTTTTGGCTATGGCAGCAGCTAAGAATTATTAAATGTCAATAATGCCTTTCTTCATGGTGATCTCCATGAACACTTAGTTTTAAAACTGATCACTCTAATCAAGTTTGCAAACTTTAGAAGTCCTTATATGGGTTGAAACAGGCTAGTCCACAGTGGAACTCTAAGCTCATTTCTTTTTTGATTTCCTTGGGCTATGTGCAATCTAAATCGGATTACCCTCTGTTAGTAAAATCCACTGATGCTCACATCATTGTTTTGCTGATTTATGTTGATGATATTGTCCTTAGTGGCACCAATCTTCAAGAAATTGAATTGGTTAAAAGGTTACTTGATGATAAGTTCAAAATTAAGGATCTTGGTCCTTTAAAAAAATTTATTGGCTTGGAAGTTGCAAGGTCTTCTGCAGGCATAGTTCTTTCACAAAGAAAGTATGCTTTAGAATTACTTGAGGATGCTGGCCTGCTAGCATGCAAACCTGTCTCTACCCCAATGGTTCTGGGGCTCAAGCTTCGGTCCACTGCAGGGGACCCTTTGCCCGATCCTACCACCTACAAGAGGCTGCTTGGTCGCCTTATTTACTTGATCAACACACACCCGAACATATGTTTTACAGTCCATAAATTGAGTCAATTCATTTCTCATCCCTTGCAACCTCATATGGATGCTGCTCTACATATATTAAAGTACATTAAATCCTGTCCAGGAAAAGAGTTGTTTTTCTCTTCTGATTCTGATTTTCAGTTGCGGGCTTTCAGTGATTCCAATTGGGCTTCTTGTCTGGACAGCCGCCGTTCTGTTACTGGTTTCTTGCTTATTTTATGGTTCCTCTCTAATTAGTTGGAAATCTAAGAAGCAAAGCACATTCTCTAGGTATTCCTCCGAGGCTGAATATAGAGCCCTTGCCTTGACCACTTGTGAGATTCAATGGCTACTGTATCTCCTGCAGGATCTTCATCACCTGCTTTCAAAAACTGTCTCCTTGTATTGTGACAATCGGTCTGCAATTCAAATAGCTCAGAACCCCACATTCCATGAGCGAACAAAACATATTAAGCTGATTGTCATTTGGTTCGCGACAAAGTTCAAGAAGGTGTTATTCATTTCATGCCCATTCCATCTGCAGCACAACTTGCTGATGTGCTTATAAAAGCTCTTCACCCTGTGGTCTTCAAGAATTTGGTTTCCAAGCTGCACATTCAAGATATTCAGTCCAGCTTGCGGGGAGGGTGAAAGACTTAAAATAATTATGTTTATTATTTACATCTGTTGTTATTAAGTTAGACAGTTGTCAATGTTAGTTAGATAGCTAGATATAGCTAAGCATAGTTAGATAGTTAGTTAGCTTCTTTCTTCCATACACAGTTTGTATAAATACAGTTTCATACAATGAATGAAGGTGAGAATCATTTTCACCATTTCATAACAATTATCTCTTTAATTTGCCTCTCTTTAATTTGCCTCTGACATAATAATTATGTGTTCTGTTCACTGACTGCTTAAAAGTTGCTTGGTTGCAACTTCTGTATGTGAAAACATAATGTAGGGTAAGGGTGAAAGTTCTTGCCTTGTGTGAATGGCATTGTTGTTTTCCTCAGTAAGGTAGTTCTATTTACACATAGGTGCAACACAAAAACCAGATTGCAAACATTTAATCTCAATCATTGGATAAAATTGACTATATTTGTAAGGGGAATGCTAGCAACATACCCTTTTTAACAGCCACTTTAACCCATTTAACCCATTCTCTATTATTGGTTCATTCTCTAAAATGTTAGCAAACTCTTTAAAAAGGAATCTATTTACTGGTCAACTAATTTGGTTTTTTAGAGAATAAACCAATAACAGAGAGCATACTAAATAGTGTTGCAAGCAATTTTTAATTTTGTAAACCACATATTCCATTACTATAAACATCCTCAAATATATAGGATGCCTTGCTTTTATACTATCATCCAATGGACTTCCTCTTGATCAGATTCAGCCACACTATTTTTTTCACAAAAAGAACTGAGCTTGACAGTATAGAAATTTCATATACAAATATAGGTGAGTCGAGTGATTGTTGCTGTGGGTTGTGAACCTGTTGTCCGCATGAAGCATTATGTGCATTCGTATCAGCTTCATCGATGGGGCTGTTAAAAGGATATTTCCTTTGCTACCTCGATATTTGATCAATAAGCCCAAAATAAATGATGCTTAAGGCCAATTTTCCTCTTCCCAGTATTCTTTCTCTCAGTTTATCGCAAAAACAGTTTTAACTATGAGACTGGATTGAGAACTCGGATTAATCTCAGGAACTTGTGTTAATCCTCACCCAAAAATAGATCTTGAATTTTTTGCTGTTTCCTTTCCTGTGCTCATGACCTATGAAGCACAGACTCTGACACGGACACCGCGACACGACACGGACACGGACACGTGGACACCGCTAATATAAAAAACACAGGACACGGACACCGCTATATATATATATATATATATATATATATATATATATATATATATATATTAATTAATTAAATAGAATAAAATATAAGCGTCATTTATAATAAATATAAAAGATCTAAATTGAGAAGCAAAATTTATAAATCATCTAAATTGAGCACTTTGTTTCATTACAAAAAAAGATTCTAAAACAAGATACAGTAATAGTCTTTTGCCTAGATCTATCCACCTAAATAAATCATTTATCTATTCACCTTCTAAAAACAAAGTTGATAAGCTTGAATCCTTCTAAAATAATTTAAAAGATTTCAAGAAGTTTATTTTTTTTAAAAAAAATTATGATTAGAGTGTCTGAAAAGTGTCCAAGTGGTGTTCAGAAGTGTCCAAGTCAAAAAAAAATATTTTTTTAATTGTGACACCGTAAAAGGATGACGGACACGTGTCGTGTCGGTGTCTGACGAGTGTCGGTGTCGGACACAACACGGACACGTAGACACGGCATTATGAAGAGGTGTCCGTGCTTCATAGCTCATGACTGCTCTATCTGCTTGCATTATTTTGATTCTATCATACTTTGATTTTGTAGTGCTACTGCAACTAGGTGTTGATGGCAAGGTCTTATATGATGATTACATAGCTTCTAAGTGTTCCTTCTTTCTTTGTACTTACTCAGCAGTAATTTTTAGGCTCACTCCATAAATTATTACATACCTGTCATATAGAGATGGCAACGGGGCGGGGCGGTACCGGGAAATGCTCCCCCGCTCCCCGCCCCGCCCCCCAGATTTTCCCCCGTCCCCATCCCCGATCCCTGCCATGGGGAGTTTTTCTCCCCCATCCCCGTCTCCACGGATCCCAGCAGGTCCCCACGGGGACCCCGAAAATTTAAAAAAATAAAAAAAAACTGAAATTCAATAAAATTGAAAAAAAAAAATAAAAGTATGAAAAAGTTTCAAAATTATAATATCAAAATAAATTTTCCATGTCTAGTCCAACATGTGAAGTCAATATGATCATGATTTGTGAATCTGATGAGTGATGATATTTCTTTTGTTTTATTTTACTAAAACCATTATAGTTTTTAAAAATTAAGAAAAGACATAAAAAGACCAAAAAACCAATCATTATAATACATATATATGTATTTTTTAGGGGTAATTATGTAATATGTTCGGGGCGGGGGGTGTGATCCCCGTCCCCATCCCCAAATCGGCTGCGGGGAGATTTTCTCCCCCGTCCCCATCCCCACGGGAAAAAATTTCCCGCCCGCGGAGCCCCGAATAGGGTAGTCTCCGCGGGAATCCCCACACATAGGTGGAAATTGCCATCCCTACTGTCATAGCTGTTGTGCTTTTCTCTACATAGTATCGATAGAACAAATAGCTTTTTAGTATTCAAGCTAGTGAATTAGGATTATATGTTGTAAATAAAAATTTTCCCGCAAGGAGTTTGGTTTGGTGTTCTGGCCTATGCAGCACATGATTCGTGACTTATTATAGTATTTGTTTTCCAAAATTATGATCAGTTTCTTCTCCCAATATATGAGGTGGATGTAGCATCATGAATTAATGATTATGAACAACATCAGCTTTAGCAGAAGTTAAAAACCCGTAGTTTTTTTTTTTTTTGCGAAATCCAAATTATCTCAATGATGAGCGAGTTGGTTCGTGTTGGGCTCGCGGATCATGAGGCACAAAACCAATTTTTAAAATTTCAAAACAACAAAAAAAGTTAAATATGTTTTTAGTCCTTATTAAATTACGACTTTTTCAAGTTTAGTCTATCAAAATTTTATCTATTTTTAGTTCTCACTCTAAAAATAAGTGGTTTTGTAAGTTTGGACTAAAAAAAGTATATAGGTATTAAAGTTGAAAAATTGTAATTTAATAGGGATTAAAAATATATTTAAACCAAAAATTAAATAATTTAACTCCAAATGAATTTTATTTTGTTGCAGGGCACCAAGTGTTATTGTTATTGTGATAAAGTGTATTAATATCAAGGCTAAATTACAATTTTGTCCCCCTTATTTTGTTCAATTTTTTATTTTAGTCCCTTCATTTCTAATTTCTGACATTTAGTCCCCCTATTTTTAACTTCTAACATTTGGTCCAAATGTTAAATTGCCACCCAAATTGAGTAACGTGGATCTAATTTAGCATTTGTGGATTCTGATGTGGCATTTGGTGAGGATCCATTTCATCAAAACATGACATGTCATTAAATAATAACAATTTTCAAATTAAAAAAAAATCCCACAAATTAAAAGAAAAGGGGATCTGCGAACTCTAATCGTATACATTCCCAAATTCCCAGAAACATATGATGCCAGAATCGTTGCCAACCCTAACCCTCGAGTAAAGAAAGTGTTACCTCTGTAGAGAAACTTTCCCCTCCTTGTGATTGGTGCGAAGGAAACATAGAAGACGACGATGACGGGGAACGAGAAGGAGAAGACGGACCCTGGTGTGAGCAAGTTTACACCACCACCCCTTTCTTCTCAACACAAGTCCGACGAGAGGTTCTGTGCTAGGTACACCTTCTTTCACTTTCTTCCTTTAACTATATTGCTTTAATCGAAAGAAAGCACTTTGTTTGTTATGTGTGTGTCAGTGATTATGTCGTTTTGGGGGGGACGAATGTCACATGGGTTTTCTGTTATTTTAATAGTGTTAAATTAAGTGGTCCATGGTAGGTGGTAAGTGCTTTACAATTATTTATTCATGGTTTTGTTTGATTGTTGTGTATGTAGGCCATCAACTGTGCAAAGGGTGAAATTAAGAATACACTATGGGGGCATATTTGTAAATAACCTTACTAGAGTGTACATTAAGGGTCATGTTGATGACATGAACTGGGGGTGGGATGTGGATCAGATGTCCCATATAGAAGTGTCAAATATGGTCAAGGGTTTAGGGTACCTAAACTTCAAATGTATGTGGTGCCAGCATCCAAAACTAAGTCTTGCTCGTGGATTGAGACCACTCAACAGTGATGTTGACATATTAAAGCTTGCTGAAGACTTAAAGGATATGAGGTTGTTGATATATATATGGAACACCTCATAGATGTTCCAATTGTTGCTGACAAGGAGAGTAATGACAATCAGAAAGTACATGAGGAAGCTGGTGTCATAGATGTTGATGTTTGGATGAGGGGGATGATGATGGAGATGATGAGGGGGATGTTGATGGAAATGATGAGGGGGATGATGAGGGGGATGAAGTTGAAAATGTTGGAGAGAAAGTTGTTGTTGAGACTGACAATGAAGAAGATTCTAATTATGTTGCTAAAAGTTACAGTGAAGGAGATTATGAAAACCTGGAGGACAGTGATTTTGATGAAGATTGGGATTGGACCAGTGTTCTGCATCCAGAAACAGTTAATGAGGTGAAAAGAAATGTAAGAAATGCTGAATCTAGACAAGCAGAAACTGGAGGATTAACTCCAAATGTCACTGTTGCAACTGAGTTTGAAGCATCCAGTGATGATTCTGACCAGTTAGATACCCCACCAGGTACTGATGATGATGATGAGAAAGGGAGGGCTAAATTTCCAAAGTTTAGGATGCCTGAAGGTCATAACAGTGTTAGGTTTGAGGTAGGGCTTATGTTCAATAACAAAGAGGCAGTAAGAGATGCAGTTAAGGAGTATGCAATGGAGAATAAAAAAATCTGCACTTCAGAAAAAATGACAAGAAAAGAATGGTTGTGAAGTGTATGAAAGGTTGTCCTTTCTATTTGAGGATTAGTATGAGGAGTGCAAGTGAATATTGGTAGGTTGTGAGCTTGAAAAATGAACACACTTGTCACAGAACTGCAAGAAATAGGCAAGCCACAGCTGGATGGATTGCCAAAAAGTTCATTCCTACTTTAACACATACACCAAATATGAAGGTTAAGAGTCTGGTTGCTGAAGCATTGCAGAAATGGGGTGTGAAGCTGTCTCATAATGCAGCATGGAGGGCTAAGAAGAAAGCATTGGAAAAAATACAAGGTGCTGGCAAGGACCAATATTTACATATGAGGAGTGTAGCAACCACACCAAAATTTAAAAATTATGGAGCTGCCACCAATATTTTGATTTTAATAGGAGAACATTGGAAACCTATATTTTTTGCATGTTTTTATTTAACAAAAAAAAGGGTCGTTGGACCAGATTTAGAGCCCGGGAGTTGGTTACGCGCAAGGAAGGATTAGCACCCATGCACGCCCATAAAAAAAATGGTACCTTTAATTATTTGAAAATAACTGTTTGCCAATAAATAATTTATTTCCCAAAATACTTTAAAAAAGAAAACTAAAAAGGATATCAACGTATTAACAACATTTTTTATACGCGTAAATATTATAACGTATTAACTGATGACGTATTTAGTTAGTTAAAATAATCTAATCAATATTTGGTTTCTGTCATTTTATTTAGGAAATCAGAATAGAAAACCTAAAGTTCTAATTTGAATTTAACTAAATCTATTTCACTTATTTCCTTCTAAAAATATAAATTTTTATTCGATAATTAGCAAATAAGAACCAAATCTGATTTTTATTTCACGAAATTCCTTTTTATTTACAGAGACACGTATTTTACCCTTATACCCAAATTCATGCTTTATTTACAAATACGACACTTAAATTATTTACAACTTAGTCCTTTTACTTAAATTATTTGCAATTTAGTCCTTTTACCTGGATTTGGCCCCTTTGGAAGGCCAAATCATTAACCCTAATCTACACAAGTTTGCAGAATGCAGGAGGCAGTAGGGAGACCGTGAAGAAAAAAAAACGAATTGATAACAAACAATAACCAGCAAAGAAATTCAAGATGGAATCACGTTACAATTCATATGTTCAAATAAAGTCCAGATCAGGAACAAATCAAACCAATATACATGGGCAGAACATTGAATTTACAGAAGAGAAGAAAAAAGAGCAAAGAAACTCACAGCTTTGATCCAAAAAGCAAGGATGAAGTTCAGAACCCTATGATTTCTAATAGTGTTTAAGAAGAAGAAAAAAAAAACTAAAACTAAAGGACTCTCCTTCACGTTTTCTTCAGTCTCCTTGTAGATCTCCTCTTCTCCTGCTCTCCCTGTTTTTTTGATCCAGAAAACGCTCCCCCTTTCAGTCTTCACGCTTAGGCCTTTTATAGGCAGATTTCCTTAAGCTCTGAAAAAAACAATAAAAATAACGAGGTGTCAGTAATAATAAAAAAAAATCGATTTTTTTTGAACTAATATGATAAAAGAATGAGATAACATCCCTTATCCACCGGTTTTCTTCTTCCTTCTCTGCTTCTCACGCGAAAACGGGATCTTGGGCGGCTTGCAGGAGAGTGACGCGACGTTGGCAGGGAGATGGGCCAGATGGAGGAGATAACCGTTGAGCAAGGCAGAGAAACGTGGTCTGAGGAGGGAGAGAGAGAGAGACGGTTGGGTGTACTGTAGAGGCGGCTTGAGGCGATGTTGTGAGGGAGATAGAGGAGATGACCATTGGGCAAGGTGGAGAGACAGTCTGAAGAGGGGAGAGAGTGATGGTTGGCGGTGTGGTAGGAGAAAAAGGGTTAGGGTGGAGAGAGGAAGAGGAGAAAGAGAGAGAGAGAGAGATGGGGGGTGGGGTGTACGCCGCGGCACAGGAGGAATGAGGAGAGGAGAGGGAATGAGGATGTAGTGTTTTAGGGTTATTAGGTTAAGAGGAAACGTTGGGCTGAGCGTTTATTGGGCTGCGTGGGAAGGAATGTCATGGGCTAGGGGTGCTGGAAAGAAAAACGTGGGGTGCGGCAAGCAGTTGAGGGCAAGGTACGCTGGGGGTTACAAATAGAGAAAAGAGGGGGTGTGCGAGTAAAAAACAAAAAATGGAGGTGTGTGCTGCTGGGCTGGGCTGCGTCCAGTTTGATTTAATTGCTGTTTGCACCACCAAATTTTATTTCTTACACACCCCTTCTCAAATAATAAAAAAACCATTTTTCTTTTTCTTCTTCTTTTATTTATTCTTTTCTTTTTCTTTCTTTCTTTTCTTTTATAATCTCTAAAAATATTATTTATTATTACTACTACTACTAAAAATAAATAAATAAAAAGTTAAAGTAAATAATAAAATAAAATAAAATAAAAAGGCCGGACAAAATTAGGGTACTACAGCTGCCCCTCCTTAATTACATTTTACTCAAAGGTCTTCGTGCATTCGTTGTAAAAGGTAATTAAGGATAAAGGACTCTGATTTTGTCCGCAATAAGTAGTTTGAAGTTGCGAGATTGACTCCCAACCTTGTTGGTTTGGGATTGCAGGATTGGCTCCCGGCTTTGCTTTGGGATTCTAGGTCTGATTCCCAGCGAATTCCCGGTGCGACATAGGTTTAGCTCCTAGTTCTTAAAATTGGTGAGAGATTCTAGGTTTGATTCCTAATGAATTTTCTGTAAGGCATAGGTCTGATTCCTAGCTCTTACAAAATTGGTGAGAGATTCCAGGTTCGGTTTCTTGGTGAATTCTCGGTAAGGCCTAGTTATGACTAGCTCTTACAAAATTGGTGGGATATTCCAGGTTCGGTTTCCTGGTGAATTCCTAGTAAGGCATAGTTATGACTAGCTCTTACTAAATTGATGAGAGATTCTAGGTTCGTTTCCTAGTGAATTCCTAGTAAGGCATAGTTATGACTAGCTCTTGGTGAGAGATTCTAGGTTTGATTCCTAGCGAATTCTCAGTAAGGCCTAGTTATGACTAGCTCTTACAAAATTGGTTGGAGATTCCAGGTTTGGTTTCCTGGTGAACTCCTAGTAAGGCATAGTTATGACTAGCTCTTACAAAATTATTGGACTTAGGGAAGGTCTAAGTGTGATTTTCTACGTCACTCAACACGAGTTTGGGTCAGACCCCCAGCAAAAGCGAAATGAGTTTCTGACTCGTGGTTGATTTTAGTAATACAAGTAATGACTCTTTGGATAATGCAAGCGCTATTTCTTTGTATTGATCATGCGGGAATGCAGGAATGTCATGTTATGCATGAATGTTGTGTTATTATGGGGAAACGTTGTGTTTCCGACGCCTTTCCAAACCCTTATTGATAATTAGCCAGAGGTCCTTTCTATTGGCGACTTCGGAGCTAGTCAGCTTGGCCCTTTGTAATGTGCACAACGCTGATGATTCTGCATTTTGGTGGTGCGTCCTGCTAAATTCCTCTCCTTGACGGGAAGATGCTAGATCCCCTGGACCCTTTCAAAATTTTCAGTAGTTATGAGGTGCTTTTATGTTTTGATCTGCACATGTTTATTTTTAGCATGAATCTCTTTTAGAAAGAAAACGCAAGTTGATAAAATCCCAAGTTGAGTTCAGGAGAGATAGGAATAAACATCCTATTGTGCCAATAGCATTTAATAGGCGATGTGGATAAAAATGAATTTCCATTATCGTGGGGAAATATCATAAGTAGGACAAATTTGTTTCTGCTAGACAGGAACTGGTAAGCAAAGTTAAATCCGCTAATAATCCTTTTGAAAACAAATTGTGCTGCTCTTCCGCGATCTAGACCCTGACAGCCTTCTTGATCATCCCCATAAAATTGCATTTGTTCTGCTCTTGCCTGTTTTTGCTCCTGCGGGTCAGCTTCTAGCTCTGACTACCCTTGATGCATTTGGCTTGGATTTTGCTTAGGTCGCTCTTTGCGAGTTTTCGACCTAGCAGGTTACCCTAAATTGCCTTTGCAGGTTTTCAATTTAGCATTTTTATTGGACCCTAACTTTTGCCTAGGCTGCCCTTTCGGGTTTTCAACCTAGCGAGCTCTTTTTTTTTTTTTGATGTGGGGTGTCCTCCTAGACATAGTACTTTTTGACCGCATCCGAATTCACCGGTAGCGGTAGATCATGTCCCTCCATATCTGCGAGGATGAGGCCTCCTCCTGAGAATGCCTTTTTCACCACATATGGACCTTCGTAATTTGGGGTCCATTTTCCGCGTTGGTCTTTCTGAATAGGTAGAATCTTTTCCAAAACCAATTCCCCTTTTGTAAATTCTCGATGATGCACCTTCTTTTCATATGCTCTCTTGAGCCTCTTTTGATATAATTGTCCGTGACATATTGCCTCCAACCTTTTCTCTTCGATGAGATTCAGCTGGTCATAACGGGTCTGGACCCATTCGGCTTCTTCGAGCTTGGTTTCCATGACTACCCTTAGAGAAGGGATCTCTACTTCTATGGGTAACACTGCTTCCATTCCGTATACTAGGGAGAACGGAGTTGCCCCTGTGGAAGTGCGTACGGAAGTTCGGTATCCGTGTAAAGCAAAAGGGAGCATCTCATGCCAATCCTTGTAAGTTAACACCATTTTTTGGATAATCTTTTTGATATTCTTGTTGGCTGCTTCTACCGCCCCATTCATCTTAGGGCGATAAGGGGAAGAATTGTGGTGCTGGATTTTGAAGTCATCACACAATTCTTTCATCATTTTGTTGTTCAGGTTGGTCCCATTGTCGGTGATGATCTTCCTTGGCAAACCATACCGGCAAATTATTTCCTTCTTGATGAATTTGACGACTACATTGCGGGTCACATTGGCATAGGAGATTGCTTCGACCCATTTCGTGAAGTAATCAATGGCCACGAGGATGAAGCGGTGTCCATTAGAGGCTTTCGGCTCAATCATTCCTATGACATCCAAACCCCACATGGAAAATGGCCAGGGTGCACTGAGGACGTTTAAGGAAGTTGGAGGCACATGAATATTATCAGCATAAGTCTGACACTTATGACATTTCCTCACATGTTTGATGCAATCACCTTCCATTGAAAGCCAATAATATCCTGCTCTGAGAATCTTTTTAGCCATTGCGTACCCATTGGCATGGGTCCCGAAGGAACCTTCGTGAACGTCATCGATAATTCATCTTGCTTCTGCGGAATCTACGCACCGGAGGAGTACCATGTCGTGATTTCTTTTGTAGAGTACGTCACCATTCAGAAAGAAACTCATAGCGAGCCTCCTCAAAGTTCTTTTGTCGTTTTCTGAGGCGCCCAAAGGATATTCTTTGTTCTTGAGGTAGCATTTAATGTCATGGTACCATGGCTTTCCATCCGTTCGTCCTCTATCAACTGGCAATAAGCGGGGCTTGCACGGCTCTCCATCATGATGAGAGGTATTTCTTTATCATTGTTTATCCGGAACATGGATGACAATGTGGCTAGTGCATCGGCTAACTGATTACTCTCTCGCGGAATATGTTGGAAGGTGATTCTGTCAAATGATTCGACGAGTCCCTGAATGTACTTGTGGTAAGGGATTAATTTGGAATCCCGAGTTTCCCATTCTCCATTTAACTGGTTGATAACCAGGACGGAATCTCCGTAGACTTTCAGAGCCTTGACTTTAGTTTCTACGGCAACCCGAATTCCCATGACACAAGCCTCATACTCTGCGATATTATTGGTGCAATTGAAACATAGGCGTGCAGTAACAGGGATGTGCAGGTTTTCTGGAGAAATCAGTATTGCCCCGATTCCGTGCCCCAATGCGTTAGAGGCTCCATCAAACATCATTGTCCACTCCTCGTCTCTTGGTTCTTCTTTTTCAGCAGACATTATATTCTCATCGGGAAATTCATAGGGGACTGGTGAATGGTTGTCCATGGGTTGGTGGGCTAAGTATTCAGCGAGCGCACTACCTTTGATAGCCTTTTGAGAGACATACTGAATATCATATTCGGATAATAGCATCTGCCACCGAGCAATTCTCCCGGTGAGAGCGGGCTTCTCAAATACATACTTGATCGGATCCATTTTTGACACCAACCAAGTCGTATGAGAAAGCATGTACTGTCTTAGACGATGGGCGGCCCAAGCAAGGGCGCAACAAGTACGTTCCAACACCGAGTTAACTTCATAACTTGTAAACTTTTTACTTAAGTAGTAAATGGCGTGTTCTTTTTTACCAGTCTCATCGTGCTGACCAAGCATACATCCCATAGACCCGTGTAATATTGTCAAGTAGAGGATCAGGGGTCTGCCTGAAACTGGAGGTAATAACACGGGAGGCTCCTGCAAGTACTGTTTGATTTTATCAAAAGCCTCTTGGCACTTCTCATTCCATTCCACAGCTTGGTCTTTGCGTAACAACTTATAAATCGGTTCGCAAGTATCAGTGAGTTGTGATATAAACCGAGAGATATAATTCAGCCTTCCTAGGAAACCGCAAACTTCCTTTTCTGTACGAGGGGCTGGCATTTCTAAAATGGCTTTTACTTTTTCTGGGTCCACTTCGATTCCTTTTCTCGACTTACAATGAATCCCAACAATCTTCCCGACTTGACAATCGGGTTACATTTGGCGGGGTTGAGCCTTAAATGGAACTTTCTCAATCGCTCAAAGAGTTTCCGCAGATTGGTTATATGACCCTCTTCAGTTTGCGACTTAGCGATCATGTCGTCCACGTAGACTTCTATCTCTTTGTGTATCATATCATGGAACAAAGTCACCATTGCCCTTTGATAGGTTGCCCCGGCATTTTTTAACCCGAAAGGCATCACTTTGTAGCAAAAGGTGCCCCAAGCTGTAATGAACGTGGTCTTTTCCATGTCCTCCCTGGCCATTTTTATCTGGTTATACCCGGAGAAACCATCCATGAGAGAGAAAAATGCGTGATGAGCCGTGTTATCTACTAGGACATCGATATGTGGCAAGGGAAAATCGTCTTTGGGACTCGCTCTATTAAGGTCTCGGTAGTCAACACACATTCGAACTTTTCCACCTTTCTTCGGAACAGGGACGATATTAGCAACCCATTGGGGATACTTGGCCACGGCTAGAAATCCGGCGTCAAATTGTTTTTTAACTTCTTCCCTAATTTTCAAGGACATATCTGGTCTCATGCGTCTCAACTTCTGTTTGACGGGAGGGCAATCAGGCTTAAGCGGCAACTTGTGTTTGACGATATCGGTATCCAACCCTGGCATATCCTGATAGGACCAAGCAAAAACATCTTTATAATCCCGAAGTAGTTGGATTAATTCAGCCTTTGCTCCTGGTGACATGGTGAGGCCAATCTTGACTTCTTTTTCTGCTTTCATCTGTTCCCAGTTGATTAGCTCGATGGGCTCTTCATAAGGCTCAATCTTCCCGGATTCCCCTTCTATAAGTCTCATCAATTCGGTGAGAAGTCTTCGTCAGGTAATCTTCTTCACAATCTCCGTTGGTATGATTAATCGGACCATCAAAGTCCTGGGCGAAACTTCAAAGACAATTGTTTTCGTAGTATTTTCGGTGAACCTGCATTATCAAGGTTAGCAATAAGGGAGGGTAAAGGAAAGAAGAGGAAAAGAGCGAGTGAAAATACTTGGGATAAAATCAAAATATGTTTCATTAATGTTCAAATATGCTAAAAGAAAACATGCGGGCCACTTTAACATTTCCTCTACCGCCTGGCCGAGCGGAGAGGTAAGCATTAGATGAATTACATTGAAAATGCATTAAGGATCCTAGGGTTCTCCACCACTTCCCAATTGCAAGGCATTGAAGAGCATGGGCGACCCAACTTTCATCGAAGTAACAAGATCGTTCCCCACAACAGATACTTGATCCGATAGATCCATCCCGCGCTTAAGCTTTGGCGGAGATCACAAATGGAGATTTTCCCACTCGGGTTCTCGATTCTCAAGACGGGCCTTTCTTTTCTTTCCTTTCTTCGATCATCCTTTCCTTGTCTCTTTTAGTGGGTACGCACTCCAGGCCGCGGCCGATCCTTGTTCTCGAGAACTCCTAAGATCGAGGTCATACCTTCTTGATTCTTCCCACCCTTTTCCTGGCTGGTATCCCCTTTAGCATGACATTGCCCACCATTAGTGCGGCATTGGATAGACAGGTTTCTTAGTGGTGATCCCTACATAAGCGCTTATCGACAATTTCCAACGCCAAACGCAGCCTCCTGTGGCTTCCTCAGTAGCTTCAATGTAGCTTGTTGGCGCCGGCTTACTCACCAAAGAAATCTTGTTCTCCGACACGATGACCGCTTTATCATCCACGACAAACTTCAATATTTGGTGCAAGGTGGACTCGGTACTACTCCCGCCGAGTGAATCCAAGGTCTTCCCAAAGAAGCAACTATACCGGGCCTCGATGTCCATTACCGGAAGTTAATAATGAAGGTGAATGGCCCGATCTGGATTGGCAGCTCGATCTCTCCCATTACTTCACTCTTGGATCCGTCGAAGGCCCTTACAAGCACAGAGCTAGGCTTCATATGAGTTTTGTCGATGGGTAATTTATCCAAGGTAGATTTAGGCATCACATTTAGGGAGGACCCATTATCTATGAGGACCTTGGCCACGAGATGCTCCTTACACTGAACCGAGATATGTAGTGCTTTGTTGTGTCCTCTTCCTTCCGCGGGTATCTCCTCATCATTGAAGTACAAATAATTGCATGCAATGATGTTGCCAACCAGATCACCAAACTGATTCAACGTAATATTCTGAGATACATGGGCCTCATTCAGAACTTTCATTAGCATTTTCCTATGGCTCTCAGAGTGCGTCAATAAGGCGAGTAGGGACACTCTTGCTGGCGTGCCATTCAACTGGTCTACTATCTCGTACTCGCTTTGTTGAATGAGCTTCAGAAATTCAGCAACTTCCTTCCCCGTGTTGCTTTCCTCGATCACAACCTCTTTTCCTTTGTTTTTAACTTCAATTGGCCTTTTTGCAGTTTCCTCCACCAATTCCTTTTCTGGTTCTTCTACGGTCCTCCCATCGCTCTTTATCCTGGGCCTAGACTCGCCCACTTCGTGTCATCCCTCCTATTCCCACAATATTGGTGACCGTCGGAGGACATTGCTCCTATCATTCCCTTCGACTCGGACTTTTGCATCATATATCCAAGGGATCGCTTTGTCGTCCTTGTACTAAAAGGAGACGGTATTTGAATAGTGATGGTTTTAGGGCATTAGCCATTAGGAGATGCACCCTTAGTGAATTGAATCACCAAAGGTTTTGGGATCATGGTTCCTGAATCTTGGACCATGGATACCTCCATTTCCTTTTGAGAGATAATTCGGACCATGTTCATATCGAGTAATTTTTGGAGGGTGACCCTAAACTCTTCACATTCCTCGGTGGGCGGGATGTCTTCATTGTAAGGAGTTTCCTTGTTGACTTTTACCTTTTCAATCGGCCAGAACTGCGGAGTTTCTTTGAATACTTCACTCATCGGGATTTCTACTTCGACAACATCCCTTATTATCCTTCTCCCATATTCGGCCTCTATCATATTCACCGATGTGTTTCCGTGGTTAGGTAACGGATTACTCCCTACGTTAGGGCTATCATCCTGGAAGCTCAACCATTTTGCATT
This sequence comes from Calophaca sinica, assembly GCA_037113605.1. Taxonomy (NCBI): domain Eukaryota; kingdom Viridiplantae; phylum Streptophyta; class Magnoliopsida; order Fabales; family Fabaceae; genus Calophaca; species Calophaca sinica. Next base: position 38,237,509 of record CM073736.1, on the reverse strand, counting down.
TATCAGGCTTTGGACTTTAACTTTCAGAGCTCGGCAATCTTCTATGGAGTGGCCTGCTTCCCCGGCGTGGTATTCGCAGGTGGCATCTGGATTATACCATTTTGGGAATGGCGGTTCCATGGGTTTCTGCGGACAAGGAACCACCAACGAGTTTTTGAGCAGTCTTTGGTAAACATCTTTGTAACTCATAGGGATCTTGTCAAACCGGATCGGGTTCCTTCCTTGGGAGTTCTGAGCTCTTGGTGATTAAAATTCGACCTCCTTGATTCGGAATGGGAAAGCGGCCGACGTGGTAGTTGCCGCAACGTATAGAGGGGCACTACTCACCGCGTTTGTCTCTCCTTCTTTCTTCTTCTTGATGAAGGACTTCTGCGCTTTGGATGATGAAGTGTCGTTATGGATCTTTCCACTATGCATCCCGATTTCCACGCGTTCTCCTATGACAATCAAATCAGAAAAGCTTGAGAACATGCTTCCAATCATTTTATCATAGAATGGGGGCTCAAGCGTGTCGATGAATGTATCAATCATCTCTTTATCCAATAGGGGGGCTCCACTTGAGCAGCATGCTCCTCCATCTCTGGGCGTATTCTTTATAGCTTTCAGCGTCTTTCTTCTTCATATTTTGCAACCAGTTACTACTGGGGCCATATCCATATTGTACTTGTACCCATTGAATGACGCATTTGCCAAGTCTTTCCATGAGCGAATTTTAGTACGCTCTAACTGCATATACCACCGCGAGGGTGCCCCGGTCAAGCTTTCTTGGAAGAAATGAATTAGGAGCTTGTCATCATGGGAATGGGAAGCCATCTTTCGGCAATACATGACCAGGTGGCTCTTGGGACATGTCTCCCCTTTGTACTTGTCGAACTCGGGTACCTTGAACTTTGGAGGTATAACTACATCAGGGACCAAACACATGTCCGAAGCTTCGAAGCCAATGTGATCCGCCTCAATGGCCTTCAACCTTTCCTCCATCACCGAAACCTCTCCTTGGCTTCGAGCATCCTCCCGATGAGTGAAGATAGGTGCACTCGAGCACTTGTGTTCAACGGGTTTCCATCATTCGGAGGTGTCCGCCCTGTGAACTATGGATAGGTATTTCGTTCTCTTCCGGCCGATTCTCCCCCGGCTCATTATGCATGTGGTGTTCGACAAGTCGTTCTGCTTCTGGGGTCAACTTGGCATTTAGGGCCATCAATGATCGAACATCTGGCCCATTCGTGCACTCATCTGATCAAGTTCTCCCCGCATAGCCTCTTGACTCTGTTGCATGGCCTGCTGATTTTGTTCTAAGGCGTCCATGAGCCTGGCTTGCGACCTTGTTCTGTAAGGATGCAGGTTCTTCGTGTTTATTTCTGGGTTCAGAAGGACAATATGAGTATGGAGGAGTTGTTTATGTTATGCTCATATTATGTATGCCATGCACGTTTATTTATTCATTTAATTTGTTTTATCGGCTTATCGGAGAATCGCAAAAACTTTGTAAACGTCTCATCGGGTTGCTGCGTATTTCAAGGATAAATATTCCCATCAAAAGAAAATACCATAATTCAAATTGCCCTGAGGGCTTAATTCCTTTTTCACTAAGTCCAATTGTTGATTTACTGCTTTCAGACAGCCTTGAGTCTGAGACCGGCTTACCCTTTCATCCTTGGCTCTCTTTTGGGTCTCCTCTAGAAATCCAGCTTTTCTGTCACATTCATCTCGTAGGACTTCTATGTCTTGATATGCCCTCTTCAAATTCTCCCGGAGAAGTTTCTTATCCTCTTTCACCTTTTCTAAGGCCAGCTTCAATTCTTCCACTTCTTCATTCTCTACAGGAGGTGGAGGCGGCATTTCTGGGACTAAAAACAAGTTTCGGAAAGGTAACTTGACTTGCTGAACTCTCGCCGCAACCCATTGACGGTACTTTTCATCCGTATGGGTGCTCTTGCGCCCTAGTGGTTTCCTGATTACTTTCCTCCAAGCTCGGCACACTTTTGTGAACAATGCCAAATCCGAGGAGCCCCGATCATGTATAATGAAAGCGGCTAGCTCTTCTTCGACAGGTTCTCCTAGCATGGGTGCACCAAGTTGTCTCAGGGCCAGAGTAGGATTGTAGTTGATGCAGCCTATAGTTCCAATAAGGGGTACGTTGGGGAATTCTCCACACCGATAGATCACCTCTTTAATCTCTTGTTCTCTGGAATACCATATCACAGATTCTTCACTAAGACTCATCAAGTAAGCAGCCCATTCCGCATTACTCCTAGGACCGAAGGAATGTCCCCTTTTTACCAAGTGACTTTTCAACCATAGGTACAAGATGGGGACACAACAACGAATTCGTCCTCCTCCTTTCTCATGGCGTGTGTGGAGCTCATAGTATAAGTCCGCAAGCACGGCGGTAGTGGGATCCATACCTTGGGTTTTAAATGCTAGGAAGGCATCAATGGCGGTTTTGTCCACAAAATGGTCCACATGAGGAAACAAGACCACTCCATAAATAATCAGGGCTACTACATCCATGGATTCTCTCAATTTTCCTTCTGACATGAAGGTCCTTAGCTTTTTCTTCTAGAAAGCTCCCGGGAGTAACCTTCGAGATCTCCTTCTACCCTTAGCGCAGCTGCTCAAATCTGATTGAGAGATACCCAAAGCAAGGGAAATGGTACCTATAGTTGGAGTATGTTTTGCATGATGCACGGGCCTTTAGTCCTTCCCTGATCCCCAAGATCTTCTCGATATTCTTCTAAAGTCGGTGCCATTTGGAAGTTCCTGAATGTGAAACATCTCGCAGGAGGTCATAAACCGGGCTAGTGTCGTTAGGGCTCCCACTTGTACGTCCACATTTATCAGATCCAATATATTCCCAAATTTCCCCACGAAGCTAATCCGATCCAACTGTATCCACTTTTCAGCTATGAAATCAACCAAAGTTTTTAGATGCATCAAACGAGGCGGTTCGATCTTGAATTTCAAAGTGTTTCTCCTCTCTAACCCTGTAACTGCACTCACCGAAGACATTTGTTCCAAAGATTTTTGAAATTTCCAATAAGCCTGAACGAATGGGAAATTAGTGTTATGGCGTATGCATGAATGAATGAGTATGATTTTGTTTTCCAAAAGTGAAAGAAAAATAAAATTGCAAATTTATTTCATTTCCGAAAACACAGTCATTTTAATAAATATACCTTTTAGTACACATTAAGTTATTTTTAAAAAAATTTGTTACCGTTATTACTATTATTATCATACCCCCTTTTTAAAAGACCTAAGTATCTATTTTTCAAAATAATTGATTGGGGCTCTAAAAGAGAAGATTTTAAAAAAATTTATTTTTGTGATTTTTTTTTTGAAATAAATAAGCGAAAAGGACAATAAGGGAGGGTATGCTCCTTTTGTGACCAAGGTTGGTAATTCTTAAAGGATCTATGGTCCACATTAAGTGTCTTTCCTTGGGTGGATTAAAGTACTAAACTAAACAGTCCCTAGAGCCAAGGGTCCCATTTGAAAAATATTACCACCAATAATAGGTATACTATTAAAGGATGGTTTTTTCTCAAATGGAGCCAAACTCTAGGTGAGGCTTTCGTAGGAACCTATCGTCAGACGTCCAGTGAGCACCCACTACGCAGCCTCTCCTAACTTAATATTCACTCTGCCCGGTATAGGGCTCCCACTCATAGTGTGTGCAAATAAGTGTGCAAAGTGAAGTGTGTGAAAGGAGCAATGACCTAAAATTCTACCCGCTGCAAAATAAACATATAATATATACAAATGTCTTCTACCCTAGGGTTCAAATATACAAGCATATGAGCAAAATATACCATGACCAAATAGGAGTATAATAAAATACAAGGGAAATAAATCATGTAAGGCAAACAAACAAATTCAAACAATTATAAGGCCTAACTCTCTAGTGTCCCCAGTGGAGTCGCCAGCTGTAGCAACCACACCAAAATTTAAAAATTATGGAGCCGCCACCAATATTTTGATTTTAATAGGAGAACATTGGAAACCTATATTTTTTGCATATTTTTATTTAACAAAAAAAAGGGTCGTTGGACCAGATTTAGAGCCCGGGAGTTGGTTACGCGTAAGGAAGGATTAGCACCCATGCACGCCCATAAAAAAAATGGTACCTTTAATTATTTGAAAATAACTGTTTGCCAATAAATAATTTATTTCCCAAAATACTTTAAAAAAGAAAACTAAAAAGGATATCAACGTATTAACAACATTTTTTATACGCGTAAATATTATAACGTATTAACTGATGACGTATTTAGTTAGTTAAAATAATCTAATCAATATTTGGTTTCTGTTATTTTATTTAGGAAATCAGAATAGAAAACCTAAAGTTCTAATTTGAATTTAACTAAATCTATTTCACCTATTTCCTTCTGAAAATATAAATTTTTATTCGACAATTAGCAAATAAGAACCAAATCTGATTTTTATTTCACGAAATTCCTTTTTATTTACAGAGACACGTATTTTACCCTTATACCCAAATTCATGCTTTATTTACAAATACGACACTTAAATTATTTACAACTTAGTCCTTTTACTTAAATTATTTGCAATTTAGTCCTTTTACCTGGATTTGGCCCCTTTGGAAGGCCAAATCATTAACCCTAATCTACACAAGTTTGCAGAATGCAGGAGGCAGTAGGGAGACCGTGAAGGAAAAAAAACGAATTGATAACAAACAATAACCAGTAAAGGAATTCAAGATGGAATCACGTTACAATTCATATGTTCAAATAAAGTCCAGATCAGGAACAAATCAAACCAATATACATGGGCAGAACATTGAATTTACAGAAGAGAATAAAAAAGAGCAAAGAAACTCACAGCTTTGATCCAAAAAGCAAGGATGAAGTTCAGAACCCTATGATTTCTAATAGTGTTTAAGAAGAAGAAAAAAAAAACTAAAACTAAAGGACTCTCCTTCACGTTTTCTTCAGTCTCCTTGTAGATCTCCTCTTCTCTCGCTTCTCCTGTTTTTGATCCAAAACGCTCCCCCTTTCAGTCTTCACGCTTAGGCCTTTTATAGGCAGATTTCCTTAAGCTCTGAAAAAAACAATAAAAATAACGAGGTGTCAGTAATAATAAAAAAAATCGATTTTTTTTGAACTAATATGATAAAAGAATGAGATAACATCCCTTATCCACCGGTTTTCTTCTTCCTTCTCTGCTTCTCACGCGAAAACGGGATCATGGGCGGCTTGCAGGAGAGTGACGCGACGTTGGCAGGGAGATGGGCCAGATGGAGGAGATAACCGTTGAGCAAGGCAGAGAAACGTGGTCTGAGGAGGGAGAGAGAGAGAGACGGTTGGGTGTACTGTAGAGGCGGCTTGAGGCGATGTTGACAGGGAGATAGAGGAGATGACCGCTGGGCAAGGTGGAGAGACACGGTCTGAAGAGGGGGAGAGAGTGATGGTTGGCGGCTGTGGTAGGAGAAAAAGGGTTAGGGTTGAGTGAGGAAGAGGAGAAAGAGAGAGAGAGAGAGAGAGATGGGGGTGGGGTGTCTTGTGTGGCCCAGAGGAATGAGGAGAGGAGAGGGAATGAGGATGTAGTGTTTTAGGGTTATTAGGTTAAGAGGAAACGTTAGGTGAGCGTTTATTGGGGCTGCGTGGGAAGGAATGTCATGGGCTAGGGTCTTTGGAAAGAAAAAGCGTGGGGTGCGGCAAGCGATTGAGGGCAAGGTCTGTTGGGGTTTACAAATAGAGAAAAGAGGGTGTGCGAGTAAAAACAAAAATGGAGGTGTGTCTTTCTTTGAGGTCAAATTTGCGTCCGGTTTGATTTAATTGCTGTTTGCACCACCAAATTTTATTTCTTACACACCCCTTCTCAAATAATAAAAAAAGCCATTTTTCTTTTTCTTCTTCTTCTATTTATTCTTTTCTTTTTCTTTCTTTCTTTTCTTTTATAATCTCTAAAAATATTATTTATAATTACTACTACTACTAAAAATAAATAAATAAAAAGTTAAAGTAAATAATAAAATAAAATAAAATAAAAAGGCCGGACAAAATTAGGGTACTACAAGGAGTTATGCAGAGGAGTTGAGGAGGTCAAATCCAAACAACACGGTTATTATCAAATGCGGGTTGGGAGAAAATGGCCCTATTTTTTAGAAGATCTATGTGTGTTTTGAGGCATGCAAGGCTGCATTTGCATATACTTGCAGGCCTTTAATAGGGTTGGATGCTTGTTTTTTAAAGGGAGAGTTTGGTGGTCAGCTGATGGCAGCCGTGGGCAAGGATGGGAATAATATGATGGTTCCCATTGCATATGCAGTAGTAGAGGCAGAAACAAGAGAATCATGGTTTTGGTTCATTCGCCTTTTGCTTGAAGACCTAAATGGCATACAATATAGAAATTATTCATTCATTTCAAACCAACAAAAGGTAAATCTAATGCCATGTTTATTTATGTTTATTGTTTATTGTTTCTACAATTGTCCTGTTTATTTATGTCTTGTGTTGTTTGAGCTTGGTAGGGTTTAGTTCCAGCAATCAAAGACATTGGTGAGCATGTTGAGCGCCGTTTATGTGTGAAGCATCTATATGGTAATTAGAGGAAGAAATATCCTGGAGTGGAGATGAAACAGGTATTGTGGGAGGCAGCCAGAGCTACAACAGTGGAAACTTGGCAGAGGGCAATGAACAAGATAAAGGATTTCAATGAGGCTGCTTGGAAAGACATGATGTCACTTTCTCCTGGTACTTGGACCAAGTCTGCATACAGCACATATACCGAGTGTGACCTCCAAGTAAACAAGATGGGTGAGGCTTTCAACAATGCAATTTTAAAGTTTAGAGACAAGCCAATCATTACATTACTTGAGGAACTGAAGTACTACATCACAGATAGGATTGTGCAACAGGAGGCTCTCATGCAAAGATACAAAGGTAATATCTGCCCTAAGATTCAAAAATTTCTTGAGAAATTAAAGAGGAGGTATGAGGCATGGAAACCATTTTGGCATGGTAATGATGATCATCATGCAATATTTTCGGTGGACAATGGCAATGACAAATATATTGTCAATTTGATTGAGAAGAAATGTGCATGTAGGAAGTGGAAGCTATCTGGTATTCCATGCTGCCATGCTATTGCATGTTTGTGGCATAACAATGTTCCTCCAGAACAATATGTTTCATCATACTACAGGTACCAACCCTTATATAATTCTGACTACTTAGCATTGTTTCACATACTGAAATTCTGACTACTTGGTTTAATTTTCAGGAAATCAACATTTTAATTTGGCCACATACTCTTATCTAATTATGCCATCCAATGGCCCTAAACTATGGCCTTTAGTGGATGGTGAGCCTATATTACCACCACTAATGAGGAGAGCTCCTGGAAAGCCCAAAAAAACAAAGAATTAAGTCTAATGATGAGCCAAGGGATCCCCATAGACTACCAAGACTACTACCAACTGTTAGATGTAAAAAATGTGGCAAGCTAGGTCACAATGTTAGAACATGTAAGGGCAAAACAGCCGCGGACAGAGAGATTCCAAAAGGGGGTTACAAGGTATATATTTGTAATTGTCCTGCTATGCATTTGTAATTGTAATTCACACCCTACAATGACTGTATATCTATTGTGCAGAAGCTTAAGAAGCGGAAGAGGACACATGTTGGAGAAGGTTTGCAAGATGCACAAGCTGCACCTGCACAAGCAGAAGCTGCACAAGCAGAACCTGCACATGCTGATTATGCCCCTGGACCACAAGAACCAACTGTGTTGAGCCAGTGTGGCCAACATAAACTTGGTTGTATTATGGTTGTAATTTTGGGTGTCACATCTTCTAGAATGACTATATAGTTATGTGGCACAAATTATGTATATACCTTTTGTATTAAATGACAAATCATGTATATATAAACTTGGCTGTGTTATGTCCAGTGATTTTGTGGCACCTATTATGGCACCAATCATGGTATGTTCAGTGATTTTGTTTATCATAAATTATGCTAAGAAGCAAAAAATTTACCGTAAGAATTATGGCACTAATCTCCACCTATTATGGCACCAATTATGCCAAGAAGTAAAAAATTCCATAAGTATGGCACAAATTATGCCAAACACAGTGATTTAATAGAAACATACCATTTCATTAAAAGCTAACAAATTACAATTACAATGGCCAAAAAATTACATAAGAACCATTCTATAAGTATGGCTAATGCAAAAAATTACAACAAAAGCAAACACAACAACAATTACAACAAACATATTTCCTAAACCTTAAACCTATAACCTATTTGACCAATTGTGTTGCCACCAAAGCAAACACAAGAACAATTATAATGACCCAAGAAAAAAAAAATAAAACCCCACATAGCTTCAGCCTCATATTCAATTCATCCATGGTCCTCTTTGCATCTTCTTCCTTCTTCTCCATTAAATCTTATGTTGTTCCCTGATTTCCACAGCCACCTTTGAATCTTCAACCTTCCTCTCCAACTCATGAATTTTGTCAAGTAACTCTATAATTACCCTTTTCTGTTGTTCACTAATTTCCTCATCAAGCCAATGAAAGTAACTGCACACTTTCCTCCCATATACCTACATGTATAAACCAATCCAGAAATTTTTTTTAAAAAAAATAGGGGGACAGAGAGACAATGAAGAGAACCCGAGAGACAGAGAGACTATGGGTTACCTTAAATAACCCACACCCATAAAACCTTCTTCCATAGTTCTCAAGTGTCTTGCATGTCAGCAAAGGAGACTCAACATCACAGTGGCAACGATTTCTTCATTTTCGCAGTGATGAATGGGTTGATGATGAACTAGCACTTTGGAAACCACCTCCCATGTATTGATGTGAATCGGACATTGAGATGCAAATCGCAGTGTTCGTATGAAGCAGAAAGAGAAGATGAGAAGAAGACGACATGCGATTATGGTTCGCACCTGAGTTTAGGGAGATGGGGATTTAGGATATGGGAGATGAGGATTTGGGAATGTATACAATTAGGGTTCACAGATCCCCCTTTCTTTTAATTTGTGGGATTTATTTTTTTTAATTTGAAAATTGTTATTATTTAATGACATGTCATGTTTTGATGAAATGGATCCTCACCAAATGCCATATCAGAATCCACATATGCTAAATTAGATTTATGTCACTCAATTTGGGTGACAATTTAACATTTGGACCAAATGTCAGAATTTTAAAAATAGGGGACTAAATGTCAGAAATTAGAAATGAAGGGACTAAAATAAAAAATTGAGCAAAATAGGGGACTAAAATTGTAATTTAGTCTAACGAGATTTTCCACTAAATTTAACGAATGACGCCGTTTGGGGTTGAAAATGGAAAACAATAAAATAGTTAATTTGCACCGTTAGATGAATCAAAGGGTAGAGAATTTTTTGACTGAGTGAACGTGGGATTTCCCTGACTGCAGGGAATCCATCTCCCTAACTGCTAGCATATAGCGTACAGGGTGCCGGCAACTCGTTCTCCCTCTCTCCTTCTATCTCTCTCTCTCTCTCTCTCACCATGGCTATGGCTATGCAAAGCGGAATCGGGATCTCCAAGATCCTCATCATAGCTGGAGCTGGTACTTCCCTATATCTCTTTCTTTCTCACACACTCATAAACGCATATCAGCGACTACGTTCATCAGCTATGTTATGGTTTGCTATGCTCATCTGATTTCACTCCGTTCGTTTAGGTTACACCGGCACCGTCCTAATCAAACACGGCAAATTATCCGATTTAATCGGCGAGCTCCAGGTGTATATATATACTCTCTCCCTCCCTCCCTCTCTTGGTCTTTGAAATCCACATGCGAAAATTGTACAGTTGCTTTTGTAGGGCGTTATTGAAATCGAGTATATTGTGTATGGACGATTGATAGTTTGTGCGAGGCAGTGATGATTAGGGATTCAGAAGATTCGGTTTTAATTTTTCATCTGATTATTGGTAGTTGTGACCATAAATGCCTTTTGTTCCCACTAATTTGGAGTGACTGCGTCAAACTAAAGCTAAATAAGTTGTTTTTGTGGTTTGCTTACTTCGTGCTTTCTTCGGTTTTTGTAAATTGAGATCTTCCTTTCTGCAACTCACTATAGGTTTGAGAAGTTGGATTGTTGCGTTTTTATTTATTTATTTTGGTGTTAGGATTTTTTTTATATAATAAGGATTTGTTTCTGTACTAATGGTGTTATATTTTGCAATATATTTTTTTGGTTGTAGTTGCTGGTGAAGGGAATAGAAAAGTCTGGGGATCAGGCTGAAGGCGAAGGTGAGTATGCTGATGCCATTGCTGCTCAGGTAACAAACTGGTTGAGTATGTCTTAATTATTATTTTTTTGTTTCTGAGATGCACTTGAAAGAGAGTTTGAATTTTCTTATCACAAAACTATTGTTTGACTTTGCCATAGGTGCGTCGTTTGGCTAATGAAGTTAGGCAGATAGCCTCAAACAGGCCAATCACAGTACTGAATGGGGGTTCAGGACAAAGTAATATATTCTACTCTACCATCTAATGTAGCTGCTGCTTAAGATGCTATGTTTTACTTTACATTTTTCTACGCATTTCATAATTAACTATGTAAGGCTGTCTACAGATTGATGTATGTTGTGTAGACTAGAGTCTAGAGAGCATGTTACATATTTTGTCTGCTCCACTTATTGTTTTTTTATGCATTTGTCCTTTTTTTGCAGGTAATTTATCATCTCTTGTGGCTCCAGCAGCTGCAGTTGGTGCTTTAGGTTATGGTTACATGTGGTGGAAGGTGTGGAACTGCTTGGATTCGTGCATTTTTTTTTTTTTAATAGTTTCATTGGTTTATGGTTGGCATTTTATATCTCTTTTACCAGTCTTTGTTGTTTTTAAATTTTCTATCATTTAAGGGTCGCAAACTGTAATTCACTTATTTGATTACCCTAAATTCTTGTTAATGGTTTTATCCAATTGATATTTCTGAACTAATTATTATTTGTGATACTGATTTCTGTGTTCTCCTTCACAACATCAGGGCATTTCATTCTCAGATCTTATGTACGTGACTAAACGTAATATGGAGAAAGCTGTTGCAGATTTAACAAAAAAGCTGCAGCATGCCGCAGATGTCATTGCTGTAGGTGTCCATTTACCGCATACGATTTTTTTTTCCATATCTTTAAGTTTTTAGTTAGGCTCACACATACATATGTGCAACAGTGTTTTGAACAAAATTACACCATCTACCCTTGCACATGAAGGGTATGAGCCCCCCTTGACATAACATTTGATGTTCCTTCAACTGAGCAGTTGAAATATAATGTCTCATTGAGTCATTTTATTCACAAGCGAGATGTTTCACTTTGAGTTCTCTATTGATAAAACTACTATTCTAGCTTGTGTAATAGGAAGACTTGTGTAGGGTTGGAGTAGAACTGTTTGAGAGTCAAATATAATGCTTCTAGACCCATCCAATTACAGAATGACTTAAAAAGTGACAGTGGAGTGCGTTGAAAAGTTGGCTGTTCAGAATCAGAAGCATATCGGATTGCCAACTGCATGAGGAACTTTTTAATCTGTGCTGGGCAGATTTTCTTAGGCAATCTGATACCCATTAATCTCCAAGTCTCCAAATCATGACCTCAACCATTTTTTCCAAGATCTATTGGTGCACAAATCTTTTAACACTGGAAAAAGAAAAGGAAAACAAAATAACCCAGGGATTTTGGATAATTAAGAGGAAATGGCCTTTGCCGTCTCAAAATGTTTTGCCGACAAACTATAATAAGCCTCCTACTAAGCGGTACCTGTGTTTAACAAAAAATCCACATGAAGTTGATTGTGGATTCTTAAAAGGAGGACAACTGAGGAGATTTAACCGCCCCCAACCCCTCACCCCCAGAGGAAGGTAAACCCCCACATTTTAACAGACTACAAGCCATCTGTTGTCCTTAATATAGGGGATGAAACAGTTTTACTCACATGTGTCACCGTGACCCACAGTTTGTCCGAAGATATTTTTCTCATCATCATTATGCACTCAATTCAAAGCTTTAACATGGAAATTAATGTGGAAGTTTCTTAATACTCATAGTTGATGCCTCTTTTAAATCTTAATTGCTTCTCAATTCTTTTGATGGCAGGATGCCAAGAAGCATTTGACCCAGAGAATTCAAAATTTGGATGACAAAATGCTCAAACAGAATGAGTTGGCACGGTCAATTAAGGACAACGTATGTCTTTTGATACATACTGATTTAATGATTGCACCTGTACATCTATAAAGATATATGCAACCAAACAGATCTTCATATACACACGTCAGAAATGCACTTACGTATATGCATACTTTGTTTTTTACTTAGACTTATATAGATGGACCAGTACTTACTATTTCTTTGTAGACAACTAGATCGGGTTTCCATTAAAAGTTATTGCTTTTGAAAATTCCAGTCTTGATGGATATCTATATTAGTGAGTATGAATATTATGTATAGTAAGGCAGCTAAACTCTCACTGGGCTGTTTTTATCTCATCCTGATTTGTTAGAGTGGCCAAAATGCCTATGACGTTGCGAATTGCAGTATATACCTAGTTATTTAGTAAACACTTTATAGTTGTTGAATCTTGATTAGTAATGGAATATCTGGTTCTCTACTTGTAAGACAAGTTCCACCCTTCTCTCTGATCTTTCTCTCTCCAGGACCATTAGGTTTTGGTTTCTGCTCATGGCAGTAGAACATCGAACTTAGTTTTGTCATTGTGCAGAACGGCTACTTTCTCTATTTTTGCAATTCCTCTCCATCTACTCTTTCTACCAAATAACTTATGCCCAGTTTATTGACTCTGCAACAAATTCAGCTTTATAATTTTTAAACTTGCAGATAACCTTTTTGTATACCTTTAACCTTACAATCCTTGAAATCCCAAAGCATTCATTTTAAACTCTTTAAATCCTATAATTTTGTCACTTGGGAGGCTTTGACTTGGTTACATTAATCAAATTGCTGAAAATTTTACTGCATTGCTCATTGAGCATTACAGACAGTTTAGAAATATATAAGATAGAAATTTTTATAGATGCCTATCATTTTACAAGTTACTTAGATATGCTAGTGAGCTCTTTCAAATGAGCCGTGTTTCAATACCGTATAATGGAATTGGAAGTTGAACTTTGAATTGCCATATCCACTTACAATTTATAAGACACGATGGGAAGGAAAGAAATCTGTGGTTAACATTCTGATACTCCTATATACAGGTTTCTGGAGTTCAAACTACTATTACTAATTTCCATGATGACTTGGGTATCTTGCAACAAACAGTGGAATCATTGGTATGTTTGATTTCATGCATTGGCTTGTTAATTGTTATCATGCTTATAGTGTAGAACTATGTGAAAGGATATCTTGGAGTTTGACATTATTTTTAATTTTAATTTGAATGAAAATATCTATCTAGTTCTTACAAAATAATATTAAGGTTGCAAAGTAAATATAAATATATATGCTACCTTTTTTTTCGAATCATTCTTACATTGTATAATTATGCCTTTTCAGGATGAAAGGTTGGCTACATTGAGTTGGAAACAGGTAAACTTTTTCGTGTTATCATTAAATTTGGAAGTAGTATGTAATTGTGTAATAAGTTTTTTTTATTTGAAAGATCTTTACATCGTTTTTTTTAAGCTTATCACATTACCATGATAAAAAAAAATTAATTACTAGAATCATTGGTATGCATGACAGATCTTCGTACGAAAATGATTTATTCTGATATACCTAAAGAAAATACTGATTCGATGGTTTGGTTGCAGGATTATGCAAATCATGGATTGACGTATCTTATCGATTTTGTACATGGAAAAGCCCGGAAAATGCCTGAATTTTTACAGGTGGGGATTTGTTTTATATATTTATCGGTGGTAATCATGTTCGTTTTTTGTTGTTTGTCATCCTCTAATAAGCTGTTAGTGCTGAATATGCAAATTGTGTATGGTTTGGACTATCACACGTTATCTGTTGTGTGTTGGTGACAGTTAGAAACCTAGATGGCATTGAAGAGCTTGTCGTTGTTTGATTTTAAAAAACGTTTTCTATCTTCATTTTCTGTTTTCAGTTTTAATTGCAAAAATACCATCTTGTTTTCACTTTGTACTCTATTTTCAAAGTTTTCAATGGAAAACTGTGTAAACAACACTGTTTCAGGAAACAGTGAAAATGAGGTGGCATTTTTATAATTATAAGTAAAAACGAGAAATGGGGGAAAGAAAAAAAAAACAGAAGTGGGAACCTAACATATATTTAGAGCTGACTTTTAAATTACAATGCCCAACACCTTTCCTCATTCTTCTGGTTGCTTAATTTTTAATCTTTTGTATTTTGCTGTTTAGATAATGTTCTGATGTTACTTAGTAAATATTCAGCAGGAGCAACCGAAACTTCCAGGGAAGTCCCCTGGTTTGCTCACATATTCAGGAACTCCAAATCTGAAGGTGTTCTTCTATCTTGTGTTTTGCTCTCTACTTTTATTTTCCTAGTGGGTAACAAGTTTGGCTGTCATCTGTTAATACGGGGTTTAAGATGCCATTTATCTCCATATGCTATGGTATCCTGCTTTCATAATTTGAAATTTACTACTTATAATATGCTTTATGATCCTGTTTTCATCTGCAGGGTCTTAAAGACATTGCAGAAACATTGTCTAGTGGTTTAGACAGGTCAGCTTCAGATACTATCGTGCCGGATGGTATGGATAGGCTAGAGCAGCGGCGAAAGCCATTGCTGAGGTTTGAATTAGCTCACTTTTTGTTCATTGAATATTTTCCCCCATGTGGAAGGATGCATTGCATGCTGGGCATTCTAACTGGCACTTGTATAAATTCCAGGGCACCTTATTTTTTATATGCTAGGGAGGGTTGAAGAGTGATTATCACTTTAATTTGCGTCTGACATGTTAGGAATGTGTGCTGTTCACTGACTGCTTAAAATTTGCTTGGTTAATGCAACTTCTGTATGTGAAATTATAATGTAGGGTAAGGGTGAGAGCTCTTGCCTTGTGTGAAGGGCATTGTTGTTTTCCTCAGTAAGGTAGTTTATTTTCGCACAGGTGCAACACAAAAACATTTAATTTCAATCATTGGATAAAGTTGACTAAATTTGTAAGGAGAATGCTAGCAACATACCCTTTTTAAACAGATACTTTAACCCATTTAACCCATTCTCTATTATTGGTCCTTTCTCTAAAAAGTCAGCATACTCTTTAAAAAGCAATCTATTTACTAGGCAACTAGTTTGACTTTTTAGAGAATAAACCAATAACAGACTCAAGAGTATATTACATAGTGTTGCAAGCAAATTTTCAAGTTCTTAAACCACGTATTCTATTACTATAAACATCCCCAAATATATAGGATACCTTGCCTTCATACTATCAACTAATGGACTGCTGCTTGATCAGATTCAGCCTCATTATTTTTTTCATAAAAAGAACTGAGCCTGACAGTATAGAAATTTAATATGCAAATCTAGGTGAGTTGAGTGATTGTAGATGCAGGCTGTCAACCTGTTGTTTGCATGAAGCATTATGTGCATTCGTATCAGTATCAGCAATGAGGCTGCTAAAAGGATATTTCTTTTGCTACCTCGATACTTGATCAATGAGCCCAAAATAAATGACGCTGAAGGAAAATTTTCCCCTTGCTAGTATTTTTTTCTGTTCAATTTATCACAAAAAACAATTATAACTACGAGACTGGATTGAGAACTCTGATTGATATCGGCAACATGTGTTAACCCTCACCCAAAAAGAGATCTTGATATTTTTTACTGTTTCCTTTCCTGTACTCATGAACGCTCTATGCCTCTATCTGCTTGCATTATTTTGATTCGGTCATGCTTTGATTTTGCAGGGCTACTTCAACCAGGTGTTGATGGCAAGGTGTTGTATGATGATTACGTAGCTTTAAGTGTTCCTTCTTTCTCTGTACTTATTCAGCAGTAATTTTTCGGCTCACTTATATCCATAAATTATAACATACCTGTCATAGCTGTTGTGATTTTCTTACATGATATTCTTAATCTATACATAGTATTAATAGAACAAACAGGTTTTTAATATTCAAGCTAGTGAATTAGGATTATATGTTGTAAATAAATTTTTGCCGGCAAGGAGTTTGGTTTGGTGTACCGGCCTATGCAGTGGCTTTAGAAGCAGCACATGATTTATGACTCTAGTATTTGTTTTTCCAAATTTGTGATCACTTTCTTCTCCCAATATATGAGGTGGATGTAGGCATGTAGCATCACGAATTGATGATTATGAACAACGACATCAGCTTTAGCACAAGTTAAATTTTGTAAAGCTTAGTGAGGTTTGAGACAGTTCGAGCAATCCAGTCAGCAATTTAATTTGTACATGTTTATTGATATAAGTTCAATCGAAGTAAGAGTTACTAGTTTTTACCTTTAATTTTATTTGGCAGCAATTTGGCACCACGAACATGATTTGTTATGAATCTAAAGAGTCTTTATTAAACAAAGTCGTGATTTAGTCAGAAGAAACTAAATGCACATTAAATGCTCCTAAAATTGCTTTTGAATACAGATAATTTTTTGTATAATTTCTTTAAAGTTAATCAACCAAAAAATTCCAATGAAATTTGTTACGGAAGGAATATATATACTTCATAAGTGATAATCACATTTGAAAAATGAAATTACCAAATTGAATTTTCTTTAATACTTTTTCCAAGAATTTCTTTTGGTTATTTTTCTTAAAGTTTCTTGTTAAACTGACTTTGAAATATTTTTAGTCTTAACAATCCTTATTTAGAATCTTTATGTGCGTTCATGTTTGTTTGTTTGATGTCACCAGGAGTATTATTTAGTGTCTTTTTTTTCAACCTTTCGTAATTTTGTACATTCCATATGGGTTATTGGATATTTAATGATGGATGAAATGAAACGGAGTATTATAAAATAATGTTGAATTACTTTGTTGTTTAGATATTTTATTATGGAATGTTTAAAGTTTTTATTTCAATATTTCAAAATGGTAAGGAGATTAGAGTACAATAAGTTTTTGTTCCTCGTCTTATACACATAAATTAAGTAAAATAAAAATAAGAGTATTAGATTATAGATAGAATCATTTAATTTTACCCTTAGATATTATCTGCCATTTATGCCAGCCCCCAATAGGTATTGTGTGAGCTGCTTTGGGAGGATTTTACCTCCTCACATTCTCATGTTTCTCTTCCTTGGTGTATCACACGTGTATTAGTTGTGAACATCTGTACTAGTTGTGTTAGTAAAACAGAGTTTGTTAGTTGCCTTAATGATTCTATTAGGTGGCTAATCAACTCATTAGGATGTATAAAATTAGATGTAATATTTCTTACTGATTCATTAATGAAAATGAGAAAGTTCTTCTTTGTTTTACTCTCTCTATCTTTCGATGGTTAGGGTTCATCATATTGTATCAAATTTTGCTTACGCAAGCTTTTCAGAAATTGAATCTACAATCTATTTCAACTGAAACTGCTCACGCCGTGAATCAAATTCATACTAGCCCTATCACTACTTCAAAACCTGCTACATGTGCCACTGAAGGTATTGCTTATGCCTTGTCTTTTGCTGAGCCTGATTTCCTCTTAGATGGATAGTGGATTCAGGTGCTACTGATCACATATGTCATTCCATTGAATCATTTTAGTCTTACAAGTTTATTCCTCCTATTTATGTTAAATTGCCTAATGGAAATAGTTTAGTTGCTAATCTTGTTGGCACTGTCAAAATCTCTAAGTTACTAGTCCTTTTAGATGTCCTTTATTTACCTCAATTTAATCTTAATTTGATTTCTATTCCCAAGATGGTTAGGTTTGGTCAATCTTGAGTACTCTTCATTGATGATGCTTGTGTCATACAGGACTCATCACTGAAGAAGATTGGTTTGGCTAGCTATCCCTACTGTCTCTATTATCTAGAGTCTGGTGATACTACCAATTTTAGTCCTGTTTCTCTCAATAATACTATTTCTGATGCACATTTTGTTCTTCCACATGTACATAGCATTGTCTCTCATGTAAACAATGACCCTAAGTCTGCCCTGTGGCACTTTCGGTTTGGTCATGCTTCTCATGATAGACTAGCTACTTTGTCTAAACACTTTCCTGCAATTCTTGTTAATAAAGAGATTGTTTGGGATTTTTGTCATTTTGCTAGACAAAAGCGACTTTCTTTTCCAATTAGTTCCTGTAGAGCTACTACTTCCTTTGAAATGATTCACATGGATATATGGGGGGCTCTTATTCCTTACCCTCTATACACAACTACAAGTACTTTCTTACAATTATAGATGATTTCACACATTTTACTTTGATTGTTATGTTAAGAGCCAAGCATGAGGTTCAGTTTCTGATTGAGAATTTTGTGAATATGGTTTAAAATCAGTTCAACAAATCTGTCCAGATCATCAGAAGTGATAATGGACTTGAGTTAAAAATTGCTACATTATATGGTAAAAAATGTATTCTTCATTAGACAAGTTGTGTTGAAACTCCGGAGCAAAATGGTCGGGTGGAGCGTAAACACTAACGTATTTTGAATATTACTAGAGCTGTTATGATGCAATTTGATTTACCTAAAAATCTTTGGCGTTATATAGTGCTGCATTCTGTTTTTCTTATTTATCAAATGCCTTAAAAATATTAGGTGATAATTCTCCTTATTAGTTAGTCTTTGGTGGTTTGCCATACCTTGATACCTTGAGAGCGTTTGGATCTTTCTGTTATGTTTCCTCATTAAATGCACATTGGTCTGAATTTGATACTAGAACTGGAAAGTGTGTTCTTTGGATTCTAGATTGATGTAAAAGGATTTGTTGCTTATGATGTATTACCAAGGAGATCGTCGTTTCAAGACATTGTTTTCACGAATTGGTATTCTCGTTCTCTCAGGCAACATATTTTAATGACTTTTCACAATCATGGTAGTGTTTTGTTCCCTCTACACCCTTGGCCACATCCACCATCTCTACATATCACGCTAAGTTCCACCCCTTCCCCCAACCATAATCCATCCCCTGCTCCATCCACCATCACCTCATCTCAACCCAATACAACACCAATAGCTACCTCAACTAGCCTTAATCCATTACCTGCCATCATTTCCCCCACCTTACCCTAGGACTATCAGTCCCTCTCCTTGCCCACCCATTCCTCCCTTATTTTACCATCTTCATCCTCATCAAACCTCTCTTATCCACCTTCCCTCAGAAAATCCAAAATACACAAACAACCCCCTGCCCACCTTGCTGAATACTATTGTAACATTGTTTCCAGCATCCTCACCACTATTTGTTACCCCATTCAATCATACTTCTCCTATAAATCCTTATCACCATCTCACCGAGCTTATGCACTCTCTATTTCCTCCAACACTGAGCCTAATACCTATTCAGAAGCAAGAAGGGTCCTTGTTGGATGGAAGCTATAGCAGTGGAATTACACGCTCCAATCATACATTGAATATTGTAGATATTCCCCCCGGTGTTCACCCAATTGGCAACACATGAGTCTTCAAAATAAAAATGCAAATCTGATGGCACCATTGAACACTATAAGGCACGTTTAGTGGCAGAGTTATACTCAAATCGAAGGGGTTGACCACTTTGATACATTTTCCCCCATAGCCAAGTTAACAATAATATGACTACTGCTTGATCTTGCTTCAATTCAAGGTTAGCTCATCAATTGGATGTGAATAACGCCTTACACCATGGCGAATTACAAGAATAAGTTTATATGGCCATTCCACCAGGTGTTCCATCTCTCGGGCCCAATAAAGCCTGTAAGTTATTGAAATCTCTTTACGTCCTCAAGTAAGCGAGCCGTTAATGGTATGAACGATTTTCCAGCCTTCTTATTAATTAGCTTGGTTTCCAGCAGGCATATGGTGATCATTCTCTCTTTATTCAACATATTGCCTTTGTTTTTACTACTATGCTCATCCATGTAAAAGACATAGTCTTAATTGGCAACTCTCTCACAGTTTTGATCGGACTAAAGCTACTCTTCATATATAGTTTGGGATCAAGGATCTTGGCACTTTGAAATTCTTTCTTGGCCTTAAAGTTGTCCATTCACCTAGAGGCATTTCATCGTGCCAATACTGTTTGGACCCACTCTTTGATATGGGTTATCTTGGCTGCAAATACGTAACAGCCTCATGGACCCTAGTACCTGGTTGCATACTGCTGATAGTCCACTCTTTATAATATAGCATTGACGTCTCATAGGCAGATTATTGTACCACACCACAACCTGTCTTGATATTTCTCATGCGGTGCAACAACTTAGCCTATTTTTATCTCAACCCATTGAGTTACATTTTAAAGCTACATAAAGAGTCCTTCATTACCTCAAAGGCTCCTCAGGGAAAGGAATTTTCTTCCCGTATTCTTCCTCTTTACAGTTGTTGGGATTCAATGATTCAGATTGGGGAGGATGCCTGGATTCTAGCATGTCTATTAGTTGTTATTGTTTTTTTCATAGGATATTCTCTTGTCTCATGGATATATAAGAAGCAAACCGATGTAGCTTGTTCTTCATCTAAAGTTGAGTATCGTGCTCTATCCTCTGCGACTTGTAAGCTTCAATGGCTCACATACTTGTTGCAAGACTTGCATATCTCTTGTATTCTCCAACTGATGGTGTATTGTGATAACTAAAGTGCTGTCTATATTGCGGCCAATTCCGTTTTTCATGAATAGACTAAGCATTTGGAGATAGACTGTCATGTTGTGCGTGAACATCTTATGGTTGGTCTCATGCGCTTTCTGCCCATTCCATCCAGTGAGCAAATTGCAAATTTGTTTACCAAGGCTCTGCGTTCTTCACAGTTTCATCTACTTGTTTCCAAGCTCGGGTTGATTTGCATTTTCCGCCCTTTAGCTTGCGGGGGGGTATCAGACATGTATTAGTTATGAACACATGTATTAGTTGTGTTAGTAAAATAAAGTTTGTTAGTTTCCTTAATGTTTCTATTAGGCGGATAATAAACTCATTAGATGTATAAAATCAGATGTAATACTTCTTACTGATTCGTTAATGAGATGTGAGAAAGTTTATTTTGTTTTACTCTCTCTATCTCTGATGGTTAGGGTTCATCATATGGTGCGCAACAGGTGACTTCAACACGCTTTTATTGAGAATGACAAGGAAAATGGAGCCAACTTTAATCGTGCTATATCCGTTAAACTGTTGGTTGGATAGGTGTAATTTGATTGATATGAGCTACGCGAGATCTATTTTCACTTGGCACAGAGATCAGATTAAAGAAAGAATGGACAAAAGTGGTGTGCAACTTTGCTTGGCAAACATTATTCCCTCGCAGCTCAATGGTCCATCTTCCCCTCCCGAGTTCATGTCATTGTGAATTATGGTTTATACTTGGTGTCACAAGGAGTCAGGATAATAAGCCCTATTTAAAATCCATTGGTTCTTGGTTGGACCATCCTGATTTTGACTCTCGGTTGAAAAAGTCATGGAAAATTGATAGTTCTTGGGAGGAGAATGTGGCTAGATTCCATAGCAACATGTTGACTTGGAACAAAAACTCCTTTGGCAATATATTTGCTAAGAAAAAGTGGTTATTGGCTAGATTGAAGGGGGTTAACAGGACACTCTTATTGGAAGATAACTCTTATCTGAAGGATGTACAAAAGAGGATTTGGGAGGAGTACAAAGTCACTCATTTTCAAGAAAAAGGTTATTGGTATCACCAAGCCATGAACAAGTGGCTCAAGCTAGGTGACAGAAACATGAGGTTTTCCACCGCTTCATTTTGGCGAACTGCAGACGCAACAAAATTAAAGCTCTCAAAATTTAAGAGG
Organism: Calophaca sinica; assembly: GCA_037113605.1. NCBI lineage: Eukaryota > Viridiplantae > Streptophyta > Magnoliopsida > Fabales > Fabaceae > Calophaca > Calophaca sinica. Next base: position 38,215,643 of record CM073736.1, on the reverse strand, counting down.
GGGTGGATTTTTAATGATCAGGCTTTGAGAGTTATGGTTGTTGATTTCTTTAAAGCCCTTTATACCTCTAATAATCAAGAGATATTGGTCTGCACACTTCTTGTGGGTTCCTTCCGATGGCTAAAATTGATTATAGGGAGTTAACCTGTGAGGTTTTTTAGGGAGATACAAGGAATGCTCTCATAAGTGTGGGAAATTACAAGGCCCCAGGCCTTGATGGCTTGCATGCCCTCTTCTTGAAAGCAAAATGGGAGGCTTTTGGTCTATATATAGTGGAGATTGTGAAGCGAGATGTTTTTGATCTTGCGCTTATTAGAGGGGTGAAACAAACAGTAATTACTCTTGTGCCTTAATGTGAGAGCCCTGAAAAGATTGCAGCAAAACGATGCTGGTGCCCATTTTTTAGGGTAACAGTGGTTGAACGTGGGGGTGATAGGTTGGAGTAGAGATATTCTCAATTTCTCAAAACAAATAGACATCTATATTACTAAAGTTTTTTGTGTATAAATGTACATAAGGCTCTGATTGGTTCACGAGAGAAATTGTAAAGAGAGAAAATGTGAGAAGAGAATATAAAAAGAGAGAAAAATGTGAGAAATTAGGTAGATTTTGGGTATTGATTGGAATAAGAGAAAAAGATGAGAAAATAAAGAGAAAGAAAAATAAAGTTCTTTCTCTCTTGATTGGTTTGGGTAGAAAATGAGAAGAGAAAATAAGTAATATTTTGCAAATAGACAAAATTACCCCGTTTCCACTTCACACCGTACCTATTGTTCTGTTCAGCTATTCCCTATTGATGTTAGAAAAGATCCAAGATGATAAAAAAGTGAACAAATATCTAATTATATGATTCTGCAGCATAATGCGCGTCGCGCGCTTCACAATTGCGCGTCACGCGCATTGAGGCGGTTTCCAGACTGCACTGATGCACGTCGCGCACAAATTCTTCATGATCAATGCGCGTCACGCGCATCTGAAGACAGAGCCAAATTCCATAAATGCGCGTCACACGCATTCCTTTACTTGCATATGCGCGTCACGCGCATAACTCAATAACTTGGCTTTTTTTCGCATTTTTGGATGCCTTCGAGTGTTAAGCTCTCACGAATCATCATCTTTGCCTTTAATTGAGTTCTTGAGAGTGACTTCTTTTGGTTTTGTTTCCATTCCTAGCAATTCAAGTGCAATATACATGAGAATAATGTAAGAGTTAAAATATGCAATCAATCAACCAAGTGTAAAGAATTTCAAAGTTTAAGCTCAATATATATTCAACTCTCTCAATTCCTCATGTATTTAATTCAATTAATCACTCTAAATTCACATAAGATGAAAACTTATCACAACCCCAAACTTGGCAATTTGCTTGTCCTCAAGCAAAAAATTAAATTAAAAACATGGGTCAAAATGAAATTAATGGATGCATTTTCAATTTCCACCAAAAACACATGCTCAATCAACTTTCTTTTTAATCACATTTGTCAAAGGTGACAATTCATGCCTTCTTATATCACTTGCTTTCTCAATTCCAAATTCTCCCAAATAAACAAATCAAGCAACATAACGCACAATTATCAATTATGCTCAACTTATCAGACTTTCCTCACAAATGATATTTCACTTTCACTCAGGTGTTAGTCGGATCATTCTCTCAATCACGTCACACGCAACACCCTACCATAGGCTTGACCAAGTTCTAAAGAAGTAAATACAATGCAATGCAATACACATTTAAGAGGTCTTTAAGGTTGTAACGGGGCTTAGGGAGCTGGCTCTGAAGGCCCTTCATCATCACCAGGGTAAGGCTCCTGGAAAATGTTGGCGTCCATATTCATGAACTGGCCACTTTGGTAAGCACCAATGGCTCTGTAAATAGCCTGCATCCCTCGCCTTTGAGCTAGTGCTTCTTCCCTTTGCTCTAAGGCCATGCTCTCGACCTGATTCCCAATCCTCTGGACATCAGCAGATAATCTCTCAAAATCAGCCATCGTAGGATAATTTTGAACCGGAGGATCAACAAACATATTCTGGGCCACCCCCATTTCCTCCGGTTCCTGGTGATGCTGCTGAGGAGGTTGAGGTGGCTGGACAAGTGGGATTGAATTCCTCCGAATCCAATCACCAGTTATGAGGGTCCCTGGATGTATTGGATTTTCTTTAATTTCCTTGCTCGGAATCTTCACACGGGCCCTTTCACATAAGAGCTGAATGAGAGAGGCGTGGCTCAGCCAAGATTTGGTTACCTTTTCATGAGCCGTATTGTATAAATTGTGAGCTAAAATTTGGCCCACATTTACCGGCTCACCATTCATGATGGCATATATCAGGGTGGCCCTATCTGAATTCAACTCTGACACATTGGCGCAAGGGAGGAAAGTATGAAGTGCAAATACGCCCCATGCCTTTGCGGTGGGAGTCAAATTCCGCCCTTCTATTTTTCTGGGCGACCCATCTTGGTTTCTTACCCAATCTTGTCCCGGCCTGATTAATAAGTTCCGAATGGCCTGTTGATCTGCTCCGTCCAAGACATCTCTGGTTTGATAGCCACAATTTTCAACATCAGGCAAATCAAACAGCTGGTTGATCGTATGGGGATCATATGGAATTGTCTTCCCCCTTACATAACTAGCATATCTAGCATCACCATGAGGGATGTCATCATCTTCACTCTGATAAGCATTTGCATAAAATTCCATTGCTAGCTTTTTGCTAGCTGTCTTGGGAAAAGAGGTAAAAGCTTCCCAATATCTTTGCCCAATGTTGTGTTGAATCTCCATGAAATCATTGTCACTTAGCTGAAATGCCTTCTCCCTCACAAATTCTTTCTTTGTAGGAATCGAGGCATAACGGTTTTGGCATGCCAAAGATCGGAACAAGTGGGAATCAACACTTCCACAAGAAGAGGAGACAGTTGTCTTCTTTCGTTTTTCTGGATTGCGAGCCATAGTTACCTGCACATAGAACAAAGATTTGTGCAAAAATTGTTTCCAATGTTAGTATCAACACAAACATTTTAAAGTTCTATGAGCATTATCACTTCACCACCATGGTTTTCTAACAAAGAGATTATCAACGCAATTCACATTTTCATATTAAAACTCTTGCAAAAGTTGAAAATCTCAATGGTTTTTGACAAAAATTCATTATGCACTAAGTTGCAATTAGACAAACCTTTGGTCATCACTAATAATTTTCACAATTATTTCATTGAGGACAACCAAATTTTGTCATTTGAAACAATCTATGGCACAAATATGAAGTATGGCTTGGCTCATTATCATGTTCTATCCCCTATACTCTCATAAGCATTTTATCAAACACATTGTGTGCACACAAAAGTATATAACAAACCAAAAATGGCTTCATCATGCAAAACTTCCCAAAATAAGAAAAATTCAAGATCTCTCAGCTCAATTGCATAAGAGATCAACAGCTCACAACAACAACATCAAACTTATCAAGCAATAACTTCATATTTTCGAACTTTCTTCATGGAGATGAAAGAGAACTAAAAATAGAAAAAGGAAGTCATGAAATCACTTACTTGAGGATGAATGATGTATGAAGTGAAGAAAATGTGAAGATTAATCCCTCTAAGCAATTTGAGATTGAGTGGTTTGAAGTTTTGAGAGTTAGTGTTTGTTAAGAAATGATTTTTGAGTGAGTGAAATGAGGGAGCTGCGAGCACCTCCCTTGAGTAAGCGAGGTTGCGCGTCATGTGCAACAGATTACGTGTATTTGCGCGTCACGCGCATGAGTCACAGAAGCAAAAATTAAGAAATGCGCGTCATGCGCTAAAAATGCAATGTAGATGCGCGTCACGCGCATGATAAACAGAGGCAAAATTAAAAAATGCGCGTCATGCGCTAAGGTTGCGCGTCATGCGCATCAGTTGCCCTGTTTCAGAGTCACTCATCAGGTCCTATGCGCGTCGCGGGCAGATTATGCAGTGTAAATGCGCGTCGCGCGCATTAGAGACAGAATCAATTTTGCCAAATGCGCGTCATGCGCATTACTTGCGCGTCACGCGCATCACCTGCAGCAGTATATTTTTTTTTTTTTTAGTTTTCTAGGGCAAACATGTTGCCATGGCAAACATGTTTCCTCTCAAAAAAGGGTGCTTCTTTAACGTCACTAGCTTGACGCTTGATCATTTCATGGATCCTGCAAAACAAGGGCTACTCTTGCCCTGGATACTTCTCCTCCAAAGAATGGCTTCAATCTTTGCCCATTAACCTTGATAGGGAGTGGCAACCTTATGTTTTACGTCATACTTGTTCAACAATGTCTCCAAGTACTGGTTGCAAAAATGCGTGCCTCCATCACTTATGAGCACTCTAGGCACTCCAAATCTGGAAAATATGTTTTTCTTCAAAAAATTGACCACTGTTTGGGAATCATTGGCTACAGCTGCACATGCCTCAACCCATTTTGTGACATAGTCAACACACACCAAAACCACCTAGCAGCAAAATGCATGCCTTGAATGGTACATACTTTGGAAAGGATAAAAACTTATCAGAATCAAAACAGAATGTCAATTTTATAACCTGACTATCAAAATAGTAGCTGCTTTAATTAGATAACAGCTGTATACAAAATAGCAGATGCTTTTAATTACATAAGGGCTGCACAAAATAAAAGTGCTTCTAATTACATAAGAGCTGCACAAAATAAAAGATGCTTCTAGTTACATAAGAGCTGCACAAAGTAACACCTGCTAATTACAAAAGAAATGCCTAATGGCATCTACTGGCTATTGCCTAAAGTGGCAATTACATACTTCCTATTTCTTTCATACTGGCTAATTCTTTCCAAAATGCTTTATAAATTACATAACACAATTATAGGCACCAACACCAACTGTTGTCTCAAGTACATATACACCAAAAAGGACAACAGATAATTAAGACAGCAGATGCCATTACTGTTGCCTAACATTCGCCATAGCTAAGAGAACTTGAAGGCGCATTTCGGGCGGCACACCAAAAATCAGCTCTTTCTTTTTGTCATCATTACAAAGAAGTTCATAGCAATGCAAACGAAATTGATCCAACAGGTTCAATTCAGACAACATATTCCATACATCTGCTCCTGTATACACTCGGGGTCTACTATGTTGCAAGATTTCGTTGCGCTTCTCAATAGCTGATACTTGTCGTTCTGCAATTGCTACTTGTTGCTTAGCTACATCATGCAGTTGATCAGAAATACAATTACCTTTATTTAATGCTTCAGCCATTAATCCAATTCCACTTGTCATTTTCTCAAGTTGACCCTCCACTAAATCAGCCATTGGATCCTTTTGCTTTGTTCCCCGAAAACCAGATGTCCCGGTAGACTGATGTGATTGCCCATAAGCTGGACTATATGAGTCAACAAGGGGGGGTCCTTCTCTCCCTTCATCAAACATACCAGTATCTTGGTCAGCCATGTAAGTATCATCAACCGAGTCGTTGAGATCAATATTGTCCCTTTCCCTTTCCCCTTCCCCTTTGTTTTCGTTTTTCTTTTCTTTTTCCTTTTCCCTTTTCTTTCCCTTTTCCTTGTTTCTCATTCTAGTGGTACACGATCTTTTGCCCGATGCTCGGTCAGACCCAAAAAGCTCCCTTAAAATATCATAATGCTTAATTTGCATGGTTTTCCACCTAGCAGCATGCGGTTTTTCCTAAAATTAATCACACCATGGTTAGTATAATGTACTTTATAATAAATAACATAATGATCACATTGCAATATTGGCTAAAACAAATAAATACTCACTTTTATAAGATCTTGCCAGACTTCATCCTCGGCCTCAAACCTTCTGGTCATTGGATTCCATGCAAATCCACTTAAACTACCAAATAAATCATATGATTCAGCAAAATGATCTTTCAGTGTTTTCATCCTATTTTTTATATGTTGCTTTGTCATGGTCTGAGCAACGAGCCCGCAAAGCATCTACGACATTCGAGTATGCTTCCGCTGTCCATGATCCATCGTGCCTATTCCCTTTGTTAGCCTCCTCCATCAAAGCATTCACTAATATTTGATCCATGTCATCACCCACCTTAACTGCTCCTTACCACCTTGACTAGGTTCTACACTTTGACCTTTACCCTTTGGCATTTTTTCAACCTATAAATACATTTGGTTTCAATAGATACAAGATAGGACAATGTCCATGATTAGAAAATAATTAATCCATAACATTTTTCAAATGAAACAAACAAGTACATGATAACAACATGACAAAATATAAAATGTTTGAACTAAAATTAATATAAACACACAGCTATTGTCACTACGAAACCAACAAACTAAATTAACACAGAAGCATGACACAACTACATTATGCTTGATATGCATTCCACATCTCAGTAGCAATGGTGTCCCTTAAAAGTGCTCCATGTCTGTAGTCCTCATCACGTTGTTGTGTTTGAGATCTATCTATGTCATCATGAAGTAATTGACAATCAACCTCAGCGATTAAGGATTCATCAATGTCCACACCCATTAAAAAGTTATGTAGTATACAACAAGCAAGTACTATGTCTATCGTTGTTTCAAGTGAATAATGTGGTTCATGCCACTAGCTATAATGGGGAATCTTTTTTTCAACACACCAAAAGTTCTCTCTATGACATTTCGAAGTGAAGAATGTCGATGGTTGAATAATTCACGATGATTTTGTGGACCACGAGCTGAATACTCCTTCAAGTGATAACGAACACCTCTATATGGTGTCAGTAACCCACGTTTTAGCATAAATCCAGCATCCCCAAGATAAAATTTTCCTACAAAAGTTATATAGATATTATAACTCAAATATTAAGTCAAAATAGGTTTAATACATAACATTTTTTCAGAAATACTATATTAACATTTCCACTAACCTTCGTGAATTATTAATGGGTCTTCCTTAGTTAACGCATCTTTTAATATTCTAGAGTCGATGTCGTACCTTCCCACTGCTAACACGTATGTGAATTTCATGTCGAAATTACATACGGCTAAAACATTTTGTGTGGGATGATCTTTCCTTCCACGCGTGGGGCTTACGCCTCTTGGGACCTTTACTCGAATGTGTGTACCATCTATAGCTCCAATGCAATCCTTGGTTCACAAATAATTTGCATAGTTAGTTGTGTAAAGGATGGACTCAAAGGGTTAACGTAACTAGAACTACATAAGATATAAGTATACCTTAAAAATGGATAAAATCACATTCTTGTTAAGTATTTGTGGTGGGACATCTGCACTGATGGTTGGACCAAAAATTCTTCCCCTAGAGCAAGGATGGCATCCAACACTTTGTGAAGGTGACGACTAATGGTCTCTCCAGAACGATGAAAGAAAAAAGACACTGTACGAGTTCTAGCATTATGTCCTATAATATGCAAGAATTTTGCCACTTGCTCTTCTACTATAGACCGTACATTATCCTTTACTATACTCGTTCCTCTTAGTCTTTGACACAACTGCATGAATGCTTCAGGCCCCATGCGTATAATTTCTCGACACTTATTTGTACGCGTTAGATATCTCATTAACTCATGACGCCTTTGCTCTCTTTGTGGAAAAATATCAGTGACTCGGCTACGCAAAGATGTTGACAACAATTGATGCAAATGCAATGCATGGACAATGTAACATAATAAGACAACAGAACCAATATGCAACCTCCTTTCCATATCTTTTTGAGCATGATTTAAAATTTGCATTTGAATCGGCATTCCAATATCAATCATTTCATCTTCATCCAAGTCAACTTCATCTATTATTTCAATTTGGTCACCATTGCTGACTTCTCCAACACTACCTCGATTTGTCACTCTCTCCATATGGCAACACCAAATTCAAAGATGCAAGAACTGGAATCAAACCAAGCTATGGATTTGTCAGAACAAGTTCACAAGAATTTCACCCTATTCTCCAATACTCAACCTAATTCACCTGTAATGCTTTTCACGGACAATAACACTTAAATATTTTTTCTGCATTGGTCACTCTTTTACACTCACAAATGCCTAAACACTTCAAATGACCACAATATATAATTGTCCATCCATCTAGAAAAGAACTTCAATTTCATGTTATCATTTGATACATCTTTGTTCAAAGATGTGGAAAAGAATTTCAAAGGGGCATTTCATTTTCCAGACATCACCCACAGTTTATTTCCTTTCCCAAACAAAATATGATGGTCCAATGGGAAAAAAAATCAGATTTACAGTACTCAAGAAAGATGAGGAAGAGGAGAGCTTAGTACTCTACAGAAGATAAATTATCAACTGATAATTTGGCAATCACGAATAATGTTAAAATAAATTTTAATAATGTAAAGTCTAAGAGCAAGAATTTTAACCCTGGCACAATGCCCCCACACATTCACCGTAATAAAGAAACAAATTGCAAGGAAATCTCACACCTAGAAAAGAGATGGGTCATTGATTCCAAAGAAAATATTAAGCAAGCAAGCTTTCATCTATCTGTAACAACAAGCAAGCTTTCATCTTCATTCAAGCTCAAGAAAGTAATATGTATTATATTTAAAATAAAAATAATAATCTTGTCTTGTTAGTAAAAGTAAAAAAACTCTACGAAGGCCTATGGCATGGGAAAATAATAAATAATTACTATAAATAATGAAATAATGAAACAAAGAGGAAATAATGATACGAGGTAGGAAGAGCATTGAAATAATGAAACAAAGTAGGGGGAGTAGGAGCATCGTGTAGTTGAAATCTTGAAGTAGAAAGAAGAGGGAAAAAAAAGCAAGGCTATAAAATCAGTTGGGACTTCAAGACACTCTGTGTTGTTTCACATGCACATTGTGAAATTAAACAGAGTAAACCCATACCTGTGAGTTTCAGTTTTCACCCTTCTGCCTTTAGATCTTGTTTCAAAATGGTGGAGCAATGCCTGTCGGAGGAGTGGGAAAAGATCAGGCAGGTCGATCGGCACAATCGGAGGGCATTTTTTCTGGGCAAAAATGGCGCAGATCAAGAGGATAAAGATGAAGAAAATAGCAGCGTAATGTTTTCGCCGGAAGGAACAACCTATTTTTGGAGAAGGAGGGTAACATAGGCAACACAAATAACAACGTCCAATTTCTTCGCATTTTCACGGCACATCAGTGAAGAAAATAAAAAGCTGTGGGACCCACTATTTTTTTTTTTCCCTTTCTCTTCATTTTCTATGACAACCATTCAGGAGAAAATTCCTTTTTCCCCACATTTTCTCACCCAACATTTTCTTTCTCATCATTTTAGGTGAAACCAATCAAAGCGTAAATGTATAATTTATGTTACAATTTTAAAAAGGTGAGAACTCCCATACTCAGGAGTTTTATTGGGTATGAATACCCATTGACCAATTATGTGACGACACATTATTTTTTAACTTTTTTAAAGTGAAATTAAATGCTTAGTTTTCATACCTGTTGTTAGTATAAGAGTATAGGAGAAGTTTCCTGAAAAATTTCTATATTTATTAATAAATTTTGACTTTCTCTAAGGAGTCTTTTTATTCTTTTTCTATTTCATTTTTTATAGAAATTCTTTCTCTATTTTTGTTATTTAGATCACTACTTAAATAATATTCTAATGTTTGTGTAAGCTATTTAATTTCATTCATAGCTTATTCTTCTTTTCTTATTTCATTCCTAATAATAAAATTATATTTTTGTTAATTTCTTCTATTGTTTTACTTATTTCATATACGATTTCAATATTTTTGATATTTCAATTTATTTTTTTATTTTGAGTTTGTTTTGTAGGTTTTATTTGTTTTGTCATTTATAATTTATGTTTGAATTATAGTTTTTTCTTATTTTTATTGAGATTATTTTTGTTTGTTTAACGGATGAGTATCGATACCCACTTTTCTTCCTGGATATGGAAGAATTTACCTTTTAAAAATATGTGCATTTATACACCCAAAACTTTAGTAATGAAGATCTTCATTTCTTTTGAGAAATAGAGAGGATCTTTGCTCAATAGGTTGTTCACGTTTTTTAATTTTTTGAAATTATTAAATTAAAAAGTGTAAAGATCTAGACCGTTTAAATCCATCAATGATAGAGATTTTCTCCCTTTACTTTCTAAAGTGAAAGAATTTATTTTAGAGGAGTCAAATCTACGAATAAGACACATAGAGACCAAATAATATATATTAATATTAAATTTTCAAGAATAAAGTAATAATATTAGAAAATAAAATATTAAAAGATTAATCTTTATATCTATAAAGCGGATTGTGCCTCCCGCCCAAGATTTTATCATAATTGCCCGCCAAATTCCACCCTTTCTTTCCAGTTCCCGTTCTTTCCATCTTCCTACCACTCATCTCTGCTCTGCCAAGCTGCCACATGTTCGATTGCTTCTGCGCACAGAGGGAAGGGTTGCATCATCAATTGCAGAGCCCCTGGTATACAATAAGCGAGTACTGCCTATTTTTTTTCCCGCGAGATTAGGCGGCTCTTCCTTCTTCCTTTCCTCCTCATCTTCCATGCTGCCAGGTGTTCCAAATCTTCTGCACACAGAGAACCTTCTCTTCTCAGAAAATGCACACAACGTGTTTTACCTCCTAGCATGCATTGGTGGTTGATTCGGTGCCTCGAGAATTGAAAACCTTTCAGTTGTACAAACAGCAGAGGGAAGGAAACGAGCCGCAAGAGAAGAAGAAGGAAGAAAAAAGGGGGAGTTGAGAGAGAAAGAAAATCTGAGGGAAACGGGGACGGTGGCCATCACAACCACCTGCGACGGCGGATGAGCTTTAGCTCAAGCGGCGGTGAAGGATGCCGCACCGATGGCGGTGACGGCGATGCCGTGGTTACAGGGTGAGTCCCTCTTTTTTCTCCATTCATATTATCTTCGTCGTTGCAGAGTTAAAAGGTTCTTACCTTCGTATGCATCGAAATCGCCTGTCTGTAAACATGCATGTTTTCTGTTTCAGTTATCTTTGGCTGATTCATTTGGGATTCAATGCGGTTTTCGATTTCATTGTCACTGGCAGATTCTTTTGAGTTTCGGTGTAACAGAGCAAGAAGCAACATGTAAACATTGATTTTGTATTCCCCTTTCTTATTCTTCTATTTTCTGTTCCTTGCATTGATGTTGATTTATTGGTTTTGAGGTTCTAATTCCTTTTCTAGCATTCATGTTGGCAGGGGAAAAGCAGGAAAAAACAGAGGAGAGGGTTGTGGTCTTTGGTGGTAATGGGAAGTGGCACAGTTACTTAATTTTTGTATTCTTTTAATTTTTTTCTCTCTCTTTTTGGTTTTTAATTTTGTTGTTATTTTGAAAAACTAGGCGATGCTAAAATTGGGAAAGAAAAAACTGAATGTTGGTTCAAAACCTCTATCTCACAGTTTATATTATTCTCATATCACAATTCATATTGCATTCTTTATTTTATTTTTGTTTTTTGGTTTCAGATTTTTTCTGTTGTGGATACAGATGGCAAGATATTTCTCCAGTTTTTTGGTTTAGGATCCATCATCTGGAATAATTCGTAAGGTAATGTTTTCTTTTCAACCATGTGGTCTGCTATGCATATCTATCTTTGCAAGTGTAGCCTTGAAGTATTCATCTTTGTTATTATGCCTAATGTTAAGCATTCTTTTGCCTGGTCTTATTTCTCCTTAGCATTGCAATTAATAAGAGTTGAAGCTATTTTGATGTCTTTTTTATTGCTATAAAATGCTGACATTATTGTACCAATTTGAATAGGAATGTCCAAAGGAGCTATTCTTTGGTATAGCCGTTGAAGGTCTTTGTTGGGATCTTACTATTGGCACTCATTCTATATGTTGTACTATATAGAAGAGAGAAAGTGGCTCAAGTAACCCTCCTCCTGTCCCAATAGCATCTCAAGATCAGTATAGTCAACTCCAACATGGTATATCTTTGTGTGTTAATGTTTTACACATTTATTTCTTTCTCTTTCAAAGCATGATGGATATACATGTTTCTAAAACATCCCTTTGTTATTTTATTTTTTTAGTAAATCATCATGATAATTAGCTGCAAACTGTTCTTAAACATGTTTCTGTGAGCAGACAAGGAAAAAAAAATTATTTAGTAGCAGCTCTTTTTGCCTCACATTTTCTCCATATTTTTTTGTTGGCTATTCAGTTACATTTGATTACAGATTCCAGATTTTCTTTTTTGTATAAAATGTGAAACTATGAGTCTTATCTGTTCCATGGATTTAGGTTGTGGAAGTAGCCTGGATAAGGCATCAGAATCTTCTGTTGTTGCTTTTCCAAGGTTGACAGGTATTACAGTTGACAAGTTGGTGGAGTTTCCATATGAAGAGCTAGCCAAAGCTACTGAAGGCTTTAGCATTGCTATTATAATTGGTCAAGGTGGCTTTGGATTTGTTTACCATGCCGAGCTTCGAAATGAGGTTTGTCATGCTGTTTATAATATCCTTTCCAATCATAAGGGAAATAATAAATGTGAGCAATTATTTCTAATCATAAAGAAAACTCATAACTGTTTCAGAAAGATACTATACCCAATTATTGCTTCTTTTCATCTCCTATGATTTTACTTTTTGTTTGAGATACAATTCTATTTTGTTTGGTAGCATTACTTTTTCAAAGGTTGCTTTTAGTGGTACTGCTCCATTATATATGTGTAGAAAGCTTATTTGGTTTTTGTTCATTTTTATGTATATTAGTTATGCCTCACAGTTTTGTTCATTGCATTAACAGGTATTTGTGCTACTGCTGTCATGTAAATATATAGCTACCTGTAAATTAGATATTGCAGCATCTGTGCTGGCTTGCTTTGCTTTTAGATTGGTGGAGATTTGTGAGGCATGATATCTGATCTCTATGGTAGAAAACCTGTTATAATTATAGGATTTATCAATGTGTAAGTATATAATATGTCGCATGAAGTCATGCTTCCCTTTGCCTAAGATTGAATTTGTGTCTTTTCATGGTTCTATGCATAACTCACTAACTCTATGTAACTATAGCTTACATTAATCTATCTAAGACACAACCTATTGTATTAATAGGCCATATGTTTGTGTGACCTCATCATTAGCATATGGTTGACCAAGACATGGTACCTGTTGAAAGAAATCATTGCTTCAAACAGAGTAATAACCAGAGGTAGATACTCTGCCTGTTTTGGCACAAGAGACATATATGCATAGGGGTATTTATTTATTTTTGTTTGTGTGTATTTGATCCCTCTATTATTTGTATTCCATTTTACTTCCTCTATTAGTAAACTTTATAAAAATATAAATTAGAAACAATTCCCCATGTTGGTGCCTCATCACCCGCTCTTCACTTCTTCCTAGCTCTTCTTCAACAATAAATGCTAAAATCACTTTGTTTCTCAAAACAATATATTTTCTCTCTTCTGAAAATGCTAACTAGAATGAATCCATCATCTACTCCTCTCTTTTTCTCTCATGTTCTCTTTCTTAAGCTGAACATTAACTCTAGGCCTCTTTTTTCATGGATAAAGGCACTCAAATGTTTTCCTCATTGTTGCTTAACTGTATAAACAGAACTATGGAGTGTGGTGATAGTCTATGTTTGGGGGATTACAATGGTTGCGTTTAATATGGTTCAACATGGAAAAGTGGTTGGTGCCCATGTTTTTAGGCCAAATATTTGATTGCTTTATCATGCCTACATACTGATGAGAATCTTGGGCTTGACTATCTTTGCTTCCAAGCTCCTGATAGTGAAGGTCAAGATACAAACATCTCTTCTACTTCATAAGGGACTAATAAGAAAAACCAGTGAGCAAACTTATTAGCTTGTCTCCGAACAAAGGCTATCTTAAAGCCATGGACTGACAAAATATTCTTGCACTGGGAGATAACCCCAAACTCAATGCAACATATTTATATGTTACATATATGCATGTACCAACAAATATTTGTAACATATTTATTGTTGTGTAAAGATATATGCATGTATCAATGTATCCCCTTTTACTTATCCCACCATATATATAAAGACAAATTTCATTTGGAAATTCCTGGTCGGGTACTCAGGTATGTCAACAACTTTACGGACACATAATTCAACTTGAGTATGTATCCTGGGTGACCATTTTCTATTGAAGCATCCATTTATAGCTTAATACATTTTCTTCCAACTAACTATCCAACTAAGTCGAACCAAAGCAGGCTCTAAGTTAATGGGAGCAGATATTGCTCCCATGGCAAATAAAAAATAACAACAATGAGAGAGAGTCACAAAAGAAAAGAGTAAATACTCAAATTGATCCCCGACTAAAATCACGAAGACCAATTTAGTCCCCAAAAAATGAACAATACCAATTTGGTCATTAAAAACTTCAAATACGTGTCAAATTAGTTTTTTAGGATAATTTTTGGGACATTTTAGTCCCTATTAGAGACTAATTTGACCCATATTTGAGATTTTAAAGACCTAATTGGTATTTTTTATTTTTTAGGCACTAAATTGGTCTCAATAATTTTTGTTAGAGACTAATTTGGGTATTAATTTACTCAAAGAAAAATTACTCTACAGATGGTGAGTGCTATGCATGCATTGGTTAAAAAAGAAAAAAGGCAGCTGTACATAAAAAGTTACATTTTTATGCTCAAAAATTTGGGGGGAAATTTTAATTGGAGGCTTAATTGCTCCCACGGCAAAGAAAAAATAACAACAATGAGAGAGAATCCCAGGAGAAAAAAGAGTAAATATTCAAATTAGTCCTCGAATAAAATTATAGAGACCAATTTAGTCTCCGAGAAATAAAAAATGCCAATGTGTTCCTTAAAAACTTCAAATACGGGTCGAATTAGTATTTTTAGGATAATTTTTTTGGACATTTTAGTCCATATCAGGGACTAATTTGACCCATATTTGAAATTCTTAAAGATCTAATTAGTATTTTTTATTTTTTAAGGACTAAATTGGTCTCCATAATTTTTATTAGGGACCAATTCGGGTATTAATTTACTCAAAAGAAAAATTACTCAACATATGGCGTTAGAAAAGAATAAAGGCAGCTGGACATAATATAATTACATTTTTATCCTAAAAAATTTGGGGGCAAATCTTACATCTTCAGTATGAATTGAAGATATTACTCACTGATAGTGAAGGTCAAGATACAAACATCACTTCGAACGTTGTCTACAAAGAAGTATTTCGCAATTTATAACACAGGTATATTTCATAGAACAATTCATATTTTCATCAAGGATCAATATTTTCTTTACATGTTAAATTTATAATCTGAATCATAGAAATACAAGTTCTTACTTTCTTTACAGATTTCCAACGTGCTACACTTGCGAAATCAAGAAGTGGTTTGAAGAAACAATATGCTTGAAAGAATGGTTGATAAAGGAGTATTTTGCAATTACAAAGAAATATGATTGAACTACCTATATAATGTTTTTGAGATACTTCTTTCGCTTTATAAACTATATTTCTAATAGTATTCCAATATAAATTACATTTTTTACAGTTTTACATATAAAATTCTTTTTAAATGGTATTCTCGGATAACCCGCACATCGCGCTGGTGCACCGTCTAGTTTAAATAATAGTGATTGATTTAATTATATTATAAATATAAAATAAATATGAAATTTAGATAAAAAAGGACGAGTGTGTGTTATCCGGAAACTATTGATGATTTTGGATGGCGTTGCAGGCGAAGGCTTTCCGCCACTTACACTTACCACTCACATCATCACACGTTCCATCATCTTCTCCTCCTGCTTCAACTCTCACTCTCACTCTCACTGCACCCCCAATCTTCAAATCCCTACCTCTCTCTCACACTCCCATCGAAATCAAGCGCCGAATACTACCGGTGTTGGTGGGGGTCGTCGATGAAAACCAACGCAGTTCTGAACCCGAACCCGATCCCGATCCGGAATCGGGTGAGTCCGATTTGGCATCGGAATTGAAGAAGGCGATGCAGGAGAGGAAGGAGAAAGAAGGCGATAATTTCTGGAACGGAGTGGTTCAAGAGATCAGCGAGATTGAGTGGCCGGGGTTCGGAAAAGTGTTGGGTACCACCGGAGTTGTTCTCAGCGTTATATTTGGTTCCAGCGTCGTTTTGCTCACCGTTAATGCAATTTTAGCCGAGCTTTCTGATAAGGTTTTTGCTGGCAAAGGGATTCAGGATTTCTTCGCCTGAATCTGAAGGTAAAACCGCTCAAACAAACAAACAAACAAAACAAACAAACATGGTGTTTGTGTTTGTAGAGTAACTGCTCATCACATTTTGGCTTTAAATTCAGTTTTGAATTTTCTACTCTGCTTCCATGTTTTTTAGCAAAAATTAGTGATTTGTTAAAGAATTTCAGAATAGTAGTTATTAGATTATGTTTGGCTTCTGTAGTAGAAACAACCAAAAGCATTCCTCAACTAAAATTAAAGACTAGTGGTAGCTTATGTGCATGCTAAGATACACGGTGGGAGATATAAAAGTTTGGTTATTTTGAATTAGAATTGATTTTGTCTTCAAATTTTGATTTGATTAGAAGGATAAAAAGTAATTAGATAGAAAAGTTTATATCAAATCTTACAATTTTAAACTTAATTAGTTGAGAGAAGAACCCGTGTTGAACACGGGTGACAAAGAAAAATGAAATATATTGTAGTTAAGTTTTTTGTACAGAAATAGTTTTTTACGGGAAAACAAACGAAAGAGTTTTTGATTTTTTATAAGTAGAGTTTAACCAAATCAATTTTACAATATTAATTTCATTTAAATCACGTTTGACAAACGCTCACTCACTCAAACACAGTCATTCGCCTTAGATGTGAACACAAACTGTCATAAACAACTGAAAAATATCCATGCACATGGACACTGCGGATTAAGAACATGTTAATTTTGTGAAATGTCTCACATCAATTTTTTTTTTTTCA
Source organism: Calophaca sinica (assembly GCA_037113605.1). Taxonomy (NCBI): domain Eukaryota; kingdom Viridiplantae; phylum Streptophyta; class Magnoliopsida; order Fabales; family Fabaceae; genus Calophaca; species Calophaca sinica. The sequence continues at coordinate 38,198,758 of CM073736.1, read as the reverse complement.
TATAATTTCCATTTACGGTTTTTCTTCTGGCTTAATTAGAAATGTGGACAAAGAATTTCCATTTACCATTTTTCAAAAAATATGAATGAATTGTGGAGTGAAACAATTTTGTGATTTTTTTTTTATACATATTTTCAAAGAATTTTTTATCCTTCTTCTTTCATGTAAATCTGAGGAAAACCAGACAAGCAAAAACTATCACATGTTTCAGAGGACATCATCTTGCTTGTTTTCCCTCAATTTTTTTTTTCTCTCCTTTGCCAAAACTACTTGTGCATCAATGATGATTGATTTCAGGAAGGGGAATTTTCAGACTAACAAGGTTTCCCCACTCTGCATTTGAGGCTGCCAGCATAACGAGTAAGCCTTCCCACATAAGATCCATGCTTAGCTGTGATCATGTCCTGCCTTGAGAATGGTCTGTTACTTAGCTTAGTTCCACCTTGTCTGAAAAATGCTCCATTCATGTACACATCATTGATTGATCTCCATTGCCAGTTTTTCCACTCTTGCTCTGGTGAATACTCCCTCTTTGTTATCTTCACCAACACCAAAATAGCAAATTATGTTACACTTAGTCTTCATTGATTAGATAGACAATATTAAAGCATATATTTGTATGGATGAGCATGAGTAGATGCATGCATACCTCTTTAGCATAATTGTTGTTGGGGGCTATGAATCGGTTACCCTCACTAATAATGGTAGGATGCTTGCTACCACCAATGGCGTACATTTCCCAATGAGTGTAGTCATTGTTAACCACATGGACAAAACCCCATCTGCACCTTGGCATCCTTTGGATCAATCTCTTACCAAAGTGGTTGAATGCCACTGTGATCTGCATTATACTATCACGTTCATAGGAGTCACTGGCACCAAACAGCATCACCTACGTCACATGTACACAAACCAAAAACCCAACACCAAAATCAGGTAATTAAGGGATTGCTCATTTCAAACTCAGGAATTAAGAATCTAAACAATTTTTCAGTTTTAAGTCAGTCTTTTATTTATTTATTTAGTTTTTGTTTCAATTTAATCCTATAACATGTTCTAAAATATTAATTTCGAGGCAAATTATTGGATCATCTAAAAGAAGAAATGCAAGTATGGCATAGACACAATCTACTACATCAATTGTACCACGAATCAGAACCCAAAAAACTGTTGTAGAAAGCCAACAACATGCTAAATAGGCCAATATTGTTAACGTTTTAGAACACGAAGACTAAGTTGAAACAAAAATAAAAAATAAAAGGCTAACTTGAAACTAAAAATTAAGATAAATGATCAACAGAGTAATTTTTCCTATTAATTACCTCGTTGTGGTCTGTGAAATGGCAGTTGGAGATGGTAATAGCAGTGGATCCCATAATGGCATCAATGAGTCCATCTCCGCAGTTTCTCATTGAAATATGGTCAATCCAAATATTGCTGGAGCCATATATGGAAATTCCATCACCATCACTCTGAGTCCTTGTACCATAGTGGGTCTCAGAATCTCTAATAAGTCCACCACTACCAACCACAATGTCAAAAATCTTGATCCCATGGATGATCACATTCTTGATGAACTGGATGGTAATTCCAGCCCCATCAGCAATGTAAACATCAACTCCTCTTCCATCAATGGTCTTGTCACTTGTCATTATGAGCTCCTGGTTGAGCCTAATCTTCATGCTACGAGCAAAGATAATCCACAAGGGTCCAGTTCTTGTAACTGCATACCTAAGGGTACCTGGTTTTGGATTTACCATGTCATTATCTGAGGGATCAGTTACCACATAGATAGGACCATTCTTTCCACCGATAGTGTTCCTTCCAAAACCCTGCACACAATCTGCAAGCTTCTTGCGGTTGTTTGCCCAGTTAGGATCACACCTCCAACACCTGTCAATGGGGTTTGTTGCCATGCATGGACCACCTGTTTTACGTCCCCCGAGATTCCTTCTTCCATTCTTGCCACCAATTAGCATTCTATTTAAAAATTAAAAATATAAAAGAGCTTATAATTCTATTAGAGAAATAAAAAAAGTATATAATTAATATCAAGGTTTTAAAAAAAGGTCTACGACTGCGATTTCAGCTGCGACATCATGGTTTTTGACGTCGCCGCGGCCGCAGCGCTACCATGATTGAGGCTGCATCAGTCACATTGGACGCGATTCTCCGTAATATCAATGATTGCGACGCGACTGCGACCATTACCGCAGCCGCGATTTTAAACCTAGTGTAATAATAAAACCATTGAACCAAAATGCGAAATTCCTCCCATGAAATTGAACATGTTAATTATTGGTATGAATATGGTAATTGGCATAAGGCTCACTCGCTAACAGTTGAAGTCAGGTTGCTGGTGACTGAATATGGATCAGGAGTATAGGCTTCTTCGTTTGCCTTTTCAGCAATTGTTGCTCTTTCCTTCCAATATGAATCACCAAGCACTGTTAGCTGCTTTTGCCAGTAACTGGGTTCCTCTTTGACACTGGCATGCACTAGTGTTGGTATGATTACCACCAAACATAAAATAAGGAAGAAGTTGTACAATCTTGCCATGATGGTTCTTTTCTTTTCCACTACTTTTCAGCCAAATGGAAAGAACCCTTCTCCCTTAGGCAATGAAAGGGGTAATCAAATACGCTCAATGGAGAATTTGACAAATCTCTGTTATATATATGGGAGGGGCTACGGATAATGACAATAAGAAATCAAATGTGAGTTGGTTTTGGAGAAACAAGAGGCTGGAATAACGGTAATTATCTGTCAATGAATAGATTTAGGGTGTAAACAAACTTGCTGTGAAATTATCAGTCTAATAGCTTTCTATCAATAGAGAACAGAACAATATTGATTTCCTTATCATAGCCAACAAGGAATAAAAAGGTTATATTGGTAAATTTGGCTTCACAAAGATTGTAGTGAATCTTGCGACCCAAACTTTGCTGTTACGTAATAGAATCAACAAGTATATGTATATATATAGGATAACATCTTTCCCAATTAATTACATCACAAATCAAAATAGAATCAAGAAATATACTTAAGAAAAAAACTTTATTAACTTATTATATTACATATCAAAATTCTTGTCAAAAAATATTACATATCAAAATTAAATCAGAAAATATATACACAAAAACAGGAAAGTTAGGGAAGGAAAGGGGTATCTACATAACGAAAAATAGAAAAAGATCGTTTATACAACAGAAAATAGGAAAAGAATCCATGATATAATAGGGAAAATATCAATATAAAAAAGAATAGCAAAAACCTATCTTTTTTTATATATATATATATATATATTTTTTTTTTATTAAACGATAAAGCTTTCTTTATTTATCTGAGCGATGGTACGAGCCAATATGTACCCAAAAAATACCCACGTGTACCCAAATCGAGTACCCAATTTTTTGTTTGAATTCTTTTCCTAGTATGTATCTGGTACGTACCTGACAAGTACCAGGTACGGCTTTAATTTTCGAGTACCCCTACTTCATAGGCTGCCATAATATTGCTTGCTCCTCCTTGACAAGTGGAAGGCCAAGTTTATATAAACCATTGAATTTGCATTTTATCCCATGCAGAGTGTCTTGTTGGGTTTTTTTATTTATATTTTTAGCCAAATTGTTATAATATAAGAAAATATCTTATAATTTTTTGATATTATCTTGAATTATCTCATAGGATTAGTTTCTTATCTTAAATTATCTTCTAAGATTATTTTTCATATTACTTAGTTATTATCGTGATTTGTTTTTGGGTTTCCCTATTTAATTTGGATTAGGAGTCTTGTATCTCTATAAATATGGATTAGTGTTTAGTCTTTTGTATCTAATCATAATAAATAATATTATATCATTATCATATTCAATAAAAATGAAAATAAAACACAACCTAGCAAGTGGTATCAAAGCCCTTTGGTGTAATGGTCCAATAATGATCCACACACTCTCATAACAAGTTGCGCGCATATGGGCCTGGAGACTCACACTTGATGGGAAGATGGTATCAGAGACTGGTCTTATTGAGTTTTTTTATTTATATTTTTAAGGGAGTACTAAGAAACTTTGACCATATTTGCTCTCAAAACATTAAGATGTTAGGTTAATAGGTCTAACCTCTTATATACTCTTTATTTTGTTCATTATTAATCGATGTGAGACTTCTTTATTTCACATATCACACTTGGATACCAAACACAGTATATGGAACTAGCAACCTAATTACAGTTTATCTTTTTGAATAGATTTGCAATGATATTCCTGACGGTGTGTGGAGGTGGTAATGCTGAACCTGAATTATATATTGGATTAAATATTCTTTTAGTCCCTATAAAATTTATATTTTTTGTTTTTAGTCCCTATACCTACTTTTTAGTCCCTAGAAATTATAAAACTGCATGTTTTTAGACCCTCTAAATACATGTAGTTTTGTAATTTCTAGGGAGTAAAAAGTGGGTACATGAATTAAGAACAAAATTCAAGATAATTATAGGGATTAAAAACATATTTAATCGAGAAATTTTGTATGTAAATAACACATTGTTTAAAGAAAGAGGCCCCACATCGTCATATATGATTTAGCAAATTTTTCATAATAAATGTTAACAACACATTCTTTTAAATATATTTTTCAACATATATTCTTTATGATCGATTCGTATTTTAACTTCTTGTGTTTTGACATTTTAAAAAATAGACTAATCATAGGGAATGTTTTTGCTAGCGGATTGTCTAAGGTTTTCCATTAAAAAGAAAACACTAGTGACCTTCAACATTAATTGATCTATTATTAGGAAGGAAAAAAAAACAGATATTAATTTAGATCATAGATACCTAATATAACATGTCATTTTAAAAGGAACACATATCCGTTCATAATAATGTGAATGAAACTAAGCATTTGCTAACAATTGTCAAGCATAATGTTACTCCATGCACAGAAAAAAAAAGAAAAAAAGAAAAAAAGAGCAGTTGCGGGCAACCAGCAAGAATAATAATTTTGCTTCTGCTACCCGCACCCCTATTTTTTGACACACGCACATCCCTCTCCCTTCCCCATTCTCCCTACACCATTTTCAGCTACCCTTCACCCCCAGTTGTCGCCCCCTCCCATCCCCCACTGCACCTAGGTTGAACGACCACCCGCACTTGGCCCCCTCTCCCCCGCACTTGGTCATCGCCCCATGGTAATTTTTGAAACTTGTTTTCGAAAGTAAAATTTTATACCATTCGAAAAAAAAAAATTCAAAATACAAAATTTGTGTGTTTTGAAAACTTGTTTCCGAAAAACTTGCTTCTGAAAACAACTTTTTAGAGAGGACGAGAACAGAAAAAAGGAACGCCTTGAACAAGTGGGGATGGGGGGAGGGGAAAGGGAGAGAGAAAGGGTAGGGATATTTTTGGAAAAGAAAGGGGGAGGGAGGTGCGTGTATTAAAAATGGGGGTGTGGGTAGCCTATTGATTTTTTGAATCAATATTTTATATGTAATGGAAGTAGCACATTTTCGTTTTGACTAACGGATATAAAGCTCCCACGAATATTGACAAATAAAAATATTCAACACTGATTTTATAACCAGTAATTTTTACATGATCAAAAGTTTCAAAAATTAAAATAATAATAGAAAAGGCATCAAAACTCATACTGACTTTATTTTAATATATATTTAAAACTTTCGATTGATTGTGTCCAATAAATATCTATACCGGCACGAGAATTATTCTTTGAGTATATTTATTGCAGGACTCTTTTCAATGTAAACTTGATTAACTATGCTCGTGACTATTACGAATAGGGTGGGAATAGTTCAGGTCGCCAAACGAGGGCTATAGTTTAGCCTACGTTAAGTTTAAGTCAGACCAGATTTTTTTTAAATAGACAATATCAAGACTTTTTGTGAAGTCTACTTAGTAAAAAGGTTAGACTTCAGGCCACTCATAAAGCCTTAGGCTTAATAAGCCGACCTATTTAAGTAAATATAAAAATAATTTTTTATTACGATTATATTAGATTGTGTTACATCATATACTTGCTGACCTTTTCAATACTTTAAGCATATTGGATTACATAAATTTTTGACATATTTAAAGGCCATATTGCAAAATGGAGTAGAATTTAAGTAAGCTGTCATATAAGGTCAGATTCTCTAAAAGACCAGGTTAGACCTTGAAAAAGATTTATATCATATGAATAAATCAGAATCAGATCTTATAAAACTCAACTCGTCCTATCTATTTGCACATCTATGTCACATGTCTCTTAGTAGCAATGATTATAATTTTCTTTTCATTTTATATAGTTTATTATAAATAGAAATTAATTTCATTGGCAAATTAACCCGTTAATCTGTTTAAATATACATCAAATGACTTAGGCTAACATGTCATATTACCAGTTTTTCAAAAAGGTTATGTCGGACCTAAAAATAAAGTCTACAATAAGTAACAAGTCAAACTCGAACTTTAAATTTTTTTTACCAGGTCAAACTTGGGCCTTATAAAGCCTAGTTCAACCTAGCCTATTCTCACCCCTAGTTACGAACACATTCAATTCACTTGAATCATCTTAAAACAGGTCATGCTAGTCATTCAAGAAACAATATACATGAACAGGTGAAATTTGAATGACTAGTATTCAGAAAATTATTTCGTACACCAATACATTGCCATGAACACTTTAAGAAAATTCATATTTTTTTTTATTACTATTATTGCCGTCAGTTGGATACATTCTATCATTTCCATGTCTGACAATCATATGCTATGTAAATATAGTGTGTATCATACAACTCATTTTTCCTAACTTCAATGCATTTGGCCCAAATGCTATGTAGTCTTCTCGGTAGTGTTCCTTCTGTGGCCATATATATGCCTATATACATTGAACAACATCGTGGCACAACAACCTATTCTAGAATGTAAGAACTTGCTTCTTGAGCAAGGCAACGAGATAGATATACATGGAAGAGGATTTACAGGGGACTATATACATATTTAAGACACTAATGAGTAATGATTATATTATGATGCTTCCCAAATCTTATAGTCTCTTCGGTCAATAGCTAGGGACCATTTGTGGGGGCCACTAGGTGGTTCAAAATGACCAGGTCCAATCTTCATAGCAATTTTTCCATCGATGATGGCAGCATAAACATCCCTTTCTGCCTTACTGACTTGAACCTTGAGCAAGAAAGAGGAAAGGTTAGTGCTCCAACAATATCAATGTTAGTACATTACATGAACTTGCCAATGAATGGCCATCCAAAGAAAACCTTAACAGTTTGATTAAGAAAGTCATGAAAATTTAAGCATATAAAAAAATGGGACCCATTACAAGTCTATTATAGACATCCTTATCTTCTATTTGCAAGAGGCTGATTCTACGACTTGAACCCGTGACCTTCTAGTCACACGGTAGCAACTCCAACCCAAGGCTCCCCTTTGTACATAATATAAAGAATACAGGAAATATTCTGGATACTTACTGTACTCCTGCAATGGATCTTGTTCCTCTTCCTGATAGATAAAAGAGTTGCTATTTCCGTTTTATAGTGAGAGAAAATGTGGTCAAAGAGCACTGATGGGGTTCCTGGGTGAGTAAGAATGTAAGCATAGCCTTGCATTTCTTTTCCACTGGGAAATCTCCAATGACCCTAAAGAACAACAACAATAACAATCAAAGCCTTTTCCCACAAGGTAGGGTTAGCTACATGAATCAAACGATGTCATGATATCCATCATTGAATCATATCCAAAGATAAACCATTTAACATAAAATCTTCTCAATGGTTTGACTTGTATCTTTTCTTAATCTCCTTGTACCTGCAACAAATGGACTATCCTCCATTCAATCTACTCTCCTAACTGGAGTTTCTATGAATCTTCTTCACATTCCCAAACCACTTAAGATGAGAGTCTACCATCTTTTTTTACAATAGGAGCTACCCCTATTTTTTTTTCAGTAATGACCCTACAAGAAAAAATGTTGAAGTTCTATATAACGTCGATGACAGTTGATACTTTTATTATATCTGAACAATATAACAAAATGGCTTCCTGAAAGACAATTGAAGTTCTATGTTAGATAGCTTTCTCAGTTATATCTGCTATCTCTATATCTATAATTCAAAAAAATTCTTTATCATAATAACGGCTCTGAAACAGTTATCTGATGTTCACTCATAAATGCAATAACAATAAATAAAACTTAAATTCAATCCTATCATTTATTAATCATTACAGATTTACAAGCAGATATATAAATCTAAGTAAACAATGTGAAGAAATTCCAAGGAAGATATCTAATTATACTGGAGCCATTATTCATAGTAAAAGGTTAAGAAAAGTCAACAAACCTTCTCTACATGAAATCAATGAGAATAAACTCTTTCAATGAAATTAAACCTAGAAAAGATGTCAAGATGTAGCATGATATATTCAGAAAGAGGAAGTTCAAACCTGGGTGGAACCAGTGTCATGATTCTCTATAAAGGTAACAGCACGAGATGGCCACCACCCAACAACACCAGGGGGTTTTCCTTCCTGATCTGACAATCGCCAATATTCACATCTTTCCAATGCCTATAGTGAGAAAGAATTCAACATTCCAATACTAAAGACAAAATAGACAGCCTGGAAAAAGCAATCAAGTTACAGCATGCACACTTGTGTATGAGGTAAAGGTTGTTTACATCAGTTAAGTAGCATATATTTCTGAAATAGCAAGATATGTGATGTTATCAGAAGGGAAGAATTATCAGTAGAAGAGCACCATATCAAAACTTTCTGTTAATTCTTTCTATTCAGTAATTGATACACGTAATTAACTCGCAAAATGATACCATCTTATTTGACCAACATGAAAACTTTAGGCATGGCTGCAACCAGCTTATCACCAATGAGTATGATATTCTTTCACTAGAAGTAAACATAACAGTAGAGTCAAATATATATGCAAAAATTTAAATAACAAAGATATATCTCAAGAAACCTAGATGTATACTATCTCTGCTCCATAAAAAATGTCAACAAATTCCAACAAATAGATGAAACTCATAAATTCAAAACACAATTGCCTTTGTATAAGGTCCATGGAACCTGTAAATTTGAACAAATGCTGTGAAAAGAATGTATCAGAGTTAGTACTTACGGAGTGAAGAATCCCCTTTGTTGTTACATCAAATGCACTAGCCGAACCATAGGTGGCACTGATCCAGTCAATTATCCTCTGCCGATGAGCATCTTGATTATAGTCCATTTCACCATACGAATAACTGAGGGAATCCCAGTACTCTCCCACAGCAAAGTAAGGTTCACTTGCATCCACGTAATCCTTTACATAACCACCCCAAAATCCTCTCACAAAGTCAAGCCTCCATCCGTCATACCCAACTTCTTTCCTGAAGGTTACACAGTATTCAAAAAGGTAGACAATTTTTCCGACAGACAAATATTTTTTTTGAAAAGAAAAACAATGCTTATAAAATAATCAAAGAAACAAAGTATGAAACTAATTGGGATACAAGCAAATAATCGACTGGGGATAATAGGCAACAAGGTAAAAATGATCCCAGATGATCTGATGATATGTATAACAAAGATTAACGCTCAAGCTTAACTTAAAAGAAACATTGGATAATACGAATCTGTTTTATTACAAAAGAAGATTATATATAGGTTGTCCATGTGGGAACAGCAGCAAGTCAGCAATATATATGCATAGCTAAGACACACTGTGAAGTGTTAATAGGCTCCACTGAAGGGGGGCGGCGAAGTAGTAGAGGAAATATTAGGGCCTGTTTGGTTTCAGAAAACATTACTATTTTCTGTTTTAATTACAAAAATACCACTTTGTTTTTTATTTGTACAACTAACAGCAAAAATCTTGTCTGAAAATAAAGCCTCTAACAAGAAATTATACAAAAATTCAGTAGATGATTTTAACCTTATTCCCTACACCAAAATGTCCTAGCTCTCCAGCATAACTATCTTGGCATCAAAACCATAACTCCTCACAAAATATGATTATAATCTATGATCTACACTCACAAACTGAGTGGATGCATTTTCCTCAGACAAAAACATTTTGTCTTAATAGTAAGCTGAAGAAAATTTGGAATGAAAATATCAACCTCAACCAGCATAACCATTCTTTGAGATCCTTTCTCACAAATTCTTGTGAATGATCAATGTTTGGAGCAGCATGAAAATTATCTCCACTACTCTTGTTGCCCCTACCCTGTATGTTAGGAAGGATATCCATTATGTTTTTTCAGATTCACCCAGAAAAATAACAGTATCATAGCATTAAAACTATCAACGCAACAAAACAGAAAGACATTGGTCTTGAACCCTAAAAAGAAACTAGCTACGTTATAGAGAAAGTAGAGAACCTTTATCCTTCTTATTCTGTTTTAGCATTATTATACCTTTATCCTTCTTATTCTGTTTTAGCATTATTATTTATAGTGTCAAAGAACAAAACACATATCCAAAAACCTTCACAAACAAACCTGAAAATGTGGATCATCAGCAACAACTGCACGATCATCCCAGTTGAGACGGCCCCCAAATAGGTTCCATATACCATTCTGATTCTGATAGTGAGCACAGCGGTGATTTAAAACAGCATCTCCAAGAACTTTGATCCCAACTTCATGAAATCTTTTCACCATCTCTTTCAGTTCATAAATGTTTCCGTATCTGATATTCATTTCAAAAAAAAAAAGTTTTTAACAATTCATATGAATGAGTTCCTTTTCAAGATGCTGTCATGATTTATGACTGTTAGCTATCCTTTGAGATTAAGCCTATGTATTATAAAAATCAGCAGATGAAAGTACGCTGGCTTCTACTCAAGTTAATGACTGAGGAAAATATTTGGAAGTCCAGCATATTGTATATGCTGTTGAGTGTAAGCAATTTGCCTAACGCTGGACCTTCTGTGTAAGTATTAAGAGGTGATTGAAATCGACAACTATAAAATAATTAGACTACTTCTAATATAGTACCTGGAATTTAAATTATATAAATCCTTTGGCATGTATCCTTCAGGTGAAACAGACTCTGTAGGTGGCGGTAACCAAACCACAGTGAAGCCAAGTGATGCTAGTTCTGAAGCTTTCTCTTTAAGATCCATGTACCATCTTCCAGATTTATGAGATACCCAGTTAAACCCTTGGCATATTATTTCATATCCTGTGCCTGTCCCAGAGCATATTTTTAGATCCAGAGTCAGTTTCTTTGATTCCTCAGTAGCTTCAGGTTCTGTAATAGTTGCCTCAGGTTCCACAAAAGTTGCTTCACGTTCCACAACAGTTGCCTCAGGTTCTGCAATAGTTGCCTCTGAGAAAGTTGGAATGGAGCTTTTGAAGAAATTATAGGCTTCAGTAGCCAGTCTTTGAATTTCTTGAAGAATGCTTTTTTGTGCTTCTTTGGATTTTGTCTTTACACTCTTCTCAGAGGAATTGTCATTGATTATTCCATCAGTAAATGCAAAGAAAGGAGTCTCTTGACTTGCTTCTTCAGTCACTTTACTCTGCACACCTTCTGACTGATACTCCCCGATGCCAGTAATAAGCAAGCTACTAGAACTTGAGAGGGGGATATAAAAGTCATTCCCCTTGTACTTGAACCAAGTATTTTCATTTTGCTTAAGAACAAATAGAAATCCTGAAAATTCTTCTCCTAAAGTGATTTGTACTGAAGATCCTTGTCCATTGCCTCTTGGCTACAAAACAGGATGGATAAGTAAATATATTATAAAACACAAATAAAGTCATTAATTACAATGCAATACTATAGGTCTATATCCTGACTCAGAAAAAGATAACCAAACTTCAAATTTTCACCCAAAAAAGAGAAGGAAGAGGGATAGCAAGTAAAACTCTTAAATGAGTTGTTATTTGCATACCATACCATGCATTCATTTCAGGATCTAGATATATTCATTAAGGCATATAAACTTACATCAGTATTTAAAAAGAATCTGTTGTAAAATAAAAGAGGGGGGATGGGGGAGGTAAAAAAAGCACCTGGTTGGTAGCATGTATGAAACACAGTTAATAACTTAAACCTAAGATCTAAACCATAAAAAGGAAAAAGGACGGTCCGTCTGATCTGTACCTTTAATTGAGTTCTCAAAGCTTTGTTTTTAAATGCTACAGTTTGCGGTGGATAAGGAGCAGGTGGAACTTCCCACCTTGTTGAATCATCCCTGCAAACTCCCCAGTGAAGGACAACATCTCCAGGTAGATCCGTTTCAAGATATAAAAGGTTCTTAACTGCCTCAGATTCAAAGTATTTCTTAATGGAGACACTGATGAAGTTATTGATAGAAATCTCCTTTGTAATAGGCATTTCAACATAGAAGCCTTCTAGTTGATTATTTTCTTGTTTTGGATCTCTGGATTCACTTCTGTCATCTTGACCTGCTCTTGACTTGAAGAGCATTTTAGATATGTGCCCCAAACTCCCTATGAGTGAGAAAATAGTACCACAAATCATGGGCTGTTTATCACAAGATTAAGATTTTTTGACACTCTTAGAGCATTAAGAAGAAAGACAAGATAGACTTTTCAAAAGAAGCAAATAAATTAGGTGTCATGCTTTGAGAAACCTGGCCATAAACTAAAGCCCCTTTTAGGTCCAATTGTATCAATATCTTCCTTAAGGTAGTTGATCAAAGGAACCTTGAAATCTCTTCCTTTATTTCGATACCAAGCTGCAGTTTCCTCATCCTAATCAACAACAGAAGCCACCCAACAAGGGGGAAAAAATGTTCAATCTTATCGTTCTTATAATCAATGCCTTCTGTCTGAGCATTCTCAAGTGACTAATTGTAAAAAATAAACCTTGAAAACAAAATTAATTGCTGAAATGCCATTGTTGGGTTTGAGATCAATCCTGACTTCATGAAAGGTATCGCCTTCACCTTCAGCAGGTAAATATGACTTCTTCAGGGGTGTCTCTATTGCATAGTCCTGAAATTTTGCACTTCCAACTCAAACTTTCTGGCAGTAATGAACATGTGCCATATGTGATCATGACAAGTCACAAAGCCTTTGTCTACCTTTATAGGAACAGATCCAGGGGGTATCATATCACCAGGAGGTTGATCCCATGCCCTAAGAATCAAGCAAACATCATATTATAAAATCTTTATCGGATGATTAACATTTAAGATTTGGCTCTAGCAATATAACAAGGAATCTCAAGATAAAAAAGAAAGAGAATTCAAACATTTTTAATTAACATGCTGTACCTTCCATCATCATCAACAAGAGTAACTCCCCAGTGAAGAATCCATTTTCCAGGTAAATTGCAACCCACTGTAAGCTCCCAATCCCTCGAATCCTTTGCTTGATCTAATCTCACAAAAACCTTTCCTTCCACCTACAAAATTCCATTCCAATCAATACCAAAAAAAAACCCAATCAATGTCAAATACCAAAATGCCTTTAGTTATGTACAAGACATAACACACAAAAGCAAAGAAAAACACCTTTTTTTTTCTTTCTTTCATGAAGTAGTGATTTCCATCTTAGAAAAGTGTAAACACAAAAGAAAACATCATAACCCCCCCCCCCCCAAAAAAAAAAGCTCCCACATATAATAATAAAATTGATTGAGCTAAAAAAAAGAAAAATTGATTGAGCTGATTCAAAAATTTCAACCTTCTCATTTTTTTATGAATAAATCAATATAAAGTAAACAAAAATTCTGACACCCAACAACTTTTTAGCTCTGTTTCCTCAAACCAAACATATTCCAGAAAATAAAAAAAATAAAAACTTTTTCCCTTTTGGGTATTTCCCAAC